>CM060908.1:686916027-688198527 GCA_030737815.1 Allium fistulosum | reverse complement strand
TTTTCGACACACTTATCTTACCACCCAAATTCATTGCTGACGATCAAGGAAAGTTTGTAAGTAATAAAGAATATATCATACAACAAAGACAAGATCACTTATTAAGTTCTTGGTTATTATCTTCTATAAGCAAGGATCTGTTACCACAAATTATTGGGTGCAAGTCAGCAAAGGAAATCTGGGTGACAGTTGAACAAATATTCAACTCTCAGTCTGCAGCCAAAATTATGCATTACAAAAGGCAGTTGCAAAACTTGAGAAAAGATGACATGTCAATGAAAGACTACTTAAACAAAATCAAAGGCTACTGTGACCTTCTAGCAGCAGCAGGCCACAAGATATCTGATACAGAACAGATTCTGACTATCATGAATGGTCTTGATAGCGACTATGAAGCAGTTGTAGCAGTTATTGCATCTAAAGAAGTTATACCCTCAGTTCAGTATGTTCATACCACCCTATTTGCACATGAAGGGAGAATTGAACACAAGAAGACTTTTGACAGAGAACTTTCTATCAACTATACAGCAAATTCAAAAGGCAAAAATCAATCCAGAAATCAGGGAAACAACAATACTGCACCAAGAAATGAACAGAACTACTCAAGAAACTCCTCAGGAAGATTCAGAGGAAGAGGGGGAAGATGGAATAACAACAACAGACCAAAATGCCAGATTTGTGAAAAGTTGGGACATACAGCTAATAAATGCTATTTTAGATTCGACTCCAACTTCAACATTACTCAAAGAAACAATAACCCAAATGTGAACATTGCAAACATGCCAAATGATCAAAGAAGTTCATCAGAAGAGCAAAAAGCACATAACCTGAATCTCTGCGAAGCAGCAAAGCCAGAGGACATTCAACACGAGTGTTGGTATCCAGATTCAGGTGCTACACATCATGTGACCAGTAATCTGCAGAACCTAAACCTAGGAAACAAGGAATACAGAGATACGCAATCTATTAGTATGGGTAATGGAACTAAAATTAGTATTACACACACTGGCACAGGCATAATAAATGGTCAGAAAGTACTGCACTTGAATAATCTGTTAAGAGTACCCAAAATAAGGAAGAACCTTATTAGTGTTTCTCAATTTGCATTAGATAATGATGTATACTTCGAATTCTATCCTAGATATTGCCTAGTTAAGGATATTAAGACTAAGCAAACTTTATTGCAGGGTGAAACACACAATGGTCTGTACAGATTTAATGTCACAAAAGCTAATCACTGCAGTAATTCAGGATTATGGTGCAATCTAACAGAATCTATTTCAAAAAGTATGTTTGACATTTGGCATTGTAAATTGGGACATCCCAGTGTTAAGGTTGTAAAAAAGGTATTAGAGGATAATAAAATTGATGTTGAAAGTATACCTAATTCCTATATTTGTAATCACTGTCAGATGGGAAAAAGTCACAAACTGGCTTTTCCAGATTCTCAAACAGTTTATGATAAACCATTGCAACTTATTGCAACTGATTTATGGGGACCTGCCCCCACTAATTCAGACTATGGTTACAAGTATTATATATCTTTTGTTGATGCTTACTCTAGACATACCTGGATTTACTTTATGAAGTCTAAGTCTGAAACATGTAATGCAGTTATGCATTTCATTAAACAAATAGAAAATCAGACAGATCATACTGTAAAGATAATCCAGACAGATGGTGGAACAGAGTATAAAACTCTAAGAAATTACTTTCATGATAAAGGGATTGTTCATAGAGTAACATGCCCTTATACATCAGAACAAAATGGGCTAGTTGAAAGAAAGCATAGACATATAGTAGAGACTGGTCTTACACTTCTTGCCCAAGCATCACTTCCATTGAAATTCTGGCCTGATGCCTTTGCAACTGCAGTCTATTTAATCAATAGACTACCTACTAAAATTTTACAAGGCAAAAGTCCAATGGAAGTGATATTTAATACAAGACCAGACTATAAAAGTTTAAAAATCTTTGGATGTCTATGCTTTCCTCATCTGAGGCCATACAATTCACATAAGTTAAACTTCAGATCTACACCATGTACCTTTCTGGGATATGGTGTGAATCAAAAAGGGTACAAATGTCTAGACAGTAATGGAAAAATATTCATATCTAGACATGTTGTATTCAATGAAAAGATCTTTCCTTTTGAAACATCAAATATAAAAACAACACAAAAGGTGTACAATCCTGCTGTATCTATTCCGTCTATACCATTGTATCCAAGCAATGAAAAGCAAGGAAGTGCAGAAGATAATACAGATGACTCTATGGCTCAACACACTGTGTCAAAAGAAAGACCAGGTCAAGACATCACAGAGTCATCTCATCATGTTCATCATACGCCAACAAACTCAGAAAGTCAACAACCTACTCATGAAAGCAATACAGAACAACAAAATCTGGAGCAGCACACAATACAGCAAGAACTGACAACCAGAGGACACCACATGACAACCAGATCTAAAAGTGGTATATTCAAGCCAAAGGTATATGCAACTCACATTACAGGTGAAGAACCAGAAACATATGAAGATGCAATACAAGATATAAGATGGCAGGATGCAATGAATGAAGAATACAATGCATTAATGAGGAACAAGACATGGAGCCTCGTACCCCTTCCACATCATAAAAGTACAGTGGGATGCAAGTGGACATATAAATTAAAAAGGAATCCTGATGGGACAATCAAGAAGTATAAAGCCAGACTTGTAGCTAAAGGCTACACACAGCAGTATGGATTTGACTTCAACGAAACCTTCTCGCCAGTAATTAAACCAACAACAATCAGAGTAATTCTAACTATTGCATTACATAAAGGATGGGACATCAGGCAATTAGATGTAAACAATGCTTTTCTAAATGGTGAGTTACAAGAGGAAGTATATATGGAGCAACCTCAGGGATTCAGACAACCCAATTCAGAGTCACTTGTATGCAAACTTCACAAAGCAATATATGGCCTAAAACAAGCTCCCAGGGTATGGTTCAACAAATTAAAGACCACACTCATTGGTCTGAACTACAAGCCAGCAAGATCAGACACATCACTATTTACAAAGATCAACAATGACTCTACTACATATATTCTGGTGTATGTCGACGATCTTATAATTACTGGAAACAATAAAGAAGAAATAAGCCATGTCATACAGTTTCTAGATCAACAATTTTCAATCAAAGACTTAGGGGAGCTCAGTTACTTTCTAGGAATAGAGGTAAACAGACCATCCAACACAGAACTGCATCTAAGTCAAGGAAAGTACATCAGAGAGTTACTTGTGAGAACAAAAATGCATCATGCCAAATCACTACCAACACCTATGATCAGTAACTTGCACTTATCTAGACATACAGGTGAATCTATCACAAATGAAAAGGAATACAGAAGTGTAGTGGGTGCGTTGCAATATGCTACTATAACCAGACCAGAGATATCATATAGTGTCAACAAAGTATGCCAATTTATGCATCAACCATTAAGTGAACACTGGAAGGCAGTAAAACGTATATTAAGGTATCTGAATGGAACACAAAACCATGGTCTACTATTAACAACAAGTAAAAGTCTAGCAATTACCGGGTTCTCTGATGCAGACTGGGCATCAGACCCAGATGACAGAAGATCAACTACAGGATATTGTATTTACTTAGGCGATAATCCTGTGTCATGGTGTTCAAAAAAACAGGCAACTGTGTCAAGATCAAGTACAGAGTCAGAGTACAGAAGCCTAGCTCATACTACAGCAGAAGTAATATGGTTAGAATCACTTCTCAGTGAACTGAATATCAATCCAAGCAGAAAAACTACTATTTGGTGTGATAATCTAGGAGCTGTGTCTCTATCAGCTAATCCAGTTCAACACGCAAGAACAAAACACATGGAACTCGATATATACTTCGTCAGAGAAAGAGTAAACAGTGGAAAATTAAACATAAACCATATACCTGGCCCGTACCAAAGAGGTGATATACTTACAAAAGCACTGTCTGCAAGAAACTTTAATCGATTCAGAGATGACCTTAGAATCAGAAGTCTTAGTGACAAATCTGATCACCAAAGTCCAGATCTAAAGCAGTTGAGCAAATCCAAGTCTCAGATCTACGATTCAGTATCTCAAAGGAACAAGCCTGAACACCAAAGCTCAGATCTGAAGCAGACGAGCAAAACCAAGCAGCAAAACTACAATTCAGCTTCTCAAAAGAGCAAGTCTGAATCCCCTGATTCAATCGTCTCGACAGACCATCATACTCAAGCCTCCAGAGGAGTCTCGGTCTAGCGCTCATATTTTTGAAGTATCTCTCAACAAAATTACTGAAGATTCTATTTTCTGAAGAAGTCTCAGCAAATATCTCGAGAAAGAAAAGAAACCCTAGATTGAAGCAAGAGGGCGAAATAATGAGACTGAGTCATATTGTACCAATATTATACTATATGCTGCAATTAGGGTTTCAAGGGTATTTCTGTCTTTCAATATTTCAACTGTCATATGCCTTGTATTATAAAAGGCAGTGTATTTTTGTACAGAGATTATTATCAATAATACATCAATATTTCTCATTTACATTTCAACTAATACTTAATCAATATTTCTAACTGAAATGAATTGAATTAAAATTACCTCTGCTTATTCTCGCACACCCTTGCCCATAGATACCACAAGTTCAAGTTTCTTGTAAATGATTGACCTGAAAAAAGTAAACACAAACTATATGAATATATAATATATAACATAAATGATTTATACGAAAGAGAGGCAAAAACAATGTAAAAAAGAAATTAAAATGATGTAGAAGGGCACTGAAAAATAATAGAGCAGCGATGCTAGACCTCTTTTGCAGTTCATTGAGATTAAAAAATCAATTCATTCTTGTAAAGCAATTTATGTTATTAAAATACTCATATCTCACTAGGCAGCACAAGTGAATGCATGGTTGTAAAGTATAACATTATCACCAACACATATAAGTGATCAATCGATAAGAACTATAAAAGAACTATTCAATTACTATTGTGTGCAGTAAACTACTCATTTATATCATACATATGAATATATGATGTAGGTCACTCATTGAGCTAGTAATGTACAAATAATGCATGATTTTTTAGTAATGATTTCATGATTACGTTATGGTTCAGGCAAGTACATCAAATAATATACAATGTGATATGATCGCTGAATCATGGGACCAAAATGATTCTTTGCTTTACTTTAGATATTTCTCTCATATATACAACCAAGTTGGAAAAGGATCCATAGACTTTGCTTTGCCACCAATCTAACCTTCAAATTCTCTCGTGCTTTCTAAATTCTAGTCGTAGTAGAACAAATTCTAGTTTGCAGTAAAACAATTTATTCCATCCAAATACTCACCAATTTTCCATCGCAATCCTTTCGTATGTAGCTTTCATCCTCGATATCCATCTCTTCATCGTCAAGTAATGATTCGTCAAGTGGTTTACTATTTGACTCTTCATCTTCATTATATTTATCCAATTCATGAAATCCTCTTGGTGGTGCTCTTAACACAACATACCAATTTGAAGAAATATTTTCCCTAGAATAGAACACTTTTACAACTTGTGTTGCAAAAATGAAAGGATCGCTTGCAAATTGATTTTGGAACTGATGTAAATAGACCAACGTAAATCCATCTTCAACTTAACTCCACGATCAATATTCGCCCAATCATACTTAAACAAAGCAACTTAAAATAGGCGATAATCCAACAAAAGAATTTCATGCAAAACCCCATAATAAACTACTTTATCAATGGATTCATTTTTACGAATAGTACTTGCCTCGATGGAAAAACCACTATTTTGTGTAGACTTTTCACTATCTTTAGTATGAAAACGCCGACCGTTAATGATATAGCCAGTATAAGAAATTACTTGCAAGCGAGGACCATACGCAAGCCATTTTATTATTTCAATAACATCGTATGCATCTTTTTCATCCTTAATCTACACAATTATATTGTTATGTACTAGGACTTATGATAATAATATGTAAATTATATATCAAACTTAATAGTCTATAAACAAGAAGATATAACCCTTACAACCTTTTTTCAAACCAATAACAAAAAGTCTCTAAATGCAACCGTGAGAGTTCCACATCATCTTGTCGAGGGGTGCAAATGTTTCAACTCCTCTTTGTGCATTCTATATACATGAACATATAAGTAAAAATCTAGTTTCTTTCATACATAATAATTGGATTGAACTAATACTTACTCTATATAAGGCTCTACTTCCTCGGTATTAAACAACACATATCGATGAGCAGCATCAATCACCTCCTTAGTGACTAACATGAGTTTTCCTTTGGAAATAGGATGACCCTCGAGTTTGAAATAACTTTGATGCACTTCATTTCAATTTCTTCTTTCTCCAATTTCAGATGCATGTTTAATATATCCACCACAACACTTCATACATTCCTCGGCAACATAGCGCTCAGCTATGCACCCTTGAGGTCGTGCTTGATTTTTAACATAGCCCTTCAATACTTTCATATACCTACAACCAAAACATATACGTAAAGATTTTTTTAAGTGCATAAATTATTATCAACTTGAAGTACCCATAATAAGTTTTACCTTTCAAATGGATACATCCAACGATATTGCACCGGCCTACAAGTTCTTGCTTCTCTCCCTAAATGTATTGTTACTTAAGTGAATTATGATGTCAAAAAAAGGAGGGAAGAATCTCTCCAAATCGCATAGGGTTATAGCGATCTGATTCTCCATGGCTTCTAATTTATCTCTCTCAAGCACTCTTTGGCATATGTCATTATAAAATGTACATAGTCATAGTCGTGCATTCCTTGTCCTTATTAGTAGGAGTCCTTTCAATGCTACGGACAACAATTGTTGCATCAGCACATGATAATCATGGGACCTAAGACTTGACATCTTATCTTCTTTTGCAAAACATTTTCCAATATTTGAGCTATATCCTTCAGGTACCTTCAAATTCTTCATTCTACCATAAAAAGTATCCTTCTCCTGACCAGTTAACGTGCATGCCGCGGTTGGAAGTAATATAGTATTTCCTATGTCTATGGGATGCAATTTTTTTCTAATACCCATTGCTTTTAAATCTTGACGTGAATTAATTTCATCTTTTGATTTTCCTTTGATATCAAGCAGCGTACAAAGAATACTCTCCCCAATGTTTTTCTCAACATGCATTACATCCAGATTGTGGCGCAAAGGAAGTGCCTAAACAAAACATAAAGACATATACCTAATTAACAATAAAGTGCTAATTACTACATACGAATAAAGAAATTATTTCTTATTATATCTTACCACCCAATAAGGCAAATCAAAGAAAATAGACTTCTTCTTCCACATTTGAGTTCCTTTTTTCTTGTCATCCCTCCCCCTTTTCTTTTCTTATCGCCTTCCCCTTTCTCTTTTTCCTCCTTTTGTTTCTTTCCTCACTCATTACAGATATCTTTGACATCTTTAAGGACTTGAGCACCTGTTTGTATTTGAGGCCTTTGTCTATTCTCTATGGTTCCATCAAACAAGCTTTTACATTGATGATATTCGTGGTTAGGTGGAAGGAATCGCCTATGGCCCAAATATGCACATTTCTTGCTGAATGGTAGCCACATTGAGCATGTATTAACACCACAAACAGGGTACGCTTTCTTACCCTTTACAGTGCAACCTGCTAAATTGCCATAAGCTGGAAAATCATTAATTTTCCACATTAAAATAGCATTTAATCTAAATTCGCTATGGCTATATGCATTATACATCTTTACCCCTTTAACCCATAGTTTTCGCAAATTTCCAATAAGTGGTTCCAAATACACATCAATATCATTTCCTGGTTGTCGTGGTCCGGGAATTAACAAAGATAGCATTATAAAATCTTTTTGCATACATAACCATGGAGGAAAGTTGTAAGCAACAAGAAACACTGGCCAACAACTATATGTAGAGTTCCAATCACCAAAGGGATTAAATCCATCAGTTGCAAGGCCACGTCTTGAATTTCATGGATCAGAAGCAAAGGAAGGATACATTCTATCAATTGTGGCCCATTGAGAAGAATCTACTAGAAGTCGCAATTTACAATCCTCGCTTTTAGGACTATTATGCCATCTTAATTGCTTTGCTACTTACGGGGACCTAAACATTCTTTTCAGCCTCGGTATGATTGGAAAGTATCTCAAAACCTTCATGGTATTTTTGTCTGCTTTCCATCTTCCTTCACTTTATTCACTTTCCAACGAGACTTGCCACATGTAGGACAAGAATCGTTATCTGCAAGCTCTTTTCTAAATAAACAACAATCGTTTGCACATCCATGTATCACCTTATAGCCGAAACCAAATGATTTAAGTAACTTCTTTGTTGCATAAGTTGAATCAGGAAGCGTGTTTTCCCTAGGAAACATATCCCGAAGGCGTTTAAGAAGTTCTGTAAAAGTTGTGTCAGATATACTGTTTCGAGCTTTGTGTTTGAAAAGAAGAATTGTTGCCGACAATTTTTTGTAGCTTGCACAGCCAGGGTGTAACAACCCTGGTATTGGAGATTACTGATGATATTAAATTATAACGATAGTTATAATTTAATAGGGTAAATAGAATGTAATGGAGAAATAAATTTGGTTTAAATTGTTTATTTCAAATAATCAATGTGTTGGAGAATAAATATTGGGCTTGAAATTTTGATTGTTTGGAATTTTGGTTAAATAATGGAAAATATTGGAATTTAGGTAAATTTGAGTTAATAAATTTACCAAGTGATGTAATTCAACATTTAATTGTTGAAATAAATATAAATTGATGAAAATAAAGTTTTAAAAACTTTAATTTGAGAATTTGAAGTGAAAATAATCAATTTGTAATTTTATTTGGGTAAATGCAATAATATTGGTAATTAATGCCAATATTAACCATTTATTGATTTTTTTTAGGGGATAAATGAAGTAAATTTGTATTTTATTAATATAAAAGATGGAATATTGTTTAAAAATAATATTTTGATGTGTAAATAAAGTTAGAATGGTTTGTTGTATTTTATTTGACAAGAAAACAATTTTTGTATAAATTGTTATGTTAAAAAAAATGGTGTTTTATGTGATAAAAGTGTAAATTATGATAATTAAGTAGAAATAAGGTTTTATTAATAAAAAAATAGATTTTTATGGTTAAATTAAGTTTATTCTTTTCTAATAACAAGTTCATTTTCATAAAAAATAGTTGTATACATGTACATAGTTTCATATTTCTTAAAAATGTTGAAAATGTGAATATAGTGTTAAAATAAGAGAAAACATGTACATAGTTTCATATTTCTTTAAGTAATTATGCTCTTGGGCTTATTTGGGTAATATTGGATCCATTAGCCTATCCTAGAAGTTTCTGCTTTGTGAGAAAGTGTTTGTACGTAGCTTTCTTTCCTCATCTTCTTTCTCAAGAATTTTTTTTACACTAAACTGAAAATAAGAAACAATGGCCTCCTTCAACAAATTTCAATTTCCACTCAAAAGCTAGTGAAATTAAAAGGAGAAATTCATCAAACTAAAGACTATACAAGGTAATCACAACCAATACTAAAAAAAAATTTCATCAAAATCCATGAGCTTGATATGAATTTGTTTGTAACTTGTTCTATTTCTTTTGCATGTCTCTTTTCTAGCTTCTACAGGTTACTGAGCATCATTTCTCCATAAAAAGTCATCAATTTGCTCTTGAATTCGCTGCTAAATCATAAGGTGAGTGCATGCTCATAAATTTGCTAGCTGAAATTGTAATCTTGTGAGAACTTGGCAATAGAAAAAGGAAAAAAATAAGAAAATCATCCTTGTAAAACTTGTTTGAGATTTAAGCTGAAATATAATTAAGCATAACTTTTGCATTTCTTAATCAAATTTGATGATTTCAGATGTTCTAGAAAGCTCTGATACAGAGCTACAAGTTTCATGTTTTGTGTATTCCAAAATTTTGAAGTTATCTATTTCAAAATTGAGTGTTTCTATTGCAATCCCGAGAGCAAAACTATTATTGCTCTGTGTTTGAATTTGAAACTAAATTAAGCATAACTTTTGCATTTCTTAACCAAATTTGATGATTTAAAATGTTCTAGAAAGCCCTGATATAGAACTACAAGTTTCATGTTTTGTGTTTTCCAAAATTTTGAAGTTATCTATTTCAAAATTGAGTGTTTCTATTGCAATCCCGAGAGCAAAACTATTATTGCTCTGTGTTTGAATCTGAAACTAAATTAAGCATAACTTTTGCATTTCTTAACCAAATTTGATGATTTCAGATGTTCTGGAAAGCACTGATAGAGTGCTACAAATTTCATTTTATGTGTTTTCCAAAATTTTGAAGTTATCTATTTCAAAATTGAGTATTTCTATTGCTATCCCGAGAGCAAAACTATTATTGCTCTGTGTTTGAATCTGAAACGAAATTAACCATACCTCTTTCGTTTCTTAACCAAATTCACTAATTTTAGATGTCTTAGAAAGATTCTTTATGATAATTTTTACGATGTTGAGATGTATTATGATGGCTTTTACTTGTCGATGAGATGAGACAAGTCACGATGCCACTAGTACTCGTCAATGAGATGAGACGAGTAAGGTATTGTATTTACTCGCCGATGAGATGAGGCGGAGTATATTTTCATGATGTTATGATGTTTTACTAGTGTGGCACCAACTAACGGTTAGTAAACCATTAGGTGCGAATGTATGGTATGGGACGTACGTTAACGCCTATTGGGTTCCTATCTGAGAAGTTGAGACACATTCACGATGTTTACTAGTAGTATAGACCATGAGTACTCAATTGGAGTCATCACGATGTAGTTGCGACTCCGATCATCCCGATGTTATTAACTCAGGTCTTTGTGGCTAGGAGTCATTACGATATTATAGACTATAGTCATCACGATGTTCATGATGTTGTAATGTTACTTGACTCCAGTCATCACGATGTTTATGGTACCAAATATTAGTACTAGTCACGATGTAAGCACGTGCAGTTTTCCATGAAATTTTAGATGTTTTGATTTCACCTTTTTATGTGAAAGTTTATTATAGCCTTGAGTAAGATGAAGGCTTACATATATTGATGGTTTTATGGTGATTTCTAAATATGATGTTTTGAACTCTTTGAGTTCTATTATGATGAATTTATGAGGTTTTAGATCGTTTTATGATAATTATTTATATGATTTAAATCCTTGCCTATTTCACTTATATAACTATTGAAGATGAACCCATAGATGTCTCACCTTAGAGATGATCTTGATGATACTTATATCATTCCGTTGGCAACAACGGAATGGTTCCTATTACTGTTATCTTTACTAATGATGAGTTCTAGTTAGCCTGACCCGTGTATTTATTACTCGGGTCAGACCGAGTTGCAGGTTAGATATGGATTTAGCTCACTCCTTCTTGGATCGGTTAGCTTGCTTTTGTTTGGACCACTTTGTTCGAACTTGGACATTGTAACTATTATTTTGTGGGATGGTCGTGTATGTATACTTTGTAGTTCATGCTACTTATGTATGTTGTATTATGTATGATGTATGGTGATGTATATATACTCTGATCTGGGTTTGCTGTTCTGTGACTGGTTATATATTTGTTTTTTTTGTATATTGCATTTATTCTGAAACGGTCCTAAACCACCATGGTATCGTATTAGTTAAGGACTAGGTGTGTCGATCTTATACGAGGTAATGGAAAAAAAAATATCGACATACTTAGCTCTTAGCTAATGCATTATCATGAGGGTTGCCCTTAACCAGCCCTATTCTCTACATTAGTAGACAGGATTACTTAGTAATTTTCTTTACTAATGTGGGTCTCGGGGTGGGGCGTCACAGCTTGGTATCAGAGCCGGATTTCAGAATATAATGTTATATAGGAAGAACAGTACACAAGATAGCCTACATCAAATATAATACATTTGTACACATCATCCCCAATCGTGATCCATCTCACCTTGTCCTTGTTTTGATTCGTGTCCCTTTTCGATTCCTTTGGGGTAGATAGAAAGGAATATGACTAGGAATGTTAATTTAATTTCGTAGTATTCCATAATTTCTACATTTGAATTGCTAATATATCTATCTACCCTGTGAATAATCCTATCCTATCTAATCTTATCTTTCAGCTATGTCTAGTAGAGGTAGAGGACGCTCTTCAGCGGCGGGACAGTCCAGTGGTTCTCGTCCCGAAGGTGTATATATGTCTACCGATCAGATTCTCGAGCTTATTAGGAGCACTCAGCCTCCAAATCCAGCTCGATCTTCTCCTCCGTGCAAATCCGCATTTGCGCGCATGTGTAGTGACTTCACTCACCTTGGTGGCAAGATCTTTAGAGGCACTGAGACCGTCTTAGAGGTCGAGGCATGGCTCAGTTCTTGTGAACGCATATTTAGTCGTATGGAGATATCTAGCCATCATCGTGTTCTTGTCGCATCGAGTGTGTTACAAGAACGTGCAATGAATTGGTATGACTTGCTTGTGGCGGAAGTTGATGAGTCTACCTTAGAGTGGGATCAGTTCAGTGAGAGATTCGAGCTCAAGTTTGTTCCTGAATCCGAGAAAGTTATTTTAGCTCGATGTTTCCTTGATTTCAAACAAGGGAAGTCGACAGTTTCTGAGTATGTTGCATCTTTTGAAGCCTTATCTAAGTATGGTCTTGAGCACATTTCTACTCCGTATAAGAAGAATCTTAAGTTCGTCTCTTGACTTAAGAAATACTTGAAGAAATCTCTTATGCTTCGTCTTGAGCTTTCTTTTGAGAAACTTGTGGATACGGCCCTTCAGCTTGAAGCGGTCGAGAAGGAGAAGGATAGTGATGTTGAGGGTGAGGTTTGGGGAAACCCGAACAAGAAAAAGTTTTTCCGCAAGTCTAGGCCTTTCCACCCTAATAAGAAGAAGAAGCAAGGTGGATCCTCTTCTCAGTCTCCAGCTACTCCTTCAGCTAAGCCTTTTGCTTGTTTCAATTGTGGTTCGCCTGACCATCCTGTAAGAGAGTGTCCCAAGCCTAAGAGATGCCTCTATTGTAAGAAGGAGGGACATTTGATTTCAGCTTGTCCTAAGAGGGAGAAGAGTTCTTGTCAGGGTCATCTTAATGTAGCTACCACTTCTGGTGATGCTTCTCAGTCACGAGGTATATTCTCTTCTGTTTTAGAGGGTTCTATTTTATTTCATAATCATTCTATTCGAGTACTCTTCGATATGGGTGCTTCTCATTCATTCGTATCAAAGGAACTCGTTGATGCTTTACAATTAGGTGTTTCTTGCATGCTTACTTCTTTACGGATTGCGAATCCTATCGGGGGATCTGCAACACTTAGTCTTCTTTGTGAAGATGTTGAGATTATGATTTGTGGTTTTTCTTTCCATGCGAATTTGCATGTGATTCCTTTTCTTGGATTTGATATGATTCTTGGTATGGACTGGCTAGTTAGGTACGATGCCAGGATTCTTTGTTTGGAGAGAGTTTTATATCTTCGTCATCCTGATTCTCCTACTCATTTGTCTCTTCTGCTTCAAGAGTCCAATCATGATTCCGTGGCCTCTTTATTTGCTCTTGATTCTCGAGACGAAGATGATAATGTGTCTCGGATTCCTGTTGTTCGTGACTTTCCGGACTTATTTGAGCCTGTTTCGGGATTACCACCCAAGCGGGCTATTGAGTTCCGCATTGACCTTATTCCAGGCGCACATCCAGTTAGTCGTCCTCCCACGAGGATGTCTACTAAAGAGAATGAGGAACTCAAGAAGAAACTCCTATTGCTTGAAGCCAAGCATTTCATTCGATCTAGTTCTTCACCGTGGGGAGCTGCGGTGGTATTCGTGAGGAAGTCTGATGGGACTCTTAGGCTATGCGTCGATTATCGCAAGCTTAATGAGTTGACCATCAAGAACCGATATCCATTGCCTAGGATTGACGATATGTTCGTTCAGTTGAGTGGCACTAAGGTCTTTTCACAGCTTGACCTTGCCACGGGATTTCACCATCTCCGAGTTGCGGAAGATAGCATTCCACTTATAGCTTTTCGCACTCGCTATGGTTCTTATGAGTGGCTCGTCATGCCGTTCGGTTTGACGAATGCCCCTGCTTATTTTGTCGACCTTATGAATCGAGTATTCCGGGAATATCTCGATAAGTTTGTTCTTGTTTTCATTGATGATATTCTTGTATATTCTAAGTCCGAGGTGGACCATACTCGACATCTTAAAATTATTTTGAGTACTCTTTGACAACATCAACTCAAAGCAAAGCATTCTAAGTGTCATTTCTGGGAAAAGCAAGTTAAGTTCTTAGGCCACGTTGTTTCTTCCGAAGGCATTTCGGTCGATCCTTCTAAGATCGAAGCCATCCAAAATTGGAAGAGGCCTGAGAATGTTCATGAGATTCGTAGCTTTCTGGGTTTGGCGGGTTATTACCGTCGATTCATCAAAGACTTTTCCCGTATTGTGCTTCCCTTGACTAGCCTTACGAAAAAAGGCATTCGCTATATATGGTCAGATAAGTGTGAGGCTTCTTTTCAGAGATTGAAGGAGCTTCTCACTAATGCTCATGTTCTTGTGGTCCCCGAAGGGAATCAGGATCTTATTGTCTATACCGATGCCAGTCATAGTGGCCTCGGTGCTGTTCTTATGCAGAAGGATAGGGTAGTTGCCTAAGCTTCAAGGCAATTACGTCCGAATGAAGTTCGGTATGCTACCCATGATTTAGAGCTTGCCGCCATTGTCTTTGCTTTGAAGATGTGGCGTCATTATTTGTTAGGAGAGCACTTTACCCTCTTTACCGATCACAAGTCCCTTAAGTACTTGTTCACCCAAAAGGAGCTCAACATGCGACAACAGCGTTGGCTCGAATTTCTTGCTTCATATGATTTCGATATTCAGTATACCCCTGGCAAGGGGAATCGAGTAGCTGATGCTTTGAGTCGTAAGCATTCAGCTTTTGTTTCCATGATGATTGTAGAATGGAAAGTTCTTGAGACTCTTTCCATGTGTGATATTCGTGATAGTGCTTCCACATCCAACTCTCCTATTCTATTATATAGCATGGAAGCTCGTCCTACTCTTCTGGATCGAATTGTCGAGGCTCAACGGCAAGACTCTGATATATCTACTCTTATTCAGAAGTATAAGTCTGAATCCCACGATGACATTGAGATGAGGGATTTCAGCATCGATATTCACGGGTGTCTTCGAAAGAAGAACCGTCTAGTCGTGCCTCTTATTCCAGAACTTAGGCGGGACATTCTAGCTGAATGCCACCGTTCTAAGTACACTATTCATCCTGGCAGCAGCAAGATGTATGCTGATATGCGTCGTCTCTATTACTGGGAAGGCATGAAGCGAGATATAGCAAGTTATGTAAGCAATTGCATGACTTGTCAGCTTATTAAGGCCGAGCATCAGCGACCCAGTGGTCTTCTTCAGCCTTTAGAGGTTCCATTGTGGAAATGGGACCAAGTTTCTATGGATTTCATCGATGGCTTACCTCGTTCGAGGTCAGACTATAGCAGTATTTGGGTTGTTGTGGACCGTCTCACCAAGTCCGCACATTTCATTCCTATTAAGTCTAATAGGATGACATCTCTCTTATCGAAGCTATATATTAAGGAGATCGTGCGATTACACGGTGTTCCTTCATCTATTGTGTGTGATCGTGATCCTCTTTTCACGAGTCACTTTTGGTAGAGTCTCCAGCAAGCTTTGGGCACAAAGCTTAATCTTAGCACTGTTTATCACCTACAGTCTGATGGACAGACTGAACGGGTGAATCGTATCTTGGAAGACCTGCTTCGTGCTTGTATCTTGGATTTTGGTGGTAGTTGGGAGGATCATCTTCCTCTAGTTGAGTTTACTTATAATAATAGCTACCAATCTTCTATCGGCATGGCTCCTTTCGAAGCCTTATATGGAAGGCCGTGTCGATCTCCATCATGTTGGCTTGAGTCGGGGGAAAAGCTCATTCTTGGCCCTGAGTCTATTCGAGAATCATCTAAGAAGATCCATCTTATCCGAGAGAGAATGAGAGAGGCTCAGAGTCGAATGAAATCCTACGCGGACAACCGTAGGAGGCCTCTTGAGTTCTCAGTGGGCGATCTTGTTTATATTCGAGCTTCTCCTCTAAAGGGAGTGATACGCTTCAGCCAGACAGGGAAATTGGCACCACGCTATATTGGACCATTTCCTATTACAGAGCATATCGGTCCTGTTGCTTATCGCATAGGACTTCCCGATCAATTTTCTGGAGTTCACGACGTATTCCACGTCTCTCAGTTGCGGAAGTGTTTACAAGATTCAGATTCTGTGTTCGATTCTCGTGCTTTAGAGAAGCTAGAAGTCTCTCCTAATCTATCATTCGTGCTGCATCCTGTGAGAGTTCTTACTTCGGAGATTAGACGCCTTCGCAACAAGAATATTCCGCTTGTGAAGATTCAATGGTCTGATAATCCCAATGACTGCTCTTGGGAAACTAGAGAATTCATCGAGCGATCGTATCCTGGATTCTTATCTTCTCAAGACGAAGGTAAGAATTTTCCATTTTAATATATCCAAATTTCCTTTGTTTGATGAAATAAAGTGTGTTGAATACATATTTCCTCTAGAAATTGCGAGGACGCAATTTTTATAAGAGGGGGAGTCTGTAACAACCTTGGTATTGGAGATTACTGATGATATTAAATTATAACGATAGTTATAATTTAATATGGTAAATAGAATGTAATGGAGAAATAAATTTGGTTTAAATTGTTTATTTCAAATAATCAATGTGTTGGAGAATAAATATTGGACTTGAAATTTTGATTGTTTGGAATTTTGGTTAAATAATGGAAAATATTGGAATTTAGGTAAATTTGAGTTAATAAATTTACCAAGTGATGTAATTCAACATTTAATTGTTGAAATAAATATAAATTGATGAAAATAAAGTTTTAAAAACTTTAATTTGAGAATTTGGAGTGAAAATAATCAATTTGTAATTTTATTTGGGTAAATGCAATAATATTGGTAATTAATGCCAATATTAACCATTTATTGATTTTTTTAGGGGATAAATGAAGTAAATTTGTATTTTATTAATATAAAAGATGGAATATTGTTTAAAAATAATATTTTGATGTGTAAATAAAGTTAGAATGGTTTTTTGTATTTTATTTGACAAGAAAACAATTTTGGTATAAATTGTTATGTTAAAAAAATGGTGTTTTATGTGATAAAAGTGTAAATTATGATAATTAAGTAGAAATAAGGTTTTATTAATAAAAAAATAGATTTTTATTGTTAAATTAAGTTTATTATTTTCTAGTAACAAGTTCATTTTCATAAAAAATAGTTGTATACATGTACATAGTTTCATATTTCTTAAAAATGTTGAAAATGTGAATATAGTGTTAAAATAAGAGAAAACATGTACATAGTTTCATATTTCTTTAAGTAATTATGCTCTTGGGCTTATTTGGGTAATATTGGATCCATTAGCCTATCCTAGAAGTTTCTGCTTTGTGAGAAAGTGTTTGTACGTAGCTTTCTTTCCTCATCTTCTTTCTCAAGAATTTTTTTTACACTAAACTGAAAATAAGAAACAATGGCCTCCTTCAACAAATTTCAATTTCCACTCAAAAACTAGTGAAATTAAAAGGAGAAATTCATCAAACTAAAGACTATACAAGGTAATCACAACCAATACTAAAAAAAATTTCATCAAAATCCATGAGCTTGATATGAATTTGTTTGTAACTTGTTCTATTTCTTCTGCATGTCTCTTTTCTAGCTTCTACAGGTTACTGAGCATCATTTCTCCATAAAAAGTCATCAATTTGCTCTTGAATTCGCTGCTAAATCATAAGGTGAGTGCATGCTCATAAATTTGCTAGCTGAAATTGTAATCTTGTGAGAACTTGGCAATAGGAAAAGGAAAAAAATAAGAAAATCATCCTTGTAAAACTTGTTTGAGATTTAAGCTGAAATATAATTAAGCATAACTTTTGCATTTCTTAACCAAATTTGATGATTTCAGATGTTCTAGAAAGCACTGATACAGAGCTACAAGTTTCATGTTTTGTGTATTCCAAAATTTTGAAGTTATCTATTTCAAAATTGAGTGTTTCTATTGCAATCCCGAGAGCAAAACTATTATTGCTCTGTGTTTGAATCTGAAACGAAATTAACCATACCTCTTTCGTTTCTTAACCAAATTCACTAATTTTGGATGTCTTAGAAAGCTTCTTTATGATAATTTTTACGATGTTGAGATGTATTATGATGGCTTTTACTTGTCGATGAGATGAGACAAGTCACGATGCCACTAGTACTCGTCAATGAGATGAGACGAGTAAGGTATTGTATTTACTCGCCGATGAGATGAGGCGGAGTATATTTTCATGATGTTATGATGTTTTACTAGTGTGGCACCACCTAACGGTTAGTAAACCATTAGGTGCGAACGTATGGTATGGGACGTACGTTAATGCCTATTGGGTTCCTATCTGAGAAGTTGAGACACATTCACGATGTTTACTAGTACTATAGACCATGAGTACTCAATTGGAGTCATCACGATGTAGTTGTGACTCCGATCATCCCGATGTTATTAACTCAGGTCTTTGTGACTAGGAGTCATTACGATATTATAGACTATAGTCATCACGATGTTCATGATGTTGTAATGTTACTTGACTCCAGTCATCACGATGTTTATGGTACCAAATATTAGTACTAGTCACGATGTAAGCACGTGCAGTTTTCCATGAAATTTTAGATGTTTTGATTTCACCTTTTTATGTGAAAGTTTATTATAGCCTTGAGTAAGATGAAGGCTTACATGTATTGATGGTTTTATGGTGATTTCTAAATATGATGTTTTGAACTCTTTGAGTTCTATTATGATGAATTTATGAGGTTTTAGATCATTTTATGATAATTATTTATATGATTTAAATCCTTGCCTATTTCACTTATATAACTATTGAATATGAACCCATAGATGTCTCACCTTAGAGATGATCTTGATGATACTTATATCATTCCGTTGGCAACAACGGAATGGTTCCTATTACTGTTATCTTTACTAATGATGAGTTCTAGTTAGCCTGACCCGTGTATTTATTACTCGGGTCAGACCGAGTTGCAGGTTAGATATGGATTTAGCTCACTCCTTCTTGGATCGGTTAGCTTGCTTTTGTTTGGACCACTTTGTTCGAACTTGGACATTGTAACTATTATTTTGTGGGATGGTCGTGTATGTATACTTTGTAGTTCATGCTACTTATGTATGTTGTATTATGTATGATGTATGGTGATGTATGTATACTCTGATCTGGGTTTGCTGTTCTGTGACTGGTTATTTATTTGTTTTTTTTGTATATTGCATTTATTCTGAAACGGTCCTAAACCACCATGGTATCGTATTAGTTAAGGACTAGGTGTGTCGATCTTATACGAGGTAATGGAAAAAAAATATCGACATACTTAGCTCTTAGCTAATGCATTATCATGAGGGTTGCCCTTAACCAGCCATATTCTCTGCATTAGTAGATAGGATTACTTAGTAATTTTCTTTACTAATGTGGGTCTCGGGGTGGGGCGTCACAGCTTGGTATCAGAGCCGGATTTCAGAATATAATGTTATATAGGAAGAACAGTACACAAGATAGCCTACATCAAATATAATACATTTGTACACATCATCCCCAATCGTGATCCATCTCACCTTGTCCTTGTTTTGATTTGTGTCCCTTTTCGATTCCTTTGGGGTAGATAGAAAGGAATATGTCTAGGAATGTTAATTTAATTTCGTAGTATTCCATAATTTCTACATTTGAATTGCTAATATATCTATCTACCCTGTGAATAATCCTATCCTATCTAATCTTATCTTTCAGCTATGTCTAGTAGAGGTAGAGGACGCTCTTCAGCGGCGGGACCGTCCAGTGGTTCTCGTCCCGAAGGTGTATATATGTCTACCGATCAGATTCTCGAGCTTATTAGGAGCACTCAGCCTCCAAATCCAGCTCGATCTTCTCCTCCGCGTAAATCCGCATTTGCGCGCATGTGTAGTGACTTCACTCACCTTGGTGGCAAGATCTTTAGAGGCACTGAGACCATCTTAGAGGTCGAGGCATGGCTCAGTTCTTGTGAACGCATATTTAGTCGTATGGAGATATCTAGCCATCATAGTGTTCTTGTCGCATCGAGTGTGTTACAAGAACGTGCAATGAATTGGTATGACTTGCTTGTGGCGGAAGTTGATGAGTCTACCTTAGAGTGGGATCAGTTCCGTGAGAGATTCGAGCTCAAGTTGATGAGTCTACCTTGGTGGCAAAATTCATTACACCCCGTTAATATCAAATACATTTCTATATAGAAAGGATCAGACTGGACATATTTTGGATTTAAGCAAAAATAAAATTCTACTAAAGCATAAATAATGTCTACCTAAACCCAAGTACTACATATGAAAGCATAACAATGCAACATGGTCGAATCAAGTTCCTTTGTATTTTATTATTATTAATTAACTTAGTAGTATTTGAAGTTACTTCCCAAACCTTAAAAATGTGTAGCATGAGGCAATTTTTCTATGAAAATCTGAGAAATGTCCAAGTGACAACTATATCGTAACTATCAATGAGAATGATCTTTGCATATAACGAACTACAAGATCCATGTTACAAATTTTAAAATATGACCCCTTAGTTTAGTATTAAACACCAAATATCTCAACCAATTATGCATTGGTTTTGAAATTTTCAATGCTTATGTTGGCATAAATTTAAAACTGCTACTTTCACTTTATTGTAGATTATAACATTAGCAAATTTATGAATTACCTTTTTAAAAAAAATTGGTATGTTACCGATCTAATTTATGAAACATATAAACTAACTCAAAATTCAAATCCTAGTTTTATGAACACATTTTTTGATTGCCATATGCTAACTATATTTCAGAAATCACAACAAAAAAACAAAAATATACATACTTGTTGACCCATAAGTATGGTAATATTTTTAGTATCACATCCTAGTATTAGATATCAGATTAAAAAAGTCGCCAAAAGCATATTAGTAAACTAGGAATGACAGCATCCTGATAATGTACAACATCAAACTACTTAATATAATAAATTCTCTTACTCCTTAGTATTTCTGTTATCCCGCCTTTTGGCAAGGCCGTGACACCAAGAACTTGACTAGAAACCAATGACGGTTCGTCTTAGAGATCGGTTATACGCAGGCTCACTATGGATATCGACGAATTTTGTCCGAGTTCGGATCAAGCTACAATCGACAAGACACGACGAGTGAAGCAATGAAAGTCAACGTTCCGAATTTCAAGTCAATCTGAGTTCGTATGCTCAAGTTACGATCGATGTAATTTGGGGGAATAGCCCTAATTTCGTATCCATTAGCAGGCCGCACTTCGTGTCGATCGACTTCGTGTCCATCACCAGAGTCTACTTCGTATCGATCGACTTCGTGTCCATCACCAGAGTTCACTTCGTATCGATTGGCTTCGTATCCATCAAGAGATAGTGCACTTCGTATCGGTCAGCCAGTGTCAACTTCGCATCCATCGACGAACCTTTGTTCGAATCCATCAGGAGAGCCACTGTTCGTATCCATCGAGTTGGAGCGCTTTGTCGATACGAACAAGCCAACTTCCATCGATACAAACTAGACCCCACGATTGATGCGAAGAAGCCAATGCAATCGATGCGAACAGAGCGCACTGCCGATCGATACAAAAAGCGCAATAATGATCGATTTGAACAAGACAATTTCATCGATACGAACAAGGCAGCAAAATCGATACGAACTAGGCAAAAATATGGGGAGACTCGGTCAACTCAGCATCGAAAGCGGAGCGATCCAAAATTCAAGCGCCACGTCAACTCACAGGCACACGCAACCATCGATTCGAACAAGATCGAGTCGAACCAAACAGCCTGCCGAAAGTCTCCATTTCGTATCGATCATAACTCGAGATCCACAAGTCCAAATGTTATGAAATTTTCACAGGAACTTACGTAAATTCTAAACAATGTTCACACCAAGTTTTAACTCCATTGGACGAAATCTTGATCGATACGAAATTCGTTCGTATCGATCACGGATCGATTCGAAACTTCACGGGCTTGTCGCATGGGCCCACTCACATGCCAGAAAAAGTCTCCCGAGATCCGGGCAAAATATCAGCCTCCCACGCCTATAAATAGACCCCCAGAGCCTATAGAAAAGGGATCTTTGAATTCTCCAACGCCCAGACTCTACCGGATCCAACTCTAAAGTCCATTACTACTACTGCAAATGAATTTTACTACTATAATCCATTGTTAACTGCTGTAACCCACTGCAATCAATTGTAATCATCAAAGAAACATCAATAAAGCGATCAATTTCATAGTGGACGTAGGAAATACGCTGAACCACTCTAAATCCCCGTGTTTTTGTGCACTTTCATCATTTACATATCTGTTTTTGGAGTTTTTGTTAGATAATCCTCTTTTTTCATTTTATTTCTTCATTTTATCTCTTCAAAAACTTCCGAAGAGTGTTGTGCCCAATTTTGGTACAAACACTTTGGTGCTTTCATTGAGAAAAAACCTAATTTTTCTCCTGCTCTTTGGATCTCCTATCGATAATGGATTGCAAAAATTCAAGAAGAAGATCCAGATCTCAAGTCTTGAAGCCCTTCCATTCTATTCAGATTTACATCAGATCTAGGAAAGGACTTCATCAATTCATCATGGTGAGTACACGAACCGCTTCTACAGCTGCTGATCAGGAAGGACGGGATAGACAGAATCCCGTGCAATTACCTTCATCCTGTTGATACACGAAGATTTTGATCAATGACAATGTACTTCAACAAAAAGGAAGAGATATATGCAAAATCAGAGGAAGATCGATGAAGACCAAAAGTATAAACATGAGTATGATTTTTATAGGTCTAAAGTCTATAGTCTAGATTATTTGTTAAAATCTATCCTCAAGAGATTTGCACGAACATTAAAACACATCCGTAAAACTACATTTTTGTGCACACATTCACTATGCAGATTTTTATAGTTCAGTCGACTGAACAGGCATGGCCAGTCGACTAAAACTGGCACAGAATTACAAATATGCACAGTTTCAGTCGACTGAATTTCCTGTACAATCGACTAAAAGCATTCCTGAAAATTTCCTAGTATATTTTCAGTCGACTGAATTTCCTGCTCAGTCGACTGAATCTGTAACTGCGAATTTTCTCTGAATAGACACCTTCCTTCTCCCAAGAGTTGCAACCATTCTCCAATGGAAATGGAAGCATCTCTTGCTTGCACCTCTAGCAAACAAATGCACCTCTTCTACAAGTATAAATACATGTTTTTAACATTTGCAAATTACCAATTCTACTTGCTTTAATCTTTCTATTTACTTGAACATACTTTCAGATTCTTTTAAGTTTTCAAAAGCAAACCAATTGCTTGAATCTCTGTTTTAACTATAACACCTCTTGATTCATAGCAATTCACATTTCCTAAAATCTTCACAAACAGTTTGTATACTCTCGAGGATAAGATTATAGGAAAGTTGTACTAAATTTGACTCATTAGTGTTATCAAGAACACAACAAGTCATAAATACTTTTTGTATCCAAGTTGAAGTCCTCTTCGGTAGTTGAGGCAAGAAATCCCGTTCGGTTGTTCGGGTAAGTTGTAAACCTATTCCTCCGGGTTAAGTGAGGGTTGTTGGTTAGTTGAATTCCTAAGAGGGGCTTAGGGACTGGACGTAGGACAAGAGGTCCGAACCAGTATAAAGTCTTGGTGTCTACTTTACTTACTACTTATTACTATCTACCTAGAGCATTTTACTATTCCATATTATACGATCCTACCGCATAGACTCTTTCAATTGGTATCAAAGCAAGGCCGTCCTATAACCATAACACCGTTATTTGACATATTGATAATATGGAAAACAACACAAGCACAACATCTATCTATAACTCTACATTTGCGGAAGGACAATCTACTCAAAGACCTCCTCTATTCAATGGACTAAACTATAATAATTGGGCTACAAGGATGATGATTTATATGCAAGCAACAAGTTTTGAAGCCTGGAATGCAACTCAAGTAGAACTCGTTGTACCCACAACGGATTATTCTACATGGACGCAAGCTCAGAAGAATGAAGTTAGTGCAAATGCCAAAGCTATGAATATGCTATTTTGCGCTTTGGATAGAAATGAGTTCAACCGTGTAAGCATATGTACTACTGCACATCAGATATGGAGTACACTTAAAACCATACATGAAGGCACAAAGAAGGTCAAGCAAACTAAGATCTCCATGCTAAAGAACCAGTTCCAAAACTTTAGAATGCGACAAAATGAATCCATCAATGACATGTACTCAAGGTTTCAAGACATTCATCATGCCTTAATAGGACTAGGAGAAAAATACATGGATTTTGATATTGTATCTAAAGTTCTAAATTCACTCACTGATGAATGGGAGAGAAAAGTCTTAGCAATCGAAGAAGCAAATGATCTATCTACAATGAAACCAGAAGAATTAATTGGAAATCTTATGTCGTATGAAGTAAATATGCAAGCTAAGAAAGATCAAGCACAAGAAAGAAAAAATGTAGCTTTTCATGCGGAAAAGGAAGAATTAGAGTCTGAAGATGAGGATTTAGCATTTATAGCCAAAAATTTCAAGAAATTTTTAAGATATAGAAAAGAAAATAAAAACGGATTCAAAAAGAATTTCTTGAACAAACCTTCATCCTCAAATATAGAATGCTTCAACTGTCACAAGAAAGGTCACATGCAGAAAGATTGTCCAGAGCAAAAGAAGGAGAATCAGAACAAAAACAAGAAAGAAAAATTCAAAAAGAAGGCATTCTCTGTAACATGGGACGATTCAGATTCATCTTCATCTGATAGTGAAAATAATAGCGACAATGAACAAGCAAATGTATGCTTTATGGCTTAGGAATCCGAGGTTAGAAATTTAACTTTCGACAATTTAATTGAAGTAAACACTGAACTTTTGAGTACAATAAAAAATCTTAAAAAGAAACTTAAGGAGACACGTGAAAATCAGAACAAGGCTGAGTTTGAAAGGGATATGTTAAAAGATGAAAAGAAAATTTTAGAAGAAGAACTTGAAAAAGTTCAAGAGTCTCATTCATATTCGGAAACTCAACTATCACTTTTAAGTCAAGAAATTGAAACTCAAAAGACAAAAAATGATATAATTGTTTCTGAAAATCATGAATTAAAAACTCAGATTAAACAAGTTAAGTTAGATAATAATAGTCTTCAAGTTAGATTAGATAACATCACTAAAAATGTTTCTAACTTTAACAAAGGAAGAGAAAATTTAGCTAAAATTTTAGAAAATTCTCAATCTTCCTCAAATAAACATGGATTATGATATAAAAAGGATCCAAAAATTCCAAAAAAGGTAAAATCAAATTTTAAGAGGAATATTGACTCTAAACAACAAATGTTATTAAGAGAATCTATTAGAACAAAAGAAGAAACTAAGTTTGTTAAAATTTGGGTTCCAAAGACTAATAATATTTTAATTAGAAATAAATATATTAAAACATTTATGGATAGTGTTCATAATAATAAAAACTATATTTATAAAAAGGATACTGAACCAAATTGGGTTTGGTTTCCTAAGTTCTAACTTTTTAGGACCCTATTGAAAGGTGGGTACCAATAATTTTATATTTATTTTCAGGTCCCACACAAAAAGAAGAAATGGATATTAGACAGTGGTTGCTCAAAACACATGACTGGCGACAAAGATATGCTTACAAACATCACATACTTTGATGGTGGCTCGGTTACCTTCGAAGACAACTCAAAAGGCTATATCATTGGCAAAGGAGATGTGAGCAATTACGGTACATCAAATTTACCTTTTATTACAAATGTTTCATTAGTTAAAAATCTAAAACATAATCTACTAAGCATAATTCAACTTTGTGACAAAGGTTTTAGAATAACGTTTTTAGAAAATAAATGTAGTATTTTTGATCAAAACCAAAATCCTGTTTTTGAAGGAAATAGAGATAGGAATATTTATGTTTTAAATATGAAAATAAATCATAATACGAATATGTGTTTACTAGCAAAAGATAATGATCCTTGGTTATGGCACAAAAGATTTTGTCATATTAATTTCAAAACTATTAGAAAACTGTCTAAAAATGAATTAGTAAGAGGATTACCTAAGTTAAACTTTAAGATAAAAAATCTTTGTGATGATTGTCAAATAGGAAAATTAACAAAATCATCTTTCAAATCTAAGAAAAATATTTCAACTTTACAACCATTAGAATTACTTCATATGGATCTTTTCGGACCAACACAAGTTCAATCCATTAATCATAATCGATATGTATTTGTAATAGTTGATGATTTTTCAAGATACACATGGAACATTTTTATGAAAAATAAAAGTGATACATTTGAGAACTTTAAAACATTTGCCAAAAGAATTCAAAACACTAAAAATTTGAAAATTAAGAATATTCGAAGTGATCATGGTGGCGAATTCGAAAATGAAGCTTTTGAATCTTTCTGTAAAAAGAAAGGAATAAATCATAACTTCTCAATTCCTAGAACTCCTCAACAAAATGGAGTAGCGGAAAGAAAGAATAGAACATTACAAGAATGTGCAAGAACATTATTAAATGGAAGTTATTTACCAAAACATTTTTGGGCAGAAGCCGTAGCTACTGCATGTTATGTATTAAATCGTATTTCTATTAGACCATTAACTAAGAATACTTCATATGAACGTTTTAACAATAGAAAGCCAAATATATCATATTTTAAAATATTTGGATCAAAATGTTTTATTCTAAATACAAAAGACCAACTAGGAAAATTCGATCCAAAAGCTGATGAAGGAACTTTTGTAGGATACTCAGAACGAAGTAAGGCATATCGAGTTTTTAATAAACGAACAAATACAATTGAAGAAACTTTACATGTATCTTTTGATGAAAACTTTAATAAAAAATTGAGCACAAAAGATGATGATGAATTTATAATAAATACAGATAATACAAATATTGAAAATATAAATAATACCGAACTTAGATCTCCACCTAAAATCTTACGAGATCACCCTGTACAAAACATAATCGGTGAAATAGATTCTCAAGTTAAAACTAGAAGTCAACTAAACCAAATGGGACATGTTGCTTTTATTTCTACAATAGAACCTAAAAATCCTAAAGAAGCATCAACAGATGACTACTGGATTGTTGCTATGCAAGAAGAATTAAATCAATTCGAACGTAACAATGATTGGGATTTAGTTCCTCGTCCTAATAATCAATCTGTTATAGGAACAAAATGGGTTTACAAAAATAAAGTAGACGAACAAGGAAATATAACTAGGAATAAAGCTAGACTAGTAGCACAAGGATATAATCAAGAAGAATGTATTGACTTTGAAGAAACATTTGCACCCATTGCACGACTTGAAGCAATACGTATTTTATTAGCCTTCGTGTGTTTTCATAATTTTAAACTTTATCAAATGGATGTTAAAAGTGCTTTTCTAAATGGTTTTATAAAAGAAAATGTATACGTAGAACAACCTCCTTTATTCATACACGAAAAATATCCGGATCATGTATATAAATTAAAGAAAGCCCTATATGGTCTTAAACAAGCACCTCGTGCTTGGTATGAGAGACTTAAAAGTTATTTACTAGATTCGGGATTTCAAATCGGAAAAGTAGATCAAACCCTATTTATTAAAAACAATACTAATGACATTTTAATAATTCAAATATATGTAGATGACATTATATTTGGATCAACTGATGAAAACTTATGTAAAGAATTTTCAAATATAATGACTAAGGAGTTCGAAATGTCGCATATGGGAGAATTATCTTATTTTCTTGGATTACAAATTAAACAATTAACAAATGGAATTTTCTTAAATCAAGAAAAATATTATGCTAATCTGATTAAACGTTTTGGACTAGAAAACACTTCTGGAAAGCCTACTCCTATGAGTACCACAACTCATCTTGATCGAGATGAAAATGGTAAAAGTATCGATCAAAAATTGTTTAGAAGTATGATAGGTTCCTTACTCTACTTAACCGCTAGTAGACCAGACATAATGATGAGTGTATGTTTATGTGCACGATTTCAATCTAATCCTAAAGAATCACATTTAAGAGCGGTAAAACGAATTATACGATATCTTAACAATACTAAAGATTTTGGTCTTTTCATCCAAAAGAGTGTCCATTTGAGTTAGTATCATTCAGTGATGCTGATTTTGGTGGATCTCGAACAGATAGAAAAAGTACAAGTGGTACGTGCCATTTCATTGGAAAATCACTTGTATCTTGGTTTAGTAAAAAACAAAATTGTGTCTCGCTTTCAACCTGTGAAGCAGAGTATATATCAGCTGCTTTAGCTTGCACTCAAGTTATTTACATACAACAAACACTTAAGGATTTTAATATAAATTTAACAAACTCTACAATATATTGTGATAATACAAGTATAATAAATTTATCTAAAAATCCAGTTAATCACTCTCGTACAAAACATATAGATATTCGTCACCACTTTCTACGTGACAATATCGAAAAAGGAATCATAAACTTAGAACATATTTCTACCGAAAATCAAATTGCCGATATATTTACTAAACCTCTTTTAGAAAACTCCTTTATAAAATTACGACGAGAATTAGGGATATTGTCTTTTAAAGATATCATATAAAGAAATTTAAAAGAAAAATCTACACAATTTTTTCAACTAACATTATATGGGAATTTAAATTTATTCTCACATATAAAAGTTATTTACCATACATTCTTAACTAACTTATATTAACCATTAAATCATTAAGTGGTTGAAAAGTGTTTAAACATTATAACTAATATATATTTAGAAAATTCCTACTATAAATATACTCCTAAACAAAATTCTTTTTCAACAAGTCATTCCACGTATAAAAGAATTACAATAAAAATGTCTTACGATAGCTCAGACTCTCATATCAATATTATCTCCTCAGTTGAAAACACTCCTGCATCACCTAAACTACCAACGCGAACACCAACGCATGAACCGGTGTATAAGTGGGAAAACTATCACACTAGTTAACACCAGAATCAAAAAAGGCAAAACGTAGTCTTTTTACCTCCCATGACACAAAAAGAAAGATTGACGAGATTCATCATTTTCAACAACAACAAATTAATCTCCAAAGAGAATTATATTTTGAACATAAAGTAACGGCACGACGGCTAAGTTTTCTGGAGAAAATTGGTTTACATTTTTGTAGTTCAAAGAAAAATGATGTGAGCGAACCCTTACCTCGACCAAGTAATGTGTTCGATCCATCTTCATCCTACCGTACACCAGCTGATCCCTTGAATCCTTGGACTTCCCCAAAAACTCCTCAGTATACTCCAAATTCATGGGAAATAAATTATGGGAAGAACGAAGAAAAAACTCCAAGTCCATCCCCGAAGAAATAGTCAATTCTAATATGTTTTTTTAATGTTACATCTATATAATTGTAATTTGTTTTTCTTTTATATATATAAATTATTTACTTTTATATCAGGAGAAATAACAAAAAAATTAAATGTCAGTCGACTGAAACCCACTGTTTACAAACAGAAAACATAATATACACAGCTCAGTCGACTGAAATCATCTATACAGTCGACTGAATATTCAACAGAAAATTTCAGCTAAAAATTCAGTCGACTAAAAATACTGTTCAGTCGACTAAATCTAACACAGAAATATTTCGTACTATATTTCATTCGACTGAACAGACTATTCAGTCGACTGAACGCCAATTCCCAGATAGCTTTTTCTTTTTAACCACTAGTTTTTACCTATCCATTCACTTTTTATCTTCAACTACATCTTCTTTCCCAATTAGTTTCATAACCCTAGTTCTCAAATTGCTCAAATCTCACTCAAATTATATACAAATGGCTCCAAAGAGATCTAGAGCTTCCTCTTCTTCATCCTCCGAGCCAATTGACGCTCAAATAGCACAATGGCTTTACGATGGAGTAGCCGTCACTAGATGGAATAAGATGAAGAATTCCCGTATCTTCGAGCATTCTTTTGTTGATTTTCAAAGTATCAAGCTTACAACATACAAGCATTAACAGATCAAGTAGGTCTAACTTCTCTCATGGATTTGAAAAGGAACGACCATGCAATAAATCATGTCATGGTAAAATTATTTTATGCTAATCTTAATCTTGGACACCAAACTCCAAGAAATCCAAATGATAGTGTTTGGAGTATGGTATGTGGAAAGAAAGTTTGGTTCTCCCTCGACCGCATTTCACACATTTTAGGTTCTCCAAACTTTGGTAGCAAGCTTGAAGAAATAGACTTTAATCCTCGTATTCGCGACAACATCAATCATCAATTTTTGGATGATAACATCAACATCGGGGATATTAAATCCACTTCTTTGCGTCATAGAGCTAGAGTTCTCCTCTTATGAGAACAATCACCCCAAGAACGGGTTCATATGAACTTGTATACCCTAACAACTATCGCGCACTCTACGCACTTTGGGGTAATTATCAAGTTAATTGGGTTCAATTGATTCTTGATGAATTCCTAACATTCAATAATGGCAAAATGAGGACAATCTATTTTGGTGAGTATATCATGCGATTACTTCTCAATGTTGATACGCCATTGGCTGAGTCCGAGAATACAATGGTGCACCAAATAAACAATCGGACTATAAGCCTAATGCAACTTCCAGCAAGACCACCTCGAATCATTTCTCTTGCCGAATGGAAAGCCAGGAATCAAGGACCTCAACAACCTCCACAAGTTCCATATGAAGAACCTTCAGATCAAGTAGAAGAAATTTGTATCATTGACCCTGGTTATAATACCAATCAATCTTTGGGTATTTTATCAAGGAACAAATTCTTGATAATCGCCTCAAGAAGGTAGATCACAAACTTGACAAAATTAAAGGATTCTTCAACAAGCTATGGGATGCAATCTCATGTTCAAGCACTACTACCGCTTCGACATCTCGTGGAAAACGTCCGGCACCTACTTTTACATGGACGACATCCGAAGAACATACAAGTAGTGGCACAAGCGGAGCTAGTTGTGGTCAAGGAGGAAGAGCCTACAGACAACCAACAGGAGGACCAGTCATTCGAGAACCTAGAAAGAGAGAAGGTTCTTACGATTGGGATAAAGATGAGTAATTTTTAATGGTTTGTTGTTCTATGATGTTAAAACCTTGTATCAATTCTACTTATGCAACTTTGTTTTATTATTTGACTATGCTATTCTCTTATAATCTTAGAATTCTATGACTCGGTCGTATGTTTATATATCTATGATTATTAATTCCTTTTGGTCGATGACAAAGGGGGAGAAATCTATGTAGCTAACTTTGTTTTGTAGGAAAGATAAGTGCATACAGTCAGGGGGAGAAGATTAGTAAATACATCTCTATAACACATTAGTGTTGTCATCAATCAAAAAGGGGGAGAATGTTGATACATGAAGATTTTGATCAATGACAATGTACTTCAACAAAAAGGAAGAGATATATGCAAAATCAGAGGAAGATCGATGAAGACCAAAAGTATAAACATGAGTATGATTTTTATAGGTCTAAAGTCTATAGTCTAGATTATTTATTAAAATCTATCCTCAAGAGATTTGCACGAACATTAAAACACATCCGTAAAACTACATTTTTGTGCACACATTCACTTTGCAGATTTTTATAGTTCAGTCGACTGAACAGGCATGGCCAGTCGACTGAAACTGGCACAGAATTACAAATATGCACAGTTTCAGTCGACTGAATTTCCTGTACAGTCGACTGAAAGCATTCTTGAAAATTTCCCAGTATATTTTCAGTCGACTGAATTTCCTGCTCAGTCGACTGAATCTGTAACTGCGAATTTTCTCTGAATAGACACCTTCCTTCTCCCAAGAGTTGCAACCATTCTCCAATGGAAATGGAAGCATCTCTTGCTTGCACCTCTAGCAAACAAATGCACCTCTTCTACAAGTATAAATACATGTTTTTAACATTTGCAAATTACCAATTCTACTTGCTTTAATCTTTCTATTTACTTGAACATACTTTCAGATTCTTTTAAGTTTTCAAAAGCAAACCAATTGCTTGAATCTCTGTTTTAACTATAACACCTCTTGATTCATAGCAATTCACATTTCCTAAAATCTTCACAAACACTTTGTATACTCTCGAGGATAAGATTATAGAAAAGTTGTACTAAATTTGACTCATTAGTGTTATCAAGAACACAACAAGTCATAAATACTTTTTGTATCCAAGTTGAAGTCCTCTTCGGTAGTTGAGGCAAGAAATCCCGTTCGGTTGTTCGGGTAAGTTGTAAACCTATCCCTCCGGGTTAAGTGAGGGTTGTTGGTTTGTTGAATTCCTAAAAGGAGCTTAGGGACTAGACGTAGGACAAGAGGTCCGAACCAGTATAAAGTCTTGGTGTCTACTTTACTTACTACTTATTACTATCTACCTAGAGCATTTTACTATTCCATATTACACGATCCTACCGCATAGACTCTTTCACATCCAACCAAGATGTTGTCGCACCTTCAGATCCATCAGACGCGGTCACCAGACAAGAGTTTCAGATGCTGCTTCAAGAGTTGACCCAGAGTCGGCAACAGCTTACTAAACAACTGCGCACCAACACAGAGTTGACCAACCAGCTGAATCGCCAAAGGCGCAGAAGATCCAAAAGAGATTAAGGTTCCTATTCTTCCACGGAGAGTTCAGCCTCATTTGACAATCATCACCGATCCACACGCCCACGGCTGGATGTAAGCTACACCCAGGCTACAGGACACCAACCTGCCTTGAATCTTGGACAACCCAGAACTGAACCATCCACCAGTCATCATACCGGACCTTCATCCCGAGGGGTGCCGCTCCTTACCATGTCACATGCAACCTTGCTGCCACCACCACTACCGAACAAGGAGTTGATGCTAGAAATCAAGCTGATCCACATTGTAACCAACGAGAAATCACTCCAGAACCTTATGTCCCTGAAAATATTGAACCAAGGAGGCGAGGCACGGACCTTCGACCGCGTCCGGTCCAGACTCGCGCTATGGATCCCGACTACACCTTGGCACAGCCTGCTCCAAATATCCAGATGCTGGATATACCAACGATGATTCGTCAGATGATTCGTGAATGTCAGGGTCTCACTAACGACGACTGGGGAATCTCCCGGAGTCATACCCCTTTCACTGATGACATATTATATGCTGAACCACCTCGGCGCTTCAGGATGCCAACTTTGCTAGTCTATGAAGGAAATTATGATCCCAATCAACACATCCTGAAGTATGAATGGCTAATGAATGCTGCGAGAGCTGATGATGCAGTCAAATGTCGTAGTTTCCCCATTTCCCTAGGGGGCATTGCAACTATGTGGTTTACCCATCTGCCACCACGATCCATTTCTAATTTCGACCAAATGGCCACCAAGTTTGTTGAACAATTCCATATGCACGTAGGAAGACCTAAAGATGTTAATACTCTATCTAGCGTCACTCAAGCTCCCGGAGAGACACTCAGATGTTACTTGGAGCAATTTCATGCTGCTTGTGCGGAAATAAGCAATTCCAATGACAACTCTATCCTGATGGCATTAACTAAAGGGATTGATCCTTATTCCGAGTTCGAAAGCTGGTTAGCTTGGAAGCCACCTGCGTCATTGGACCGTTTCTATTCCAAGGCAGCCCAATTCTTGAGAAGGGAGGATGCGAAACAGTCTAGGAAGCAGGATGACGCAGGACCCAGCATGGGAGGAATTCAAGCAGTTAAACAATCCGGGGAGAATTCTGGAAAAGTTCAGTTGAATACAAAAAAAATAGAACCAGTAGAGGGAAAATGGAAATCAAGGTAAAAAATGAGATCAAAATTGTGGTCCACGACGTAGAGCTCTCATGTTCGACAATTATACTCCATTGAATACGTCGCTGGAGAATGTGTACTTGCATACCTGTAATACCATGCAATACAAGAAACCTGCCCCAAAGCCGTCAATAGAAAGACAAGTCCAAATAGGGAAGTTTTGTAGATTCCATGAAAGTTATGGCCATAATACAAATGAGTGTCGTCATTTACAAGATCTCATTGAAAAGCTAATACGTGAACGAAAGTTAGATCAGTATGTGCGGGCGCCGCAGTCAGGAGGTGCGGGCCCATCAAATCAGGATCGTGCACCAAACCAGGAAAGGCAGGAAGAACCCGCTCGTACTGGCGGAGGTTGGTTATTAATACAATAAGTGGTGGTCCTCATCCAGCCGACCGAAGCTGGAAGGAAATGGAGTCGTATGCCAGCTCTATAAGGCATACGGACTTTGAGTGTTATAGTAGTTTTGATGAAGGGGCTCCGGACAAACAACAGAAGACGATAACAGAAGGCATCGTATTCAGAAATAGAGATGTTGATAAAGTCTAAGCCCCCACTATTGATCCACTGGTCATTTCAGCTCAAGTAGGTCCTGCTTGGATGAAGAGGATCTTAGTTGACAGTGGAAGCTCTATGAATATTTTGTTTAAACGAGCTTACGACCAAATGAAAATGGAAGCCAAAGATTTGAAGCCTTGCCAATCTCGAATCCATGGTTTCAATGGGAGCGCTACTATACCCACTGGAGTAGTGGAACTACCAGTGGAAATGGTTAGTTGGAGAACGTCGGAGAGTACGGATATTACAATTTGTTGTGTTGGACATAGACTCCCTTTATAATGCTTTCTTGGGCTGACCGGCCCTCGCTGAATTCAGGGCAGCCATTGCCCAGTGGTGTTTGACTTTAAAGTTTCCCACTGATCGTGGAGTTGGAATCATTCAAGGAGATCAGGCTGCTGGGAGAGCCTGCTACATTGCTGAGCTATGGGAGGCACAGCGAAAGGAGAAAAGAAGGGCATAGAGGAATCTCTCTGTGTCTGTTTTACTGATAATTGACAATTAACGCCTGGGCCTAGGCCCGGGCACCCCAGCCAATTCCAAAGGGATCTTGACCCAAGAGAAACTGAAGATGAAGGAGAATCTAAAGAAAGTCAAGCATCTCCAACCGAACTGACGATCGATGTCCTGATTGACAACAATGATGATTCGAAAATGATAAAGATTGGGTCTCAACTAAGCCAGCAAACTCAAGAGGAATTGGCTGAATTTCTACGGGCGAATCTTGACATATTCGCCTGGACGCATTCTGACATGTGTGGAATCTCACCAGACATCGCGAGCCACACCCTGAATATTGACCCGTGGCATGTCCCGGTCAAACAGAAAAGGCATGGTATGGGTCCAGAGAGATCTGCCGCCCTTATAGAAGAGGTAAAAAAGCTTAAAGCAAACGGGTTCATTCGAGATGCGCTATATCTCGAATGGGTGTCGAATCCCGTATTTGTTCGAAAGTCAAATGGAAAATGGAGAACATGTGTCGATTACTCCGATCCGAATAAAGCTTATCCTAAAGACAGTTTCCCGCTTCCCAGGATTGATCAGCTAGTAGATTCAACAGCTGGGCACGAACTCTTATCCTTCATGGATGCGTATTCTGGATACAATCAGATACCAATGCATTTACCTGATCAAGAACACACTAGCTTCGTAACCAATCTGGGACTTTATTGCTACAAAGTTATGCCATTCAGACTCAAGAATGTCGGGGCTACTTATCAATGATTGGTCAATCGGATGTTTGCCAATCAAATCGGGAAAACCATGGAAGTATATGTAGATGACATGCTTGTGAAACCACGATTTTCCAGTGACCATATTAAAGACCTGGAAACTATGTTCAATATACTTCGAGAATACAGAATGAAGCTCAACCCACTGAAATGTCATTTTGGAGTTGCATCCGGAAAATTCCTTGGGTTCATCGTCAATGCTCGGGGGATCGAGGCTAATCCTGAAAAGATCTGGGCAATCAGAAATCTTGAAACTCCAAAAACTATAAAGCAAGTCCAGAGTCTTAATGGGAAAGTAGCAGCATTGAGCAGGTTCATTTCAAAGTCCACTGACAAATGCATTCCCTTCTTCGATTTGATCCGAAAAGGAAAACGAAACTTTGAATGGACCATGGAGTGTGAGGGCACTTTCCAAGCACTAGTTCAGCATCTATCCACATCACCTATCCTGTCAAACCTTATTGATCATGAAAAGTTGTACGTTTACTTGGCGATATCAGAAAATGCTATCAACGCTGCTTTAATTCGAGAAGAAGACAGGATACAGAAGCCAGTATATTACGTCAGCAAATGATTGACTGGAGCTAAAAGGAATTATTCGAAACTAGAGAAGCTGGCTTATTGCCTTGTTATTGCATCAAGGAAGCTCCAACCATATTTCCAGGCACATCCTATTATTGTTTACACCGACCAGCCGTTACGACAGGTCCTTACGCGGCCTGAGACGTTTGGAAGGTTACTCAAATGGAATATCGAACTGAGCCAGTTTGATATTACTTATACTCCAAGATGAGCCATTCAAGGACAAGTCCTAACCAATTTCATAGCTAAATTTACCATTCTAGAGGACTTGCCCGAAACCAGTGAATCTCCCGAATACATTTGGAAGCTGTACACTGATGGTGCATCAAACAACCGGTGTTCGGGCGCTTGAGTTATACTTGAAACCCCCGAAGGCCGATCTATATGTTATGCTTTAAAGTTCAATTTTCATGTGACCAATAATGAAGCTGAATATGAAGCCCTCTTAGCTAGATTGAAGCTTGCCAGAGATTTTAGAATTATTGCTATGGAAATTTATTGTGATTCACAACTAGTTGTGTGTCAAGTTCGGGGAGAATGTCAAGCGAGAGATCGAAGGCTGACCGCCTACTTAGCTCGAGTTCAGGAAATACTAAATCAGTTCGATTATTATGCCATTTATTGTATACCTCGAGAACGCTATCAGAAAGCCGATTCATTGGCAAAGTTAGCCAGCACAGGTGAAGCTCAGCAAATGGGACTCGTTCCCGTGGAAATGCTACCTTCCCCAAGTATTGATCGGGCAAAAATAGATCGGGTATGTGAAACTATTCCCGATAAGGAGTCATGGATGACTCCATTTAGAAATTACCTTGAGCACGGAATCCTACCGGAGCGCAGGAGTGAAAAAAGACAAGTCCTTCGGAAGGCCTCACGATTCACCATCTAGAATGGAATCATGTACGGAAGAGGGTACTCTGTTCCTTTACTCTGGTGTATCGCTCACGATTAAATTAAACGAGTATTACATGACGTACACGAAGGAGAATGTGGCGATCACACTGTGGGGCAAGCACTTGCTAAGAAAATACTTCGGTATGGATACTATTGGCCGACTATGAATCGCGATGCGTCAGATTATGCAAAGAAGTGTGATAAATGTCAAAAGCATGCTCGAATTCCTAAAGCCCCACCTACCGAGATAACGCAAATGGTCAGCCCATGGCCGTTTGCAATATGGGGCATCGACATCATTGGTACTCTAACTCTGGCAAAAGGTGATGCAAAATACATCATCGTCGCAGTTGATTACTTTACAAAGTGTGCTGAAGCTGAACCTCTTGCTACCATAACGACGAAAAAAGTGATCAACTTTGTAGTCCGCAACATTATCTGTCGATTCGGTCTCCTACACACCATCATTACTGATAACGGAACCCATATCGACAGTGTTGAATTTAAAGATTTCTGCAAACGGTTTCGCATCCAAAAGAAATTCTCTACAGTTGCAAACCCTCAAGCAAACGGACAAGTCGAAGCATTCAACAAGGTTATAAAGTCCATTCTGAAAAAACGACTGGAGAAGGTCGGGGGCAAGTGGGTCGATGAACTTCCTATGGCTTTATGGGCTTACCGAACAACCCATAAGTCCGCGACTGGTCACACTCCATTCTCTCTCTCTCTCTTATGGCTCAGAAGTTGTTATTCCAATCGAGCTAGAAGTACTTTCTCATCGTGTGACATACTATAATCCGAAGACAAATGCTATATTACTTGCTGAATCTCTCGATTTACTAGATGAGAAGCATGATGAGGCTGATCTGAGGGCAGCCGCCTATCGAAACCGAGTCCCTCGATTGTACAACGCCAAGGTCCGCCCGCGAACCTTTGAACTCGACGATCTCGTCCCAAAAAGAATTTATCCGGTTCCTTCACATATGAAGCCAACATGGGAAGGACCGTATGTTATTGAACGAAGGCTCGGAGATGGCACATTCAAATTATCGACCGTTGACGGCCTTACTCTGCCAAGAGCCTGGAATAGTGAGAGTCTTCATCGCTACTACACATAACAGGCTATGTTTATTCATTTAGTTTATTTTCCATTTGCAATTTGTTTCTGCATTTTGAAATTATAATTTGTAATAAGGCAACTGACTTTGCCATATTTTCTTATTTCAGCAATAAAATGCAATCTCTTCGAGCCAGAGCTGTGATTTACTTGAAATACTTCATATGAACATCACCATGCACGGAGAGCTAAGTTTCACCATACGGTGGGATTTATTCAAATAGGGAGTGACTGCGATGCAACCGGTCACTAGCTAAGTGAAACCCATGCTCGGGGACAAGCCATCACACCAAAATCAAAAAAGGATTGATACACGACAATCCTTCACTTAACTCCAGATTCCCAGAGTGCGAACTGGAGCATAAAAATACATCTACGAAGAGGGTGGATCCGTCCACCCAACGAATTCATCCGTATCTGAACCAAGTTTGAGAAGGGTGGACCCGTCCATCTAACGAATTCACTTGTTAACTCAGTTTGGATGTGATCCGACCATCCACGATCCTGGTACACCTTTCGTTCCCAGAGTGCGAACAAAATCCAAAAACATGCAGTAGATGTGATTGACCATCTGTTTACCAACTCCGAACTCCCAAAGTGCGAGTCGAAGTATAAACATCAACTCCGAACTCCCAGAATGCGAGTCGGAGTATAAACATCAACTCCGAATTCTCAGAGTGCGAATCGGAGTATGAATGTCGATTCCGAGTTCCCATTGCGCGGACATATAATCAAAACTTAAGCCGGCATGACCAACCGCCGAAAAACAAATGAGAATCCCCGGAGTGCAGATATGATCATCGATAATCAAACAAGCATGGATGAACCACTCAATCTCTGCTTGTCTCAAACACTCGTTCAGTGGCACTAGACTCAACATGTTATAAGTGAGGAGCAATCGTTGACTGATGTTCTACAGCTCACCCCCAAGACTGGGGGGCAGAACTTAAGTGTCGACCATTGACTGAAGCAGTGCGACGTCAAAATTCAACTCACTTCCCGGTCGTGAACCATGTTCACGGTTTCCAGACCCGGCGCAAAAAGACAAACTTGACTCAGAAGCTAGAACTTTACAAGTGCATTTCAAACATTGAAGCACTTAAGCAAATACACAAGAAGCTAAAAAAGAAGAGTTTCATTTCTACTATTTATGAAAGAATTTCATGTACAAGTTTGGTCCAAAAAATTCCTACTAGCAGGGGCCGAACCCGCATCTATACACGACCAACAAAATGAAAATCAAAATAAACTAAGGAAGCATGTCTACTCTTTCTTCTTCCTCGGCTTCCTTCTTGGTGTAGATCTGCTAGAGCCACCACTACCTTTCCTCTTTGAGCCTTTAATTTTCGGTGGTCGGTCTCCAGGCGGGGGCATTATCTCAACATCCTCCTCCGAGCTCGAATGAATAGGGATGCTTCCTGCGGGCGGAGTCGGAGGAACAGGATCAACTGTAGAAGGTGGAATGGGCACACTAGTGTCGAAAACTGTACCACCAGGAGATATCATTCTGAGCGGAGCCAATCCAGATGCCGCCATCCCACCTCCAAAACTGCCACCATGAGCCACTGCTTCCATCTCAGCGTTGATTTCGGCCAATATCTCCTCTTCAGTAATCGCCCGGGCCTCGCTGGGAGCATCAGTAGTTGGCATTGAAGGGCCTGAAGCAGGAGGGCCTACACCCATCACAAATGGCAGGTTAGCAAAAGGATCGCTATGACGGCGAAAGAGTTCCTCCATCATTTGCTCATCAAACACAAGCATGCTTCCCTGCACTTCATTAACTGATGCAGTTGTAGCTACGGTGGTAGCTTCGGTAACGATGGCCCCCTGCGTCTGATATGATTCTTGAGTGACAGGAGGCACGACCTGTGCAGCATCAATCACTGGACAAAAATAAGAGAACTGTTAATACTTAGTTCGAGTGACTATTCCGACTCAAGTCAGATATGTGGAATGTTCAGAATACCTTCCTCAGTTTGGCTTGTAGGCGGCTGGACGGCTTCAACAACTTGCTCTGAAGTCGGAGACATCTGCGGTTGATCTAGATTGTAGGCAGGAACAGCTTAGGGATCGACTGCATGCAAGGATTCAGGCTGGGTTGACGCGGTAATTTCAAGACTTGCATCGTGGTGTTCAACCCTAGAGCCTTCTCCTACTTCAAAGTGCTGGGTGCCGAGTCTCTCCTTCTCATGAGAAATCATTGACTCGTGGAGAATCTTCCTTTCATCTTCATTCAACAGTCGATTCTCGAGCTCAAACTCATCGATAGACTCACCCAGATGCACCGCCTTCTCCTCCTCAACCAATCGGCCCTAGGCGTTATATAGATGTGCCGTGTAATCATCGAGCCAGGCTAGACCCATGTGCCTCGACACGTTAGCATTGTAAACAATGAGAAGATCTTCAATGTCGGCTTCCAGCCTGGACTCAGCCGATCTCACCTTCTCCTCAACCTCAGTCTCCACCTCGCGGACCTTAGCCACAGCCGCATCCCGTTCACCCCGGAGCAGAACAGCCTGTTCGAACGCCTCCTGGGCTGCGTTGTTCGCATCATCCCTTTCCTTGGGCATGTCGGAGAATTTGGCCTTAAGCTCGTTGAGTTCCTTGACTACCGCATCCCGTTCGGCGGTAACTGTAGTATTTCGATGGCCCATCTCCTCCACCAAGGCGACATGTGTCTGCCTCAACCTCTCCATCGCCACAGTCGCTTCATCAGTTTTTTTGGTGGCCTTAATTTTAGATTTTCAAGAAGACTCGGCCTCAATATTGAGCACTTGTATGATTTGGTCTTTTTGAGCGAGCTTGGATTCCATCTTCTCAATTGCTTTGGCTCGCTCAAAGGCCACCTTGGAAGCTTTCTCTGCAGCCTTTACTCACTCCCTATACTGGGTGTAGACGTCATGAACGTAATCATGCACCGTTTTTTCCACCCCTAAAGTAATTCTCTTTAAATGAGGAGGGAAGACGTAGCCGTCGAAGCATATATTCAGGAACTCCTTCCTCAGTTGAGGGATTTTTAAAGCCCCTTTCCCTGTGGGCTCAGTTGCGACCTGCTCTACAATTATGGGAGCCATGGTTTTGACTCTCTGGAGATGAGTTTCGAGCCTGGAAGTGTGAGAAGATGGTTTGTGTCGCGGAGGCTCAGGTGGATGTGAAGTATGAACAGGAGGTGGAGATGGGATTCTAGGAGGTGGAGAGAAAGACCTAGATCGGTGCCTGTAGTCCCTGCCTTTATCTCTGTCATATATGTCTTGACTAGAGTACCTACGATCGCGGTCTCTATCATCCTCTCTACGACGTGACCCATAATATAAAGAAGATTTGCGGGCTGAACGAAGACTCCCCAACATTGATTCTCTCCCAAACATCGCACCTGTAAGCGAGAAATAAAAGAAAAGTTAGTAATCTCTTGGATTGGACAATTCGCGATTAGGAAATCGTGTAGTGCAGTGAAGTGTACGTATGTGCAACCCCATAACCAACCGGAAATGTCGGCCGCACTCATAGTGAGCGACTCGCTTAGATCAAGAGCACCGTCAAGCTCCTCCATCCCGGTGTCGTGTTGAAACGACACATAATCCGGAATCAAAATATCAGCAAGCCCTTCGAAAGGATTCTCTACTTGCGGGGGAGGAGCCTTCGAAATTCTAATTCCAGGAACAGGCAAAGACATAACCACGGATTTCAATCTCGTGGATTTAGAACGCTTATGAGCAACTGCCTTGCCTTTTCCTCCTGAGTCTTGGAAACTGCCGGAAGGCCCAGCTATAAGTTCATCATCGGTGGGTGTTCTCTCCGGATCAACCTCTTCGGTTATCACGACATCGGGCGCTTTGCGTTTCACCCGCTTTTTCGAGACCGTCCTAAGTGTCCCTTCCAGCCTTATGCTCTGCTTCCGTTCAATCAACCCGACAATTCTCAAGTTTCTGTCGGTTATAACCAAGGTCCAAGTCAATGTTCCTCTCTTCACCCTAAACTGCTTGGAGGATCCGAACTAACTCCCTAAAATATCCACCGTCAGGTTGTGAATTTGCGGCTATAAAAGGAGTGAAGTATGTCAGTTTTGAAAATAATTATTATTATCTCGAAAATTCATGAGAAAGACTGCAACGCTTACGTCTATCCAACCATCTCCTAGCGAATCCAGGGGGGCATCGAACGTAGAACCATTCTGTCTTAAAGTAACTCAGCCTTCCCCAGGACAACGTTACTATTTGACAGTTCCTAACCGCTTCTAAGAATGTGAAAGAAGGGTTGTCTCCGCAGCTCTTAATGTTGAAGAGATATCTAATCTCGACCGGCTTTGGTGGTCGAAAGAGAATTTCCATAAAGACGATGAAAGTGATGTTCAACAAGGCGTATCCATTGGGGTGTAGCTGGGATGGAGCGATTCCGAGGAATGACAACATATCCCTTATGTACTGATTAAATGGAGGAAGTGTCCCCGTTGTGCAAGCATGACGGTTGAAAGCAGTAAACCCCTCCGGGGGAGCATGTGGTCTATCATTTGGCCCTGGCAGTAATACATCGTCAAGCGACAAGCCATGTCTTAAACAAATCCGTCCCAGCATATCTTCAGAGATGCCGGACGACATAGAATCTTGTGGATTGCAGATGAACCTAGCACCTGGAAACTCGTCCGGGTCTGGTTCTATGACTTCGGCCTCGATGGCCGGTATCTCAATTATTGGAGGGATTGAACCTTGAACTTCCTGCTGTTGCGAACTTGAAGGTTCCATGACTAACTAGCTTATGAGAAATCATCATTAGACAAAAATAACACTTGCGCATTCCCTAGTGTGAAGTGTGTGAATATGTTGTGCAGTGCAGTGCTGTATATTACTTGAAAAAAGTTCTACAGAGTTAAAGAAAGCATGTGAACGATAAGACTTCGAAATTCAGTCGGAATGACCGTCATCGCTGAACGTCACAACCGTGCCATCCAGATATTAGCGATCGATCCAAGTCAGAGTTTGTTAAAATTTTGTTAAGTTACAGTTCCATCGACGAGCTTCGATAGGTAGTTAAATATGCAGGGTAGTAGTTAAGTCCAAATATGCAAGAATGAAGCTCATCGGAAATCATGCTATCGGTTGTTCAAGGTTTCGTATCCATCAAGGTTCAGGCTCGTATCAGACATCAGGAATTTGCTTCGAATCGATCGTCAGTGTCCAGTTTCGTATCGATCAAGGTCAGAGGCTTCGAATCGATTGTGGACGATTGGGTTCGTATCAGCCAGGGGAGCCTCGGCTTCGTATCGATTACATTCACTCGATGCATTTCGTATCGATCGTAGGAGTATTTTTCGAATCGATCTGAAGCCAGGGATTTCGCATCGATCACTGGCCTAGTCTTCGCATCGATCGTTGGAGTAAGAATTCTGTATCGATCATACAGGACAAGACCACGCAACGATCATTATAGATCGACACGATTTCCCACCATCTTCAATCATCGATACGAACTACAACATTCCACTTAATGCTTCTGGGATCGATGCGAACTCTGGGATAGAACCTTACCATCCGAATCGATTCGAACGCAGATGCCCCCGATCGACACAAAATGAAGATCAAGCCATCTTCCTCCACACTCCTTCTTCCCCAAACTGTTCAAACACCATGGCAATTTTTGAATAGCCGACCCCGGCCTTGAAATAACCAGAGATCGATCGTATATGTAATTAGATTGGCAGTTGATTTCGAATCTCGTCGCTACAACGTGGGTTAGCCATCCATTTACCTGATTTCAACGATTGGTTCAAGGGGTTATAGGTTTGAATCGATTCGAAGGCAAGAACTTTTCTTTTTCAAAGTATTTGGAGCGATACGAAGGGCTGTAGAAGAAACGAGCAAGTAAAAAGTGAAAAATGGCTAAGTCCACAGTATTTATATGGACTCGAGTGTGAAGGTAAAAGACGATTCACATCCCAGTGAACTCGACCGGTCACTACAGGTCAACCATCGAATCGAGTTGAAATGTTTGTTCGAATCCATCAGCCCAAGCTCCCATCGATTCGAAATAGTCGATAGGGTCTATCGATGCGAAATACGCGATGATGATAATTCTTAAGGTTTTGAGCTCCATCGATACGAAACCTTTATTCGTATCGACGATTTTGCGGCTCCACACACAGTTCGTCGATGCGAACTACACTATTCGAATCCATCGATTCATGACTCCTAAACACTTGTACACATCGGTACGAACTGGCTAGTCGAATCCAATGGCTCAATGCTTCGTCGATGTGAAGGGCATTACAAAGACCTAATGGAGCCACGAGAAACTATCGATACGAAAGTTAATTTCGTATCCATCGAATCTTATATCCATCGATGCGAAATGTTCATTTGGTATCCATTAATACGATGTATACCGATGCAAAGACAATGTAACAACCTTTTACATCGATTCAGGAGAGGATCGATACGAAGTAACATTCAAAAACAACCATCGAGCGTTGTTACAATTCGAATTTCACATCGGTTCATGAAATGACCCACCTTTTATTTCTAATTTTTTTTTACAGTGGTCATTTAATCAAGAAAATATTATACTCTAATATTTTCTTCTATCCAGGATCTTTATGCTAATAAGAATATTGGTTTGCTTAAATCATCTTAAACTTATATATATGAGGATATATAAGCTACATCCTACCTGAATCAGAGTACAAAAGTTTGGAAGAACAAATCTGTTTGGGGATCATTTCAAAGAAATAATCCCTACATAGCAATTAGGCTTAAAAATCCAGATCTTCTAAATATCCATAGATTAATCCATGACTATTGGTTTCATATATATAAAGACTTGGCATTTTACAGGTATTTCCATAATTTTATTACTGTATGAACAGTGCTTTTGCTTGTGTATGGGTGTGTGCATGTTTCTGTGCATGTGTGTGTCAGTGGAAGGTTAAGGTGTTTTAATTTCTTTTCTTCTTATTATCAAAAGAGACTGAGTCTACCCTGTATTCGGGTTGTAAAACATAACTGAAAGTTTAGTTTAAAAGCTCTTTGGTGATGACTTAACCTAGGCTCAATAAAATGGTTATGTTAGCCATCTTCAGATTGCACTGTTTCTTAACAAAATACATGTTATTCTGATTTCTTTCTAAAGTGACTCAAAGCCTTTATTTGCCAGATTTTCTATTATCTGTAAACATGAATTTTTCATGCTAAGAATACCTAGTTGTTTATTTAGTTAATAAATCCTTACAATCTCAGGTTTCTTATCATTACAAATTAATTAATCAGAAAGTTAAAACTTCATTACTTAGTGAAACATTTCCAAAATAAAACCCATAAGTTTCAATTGAAACTCCCATTTAAGTTCAATGCTTACAAAACAGTAAATAACAACACATTGGTTTTTCTAATCAACTTAAACAACATAGCTTAACATAAATTTGGCATAAGCATCTATTTTAACTTCAGCAAATCTGTAAATATTGCATCCAATTCCATATGCAGCTAACTCATCCAAGCTTAATCAATGAAATTCCTATTTTCCTGCATAATCACCATGAACTGCCTCACACAAATATGAGACACCCAATGGTGCATAAACACACAAGGGTCAGACTAATGTCTGGTATGAGTAATCTACCTGGAAACATGATTTTATATGACTTTTATTTATACTCAAATACTTTGAATAAATTAAGAAAATCAGTATCATCTTTGTGCATATTTTTGTGAGGCAAGTGCATTCATATCAGTGCAAAACAAATTATATATGATCCAAGTGGTTCTTAGTTCAGAGAAAACAATCATAAAATCTACCAATAAAACATTATAAACCAACCAATGCAATTATCAATTCAGTCATCAAGCCTACTTTACAAATTTATTGGCCATCAAGGACTTCACCCAAACCTCACCTGAACCTATTTCTATTGTTCACTATCAAGTGTCATATGGTCTTTAGCTACTTTCTCTTGTTAAACCACACACTACCTGGGACATTTCTCTGTTAACCCAGCACACTCAGGCCCCTGGGTATAAACATACCATGTGTGAGCTTGCAATGGTCACCTTGCTAAGCTATATTTTGTAGCCCTAAGATCCAAAGTCCTTAGTTAAATTACTAAGTGTTGTTTCCTTTTTCATAATTGTGCCAATCCCCTCTACATCTCACTTTTCAATCAGAGAAAAATAAAAAATTCAACCAACATGTATTCATCTAGATATTGGTAAGTCATATTCTCAAAAGCAAACATTTAATCATGAAAACAGATGTGATTTCTTAGCATGTTATTTTGCCTATGGGTTTCAATGGATCAAGTTATAAACATGTGGTCATAAATAATTTATTAGTTATCTCCTCTTACCTCTGGTTCAATCAAATCCTTATTAATCTTGAAGATCTGGCTAAACCATAAGTATATACTTTGATTTGGGTGGTTTATAAAACATATAAGCTCAGCACATGTATAACATTGCACTTCTACATTTTTCCTTTGTTTCAGTTAACATGAGGCATAAGCAACAACACAATGTTGCAGCCCCTTATTTCTTTCCATTTTTAGACCATATACTTACAACATGAACCCTGGGATTTAATAAATAGCTTTATGAAGAAATCCTATAAAAAGAAATCGCTCTATCTCAAAGTTAATTCACAGCACAAATTAACATTTTAAACATGAAATCCATGACTCTACTTTCTTTTGGGTAAATCACTATAGACCATTAACAACCAAAGTCGTCAAATCATAACATGAACATAACTTGCTAAAGTGAATTATTAATTCAAACAGGCTGCCTCAATATTCAGGACTTAATGCCAAAGTTTTCAGTGAGGTTACTCACATTAATTCTTTTTTTTCCTAAGCCTTTCTTTTCTTTTGATCCTCTACCTTCCTCTAACTCCAATGGCTGGTGCTCCTTATTTCTCTGGCTTATGTTTTTATTTTTTTCTTTTGGTTATGAAGAGAAAATGTGTATGATCTCACTACACTAAGCCTCCCTTATATAAACCCTGGCTGTTACTAGGGTTTTATGGAATTACCAAATGTCAGTTTTACCCCATATTATGATCTGCCTTACACTTGATTCATAAAAGAAAAGGGTATGTGGTCCTTGTTATATTTTCCTAGAAAATAAACCTTATTCTTTTAATCTTACCCCGGGTCATGTTATATGCATGACTTTAATTTTTCCTAAGCAAAAAGAATTGCTGGAAATGGATAAAGTGTTTATTTAGGGGTTTATACCATTTCCATGCAAGCTTTATTTCTCTCTTCTCTCTCTCTTTCTTTTTTTCTGCAATGTTTGCCTGTGTATAACATAGGTATGCCTATTCTTGCCTAAGTCTCTTTTTTTTCAATAATTTTTTAAATATCTTATACCCTCTGTATTTACTGTTTCTGCCTATATATATATATATATATATTTGTTGCCTTTATGCCAAACTTTTTAAAGACCTGATCATATCTGCCTATATATGTATTTGTAATTTATTTATCCTAACATATATATTAACTGTTGCCTATTTTATCACACAGAAAAATGTGTGCATGTGTGTGTTCTGTCTTGTGCACATGTACATGCTTAAGCCATACATTTGCAATCAGTTTCCATTTCTATTTTTCTCAATGTAATTTTTTAAACAAACATATACTAATTTAAATCATGAAATTGTTCACAAAATCAGGGTTATCACATATACCCCTCCTTTTAGGAATTGTGTCCCACAATTCTCTCATACTCAACTTAAGTATCATTAATCTAGAAAATCAACTTTTCTGATCTCAAACCATTCCTAAGTCAATCACTTTAATAAACTGTATGCATATTAAAACAAAAATCACAATGCAAATTCAATCAAAACATTCACCAGCTTATATAAATTTTCCTTTTATTCAATTAAACAGTTGTGGATAATCATTTCTGATTTTATCCTCTACTTCCCATGTGCAATCATTTGGGTCAAGACTACATTGCACTTTTACTAATTTAATTTCTTTGTTTCTCAATATCTTGATTTCTCTAGCAACTATGCCCACTGGCTCCTTTTCATAGATCATCCTGGGATCAATCTGCACATCCTTAGAGGATTTTAGGATTGCCTCTTTATCATGAACCCATCTTCTAAGTTGAGACACATGAAAAACATCATGCATTGCTCTCATTTCTTCTAGCAACTCTAGCTTATAGGCTACAGTTCCTATTCTTTCTAAAATTTTATATGGCCCTATATATCTAGGAATCAACTTTCCTTGTTTCCCAAACCTTAGAACCTTTTTCATGGGTGATATTTTGATAAATAGATAATCTCCAACATCATATTGTACTGCCTTCCTTCTTTGATCTGCATATTTCTTTTGCCTATCTTGGGCAGAAGCAATTCTTTTTCTGATCAAAGCTATCTTCTCAGAAGTTTCCTTCACATTTTCTGGTCCTACGACCACTTTTTCCCCAGATTCAAGCCAACTTGAGGGTGATAAACATGGTCTCCCATAGAGAGCTTCAAAGGGTGCCATGCCTATGCTACTATGATGGCTATTGTTGTATGCAAATTCGGCTAAAAAGATATGATCCTCCCAACTTCCTCCCCAATCCAATACACAAGCTCTTAACATGTCTTCAAGCAATTTGTTCACAATTTCTGTCTGGCCATCAGATTGAGGATGGTATGTTGTGCTTAAGCATAAATCAGTCCCCATTGCCTTGTGAAAACTCTGCCAAAATATTGAAGTGAAGATGGTATCTCTATCACTTACTATAGTTTTTGGTATACCATGCAGTCTGACTACTTCTTTAATAAACAACTGGGCTACTGTACTTGCATTCCTTTCTGATTTTACTGGTATAAAGTGGGCTGACTTGGTTAACCTATCAACCACTACCCAAATACTATCATTTTCCCACCTAGTTCTAGGCAAACCATCAATGAAATCCATTGATATGTCTTCTAATTTCCACTGTGGTATTTGCAAAGGTTGAAGCATCCCTGAAGGTTTTTGATACTCAGCCTTCACCTGTTGGCAAACCATACATTTAGATACATAGGTTGCCACTACACTCTTCATACCACTCCACTAATAATCTCTCTTGAGGTTGTGATACATTCTTATGCTTCCTGGGTGTATAGTGTATTTGCTTTTGTGGTATGCATCCAATATTTCTTGCTTCAACTCATCAATTGCTGGAACACATATTCGTTTTCCTTTCTTCAATTGGCCTTGATCATTCAACTGAAAACCTTCCACTGCTTCACCCTTTAACATCTGAGTTTTCTTTTCAAACAAAAATGGATCTTGGTCTTGTAACTTTACAATTTTATTTTTTAATTCTGATTCCAGAGTGATAAAGCTCAACCTCCCCACTTCTACATGCTCACTGCATAAGCTCATGTTTTCTACATTATTACCTTCTATCTCTAAATCAGTTAATAATGATAAAGTGTTAAACTCTTCTATCATCAATCTAGCCACTGTAGCATGTTGTCTACTTAGAGCATCTGCCACTTTATTAGCCTTGCCAGGGGTATATAATATTTCAAAGTCATATGAGGCTAGGAGTTCAATCCATCTTTGCTGCCTCATATTCAATTCTTTTTGTGAAAATAAATGTTTAAGTTATTTGTGGTCTGTGTAACTTCAAACCTTGCCCCTAACAAGTAGTGTCTCCATAGCTTAAGAGCATACACTATAGCAGCTAATTCAAGGTCATGAGTAGCATATCTTACCTCACTTGGTTTCAATTGCCTAGAAGCATAGGCTATCACTTGATGTTGTTTCATCAATACTGCCCCAAGCCCTTGTCCACTTGCATCAGTATATACCACCAAGTTTTCATTCCCTTCAGGTACCTTGTGGATTGGAGCTTGCACTAGTGCTTCCTTTAATTTCCCAAAGGCTTTCTCACACTCTTTAGTCCAAGTAAACACTTGATTTTTCCTAGTCAATCTGGTTAGTGGGATTGAAATTTTTGCAAAATCTTTTATAAACCTTTTGTAATAACCAGCCATTCCCATGAATGATCTGACCTCAGTGACATTGGTAGGCCTTTTCCAAGTTTGCACTGCAATGACTTTATTGGTATCCACTGATATTCCTTTTTCTGATATAATATGACCTAGAAAATTCACTTCATTTTGCCAAAAAGTGCATTTTGAAAATTTGGCTTTTAAGTCTTCCTGCCTCAGTTTCTTGAATACCATATGCAAATGATTTTCATGCTCTCTAACTAACTTAGAATAGATTAGTATGTCATCAATAAATATCAATACAAACTTATCCAAGTATTCTATAAAAATCATATTCATCAAATCAACAAAATAGGAAGGTGCATTTGTCAAGCCAAATGACATTACTAAAAATTCATAAAGTCCATATCTTGTGTTAAAGGCTGTATATTTAATGCTTTCCTCTTTTACTTTCATCTGATGAAAGCCTGAAGCTAAATCAAGCCTAGAAAATATTTTTGCACCACTCAATTGATCAAAGAGATCATCAATTCTTGGTGAGGGATATTTATTTTTAACTGTGACTTTATTTAATTCCCTATAGTCAATACATAACCTAAGGGATCCATCTTGTTTCTTAACAAAAACTACTGGTGCTCCCCATGATGAGCTACTGGGTCTAATAAAACCTTTTTCTTCTAGTTCAACCAATTGCTTTTTCAGTTCCATCAACTCCTTAGGCCCTCATTCTGGTTGGTCTTTTAACCACTGGGCTAGCTCCTGGAATTATTTTGATTGAAAACTCAACTGGCTTGTGGTTTGGAACTCCTCTCACTTCACCAAACACATCAACATATTGATTCACTATGGGGATTTCTTCTAATGCAGGCATGGGTTTTTTATTAGACAATGTAAAAAGGTTGGCTATACTTCTATTTTTGTTTGCCTCACAAAGAACAACTATTCTTTGTCCATCAGCAACTTTCAATGATATGGTTGATGACTCCATATTTATGATAGCCTTATATCTACCCAACCAATCAAGTCCTAGAATAATCCCTATGCCCTGATATTGCAACACATATAGGTCTGACTCAAACACATGTCCTCCTATATTTAACCCTAGTTGCATACATATCATACCCAGAACACATGAACTACCTATAGGGCTTTTAATTAACAGTGGCTTATCAACAATCATACAATTCAATTTTAATTGTTGTACAATATCATGGGAGATCAATGAGTGTGTAGCCCCGGTATCATACACTACTGCAAAAGGTATTGAGTGAATAAGCAAAGTACCTTCAACTTGACCATGCTTTTCAACACTTGATCCCTCAGCTGCCTTGCCTTTTCCTTCCAAAGCCCCTAATTTTCCTTGCTTAAAATCTAGACAATTCCTCTTTATGTGACCTTCCCTACCACAATGGTGACATTTGAAGGATGCTGGCCTAACATTTGTGCATCTATTCTTCATATGTCCTTCTTGGCCATAATTATAACAAGTAATCTTCTTCTTAATTTCAGCAGCACTTACTTCTTCTGGTTTCTTGGTGGAAGCCATGTCTGTTTTCTTTTTATCATAAGGGTGAAATTTACCCTTTCCCTTCTTGTTTTGATTATTCTTGAATGCTCTGAAATTCTCTCTAGCTTTATCATGTTGTTCAATGCTCAAAGTCAAATCCAAAACTTGATCAAAAGTCCTGTCCTTGTATGGTAGCATAGCTCTACTAAGGCTTGGGTTTAGCCCTTGAATATATCTGCCATTCTTAGCCTCCTCAGTGGTGATGAGTACTGCCCCATACTTTGCCAATGATTCAAACTTCTGAGTGTACTCAGTGACACTCATAGTCCCTTGCCTTAATTTGATGAATTCCTCTAGCAAAGACTCCTTAGCTGATGCAGGGACAAACCTACCTTCCAACATTGCTTTAAATTGATCCCATGTCACTTCTCCTTCAGGTCTTCCAGCTATGATAACCTCCCACCAATCCAAAGCGCTCCTCTTAATTGCCTGGATGCAATTTGCCTCTTCCTTTGATCTTCAACTTGCATGTCTGCAAAGATTCTTTCCAAAATTCTGAGCTAATTTTGAACTCCCATAACTCCTTCTGTGCCATCAAAAGTTTTGCCTCCAAGGTTGGTAAAAGTCTTTAGTAGTTTGGAAAGCTCCTCATGTGGATTTTCCTGCCTGTTGCCTACTCCATCCCTTATGGCTCTCATGAATTCTTGCACATTCACCATGGGTGGTTCACTTGTTCCTACATTCTGATGTCTGGGTCCTACCATAGCTCTATGGATATAATACTTAGGTTAGTCCATTTTGCCTATTACTCTATAGATTGATTCATTTCAATCTATCCTTATTCAGTTATAATAGATATTAGTAGTATAAGTACTAACAAAACAAAACATCCAAGGCAGTCAACTCATCCATTCATCCAATGCAAACAAATTCATACAAATTTTTTTTTTGCTATGTTATTTAACAACATAGCTCTGATACCAAATGAAATGACCCACCTTTTATTTCTAAATTTTTTTTACAGTGGTCATTTAATCAAGAAAATATTATACTCTAATATTTTCTTCTATCCAGGATCTTTATGCCAATAAGAATATTGGTTTGCTTAAATCATCTTAAACTTATATATATGAGGATATATAAGCTACATCCTACCTGAATCAGAGTACAAAAGTTTGGAAGAACAAATATGTTTGGGGATCAGTTCAAAGAAATAATCCCTGCATAGTAATTAGGCTTAAAAATCCAGATCTTCTAAATATCCATAGATTAATCCATGACTATTGGTTCATATATATAAAGACTTGGCATTTTACAGGTATTTCCATAATTTTATTACTGTATGAACCGTGCTTTTTCTTGTGCATGGGTGTGTGCATGTTTCTGTGCATGTGTGTGTCAGTGGAAGGTTAAGGTGTTTTAATTTCTTTTCTTCTTGTTATCAAAAGAGACTGAGTCTACCCTGTATCTGGGTTGTAAAACATAACTGAAAGTTTAGTTTAAAAGCTCTTTGGTGCTGACTTAACCTAGGCTCAATAAAATGGTTATGTTAGCCATCTTCAGATTGCACTGTTTCTTAACAAAATACATGTTATTCTGATTTCTTTCTAAAGTGACTCAAAGCCTTTATTTGCCAGATTTTCTATTATCTGTAAACATGAATTTTTCATGCTAAGAATACCTAGTTGTTTATTTAGTTAATAAATCCTTACAATCTCAGGTTTCTTATCATTACAAATTAATTAATCAGAAAGTTAAAACTTCATTACTTAGTGAAACATTTCCAAAATAAAACCCATAAGTTTCAACTGAAACTCCCATTTAAGTTCAATGCTTACAAAACAGTAAATAACAACACATTGGTTTTTCTAATCAACTTAAACAACATAGCTTAACATAAATTTGGCATAAGCATCTATTTTAACTTCAGCAAATTTGTAAATATTGCATCCAATTCCCTATGCAGCTAACTCATCCAAGCTTAATCAATGAAATTCCTATTTTCCTGCATAATCACCATGAACTGCCTCACACAAATATGAGACACCCAATGGTGCATAAACACACAAGGGTCAGACTAATGTCTGGTATGAGTAATCTACCTGGAAACATGATTTTATATGACTTTTATTTATACTCAAATACTTTGAATAAATTAAGAAACTCAGTATCATCTTTGTGCATATTTTTGTGAGGCATGTGCATTCATATAAGTGCAAAACAAATTATATATGATCCAAGTGGTTCTTAGTTCAGAGAAAACAATCATAAAATCTACCAATAAAACATTATAAACCAACCAATGCAATTATCAATTCAGTCATCAAGCCTCCTTTACAAATTTACTGGCCATCAGGGACTTCACCCAAACCTCACCTGAACCTATTTCTATTGTTCACTATCAAGTTTCATATGGTCTTTAGCTACTTTCTCTTGTTAAACCACACACTGCCTGGGACATTTCTCTGTTAACCCAGCACACTCAGGCCCCTGGGTATAAACATACCATGTGTGAGCTTGCAATGTTCACCTTGCCAAGCTATATTTTGTAGCCCTAAGATCCAAAGTCCTTAGTTAAATTACTAAGTGTTGTTTCCTTTTTCATAATTGTGCCAATCCCCTCTACATCTCACTTTTCAATCAGAGAAAAATAAACAATTCAACCAACATGTATTCATCCAGATATTCGTAAGTTATATTCTAAAAAGCAAACATTTAATCATGAAAACAGATGTGATTTCTTAGCATGTTATTTTGCCTATGGGTTTCAATGGATCAAGTTATAAACATATGGTCATAAATAATTTATTAGTTATCTCCTCTTACCTCTGGTTCAATCAGATCCTTATTAATCTTGATGATCTGGCTAAACCATAAGTATATACTTTGATTTGGGTGGTTTATAAAACATAGAAGCTCAGCACATGTATAACATTGCACTTCTACATTTTTCCTTTGTTTCAGTTAACATGAGGCATAAGCAACAACACAATGTTGCAACCCCTTATTTCTTTCCATTATTAGACCATATACTTACAACATGAACCCTGGGATATAATAAATAGCTTTATGAAGAAATCCCATAAAAAGAAATCACTCTATCTCAAAGTTAATTCACAGCATAGATAAACATTTTAGACATGAAATCCATGACTCTGTTTTCTTTTGGGTAAATCACTATAGACCATTAACAAACCAAAGTCATCAAATCATAACATGAACATAACTTGCTAAAGTGAATTATTAATTCAAACAGGCTGCCTCAATATTTAGGACTTAATGCCAAAGTTTTCGGTGAGGTTACTCACATTAATTCTTTTTTTTCCTAAGCCTTTCTTTTCTTTTGATCCTCTACCTTCCTCTAACTCCAATGGCTGGTGCTCCTTATTTCTCTGGCTTATGTTTTTATTTTTTTTCTTTTGGTTATGAAGAGAAAATGTGTATGATCTCACTACACTAAGCCTCCCTTATATAAACCCTGGTTGTTACTAAGGTTTTATGGAATTACCCAATGTCAGTTTTACCCCATATTATGATCTGCCTTACACTTGATTCATAAAAGAAAAGGGTATGTGGTCCTTGTTATATTTTCCTAGAAAATAAACCTTATTCTTTTAATCTTACCCCGGGTCATGTTATATGCATGACTTTAATTTTTCCTAAGCAAAAAGAATTGCTGGAAATGGATAAAGTGTTTATTTAGGGGTTCATACCATTTCCATGCAAGCTTTATTTCTCTCTTCTCTCTCTCTTTCTTTCTTTTTCTGCAATGTTTGCCTATGTATGACGCAGCGGCGGAATACAAAAATTGATGATACGATGAAAGTAGTAATCGGTGGATTGATGAATACTGAATTGCCCAAATTCGTTGATCCGAAGATACCGAATTCTAGCTATCTCTGACACGTTGATCGCGCACAATACCGTGATGAGAGATCTTCAATTCTTCGAGCGTTGATCAAGCGCACTTGATTCCGCGAATCAGCTTCTGCAATCGTTGAATCGAGCACACTCGATTATCCGAGAGAGGAGATAGGAGATTACACTCAACTACCAATTTGAATGAAAGCACAAAGCTAACAAAAGAGAATTTTATTCAAAAATCAACAACCTTACAAAATGATTCAACTTGCCTATTTATAGGCTACAACTCACACAGAACAAAAATATACACAACTCCTAGGTCGGAAACGACCTATAGATGACGACTTACGACCTATCTAAGGTCGGCGACGACATATGTTTACATAGCGACTTATCAACATTACAAGTACAACACAACGACTCACTTAGGTCGGTAACGACCTAGTTACATTATTCAACGACTTACCAACATGTTACACAACACATACGACTTACAGAAATACGACCTACGACTTATAAACTTGTGGCATCCCAGAACAGCGGTTTAAAGCAATCAACGGTAGAGATTAACTCGGCAGAGAATCAACGGTTTCCATCCTCAGCGACTTAACTCCTGACTCGTTAGGTCGTTCACGACCTAACTCTTCACCAATTTGCTCTACCTTTCCTCTGTGCGACTCGATAGGTCATTCAGGAGACTTAACTAAGTCGTAACTCGGTGACGACTTATCACCTGTTCCGTTAAGTCGTTCCATAACCCAAACACTTCCCTTAAGTCGTTGCCGACGTAAACCTTCGCACTTTTCAACTTGTGTTGCTCCTGTAGCTTTAGGTCGTAACCCAGCACTCTTTCTTATCTCGTTAGGTCGTACACGACCTAAAAACGAGTTAGGTCGTTCCAGCGAGTTATCCCTTAACTCCTTAGGTCGTAGACGACCTACAACTTCGTTAGGTCGCAAAACTGCTTCTTTAAGTCGGTTACGACTTATGCTTCCTTCCTTAAGTCGGTCACGACTTATGTCTTTGAAATCTTCTATCATGTTAAGTCGGTCACGACTTATACCTTGGACAAATGAGGGTTGCGCTGCATCATCCTCCCCAGGTTGAGAAAAATTCGATCTCGAATTTGTAAATTTTGCATCTTCCCCAGCAAACTCATTCCCGTGATATGGTACGAGATGCTTAACATTGAATACGTCAGACGTATACACATCATCTGGCAGCTTCAGTTTATAAGCATTTTCATTGATTCTCTTTAGAATTTCCACTGGACCAATCTTTCTTGCTTTCAATTTGTTATAAGCACCCACTGGAAAACGATCTTTTGTCAACACAGCATATACCATATCTCCTTCATTAAACTCAACATTCCTTCGTTTCAAGTCTGCAGATCGTTTATACTTCTCATTTGCTTTCTCCAATCGTTCCTGAACGACCTTATGACATTTCGCCAATCCATCAACAAAATCAGCAGCTTTCTTAACTGTCTTCTTTGATTGTGGTATCACCGTTAAATCCAACGGCCCTTTCGGTAAGCTCGAATAAACAATCTAGAATGGACTAAACCCAGTATGTAATTCAAACAACAACTGAAAATCAGGTAATGCTAGGATTGGTGCTGTCGTCAACAACTCCTTGATTCGTTCAAAAGCAACTCCTGCTTCCTCCGTCCATGTAAACTGTTTACCCTTCATACAATCAGTCACAGGCGCCATCACACTACTAAAGTGTGGAATAAACCTTCGATAAAATGAAGCCAACCCATGAAAACTACGAACTTCCGTTATCGTCTTGGGCTGTGGCCAATCTCTAATCGCTTCAACTTTACTTTGGTCAACCTGTATTCCTTCTTCCGACACAACATACCCCAGAAATAAAACGCTATGCGTCATGAACACGCATTTCTTCGTTGCAGCATAAAATTGTTCTTGTCGCAATACCATCAGTACTTCCCTCAGATGATTCAAATGTTCCTCAGGATTTCCACTATATATCAGAATATCATCGAAATACACCACCACAAACTTCCCAATGAATGGTCGAAAAATCTGGTTCATCACCCTCATGAATGTACTCGGTGCATTTGATAAGCCAAATGGCATAACCAACCATTCGTATAGACCCTCCCTGGTTTTAAAAGCAGTCTTCCACTCATCACCTGGTCTGGTACGAATTTGATGATATCCGCTCTTCAAATCAATCTTCGAAAATATAGTAGCTCCGCTTATTTGATCTAGCAAATCATCCAACCTTGGCATTGGAAATCTATATCTCACAGTAATCTTATTCAATGCTCGACTGTCAGTGCACATCCTCCACGTTCCATCCTTTTTGGGTACCAATAAAGCTGGTACAGCACAAGGACTTAAACTCTCCTGCACACGCCCCTGTTCAAGCAATTCCTCTACCTACCTCCGCAACTCTTCATGTTCCTTCGGACTCATTCGATAATGTGGTCTGTGTGGTAACACAGCACCAGGAACAAGATCTATCTGATGTTGGATATCCCTCAACGGTGGCTACTCCGTTGGTAACTCCTCTGGAAATACATCGTCAAATTCTTTCAGTACTGGTTTTACTTCTTCTGGTATTTCCACCACTTCCTGACTCTCCCGTCCGATCAATAAAAATACTTCTGGCTCCTCCTCTACTTCCTTCACAAATTCCTTCAAAGATAACAAAGTTTTGAGCTCTTCAATCTCCTCCAACTTGTTTTCCTCCTATTGTCGCTTCTTTGGAACTAGAGTAATCTTTGTGCCTTCAAACATGAAACTGTAACTGTTGGTACGCCCATCATGTTGTACGGCTCTATCATACTGCCACGGCCTTCCCAGCAACAAATGACAAATGTCCATATCTACCACATCGCACCAGATTTCATCTTTGTATTTCTTTCCAATTGAAAAATTCACACGAGCCCTTCGTCCAACCTTCACCTCCCCGCCTTTCCTCAACCAAGCTAGCTTGTATGGCTTCGGATGTTTCTCAGTCTTCAATGCCAACTTCCTCACAGCCTCTGAAGAAATTATATTATCACAGCTTCCAGCATCAATAACAAATTTGCAAACTTTTCCCAGAATAGTACATGTTGATTGAAAAATATTGCTCATCAACCAACTACAATCCTCCTCTTGCTTTGGTGTTAAACAGGACCTCTTCATCATGAGATTATAACCTTCGTCTCCCGACACTTCTTCTTCCTCCTCATCAGGTTGTGAATTGGAACATTCAGCTTCTTCATTGTCATCCTCAACCTCTGCTATCATAGCTCTCTTCTTCGGCTTTGGACATTCGCTACTTTTGTGGCCCAACTCTTGGCAATTGTAACATTTGAAACCATTATTGACTTTCGCCTTCCCAACCTCATTCACAACTGGTTTCGCAACAGCTTTTGAAACATTAGAACTCCCACTAACTCCCTTCACTGGATTGTTGGAATTTGTAAACACACCTCCTCCTCATCTTCCCTGTTTCTCCCAAGCCAACGCTTTCTGGTGTGCTTCCGCTACAGATCTGGGATCAAACATATTAACCATATCCTGAATCTGCATTCGCAATCCTCCAACAAATCTGGCTGTTAACTGTTCTTCTGTCTCCATAATATCGTTCCTTGCAATCAGTTGATAAAATTCATCAGCATAGTCATTCACAGATTTCGTTCCTTGTCTCAAGTTCTGCAACCTCTGATACATAAGCGATTGATAATTATAAGGTAAGAATGTCGCTTTCATCAATTTCTTCATCTTCTCCCAAGATTCAATCTTTGACTTCCCCATCCGTTCACGTGTAAGTTTGGTTTGCTGCCACCACGCCAAAGCTCTACCCCTCAACCTTGTAGCAACCAACTTCACTCTACGATGTTCTGGAACTTCCTTGAAGTCAAAAATCTTGTAACATCCCGAAAATTTTCGACTTTCGAAAATTCAACATCGATACTCACTTTATCGACTGCTGAGCCATCGAATGCCGGAAACCCGAAAAGTTATGGTTTTAAGAAAGAAGAAAAAGGTAGAAGAAGAAGATAGAAGAAAAAGAAAGAAGAACAACAAAACAACAACAGATACAGAGCAGAGACAATATCAGAATCTCACATATCGCAGCGGAACAATATATAATAGATAAATGAATAATCTTTAAACAAAGAACTATATCATTTTATACATACATCAATCAGAGTCAATATACAACTCAATACAATACATCACATCAATGGACAGTTATATAACTTGTCCTCATACAGAATACACAGCGGAATAAATACTATCAAATACAAATACTACGTCTCGTCATCCAGCTTATCTCCAAACTCCAGAATATCCAGAATATCCTGATAATATAACTCTAGGCTGCCCGTGTGGAAATTGGTGGGCACCCAGAGTTTAGAAGGGAAACAATAAACTCCGAGTCAGTCATGGTGACTGGTGTGAGATCGTAAAACAGTTATTCTTTAAAATGAACGACAGGAAAACTTTAATGTCAATTCGCAATGCTTTTGGAAAATGAAACTACCATAAGACCTCCCACCACCCACACAATGCAAACGCAGAATTGGAGGAGATTTCTTCTTATGATAGTCAAAGATGCTTACTACGCAAAATCAAATCATTTTTGATATTATTATTAGTGCATAGTGTAGAAAACATTTCGAAAGTATAATATTAATCTTAGCCAACATACGACCAGTATCGTATGCCTACTATAGCTACCATCTAAACAGTGGTGACCACCGTACGTAAATGGCAGGTTCTACAACTAATACCGTACAACGTTCGTATTGGAGTTTGGATTTCCAACAAATGGTCAGGCTAAGGAACTTTCTTTTCCACGATGGGTACGTCCCTGGAATAGACGACCCGAGAAATAACCTAACATTACGGTTAGATCTCCGCCAACACAAGGCCGGGTTACCTCTGCAAAAGTAGGTAACTACTGACACGCGTATGTCATCCCCCGATCGTCACCGATCTTCCCGAGGATCCCCGATTTCCAACAAACCACATAAATAATAATAATGCAGTAACCACAGAGGTTAAGTATCTAGGCTCCATACCATGATACCACCTTTATCCAGAAGGAATGACATACACTAAGGGGCGCTACTCCTTAGAACCTTGCCGCATCCTTCCTGTTTCGACCATTTCCGGGGTGTGAGGCTCGACGAAGTCTCGTCCACAAAGCTACGCTTCCTCAAAAAGCCCTGCTTCGGGTCAACCAAAATGATCAACCTATGATCACAAAGATATAAGATCAAGCAAATGATCATATCACAAATGATCAAACACTGATCATTTCACAGCAACACTCAGTATGCCACGTTACCAAATTGGGATATATCGCTGATAAATTTCAACTACATAACCTCTGAGCTCGTACGTCTCAGAGAAGGGTGTTAAGCTAAGAGAATAAATTCTCCGCCACCAACAGATATGTATTTGAAAGAAATCAGCTCAATATCTCAAATTGTAACGTCAGACACACAATCCATACAAGTCTGTTCCGAGATCGAACAGAACCGAAGGCACTTCTCACGAAGCCCTTGCATTTTCTGGATAATTTTCAATCACGTCAGGACTTCCCGTCACTAAGGGTGATAAAACCTCTAAATCGGAGATCAGCCGATGTAGAGTAACTCGACGGTAATCCTTCCGTTTTCAAAAATATCCGGTCTTCAACACCGGTCTTCGAATGCAATTCATAACGACGTATCACATATTCGGAATGGGTTATACGACCCCATGGTCCTTTCCCGGCTAACCCGAATAGTGAGCGATTATTTAAAAATAAGTGTGGCATTCAATTTTCATCCAATTCACAACCAATACCTATCTAAAGGTAATTATTGATAGTCGGTTATTTAACTATCAATAAAGACGCGCAACATCATCAGATTCCAAATAATTTTCCAAATTATTTAATCTTCCAAAATATCTTTACTAGATATAAAATTTCCACACTTCAAAAATAAATCAACGTTTATTTTTTTAAAACAAATTCCCATTCCATTTATAAATTCCATAGTGAATTTATATCTTCAAAATATCTACTGATACATGATTCTCAAATCGATTTCAAGTATTCAATTTCATTTTATCTTTAAGAAGATAAAATCTCAAAACGTTTCATTTCATTTTGGAAATGCATTTCCCTACTTATTTAATAATAAGTATTTCACAAATCATTTATTTTCAACACTTGGAAAATATTCAATATACTTAAATCAAATTAAGTATATATTTCATTCTTTAAGGAAAATATTCTTTTAACACATTTATTTGAGTCAAAACGAATGTTGCGTAAAACATCGTTACGACGACTCGAAATCACTAGTATAGGGATTCGGAATTTAGGTAGATATATAAATCCCAATACTATATAAAACATTTCCTTTCGGAAATCATTTACTATAACAACAGTGTTATAGTCCATCATCTCCTTATTTTCTCGAAAACGTCTTTTTCAACAATAAATGTTGAAATCTATGATTTCGATATTTAACACGTTTTAAAACATCTTTTAAAACAATTACTTCATTTTATAATATCGTTTCCAGAACATATCCATTTTCCTTAAGAGTATATTCACTGTCCAAAATCGTGAATATAATTCACTTAACTAAATTTCAGCCATCTCTACACGTTTTATTTCAATAAAGATTCGCTATCCAAAATCGCAAATATATCTTCTTTAATGACCTCCTACATTTAATTTATCAAACTCCATCGATTTTGAATTTATAAAACAACGTTTATAAATCCTATTTCTATATTTTTTTAACAACTTTGATTTATAAATCTTCTTTATTAACGATCCGATAAATATTCCATTTAAAAGCAGAAATCCAATTTATAAGTAAATTTTCTCATAATCATTCATTCTACAACTTCATTCTTTATAAATCTATAAATTTCATATCTTTACAATTTATAATTCTATACATTTCATATCTTCACATTTTATAATTATAAATTTCATATCTTCACATTTTATAATTATAAATTTCATATCTCTTATAAAACTTATTTTAAAATTCCAATAACTTTAATTGATAAATATCAATTTGATACATCTTTTTATATACATTGGTTTAAGAATTCAAAAATCTCAACTTAAACCATTTCATAAATTTCTTAACACTTTATTTCAAAAGAAATTTCTTTTTTGTTAAAATTCACAAAATCTCAACTTTTATAACTTAAAAGTTTTAACGTTTATCTTTTTAAAGTAAATCAATTCAACAATTTAAATAAACGTATATTTTCAAAGATCACTTTTAAAATTTCACTTTTAAAATCAACATCGTTATTTTTAAATTTCAAAATTTGAATCCGATGATGCAACGCATCAATTAGTCAATCACAACAGTCAATATCATATCTCAACATATGACAACAGAATATATATCAACATCTGTAAATAAATAAATACAGTTGAGGAATCCAGTTGGATCCCTCCAACCTGTTTCCCTGCATCCAAAGATGTTAGCACAATACCAATTCCGCTCCAGTACAGAATTATCGCGGTATATAGGTTTTTATAAATCCGCTTACTAACGGCGCAATAGGGTCTCATCCGCTATACGAGGCGGGAAATCAATCAATCCAATATATACATATGCCAATATGTATATACTGCTATATATATAGATATACCCTATCATATCTAATAGCACATTCAAACAAATCAATCAATAACTGCAAAAATTCCACTTTTAAATCGAGTGAGAAAATCTCACCTTAGCATTTTATTTGGCAATCCAATCCAATCCTTCTTTTGTTTTCTCGACTTTAACCTTGTAAAATTTTTTTTTTTTATAAAATTCATCAATATCCCAAAATAAATCGAACTACTTAAATTATCATTCTATTTATTCACTCAACCAATTTCTCCTTTATTATCCAATTTAAAACTAAATTGGCTTTTTAGTATCTTCAGAAAAATCAAATAGATAAATTTTAAATAAATTGGTAGATATATAAAATGTCATCAATATCCGCAGTAATCTATTTTTCCAATTTTCAAACCATTATATAAGTTAACTAAATCTTTATTTAAACAAATAATTAACTTTTCCTAAACAAATTTTCCCTTATCTTTTGAAAACTTTTGTAACTAAACAATTTAAATCAGTTTACTTCATTTTAAATTCGAAATCCTATATATATAAATTTAAAATAACCGAATACCTTACTGTTAAGTCGATAACGAGTCACCAACAATGCCGATCATCTTCCACCCCGGCCTACTCGCTTGCGATCGAAGTCAACTCGATCGTCACGCCCATCACCGAGCATCTCGACCAAGGCAACCCAGAGACCCCTTCCATCACGCGACCATCGCGACTCCACCCAGATTCGATGTCGCTCAGTTCGCCAAGAAAACGAACCATACCCCAAATCGAGACTCTCGCCTGCATCTGACACCTTCCCAGCTTGCGAATGCCTCCACGCGAAAACGCCTCCCCACCAACTCCGATGCCATTTACTTCGACCTAGATCGCGACTTCGTCGCCGCCTGCTTCCACGTGAGTACACACCACGTCGCGCACTCCCAGGTCTCGCGAACCCAACACGAGATCGAGCTGCTCCTCGAAGTTCGCCGCTCCTCTTGCCTCGCGCCTGCGCACGCGCTCTGCTCGATTGGATTGAGATGAAAAGGAAAGGGGAGGTGCGATTTTGATTTCGATTTTTTTGAATATGAGGAAGGGTTCGATTTTGTTTTCGGTTATATACAAGAAGAGGGATTTCGCTTTGCTTTTGAGTGAAGGGGGAAGAACGGAACTAATTTTCGACTTCGAAATGATACGTTGCCATTTTTTCTGTCTTTTGTTTCTTCGTTTAAACTGAGGAATGGAGGAGAGGGAACAGACGAGACTAAGAAAAGAAAAGGTAGCGTGAATTTAGGCGTGGATGAAGGAGAGAACGTGTGGTGATGTTGACCATTTTAAATTTAAATTCAAATTTAAATTCGATAAAGATTTTTAATGCGTTTACACGCCGTACGATCACGTATTGACTCCGAAAAATACGAAAATTGAAATCCGACAATTATTCAAAGTTACGGACCCAATGGAACTGGTTTCGTCGAATTCCGAGACTGTTTGAAAAATGACTATTTTTAAATATCGATTTGAACAATTAAATTCAAAACTGAATAAATCGATTTCAGATTCGATTCTGAAGTTTTAATTATCTTCAGTATAATCAATATAAATTTTAAAAGCTTCCGAAATATTTTTCTTCGGCTTAAAATTAAAGATTCAAATTTTTGTTCAACTTCAATCGATTAAATTTTATAATTTAATCGTCAAATTAAATTTATATCGAGGATTCAAATTAAATTACCGTTCAAATATTAAAAATTAATTAAATATTCTCAATTTAATTTGGTCAAAATTCTGGGTCGTTACAAATCTCTTCTACATTAGCCATCCAATCTAGAAACTCCTCCGCTTGCATACCACCTTTGAATTCAGGAATTTCAGTCTTCATCCCCGACTCCCACTTGTGATCATACTCAGAGTAATTTCTTCCTTGTCCTCGTCCTTGTCCTCGAACACTACCACCATCATACTCCTCTTCAAAATCAGATGTATATCGTTGTCTATCTCGTCCACCCACATCTCTACTACCTTCAAGTCTACCACCATCATCCCTTCTATCTACATTCCTCCGTTCACGATCATTCACGTTCCTCCCACGCCTTTGATCATCATCAACACTTCTGTCTCGATTGGATTGTGGTGAGACTCTACTTCCCCCATGGTTAGATTCAGGTGAAACCCTTCTCCGATTTTGATTCATCTCCGTCATAAGCTTCTCTAACCGGCCAATTCCTTCGTTAAGCTTTTCACTAAAGTTTTCATTGATTCTTTGCTCCATCTCATCAGCTTCTTCTCTTCGATACAAAGCTTCTACTTTTTGGTGGCGATTAGCTCTTCTTGGCGGCATACTTGAAATCTTTACAAACTCTTCAAATTCAAACACAATTCGAACTTTGATCCAAATGAAATGGATCGAAAACTCCACACTTGTTGCAAATCGCGATGAACACGATGAACACAACTTCTCCAAATGCTAAGATCCGATCTCCAAACTTCAATACAAAGTCGAACACTTCAACTTGATCACGGCTCAACACTTCAAGCTCTCGGCTATCACTTCAACTTCAAAATGAATAGGCTCCAAGTCTCGATTTAGCTATGATTGGCTAAAACAAGCTCTGATACCAAATGACGCAGCGGCGGAATACAAAAATTGATGATACGATGAAAGTAGTAATCGGTGGATTGATGAATACTGAATTGCCCAAATTCGTTGATCCGAAGATACCGAATTCTAGCTATCTCTGACACGTTGATCGCGCACAATACCGTGAGGAGAGATCTTCAATTCTTCGAGCGTTGATCAAGCGCACTTGATTCCGCGAATCGGCTTCTGCAATCGTTGAATCGAGCGCACTCGATTATCCGAGAGAGGAGATACGAGATTACACTCAACTACCAATTTGAATGGAAGCACAAAGCTAACAAAAGAGAATTTTATTCAAAAATCAACAACCTTACAAAATGATTCAACTTGCCTATTTATAGGCTACAACTCACGCAGAACAAAAATATACACAACTCCTAGGTCGGAAACGACCTATAGATGACGACTTACGACCTATCTAAGGTCGGCGACGACCTATGTTTACATAGCGACTTATCAACATTACAAGTACAACACAATGACTCACTTAGGTCGGTAACGACCTAGTTACATTATTCAACGACTTACCAACATGTTACACAACACATACGACTTACAGAAATACGACCTACGACTTATAAACTTGCGGCATCCCAGAACAGCGATTTAAAGCAATCAACGGTAGAGATTAACTCGGCAGAGAATCAACGGCAACAGCTTCAGCGACTTAAAAGCATGCGGCGACCTAAAGAAATCAATGGTAGAGATTAACTCGGCAGAGAATCAACGGTTTCCATCCTCAGCGACTTAACTCCTGACTTGTTAGGTCGTTCACGACCTAACTCTTCACCAATTTGCTCTACCTTTCCTTTGTGCGACTCGATAGGTCGTTTAGGAGACTTAACTAAGTCGTAACTCGGTGACGACTTATCACCTGTTCCGTTAAGTCGTTCCATAACCCAAACACTTCCCTTAAGTCGTTGCCGACGTAAACCTTCGCACTTTTCAACTTGTGTTGCTCCTGTAGCTTTAGGTCGTAACCCAGCACTCTTTCTTATCTCGTTAGGTCGTACACGACCTAAAAACGAGTTAGGTCGTTCCAGCGAGTTATCCCTTAACTCCTTAGGTCGTAGACGACCTACAACTTCGTTAGGTTGCAAAACTGCTTCTTTAAGTCGGTTACGACTTATGCTTCCTTCCTTAAGTCGGTCACGACTTATGTCTTTGAAATCTTCTATCATGTTAAGCCGGTCACGACTTATACCTTGGACAAATGAGGGCTGCGCTGCATCAATAACATAGGTATGCCTATTCTTGCCTAAGTCTCTTTTTTTTCAATAATTTTTTAACTATCTTATACCCTTTGTATTTACTGTTTCTGCCTATATATATATTTGTTGCCTTTATGCCAAACTTTTTAAAGACCTGATCATATCTGCCTACATATGTATTTGTAATTTATTTATCCTAACATATATATTAACTATTGCCTATTTTATCACATAGAAAAATGTGTGCATGTGTGTGCACTGTCTTGTGCACATGTACATGCTTAAGCCATACATTTGCAATCAGTTTCCATTTCTATTTTTCTCAATGCAATTTTTTAAACAAACATATACTAATTTAAATCATGAAATTGTTCACAAAATCAGGGTTATCACAGTTCAGGAGAGGATCGATATGAAGTTCGATACAAGATAAACCGGTAATGACTCGTGAACGTGCTGCGTTAACAAGAATCAGATTAACATATATGCATATATGTCGGACTAATATTCGATTTTCAACATCCATAGGAATGGGATACTCATTTGATAACGATTACAACAACGAACAACTAATCTCAATCAAGTAGCAATCAGTTACAACAATACAGGGTACAATAGTTGACAGTCAACGGTTCACGTTACCAAAGGAACCAGTCAAAGATTACAGCTTTTCAACAAAAAGGGGATAACTGTTCAGAATGAAGATTTCAGCATTTCAAAGCATATCATGTTTCCACAAGACGTACTTTAGGGGGAAAATGTTATCCTACCTTTTGGCAAGGCCGTGACACCAAGAACTTGACTAGAAACCAATGACGGTTCGTCTTAGAGATCGGTTATACGCAAGCTCACTATGGATATCGACGAATTTTTTCCGAGTCCGGATCAAGCTACAATGACAAGACACAACGAGTGAAGCAATGAAAGTCAACGTTCTGAATTTCAAGTCAATCTGAGTTCGTATGCTCAAGTTACGATCGATGCAAGTTGGGGGAAATAGCCCCAATTTGGTATCCATCAGTAGGCCGCACTTCGTATCGATCGACTTCATGTCCATCACCAGAGTCTACTTCGTATCGATCGACTTTGTGTCCATCACCAGAGTTCACTTCGTATCGATCGGCTTCGTATCCATCAAGAGATAGTGCACTTCGTATCGGTTAGCCAGTGTCAACTTCGCATCCATCGACGATCCTTTGTTCGAATCCATCAGGAGAGCCATTGTTCGTATCCATCGAGTTGGAGCGCTTATGTCGATACGAACAAGCCAACTTCCATCGATACGAACTAGACCCCACGATCGATGCGAAGAAGCCAATGCAATCGATGTGAACAGGCGCACTGCCGATCGATACAAAAAGCGCAATAATGATCGATTCGAACAAGACAATTTCATCGATAGGAACAAGGCAACAACATCAATACGAACTAGGCGAAAATATGGGGAGACTCGGTCAACTCGGCATCCAAAGCGGAGCGATCCCAAATTCAAGCGCCACGTCAACTCACAAGCACGCGCAGCCATCGATTCGAACAAGATCGAGTCGAAATGATGGAGTCGAACCAAATAGCCTACCGAAAGTCTCCATTTTGTATCGATCATAACTCGAGATCCACAAGTCCAAATGCTACGAAATTTTCACAGGAACTTAAGTACATGCTAAAGAATGTTCACACCAAGTTTCGACTCCATTGGATGAAATCTTGATTGATACGAAATTCGTTTGTATCGATCACGGATCGAGCCAAAACTTCACGGGTTTGGTCGCGTGGGCCCGCTCACGTCCCAGAAGAAGTCTCCCGACATCCGGGCGAAATATCAGCCTCCCACGCCTATAAATAGACCCCCAGAGCCTATAGAAAAGGGATCTTTGAATTCTCCAATGCCCAGACTCTACCGGATCCAACTCTAATGTCCATTACTGCTGCTGCAAATGAATTTTACTGCTGTAATCCATTGTTAACTACTGTAACCCGCTGCAATCAATTGTAATCATCAATGAAACATCAATAAAGCGATCAATTTCATAGTGGACGTAGGCAATATGCCGAACCACTTTAAATCCCTGTGTTTTGTGCACTTTCATGATTTACATATCTTTTTTGGAGTTTTTGTTAGATAATCCTCTTTTTTTCATTTTATTTCTTCATTTTATCTCTTCAAAAACTTCCGAAGAGTGTTGTGCCCAATTTTGGTACAAACAATTTCAAAATAATCTTTGATACAAATCGCATAAAATAATAACAAAACTTTTATATACAAAAATAATAAAACCTAACCACACATTGTTGTGTGTAGAATTTAATAATCTTTCATTTTATTTTATCAATATCAAAAATTTGCATGTGGTTTAACAAATATGCATAGTCATGGATGTACTAATAAAGATGCATATGCTAATTTGTACCAATGGAAAAATTTTACCAGTCTATAAAATTCAAAAATATGCAAATAGGCTAGACACAAATCTAGAGCTGCCAAGACTGTTACTTTCTGATACAGACAGTTCGTATTCCTGAACAAGAAAACAAAAATATCACTTTTGTAAGTCTAATCTGAATAATAAAAGGATGGAAGACTGACAATATATGTATATATATATATATATTAAACAAGAAAATTTTATACACCTTTAAATAGATTAATCACAAGCTGCAAGCTAAAGCAGATTTTGATATACACTTGAGTGAATTAAACTGGTTTTCATTTTGTAGGAAGTTAAAATTGTAGACCCTGCATTGTAAAGTAGACCGAAACTTCATGCACAATTTTCAAGAGAGCAAAATAAAATAAAATATTTTGCTTAGTAGCATGCTCAAGGCCCAATGTTTATATACCATCCTAATCATCTTCTCGACTCAATTCAGATTAAAAGATAGGTGCCCAATGATTTGATTAAGACAATGAACATATATGCATTTTTATTTACCATAAATATCATGTTCTTTTAAGGGGCAATTATAAAGTAATATACTAGGCCTTATTTAAACATACAAACACTTGACACACTACTACAAAAAGAACAGTGGCTTGCAAAGATCCAATTCAAGAATATATGTAGGTAGTAAACCATACGGAAAAGGTAAACATAGTAAAATGCAAGGCAGCAACAAAATCAACGTATTAATCTTTGTGAAGTGAACTAATAATTTCTAATAATTTAGCAAAGAAATATGATACTATGACTACTATGCCTACTTTAAATATACTAACACTAGGCACACTGCTATTAAATACACAGCAGAACGTATGGTAGCAATCAAAACAGAGTGTTAATCTTTATAAAGTGAAGAAAACAAGCATAACATTCAAATCATCAGAAATTATAAAGGTATCAAACCCTTTCCAAACTATATTCACAAGTTTAAAAGGTAAATTCATGATTTCTCCCCAACCACCTTTGCATACGGAGATGAACTAACTCCATGTATCATTAAACGCACTTCCCCTTATTGCTAGTTGAATCAACTCTCAAAACTAAATCAGTGTACCATAAAGCATGTCCATTGAACCAATTTAAACAAAAACTGGACAAAATGTTAACAAATTCTCTTTTTTATTTTTCTATGAACCATCAGTTTGAGCTACAATTTGAACTGTGGCATCTATCAATTTCCACTGCTAAATATATACACAAAGTAAGTTCTTAATATTTGAACAAAAACCAATAAAGAATCTGCCAAAGTACCGCTAAGTGCAATTTGAACATTGTACAAAATATTGATTACTTTGAGAAGAAGTAAAAATCGGCATATGTAATATACATTCATCTTTAAGTCAAATGCATCAAAAATACTATATACTCATATGAATTTTTAAACACTATTGAAACATGAGTGAGTAAATAATGCCTTACGTAGTTGAATTTAACATAAAGCCTGATTGCTAGAAAAATGAAAGTAGTTAGAAATTAGAGTCTAAATGTCCGAATAAAAGAATCACCAAACTAAATGTCGGAACAATTAAGGAATAGTACACATTTGCGAGGCAACGCAAGGAAAAAAATTTAACTATGAAGCAGACTTTGGGTTAACACTATATACTTGTTTCATTCTAAGTTAGAAGTTGATTTATCTACCTAATTATTTTTACAAATAAATTTCCATCCACTTAATAAAGTGATTTTGTATTAAACCATTAAATTTCAGTCCAACCAATGATGTGAAAAAGAACGAAATATGTCATTTCATGTTTGTCATGTATGGTAATTAAGCCTCAAGTAGAGGACGTACACTTAATCTATGAAAGATTGCACGCGCAAGTGTAATAGTGCAAGCTTGCACCTGTGGAAGCTTGCACATGCAAGCTTGCAATTGTGCAAGCTTGAGGTTTTTCCAGTTTCAGATGGTTTGTGCGTGTATTTCTGCTTTTAAAACTTGTTAGGTGCACTTGCAGCTTCATATTTTTGCAGTTTCAGATGATTTTTGAAGTTCCTACATCTATACGTACATGTACAAAGTAAATAACTTACCCTATAATGTGAAGCATCTCTATAATAAGTTGAAGCACCATCTACAAACTCAACATTTTTAGCTTTGTAACAATTTTAAAATAATTGTTTATTTCTCAACATAATTCAAAATTCACAATATCATTTATTTCACCAAAATAAATTTTTAAATGAAATTTAAATTCATAAAACACAGTTAAACTTTCAAATTTGTGATCGGTTCATGTTGACTTATGATATATATTGCAGCCATGTTGACTCATAACATTATTGTGATCGGGTCAGTTTACGGCCTCAGATAGCCATTTAAATTATTGTATAACAGTTAAAAATAGTATACTTCTTTGATTTTTTTTCTATTGTGAAATTTTAAAATGGGTTAGTATAAACTTAGATGCAAATAAATAGACGGACAAATGAAATTTTAACTTGGCACTACTTATTCTATAGCTGTGCTTTTAAATTAGCACTTTTAAGGTCACTATGAAATTGTTGTAAATGGATTTTGCACTTAATTTCAGCTGATAAAATTGTTGTTATAAGTATAATTTGATTAAATTCAAGCATAATTTTAAATCTAGTAATTTATTTAGTGAAACTCCACTAAAATAGTAATTTAATTAGCAAACCTGCAGTTAAAAATAGACTACGGTCATAGTAAAAAAACAAATTAATTCCCCAATATACAAATTGTTTATATTTTTGAACTAAAAATAAATCCATGATAAAAGCTGCACAAATGGTTTAAATTTGTCTTACAAAAACAATTTTTAAATATTTCCAAATTTTACTTAAAATACCTAAAAACCTCACTCTACGCATTAGTAAGGATAGTTTTCACTAGTTTGGAAAATTCACTGTTTGGAGTTACTGGTTTATGATATGTGTACTAAAGTTCATTGATTTCTATTTTCTGCTTCCATTTATATTTAACTTCTTCATCATTCGCAATTTCATTGGAGCGTTTAATTAATCGACCAAAAAAACTCAAATTTAAGATTAAAAAAATGTAATAAAACTTGTGTTTAAGGCCTCAGAGAGCCAAATAGATTTGATCGAAAAATGAAAATCTCATTTTTTTTTGTTAAAATAATAGATTTGATCAATCGTCAGAACATAATTTTACTCTCATCCACAACCAAATAGATCATGTAGGAATTGACGATAAAAGAAATCGACGATACCTGAATATCGTTAGATCGACGTAGCAGCTGAAGGAGAGGAGTGATTAGGGTATTTCGATTAGGCTTAGAAGAGGATTCTTTTTATTAGCGTTTATGTTTTTCTTGGAATTTTTCGATTAGGGATAGCGGTGGTTAGGCTACGATGTGGTATGTCGGGTTAAGCGGGCAGGGTTTGATAACAGGGTCCAAAGAAATGAAGTTATTATATGTTAATTTAATCAGTTTGGAAATTTTACAAGTTAGTAAAACCAAATCAAGGGTATAAGTAAGTACAATAATGACCATGTTGACCAAACTTTTGCTTTATAGTATAAAATTGGGAAAATGTGCATTATTTAACAATGAAAACATTATTAGCTATTTCACAATCAAAGTATTGACCATAATTTTTAAATAATTACCGAATCGTAGTTGATTAGTTAACTGACAAATAAGCTATTAATATTGGTTGATCGTTCATAACAGATTGGTCGAATCAGCGAATGCCTTATACGTTGGTTACATCAATTAAATGGTTATATGTCCATCATTATTTTGAAGTTTTTTCTACTCAGTCCTCGGTATTCAATGAACTAGCTATTTCTTTTACAGGAATATAGGCATAAGGAAGAAGTTGCAAAAAAATTAGTTTCAGGGACAAAAGTTTGTTTTTTAGTCTAAGGGGCACTTTTTAGTGTGAACAGAAAATGATAGTTGCAACTATCATTCTGTGATTTACACTAAAAAGTGTCCTTCAGCCTAAAAAACAAACTTTCGGTCCTTGAAACTAAATTTTTCTTCAACTTTTTCCTTGAGCTTAAAAACCCCTTTCTTTTATTACTTAAGAAAAATTATTGCGAACAAGATTTTATGGTATAAATTATTAATTGCAATTTACTAATTATTCATAATTAACCATAATAAATTATTAAATATAAAAATTTAGTTATTGATTATAGATAACAATTAGTGATTATAAATTATTTATTAATAATCATTAGTTATAAATTATAAATAATTATCTCATCTTAGTTTTCATTTATAAATTATTAATTATAAATTACCATTTATAAATTATTTAAGTAAGTATTTAATATTTGTTATTAATTAAATTATTAATTATTATAAATATTTTAAGCAGTACTACACATATTCAAAAAAGCTATCGTAAACCTATGAGTGAAGTAACATTACTTTTAAAAAAGTTGTAGTAAATTAATATCTAGTTGTAAAAAATCAATGTTTTTACAACATTTTTAAAACTGTGGTTAAAGATGGAATATGGCAATGTTTTTTTTAATTGAAATGGTACTTTATATACAACATGTCACTGGGACAACATATCACATGTCAATAAACGTTCGAATCACGCTACGCAAGTTTCGAAATTGTGACCTCTCACACTAAAGCCGAATCACTTAACCACTTGGACGATGGAATATGAAAATGTTTATAAACAAATGTTGTAAAAACTTACTGTTTTACAACGGTTTTTGTAAAAGGTTGTAAAAAAACATTGTTTTACAACGTTTTATTAAAAGACATTGTAAAATAGAAAATTTTTAGAACGTTTCTGGAAAAAAGTTGTAGAAACTATTTTTACAACGTTTCTTACAAAAACGTTGTAAAATGATGATTTTGTTGTAGTGACTCGAGCTGCCTACGTACCCCTATCTAATTGGGAACCCAATTAGATACAGGATTTAGCCGGTGTAGTTCTCCTATTCACAAATAAAACTCAAGGAGCCTACGATAAAACAAACAAATATGCCATTTCCAAACTACCCACTTAGGCTCAATCTTCACATTTAGATTTATGAGATCTAGTTAACTTTATTATTTTCAAAAATAATGTCATTTGAAAATACTTATTCGAAAACAATCTCTTTGAACTAAATACCTGATTTCATTTTAAATCCTTTTGAAATAATAATATATATCTTTTATAACAAATCATACTTTCGAGTTTAAATTAAAATCTATAATTGTATAAGTCAATTTCCCAAATATTCTTCTATAAAAATACATATATAAAAGTGTATCAAAATAGATTGGGAAATACCACTCAAGTGTAAATGCCGTCAAAGGCAAATGCTCACAACAATAATAAATGTCCCTTAGGACAATATCCCTACTCGGATATATAATCATGGCAATTGCCAATCGCTGCATGAAAGCAAAAAAATCACAAATATCAACTGATGACAAATCCCGTTGAATAGACAATACACAAAAATCCAAATCAATAAATATGGATATACTTTCACGAACAAGTTTATATTTCACAACAATAATACCTCACAAATACTTTCAATCATACTATTATTATTCTTCCCAAAATCTTTTCGAAATCAATTTCAAACCCTCGCGATTTAAGTTCTCGAATTCTCTCTATTTATAAAACACATTTTGTTTGAGGAAAACGGTTGTGTAGCACGATGCTACACAGCCGATTAATAATATATATAGATATAAGTAGTTCGATCAATAGGCCTGATCGATGGCGAATACAAAACAGCATAATTAGTGTTAAGGTTACAAACAGCATGCCAGCATGTAAATACAGACTAGGAAGTTTTTATATACATAATTAGCCATAGTTTATCCAGAAAAAACTGCTACAGAGAGTGATCCCAAAACATTGAAAGCAAAGACAATCAAACCTTCAGTCAAAACCAGGGTGGCCAGTCGGTGCAGTTGATGATGCACTACCAACCAATTCATCCGATGGGGACCGTGCTGATGGAAGACGAAATCTGAAGGGGGCCGAAGAGGAAGAGCCTGTCCAATAAGCAAAGATATAAGAAATTTTACTGCATATGCTAAACCGCGAGTTGGTGGGTTTGTTGAAAACGAAGGCATTTCTTTCTTTCCAAATGACCCAGCTGAAGATGGTTGGAAGGATGTCAAGATGATGGTTTGGTGCACTATATTGCCAATGATAAAAAAAATCTGTGATTGTGTGGGTTTGCCCTAGATTGTGTATGCAAACCAAAACCCATATATAGTATGATATGTCGCAGTCGAAGAAAAGGTGATGGATTGATTCAGCTTCAGTGTTACATAAGGCACAACTCTGGTCAGATGTGATGTTCAAGCGAGTGAGGCGATCTTTGGTATTGATGCGGCCATGGATGAGACACCATTGGAAGAATTTGATTCGGGGAGGGATGCGGCATTTCCAGACACGAGCAAAGGAGAACAGCCTACCAGGGTGGTTTAGGAAAGAGTAGCATTGTGATACTGAGAAGCCTTTGGAGGGAGATAGAGCCCATGTATGGTGATCCAACGATGAAGGGTTAAGGGTTACAGATTGCAGCAGGCTGAGGGCGGAAAGGAGTTCTGAGAGGGTGTTAATCGGCGAAGAGGGTTTGGGGACATAAGCTGGGTAGGCCAAGGTTGATGACTTTTTCCACTGTCAAGAGGGGGTGGTTGGAGGAGGAAAAGAGGGTTGGGAAGGAACGATTTAGTGGGGAGAGGCTGTGCCAGGAGTCATACCAGAAAAGGCAGTTAGAGCCATTACCTAGGTTCACCTGAAGTAGGGGTTTAATATGGTCCACTGATGCTAGAACACCAGACCAAAAGGGGGAGGGCTTGATGTGTGGAGCGAAATGGAGAGTACAGAATGGGTCAGCATTATAGTGGGATGCCAAGATCCAGTCTTTCCAGAAGAACTGGCCCGGCGAGAGGAGATGCCAGAGCCATTTTGCTAGAAGCGCCTGATTGAAAGTAATCAGATTGGTGATACCTAATCCGCCGTGGTCCTCGTGCATGCATGCAATTTTCCAGTTAACAAGGCATTTGGCTTTCCCCCCATTCCAAAGGAAAGAGCATCTAATAGCATCAATTTTTTTGGATACCCAGCTGGGAATTTTGTGGAAAGAGAGCCAGTAGAGAGGTAGCACCGAGAGTACAGCTTTAACCAAGACCAGCCTTCCCGAAGTCGATAGAGTGTTTGCTTTCCAGCCTGCAAGTGTTGATTCAATTTTGGATAAAAGGGGGGTCCAGTCAGATCGAAGAAGCTTGGTGGGGCGCAGGGGAATGCCTAGATAGGATATTGGAAAAGTGGCAATGCTGTAGTTGAGGGAGGAGGAGACGGAGGGACCGAGATGATCAGAGCTTCCAAGCATGATGACAGAGCTCTTATTAAAATTAATTGATAGGCCTGAGATGAGTTCGAAAGTGTAAAGGAGGACTTTTAGGCTATAGATGTGTTCAGGAGACGGGGAGACGAAGAGGATGGTGTCATCTGTGAATTGGAGGTTGGATATCATTAGGTTAGGGTAAGAGTTAGGGTTAGGGTTGGGGGGACAAATACCAGCTAAGTAGTTATCAGTTATCGCCAGTTTGATCATACGGTTAAAGACATCTGCCACTAGGACGAAGATAAGCGGAGAGAGAGGGTCTCCATGCCTGAGACCCCGAGCTGATTTGATGAGCCCTCCAGATGAGCCGCTGATCTGGATCGAGGAAAGGCTCGAAGTTAGGATGCATTTTATCCAGTTGCACCATTTGGGTGGAAATCCTCTGTGCATTAGAAGCTCAATAATAAAATTCCAATTGACTGAATCAAAGGCCTTTGAAAAATCAAGTTTTAGAAGGACCCTTGGGATGTTGTTTGAATGACAGAAGGAGATTACTTCTTGCGTTGCCGCAACGCAGTTCAGGATATTCCTACCCTGGATGAAGGCTGACTGTTCTGCTCCAACTAGCGATTCCATATGGTTTTGGAGGCGATTGGCAAGGACTTTGGTAATCAGTTTAAAAGTGGTGTTCAGAAGGCTAATGGGTCGGAAGGCTGATAGGGAGTTGGCTCCATCGGATTTAGGCAGGAGGACAATATTGGCGTAGTTTAGGCGAGCTATGGCCATGGGGTTGGAACAGTATTCGGCACACATGTCTAGGATATCTCCCCTGACAACACCCTAGAAGTGCTTGAAGAAAAACGAGCCAAAGCCATCTGGCCCCGGGGATTTGTTGTCGTCCATATCTTTGAGGGCGACCAGGATCTCTACTTTTGTGAAGAGGGAGTCAATTAGGATGGGCGATGGGTTGAGATAGAGTAGGTTCCAATCTATGAGGGGAAGGGGAGGAGAGGGTTTGCCGAGGATGGAGCGGAAAAAGTTAGTAAAGAGGTTCGAAATTTCGATGGGGTCAGATATTGGAATGTTGTTATGCATTATTTCCCGGATGAATAGAGACCTGCGGCGGCCATTGGCTAATTTGTGAAAATAGGATGTGTTTTTGTCGCCATCTTTTAGCCACTTGGATTTTGACCGTTGTTTCCATCCAATCTCTTCTTACTTCATAAGTCTTTTAAGCTCAGCCTCCAAGTTTGAAAGGTTGCGGGAGTCGCTATTGTCTAGGGGGTGAGATTCTTCCTGGATGTTTAGGGCTAGGATTTCATTTTGAATGGCGGCAATGCGACTACGGAGAGAGCCCCAGATAGATTTCGCCCAAGGCTTGAGGAGTTTTCTTAAGGATATGAGTTTACCTACTACACGTGCAGTGGCAGAGATGGACCTGGTGGGATGGTCCCATGCCAATTTGATAAAATCTTCGAATGATGGTTCTAGTAGGCAGAGCCGCTCAAATCTGAATGGGAGTTTGGAGGTGGGAAGGGTGCCTGAGTCGAGACAGAGGGGACAGTGGTCAGATAGAATGGTGGCAAGGCCAAGACAATTGGAAAGAGGATGGATATCTTCCCAGACGGGATTGAAGAGGAAGCGATCGAGCTTAGCTAGGGAAGGCAGTTGATGCTTATTGGACCAGGTAAAATGACGGTTATTGATTGGAGGCTCGATAAGAGAACAGGAGTTGATGAATGCATTGAAATATTCTGAGTTAAGTGAAATATTTCCCGAGTTTCTTTCGTCCGAATATTTGGTTATGTTAAAATCTCCACCAATTACCCAGGGACCGTATATAGATGACGCAAATTCCAAGCAGCCCAGCCAAAGTTCCAACCTTTCTTAAACTGTTTGGGGGCCATATATGTTTGAGAAAAGGTAAATAGTGTCGGACTGCATGTGTTTGAGTGCTACATGGAGGACAGAGGGATGAGATATGATTTGACTAAGGGACCATACAGATTCATTCCACATGGTGATTAAACCCCCTGGAGTCAATAGATTTGGAGTTGGCCCAGCCTGTGAGATTAGAACCACCTAATTGTCTAATTTGAGAAGGAGTTGGATCGGACAGTTTGGATTCTTGGAGCAGAAGGATGTCTATGTTTAGGGGAGACAAGGAAAGATAAGTTGAATGTCTCTTAGAGGGGTCCCCTAGCCCATTAATATTCCATGATACAATTTTCATTGGGAAAAGGACAGTCCATTCTGTTCTAGGGTTTGCATGGCAGAGTAATGCTCATCTTGTATGGTAACCCCCATGCAACGTGCTAACTTTCTGTTTAATCTCGAATTAGCAGAAGAAAAAACTACAGTTTTATAGAAACTACCTGTATGACCAGGCAACGATCTAGAGTTCCACGCACTTCTTCTAACCCACGTCGGCGTTAGATCTTGCCTCCTTAGATGCATCAGCAACGGTGATGAAGGAGAAGCCAAATTATGCTCAACCATGGGGGTGGGTTCAGGGATGGGGGTTTGGAAGTGGAGGGGCGTCAGAAGTTGAAATTGGCGGTTTCAGGTGCGGGGATATGTAGGGTATGGGGCGCCAGGCGGTGTTCATCTATAGGGGCCGGTTCTTGTGCAGGAGTTTGAAGGTGAAAGGGCACCGAGAGGTCCAGGTCTAGGAGTGGGTCCCAGCGTTGGGGGGTTGGTTCAGCAAAGGGTCCGAGGATGTTGTTGGCTTCGTCCTCCATATTGGGCATCTGGTGCATGGAGAGGGGAAAGGTGGGCGAAGCAGGCTCATAATTCATCGCATCGAAACGTTCTCCCTAGTCCAGTTCATCCGATGGAATACCTAGCGGGTCACTGAAGCATTTCATGTCTCTTTCATAATCTAGACCCAAAAGATATGACTCCGGCCTATTGCGCGGATGAACGTGCTCCCATCTAGATACAGTAATGAGATAGTCAGCGTCGTTAAGGCGGACCCTGTAAGATGATGAAGAAGGAACCCCCACTAGGAACTGCATTTTAATATACAAAAGTCGACGGTCAAACTCTGACCAGTCACATCTGTCATACTCCGTGAATCTGCCCACCAGGTTGATAGCAGCTTGTACAACTTCTGGATTATGCCTAAAAAACTCCGGGATTCCCTTGACCGTGGCCCAGCTTGGAGGTTCAAGGTCGATGGGAGCTGGTTGTTCGTATTCTGGCCAGGCTTCTAGGTAAATGGTGCCCCCTGCTTTGGTAAGGATTTTTCAGGTATGAGCCGATGTTTTGATGGCTTCAGAAGGACATGCAATAAGAAAACGGTTGTTTTCAAGAAACCAGATCGGCCATTCTTTATGCTCAAAGCCGGATTGCAGAACTTCATTGAGAACTTCTGCCGTCCAGGCGCCGTCAATAATTGTGGCGGTGATGTATAGGGAAAAATCTGCCATTAGGAAGTGGCTTGAAGGAGCTGGGAGGGAAGAGGATACAGAATAGATAGTGGAGTGAGGGAAAGGGAGGGAAGTAATTTGATTGGGTGGGAGGGGTTCAGCTGTTTTCGGAGTGTGACCTTAGTGGGATTGAATGGACGGCTTGGCACGTGGGGCTCTGGCAGAGGAAACGACAAAAGGCAGATTTGATTTTTTGTCACTGAGAGCGAGGGAGGAATGAATGTTTGTGGGAACCAAAGGGTTTTTTTGGTGGGTCCCGATGCAGAAAGCCTGGAAGGACAACGGGAGTAATAATGTCCATAATAACCAAAGAAGTAACAAATCTTCGCTTCCCTACATTTCGTCGCCACGTGACCCTTGCCAGCGCATCGAATGCATCTTCTTTTTTATTTTAAAAATTCGAACGTTTGGCGGTATGAGTCAAAGACCGGGAATAGGCGCCTTTGGTTGTATTTGTGGGGGGTCGGGAGAAGAGGCTTCTGGTTGGGCGGAGCAGGGGTGGCTGCCACCTGCGCATATGTTCTAGCCTTGTTAAAGATTGACCGAGAGTGGCCAGGAGGGCCACAACCCGAGCCAGGGGGAGTGGGACGAGTTGCATTTGCATGTGATGACAAGGGGGTGGCAGGTAATGGGGCAGGAGGATGATGGGGTTGACGGAGGTATTTAGGAGGGACAAAGGAGATATCTGAGAATGATAGCGAAGGGGCAAAGGGGATGGGAGGGCGAGAGGAGGATGAGGAAGCCATTAGAAAATTTTGTTTAAAATAAAGGAGTTAAATTTATAAACCATTGCTATATAAATTTCTTTTATATAAAATCACTTTAAAATATGTAATTTCAAATATATTTATTTCTTTTCAAAGAAACTATTTCATTTAAATAATACGCATCTTTAAAATTATAATAAACATCTTTTATTATAATAATTACTTAATCAAATATTTTCATCGAACACCATATAGTCTAACTGTGAAATTCTAATCACAAGGTGTTCATATCTATCCAACCCATGCATATAGGAATTAATTGCTCATAAACTGGCCGAGCATAATTCAAACAACTAAACAGTGAATTAGTAACAATAATAAATGCAAACACATCATTATAACTAATAAATTAACATAATAGCAGAATGGTGTTTTATTCTGCTGACTGAATGTTTAAATAATCTATTCATTTTGATTATAACAGAACGGTGTTTTATTCTGCTAATTGAATGTCACAAATAAAATATAATCATTTAACTACATTAATCATAATTAAATTAATATCTAATCTTTTATCAATATTTTATACTTCATCAAACGTGTCAAATAATTATACTATTATGTTCTACTCGTTAATACAAATATAACAAGGAAGACCGTGGGTTAAACGAACTTCGTATGAGAGAGATAAACATTTTCAAAGTTTAAACACTTAATAACTAAAATTAAAGCAACTAAATTAATAAACACTCTCGCCACACTACACTGCAGCAAAGCTCAGCAAGCCCAACATGCATGTGCATGCCTCCTTCCCACTTCTTCGTATTTGCACTCCTTCTGCTTCCTCCTTTCACTTCTCATGCATGGCCTAGGGCCTTACTCCCCTCACCTTTCTCATGCAAGTTCCATGCAAATCCCTTCCATGTAAATGTCTTCCATTTTATTTCATGCATATATTTCATTTGCATGCATAAGAGAAAAATGTGTAAAATGAATCGTGTATATTTTCTTGTAAATCTATATCCGTGTGTTCGCATGTATGTGTGTAGTTATGCATATATAGGCAAGAAAGATTAATGGCAAAGGAATGAAAAGCAAAAGGGGACATGACATGTGCAAGTGGAATGGAAAACATGTGGCAAGGTATGGGAAAAAAGTAATGTACGTGCATACATGAATATCTGTACGTCTGAAATGGAAATTGTGTTCTACTTTTGTGTTTTGTTCATGCCTTTATACAATGAAATTTTTAACAAACAAAATGATTGTGTTTGAAACCATACTCCACAAAACATGCCACTAAATATGGCAGCAAAGATGCATTCATGCATGACGATATAAGTATTTTGTTTTAAAAGTTTTACGGTACAACACTACACAAAATCACGTTCGTGTACAAGCCGTGAATGGCAAAGACAAAAATACGATCATGCACAACAATATGACAAGATCACAAAACAACAATAAAATACATTGATTATCTTATTCTTTAAAGTTTCAAAATTATCAACGTTTAACGTAAAAAGCGTCAAACGACAATTTAATTATTTTGCAAATTAAAAATTATGGAGAAATCTTATAAAATAAATTAAAAATACACCATCAAAAATCAGGTCTAAATTTGAAACATTGATTTTATTATAATTAAACTCAAAATTGAATATTTAAATAAATTAAATATTTAATTTTGAAGACCCAAAAATACAAGCCGTTACATTCTTACCCTCTTAAAAGAATTTCGTTCCCAAAATTTCTAGGATGGAAAAATATAGCGAAATAAACAATTAACAAAAGCTAAGCACACCAAAAATAATATCATCCATAACCTTTGTCAGAGGTATGGTGCCTTATCCTATCCATTTTTATTTATCAAATTAATGCAGTTTCATTTTAAAATTCCTGGATTGATTTACCAACCTAGACAAATTTTACTTAGGCAGCTAACCTAAGCTCCGATACCAAAATGTAACGATCGACTTTTTGATCTCTGAATGTTGACACTAAATACATCCACCAAATTCGTGTGTCAAGCACCTAAGTGTCGGAAAAACAGAAAGTTAGGGTAAAATAAAAGAAAACCAAAGAGAACAACAAAGAAGAACACAATATCAGAATCTCACATGCGAACGATAATATATAATATACTAAAAGTGTAGTACAAGGAGTTACTCCAACATACATGAATCTCAAAGTTACAAAATGACTAAGTACTACTATCAGCTTGGATAGTTATAACTATATGTCCTCACAATGCTGAAAACATACATAATAGTGAACAGAATTGAACATAGGTAGATAGACAGATTGGTGGAAGCATCCATCTTGTCTCCATAACCTTGAAACATCCAACCCTAAGACCTGCTTTACTCAATCTACTTGAAAGAGCACACGAGGAGTTTTGGAAAAAGAAATACCATGCATCAGACATAAGCCTAGCACGATGTTAACCCAAAAAATGGATCAACACCCTAGTTTGAGTGTGAAAGAACCAGCTCTATTCTAACAGGGCAATAATATGGATAATAGATATAAAAAGAAAACAGAAATAGAAAGGAGACAAGAAGATTTTTATAATGGTTCGGCTGTTAATGAAGCCTACGTTCACTTTATAATTTTTATTATAGACTGATTGCTGTTACAAGATGTATTTAATTACAAAGTTCTTGAATATCCTTAGCTAGATTGAATCTCCAAGGTTGGAATCCACTGGAGAATCGTAGTGAACCCCTTTGAAGATTGTTGTGAGGGAGGTGAAGAGTGAAGAAAGCTTCCAGCAGAGTTTCAGCAACCAGTATGAAGGGATCTCATTTATGTTGCAGATAGAAGCGTATTTATAGAGATTCGAGAGCTCTTGGGCTAAGCCTGTTCGCTAACTACTTGCAAATGATCACATGAAGGAGCTACTAAAACTTGCCTCACGACCCTAGCCAAAACCATGGATCGCTAGCAATCCATGGTCTATGGATCGCTAGCGATCCATAGTTTATGCTCGAATACAAGCTGATTACTTAGCTTCTCCTTCTTCTTTGTTTCCTATGAAGTGCGGCGATCCTGTGATGATGTATGGATCGCCAGTGATCCATAGACTTAGTCTGTTTTTGGACCTTGGTGAATGGAGTGCCTTCGACGTCTTGTGTCGATGTTGTTCATGTAGTCTTATTGCACATCGCTTTGTTTTGATGATGGTTGACTTGCTAGTTGTATTTAGCTGCTGATTAGGCTAGACGGATGCTTATCTCTTGATTTAACCAACCTGGAATCTCGTCAAACCCAGCCACTACTTCTAGAATATGTGTTGGATCATGATGCAAGAGAATCATAAACCCCTGAGCTAATCCAATGGATCGCTAGCGATCTATAGGCCATGGATCGCTAGTGATCCATGTGCATAGTGGATTTTATCGTTATTTTTTCCTGGCTTTCCTTGGTTAGTTACTCTAGTTCTTTTGGTTGACTTCTAACCTATTCTGACTCGACCAAGTTTTTCCAACTTCTCTTGGATCCTGCTGGGTTAAAAACCCGGATAACATATTTCCTCCAGAGTACGTCTTCATTGAAAACAAGGCGTTCTCTAGAAGTTATTGCTTTTTAGTCTGCGCTCGTTGAATTTCAAGTAGTCATGTTAGATTTACACGAATTTGAATTAGACTAGGTTGTCGTTTCCTAAGTTTTGTCGTGGACTGCCATTTCTTGTCATAGAAGGTTGAAGTTTACTTTATAACTTCCCAACATGTCTCAGAGTAGCATATGGATGTCGCTAGGTAAATTCGAAAAAGAAAGCATGCAACTTTATGGATCACTAGCGATCCATAGCAGATGGATCACCAGCGACATGACTACTTAGCAATTTTTTTGCTTTCTTTTCTTATTTAAACTCTCGAACCGACCTTCTTATTCCTATTCCACGACCCGAGCTTAACTTCCTCCAGCGATTCGAACCTCCTTCAGTGACTTGATCCAAGCATCCAACGATTCGACCCAATTTCCACCGAGATTCCCTCTACGCCATCGACCTTGCTTTGCCGCCAACTCTAGAGCTTCACTGCCGCTTTTCCAAGTTGCCTTCCACCAAACCCTAGTTTGCTTACTGCCTTAGATCACCGCCAATCCATTTTTAGCTTGCCGACTTGCATAAATTGCCACCGATCCACTGTTTAGCTCGTTAGATCGAGAACTTCAACTTCCTTGCCTCTGATTATTGATTCAAGGTAGGTTTGCTTATCATGATGTTGGTTTGTCGTTTTGGCGACGGAGTTGTATTCGTGTTGTTAGTCGTGAAGAGAGAGTCTGAGTCGATTGTGGCTTAATGAAGGAAGATATTAAATCGAGTCTTGAGTTCCTCATGGAACGACATTCGGGCCTTGCCCTGGTGCTTGACATGTTTTACTATCTTCGTCCATTGAGCCAGAATTGACTTGTACCAGGTCCCATAGCCGATACCACACGACACATCTTGAATTGGTTTCATCCTTTCAGAGGATTCAGATTGATTTTGCTTTCTTTTGCACGCGCGGCGTACCTATACTGGAAGGGACTTTTTGCCTCATTTTTGACAACGGATCCGTTATCGATCGTTGATCGATAACAGGTTAAAGTAGGAGAAGTAATTTCAAAAAGAAAATGATATGGGAAGTCCTTTTACCCCTCAACTACGAGCGTACTATCCACACGGGATAAAGTGTTTGTAGTGTTCAGAACATCGAGCCCACCATCGATAGATAACACACCGCATTTGACCTGATACATACTTGAAGTCCGACACATCAGTGTGAACCAAAATTTCTTCGGAACTCAAGTGTAGTATGGGGAATTCTTCTTTTAGAGTAGAATCACCTAACCATTTGGAACGCAAGTTTTTTTATTTAGAATGAAGTACCCATCTTCTCGCCATAAGTCTAGCGGAGGAAGTCCTGCATTTTCGGAGGCTGAGTCATCTTATGTGCCCCTTCTCCTTATGCTTCACAAGCTGAGTACAGCCAGTTGGTTCCAATCAGTCTGGTCAGGGATCGAACTCCTCCTAACTTTGGAGTTTTTCTCAATCTACCAGAGAGAGCTTCCTCCGTGATTCCTACTAAAGTCTTGCACAATATCTGCCTGCAACATGGCATCCTGGAGGAAGATGTGCGCCTCCCAAAGAAGGATGAATTTGGCCATATGCCGCCCCTGGGATATACCACCTATCATCGGTATATGTGCTTGAACGGAGCTCTGCCCCCTTTCAACAATTTCTTGAGAGAGACCCTCTTGAACTTAGGAATCACTTCGTTTCAGATTCACCCCAACGGATACGCCGTCTTAACTTGTCTGCGTGTTCTTTTCATGTGAACATTCAGCCATGCCCCGAGCTTTGATAAGTTGAGATACTTTCTTTCATTTAATAGAAAAGATGAGTGTCCTTCCTTGGTTGTAATCGAGGCCCAAAGGAATCGTAAAATTGTATTGCAACTGCAGAGCAACTTGTCTCAATTCAAGACTCGATACTTCTTTGTCAGATGTCCTGAAGGGTTCAACCATCTATGGACAACGGGGGGTAAGTTCCCTTTCTTACTCATTGAGTTTCGATGTGTCACTATGGAATTTCTAACAAGTCGAATACTTCTTGCAGTTATTTCGAGGCCGAATAAGGACATGTCCCTCGATGGAATTTGTCGAGCTCTGAAGGCTATCGATGCTGGGGAATGATCCGTTAAAGTCTTGTTGACTAATGAAAACTTACTTCGATACGAACTGTTGCATCTGGGGAGATCTGCAGTTCCAGTTGAGGTCCCATCCCCTTCTCGATCCCGGGTACGCACGCGATCCACCTCCTCATCTTACGGTTCCGAAGAGGGCGCTTTTCAAGAACGAGAAGGCCCGTCTGGCGAGTCGGCTAAAGACACTCGCGAGGAAAAGGATGCTACCATGACCGGAGTCAGTTTCCCAGCCAGAATGCCTCCGATTCTGGAAGAAGGAGAAAAGGAGTTCAAACAAAGTGAAGGCAAAGCTACACTAGCGATAGAAAAGGAGGAGGGTGAAACTGATGGGAGCAGTGATGAGTCTTCCTCCAGTGATGACTATGACTTCGATGCAGATTCGGATGACAGAGATTCTAAATTGTGTGATGAGACTCCAAGGATAAGCCCCGTTGTCCTGAGCTCTCCTCCCCCAAAGATAAGCGAAAAAGATGATGCTCTAGAAGCCGGACGACGTCGGGATTCCCCGATCAAAGATGTCAATATAGATTTCGGAGATCTGAGCAAAGTATACGTCAATTTTGACATGCTCATGGGGTAGAAATTCAAATTTGAAGATATGTCTCCTCGTCCGAGCCATATCAGCCCAATTCCTTCCGCGATAGCTGCCTACGCTGGTTCGTGTAGTCACTTTAGGCCTTCCCTAAAAACACGTTACACATTTCATTAGGGTTACACTCACTTACACATATACTTTTCATGCCTTTCTCCATTTCTAAGACTTTTTATTTATCTTGCATGTTAGGTACCATGAGTGGACACGGTCTCTGTGGCGATCTTGAAGAATTCACCGATTCTCAGCGCTGGTCGAAACGGTCTTCCAACCATCACCAGCCCCGCGAAACGTTAGAGGAATATCGAAGAAGAAAATACTTAGAGGCTGAAACTCATCATCGAGATGAGAGGGAACGGGGCTGAGTATACAAAGGTTGGTATGAAAAGAGGAAGACTTTCGATGAGAGAGAGGAGCCACCGAAAAAGTCAAAATTTGTTCGCGGTTCCCATTCTTCAGAACAACAGGCTTCGCTTCGGCCCCCACCTTGATTGATTCTGAAATCCTGGTTTCTTCTATACACATTCCATCTTCAACTCAAGTTCCATCATCTCATATGGCTCTTGCCCCATCTCTTCACGCCCTCACCGGAAATCTGCCTATCTTCTTCTATCCGGTCCTCTCAGGCTTGAGGCAGCGCTCCCCAGTTGATTTTTAAGGGGGATTAAATTTGATCATGATCTTCATCCGATCCGTAGAGATACATACATGTCCCATCTTTAGGCTATCTAGAATGATTTAGAGCAAGCCAAAGGGTAGGAGAAATTATGAAAATAGCTGGCGGACACGAACTGCAACAACTATCAAGAAATTCTCTCCTTTGAATCGGAGAAGGATGATTTCGAAAAAGCGTTGGTGGAACACGATGCTAGAACCAAATAGGTGGAAGAAGAAAATGATGTGGCGGTTCAAGAAAGAAAGAACAACGCCAGCTTGCTGAAGGAGCTAAAAGAGGCGCATGCGAAGATCGAGATCGTCCTGAGAGACGAAATTATAAAAGCGCATGCCAAAGAAGTTAAACTGCAAGCGGAACTTGAAACCCATGACACGATTATTGAATCCCAGAGGAAGACTGTTTTGGACCATGACAAGATTGTAGAAAGTCATAATAAGATGATCATGGAATATGAAAAAGTCGTAAAGTCGCGCGATAAAACAATTTCCGACCAGGCTGAGATGATTGCAATGCTTCAGGACCGAGTCTTGCAGCTTAGCACCGATAAAACTTATGTCGAAGTTGAGAAGGCCACCGTTATGGTAGATTACTTGGAGCTTTAGAATACTATCAAGAGAAAGATGGAGAAGATGGATGAGACCATCTTGAACTTCTATGTCAACTACCTGCTGCACCAGGGGAGTCTCAGCTACCTAGGCCCTAAATTCCCGCCCACTTTCATTGTGGTTTTGGAGGAAATCTTGACCCGCTTTCATGATAGCGGGGATGTTTATATCGAGCGAGAGTTAGAGAACGCCTACCTCAATGAAGAATCATCGAAGGCGTTGCTAGAGGGCTGGGAGATTCTGCGGATGGAGAGAGAAAAGGAAGCTGCAAATGCTACCACGACAGCAACTGCCGAATCACTTCTGGAGCCTTTTAATTCCAGTTCTGGTGAACCATCAGGGCAGAACCGGGATCCGTCAGCAAGTTTTGGGCTTGATGCTTCCCCTCAGATTGTGGAACCATCGAAGGAGGGTGAAGGTGGTGAATACGAAATTGACATTCTCGGTCACTCTTCCGATGCAGGTAATTTACTTGTTTCTCCCGAGTTCGAGAACTTTAAACTCACACCGCAAGAGCAGGATGAATTTAATGCTTTCATTTTTGATCTAATAGGTCCGTCCTACTTATCTGCTGATCCATCGGTTTCCTTGATGCTTGGACCTATTTCTATCTCTATCGCTTTTGTGCTCATTTCTGTACCTGCTCCGGTCGCCATATCCGTGTCTTGTTTACAGCCAGGGCCGGAATCTGAGAAGATCGCTGCACTGCATGGCTTGGATGACCCTTCCATATCTTTGGAAGGTGACTTCACGGCGGCAGAAGTTCGAGAGCAGGAAACTCAGATTGATCAACTACATAAATCTCAGCAAGAACTAGTCACCATTAAAAAAGAGAAAGTCGAAGTGATCAAGGCCTCTAAGAGTTCCCGCACATCTCGAAAGCATAAAATGAAAGACGGGTCTTCTAAAAAAGTCACAGAGCGGGAAGAGGACATCGGCATCGAGGAGATCGTCGACATCATCGACAGTGACACCACTCCCAAGGCGAAGCAAAAACTCTAAACCAAAGGCGAGAAGTGGAGTGGTAGAAAGAAGCGTTGAGAAGCTTGGGTGGTAGCTGTTCTGATTTTGATTCATTTTGCATTGTTTTGTTCTAGTGCAGAGTCTGCACTTAATACTTTTGTTGTGCTTGGATGGTGTCTGTACTTTTCCTTTTGTTGGCCGATATTGTGTGGGTACAACCCCCACATTTTGACCTTGTACAGAAGAAAGTTATAAGTAATACATTGTTGATATTTTGAATGTACATTTACTTATCTACTCATATGTGTTATGTGCACTTATGTCTATTTTGTTTACTTCCATTTCATTTTTTCTAGTCCTGTGATTAATGTCAAAATTCTTTGTTTGGAGTAACAAAACTTTTGAAATGTAAAATTATGTTTTTAAGCATAACATTTTTATTTAAGTGTCGGTGTATGCCCCTGGTTCATAGGGCTGTTTACTTCAAACACTTGACAAACAACCAATAACTTATGGTTCGAATAGTTTGGAGTAACAAAACTTTTGAAATGTGAAATTCTGTTTTTAAGCATAACATTTTTATGTTTTCATGCGATTCTGGAAAGTATATAACATATGCATGTTTGAGATCCACAAAAACGTAAACTTAGTGCAGAATATAAAGTTATGAGATAAACTATTAGAAAATTCATAAGTGTACAGTTACAGGATTAACTTAATGACTAATCTTTGCAAATTTTTGGAAGTTAAACCACTTATCACTTCTCAAAAACATAAGTTGGTACTTATGAGTATCATTTCTTCGAATTTTTGCTATCTTCAAATATGCACTTGATTGCCCCAGGCATGCACATCATACGAATTATGTGTAAGAATTTAAACGTTATTCACATTAAATGTTACAGTTTATCATGGGGTGTTAGCAATTGGAGTTTTCTACTGATTTGTAGCACTTCGATTTTGTTGGAGTCACGCCCGTTACTCCCGATAATATGAGTGGGTTGATCTTTGCAATACCTATGCTAGATGAGTTTCCCGGTATTGCCGGGGCAATTTCAGTACTTAAAATACTTCTCAATTTTGCCAATTTTCAGGCAACGTAAGGAGATTATGTTTTAAGAGCATGATTTCATGGCTTAGAGAGTTGGTGCGTAGCTTACGATATGCATGACTTTTTATGCTTCTCAATGTTGCCTATCTTTAGGCAATGTAAGGGGTTTATGTTTTAAGAGCATGATTTCATGGCTCGGAGAGCTAGTGCGCGGCTTATAAAATGCATGGCTTTTGATACTTCTCGGTATTGCCTATCTTCGGGCAACGCGAGGAGTTTGTGCCTAAAGAGTTAATCCGTGGCTTGTGGGATGCATGGCTTTTTATTTGAGTCTTCCTGATGCTACCGGGGAAATACCGATTCTTAAAAGGCAAGGATCGGGTTCCGCCGATCCAACGGTTTGAGTCGATTTGCGTCGATCGACCCGATGGGTAGGTGAGGCATACTTGAGCATGATTCCACTTTCTCAGGTAGCAATTATGTGGTTTTGATTCGTTTGACCCCGTTAACTCAGCAAGTTACTATTATGAACACAATTTTGTTGGTTAAAAAAACGAATTAATTTTATAAATAATAGTTGGGCAATTTTTTTACCCATTTGCAATGCCCTCAGCATCCCGGGACGGCTTATTTGTTGAAAAATAAAAAGTACATAAGGTAGTTTTCAAATGAAGTAGTGGCGTAGCGATCCACTGTTCCATGCTCTGGGATTTTGGATCCCGTCGACAGTTGTCAATTTGAAAATTTCGTCCCTTAGCTTTTGATTGATCATATACGGCCCTTCCCAATTTGGTTCGAAGGCTCCCGACATGGGATAGATTCATTTGAGGATGAGGTCTCCCACTTCGAAGGCTTGGTTGTGAATTTTGGAGTTGAAGCATCATGCGACCCTTTTTTGGTGGGCGGTGGTCCTCAACTCGGCTTCTTCCCTCCTTTTGTCAATCATATCCAACGATTCAAATAGGAACTGCTCGTCTTGCTTCTGATTAAAGTTTTTCCTTCAGTGAGAGGGGACTTCCAGTTTGACGGGGATCATTGCTTCAGAGCCATATGCCAAGGCGAATGGAGTGTGTCCAGTTGTCGCTTTGTGAGTTGTCCTATAAGCCCATAGTGCGAGTGGAAGCTCATTAACCCAGTTCCCTTTTGCTTTAGTTAGTCGCATTTTGATAGTGGACTTAATGATCTTGTTTATTGCTTCTACTTGCCCATTTGCTTTGCGGATGAGCAATTGTGTAGAAGCTCTTCTCAATTCAAAAGCGTTTGCAGAAGTCTTTGAACTCGGCGCTTTCGAATTGGGTCCCTTTATCAATGATGATTTTTTGTGGCACACCAAACCAGCAAATTATGTTTTTAGTAAAAAAATTAATGACTTTCTTTGTAGTAATGGTGGCCAGCGGTTCCGCTTCGGTCCATTTCGTGAAATAGTCAACTAGTAATTATAGTGTATTTGGCCCCTTCTTTAGCTATTGGCAATACGCTGATCAAGTCGATCCCTCATATTGCAAATGGCCATGAGCTGACCATCGGTGTTAATTCTATTCAGGGAGTTCTTTTAATGTTTTCGAATCTTTGGCAATGATCACATCGTCCGGTGTAGTCTATTGCATCGCGGTTTATTGTCGACCGAAAATATTCGTACCGGAGAAATTTCTTTGCAAGGGTTTGCCCCCCAGTATGGTCTCCGCATTTGCCTTCATGCACTTCCTTTAGGATCCGTCAAGCTTCATCGTCGGTCACACATCTAAGAAGGGCGATTGATAATCCTCTTCGTAGAATATCCTATCCTGTATTACGAATCGCGGCGCTTTCTGGAGAAGCTTTTTCCATTGATTCTGGTCAGTGTGAAGGGTCCGTTTGAGCAAGTAGTTCTTGATTGGCATCATCCGTGTTTCTGGTTCGGTGGTGGTTTCGAGAATCCAGTCGATGTCCATTTTGTCTATGCTCGGGGTAGTTAAATTCTCAACCGAGACTAGTCACAACGATTGAGCTTCCCGGAGCTTTCAAGTTAAGCTAAGTAATTAGCTTTGGTGTTATGCTCCAACGGAATATGAGTTATGGTATAATGTTCGACGTCGCTCAGCAACTCTTGTACTGTAGACAGATACGGGGTAAGATTTTCCCATCGAGCTTGGTACTCACCTTTTATCTGGTAAACGAGTTGCTGTAGATGTGGACAGACTTTATTCTGAGTTCTTTTACAACTTTCAAACCTGCTATTAATGCTTCATATTCTGCTTTGTTATTAGTTGCAGGAAATTCCAAACATAAGTCGTTGCAAATGGCTCATCCTTCGGTGGTTTCAAGCACTACTCCAGCCCCTGAATAGTGGTTATTAGATGCGCCATCAACAAAGAGTTTCCATTGTGTCTCCACTTTTGATGGTGTATCTTCTTCATCATCCCATATGGTAAACTCGACGATGAAATCTACCAATGCTTGCCCATTAATAGCCTTTCTCAGATGGTAAGTAATATCATATTGGCTCAATTTGATGTTCCACTTGAGACGCCATCCGGAAGTTTCAGCTCGATACAATACTTGCTTCAGGGGTTGGTCGGTCGGTACTTTGATTTAATGTGCCTGAAAGTATGGTCGTAACTTTCTAGACACGATCAAGAGGCAATACGCTAGCTTTTCCAGCTTCGGGTAATTTTTCTCGTCTCTAGTATACCGCTTGCTAATGCAGTATATGGGTCGTTGGATTTTCGCTTCTTCACGGACAAGGGCGGCGCTTAAGGCATGAGGAGAGATCGCTAGATAAATGAATAGGTCCCTTCCGTCCAATTGTTTTGACAAGATTAGTAGGGTTTCCATGTGTCACAGCAATTCTTCAAATGCAGTTTGACATGCCGCACTCCATTCAAAACTTTTCTTTTCTTTCTTTAACGCATTAAAGCATGGTATGCACTTGTCGGTGGATTTTGAGCTAAATCAGCTTAAAGCTGCGACCTTCCCATTCAAGCTTTGCAATGCTTTCTTGTTCTTCGGGGCTTGGACTTCTCGTAGGGCCATTTTTTGCTCTGGATTTTCTTCAATGTCCCTGGCACTTACGATGAATCCTAAGAACTTTCCGGAGGCTACTCCGAAGTGACATTTAAAAGGATTGAGTTTCATTCCATACTTCCAGAGTATTTCAAACATTTTAGCAAGATTTTCCAGGTAGTTGACAGCTACTCGCGATTCGACCAATGTGTTATCCACGTAAACCTCCATGTTTTTCCCGATTTGACGCTTGAACATGGTATTTACCAACATTTGATAAGTTGCCCCGGCGTTTTTTAAACCGGATGGCATTACCCAGTAGCAGTATAGTCTTAGATCGGTAATGAAGCTGGTGTTTTCTTGATCAGGTTCGTGCATCAGGATTTGGTTGTACCCCATCCATGAATGATAGCAATTCATATCCCATCGTTCCGTCCACAAGCTGGTCTATTCTGGGCAGAGGGAAGTGGTCTTTCGGGCAAGCTTTGTTTAAGTCCGAGTAGTCGATACAGGTTCGCCAGTTCCCATTGGAATTTTTAACTAAGACCGAGTTAGATACCCATTCAGGATAAGTTGCATCGCGGATAAAGCCATTGGCAATTAACTTGTCTACCTCTTTTCTTAATGCCTTGGACCGTTCAGGACCCAGCATGTGCCTCTTTTGCTTTATTGGCATAAACTTGGGGTCAAAGTTGAGCGTGTGGCATGCGATTTCTAGTGACACCCTACACATATCGGAATGCGTCTATGTGAACACATCCAAGTTGGCATGAAGAAATTTACTAAGTTCCAACGCCTCTTATTTCTAAGGTGCAATCCAATTTTCAAGACTCTTGTTGGGTCGTTCATATCGACTGGGACAAACACCGTCAATTCCACCAATGCTGCCCGATCCTCTCTCGAACTCTTTTTTCTAGGGTCCAAAGCCTTGTCAAATCGGCTATGGTCCCCAAGTCAGGGGCGGCTCTGTAGCTGCTATTCAGAAGGTTCGCGAATGTGCAGAGTTCTCCCCACATCCTTCCCTTTTTCAATTCTTTTAGATTCACGTAACTCTGCAATGTAAATTCTCTAGCAGTGCATTGATCTCCTTTGACCACTCTGATTCCATTTGTAGTTGGGAACTTCATGGTAAGGAGCCATTGGGCCAGAGCAACTCTGAAATCAGCTAAGGCAGGTCGTTCCAAAAAGGCATTATATGCAGAAGTTTCATCCACAATTAAGAAGGTCTGAATGAAGGTAACTCTTCGATCACCCTCTCCAAGCTCCACTGGCAAGTCAATTGTCCCTACGGGTTGTATGGGTTCGCCAGTAAACCCTTGGATTTTTGTTTGGCATGTAGACAAGCTTTTCATGCCAATCTTCATTTAGTCAAAGGTATGTTTGAAAAGTATATTGATAGAACTACCACTATCGACCAATACTTGTCGGACCACAGCGGGTCCGATTCCTACAATCACCACCATTGGATCAAGAGTTGGAGCTTCGATCCCTTCAGTATCTCGGTTTCTGAATACAATATCATCATTCAAAGTTTTCTGCTGCTTTGTTGGAGCCTCATCTTCTATTGTGAAACATGATTCCTTGAGAGCGTGCTTTAATGAACTTGCATACCGCTCCATCTCTCCCCAACTTCTCTATGTAGGATGTGGGCCTCTAGATATCATTCCAATAATGAGTCTTTAGTCAGTTTGCTTTGATCCATCTTTACTGGTTCCGGCTTGGTTTCTTTGATTCCTAGGGGCTTGAGGAGCCGTGGACTGGTCAGGATTTTATGGTTTTCTCACGTATTTCTGGAGTTTGATCTTCTGAATCGGTTCTTCAATCAAGTTCTTTAGGTGGCGACATTCATTTGTGTTGTAACTGTGCGTCTCGTGGAAGCGGTGGAACTTCCCTGAGCGCTTTTGTTGATCGGTTGCTTCCTTCTTAGGGATTTTTTTATATTCCTCAGTCCCTTGTGTCACGAGATAAATGTTTTCTAGAGTTTCGTTGAGAGGGGTTTAATCTTAAGGCCTGAAGCCTTTAAGGCATTTATTATTTCCATTTTTCTTGTTGGAATTTCGATTCTTCCTTTTCTGATTTCCATCTTTCCCTGCGATTCCTTCAGCAGTTCCGGAAGCGTTTGTATTTCGATTCATCGCCACATCACTCTATCCGACATTTATTGGTTGCATGCCAGTAGACTTCTTTTCTATCTCTTGCGCCCCCTCCAATCTCAAGTATTGACTTGCTTTGCGATTGAAATCCTTCGTTATGATGGGTATCTTCATCTTGATCCACTTTTCGAACTCAGTTTCAGGATGAATTGCTTGGACCAAAACCATGAAAACCATGTCCTCATTTGGATTGCTAATCTCTATCACTGTGGTATTGAACCGGCTCATGCAAGACTTCAGCGATTCGTTTCGTCCCTAGAATAATCCAGACAAGGACATCACATCTTTAGGTTGCGTGGTATGGAGCCTAAACTGATCAAAGAATCTTGTGGCTAGTTGGCTAAAAGTAGAGATGGATTTCAGTGGAAGCCTAGTGAACCACATGGAAGCGATTCCTTCCAGGAAAATAGGAAAACGTCTACACCTAATAGTTTCTGAAGCATTTGCTCCGTCCATGTACCAATTATACTTGTACAAATGGGGTTTTGGGTCCTTTGTCCGATCATAGGATGGAATGGTTTGCATCATGAACTTTTTCGGATATCACTCATTCAACATCTCATCAGTAAAAGGAGACCGACTTAGTGCAGATCCTCACTCATCATCTCCTCTATTTTTATTCTTGCCCATCAATCACTTAACCATACCCGCGATAAATTCCTTTGATGTCCGGTAATCCTGGGAGCGGCAGTTAGTGCCTACACCCTGCATTTGACTTTGCAAATGGTCTTGGCGAGTGGGCTGAAGCCTAGGATCTCCTATCTTTGGAAGAGCCACTCCCGCATTATCCCATTGGCTTGCGGTTTGCCTGACCGGGGCAATTTGGACATTTTTAGCATCATCGAATGCATTAACATTCTCTTCTAACTTGTCGTTATTAATCTGTTCTGCATCTTTTGAGTCGGAGAGGACTTGGCTATATCCTCTCATGTGGTTTTCACTCCTTGGTTCAAGTTCAAGTTGGTTGCCTTGCGAGAAGCGGAGTACTTGTATTTCCTTCTGCGTTGAGTCCCATGGTTCTTGTTGTCACCTTTCTTTATGGATGTTTTCCGTATCTTCTGTTTAGACCAGAAACGGAAGAATTTTCTTGTTCTATAACAGCCATGGGTTCAGCCATAGTCCTTGGAGCAGGATTTGAGTGTAAGTTTAGGAGAGCATTAAGCTTATCCATTAGAGCCTTCTGATTGTTTTCCATTTTTTGGTTGATCTCATCAACCATTTTGTTCAAATCATCCCTTGTAATGACTTCACGTTGACTGGAGGATGTTGGCGCTCCCAAGTTAGCACCGTCTTCTTCAGTTTGCTGATGATTCGTATCTTCTCTAACTATCACTGCCCTTATGGACCTTCCAGAGGCAGTTCTCTTCCTTTCCGAAGCCATTGATTCTAAGTGGTAGATTCTTCAAGCAAAGATTGAGGATCTAACTTCTGGACCAATCGGATCCAAAGTAGATAGCTAGATCTGAAACATGATTTGGGTTCTCAGTGAAAGCGCCAAAATTTTAACCCAAAAAATGGATCAACACCCTAGTTTGAGTGAGAAAGAACCAACCCCGTTCTCACAGGACAATATATAGATAGTAGATATAAAAAGAAAACAAAAACAGAAAGGAGACAAGAAGATTTTTTATAGTGGTTCGGCTGTTAACGTAGCCTACATCCACTTTATAGTTTTTATTATAGACTAATTACCATTACAAGATGTATTTGATTACAAAGTTCTTGAATATCCTTTGCTTGATTGAATCACCAAGGTTGGAATCCACTTGAGAATCACAGTGAACCCCTTTGAAGATTGTTGTAGGGGAGATTAAGAGTGAAGAAATTTTCCAGCAGAGTTTTAGCAACCAGTCCGGAGAGATCTTGTTTATGTTGCAGATAGGAGAGTATTTATAGAGATTCGAGAGCTCTTGGGCCAAGCCTGTTCGCCAACTACTTGAAGATGATCATAGGAAGGAGCTACTGAAACTTTCCTCACGACCCTAGCCAAAACCATGGATCACGTTTATGGATCGATAGCGATCCATGGTCTGTGGATCGCTAGCGATCCATAGTTTATGCTCGAATGTGAGCTGATTACTTAGCTTCTCCTTCTTCTTTGTTTCCTATGAAGTGCGGTGATCCTGTGATGATGTATGGATCGCCAGTGATGCATAGTGTACGGATCGCAAGCGATCCATACACTTAGTCTGTTTTTAGACCTTGGTGAATGGAGTGCCTTCATCGTCTTGTGTCAATGTTGTTCATGTAGTCTTGTTACACGTCGCCTTCTTTTGATGACGGTTGACTTGCTAGTTGTATTTAACTGCTAATTGGGCTAGACGAATGCTTGTCTCTTGATTTAACCAATCCGGAATCTCGTCAAACCCAGCCATTGATTCTAGAATATATGTTTGATCATGATGCAAGAGAATGGGTTGACCCCTGAGCTAATCCAATGGATCGCTAGCGATCCATGTCTTCAGTGGATTTTCTCGTTCCCTTTTCCTGGCTTCCTTTGGTTGACTTCTGAACTATTCTGACTCGACCAAGTTTTTTCGACTTCTCTTGGATCCTACTGGGTTAAAAACTCGGATAACACATGAGAAACTCAAAAATGCAGATAAACACATTATAGTACTTCTAAGACCAACCAAATCATCAGATTGGTTTCCCCTCGAAAGAACCAACTCAATTTATATTTAGATTAGGTGATATTATAGATAATGTCTAAGGTGTGTAATATAAATATGAAAATAACTGTAAGGCTTATATTTGTCACACCACAACATATTAGACTACATTTAAAGCCGCTAACGCACGTCCGTATTAATGGATTTTCCATGGAGACACATTCAGCTTAAAAACTGATGTGGATCTCTAATGACAAGGATCAAATGATACCTTTCTAGCATTGTATAACTCTAGATAAAATATATCATAAGGAAAACACAACTGGCCAATGCCCGAACATGTAAACATGAACCACGTACCAACTATCAACAGCTCCCGCTAGCAACATATCGATAAGCAAACTCTAGATAATGGAGTTGATGTACCCCTCTAGGTTAGCAAAACCCTTATATTATGCAGCTTACTCTGTCTTTAGACATTTTTCAGATGTCGAGGCTACACTCACCACCTTTCATACGAGTCTTCATCACTCGAACAGAAACCCCATCAACGATCTTTTTGAAAACTGAACCGTATAATAGTTTTGAAGTTGTATTCGATAAGTAAAACACTTACGGATCCCAGACTCTTCAAAACTAGTCGACGAATTTCCGATTAACTTAATTCTGGTTCTTTTAGAAGTAATCAGAAGCTAGAGGCGTTTCGTATTAATGCTCCTCCTCGGGGGATCTCATTAGTATAAATCCATGAAGCATTTCTATACTTCCTAAGTTAAGTTTGGTTAAGATTGGTAGTCAACTAATCGACTATCAAGTCTCAAGCGCTTGTTTATAGAAATTAAGGTTCGTGTACTTAATACATTTTCGATCTTCCTGCTTAACTATTCCTCAGCCAAGAGAAAAGCTGGTAGGTTAGAGCTTTATTGCTCCATCCCTACTCGATCATCAATCTTAACTCACAAATAGAGAAGCCTACCTTGTTTGATTTTTTAATGTTAAGCATAGTAATACTACATTCCATAAACAATCAGATTAAGGTCAATAAATATGTGTTACTTTTCATCCATTCTTTTAAATCAAAAGTCTTTTGAAATTATTTGTATAAATAGATTTGAAACTCTTTCTAAAATGATATATATATATATATAGTAATTTTATTTAATAAAGAAGTAGAATTTAAAGTAAGTTAAGAAAGAAAGTGTGTAAAAGTTTTTATTTTAGTAAATTGGTTAAAAATGGTTTTATAAACATATATATAAATAAAACACTTTAAAGTAGTTATTTATAGGATATAAATAGTTATAGGAATTATTACTATAAAAATATTTACTTAATGTTGATTTTGAAAACTTTTACCATATTTATAAAATAAACTAGTTTTATATAAATTTGAAATAACCTTTTTTTTAAAATTTAAATAATAGTTTTAAAACACATTTAAACTTCTTTCTTCTTTTAAAATACTTATTTATCTTTTATAAAACCCTCTTTAAAAGATTTTCACAAAACTATCCAAATTATAATATTTTTACTTTGTTAAAATCTGATTTTTTTTTTCAAAACTGCATCCATAACGACTATTGCTACATGGACCGTAACTTCTCTAACTTTGTTTTTTATAATTAACATGGCTTTAAAACTTTATTTCCTACTATCTTTTATACTACTATAAATATATAAAACATTAAACTTGAAAATAATTGAAATATGGAGTTCAAAAAGTGAGATAAAAAGAAGGGATTTCAAAGTGCGTTTATAGCGATTATCGCTATACGGACAATTTCGTATTCAAACTAATGTTTAATGTCATTCAATTTTATACATATATTTGATTCTAAATTCCATCCACATTACTACTAAACATGTTTTAACATATAAACAAGTTAACATGTCCATTTTAAGCATTTGAATGCACTTAATTTAAACTACACATCTGAATGGTTTAAAAGGCAATACTTTAGCAAATCACATACTTTTTGAAGCATATAATCATCGTCATAATTTTAAGTAATTAATGTCTACTATTACTAATATATATCAAGCAATATTACCAAGCTAAATTGTAACATCTCCCTATTTGGATGCCCAAAACTAATGGCTACGAATGTTGCAGTCATCCATAGTTATTAATCCTCGATGACCCAACACGGCGATATTAGATACATTGATACACAGAAACATAAGAATATGGAAAGATTTTAAATAGCAAAACAATTCCACATTCCATTTCAAAATGTTCTAAATTGATTACATAATCCCAGTTCGCAAACCACATTCAAATAACATATATTTATTAAAAAATACGCCAAGAGCAACATATGAAGATGCCCCCTTGGTAGATTAGAGTATATAGATAGGCAAGAAAACAATTTGCCTTTACAAAAAAAACACACGATGGAAATAAAAAGAAGTCTAATAACAAGTTTTCCTCCTGACGTCCTCAGAAGCTTTATTCATCTAAAAGAACACTTGGAAACCTTAACTCTCAACCTACTCAAAATCAATTGAGTACCCGAGAGTTTAAGGGTAAAACAAAAACTTCGAGTCAGACATAAAGCCTGGTATGAATAATAATTTACCATCTCAAACCATTTGGATATCTAGTGAGACCACACCGCTGAGCGGAATGGGTTTTCCCCTCATTAGTATCCTAAAACATTTATAAAACCATATACTGTGCGCCTGCATCCACAATGGTGAAAACATAGTATTTCAAAACATTATGATGATATGCAAAACAATTAAATCAATTCTAGATTACCCATTCCCATTCATTCTAACTATTTGTCTCAATTATAGTTTTTAGGATTACTATTAACCTGTTAAAATGTTAAGGACTATCTGTCCAATTACTTAGTTTTCATGGAATCATTAAGAACCTATTGGTAACTCCAATATCTTATTTCTTGTCCTAGTTTTCATAGGCTAGCTAGGAACCTATTGGCTGACTACCAGTATCTTAATCTGAATATAGTTTTCATGGGCTAACTACAAACCTACTGGCCCCTACCAATATCAAATCATAGTTTTCATTGGCTGACTATGAACCTATTGGCCCCTGCTAATATCCTACAGTTTTCATGGGCTTACTGCAAAACTATTAGCCTCTGCAAATATCTTTAATTAATTTTTTTTACATTGCTAAGTTATATTCACTACTGGGTCAACCTGACTGGTTATTCTGCCCTTTTCCCAAAATACATTTATGTGTTAATAACAAAGTGGATTACATTTCAAAACCTTTATTTATTTGTGCTATGGTTATTATTTTAAATTGAGATTGGGCTTATGTTTTGAAACCAAAAACATCTCTTTCGAAACCTTTGGATAACCTCCTTTCAAAAGAAAAGATCTTGTTTCAAAACTTTGAATACATACCTTTCAAAGCCTTAATAAAAATTCTCTTTCAAAACCTATTATACCTTTCGATGGTATCAAATCACCTTTTAAAAATATTGAGCTTCGAAACAAATGAAAGTACCCTTTACGAAAGCATTGGGTTTAGTCTTTAAAAACATCATTTGAGTCGAAATGTCTATATACGAAAGTATCACTTTCGAAAGCAACAAAAATTTGTTTAGGGAAAAATTGATGGTGTTGGAACCATCTTAGTAAAAAGAAAAACCTTTAAACAAAAAACTTTGAAGGACAGTGTCGAAACCCCTCATTTCGGCTCCATCTCCTTCGAAACCCTCAACCCCTTTGAAAGCATTAAGGAAAAAAGCATATAGGTTAAAATAGAAGTAGCTTCTTCAACAACATAGATGACTTCAATGCAGTCAAAAGGGGGATTAGAGGATTCGTTTCAACTGAGGCGAAACCCTCCCTTTCAAAAGCAATTATTTAAAAGAAAAAGGTACCCCTTCAAAAGCAAATACTTTAACCCAACATGACAACCTTCTTTGAAAGCCAGTTATAAAACCTTTTCAAAAGCATAATTGTCGGTTGTGTCAACAGCTTTTGTTAAAACTAGGCAAGACTTTAACTTTTGAAAACAAAGTAGCGTTTTGACCCCATCAGAAGCTACCCCTTTCTACACCATGGTTTCCGCCTACCTTCTAATCCACTGCATACCATCTAAGTGGTATCTTGTGTATTCGTTTTGACTTCATGGGTTTCGACTATGTTGGTTTCGATTGGGATAAGGCGGAATCAAAGCAGTCGAAAGGTCCTTACTAATAGTGGCGGAACAACTCTTTCTGGTTTAAAGGCTGAATTATAGCACTTTTAGTAATTACTTTCTAACAACTTGGCTATTTGTAAACTATTGATTGGTTGTCATAAAATTTTTTTAAATATTTTACTTTTAAAACTGCTGCATTAATCCAGATTCAAATTGAAAGAAATTAACGTTAAAACCTTCCATATAACCAAAAATTGACATTTACTAAAAAGCCCTTCTTCTGAAATAATTTATTTACCCCAGTAAATGAATTGGAAAAAATTCCCAAAATTAACAGAAAATCGATTTCATCATGTAATCAAACATATTAAAATTTTAGACCCAATTTCTTCTTTAAATTCTCGAAATAAATTTTAAACCCAATTATATCATATATTTCATCAAAAATTCATAATAAAATTTCCATAGCTTGGAAAATTCTAAAAATTAAAGTCCATCTCCAAAATCATGTTTTTCTTAACATAAAATTTTTCCATGGCAATCTGAAATCATATAATCTCGATTTTGTACTAAAACTGTATAAAATTCATGTGCTTATGAATTAAAACAAATCATCATAATATAACTCAAGCATATCATCATCCATTTTATCACAAAAATGAATTTAAATCATCAATATGAAACCATATAATCATAGAATAAAATAGAGATGGTAGAAGATTATTATTCATCTTAAACTTGATAAGGAATTTAAGATTGGTTGTTGATTAATCCACTCTAGTTCTTCCTTAGCTTTAGATTAAAATTCCTCTTTTCCTTCCTTGGTAATGGCCGGCTTTTTCTTAGGTTTTTAAATTTTCTTCTGTGAAAGTGGAAATGAAACGTGAAATGTGAATGGACAGTCACAAAAGGATATAGCGGTGTAAAATAAATGGCTATTTACTAATATGCCCATGTGTAGTTTAATTAACCAATAAACCATTTTAAAACCCATTTACTTTTTTAATAAGCACGGTCCTATTATGTAATTTAATCAAATCCAAATCTCCTTATCATCATTATTCTATTTAATTTATCTAATTAAATTTTCTGAATAATATTATCAAAAATTAGGGATGTTACATAAATTAACATATATAATATCATATATAACATGATTTATGGGTTTTGATTAATGAGTGAGATAACTCATTTTTAATTAAATCAAATTCCACTATCTTCCTACCAAAATTCAATCAAATACCACTAAACTTCCTCCCTTCAACACACAAGCCTAGAATCTAGCACAACAAGAGAGAATGGAGCAAGAAAAGTGCATGGCCAATGCACGAAATGGCCTAGATGCTTACGGCCTAACGGGAATGGAGAGAATGGCTTCACTTCTTTTGGTTTTGAGTTTATAGGGTGATGTTATGCTATATTAGGATGATAGCATGAATTTGGAAAAGTTTGGAAAGTGTTTGATAGAGTTGCTCAAATGTAGAGAGTTTTAAGAAAAGAAAGGAGTGAAATGAAGTGAAACTTTTCAAGTGAACTTGAGAATATCTAAGGAGACTAAGGTTGCTTATTTTTAGAATTTAGGAAGCCGCTAAATGACCCTCCTTTCCCTTAATTGGCCAGCCAAGAAATCATGGGTAAACATGCTCTAACACACTATGCTTTCCATAATTCACTCCACTTTTTACTCCTTAAATCAAGGGTCCTTTAGTCCTTCCTTCTAGAAGCATTTAAGTTAATTAATTACCATTAAATATAAGAGGTTTTAAGATCTCATTAATGTATTCATATGACATCCTACAAATGTCCAATATTTTCATAATTTTTATTTAACAAAATATTGATTTTTAACAAAACGTATTTTGGTCACATTTTCAGTATTTCTTCAAAGAATATACTTTTGTAAACACATTTCAAAAACAACTTTTCTTACATGAGTTATTAATTAAAAAGTGTTTAACAATGTTATAAAATCATATTTTCAATATTTAATAAATTTCCAAAAGTTGAGATATTTGAAGATGAATTGTTCGAATTTTCGGGTCGCTACATTCTCCCTCCCTTAGGATATTTCGTCATTGAAATACAAACAAGAATAGCACAAAGAGATTAGAAGGTGTATATATAGAATACTTCTCAAACAATATGTAACAAAGATAGAAACTAAGTGATTCCGCCATAAGTGGTGGGTACACAACAAAAGATAAGATACAACAGAATCTACTAACTAAGAAAACAACTCTGGATAAGAGGCTCTAATACCATCCTCTATCTCCCAAGTGCAATCTCGAACATCCTCACTCCACTGCACCTTGACCAATTCCACTACCTTAGTCCTAAACATCTTCGTATCACGATCAACAATATGAATAGGTTGTCTCATAGTGGTTAAGTCGGGCTCAACCTCCAAATCCTCCTACCACGTTGGCTCAATAATCAAAGTAGGAACATGTACATACTTTTGAGGATGACATACGTGAGAACATCATGTAAACTTGATAACCTAGGTTGTAACACAACCCGATAAGCCAGAGTTCCTATCTTCTCCAGAATCGGAAAAGGCCCAATAAAAAGAGGGGCTAACTTTCCTCCCTTACCAAACTGAATCATGCCTCTAATCGGAGAAACTTTGATAAACACAAAGTCCCCACCTAAGAACTCCAAATCCAGACGCCTCACATCAACATAGTTGTTCTACCTACTGTGAGCTACCTTCAGGCACTTCCTAATCTCTACTACCTTATCCATAGCCTCCTGGATCATATCTGATCAAAGCACTAAGCGATCTCCTAGTTCAACCTAACATGAAGGAGACTTACATGGCCTTCCATATAACGCCTTAAAAGGTGTCATCCTATTACTCGGTTGAAAACTATTATTATAAGAAAACTCCACAAGCTCCAAGTGGTCCTTCCAAGATCCTCCAAAGTCAAGAAAACAAGTTATAAGTAAATCTTCCAAAACCTGATTTACTCTCTTGGTCTGTCCATTCATCTGAGGATGATAAGCAGCACTCAAACTAGGCTCTGTTCCAAACACATCATGCAAACCCTTCAAAAACTAACTTGTGAAGATCGGATCTCGATCACTCATAATATTACAAGGAATGCCATGAAGCCTAAACACCTCTCTAACATCAAGCTGAGCCAAACTAGAAGTCATCCTCGTTGCCTTAACTAGTAAGAAATGTGCACTCTTGGTTAATCTGTCTACAATAATCCTGATGCCTTCATTACCTCTCCTCGACCTAGGCAAAACGTTAACAAAATCCATAGAAATCTGCTCCTACTTCCTCCTTGTGACCTCCAATGAATGAGGCAAACTGGTTGTCTTCTAATTCTACCTTTACCTGCTGGTAGTTAGCACATCTGCTCATAAAGATAGAAATGTTTCTTTTCATACCTTCCCACCAGAAAGCATGTTTCATATCGTGGTACATCTTACGACTCCTGGATGTATTGTCAATCTAGAATGGTGGCTCTCCATAAGAATTTTCTGCCTAATGCCATCAAAAGCTGGAACACACAATGAACCATTCAACCTCAGATGCCATGGTTGTCTATCTCAAATCTTGGGTACCTCTCCTCAGCAAGATTCTCACTAACTACTTTCACTGTCTGAGCGATACGAACATTCATCTGCTGATTCTCCTTTATACAACCGATAAGAGTTGGTCGAACCTCCAAATTAGCCATAGCAGCATACTTCCTACTCAACACATCAGCTACAACATTTTCCTTCCCCGACATATACAAAATCTCAAGATCATATGCTGCAAGAAACCTAACCAACACTGCTGCCTCAAGTTTAAGTCCTTTTGGGTAAAATGATACTTCAATGGTTTATGGTTTGAATGAAGTTCAAACTTCTCACCCAACAAATGATGCCTTTGCATCTTCAACGCAAAGACTACTGCCTAAAGCTCCAAATCATGTGTTGCATATCTAGTCTCATGCGGCTTTAACTGCCTACTTACATAAGCAACCACCTTCCCATGCTGCATCAACACAGCTTCCAATCTTATTCCACAAGCATCAGTGTAAACAGTAAGACCTTCACCTCCGTACAGAATAGTAAGAACGGAAGTGCTAGTCAACTTCTCCTTCAACTCTCTAAATGCAATCTTCCATTTTTTCGTCCTAACGAATTCGGCATCTTTCTTTGTCAAAGTTGTAAGTGGTGAAGCAATCTTGGAGAAATCCTGAATAAGCCTTCGATAATAACCAGTTGAACTCAAGAAGCTTCTAATTTCCATTACGGTTTCAGTTCTCTTCCAGTCCTGAACAGCCATAACCGTGGCTGGATCAACAGAAATACCATCTCTAGAAATAACATGCCCTAAAAATCTTACCTAAGACCGCTAGAAATGACATTTCGAGAACTTAGCCTTATAACATGTTCTCTCAATGTCTCCAACACAATTCTCAAATGCCGGGAATGCTCCTACTCAAACTTGGAATAAACTAAAATATCATCTAGGAAAACAACCAAAAATTTGTTCAAGACAACGCAAAAGACACTTCATTAAGTCAACAAAGTAAGCTGCATCATTGGTTAGACCAAACGGCATAACTAATCAATCATAAAATTGATCATAAGGAAAAGTTGTCCTCCTCAACTGTGTTGTCAAAAGCATTTTTTGCTTTCGATAAGGATGATGTCGTGGTAGGAACCTTCGATGCCTCATGAACGTCATTTTCCTATCATGCTTCACGTACCTTGGTTTAGTCTTATCAATGCATATTGGACAAGTATTGCAACCCTTCACAGCGCTACCAGACAAGTTCCCGTAAGCAAGAAAGTCACTAATAGTCTATAAGGGTACCGCCCTCACCATGAAGTATTCACCTCTTAGTGCATGGTGTACTCCATCAACACCCTCCCATAATAACTTAATATCATCTATTAAGGGTTGAAGATAGATGTCAGTATCATTACCTAGCTATTTTGATCCAGAAATTAATAATTTCAACATCATAAACTTCCTCTTCATACACAGCTATGGAGGAAGATTATACGTGACAAGCAAAACAGGACAACAAGAATACTTGTCGCGTTGGGATTTAAAGGGATTAAATCCATCAGATGATGGGGCTAGTCCGAGGTTCCTAGGCTCACTACCAAATTCTGGCTATTTTTTGTCTATTAAATCCTAAATTGGGAATCAACTGGATGTTGCATTATTCCATCTTTCTTCCTTCCATGGTCATGCTATGTAAGATTCTTTGATGTCTTTGCCGACTGATACATCCATTTCAGCTTTGGAATTAGTGGAAAGTACCGCAAAACCTTAGTAGGAACATCTATCTCCTTCCCGATTTTCAGTGTGAAATGCAACAAATGTGGCAGAGAACATCAGCTACATGCTACCATCTATACAACATGCAGTCATTAGGACAAGCGTGAATTTGTTTATATTTCATTCCTAGTGCATCAAAGCTCCTTCTAGCTTCAAATAAGGAGTGTGGAACCAGATTATCTTCCGGAAGCAAACCCCCAATGAATAATAACATGTCTATAAATTAGCCATCAGTCCTGTTATGCCTTGCTGTCACATTGAAAATCTGAATCAAAGCGTTCAGCTTAGTTGTCTTCGTACAACCAGGATACAAAGGCTTATCGCCATCCTCCACATACTTTAGAAAATCAACTGAGTCATCTAACATATTTTCATCCTCACATTCTTCCCCATCTACCCCATCCTCTCCCACACTACTATGACATTCCTCATCTTCACTTTTAGACTCATCTCTAATATTAGGCTCCGACTCAGCTATAATTTGTTCTCCATGGCACTTCCAATGCTGATAAACCTCATCAATGCCATTCAAATAAATATGGTCCCTAATAACTGAAATGGAGAATCCATTTGTGTTGCAACATTCAAATAAGGACATCGTATATTCTTTTAATCCCCAGTATTAGCTGATGCAAACTCAAAAAAATGTTGCTAGTCCCTTTTTAAATTTGTGTGAACGTCTAGTAGCATGCATCCATGACTTATCCATATACAACTAAACAAAGTGAATTAAGATTATTGTTATTCTGTAACAGAGTTTATTCATTAACAACTAAATAAAATGAACTAACTTTATCACATTTTCAGAGAAACTGAAAACCATAATGATAATTACAAATAATAGAGTAAAAACTAATCAAACCATTACATTTGAGTAGAAACCATTATTGTATTTAATACTAAATGACACTATGGATTGTAAAATAGAAACCACTGAATATATACCAAAAGCAGTAAGGAGTAGCCGAACCAATCGAAGCAATTCATATCTTAAAAGCTATTGAAAGTTATAACATGAATGTCGAGGGGATACCAACAAGAAGAGGAGAAAAAGCAGTACAGTAAGCACTATAGCCAAATTTCCCAATAATAAAACAACCAATAACAACCAATAAGAATCACTAGATTACTCATTACAATTTCACAAACAGAAGACAAGAGAATTGGGGTATACCTTAATCAATAAGAGGCCCTGAATAAGCCATGGTTTCGCTGCAGAGATTAGTATTCCACCGATTACACCACCAAGATTGAAACACCCCACACCCCTTAGTATACCCAAAAGGGCACACTAAAAGATGTGGTGCGTTGTAGGTATAACTAAAACTAGCAGAGACTAAGATTCATAAGACAAAATAGATAAAAATAGCAGAAACAATTAAAATAATAATTTGCTAAAAGTCAAACTTCATAATATAGAATTATAAAACCAAATACATCATATGTCTCAAACTACCAATATATGTCTCATGAAATCAAAACCTCGGTCTCATAAATATAAGAGTACAAACTATCCCTCACAAAGTGACAGTACATGGAATAAGCTAAAAACTGAAAATAAAGAAGAGAAATACATAAGAAATCTCTACCAAAGAAGTCTCCAAGTGTCCGCAATCTATCGTCCTTGCTCTTGCTAGCTTATAGGGGAAAAAGGGAAAATGGAGAGTGGGTCAGACTAAAAGTCCGGTGAATGATAGTAATTACTAGAATCTTTAAGCAAAGTAAAAGTAATAGACTTTACAACAGTTCTAGTGTATAAAATGAAAGAAAGGAAATAGAGAGGAGGAATAAGCTGGAAATAAATACGAATTAACTAAATTGACATAATTGATTAACTTTGATTGTTTGCACTTGTCTTTGTTAGCTGCTTTGATTAGGCTGAATTCCTAATCCTATAATTAGGTTGAATTCCTAATCCTATAATTAGGTTGAAATCTAATTCTACCCATTGATCGGCCTGCTACTCCATAGACCTTACTGTGGACTAGACGCTATATAACTCCCTACACATAAGGTAATGACATCTACGAAAGACGCACAAAGTACAATGGTGTCTACGAAAGATGCACAAAGTATTTATTATGGACTAGACGTTATATAGCTCCCTACAAAGAAGGCAATGGTGTCTACGAAAGACACACATACTAAGCGCTTGGAACTCATAGCGATTACTAAGCACCGAAATGGAAGTCGCATGCGTAACTACCACCATGCTCATGCTACATGTTGCTCCACCTATTAGGTCTTCTTATTACCTGTGCTCCAGCATAAGCGTGCCCCTCGTCTCACTTCAGGATTATGTGAAACACCGTGTCCATAGAAAAATAGGGGAAATGCTGTTGGTACTGGCCCATCATCCAAACAATATCTAGTTGCGCCCCTTGTCCAAATCCCCCGTGATTTGGACTTCTATTTGACCAATTACTACCATTATTAGCATAAGCGTGCCCTCATCTCACTTCAGGCTAATGTGAAACCACCATTTTGTCTAATAGAGAATGCTTTTTGGTACATGTCCTACTTTCATCTTTACTTATTAAATTAGATAAATTATTTAAATAAGCCTTTATTATTATCTTCACTATCTTTGCTTATTAATTTATCCTAAGTCTTAAAATAAGCCTCATTCCGTTCTTTTTCTTATTATAACCTACGTTATAATCATGCTTATTACTTAACCCAAGGTCTAAGTGTGAAAATAAGCCTCTTTTATCTTATACTCCTTTTAGTTATAATTCTAAGTTATAACTAGGTCAATTATCTTTAATTGGTCCAGTTCTAACATTAATATCATAATTATGCTCAATTTCAGTCTTAATTCCATTTTTATTACAGTCTTTACAATTTACATCTTATCTTCCGTTATTTCAATATTCTTATAATTTTAATCCATATTCGCGTTAAATCTATTCTAATTCATTCGTGAAGAAAAAGGAGAAATAGAAGAAAACTGACAGTTATAAAAGAAAATCCCAAACGTGGAAAAAGATGTAAATAAATAGCAATTAACAGTAAATAATTAAAAATATTGTAAATAACTGCAATTAAACGGAAAAGCTATAATTAACAGAAATTAACTACAATTAGCTGAAAAAAATAGCTAAAAAGAAATATACTGAAAATAAATTGAAAATTGAAAATAACTGATAAAAAGGTATTTCCAAATTCGTAGAAAAACTACAACTATTGAAAACCCGATTATTTTAAATTTCTTAAAAATCTAAGATAATTACAATCACTTACCTTGGTCCTAAGCTCTTCCCTTTAGGCCTTCCCAGATCCAATTGAGGGTACTAGAATACTTTTATTAAAAAGATTCTCTCATTGAAAAATTATTCCTTTAGGGTCCTTTCTGAAAAGGTGAACCCAAGCGGAGAAAATCTAGAATGAGAAAAAGTGTTGAGTCTAGGGTCTTATTTATAAGGGTCGAAGTGGATCTCAGACCGTTGAATTTGGAGATTGAATAGGATGCAACAACGTCATAGGCCAAATAGAAGTCGTTGGATGGTAACACGAAGGGATCAAATGAGCTGAAAGAATGAAAATGACGTATAAAATTGGCCACGAACGTTACCGGAACGAAGGAAAAATTCCTTCGTTCATTACCTAAGGCGGGTCGACTGGGCGGTCGACCACCCCTCCTCCTAGGTCGACCTAGGGCATGGTTAGGTCGACCTCTTGGTCGACCAAGCCCAATATTTTTTTTTGATTTCTTGTTTCGTGCGCAACTCCTTCATATTGACTCGGATTTTGACGTTCTATATATGGAAATTGACCATAAAATTACCACGGACACAATGGTCCAACTCCCGTAGCTCAATTATGATAATTTCACAAATTTATTTTATCATTTCATTAATTAACGAATTAATTATTGTGGGTTAAATTTAGGGTTGTTACATTCTCCCCTCCTTAAGGGATTTCTTCCTCGAAATCTTTAAGGATAAAAGAATGAACAAATGTTTTCATCCAAGTTCTACAACCAACTACTCAACCATCATACATTCATCAATTGTCCTTATGTTTTTCCAATGCAATTTATGATACTTATGTAATTAGTGTAGTGTTAATGTCCCTAACTAATGCAAAAGATTAGGCGATCCACTGATTCAGTTGACCTCCTTTTACGCAATCATGTCCGTGCTATGTATCCAAATGAATGCAAAAATTCCTAATGATAACTGATAGTTCTATATGTGCGCTACAATCATCATCCAAATGCAACAACCATGTGATAAACATCCATTTATAGCAACCATGAAATAAAATAAAATGCAATGCGCACACATCCATATGCATATGCTCTAGTGTCCTAGTTAGGCCGATCCCTAAGAGATAATAGTGCCTAGTGTAAGTATATGCGTCCATAGCATCCACTAGCAAAAACTTGCATCCATCATTCATAACATGTTTACATCAAATCCTACCATCTATAGGTTAAATCATCAGTTCTACCCTCCCAAAGGATGATAAAGGAAAGAACTTATTCAAAACTAAAGATGGAAAGTTGGAAATTAAAAAACTTATTATCAAAGAAATATGGATATGAGATACGAATTCTCTCCTAATCAAACCAATCTTCTCCGAAGTCTCCTTAACTATGTCAGACCCAAGGCAATCCCTTTGTAGACTCTATCCAACATGAAAGCGAATTGTGCGGTCTTCCATAAAGAGTTTCGGAAGGTGCCATTCCAATGCTAGCTTGAGAACTACTATCTTATGCGGATTCTTCTAAAGAAAGATGTTTCTCCCAAGCTCTTCCAAAATCAAGGATACTCATTCTCAACCATGCATGACTTACTATTCTTCTTTAGTCTGCTCACATGAATCAACATTCCTAGGTTCTCACTAGGGTCCTATACACTCTACGGAAACTTTATTATTACTTCCAAAAGTAATTACTGCTGTCTCCTTTAAAGCCTTACACCATTTCTGTTACACCTAGGAACTGATTCCTATCTACTTCACTTTTAAAAGTTTGGTTCGGTGTTTATAGTTCCATTTTAAAAAGTAAGATTTCTAAATTTTTAAAACATCAAATCCCAAAACCTTTGTCTTTAAAAGTGTTATCTTTAAGTTTCTATTAAATTCAAAAGTACTAGGTTACTTAAAATCTTATCTTTCTAGACTTGCATCTTCACAATTTTTTGAATTTACATTATTTCCCAAACCCAAAGGGAAAAACTTTTAAGTCCAAAACTTATTCCTCGTTTTCTTTTAAAGACCTTTTTGGTTTTCTATAAAAATTTGAATCCTCAAATTCCTCTTTTATTAAGTTTTCCAAACACTTATTTACTTTTTCTCCAAACTATTTTCTCTTAGAATATCTTTAAAATATCCTTATATGTTTTCAAAACATTTCTTATTACACCTAACGATCTCATACCTTAATTATTGGAACTGCTCTCTCTTATGAGAAATTACTAATGCTAAAATCTTCTATGAACCTTTTAAAAGAGGACTTCATGTTTATATAAAATTACAAGGAACTTATTTTATATTTTTCGAAACAGGCTATACAAAATATGGTGCTTCCCATACCTTGTACATCTCTTTCACGTATTCCTTATAACTTACACAAAACATTTTTATTGGTTTCATAGAAAATTATACCATTATTCTTTTCATTCCAATAGATTAAAGTATGTTTAAATTATATTTTCTTACGATAGACATCATCTAATATCTAACTTACACTTTTCTTTTCAGAAAAACTCATCTTCAAAACTGTTTTAATATATCTATAACCAAAAACATTTTCTTATACTTATTTAAAAAAATAAGTGTATTCACAAATCACTTTTATTTCTACTCTTAGAAATTATCTTTAAAAAAATACATTTTTATTTGGGTTTAAAACAGATGTTGCATAAAACACTGTTACTACAACCCAAAAATACTAGTGTATAAATTCAATTAAAAATAAATACTAATAAACCTCACATATTATGTAAAAAATTCCCTTTGGGAGTCACCTACTATAATGGCAGCGTTATAGGCTATGCTCCCTTTATTTTCACAAAAACATCTATTACAACAATAAATGTTGTAATCTATGTTTTCGATATTTAATACACTCTAGTTTTTATATTAAAATCTTTGTTTACTTATAGAAAAAATAGTGAGTTATATACGCTCTATAATTCTTTAAAAAGAATTTCACTTTTAACAAAATTTATATCATACAAAAACCAATTTAAGTTTCTTACCATATTTCCAAAAACCCAATTTACTTTTAAAAATATTAACAATTCTTCTTTTCAATTCTAATAATTTCATTTTATTAGGTTATACATAAAGTGGATTTTCCTACTTACTATCCCAAGAGTATCCTTTCTAAACCTTGGAAATCTCATTTACTTACTTAAAGTCTTATATTCTTGTTCCTCTTATACGCCTATATTTATCTTATGGCATTTTCGTTAAATCCACTTTTCCGAGGAAAATTTAATTTCTGCAATTATCTACACGTGGCTTTTCTCCTTTCTATGATACATCTCCAATCTTTGCCTACCACTCCTTGGATTTTCACAATCCGAACCTAAATGTACAAAATCGTTTCTCAAACTCTTTCCATGCGTAGACCTTCTTTATGCCCTAAGAAACATGCTTCCTTAAAAGTGATACTTCAAGAACTTTGCTTTCAACTGAAGAATGCGAAGTGTACGAAGATCCTCCTCTAGATGAACAGCATGCTCCTCCATACTCTAGGAAATCCCCAAAATGTCATCCACGAATACCACCACAACTTATTTAGGATGCCTCTAAACACACGGCTCATCAAATCAGCAAAATAGGCTTGGGCATTGGTTAGCCTAACCAACCACTCAAAGAATCCTTCGGGTATCCAAAATGCGGTCTTATTAATGCTGTCATCAACGACACTAAGCTGATGGAATGTCATGGCCAAATCAAGCTGAGAGAATACCGAATAGCCAACTAACTGGTCAAAAAGATCATCTATCCAAGGAAGTGGATAACGATTTTTCTTTATGAGCTTATTCAACTCCCTATAGTTTATGCAAAGTCGAAGGGAACCATCCGCCTTATTAGCGAAGACGACTGGTGCTCCCTACTCCGATATGCTTCTTCTTATGAAACCTTTCCCCAAAAGCTCACGGATCTTGCTTACTCAATTCCTTTCTCTCCCTAGGTGCCATGGGTAATGCTACTAACTTAGCACTATCAGTCAAATAAATCCTGAAGTCAATCTCTCTCTTAGGGGGTAGTCCCCTAATCTTCTCAAAGACGCTTGGAAAATCTCTGACGATGGGAATCGAATCTAACTCTGATGATGATGAATCGAGGGAATAAAGGAAGCTCAACATAACGGACCCTTGCGGGTCGCAAGAAACCTCGAGAGTCCTACCGCTACGTGTCTCTGGTCTAATGATCCTCCTTTCACTATCTAATATAGCTCCATATGCGGATAGCCAATCCTTTCCCAAAAATCATCCCATACCCCGAAAATCCCAAAAAATAGGCGTCATAGTCAAATTCTACGCCTAGGATAAAAATTTTCAAACCCCTACAAACCATAGACAAGTGTTTCGATCCTCCTATGGGTTTGAAACAACAATGGGGTCTACTACTAAAGAGTCTAAGTGCAAACAATCTACTAGAGAACTAGAGATGAAAAAGTGTGATGCTCCCGAATCGTAAAGAGTCTGAATGGCAAAATCAGAAAGAGAGATCAATCCTTCTAAAGAGATTTTCCTACCACTATCTGAATCACTACTAGAAAGTGCTGCACCCAAAGCTTGTACCTACACCATAGGTGCACTTGCTCTCTGTCCCGTTCTCTAAGGACAAGCACTACTAAGATGACCGGGCTGCCCATAGTTCAAACACCTCCCCTTCATCATTTTATTCTTATAGTCCTTTGCGTAATGCCTAACCTGTCCATAGTTATTGCATTTCCCGCTTTCCTTGATCCACTTCTGAGGTCCTCCAAATCTAACATCCTAAACCTTTGCTCCATAACCTCCAACCTAGCTCGTGCCTCCTTGAAATCCTCTGTGCCAAAAAACGTTCTGCTTTATATACTAGCGAAGTCCTTAGAGAACTTGGCTGATGTAGGTGGGTTAAAGGGATTTCCACCTACCGGTGTTGTATTGGGCACTTGCCCTTGCACCTCTGGTATCGTAGCTCTACGGAGCCAGTCAACCATACTATGCAAAGAAAAGAAAGCTTAGGCTTGAAAGAATCGAAAGAAGGTTGAACTGGATCTTTGAGGGGATTTTTATAAAAATGCTTTTATACTTGAAAAACTACTTCTATAATAAGAGTTTCTTTCTGAAAAAAACATCTAGTTTGAAGATATGCTACTAAAAAATAGGTTGATTTTGGAAAAATACTTTATTTTTAAAACAAGTTTTTAGTAATCCTGTAACCTTAGGCTTTGATACCAAGTGAAACACTCCACACCCCTTAGTATACACAAAAGGGAACACTAAAAGATGTGGTATGTTGTAGGTATAACTAAAAATTAGCAGAGACTAAGATTCACAGGACAAAATAGATAAAAATAGCAAAAACAATTAAAATAATAATTCGCTAAAATTCATAAAAAATACATAAGAAATCTATGCCAAAGAAGTCTCCAAGTGTCTGCAATCTATCGTCCTTGCTCTTGCTAGCCTATGGGGGGAAAAGGGGAAAATGGAGGCGTGGGTCAGACTAAAAGTCTAGTGAATGATAGTAATTACTAGAATCTTTAAGCAAAGTAAAAGTAATAGACTTTACAACAGTTCTAGTATATAAAAGGAAAGAAAGGAAATAGAGAGAAGGAATAAGCTGGAAATAAATACGAATTAACTAAATTGACATAATTGAATAACTTTGATTGTTTGCACTTGTCTTTGTTAGCTGCTTTGATTAGGCGGAATTCCTAATCCTATAATTAGGCTGAAATCCTAATTCTACCCTTTGATCGGCCTGCTACTCTATAGACCTTACTACGGATTAGACGCTATATAACTCCCTACACATAAGGCAATGACATCTACGAAAGACGCATAAAGTATAATGGTGTATACGAAAGATGCACAAAGTATTTATTATGGACTAGACGTTATATATCTCCCTACACAAAAGGAAATGGTGTCTACGAAAGACACACATACTAAGCGCTTGGAACTCGTAGCGATTACTGAGCACCAAAATGGAAGTCGCATGCGTAACTGCTACTATGCTCATGCTACATGTTGCTCCACATATTGGGTCTTCTTTTTACCTGTGCTCCAGCATAAGCGTGCCCCTCGTCTAACTTCAAGATTATGTGAAACACCATGTCCATAGAAAAATAGGGGAAATGCTGTTAGTACTGGACTGTCATCCAAACAATATCTAGTTCGCCCCTTGTCCAAATCCCCCGTGATTTGGACTTCTATTTGACCAGTTACTACCATTATTAGCATAAGCGTGCCCTCATCTCACTTCAGTTTAATATGAGACCACCATTTTGTCTAATAGAGAATGCTTTTTGTTACATGTCCTACTTTCATCTTTGCTTATTAACTTAGATAAATTATTTAAATAATCCTTTATTATTATCTTCACTATCTTTGCTAATTAATTTAGCCTAAGTCTTAAAATAAGCCTCATTCCGTTCTTTTTCTTATTATAACCTACGTTATAATCATGCTTATTACTTAACCCAAGGTCTAAGTGTGAAAATAAGCCTCTTTTATCTTATACTCTTTTTAGTTATAATTCTAAGTTATAACTAGTCCAATTATCATTAATTGGTCCAATTCTAACATTAATATCATAATTAGGCTCAATTTCAATCTTAATTCCATTTTTATTACAGTCTTTATAATTTACATCTTATCTTCCATTATTTCAGTATTCTTATAATTTTAATCCATATTCGCGTTAAGTCTATTATAATCCATTCGCGAAGAAAAAGAGAAATAGAAGAAAACTGACAGTTATAAAAGAAAATTCCAAATGTGGAAAAAGATGTAAATAAATAGCAATTAACAGTAAATAATTAAAAATACTATAAATAACTGTAATTAAACGGAAAAGCTATAATTACCAGATATTAACTATAATTATCTGAAAAGAATAGTTAAAAAGAAATAGACTGAAAATAAATTTAAAACTGAAAATAACTGATAAAAAGGTATTTCCAAAATCGTAGAAAAACTACAACTATTGGAAACCCTATTATTTTAAATTGCTTAAAAATCTAAAATAATTATAATCACTCACCTCTGGTCCTAAGCTCTTCCCTTTAGGCCTTCCCGGATCCACTTGATAGTATTAAAATATTTTTATTAAAAAGATTCTCTCCTTGGAAAATTATTCCTTTAGGGTGTTTCCTAAAAAGGTGAACCCAAGCGAAGAAAATCTAGAATGAGAAAAAGTGTTAGGCCTAGGGTCTTATTTATAGGGGTCGAAGTGGATCTCGGACCGTTGGATTTGGAGATTGAATATGATGCAACCACGTAATAGGCTGAATGGGAGTCGTTGGATGGTAGCATGAAGTGACCAGATGAGCTGAAAGAATGAAAATGATGTATAAAATTGGCCACGAACGTTACCGGAACGAAGGAAAATTCCTTCGTTCGTTACCCAAGGCGGGTCGACCGGGCGGTCGACCACCCCTCCTCCTAGGTCAACCAGTCGGTCGACCTAGGGCATGGTTAGGTCGTCCTCTTGGTTGACCTAACTTAATATTTTTTTTATTTCTTGTTTCGTGCGTAACTTCTTCATATTGACTCGAATTCTGACGTTCTATAGATGGAAATTGACCAGAAAATTACCACAAACACAATGGTGCAACTCCTGTGGCTCAATTCTGATAATTTCATAAAGTTATTTTATCATTTCATTAATTAACGAATTAATTATTGTGGGTTAAATTTTGGGTTGTTACAAAGATTAGGCTTTTACTACCGAGATTAGGGTTCTGTTGCTGAGCTACCGAGTTTAGGGTTCCGTCGAGATTGGGTTTTTAGAGTGAGATTGGTTTTGAGAGTGAGAGAGCATCAAGACAGTGAAAAAATGAAAAGTAGTAATAAGAGGCAAAATAAAACATTGAGAGGGAAGCCAAAATATATCATATGGATTGAAAACTAAATTTTTGGCAACTTTGATCAAACAATAGATATATATGGTCTGAGAACAAAACTAATTGTGAGAGGGAAAATAAAACATTGACGATGTTAGGAGGCAAAAAAAACATTGATATGGAGCCAAATCCAAATTTTTAATAACTATAATCAAACAATAGATAAATATTATCTAATAACTAAACCCAATTTGGACCTTAAATGAGTGAATTCTCTACATGAGACTAAAATGTTATCTAAAAGACATGCATGAAATCTCAATAAAACATTGAATTCACGGGCTATGTGTAACATCCCCCATTTCGAGGTCGAAAACTAACCGCTATGGATGCTGCAGTCATCCATAGTTATTAATTCTCGGTGACCAAATGCGGTAATGTTAGATACATTGATATACGAGAAACACTTGGATATCAAAAAAAAATTAAAATCAATTTAAAACAATTTTCTCATTTCATTTCAGATTCAATACATAATCTCATAAGTAAGCCACATTCAAAGAAATTACAATTTATTACAAAATATGCCAAGAGCGACATATGAAGATGCCCCCTTATTTGATTAGAGTCTAAATATAGGCACTAAACAACTTTGTCATTGCATCCAATAACATAGCGGAATTAAATAGAAAGAACTCCTAATAGCTAACTTACCTCCTGCATGTCTCCAAAAGCTTATTCCTCTAAAGGAGAACCTAAAAACCTTAACTCTCAAACTACTCAAGATCAATTGAGTACCCGAGGGTTTAAGGGGAAAACACAAACTTCGAGTCAGACAAAAAGTCTGATGTGAATAATAACCTACCATCTCGAACCATATAGATATCTAGTGAGATCACGCCACTTAGCGGAATAGGTTTTCCCCTCACTAGTATCTTAACCCAATTTATAATAACCATATACTATGCATCTACATCCACAATGGTTAAGACATAACACAATAAAATGTATCATGATGATATTGAAACATGCAATACATTCTAGATTTCCCATCCCCACTCACCTGACTATCTGTCTCACATTATAATTTCTAAGGTCACTATTAACCTTTTAGTTTTCATGGGCTAACTAATAACATGTTCCAAGCTTATGGACTATCTGTCTAGTTTCATTGTTTTCTTGGGATCACTAAGAACCTATTGGAATCTACCAACAACATTATACAAACATAGTTTTCATGGGCTTACTATAAACCTATTGGATCCAATAACATCTCTCATGTCATAGTTTTCATGGGCTGACTATGAACCTATTGATCTCCACCAATAACTTGTTCTGGACATAGTTCATGGGATCGTTAAGAACCTATTGGCCTCTGCTAATAACAATTTCCATAACATAGTTTTTATGGGCTTACTAAGAACCTACCTAAACCAATGATCTTTGATCAGCTTTAGGCATCATATATTCTAGTCCATCTGACCTCTTGGATGCAATTCTACTCACACAGGAGTTAATTCAATGCATATTCACTATTGGGTCAACCTAGCCGATTATTCTGCCCTTAACACCCCCAAAATGCAATTATGGGTTAATTATGAAGTGAATACGAATACAGAATCATACATGATAATAGATCAAAACATAACGATATAAACATCCATGATTTAATTCCTTACAATCATTTTCTATGAAAACATGGCTAATACCCTTAACCCACTATCCTTGGCAAGGAAAACTTCCTCTAAGATATCAAATTTTAAAGGCCATTTCAAAACTCTTTTACATTTTCATCAGTTTTCCTTTAAAATGAGATTGGGTTTACTTATTTGAAAGCTAAGGCTTTTGACTAGATCCTTCGGATCATTGTGACATCAAGAGTTACCCTCCGCCATTCTCCCTTTCGAAAGCATTACTTAAAATTTTAGACCTTCGCTTTTGAAACCATTAAAAACATACCTTTCGAAAGCATTAGAAACCTTCCTTTCGAAACATTGAAAAACATACATTTCGAAGGCATTTAGTTCAAGTAAGATTTTATGGAAGCATAGCTTCAAAACCATTTGAAAGTATCTCTTTCGAAATCATTGTGTTTAACATTAAATATAACTACTGGGTCAAAGAGAACAAAGAGAAACTATCCCTTTCAAAAGCATTGACCTCAAGTAAAATAATCTGGGAAGGGGATAGCTTCGAAACCAACCTTACAAAACCATTGCCTTTGAAACTCTTATTAAAAGTGGCTAAAACAACCCTTTTGAAAGCATTGAGGAAGCGGCTTTAAAAATTAAAAGGACGAAAGCTTCCCTTTCAAACACTATAAAGAAAAGCATCCTCTGACTGATTCAAAAGGTATGAATGCAGCGGCTAGGTATCGAATGAGTTCAAAATGCAGCAACTCTTTCGAAATCTTATTTAAAAAGAAAGGCAAGTTGATTGATTCGAAGGCTAATAAAAGTGGCTTCAACCCCTTCGAAGGCATCTTTTAAAAACAAAGGCAAGTAATGGATTCGAAAGCTTATAAGAATGGCTTCAACCCCTTCGGAGGCATGCCTTCGACATAGTACCTTCTGCCTTTCCGCCTATTGGGCATGGTGATGGAAGCAAGCAAATGGAAGTGGCGAAGTTGTAATTCAAAATAAAACTGATTTTTTTCCTTTCAAGGTAATTCATTTTTACCTAACTTGCCTTATTTATCAAAATATGATTGGTTGCCAATTCTTTATAAAAAAATCATTTCTAAAGGATGCCGAATTCAACAATTAACAAATGAAATCATTTTAACAAATAAGCCCTTCCCCTTAACAAAACATTTAAAACATTTGAGTACTCTAACTTATATAATTTAATCACCATAGAAAAACAATTAGGAAATATCCTAAAAAATCACAATTATTCACTTTTAATATGTTTTCTAACATATATAAATTTTAGACCCGAAAACAATACTTAATTGCCTTAAATAATTTAAACCCAAAATTATCTATTTCTTCCATTTAAAATTCATAATAAATTATCCATAACTTGGAATATTATGAGAATTTAAATCCATCTTCAAAATAATGTTTTGCATAACATATTCAAACATCATGGCATTCGAAAATCAATTTGCACGATTTTAATCTTAAGATCGAAATATATTATCCCATAAAAATCCTTGTTTAAATTATAACATGGCATATAAATTGAAGCATATCATCATTCATCCAATCATACGGTTTTAAACCTTAAACCTGAACTAAAACATTCAAGATGACTTATATGAGATGGTTTGGATCATTATTCACCTTGTTTGGATAAGGAGCTTGAGATTTGTTCTTTCTTTAATCTTCCAAGCTTGAATCTTAGTTTCTGATTGGATTTTGCTCTTCTTCTTCTTAGGGTTACGGCCGGACTTTTTTTCTTTTGTTTATGTTTTTGTTTTTTTAAGAATGTAATGAGAATGAAAAGATTGTAGGGGTTATAGGGTTATAGGGTTCGGCCATTCTCATATGACTCTTGCCCTATTCTCTTAAGTATTTAACTTGTAAACCATTCTTATAAATCCATTTAGTTAAGGCATAACCCTAATTAGATTTCAAATCTCAATTCCCTTGTTACTTTAGTCTCTACGTTATTCTATTTAATTTATCTAATTAAATTTCCTGAATAATGCTATTTAAAATTAGGGGTGTTACAGGCTCCCCTCCTTAAAGAATTTCGTCCTCGAAATTCAACAAGGACTAAATACTAAGCATAGCAATCATCTGTAACATCTCCTAACTACCATACTAGCCTACGTGACTAGCGGACAGTCTATATATATAACAGATATAGAATATACCCTTATAATAGATTAGGATAAGTATCTCTAATCCTATCTTCGACCTCCCAAGTACAGTCTTTCTAATTGTCGCTCCACTGAACATTCACCTACATGACCGTCTTGTTTCTTAACCTCTTCTCATCTCTTGCTACAACCCAAACTAGTTATCTAATAAAAGTCAAATTCGGTTCTACTATTAAGTCTTCAAATGTAATTGAAGGAATAGTAGTCTCTGGATCATGCACATACTTATGAAGATGAGACACATGAAACACTATATGAACACCTGCCAAAAATGCTCGGTCCAACATATCTTGCTGCTAGTTTCTGTATGCGAGCTTTCCGATTCTCTTTATAACTGAGAACAGTCCAACATATCTTGGTGCTAGTTTCCTTGATTTTCCGAATCCCACCACACCCTTCATCGGTGATACCTTAATGAAAACCCTATCTCCAACTAAGAACTCTAGACCCTTATGCCTCTTATCTTCATAATTCTCTTTTCTAGACTGAGCTTCCCTCATCCTACCTCGGATAAACCCAATCTTCTCTGTTGCCTCTCTTACCCTATCTGGACCTAAGACTAATCTGTCTCCAGTTTCCAACCAACATGCTGGTGACTTGCATGGCTTTCCATACAAAGCTTCGAAGGGCGTCATTTTTATACTAGTCTGATAATTGTTATTATAGGAAAACTCAACTAAAGTGTAGGTGGTCTTCTCATGACCCACCAAAATCCAGTACACAAGCTCTTAACAAATCATCGAGTACCTTGTTGACTCTCTCTGTCTACCTGTTTGTCTGAGGGTGATAAGCAGTGCTCATCTTGAGCTTGGTACCTAACACATCCTGTAGACTCTTCCAGAACTTGCTAGTAAACAAAGTATCTCTATCACTTACTATGCTACTAGGAATCACATGCAGTCTAACTATGTTCTTCATAAACAACTTAGCTAAAACAGGTACCATCTTGGTTGACTTAACCAGAGTGAAATGGGCACTCTTTGTCAACCTACCTACTATGACCCATATACTTTGATTTCCCAGGTTCAACCTTGGCAACCCTTCTATAAAATCCATGGATATCGAATCTCGTTTCCAAAGTAGTATTTCCAAAGGTTGAAGTAACCCACTCGGCTTCTAATGTTCGGCCTTCACTTGTTGACAGTTCACACACTGCTTTACCTACAAGCCAACATCCTTCTTCATAAATTCCTAGTAGAAACTCATTTTCATGTCTTGATACATCTTGGTTCCTCCAGGATGAGCTGTAAATTTGGATCGATGACATTCCCTAAGGACTTCTCTCCTTAAGTCCCCAACATTCAACACATACAACCGTCCCTTCTTTCTCTATCATCCCCTCTGGTCAAGACTAAAATCTTTTAGATCATCAATCTCCAATCCAACCTCAAGCCTATTAATCCTCTTGGCTAACTGTGGATCCTCTTTTTGCTTAAAAACATCCTTTCAATCAGAATTGGTCGAACTTACAAGCAGGATAATATGGCAGTGCTCTGACTAGAACTAGCAATCGACCTTAACTGCACACTAAAATTAGGCAAAGCCACTAGGTCCTTCCGTTCTGTTAACATAACAACACCATATTATGATGTTTTCTACTAAGAGCATCCACTACTTTATTTCCTTTTCCAGGTGTATACTCTATACCAAAATCATAAGCTGCAAAAATCTCCAACCACCTCTGCAACCTCATATTCAACTCCTTATGAGAGAATAAATACCTTAAGGACTTATGATCTGTGTATAACCCAAATCTCTCCCCTAAGAGATAATGTCCCATACTTTCAATGCAGAGATCATCACTGCCAACTTTAGATCATGAGTAAGATATCTCACTTCATGCGGTCTAAGCTATCATGAAGCATAGGCAATAACTTTACCTTTCTGCATTAACACAGCCCCTAATCTGTTTCCATATGCATCGATATACACTACTAATCCTTGATTCCCGTCTAGAACTATTAAAACAGGTGCATTGGTCAACAATTTCTTTAACTTAAGGAATGATTCCTCACATTTGTCTAACCAAATAAACTTTATGTCCTTCTTGGTTAGTTTAGTCAAAGACGCTGCTATCCATAAGAAATCCTTAATGAATCTCCGGCAATAGCCAGCGAGTCCAAGAAAACTTCTGATCTCAATCACCGTCTCTGGTCTCTTCCAGTTTTTAACAGCTTCGATCTTATCCGGATCAACTAACAAATCCTTCTCTAAAACCACGTGACCAAGAAACTTAACTTCTTTCTTCTAGAATTAACACTTTGTAAACTTCGCTTTCAGTTGATGTTGCCTCAACGTCTCAAGCACTACTCTAAAATGAACTTCATGCTCTCTTTCATCCTTAGAGTATATTAAAATGTCATCTATGAATACCAATATGAACATATCCAAGTGTTCTTGGAAAACTCGGTTCATCAAATCGACGAAGAAAGCTGGCGCATTTGTAAATCGAATGGCATCACTAACCACTTGTATGAACCATACCTGGTCCGAAATGCCATCAACGGAGTACTGTCCTTTGCTACTCTTAGCTGATGGAAACCTATCGCCAAATCCAATTGGGAAAATACTCTGGCTCCACTCAACTGATCATATAAATCATCGATTCTCAACAAAGGATGCCTATTCTTGATCGTCTTCTCATTCAACTTACGATAGTCAATGCACATCCTTAAAAACCCATCCGGTTTCTTCACGAACACCACGGCCGCTCCCCGAGGCGAACTGATTGGTCTAATAAAATTCTTTCCTTCTAAATCAAATAGCTGCACCTTTAATTCCTTTATTTTGGTAGGTGTCTTCCTGTTAGGTGATCTACTTATAGGTTCTGCTCCTGGTACAAGATCTATCCAAAAATCAATGGCTCGCTTCGGTGGTAGTCCAGTGACTGGCTCAATAACATTTGCAAACTCTCTTGCTACCAAACCATGATTCAACTCTTCTTCTACTTCCATTGCATTCAACAAAGCCCAAGCACTTGAGTCTAACTTCTCCACCAAGTATATAATTTAGTCATGACTATCGTGGTGTCTTACCAATATTTCCCTATCTTGGAAAAATATCTTAGCTCATATTTATCTAACCAATCCATACCCAAAATGATCCCCAAACCTACGAAATAAAAAACATACAAATTGCATGCAAACTTATGATCTAACAAATCAAGTTCTAACTGGTCATATCTCATCCCCAGAGTTACATACCTTCCTATTGAATTCGCAACCCTGAAGGAAGTAATAAGGTATGAAGGTTCTAAACATAACTTATCTACCAAACATTGAGATATAAATGAATGCGATGTACCGATATCAAATAGTACTCTAACTAGTATACTATGATTCAAAAGTGTATCTTCCATCACAGTCTTTCCCTTCTCAGTAGCAGTTATTTTAGAAGATGATGGTTTCAAAGCAAAAACCTTTCCCTTGTCTGCTCTGACTAGTTCTGGACATTGATCTTGTAATGTCCAATCTGGTCATAGTTGAAGCACTTCACTCCTTTTTTTATCTACAGCCTTTTCCCCTTTTCTAGCTCGACATTCATGAGCATAATGTCCTTTCTTGTTGCACTTGTAGCAAACTACATCGGCCTTCCTTTTCTTGGAAGCTCCTCTTTCTTGAGCTCCTTTCTTCTTAAAGAATTTCCTCTTCTTGCCCTGAGAATCCTGGATTTCAACCTGCTTCTCTTTCCCAAAAGTAGAAAACATCTCTTCATTCCTGATTGTCATCTCCACTACAGTTGTGCTTGGATCACGGAGGTGTGGCATAGTCGCTATGGATATCTTGGGTCTTAACCCTCGAATAAACTTCTCGTTCCTTCTAATGACGGTGTCAATGGTAGCATATCCTTATTTGGACAACTCATCAAACTTTGTAGCATACTCAATCACTGACATCTCACCTTAAACTAAGTCCATGAACTTTCTCAGCAATACTGACTTGGCAACTTCAGACAAGAACCTCTCTTTGAATCTCCTACGAAACTCTACCCAAGTCAACTCTTCCTCGGGAACTCCTATAGTAAACCATTCCACCAATAAAGTGATGCTCCCTGTAATTGTCATGAAGCAAGTCTCCTCTTCTGCTCATCATCTAATCCCAATTCAGTGAAAAATATTTCACAGTGCAATAACCAGTTTTCTACTTCAATAGCATCCTCTATTCTTAAAAACGGCTTTCCACCAAGACTGGCATAATCCCTGCTTAGCTTGGCATAGTTATTGCCAATTGGGGCTACATGAGTAGATCCTCCAACATTCACAGCATTAGCCCCAGCTACTCCCATAGCTGCTCCAACTTGCATCAGATGGACGAAGAACTGATATATCACCCACATATCTACTGGCGAGGTTTCAGCACCAACATTGGTATTTGTGTTTGGATTAGCATTTGCCTATCGACCCGGATTCCTTCTAGTATTGGGTCGAGCATTTCCATAAGTTGTGTTGCTTCCTGCATCTAGATTTCTTCTTCCATTACTAGCCTCCATACCTTCCTTTCTCATAAATCTACATACGAGCCTTAGTAAGATACAGAAGAATAGTCTAAGAGAGAGGGGAATGCGTACTTATATATGTATATATAATAAATGCAAGTACGTTAATATAACATTAACACAATCCTAGGTCTCGATTCATTGGGTTATGTTTTGAAAATCTTTTGGGTTCAAATTTCTTTTAAATTTACATAAGCCTATGCACTGATACCAACTTGTAACCTCCCCCATTTGGAGGCTCAAAACTAACTGTTACAGATGTTGTAGTCATCCATGGTTATTAATTCTTGGTGACCAAAGGTGGTAATGTTAGATACATTCATATACCAGAAACACATGACTATAAAAAAAATTAAACTTAATTTAAAATAAATTTCACATTTCATTTCGGATTCATTACATAATCCACGTAAACCACGTTCAGAGAAATTACAATTTATTACAAAATATGCCAAGTGCAACATATGAAGATGCCCCCTTGGTTGATCAGAGTCTAAATATTGGCACTAAACAACTTTGCCATTGCATCCAATAACACAGCGGAATCAAACAGAAAGAACTCCTAATAGTTAACTTGCCTCCTGCACGTCTCTGAAAGCTTATTCCTCTAAAGGGAAACTTAACTCTCAAACTACTCAAAATCAATTGAGTACCCGAGGGTTTAAGGGGAAAACACAAACTTCGAGTCAAACAAAAAGTCTGGTGTGAATAATAACCTACCATCTCGAACCATATAGATATCCAGTGAGACCATGCCACATAGCGGAATAGGTTTTCCCCTTACTAGTATCTTAATCCAATTTATAATAACCATATACTATGCACGTGCATCCGCAATGGTTAAGACATAACATAATAAAATGTATCATAATAATATGCAAATATGCAATATGTTCTGGATTTCCCATCCCCACTTAGCTTAATATCTATCTCATATTATAGTTTCTAGGGTCACTATTAACCTATTTGTTTTCATGGGCTAACTATCAACCTGTTCCAAGCTTACGTACTATTTGTTCGGTTCCATAGTTTTCATAGGATCACTAAGAACCTATTTGCATCTACCAACAACATTATCAAAACATAGTTTTCATAGGCTTACTATGAACCTATTGGATTCTCCAATAACATCTCTCATGTCATAGTTTTCATGGGTTGACTATGAACCTATTGATCTCTATCAACAACCTGTTCCGGACATAGTTTTCACGGAATCACTAAGAACCTATTAGCCCCTGCCAATAACAATTTTCATAACATAATTTTTATGGGCTTACTAAGAACCTCTCTAAACCACTGATCTTTGATCAGCTTTGGGCATCCTATATTCTAGCCCATCTGACCTCCTAGATGTAATTCTACTCACATAGCAGTTAATTCAATGTATATTCACTACCGGGTCAACCTAGCTGGCCATTCTGCTTTTAACACCGTAAAATGCAGTTATTTGTTAGTTATGAAGTGAATATGATTACAGAAGCATACATGATAACTGATCAAGACATAACAATATAACATCCATGATTTCATTCCTTGTAATCATTTTCTATTAAAACATGGTTAATACCTTTAACCAACTATCCTTAGCAAGGAAAACATCCTCTAATATTTCAAATTTTAAATGCCATTTCAGAACTCTTTTACATTTTCCATAGGTTTACCTTTAAAATGAAATTGGGATTTCTTATTTGAAAGCTAAGGCTTTCAACTAGATCCTTTGGATCATTATGACATCAAGAGTTACCCTCCATTGGTCTCCCTTTCGAAAGCATTACTTAAAATTTTAGACCTTCTTTGTTGAAACCATTAAAAACATTCCTTTCGAAAGCATTGGAAACCTTCCTTTTGAAACACCGAAAAACATACATTTCGAAGGCATTTATTTCAAGTAAGAATTTATGGAAGCATAGATTCGAAACCATTTTAAAGTATCTCTTTCAAAATCATTGGGTTTAACATTAAATATAACTACTGGGTGAAAGAGAATAAAAGCGAACGTATCCCTTTCGAAAGTTGATCTCAAGTAAAAGAATTAGGGAAGGGGAAAGCTTCGAAACCAACCTTTCAAAACGATTGTCTCCAAAACTCTTATTAAAAGTGGCTAAAATAACCCTTTCAAAATCATTGAGGAAGTGGCTTTAAAACTTAAATGGACGAAAGCTTCGCTTTTGAACACCACAAAGAAAAGTGGCCTCTGACTCATACGAAGGGTACGAATGCGACAGCTAGGTATTGAATGAGTTCAAAATGAGACAACTCCTTCAAAAGCTTTTTTAAAAACAAAGGCAAGTTGATTGATTCAAAGGCTAATAAAATTGGCTTCAACCCCTTCGAAAGCCTCTTCTAAAAACAAAATCAAGTAATGGATTAAAAGCTCGTAAGAACGGCTTCAACCCCTTCGAAAGCATGCCTTCAACACAGTCACTTCTGCCTTTCTCGAATACACTACGTATCACTTGCTTGATACCATCTGCATTGGTTTCGAATGGGTGCAAAAGGCCTACTGGGCATGGTGATGGAAGCAAGCAAATAAAAGTGGCAAAGTTCTAATTCGAAACAAAACTGATTTTTTTTCCTTTCAAAGTAATTCCTTTTTACCTAACATGTTAATTTGTAAAAATATGATTAGTTGCTAATTCTTATAAAAAGAATTTCTAAAGGCTGTCGAATTTAACAATAAACAAATGAAATCATTTTAACTTCCCTTAACAAATCATTTAAAACATTTAAGTCCTCTAACTTAAATAATTTAATAATCAAAGTAAAACACTTAGGAAAAATATCCAAAAATCTCAATTATTCAGTTTTAATACGTTTTCTAACATATATAAATTTTAGGCCCAAAAATAATACTTGATTGCCTTAAATAATTTAAACCCAAAATTATCTATTTCTTCCATTCAAAATTCATAATAAATTATCCATAGCTTGGAATATTATGAGAATTTAAACCCATATCCAAAATAATGTTTTACATAACATATTCAAACATCATGGCATTCGGAAATAAATTTGCATGATTTTAACCATAAGATCGAATTATATTATCCCACAAAAATCCTTGTTTAAATTATAACATGGCATATAAATCAAAGCATGTCATCACTCATCCAATCATAAGGTTTTAAACCTTAAACCTGAATTAAAACATTCAATATGACTTATATGAGATGGTTTAGATCATTATTCACCTTGTTTGGATAAGGAGCTTGAGATTTGTTTTTGCTTTAATCTTCCTTACTTGAATCTTAACTTCTAATTGTATTTTTCTCTTCTTCTTTTAAGGGTTATGGCCGGCCTTGTTTCCTTTTGTTTATGTTTATGTTTTTGTAAGAATGTAATGAGATGGAAAGGTTGTAAGGGTTTTAGGAGCTATAGGGTTTGGCTATTCCTATATTGCCCTTGGCATATTCTCTTAAGTATCTAACTTGTAAACCATTCTTATAAATCCATTTAGTTAAGGCACGACACTAACTAGATCTCAAATATCAATTCCATTATCACTCTAATTTCTACAATATTCTATTTAATTTATCTAATTAAATATTCTAAATAAGGCTATTTAAAATTTAGGGCGTTACATTATGTCAAACAACATATGATTTTCCATATGTTGTCTGAAAAAGTAGGATAATAGAAAATCTACTATATGTTGTGTGATCATTGCTGTCTATTTTACTTTATGACATAGTGACAGGTAGGCCAAGTCAGCATTCTAGGAGAAAGCTCATTGCCAATAATAATGCAATGGGATACCTATAAATAAGTACTGATCCTAATGCATTAATGATCTTTTGGGCACCTACTTAATTCAGATGCTAAGAAAATAGTGCTTTCCTATATTAGAGCTTCTTGGAAAAACTCACTAACTGTGGACTTAACCATTCTAACATTGTAACAACTTCTTGGGTCCGGTATAGAACTCTAAAGAAAGAAAGGATAATGGATATAGGGATTTTAAACCAAACCATTATAAATCTTGGTCTCATTACTTTCAGTCACTTTACTTTTGATCTTATTTATTGCACTTAGCCTCGACTTAGTCTTCACAATAATAACAACTCAACCTAATTTCCAACACTTACCTACATCTTTGATAACCAACCTACTAAAGTATTTAGAAAATTTTCCAATTGAAGCCTGCCCTTTGATCTTCAGAGTGTTGGTGTGTGATGAAAAATCACACTACACCTACTATAGAAGTGGTCAGTACTCGCAGGAACTTCTTGGATAGGAGCAGAAGTCTCAGGATCAGGAATCTACCTCACCTCGACAATTGACAATAATTGAACTCCAACAGGAGTAGCAAGGATAGAAGGGACATATGGCTCAGTGATGATTGTGGGGGCCTTAGAAGATTAAGGAGGCAACATAACAACTTTAGCAATTGGAGAGGTAATTGCCAGAAGAGTGGATGGAATTGGAGAGGCCTCAACATGAATTTCTATGACGAGAGCATTTATCAACTCCCTGGTCTAGGGATCGATAGTGATTCCGTCCACAGCGTGCTTGACCTCCTCTTTTTCTTGAAGCTTATAGACTCTCTTTAAGGCTTCCAAGTTCTTGAGATCAATGAATTGATCAAGAATATATTATTCCATGAAGGGATAGCCCTTTCTCTCCACTTGATTGCACTCGTTCTTTCAAAAGTTTAGCATGGATGTTGATAATGATATAACTATAATCATCTTTGAGCCATCAAAATTTATTGATACATAATACCACTTCAAAAAAATCAAATACCATGTCATTGAAGTCATATGCAGCTTTATGTTTTCAACGTGATCTAGCGCCAACTTGACTTTGGTATATGTTAGAGTGGATTTCAGCTTAACTATTTTAGCTTCGAGCTTGACGAATTCGTAAGTTTTTTTTTAAATAACTCAAGCTCATGGATAGTAGAACATGCTTGAGCCAGCTTAACTAGTTTATTGGACAACTCAGTAGAGGATTTTTTGGCGGTAACTTTAACATGGTTTAGCTCTTTGAGGAGATTATTGATGCAAGTATGATCTTGCCCAAGCTATCCTTTCATGAGTTTACATTAACTCTGGTCTCTAAGTAAGCAGTGATAGTAACGACATTTTCATTGGCCCAGTGTTTTCGACCACTTTGTTTTTTTAACTCGATTATCTTTGCACCAAGGGTGGTGATTCATTGTTCATTCTCTTTTATTTGGCATTCCTTCCCGTCAAGGAGGATTTTATTTATAGTGTTCATACAGCTCAGCCATTTTCCCACCCTTTGTTAATAATTAAAATGATCCTTTGACATATAAATGATGTCAATGGAAGTCTTCACTGCTACTTCTAGAACCTAATCCAAATTTTGGGATAAATTTAATTTGGTAAGGTCCAAATCTTGGTATACTGATGACTTAAAAGAGGTAGCAGATACAGTATGATGGTGCAACTAAGGCAGAAGCGGTAATAATGACCCAGTTTCCTATTACTTCTTTGACGTTCATAAGAAGTAAAAACTAATAGGACATAGAAGTTGAAATCTAAGGAAGAGGAGTAGGAGGACATGAGGGTCCCTTTCCCTTATAGCATGAAACCACCGAAGAAGAGTCAAAAGGAGTAGAACCTAGGGAATATATGAAAGGAGTATTTCAGAGTGATGAGAAGAGCATCTTGACGTAGAGGGCTCCTTCCCAATTTGGAGTTTCAACAATGCAAAATGAGGATGGATGTCGAGAATGATGAGAACTTAAGTCACAAAGAGAATATTTGTGTCTCAAGTAAGTTTTAGAATAATGGCCATGGTGTTTTTCCACCATATTATCTCGATGGTAATCTCCTCTCTCTCCCTCCTCTCATTGGTACTTGCCATAAGTGTCTCTCCTGCGTATTAGTCGTAGTGACGAATAGGATCCGGGTAGGGAAATAGACCGACAACAACAACAACAAAATTTAGAGTAGGCACTATAGTGTAGGTTATGAGATGCTACTCTAATACTATGAAAAATGGACCTTTAGGCTAATATAACACTAGAGGATATAAATAGTCTCTTAAAATTTAACACTATTTTAAACTATGATTATCAAAGTTAAATAAATAGAATTAGATTCATACGCAGTATTATAGTAAGTGTAGAAAGTAAAAAAAATAAAAATAAAAATAAGAAGACACCAAAAATTTTCATACTAGTTTAGATTCCCGATCCTACATCTATTCCTATACCCATATAGAATTTCACTATAGTAAACTTGCAATTCCATAGGTGGCAAGTCAACTATAAAGCTTGACTTTGAATCAAGTGGCAACAACACCTATCCTAACATTCCATAGTGGCAAGAAACACCTAACCTCCTGGAATTCCATGGGTGGAAAGAATACTCGACCTTCTTGACTTTCTACGGGTGATCAAGACCACTATGTAATCCTGACTTTATACAAATGTCAGGATGCTCCTTTAAAAAAAGTTGCAAAGTAGTATCTGTAAGAAACCAAATCTTTTGATAACAATCTCAAGTACTCTTCAATACAAGTTCGTATAGACCTCCAGTAACAACATATCTTTGATTTCTTTACGGAGTGGGATAAGAATATAGAGTAAATGATAATAAATTTGTATATGGACTCTTTGATTTTTAGTAGTTTTCAAATCCGTGAAAAATATTAGGATAAAGAGAGTGGACGCAAAGTCTAAGTGTATGTGAGCAATAAGATTTTTTTACTAAAATTAGATGTAAAGAGTAAGGGAAATGTGAGATAATTTATTAAAAATTTCGTTCTCCCAAGTCTACAAATTGAAGATGAAGAGAAGTGTCTTTTAACGAAAGGGCGAAAGGAAGTGTCCATTCATTTAAAGTCAAAAGTTGTCACAACGGTTAATATGTCAACATACTCATTTGGATATGTCAACATACCTTAGTATAAATTGACTAAGTTTTTGAGAAATTTTTTTTACTCTTTTAACTTGCAAAATCAAAATTGAACTTTAGTAAAAAGGTTATGAAGAATGAAATAAAGAGTTTCTAGGATAGAAAAATCAAATAATTTCTATGGGTCTTGAATAATTAAAATCTATGACTCGATATACTTAAAACTGACTAACATTGTCTTTCCAGCCTTTGTTCCTTGAGTAACCTGTTTCTCCTAGCCTTGGCTTTGGATCTTCTTGTTATTCTAGTCTTGTTTTTGTTAGTCTTTATTCCTCTTGGTCTACCTGGTCTTGTACTTGAGTTCCTATGTTGATCTAATTTGATGTGTATACATCTTTACTTTATATTCCTACAATATGTCTTCATACTATTCCTTTATTTCCTATATTATACCATACATAAACTTGAAAAATCATTAGTACCAATATTTATCTAGTTATTATCATCAAAACCAATACCTTTTGTTCTAAATATCTACCATTTTTTATGATGACAACCATTTAGATATTTTTGGGTAAAATAACGATTATTTTTAAAATGAACTCACCTTGAATCCATTAACTCCTCTTATGTTAATGCTCTCACTATCTCTTTGACTGATCTACAAAAATGGGATAAGCGATCAACATATGATTTAAAACTAAAAACTTAAAATATTTGATTATAGTCGACATGTCATATTGTGTACGTCGACACATGGTAAGAGATTGCAAATATGTTGACACATATGTAGTATGTATGTCAATATACAGAGTATTTTTTTATATTCTATACAAATGAATATTTATAGAGATATATTTTTTATTTTTACTGATGTAATGTTGTGAGAAATCAAATGATATAACAGTACATGAAAAGCAAACATGTATAAATGCAAACGAAGAGACAAATTAATCAAATAGAGAGAAAAAAACTAATTATATGGTCTTTACCTATTGACATTTGTGACCATGACAATTGGGTAATAAGTGAAAAAGTTTCATCTTTGTTCGATCAAGTTGCCTTGAGTATCAAAGATAACTTTTCTAATGCAATGAACATCATCATCAATGTCCTTCATTAACTCTTCCTCTTATGGTTCCTCTTTATCTTCTACCTCTTCATTATCATGTATAAGGTTGCGAATAGCCAGATGTGCTTCAGGGTCTTCAATGACTATTGGATCACTCATGTTGAGAAGATGATTATGAATGGTCCTAATTATTCTTCCATTCTCTCCAATTCATTTTTGAGGCGTATTTGAAACACTCCTATTTTTAAAAGCATGTTTAGAACATGCTTCATTTGTTCTTCTATGTTTTTTCTAATTTTGAGAATACGTAATCCCAAAATGATAAAGTCTTCCCCATATCGCCTTTAGATGATGTAGGATCCACTAAAGAAGTTTTTACTTTAAATTTTTAGAAGTTAGAAGATGAAGAATTGGTTAAATCCACGAAATTAAGTTGTTATATAATTATTTTTGATTTTTGAATTTAAAACGGAAAAACAATTTCTAGTTGAACTATCAGGTATGTCGAATATGCAAACGTGTATGTCGACATAGGTTTTGAATTTTTGTTTTTCAATTATTTTATGTTAATGATATATATAGCTATGTGTATGTATGTATGCACACGTATATGTATGCATGCGTATGTGTGTTTTTTCCTTTTATATTTCTAAGAATGAGAATATACCTAATTCTATTCTCAGTTTAAACAAAGTAATTTGAATGAGAGATTTTGTTAGAACATATGATATTTGATTCTCGGTATTTATGAATTGTAAAGTTGTATTTCCTTTACTTATGTGATCTCTTAGAAAATGATGTCTTATGTCTATGAGTTATTCCTGGCATTATTAGATGGATATTTGGATAAATTAGTACATTGGTATTGTCATAGTATATTGATGATGAATATTTAGGCTAAAATATTTTAACATTTGTTGCATGTATAAGGCTTATGCGTAGGCCAAAGCTGTAGATACACACACACACACTCTCTACATCTGTCGTGAATAGAGTGACAGAATTATGTTTTTCCTAAACCAAGATACAAGTATCTGTCATGTGGAAAAGTCTCACTTGTAATTTTTTAGTCAGATTTATATCCAGCATAATTTGCACCACTATAAGATATTAAGTTAAATGTATCATCCTTAGGGTAAAATATCCCATAGTGTAGAGTGTTATTTACGTATCCTAAAATTCTTTTAATAACTTTAAGGTGGATTTCCTTTAGGTTTGACTGAGATCTTGCATAAAGACATACGCAATACATTATATTAGGTCTACTTGTAATGATGTAAAGTAGAGAATAGATCATTCTAAGATACATTTTTTTATCTATATCTTAAGATTTTTCTTCTTTACTTAGATTTCCGTAGATGCCACTGGAGTGGGTTTCCTACTTGTATTTGGCATGCCAAATCTTTTTACAAGTCCTTTAGCGTATTTTCCTTGACTTATGAAAATTCTACTACTTAATTTTTTAATTTGTAGTCCTAAAAAGAAGGTTAGTTCTCCTATATGGCTCATTTCAAATTAATTTATCATTATTTTTAAAGATTCTATGTTTAGTTATACATTTGTTGAACCAAAATAATATCATCTACATAAAACTATATTAATTGAAAATAATTTTTGGTTATTTTTATACATAGTGTTATATATAATTTTCCTATTTCAAAACCTAATTGGATTAAGTAAGATTTTAGTCTTTCGTACCAAGCATAGAGTGCTTGTTTTGAACCATATAATGCTTTTTTTAATTTAAGTTATTGGGATTATTCATGTATTACTATTAGTAGGCCCATTACTGTATTTGGCCCAAACATGCTATACTGGCCATATCTATTTAAATCGTGTATTTCCCTCTTTAGAACCAAAACTGAAACGAGATAATTGAAGTAATAAAAATGGCGTCTGATTATTACATAATTTCTTCTTTTCAGTATTAATTTGCTTACATGGTATCAGAGCATCAGATCTGAAATTTTCGAGATAAGGTTGTGCGATCTCATCTACTCGTGTGTTTCTTCCTCTGCATCAAACTAGCAGAGTATGTCTAAATCCAAAGGAGTATATGTAATGGCGTTAATGCCTAAAATCACTGATCGGAAATTGAGTAGCTCGAATTATAATGAGTGGAGTAAAACGATTCGGCTTTACATAAGAAGTATCGATAAAATCGATCATCTGATTAATGATTCACCTCAACCAGATTCGAAAGCCAAAGAAGATCTGGATTGGCTTCGCGATGATGCTCGCTTATTTCTGCAAATTTGAAATTCAATTGAAAACGAGGTGATTGGATTAGTTAATCATTGTGAAATGGTGAAGGAATTAATGGAGTATTTGGAGTTTTTATATTCAAGTAAGGGTAATTTGACAAGGATGTGTGATGTATGTCGATCATTTTATAGAGCCAAGAAGAAAGACATGAGCCTCATGAGTTATTTTATGGCATTTAAACAAACATATGAAGAACTTAATCTCTTGGCGCCAATGAGTTCAGATATCAAAGTGCAGCAGAATCAGCGTGAACAAATGGCTATAATGAGTTTCCTAGCTGGATTGCCATCTGAATTCGAAGGGGTTAAATCACAGATCCTTGCAAGTACTGAGATAACTACCCTTAGTGATGTGTATAGTCGAGTATTGAGATCTGAAACTAGAACACATGGTAGTGACTCAAGTGGAAATAATGTGGACAGTGCATTTGTTGGAAGTGCAAATGTGGTTTCTCATGATTCAACTGATGCTAATAGAGGAGGTGCACAACAACGTACACAAGGCTGGAGACCACAACAATCATTTAATCCTCAAGCTTGGAGACCGCCTCGTGCACCTGGAAGAGGACAAAGATCACAATGGAGACCATCAGTGAATCAAAACAAGATGTGCAATTACTGCAAATGTATTGGCCACGTAATCTCTGAATGTAGGAGTCTTCAGTGGAATCAAAGACACACAAATCGTTCTAATATCAAAACAGTGCTGATGACTGCTGATGAATATGACAAGTATTCGAAACTACAGAGCTCATTACATAGTTCACCATCGGATTCATCCACTACTTCAGCAACTACCTCTGTTGCTAATATCAGTACTGGCTCGGCTGCATTAAAATGGATTATTGATTCAGGGGCTTCTGATCATATGACAGGTAATCCATATTTGTTTGAAAGTTTACGAGAATCTAATGAACTACATAAGGTTACATTAGCTGGTGGTTCTCAATCTTTAGTAAAGGGAATAAGTAAAGTAACACCTAATTCGGCTATTTCCATCAATTCTGTTCTATACTTACCATCCTTATCATTCAACCTACTCTCTGTAAGTCAAATTACAAGGAATCTCAACTATAGCATTACCTTCTATCATGATCATTGCATATTTCAGGATTGTGTGACAAAGAAGATTATTGGTAAAGGAAGTCAAACTGGTGGTTTATATTCGCTTGATACATTTTCTGGATCTGTAGCATGCACAGTTATGAATCCAGCTCTCAAACTACATTGTCAACTTGGTCATCCTTCTCTCTCTTTATTCAAGAAATTATGTCCTCAATTTAGCAATATTTCTGCATTAAATTGTGAAGCTTGTTAATATGCAAAACATCAAAGAACTAGTTTACAACCTAGGATTAATAAACATGCTGATAGTCCATTTGCATTAATACACTCAGATATTTGGGGACCTCCATCTATTGTATCTAAACCAGGATATAGATACTTTGTAACTTTTGTTGATGATTATACTCGTTTTACATGGTTGTTTTTGATGAAATATCGAAGTGAATTATTTCATATATTCTGCAAATTTCATGCTGAACTACAAACTCAGTTTAGCACTTCTATAAAGATTCTTCGCAGTGATAATGCTAAAGAATATACATCTGCTGAATTCAATAATTATTTAACCCAACATGGCATTGTACATGAGACTTCGTGTGTGGATACACCATCTCAAAACGGGGTAGCTGAAAGGAAAAACCGTCACCTGTTAGAAACAGCTAGAACTCTGTTATTTCAAATGAATGTACCCAAAGTTTTTTGGGATGATGCAGTGTCAACCACTTGTTTCCTGATTAACCGAATGCCATCTTCAGTTCTTAATAATGACATTTGTTTGCACAAAAAATGGACAAACACCTCCAATTCGTATGGTTTACTTGATTTTATGTTGTTCGTGGTGATTTGGGTGATTTATGCAAATATATGAAAAGCAGAGACTAAACTGTAAAAGACACGCAGATTTATAGTGGTTCGGCCAGAATGTGCCTACGTCCACTTTATATGTTATTCTCCTTTTTCTATTCAAATTACAAGTACAAAGCTTTGATACAAGTATATGAAAGTTGTTTGAAAGTTCTATCCGTGCTTGAGCTCTCAAACTTGTCCCCCATTGTTGTACCCCTGCCCCTCTATTTATAGAGTGAGGCTGGGGGTAGGGGTCTTGGATGTACATAGCTGTTAGCGGGCCTGGGCCATTGTAATCTGGCCTAGCAGTGTTGGTTCGGCAACACCTTGGTCCGGTGATGAGAGGGACGTGGATTGGTTCGGTGGTGAGACTTTGGGTTTGGTTCGGTGGGCCGTGGAGTGGCTGGTTCGGTGGTAGATGGAGTGGCCTCTGATTTGGTGGTACCTGGGAGGTAGCTGGTCCGGTAGTGGATGGAGCTAGGTTGGTCCAGTAGCACCTGGGAGGTAGCTGGTCCGGTAGTGGATGGAGCTGGGTTGGTTCGGCAGGACTTTGGTTCGGTTAGGCTTTGGATCGGTGGTAAGGGGATCTGGCTCGGTAGGTGTTGGAGAAGGTTTGGTTCGGCAGGGAAGTGGTCCGGTGGTGTCGTTTTTCCTTCTGGTTCGGTGGGGGTGGAGACGCACCCAACATTTGCCCCCCAAAGCGAAGCATATGCCGTTTTATGTCGCACTTTGTTTCCTTCAGACTGAATAGTCGCACTCGGTTCTAAGTGCCGAACCATTTGGTCCGGTCTTCCTGCGCTTTTCTATAAGTATGTGACATATGCTTCCATGATTTCTTACCAAACGAGATAGCCGAACCAGATTGAATCCCACTGAATCAATCACTTGTCGAATCACCCTCGTCTACCGAACCAGGTGATCGCCGAATGACCTTTGCGTGTCGCATTACCGAATGAATCTGGGGTTACTGAGTGCTGAATGGGCCTTCGATCCTTGTACTACCGAATGGGCTTGTAAGCCGAATGAAGTTTCGTGCCTTGAACTACCGAATGGCTTGAGTGCCGAATGGTACTTGGACCTTGTTATACCGAATGAGTTTATGTGTTTATAAGTGAAACTCTAGACAACATACACTCGTTCGTTTATATCTCTATATCCTTATTTTAATAATGTGTTTTCTCGTGTTGCAGATAATGTCTCATAAAGTTGAAACCCGATTAGAGAAGAAGAAATCCCAGGACTGAGAAGATCCTTCCGCCGTGCCCCCAGCTCAGTCAGAACCGGGACGTCATGGGCCCACCCCGAGGTCACTAGTAGATGGGTACGGCCCTCAGGAGCTTCTGAACTCACCTCCTGACTGTTTCCCTATCTCTCTCAAAGGCGAGCAGCTTGATGTTATCTCTCGCTCCTTTGGGATTGACAGAGCGCGCATGCTATTGCCGGGGGAGGGAGTGATGCCATATAATCCCCCCGAAGGGTATTTCGCCTATAGTCGGTACCATTGCATGTGTGGGGCCATTCCCCCGATCAATGCTTGGATAATCAGTTTTATCACCTACTTGAAGGTAGCTCCGTTTCAGCTTCAGCCTAACTCCTACGCCATCCTGGTGAGCCTATTTGTCATTTTTCAGAGGAGATACGGGCGTCCTCCCTCCAACCGGGAGATCCGGTATTTGTACAATCTAAGAGGCTATAAGAAGGGGTCTCCATACATTAGCTTGGAATCAGCCGTATCTTTCAAGCCAGTCCTGGACTTATATTCGAAGTTCAGCATGTTCAAGAAAGAATGGTTTTTCGTCAAGGATGACTCTGTTTCCATCCGTCGCTTCACCTCAGGCTGTAAGTCGAAGTTTATTTATGATTTCTGTTCTGACTGCAATGCTCCTTCTCATATGTTTTTATTCCTTGCTAGCGACAGGTGGCTTTGCGGTCGTGGAGAATGATCGCCTGGTTCAGACGGCAGTGGAAATAGAGGCCATTACGGGAAGGGATAGGTCGACTTCTTACTTGATCAGGAATGCTACGCTTCTGGGGCACAACCTGATCCTTCCACATCAGTCCGTGGTTAAGCAGAGAGACACGGCGGAGGAGAGAGCTGCCAAAGTTACAGGAGGGCCATGGTGAAAAGCAGCAAAAGGAGACCCTTCTCGACGCATCCAGTTGCAGGGGGGAAGAAACTCAAGAAGTCCGACGGACCTTCTCCTAGCACACATCCGGATGTTCAAGAGGAGGAAAAAGTGGAGGGGGAAAAGGGCGAGGATGAAGGAGGTGAGGCGGAGAGTGGAAGTGGTAGAGAAGGTGACGGTGATCGTCACGGTAATGATGGTGGCGAAGGACAGGGTGGTGATGGCACCGGGGCTTTGCCCCCTAGGCAGGCAGGCATGATTCAAGAGTGGACAGATGACGCTCTCCGCCAAGCCTTCGAAGAGTTTGAGGAAACGGAGAAGTCCAAGAAAGCTGATAAGGTTGGGACCGGCGTCGATTTATCTTTCGGGAGTGCTTCTACTGAGGCAACTTCTACGGTTCAAGGTGAATTTCTCTCTATTCTTTTTAATTCTCGAATGATGGCTCAATGCATGCTGGTGACACTGGTTTTCATTCCAGGAGCGGGCAAAACGGCCAAGACCTCAGATCTTCGGCACGGCTTGAACAATACAAACTCCTTAAAGCTTCCGCCAAGCCGAAGCCTCCTACTAACCATCCTGGAGACGTAGTCGGCTATCGTCCTCTTCTTGGAGTTATTGAAGAAGATATACAAAAGAAGAAGAGGAGTCGATCTACGTTTGAATTTCTTCCTGGTCCTCTGGTCCCACTCCAGCCTATTCACGATATTACGGAGGATGATACTGAGTTTATGCCTTCCCCACATCCGTCTGAGAATCCAACCTTCACCCCGATAGATCACCCTGGCTTAGTTCGCAATCCGTTTACGGGTCATCCAGACCTGGATCCGGCCTCTCATGATATCTCCTTCGACGAGGTTACCGGTGAGCATCTTCTCCCTCGCAATCCTATGGTACGGGTGATTGACGAAGCTAAGTCCCTGGACCTTGATTTGCTTACTACCCGGGTTGTAACTCTGGGTGAGGCTAAGGCAAATATTGACCGGGTTGCTGAGGAGACTAGGAAATTGATGGGGCATCATGCCCGACTAGTCAAGGCCGGGGAGGAAATTGGGAGTGCCAACATTCGGCTGCGGTTAATGGTCTCCGACCAGGCTAAGCAGCTTGCCGATCAAGCCATCCAAATTTCTCAGCACGAGGCCGCATCCAGGCAACTGAAGAAGACTATTGAAGAGGCCAGTAGGGCAAAGTTGCGAAAAATGGAGGCCGCCTGCAAGGAGCGAATTGACATGGCCATCACGACGGTGGATGAGGTTCGACAAGCGGACCTTGAGCGGGCACAGGAATTATTGGGGAGACTTGAGGCCGCGGAGCTCGCTCAGTCCAGGTTGAAGGAGGAGATGGAGGTGATGAGGATATCCCTTCAGTCCGACCGCTCACGATACTGATTGGAGAGGGATGTTGCCGTCGCTAAGCTGCGTGCTTCTGAGGCCCGAATGAGGGAGCTTGAGGAAAACGAGGGGATGATGGATGAGATGCTCCAGGATATATATTTCCGCACTTGGAAGCAGGGTAATTTATCCTGGATGGATGATTACCCCCAAGTTATGGCCAGGATTTATCTCCGGGCACTGGAGGAGGCTAGGGCTGACGCGGATAAAGAGGGTGGTGCGGTCTTCAGAATAGATGTGGTCACTGCCCAGTTTACCAAGGAGGAGAAGGTGGCGGTAAAGGAGGGTATGCGGCTGCTTGCTGCTGAGGAGGCAGGTGTGCAAGTAGAGGATGATGACCAGGATGGTCAGGAAGCAGGTGCTGGTAAGTCTTCTTTTCTAGTCTTTCCGTTAACTTGGTTGCTTATCACTAATGAATTCTTTCTTTGACCGGACAGGTGGGCAACAGGACAAGGATAAAACTCCGACGCAGCCGGCTCCTTGAATTGACCTGGATATCTTTTTGTGGACTTGACATTGTTGAATATGTTAGTCTCAAAATAGTAACGTAACTTTCAGGTTGTAATTATGCTACTTGTAATAAACAACATTATTCTTGATGTGTAACTTTTTAACTTAAGCTGATTCTGTCGTTTTTGAATGTTTTTGCTATTTCGACATGTTGTATGAGAAATATAGCTATGCGTATGCTTGTAATTCAATTGTGCTTGATGTCAAGTTCTTGCTTAAAACATAATTTCATGTCTTGCAATGTTAGTGTGATGTGTGAGTAAATTATAGCCACGTGTTTATACATGAAAGAAGAAAAATACCGCCCTTCATATTTTACTTGTAGATGGCAGCTTGAATGTCTTGCGTGACTGAGTATGGAATGCGGTCCAGTGTCTTGCTGTGAGCATCCGCTTCCATTAGCGAATGTCTCATATTCTGTGTCCTGTACTTCAGGGATTGTTACAGAGGATAGGAGAAAAGTTTTTTTTAAATAAAATTGAAATATGCGAAATAGTAAAAACTTCCAATCACGGAAGGCCTTAGATGTGCTTAAGTTTGTGGCAAACGGGCTTTGTAGTCACTTTCCCTAGCTGTGGGTCTTGGAGACATTTTCCACCCATCTTACGCCTCCACGGGGAGTTAATCTTTTTTTACCACAGCTGTACTTAAGACACATCAGAGCCGAGATCGCGCACAGTAACTACCCGGGCCATTATGGCCCGTAATCGTGGGTATTATTCGATTTATTGTGGCCGGCTAGCGTGGGTGCCGATCGTCAACCGTGAACTGCCCATGGCTGGCCACACCTTATGTTGGGGCTTAAAGTAGGTTCACAGTTGCCGGCGAGCCGAACGCCGTAATGAGATGCCTTGGCTATAGTCGGCCTTCTAGGTGGCTTATAATCGGCTCATTACAGTTGGCTTTGAGGGCCGTCGCGAGCAATGAGTTAACCCACAGCAGAGGGATGCCGGAGCAAAAGTGTCTCATTGGCGAGGGCATAGATTCGTATAGTACCTGTCAGGTCTTGTCCAGGAGAAGTCACACTGTGGAGCGCCTTAAATGGAAATGCTATATGCACAGGATTTCGTTCAACAGAAAAGGATAAAGTTAACAAGCAGCCAAGATATAAAGGAACAAGTTAAAAAAGAGACAAGGTTTTTAAAGTGGTTCGGCATGAAAATGCCTACTTCCACTGATTCTCTTTGTTAATTTACTTCATATGGGCAGTACAAGTTAAGAAAAGTATCGACGGAGGTGTTGGATGTTCCATGCCCTCTGGAAAACCTCTCTGTCCACTGTTGACAAAATATAAGCTCCATTGTGGAGGTCTTTATGAATTACATATGGTCCATCCCAGATTGGATCTAGTGCTCCGGGGCGAGGGAAGATTCGCTTGAGGACAAGATCTCCTTCTTGTAAGGTACGATGCTTGACTTTGGAGTTGTAGTGTGCTGCCACTTTTTGCTTGTGGATTGCTGCTTTGAGGGTTGCATCATTTCTTCTCTCCTCAATTAGATCCAAAGACATGTGAAGGAGTTCTTCATTCTCTTCTGGGTTATAGTGGATCCTACGGTGGGAAGGCACGATGGTTTCAACTGGGAGCATAGCCTCCGATCCGTATGCCAAAGAGAAAGGGGTATGCCCTGTTGATGTTCTGAAAGATGTGCGATAGGCCCACAGTGCCGTAGGGAGTTCATCCACCCAAGCGCCCTTTGACTTTTCGATCTTCTTTTTTATTAGAGTTTTCAGAATTTTGTTGACGGCTTCAACTTGTCCGTTTGCCTGGGGATAAGCTACGGATGAGAAGCTCTTGTGAATTCCGTGCTCTTGGCACCAGTTGGCGAACTCCTCGCTGTCAAACTGAAGTCCATTGTCCGATATAATTTTGAATGGGACTCCGTACCTGCATAGAACATTTTTGATCAAGAAGTTAATAACTTTCGCTGATGATACTTTATTTAGGGGTTCTGCTTCCACCCATTTGGTGAAATAGTCGACTGCCACTATAGCATATTTGGCCCCGCCTCGGCCCATTGGCAGTTCGCCGATTAAGTCAATTCCCCATACTGCAAAGGGCCAAGGGCTGGTCATTTGAGTAATCTCAATGGTTGGTAGCCGTGGAATCTTAGCAAACTTCTGGCATTTATCACATTTTCTGACGAAATTTAAGGCGTCCTTGCTTAAGGTGGGCCAGAAATATCCATATCGGAGTATCTTTTTTGCCAAAGTCTACCCTCCGGTGTGATCTCCGCAGCTTCCTTGATGATTGTTGGATAAGATTTCCTTGGCTTCCCTTCCAGCGACACACCTTAATAAGGGGTTAGAGAAGCCGCGCCGATAGAGGGTGTCCTCTTGCATTGTGTAGCGGGAAGCTTTCCTTAAGATTTTCTTGACTTTGTTACGCCCGTCGGGTAGGGTGCCATTTTGTAAGTAGTCTCAGATGGGAGTCATCCAAGTTGCTTCTTCGATTGCAGCTATCAGATTCACTTGCTCAAAAATTGGGGTCAGTTGCTTTGAAATGGCTACTGCTCTGGAAATAGCACCGTCTCTCATGCTGGCTTGCTTTGCCAATTCGTCGGCCTCTTGGTTCTCTTCCCGAGGGATGTGTTTGACTAGGTAGTGGTCCAATCGACTAAGAAGTAACTTGGACTTCTTTAGATATGCTATGAGTCGTTCTTCTCGAGCCTGGAATTCTCCTAGTATTTGATTAACAATAAGTTGAGAATCGCTATGAAGACACAAAGAATTGGCTCCAATCTCTAAGGCAGGTTCTAATCCAGCTATCACTGCTTCATACTCTGCATCGTTGTTGGTGGCAGCGAATTCCAACCTTATAGCATGGTGCAGCTTATTTCCCCTGGGAGTAATTATTACCACACCTGCCCCCGAGCCTTGTTCGTTTGATGCACCATCCACAAAGAGGTTCCACTTGATGTCTTCTGCTATTTCTGATTGCTCCTCACTTTCGTTGGTAGTGAATTCGGCAATGAAATCGGCCATGGCTTACCCCTTGATGGCGGTGCGAGGATGGTAGGTAATATCATATTGACTTAGTTCAATGCACCATTTAAGTAGTCGCCCAGAAGTGTCGGGACGATGGAGTACCTGCCTCAGCGGTTGATCGGTCAGAACTCTGATGGAATGGGATTGAAAATAGTGTCGCAGTTTTCGTGATGTGATTAGTAGACAGTATGCTAGCTTCTCAAGTTTAGGATATCTGACTTTTGCCCCTGTAAACCTCTTACTTACAAAGTATACTGGCCGCTGCGTGCGGTTGTCTTCTCTTACCAAAGCAGCGCTTAGAGCATGAGATGATACAGCAATGTACATGTATAACTCTTCGCCTTCGTTTGGAGTCGAGAGTACCGGCGGTTTCTGGAGGTGTTCGATTAAGTTAAGGAAAGCGGTTAAGCATTTGTCAGTCCATTCGAACTTTCCTTTTTCTTTCTTTAGAGCTTCGAAAAAGGGGATGCACTTGTCCATTGCTTTGGAGATGAATCGGCTTAGGGCGGCCACTTTCCCATTCAGGCTTTGCATTTCCTTTCGAGTGGAAGGTATTTTGATACCTTTTAGAGCTCGGACTTGTTCAGGGTTTGCTTCAATCCCTCTGGCATGGACGATGAATCCCAAGAACTTTCCTGATGATACTCCGAAGGAGCATTTTAGAGGATTAAGTTTCATTCCATACTGGAGAAGTACTTGAAACATCTCGCCTAGGTGGCTTACGTGATCGTCGGCTTTCCTTGACTTTACCAGCATGTCATCCACATACACTTCCATAGTTTGTCCTATTATCCCTTCAAACATCTTGTTGACGAGGCGCTGGTAGGTGGCTCCTGCGTTTTTAAGTCCGAAAGGCATTACCTTGTAGCAGTACAAACCCTGGTTAGTGATGAAACTAGTGTGGTCCTGATCGAGAGCATGCATGGGAATTTGGTTGTATCCTGAGTATGCGTCCATAAAAGATAAGAGTTCGTGCCCGGCTATGCTGTCTACAAGTTGATCGATTCGGGGAAGTGGGAAGCAATCCTACGGGCAGGCGTCATTTAAGTTGGAGAAGTCAATGCATGTTCGCCACATCCCATTAGCCTTCTTTACCAGCACCGGGTTGGCGATCCACTCTGGGTAGATGGCTTCTCGTATGAAGTCATTGGCAAGTAGATTCCTTACTTCTTCATCGAGGGCTGCTGATCGTTCTGCTCCCATGCTTCTCTTTCTTTGTTTTACGGGCGCCTTGGTAGGATTAATGTTTAGTACGTGGCATGCTATGTCAGGCGAGATTCCTGTCATGTCGGCATGTGACCATGCAAATACATCCAAGTTGTGGCGGAGAAAGTCAATGAGTTGTTCCTTCAAATCTGCTTTTAGTTGGGACCGATTTTCAATAGTCTACTCGAGTCATAATTGTCTACAGATACAAATTCCATAGCCTCTGCAGGCTCGGCGGTGGCCTCCTCCTCTTTGTCCCTAGGGTCTAATTCATTGAAAGGGTCACTGGTATATCGAAGAGGAGGGGCTTTCTTTAGTTGCTATGCTTCCAAACTTTTTGTGCAGAGGGAAATCACTACACTCTTCCCTTTATCCTTCCTGTGGTTGTTGCGAATTTCAGTTACATAGCAGTCTCGAGCAACGTCCTGGTCTCCTTCTACTTCCCCTACTCCTTTGTTCGTTGGAAATTTCATCTTTAGGCACCATGGGGCCAGGACAATTTGGAAGTCAGACAAGGCTGGTCTTCCTAAGAAGGCGTTGTAGGCCGAGTGGTTTTCTATCAGCACAAATGTCTGTTTTTCTCACAACGGAGCGGGGATGACTTCCAATTTCAACAAAGAGGTCCAGTTGCCCGAGGGGCATCTTCGCATCTCCAGTGAAACCGTGTAGTGGTTTATTGCAGGGAGAAACGTCCTTTATTGATAGTTTCATTTTGTCGAATGCATGCTTGAATAAGATATTTACTGAACTTCTAGTGTCTACTAGAATTCGGAAAACTTCGACTGGACCGAGCCGGGCAGAGATAACCATGGGATCCATGTGAGGGTATTGCCTTCCCTTTAGGTCACGCCTACTGAATGTGATGTCATCACTCTCTTTCCGCTTCGGGTGGCGTTCTTCTATAACAGAATTAACACAGTCTTCATTGTTTCTAAGCAACTTTCCTCTGCCTATCTCTTGACTGGAGCCGCTAGTGTTGCGATTTCCTCTGCCTATCTCTGGTGAGGGTAGCCTTGGGTTCTCATTGGCAAGAGCTGGAGTCCTGTTCTGACCTTTTACATAGCGTTGCAGTCTCTTCCTTCTAATGTGTTCTTCAATCAAGTCCCGGAGATGATGGCATTCATTGGTGTCATGCCCATGAGATTCGTGGAAGCGGCAGAACTTTCCAGATTTTTGTGCGTTATTTGATTCCTTCTTGTATGGTGGGCGTTTGTATCTAACTTCGTCTTGGGTGGCAAGGAAAATGTTTTCAATGGTTTCATTCAAAGGAGTGTAAGTGTCGAATCTCGGTCCTGGCCGATATAGGCGCTTTTCTCCCTTTTTGCCCCCAGCATTGTCTCTAGAATCATTTCTTCGAACGTCCTTCGCTGCAGCGGGCGTGTTGCCGTGAGCTGCCTTATTTTGTTGCCCTGACTGCCCCTCAGTGGCAGCATCTTCAAGCCTCATATATTTCCCGGCTTCATGGAAGAAATCAGGTAAAGTAGCCGGTTTTTCTTTTGTCAATCTTCTAGCAAATTTAGTATCCGGATGCACACCACTACAGAGGGCCATTAGGATAAGCTTCTCATCGGCATCTTGGACTGCGGCCGCTGCAGCATTGAATCGGGTTAGGTATTGCTGTAGCTTCTCTCCAGGTTTCTATTTGATACTGGATAAGGAATTAGCGTCCTTGGGTTGTTCCACATGAATGCGGAACTGGCTGATAAACTTTTCTTTCAACATTTCCCACGAGCTGATGGATCCTTGGGGTAAATGACAGAACCAGGAGGTAACTAGATCTGCTAAGAATAGTGGAAAGCATTTGCATAGTACTCCCTCTGTTGCTCCACTCATGAGCATATGCTGTGTGTATCTCTGTAAGTGTACAACGGGGTCGGAGGTTCCTTTGTAAGGTTCCATTGTTGGCATTTTCCATTCTCGGGGGGGTGATGGAAATTTCGATATTGCGGGCGAAGGGGCTAGTTACCCTAGCGCTTATCCTGATCTCTTTGATCCCGTTGGACACACTCTCTGAACAAGCGTGCCATCCTTTCATCAGAATTTGGAGCAGATAGGAATGAGTTCGGTTCTGCTCTGTGGGACTGATCCTATCCGGATGACCTGTAGGGATGGTATCGTCTATCATTCCTGATATTTTCCAGTGGCTGTCTTTGGTCTTCTGGGAGCATGCTAGGATCAGCTACAGTTGGCCCTTGCCTCGATCTTCCCCTGCTGGGTTCTGATCTAAGCACTTCCTCGGGTCCAACTTCAGGCTGGACTCTAGCTCGGCCCCATTCACTAGCGTTTCCGTGGTTAGGTAGTACGACAAACTCAGCTACAGTTGACCTCCGCCCGGTACCTCCCCCGTTAGGTTCGGTTCCAAGCGTCTCCTCAGGCCTAACTTCGGGTTGTGCTCGGTCTCGGCTCCTACCATGGCCGCTTCTGTTGTTAGCTCCTTCGAAGAAGGAAGATCTTTGTTGTCTCCGAGATCCTCCGGACTGGGACTCTCCCCATGATTCAGTGTTGCGGTTGGACTCTTCAGCATCCCTTAAGCGTGACATGAGATGGTCCACCAAGGCTTCCTGCTGGGATGTGAAGCGGTTAGTCACTTCATCCACAACCCTGTCTAGATCTGCCCTAGTAATTGTTGTCGGCTGTTCTGAGGCAGGTGTTGTCGGATTTGCCTGACCTTCATCTGGTACTGCTGCTGGAAGGGGACGATTTACTTGGTCTGTGACCACTAGATCTGGAAGACTGCTGGTTGCGATGTTTTTTCCTTTGTTAACATCTTTCTTCTACTTGGGAGGCATGTTTTCCAAGCAATGAACGACCGCTGTTAGGAAGAAGGTTAAGTGGAAGAAGCTGAAGCTTCGAGCTGTCAGTTCTTAGTGAAAGCACCAAAAATGTTTGCACAAAAAATGGACAAACACCTCCAAGTCGTATGGTTTACTTGATTTTATGTTGTTCGTGGTGATTTGGGTGATTTATGCAAATATATGAAAAGCAGGGACTAAACTGTAAAAGACACGCAAATTTATAGTGGTTCGGCCAGAATGTGCCTACGTTCACTTTATATGTTATTCTCCTTTTTCTATTCAAATTACAAGTACAAAGCTCTGATACAAGTATATGAAAGTTGTTTGAAAGTTATATCCGTGCTTGAGCTCTCAAACTTGTCCCTCATTGTTGTACCACTGCCCCTCTATTTATAGAGTGAGGCTGGGGGTAGGGGTCTTGGATGTACATAGCTGTTAGCGGGCCTGGGCCGCTGTAATCTGGCCTGGCGGTGTTGGTTTGGCAACACCTTGGTCCGGTGATGAGAGGGACGTGGATTGGTTCGGTGGTGAGACTTTGGGTTTGGTTCGGTGGGCCGTGGAGTGGCTGGTTCGGTGGTAGATGGAGTGGCCTCTGATTCGGTGGTACCTGGGAGGTAGCTGGTCTGGTAGTGGATGGAGCTAGGTTGGTCCGGTAGCACCTGGGAGGTAGCTGGTCCGGTAGTGGATGGAGCTGGGTTGGTTCGGCAGGACTTTGGTTCGGTTAGGCTTTGGATCGGTGGTAAGGGGATCTGGCTCGGTAGGTGTTGGAGAAGGTTTGGTTCGGTAGGGAAGTGGTCCGGTGGTGTCGTTTTTCCTTCTGGTTCGGTGGGGGTGGAGACGCACCCAACATTTGCCCCCCAAAGCGGGGCATATGCCATTTTATGTCGCGCTTTGTTTCCTTCAGACTGAATAGTCGCACTCGGTTCTAAGTGCCAAACCCCGTAGCGGGGGTGTTGCCCCCGCACCCCCACCTTGGGGGGTTGCCACCCCCCTTGGACCCCCCCTCCGTAAGGGATCTTATTTGAACAAACAATCAGCAGGACTTGCTCTGTTGAGATGTTGAGTTGACCATTCTTCGAGACGAACTATCTTTGGTTTCTCGGCTGATCTTTTGGTATCTCGGCCTTGCTAAAAAGGCGGGATAACGTTGTTATTGGGATTATTCATGTATTACTATTAGTAGGCCCACTACTGTATTCGGCCCAAACATGCTATACTGGCCATATCTATTTAAATCGTGTATTTCCCTCTTTAGAACCAAAACTAAAACGAGATAATTGAAGTAATAAAAATGGCGTCTGATTATTACATAATTTCTTCTTTTCAGTATTAATTTGTTTACAAAAACATGATTAGGGAATTTTTCATCTTCGAATAGTGGGAGTTGTTGAACATGTACATCTTCTTTAATTACTTCATTCAAGAAAGAAGTTTTTACATCCATTTGATATAGGTTAAAGTTATTATAGTTTGCAAAAGTAAGTAATATTCTTGTAGCCTCTAGTCGAGCTACTGGAGCAAAAGTTTCTTCGTAGTTTATTCCTTTTTTATTATAGCCCTATGCTATTAATCATGCTTTATTTCTCACTACCTCTCCGAGTTCATTTAATTCTCTTTTACAAAGCCATTTAGTTTCAATAACTCATTAATTTTTAGGTCAAGGAATTAATTCCCAAACATCATTTCTTGAAAACTGATTCAACACTTCTTGCATAGGAAGAATCCATGAATCATCTGAAGATGCTTCTTTTGGATTTTTAAGTTTGTTTGCCAAGATAAATGCCACATTACTCATTTTTTAGTTGATTCCTTGTTCTTACAAGTGATTCTATATTTTTTAAGATATTTTATTTAGGATGTCCTTTAAGAAACAAGTTTTAGGTAGCCTATTTTCATGTATGTCATTATTGTTATTATTTTCATTTTCATTATTTTTACTTAGTCTAGAGTTACATCTTCATTTTTTCTATACTGGTTTCATTAATATTTTCATCAAAAGAAACATGTAGAGTTTCTTCAATAGTGTTAGTTCCAATATTATAAATTATATACGCCTTAATTCTACTGAAATATCCAGTAAATACTCCTTTGATGTTTTAGCGTCGAACTTATCTAAATTATCTTTGTATTTAATATAAAAATTTACTCCAAAAGACTTTGAAATGGGGACTTTTTGCTTTTTCAAAAAATAAAACATATGATGTTTCCTTTGTGTTACACCCAAAAAAATTTAAACAACAAAGATTTAAAGGCCTATTAAGAGACAAAGGAGAGGGTTGTTGGATACTGAGATTAAAATCTATTATAAGTTGACGATATCACATGTTGACAAGATAAAGTTATCATATGTTGAAGGATAAAGCTATCACATGTTGAGATGGTTCAAGCTAACGCGTGATAATATATGGAAAAACTATCACATGTTGAAGACAAAGATAAAGCTATCGCATGTTGATATGGTTGAAGCTATCACATGATAATATATGGAAAAGGTATTGGATGTTGGAGATAAAGATAAAGCTATCGCTTGTCGAGATGGTTAAGGCAATCGCATGTTGACATAACATGGCTATCACATGTTTAAGGACAAAGATATAACATGTTGACATAACATGGCTATTATTGCATGTTGAAGGATAAAGCTATCACATGTTGATGCAATAAAGCTATTGTATGTTGACATATGTGTTATCGCATGATTGAAGATGTCAAGGTTTTTGCATAAGTCAAAAAGGCAAGTTTATGTCAAATCTAACATATTGTAAGTTGAAATGATCACATGTTGATGATAATAAATGTTGATGCTATCTAATATTGAAAGTTGATGTGTGATGCACTCTAATTGGCCACATGGCAACTCCTAATTGGTCCAACCGCATTATGCCATCATCCAGAAAGTCATTCCACATGCCAAATCAACACTGTGCTAGGTTGGCATAATCTCAACCGTCCATCACCCATGAATGCCACGTGTCAAAGATCTAATGGTGCATTTTCTCTGTATATAGGCATGTACCCTTTGCTAATAAGGGACGAATTCTGAATTGTACTTCTTTCTCATTTTCATTGTTATTTAAGCATAATAATAAAAAGCTCGATTTGGGACTTTAATGACTACTTAGGTCAAATTCTAATTGGGTCTTTGCGACCAAGGATTTGCATAATTACCTATTTGCATCTACTTGACTATATGATGACTTGCATACTTGCCTAAGAGCTAACACTCTTCCTAAGTACCATTGACTTCCTTGACCTAAGCATATAAGTTAGGCTTAATTTTTGGTCTAACATTTTTGGTGCTATCGCTGAGAACTAAACTCAAGAAAAGATCGCTTTATTTTCCATAAATGGGAAGGGTAAAGAAGTCTAACATCTAAAAGAAGGAGGTAATGCACCTTCTCAACCTAGACGAAAATGTAACACCTTAATTTACTATCGAGAACAATGAGCTTGGATAAGCTTTTCTTCCTATTAAAATGACAAATGAAAGTGTAAATACAAAGACCACGTAGAAACAACTTTTGTCTATGCATGAATTCATTTAGATGCTTGTGTTTCAGAAATCATCTCGAACGACCAAAAGGATAAAGAATTATGAAGCCGAGAAGGTTGAAACACCTTAAACTGACATAGTTAAATAGTAAGAATCTGGGAAAGTTTACCTTAAAGCCCAAAAAAAGATGAAGTTAAAGTTGTAAAATTGACAATAGCTCACAATAAGCCCTAATCGAACTTAGAAAATGAAGTTGAAAATAACGATCGACCGAACCTGATGATGAATAAAGAATTAAGGAGTTCACAAAAATTTCCACTTGTGCAATCAAAAAACTCATCTTCCTATACATAATATAAGCTAGAAAGGAGAGATTACAAATATGATGAGGCATACTTGAGAGACCACCATCTAATAATTTAAATTCTCTAGATAACGAAGCCCCCATAGAGTTCCCACCACCAGTCAATCGTATCAGTGTGATTTATGGTGGATCTCATATTGCTATAAGGGCGCAAGGAAGAAGTACATTCGCAAAGCCAACATGGGAATCTATTCTATAGAAGAAGATTCATCGATGAAGGTCAACTGCCGTGCAGATCTCAAACCTAGTAGTCACTCAAAAGATTTAAAAGGACCAAGGTACCCTCATAATGACCCTTTGATGATTGCTACCCAAATTAGACTATCTCTAGTATCCAAGAACTTGATGAATATCAAAAGTGTGGTAAACGTCATATTCAAACATGCGTTTAGTCAAATGGATAATCTTGTGTAAAAGCTTGAACCTATCTGTCAGCTTATCTATGGGTTTAATACTAATGGTTCTACTCAATTAGGAAAATAAAGCTGTACGTCCAAATGGAATCCCAGCTTAGTCATGGACTTTTGAAACTCTATTCCTGGTGATGGACCATCCCTCTTACTACACTACCTTCTTTAGGAGACCGACCTTGGATGAAGTTATTGATTTTATCTCACCAAAGCATTTGATTGTTAAATTTCTCACTCAGGCTAGATGGGGGACTGTGTGAGGAGAGAAATTTAATTCTAGGGAAATGTACTTTGCAACACCCAAAACAACGTAAAAGGAGAATGATTCTTATAACGATGTTGTGTTCAAACTAAATAAAACCAAAAATTACATGCCACCAAGAACTGATATCCAAGGCAACTAAGCTAAAAGCACCAAGTGAGAAATGGAAAGTGTTGGCAAGAAGGTCAAACTTCCAGAAAAGAAAAGGAAATATGTTGAAATAAATCAGGCAAGCCAAGAACCGGACATTGAAGAACACCTAGAAGTAATTCTTTCGTAAATAGATTCCAGAGGTAATGGGGATAACATAACGCATGCGGAGGAGTTGGAAGAGATAAATATAGACCCTTAGAACTCCACCAAAATAGTAAAAATAGGGAGCGGGTTGAGCAAAGATACTGAGGAAGAACTAATTCATTTTCTTCAAACAAACAAAGATGTTTTCACTTAGACACATTCGGACATTGTTAGCGTGAAAGTTGGTCACTAACACCCAAATGTCGTTGAAAGCACCAATTCACAGTCATAGATAACAGATAAAGTGTATGTAGAGAATTCAAATATGAAGAACAATCAAAATTAAAAAGAAAGCAGTAATAATAGAGGATTTATGGTGGTTCGGCTGACTCTGACCTACGTCCACTCCAGAAATTTCCTTTTTTATTGATATCAGAATCAATTACAGTTACAGTCTAGAGTTTTTAAAACAAAAATGGCGGAGTAGCCTTAGTGGAGAAGATGAAGGGAAACATAATGAAGATCCCTTTTTCTGAAGCCCCGCCTACTGTATTTATTGGCAAAATCTGGGTTACTGTGCTTCCCGAGTGATCTGGGCCCATCAAGACCATAGTCGATCCCAAATCTATCATCACTGTCGACCCCCAGTTTAGAGTATACCGATCCAATGTTGCCCTAGGTACCGACCCGAAGTTAGGTGAGCTACGAACCAAAGTAACCGACCTGATACAACACACTGATCCAATCTCCCATACACTGACCTGACCTCATGGACGACCCGTAGCGTGGCCATCGCCGACCCAAAGTGATTCTTGCTTCCTCCAATGCCGACCCCATGCTAGAAGCACCATAGCCGACCCAGAGTCTTCACTACGCCGATCTGAAGCATGCCGACTTGATGCCCGAGTTCCTGTGCCGACCCCGTAACCTATCAACGACCCCAACTCGAGACTTAGGCACCGACCCGAAGTTAAGGGCTCTATGACCTAAAACAGCCGATCCCGTGCAATATGTCGATCCCAAGACTCCAACATGCCGACTCCTTTCCAAGCTACCGACCCGAAGTGGAAGAGGTACTGACCTGGAGTAAACTAAAATATGTCGATCCAACATGATGTTGATCCCTCCATTCACGCAGACCCAGAGATGCCGACCCGATCCATTCCCTTACATGCCGATCCTATCTCCAAATACTTGCCGACCCCGAGCACTCCTCGATGCCGACCGATCCATTCCCTTCCACATCGATCCCAGAACGAGATGCCGATCTAAGCCAATCACTCCATGACCCGAAGCATATTGGGTGCCGACCCAAAATCCTCACCGACCCCAGGTAAATATGTCGATCCCTTAATTCCTGCCAACCTAAAGTAACACCGATCCCTCTGAAATATGCTGATTCGATTAAACCCGAAGTATACCCCAATTTGACCCAAAGTTAACACCATGAAAACTCGAAGCAAACCCACAAGCGACTCGAAGTAAACTCCAAATATCCCAAATCACTTCGATTTTTCTCGAAACTCATATTTTGAGTATCCTGTGTCTTTCGCCCATCGACTACGCCAAATCCCAGCTTCATAATCATGATCATCATCCGTGATTGATTGCCTATCCATCCAGTCTAGTCAAACATGTTGTATTTCAGCCTCGATATCTGAGCAATAGATTTAGTTAAATCCACCTGTCTACGGCCTTGCCAAAAGGTGGGTTAACATTTGGCCCCCAAAACATGCCTTATGGTAGGAAGGCGTGTTTTGAATAGCTTTCAATCCGTCATCCAAAATCCATATGTTATCCATAGTTGTACCATCCGATCCATAACCCAATCCATTTTATCCAAGTGCAATTGCCGCATCCTTGTCCAAATCTGCAACTACTCCGAGTCAATTTCCAATCCCTATTCAGTAACCAAGTCCTTAGACAATTCCACATTCATCCAAACCCGATAACCGAGTTATAACCAATCCATAACCAATAACCAAATCCATGACCTCTTCGGGTCGATATCCAAATCCGGGATCGCTCCGGATCATAGCCAATCCTTAGCCATTCGAAGCCGAAATCCGAATCTGTAACCTCTCTGGGTTCTTGCCAAGTGCACTCCACACTTGACGACCTGCATTGAGTAATGCCATGGTGTTCCTGGTTCAGTGTCCCTGAACGCTAAGTAATGCCATGACTTAAGTCCTAAGTCGAATCCTGGTCGCTACGGACCCCTACCGAGCATAGTCAATACTCGACGACATAAAAGAGTAACTGATAGATAATATGGGGCCTAAGTCCTAGGCCGAATCCTGGTCTCCTCGGACCTTGCCGAGCATAGTCCATACTCGACGAACTTTCACCAAAAACCAGATAAGAAGTCAATCAAAATCCAATCCGAAATCCATATCAAACCAGAAATCCATATCAAAAATCCAAACCAAAAGACAAACGTCCAAACCAGAACCCAAATCAGAAAACAAACAAAACCAGGAGTTCAAATCAAACTCCAAAGCCAAACCAGAAAAAGCAAGTGTCCAAGCCAAAAAGAAAAAAAAGATTTCACAAACTAGAGCTTCACGGTTTATCATCATCTCAGAGCATGCCTAGGGATTATCTCTGTCCTTGTACTTGAGTAAGTGACTTAGTCATTTGCCAAGAGTTTGTTACTTATTCTAAAACATCATGATTAGTTGATGAACAATCGACCATCATTCCTGGGCCTCGCGCCATCGTCGTTCGAGGTAGACGGTGGCTGCTCCTGCTCCTGTTCCACCGTCACATTCCAAGTTCCGACATATTGCCGCAACTGACCATTCCTTACTTGCTCCTCGATTATATCTTTTAAGTGCCTGCAGCTGTTGGTATCATGTCTGTTCAGGTCATGAAAGAGACAGTGCCTTCCCGATGCTCTTTCACGTTCTGAGGGTTCCCTCCTTGCCGGCCTTCGAAAAGGAAGGTGGTCCCAAGTATCTAAGTATATCTGTTCCAATGTCTCATTCAGTCCTGTGTAAGTGGAGAATTTTGGTTCTCCCTAGCGCTTCCTCTTCCCTTTATCCTTATCTTTCCCGAGATTTCACCGAATGATTCTCCATCCTTAACCATGTTTACTTCCTTTGGCCTCGTATCCAAACATGCATCCTCTTGTTGCAAAAATCTCTCAGCTTCGTGAAAGAATTCCTCGAGATCCATTGGTGGGTCCCGTACCAGCGATACTTTGAAATCCGAATTATCCCTGACTCTTGACACCGTCGCCATTAGAACCATTGATGGATCCGGCCGATCCACCGAAGCAACTGCTACATTAAACTGAGTTAAGAAAGTCCTGAGCGATTCTCCCGTCTTCTACATCACCGATGTCAATGTCATCACATTCTTTAGCCTTTTGATGCGAACTCAAAACTGTTTCAAAAACCTGTCCACCAATTATGTCCATGTTCCAATAGATCCATCTTCCAGCTGTTTGAACCACATAGCAGCTATATCGGTCAAGTACAATGGGTAACACCGAGCCATAACCTCCTCTGATGCCTCCAGCACTTCCATATGTCTTGTGTACCTCATCAAGTGGTCAGTGGGATCTGTCTTACCGTTGTATACTTCCAGAGTGGGCAGCTTGAAATCAGGTGGATTCCTAGCCATCCTGATGTTACGGGTAAACGTACTTTTGTTTACTCCCTCCAAATCCCTGTTTGCCAGACCTCCATGAATAGTTCGCCTGACAATGTCAGTTAATCCAGTGTTACCTACCAAGGGATGCCCCCATCTATATTTCCTAACTGCCCTCCAAGTCCTCGAGGGAATTCTGGTACATACTCCTCGTCATGCACTCCTGTATTCCTATTGGCACCTGGTTGCACAGCATCATCTGGTATCCCTCCATGGATTGGTCCAGCATTACCTGGTGGTGTGCCCCCGAGTCTAGGTCCATCCAGATTGATAGTTGTTTGCTGATTGGGGGCTACCCCCTGCTGAACCACTCCATCTGCTTGCTTGTTGAGTCCTTCTGATCCAGCTCTATGGATCTGGGCTCCTACAGCTCATGTTATTCCTGCCTGTCCAAATTTCCTAAGAAGGGTCTGCATCATTTCCTCTTGCCTTTTCATCAGTTGGTCCTGCATAGAATCCATCATAATCTACATCTCATCCCTAGTGATGTAGATGGATGCCCGATTTGCTCCAGCTCTAGAAGAGGCCTCTTGACTTCCCTCTTGATTGCTCCTTTCTGTCACTTGTCTCCTTGTAGATGGCCTAACCATTGCTTCCCTGAATCCGAGTTCCCAAGCCTTTAAATCCAAAGTCCAAGCCTCAGAATCCCTGAGTGCTAGCTTTCTCAGTGAAAGCACCAAAATGTTAGCACCAAAATTGGTCACTAACACCCAAACGCCATTGAAAGCACCAATTCACAGTCACAGATAACATATAGAGTGTATGTAGAGAGTTCAAATATGAAGAAGCAATCAAAATTAAAAAGAAAGCAGTAATAACAGAGGATTTATAGTGGTTCGGCTGACTCTGGCCTACGTCCACTCCAGATATTTCATTTTTTATTGATATCAGAATCAATTACGGTTACAGTCCAGAGTTTTTAAAACAAAAATGGTGGAGCAACCTTAATGGAGAAGATGAAGGGAAACATAATAAAGATCCCTTTTTCTGAAGCCCCGCCTACTGTATTTATAGGCAAAATCTGGGTTACTGGGCTTCCCGAGTGATCCGGGCCTATTAAGACCATAGTCGATCCGAAATCCATCATCACTGTCGACCCCCAGTTTAGAGTATACCGATCCAATGTTGCCCTAAGCATCGACCCGAAGTTAGGTGAGCTATGACCCAAAGTAACCGACCTGATACAACACACCGATCCAATCTCCCATATATCGACCTGACCTCATGGCCGACCTGAAGCGTGGCCATCGCCGACCCGAAGTAATTCTTGCTTCCTCCAATGTAGACCCCATGCTGGAATCACCATAGCCGACCCAGAGTCTTAACTACACCGATCTGAAGCACGCTAAACTAATGCCCGAGCTCCTATGCGACCTCTTAACCTATCGCCTACCCTAACTCGAGACTAAGGCACCGACCCGAAGTTAAGAGCTCTATGACCTAAAACAGCCGATCCTATTCAATATGCCGATCCTAAGACTCCAACATGCTGACTCCTTTCCAAGCTACTGACCCGAAGTGGAAGAGGTACCGACCCGGAGTAAACTAAAACATGCCGATCTAACATGATGCCAATCCCTCCATTCACGCCAACCCAGAGATGCCGACCCGATCCATTCCTTTCCATGTCGATCCTATCTCCATATACTTGTCGACCTCGAGCACTCCTCGATGCCGACCCGATCCATTTTCTTCCACATTGATCCCAAAACGAAATGCCGATCCAAGCCAATCACTCCATGACTCGAAGCGTACTGGGTGCCAACCCAAAATCCTCACCGACCCCATGCAAATATGCCGATCCCTTGATTTCTGCCAACCTAAAGTAACACCGATCCCTCTGAAGTATGCCGATCCGATTGAACCCGAAGTAGACCCCAATTTGACCCGAAGTTAACACGATGAAAACTCGAAGCAAGCCCACAAGTGACTCGAAGTAACCTCCAAACATCCTGAAGCACCTAGATTTTTCTCGAGACTCGTATTTCGAGTATCGCGCACCTTTCGTCCATCGACTACGCCGAATCCCGGCTTCACAATCATAATCATAATCATCATCCGTGATTGCTCGCATATCCATCTAGTCTTTTTAAACATGTGGTATTTCAGCCTCGATATCCAAGCAATCGATTTAGTTAAATCCGCCTGCCTACGGCCTTGCCAAAAGGAGGGTTAACAGACATGGTTAGGATTGATCCTACAATAATGGCTCATGTGCTTAATATACATACAAGCTTCACTCCTATAAGGCAAAAGAAAAGGCAAATTGATAAAGCATGAATAATTGCATTATAAGAAAAGGTAAAAAGGTTGCTAGAAATAGGGTTTATTAGAGAATTGTTTTGCTTAAATGGTTAGCGAACCCGGTGTTAGTAAAGAAATCTCATGGGAAGTGGATAACGTTTGTTGACCATGTGGATTGGGTAAAGCATGCCAAAAGACCATTATCCCCTTCTGAGGATTGATCAATTAGTAGATGAAACTAGTAGGCACAAGTTATTATCATTCATTGATGGATATTCATGGTATAATCAAATCCCATGTTTAAAGCCAATAAGGATCATATAAGTTTCGTAACTAATTGGGAACATATTGCTATAAAGTGATACCCTTTGGGATAAAAAATGTCGGGGCCACATATCAACGATTGGTAAATAGGACATTCAAAAATCAAATTGGGAAAAACATGAAAGTATATGAGGATGATATGTTAGTAAAATCTAACAAAAGGACAGATCATATAAAAGACATAAATGAGGAGTTTGAAGTGTTGTAGAAATACGAGATGAAATTGAATATATAAAATTGTTCTTTCTAAATCCAATCTAGAGTGTTTTTAGGATATATAGTAAACACATGAGGAATAGAAGAAAATCCGAACAAATAAAAGCAATCTGAGATATGGTGTAGCCTAAAACAAGTAAAGATAACCCTAGCTCGCCATTAGCTTGCTACTAATCTTTGTTGCCGACCTGCCATCAGCTCGCCACTGATCCATTCCATAGCTCATTGAGTTTGAACTTTGATTCTTCCTGTGCCTTTGAATTTGGTTAGAGGTGGGTCATCTTAGTTGGTTCTCTAATCAGGTGTTTGGATAATGATTTGATGACAAGTTTACATTTGCAATTTTGATTGTGAGAAGTTCGAGTTGATAGCGGTTTTATGGAGGAAGATAGTAAATCGAGTCTCGAGTTGTTTTCCGGAACGACATTCGGGCTTCGGCTCAGTGCTTGACACGTTTTGCTATCTTCGTCCATTATACCAAAATTGACTTGTGTCCAGTTTCGCAGCTGTTATTATACATCACATCACCAATCAATCATGACTCTTTCATAGAATTTGGACTTATCCTGCTTGCTTGTTGCACACTCGGCATTCCTATAGTGAGAAGAGTTTTCCACGTCTCTTCGGACAATGGATCCGTATCGATCAAGGATCTGGTAAGTGTACAAGAAGTAGAAACAAAAGTAGAAAATGAAAACAAAAGTAGAAAACAAAGTGACATAGGAAGTTCTTTTCTTTTTCCACCGCAAGCGGACTATCTACACGGGATAGGGCATTTGCAGCGTATCGAGCATCGAGTTTATCCCATATAGATAGCACATTTCACTTGCCCCCAGTTCACACTTGAAATCCGATATGGGGATTACAAGTTAATGTTTTCTTGGAATTTAAGTGTGGCAAGGGAAGCTATTAGTTTAGGATAGATTTACCTGACCGATTTCGGACGCGAGTTCTATTATTTAGAATGAAGCAGCCATCCATGCATCATAAGTTAATCGGGGGAAGCTCGTCGCTCTCATAAGCTAAATCATCGTCCACTTCGAAAGCCCAATATGGCCAGCTGGTCCTAGTTGGGCCAATCGTGGATCGCACGCCTCCTAACTTTAGAGTTCTGCTTAATCCACCTGAGAGAGCATCATCGGTCATTTCTACCAAGGTCCTTTGTAACATCTGTGCGCAACACGGAATTCCCGAAGAGGATGTTCGTCTGCCAGAGAAGGAAAAATCCGCTCATATGCCTCCCTAGGGTACACTGCTTGCCACTGATACATTTGTTTGAATGGAGCCGTGCCTCCCTTCAACGACTTTCTGCATGAGACTCTCTCAAACTTAGGTATTGCCCCATTTTAGCTTCATCCGGATGGTTAGGCCATCCTAACTTGCTTGCATGTTCTTTTCATGCGGGCGTTCAACTATGCTCCAAGCTTCGATGAGTTGCGGTAATTTCTGGCATTCAAGAGGAGAGATGATTGTCCCTCCTTGATTATAATTGAAGCCCAGAGAAACCGAAAAATCATCCAGCACTTGCAAAGCAACTTATCATAATTCAAGGTGCAATATTTCTTTGTTAGATGCCTCGAGGGGTTTAATCATCGGTGGACGATAGGGGGTAAGCATCTTTTTATTCATCAAGCTTTTGATGCGTTTCCATGGAGTTCCTAACCAACCATACGTCTCTTGCAGTTATTCCAAGGCCAAACAGAGACGCGACACTCAATGAAGTTTGTAAGACTTTAATGGCAATCGATGCCGAGGAGAGAAGCGTTAAAGTATTACTGAATGACGAAAACTTGCGCCGCTATGGACTACTGTCTCCGGGTAGATCCGTCGTTCAAGTTGAGACTTCCTCTCCTGCCCATTCCAGAATCTGTACACGATCTACTTCTTCATCCCACGGTTCCAAGGAAGGTCAAGAAAGGATAGCCTGCCTAGAGGTCAACAGATGAGAGCTATGAGGGGGAAGACGCTGTTGCGATTGGATTATGCGGTTCTGTTTGAATGCCCCCAGTTCTAGAGGAAGCAGAAGATGAGTTCACGCACAGAGAAGGCAAAGCCGCGGTGGGCTTTAGAAAGGAAGAAGTAGAGTTTGAGAGTAGCAGTGATGAGTCTACTGCTAGTGATTACTTTTTGTCGAAATCTGATGGTGGAGACTCGAAGTCTTGCAATGAGACTCCGGGAATGAGTCCCATTCTTCCGAGTTCACCTCTTCTTGATGCAAGTGGCAAAGGCAAAGCCCCTGAAACTGGAAGACATCAAGATTCTCCGAATAGGGATGTCGGAGTGAGGTTTGGAGATTTCACCGATGTTTTTTCGACTTTGACGCACTCATGAAAGGAGACTTTAAATTTGACACAATGCTTCCTTGTTCGAGTGATATTGTGCCAGCAGTTAGCCCGGTTCTGCCCACAATAACCAAAGTCAGTCCGATCCATTTTACTATGGCCGTTCATTCCAGTTCATGATGATGTTTTAGGCCCATATTAGAAACACACTACACGTTGCATTAGAATTACACTCACTTCCATTTATCTTTCCATATTTGTTGTGCTTATTTCATTCTTCTCAAACTTTTCACGTACGTCTCATTCCAGGTATGACGAGGGGACGATGGTTATACGACGAATTCAAAGACTTCACCAACTCTCAGCAATATCCCAAGCCTTCTTCCAGCCGCTATCAAATCCAAGAAACGGAGGAGGAATACAGGAGAAGAAAAGAGCTCGAAGCTGAAACCCGCAGCCAAGAAGAAAGAGAACGAGTTCGATCATACAAAGGTGGGTACGAGAAGAGAATATCTCTTGAGGAAAGGGATGAACCATCAAAAAGTCAAAGTTTGAACATCGCCCTCATTCTTCGGAGCTTACTTCAAAACATTCTTTTGTGGGATGAGAAATCCCCATTACTTCTATTTCGATTCTACCCTCAACTCATATATCATCATCTTCTATTATCACTGCTGCCCCCGGTGCTTCTCGCCCCTACGGAAGACCTGCCTATGTCCTTCCTTCGGGCCTCCCCTAAACTTGAGGCAGCGCTTCCTGGTTGGTTCTTAAAGGGGTCAAGTTTGACCTGAATCTCCACCCTGTTCGCAAGGATTCCTACATGCCGCATCTCCAAGCTATTCAATGTGACCTAGAACAGGCCGAAAAATGGGAGAAGCTCTGTAAACAACTAGCGGATACAAACAGAAATAATTATCAGGAGATCCTCTCCTTTGAATCAGAGAAAGACGACTTTGTGAAGGTGTTATCCGCACGTGATGCTAAGATTAAGCAACTAGAGGAAGAGAAAGCGGCGGCACTGCAGGATAGCAAGAGCAATGCCGACATTCTGAAAGAGGTGAGAGAAGCCCACAGTTGAATAGAAATCGTCTATGGAGACGAAATTAAAAAGGCTCACATGGAGGAGGAGAAGTTAAAGCAAGAACTGAATGCCTACAGCGCAATGATTGAGGCTCAACGAAAGACTATTGCTGATCTTGACCTCATTGTTGAAGGGCACAACAATACTATTTCCGACCAGGCCGAGATCATTATCTAATTATAGGCTCAAGTTGCACAGCTTAGTGCCGACAAGATTGCTACTGAAGTTGAGAAAGCTGCTGTGAGAGCAGATTACTTAGACCTCCAAAATTCTTTCGAAAGGAAAATGGAGAAGCTAGATGCGACTATTCTGAATTTCTATGTCAACTCATTTAGGAGGAAATCTTATCTCGTTTTGCCGACAGTGGCGACCTTTATTCCGATCGAGAGTTGCGAGATGCCTATCTTAACGATAAATCCAAGAAGGCGTTACTTGAGGGCCAGGAAATTATCCAAGTTGAAAGAGAGAAGGAGGCCACCGATGCTGCCTTGACGACCGCCACCAACGTGCTTACCAAGCCTTCTATTTCCAGCGTGGGCAAATCATCAGAGAAGCTCCACGACCAGCCAACAAGTTCAGGACTTGAAATTATTCCTCAGGTGGTGGAACCATCAAAAGAGGGCAAGGGTGGTGAGTACGAAGTAGACATTCTCGAGTATTCCTCTGGCGTAGGTAATGTCCTTGCTTCCTTCGAATTTGGGAGATTCCAGCTTACGCCACAAGAGCAAGAGTAGTTTAACACTTTTATCTTTGATCTTATAGGTCCATGTACTTTTCCCGTTGACGTGCTAGCTACTTCAACACCCACGCCTGCTGCCATCTCCATATCTTCTATGGTTGTTTCTATTCCTGCCCTAGTTCCCACGTCCACGTCTGGTTTGCAACTAGGGCCAGAGGCCGAAAAGATAGATGTGCTCCACGGCCTAGATGACCCTTATGTGTCTTTAGAAGGCGATATAACGGCAGCAAAGGCCAAGGAGTGGGAAACTCAGGCAGAGCAGCCACAAAAGATTAAACACGATTTGGTTACTGTTAAGAAGGAAAGGGTAGAGGCAATCAAGGCTTGGAAGAGTTCCCGAAAATCAAGAAAATGCGGAGGGAAGGGAGGCTCTTCTGAGAAAGTCTCGGAGGAAGAGGAGGACATCGCCATCGAAGTGTTCATTGACATCACCGGCAGTGACACCACTCCTGAAAAGAAGCAGAAGCTACTAACCAAAGGTGGAAAGAGTAGCGGTAGCAAGAAGCGTTGAGCAGTTGGTATGAGAACTGACTTGATTTTGGTTGAAAGCTTGCATGAGGATTGATTTGTTTTGATTTCTTTTTGAATCATACTATTTAAGTGTAGAGTCTGCACTATGCGCCTTTACTGTGGAGTCTGTACTTTCTTTTTGTTGGCCAATATTATGTGGGTACGGCCCCCACGTTTTGACCCTATGTATAGAAAATTATAAGCAATATATCGATACTTTGGTTGTACTCTTATCTATCTGTTCATATATGTTCTGCGTACTTGTGCTTGTTTTATTTCATACTTTTTTAGTTTTGTGATTATAGGAAAGCCCTTTATTTGAAGTAACAAAACTTAGAGATTAACAAGACTTTGTAAATTAACAGAACTTTAGAAATTAACAGAACTTAAGAATTTCTTTGTTAACTTCTTTTTTTGCAAAAAAATTTGTTTGGAGTGACAGAACTTGTGAACTTATTTCTTTCACGTGTTTTTGTTCGGGTTTCGGTGTATGCCCCCAGTTCACATGGTTGTTTACTTCAAATAGTTTTTAAATGACTAGAAACATAAGGTTTTGGAAAACTCTTATATTCAAACTTGAAATTCGGCTAAGCTACAACTTGATCCCTCTTTCTTTAGAAGTTTTGCAACTTTAGCATGCAATCCCGGTTTCTAACGATATTCTAATAAGCATGCAATTTACACAGCGTCAAGTGTTGTCAATCTCTGAGTGCCTTACTTCAAGCAAGAACTGTAAGTTTGGATATGCTGCTTACGAGACACGTGGATTTTTATGCACTTTGGTGTTGCCTATCTCCGGGCAACGCGTGGAGCGAGGAGTTATCTTTTAGTACCTCTCGGCGTTGCCTATCTCCAGGCAATGCAAGGAGTTCAAATTCGGATGCTCTTCGGCGTTTCCTATCTCCAGGCAATGCAAGGAGTTCGTTATTTAGTGCTCCATGGCATTTCCTATCTTTGGGCAACGCGAGGAGTTGGTTTTTTAGTGCTCCTCTGCATTGCCTATCTCTGTGCAACGCGAGGAGTTAGTTTTTAATGCGTGGCTTATGAGATGCACAGTGCTTCTTGGCATTGCCTATCTCCGGGCAACATGAGGAGTTTAAGTTTGAGTGCACAGCTTACGAGATGCGCGGCTTTTGATTCTCTTCGACGTTGCCTATCTCCGGGCAGCGCGAGGAGTTAGTTTTTGAGGCTCCTCAGCGTAGCCTATCTCCGGGCAATGCGAAGAGTTAGTTTTTGATGCTCCTCGATGTTTCCTATCTCTAGGCAACGCGAGGAGTTAGTTTTTGATGCTCCTCGACGTTGTCTATCTCCGAGCAACGTGAGGAGTTAGTTATTGAAGCTCCTAGGCGTTGCCTATCTCCGGGCAACGTGAGGAGTTTGTTTTTGATGCTCCTCGACATTGCCTATCTTCGGGCAACGCGAGGAGTTTAAATTTGGTGCTTCTCGGCATTGCCTATCTCCAGGCAACGCAAGGAGTTAGTATCTTTGTGCTCCTCGGCGTTGCCTATCTTCGGGCAATGCGAGGAGTTAGTTTTTGACCTCTCGGCATTGCTAGGGCAACACTAGGTTTTTGAGAGGCAAGGATCGGGTTCCGCCTATCCAGTGGTTTGAGTCGATTTGCTTCCATCAACCCGACGGTATTTATTATGGACACAGTTTTGTCGGTTTGAAAAAGTAAACCGATTTTATTAAGGAAAGACTGGCATATTCTTTGCCTATTTATAATGCCTCTGGCATTTCCGGGATGGCTTATTTGCTGAAAAATAGAGAATACATAAAGTAGTTTTTTAAATGAAATAACGGTGGAGCGATTCGCTATTCCAAACTCTGGGAATTATGATCTCGTCGACGGTTGTCAGCTTGAAAGTCCCGTCCTTGAACTTTTGATAATGACATATGGCCCTTCCCAATTTGGTCCAAGGGCCCCTAGAACAGGGTAAACTCGCTTGAGCACAAGGTCTCTAACTTCGAAGGTTTGACTATGAACTTTGGAGTTGAAGTACCATGCGAACCTTTTTTGGTGGGCAGCAGTTCTCAACTCTTCTTCTTCTCTTTTTTATCGACTATGTCTAGCAATTCGAGTAGGAGCTGCTCGTTTTGTTCTTGATTGAAATTCTGCCTACGGTGTGAGGGGACTTCTAATTTAATAGGAATCATTGCTTCTGAACCATATGCTAAGGCGAACGGAGTGTGGCCAGTTGTCGCTTTGTGTGTTGTCCTGTAAGCCCATAGTGCGAGTGAAAGTTCGTCAACCTAATTTCCTTTTGCATTTATTAGTCGCTTTTTGATGGTGGATTTTATGATCTTGTTTATTGCTTCCACTTGCCCATTTGCTTGTGGATGAGCTACTATGGAAAAGCTTTTTTCAATTCGGAAGCACATGTAGAAGTCTTTAAACTCAGCACTTTCGAATTAGGTTCTATTGTCGATGATGATTTTTTGCGGCACACCAAACCTGTAAATGATGTTTTTAGTAACAAAGTTATTACTTTCTTTATGGTTATGGTGGCCAGTGGTTCTACTTCGGTCCATTTTGTGAAATAATCTACGACAACTATAGCATATTTGGCTCCTCCTTTTGCTATTGGAAGGACGCCAATCAAATTGATCCCCCATATCGCAAACGACTATGGGCTAATCATCTACGTCGGTTCCATTGAAGGAGTTCTCTTAATTTTGCTGAACTTTTGACAGTGATCGCATCTTCTGGCATGATCTACGGTGTTGTGATTTATTATTGGCCAGAAGTATCCATATCGAAGGACTTTCTATGCCAGGGTCTGCCCCCAGTGTGGTCTCCGCAATCACTTTCATGTACCTCCTACGGGATCCATCGTGCTTCATCGTCGGTCACACACCTAAGAAGAGGGGTCGAGAACGCCCTTCGATAGAGTATTCCATCCTGTATCATGAACCGTGGCACCTTACGGAGGAGCTTCTTCCGTTGATTTCGGTCAGTTGGAAGGGTTCCTGTAAGTAGATAGTCCTTTATAGGTGTCATCCATGTGTCTGGTTCGAAGGCGTTCTCGAAAATCCAGTCTATGTCTATTTCGTCTATGCTTGGGTTGGTTAGTGTTTCAACCGGGACCAATCCTAATGACTGGGCTTCTCTGGAACTTGCCATCTTAGCCAAATAATCTGCCTTAGTATTTTGCCCCCGTGGGATGTGAGTTATAGTGTAGTGCTCGATGTCGCTTAGCAATTCTTGCACTTTGGACAGATACAGGGCAAGATTTTCTCCGCATGCTTGGTACTCCCCTTTCACTTGACATATGACCAGCTGGGAGTCGCTGTATATGTGGATAGATTTTATCTTGAGTTCCTTCGTAGCCTTTAGTCCTACGATCAGTGCTTCGTATTCTGCTTCGTTATTTGTAGCTGAGAATTCCAGAGGGGCATTTCTCTAGAAGGACAAACTTTGCAGTCCAATTCGTTTCTAGGACACACATTCAAAGAAATTACTCTCAAGGCCAAAGTCAGCAGAATAATTACTTTCAAGGACAAAGTCAGCAGTCCAATTACTTTCAAGGACATAATTTCATAGGTTTTTAGGCCCTAGAAACTAATTATTTTGCGTTTTGTCCTTGAAAGTAATTATTTCAGTTGTGTGTCCTAGAAACTAATTCCACTTGCTAAAGAGGCCCTTGGGGCTAATTTCCACAATTCCAGATGCAAAGCATAGCTAATGGCTCACCCCACGGGGATTTTGAGTACAACCCTGCGCCCGAATAGAAGTTATTTAATGCACCGCCGACGAAGAGCTTCCATCGCACGTCAATTTCCGACTGAACTTCCTCCTCCTCCTCCCGTATCGTGAATTCGGCAATGATGTCAGCCAACGCCTACCCATTGATTGCTTTACTTAGGTGGTATGCGATATCATATTGACTCAACTCTAAATTCCACTTGAGTAGTCGTCCGAAGGTTTTGGGCTGGTATAAAACTCGCTTCAGGGGTTGGTCAGTCAATACTTTAATCGGATGAGCCTGGAAGTATTTTTGCAATTTCCGAGACGTGATCAAAAGACAATACACTAGCTTCTCTAGCTTTGGGTAATTCTTCTCAGCTCCGGTGAATCGTTTGCTAATATAATACATGGGCCACTGGATTCTCGCCTCTTCCCACACAAGAGCGGCGCTCAGCGCATGTGGAGAAACTGCTAAATAAATGAATAGGTCTTCTCCATCCACCGGCTTTGATAAGATTGGGGGAGCTTCCATGTGTCGTAGCAATTCCTCGAAGGCTGTTTGACAAGCTTCACTCCACTCGAAGTTTTTCTTTCCTTTCTTCAATGCATCGAATAACGATATGCACCTGTCCATAGGTTTTGAGATAAATTGACTCAGTGTAGCAACTTTTCCATTCAAGCATTGAAGTTCCTTCTTATTTTCAGGGGCTTGGACTTCTCGTAACGCTGTTGTTTGCTTTGGATTAGCTTCGATACCCCGGGCACTTACTATGACTCCCAAGAATTTCCCAGATGCTACTTCGAAGTGACATTTGAGTGGGTTGAGCTTCATTCCATACTTTCGAAGTATTTCGAACATTTCGGTGAGGTTGTTTAGATGGTTAGCAGCTACTCACGATTCGACCAACATGTTGTCTACGTACACTTTCATAGTATTTCTAATCTTGCGTTTGAACATAGTATTCACCAGCCTTTGGTACGTTGCCCCTACATTTTTCAAGCCAAATGACATTACTCTGTAGCAGTACAATCCTAAATCAGTGATGAAGCTGGTGTTCTCTTGGTCAGGCTCATGCATCAGGATTTGGTTATAGCCCAAGTATGCATCCATAAATGACTACAGCTCATGTCTCGTCGTTCCATCCACAAGCTGATCAATTCTAGGGAGCGAGAAGCTATCCTTTGGATAGGCCATGTTGAGGTCCGAGAAATCAATATAAGTTCACCATTTTCCATTAGACTTCTTGACTAGAACTGGATTCGATACCCCTTCAGGGTAGGTTGCATCTCGAACGAAGCCATTAGCCATCAGATTATCTACTTCCTTTCTCAATGACTTGGACCGTTCAGGGCCCAAGCTGCGCCTTTGCTTCACTGGTGCAAATTTGGGGTCAATATTGAGGGCGTGGCAAGAAACTTCGGGTGATACCCCACATATATCGGAGTGTGTCCAAGCAAATACGTCCAAATTGGCACGGAGGAATTTGGTTAGTTCCGACCGCATCTTGTTTCCAAGGTGAGACCCAATCTTCAGGACCCGCGTTGGGTCATCCATACAGACTGGGACAGACACCATCAACTCCACTGGTGCTGCCCAATCCTCCCCTGAGCTCTTCTTCCTAGAGTCTAAATCCATGTCAAATCGGCTATGGTCCCCAAGCCAGGGGTAGCTTTGTAGTTTCTATTCGGAGGGTTCACGGATATGGAGGGTTTTCCCTACATTCTTTCCTTTTTCCCGCCTTCTTGAATCGTGCAATTCCATGATATATCATTCATGGGTGATGCTTTGGTCTCCTTTCACAATTCTGACCCATGCTCGGTAGGGAACTTCATTGTAAGGCACCATTGGGCCAATGCTATTCTGAATTTGGCTAAAATGGGCCATCCCAAGAATGCATTATAGCTGACAATTCATCTATGATCACAAAAGTCTGAATGAGGGCGACCCTTCACTTACCCTCTCTAAGCTCCACAGGTAGGCCAATTGTTCCCACTGGTTGTTTGGGTTCACCGGTAAATCCTTGAATCTTTGTTTGGCACGTGAATATGCTTTTCATGCCAATCTTCATTTTATTGAAAGTACGTCTGAAAAGTATGTTAACTGAACTACCACTATCAACCAGCACTCGTCGGACTACTACAGGCCCGATTCCTACTGTCACCACCATTGGGTCAAGAGTTGGAGCTTCAATCCCTTTGGTGTCCCGATTGCGGAACACTGTGTCATCACTCAAAACCTTTTGCAACTTGACTGAAGTTTCATCATCTATTACTAAAAATAATTCCTTCGCGGCGTGCTTTAACGAATTCGCATATCGCTCCATCTCTCCCCAACTTCTTTGCATGGGATGTGGTCCCCCAGATATTGTTCCAATAATAAGCCTCTGGTCGGTTCATTTCAACCCTTCTTCACTAGTTCCAGCTTGATTTCTTTGTTCCCTAGGAGGTCGAGGGGCTGCAGAATGATTGGGTTTTTATGGCTTCTTCATTTACTGTTGAAGTTTGTTGTCTCGGATCAAACCTTCGATGAGGTCCTTAAGGTGGCAGCATTTGTTTGTATTGTGGCCGTGTGTCTCGTGGAAGCGACTGAATTTCCCTATGCGCTTTTGCTGTTCTGTTGCCTCTTTTCTAAGAGGTTTCTTATATTCTTCAGTCTCTTGCGTTGCGAGATAAATATGCTCCAGAGTTTCATTCAGAGGGGTATAGTATTCCTATCTAAATTCTCTAAATATTTTGTTGCTGCCACCGTTATTTCTTTTATCGAAGTTCTGGTTTCTTCTCTTCTGATTCCCACTCTTACCCGTGACTCCTTGAGTACTTTCAGGATCGCGCGTGTTTTGATTTTCCGCCATGTCATTTTGTTCGGTGTTCATCTACTGTATACCAGTAGGCTTTCTTTACAGCTCCTATGCTTCCTCCAACCTCAAGTGCTGGCTTGCTTTACGATTGAAGCTTTTCCTGTTGGTAGGTTGATTCATCTTAATCCATTTCCCGAATTCCATTTTTGGGTGAGTAGTGCGGACTAACGCCATAAAAACCATATTCTTATTGAGGTTGCTTACTTCTGTCACCGCGATGTTAAACCTGCTCTTGAATGATCTAATGACTTGTTGCACCCTTGGACCAATCCGGATAAGGACATGACGTCCTTTGGTTTCATGGTATGGAGCCTGAACTGGTCAAGGAATTTCGTTGCAAGTTGGTCAAAGGTAGAAATAGATCTTGGGGGGAGTCTGATGAACCACATAGACGCAACTCATTCTAGAAAAATAGGAAAACACCAAAAGTGAACGACCTATGGAGCATTGGCTCTGTCCATATACCAGTTATACTTGTACAAATGGGGTTTTGTGTCCTTCGTTCAGTCATAGGATGGGACAGTTGGCATGGTGAATTTGTCTGGATATCTTTCATTTAAGATTGCTTCTGTAATAAGGGTCCGACTTGGGGTAGATCCCCATTCATCATCCTTTCGGTTTTTACTCTCGTCCATCAGTCGTTTGACCATGTCTGCTATGTATGCCTCTAATGTCGGGTAGTCCTGGGGGCGGCAATTAGTCACTGCGCCAAGTGTTTTGTTCTGCAAACGGTCTTGATGCGCGGGTTAAAGCCTAGGCCCTCCTGTCTCCGGGAGGACCACTCCCGTGGGATCCCGTTGGCATGCAGTTGGCCTGATGGGGCGGTTTGGACGTTTCTAGCATCTTCAAACGCATTGACGTTCTCTTCCATCCGATTGCCTTGCTCTCCATCTTCTGAATTGGAGAGATTGACTGTTATAACTTCCTACGAGGTTTTTTTCCCTTGATTCAAATTCAAGATCGGTTGCCTTGCGCTAGGTGAAGTATTCTCATTCTCCTCCGCATTACATCCTATTGTTACCCTTCTATGTGGTTGCTGCTTTCCGTTCCTTCTATGTAGGCCAGAAATGAAGGAATTCTCTTATTCTACAGCAGCCACCGGTTCAGGCACTACCTTTGCAGTGGGATTTGATTGTAGGGTCAACAGAGCATTGAGCTTATCAATTAAAGCCTTTTGACTATTTTCCATTCTTTGGTTGATCTCCTCAGCCAACTTATTTAGCTCATCTCTGGTGACAACTTCATGCTGACTAGAGGATGCTGGTGCCTAGTTTCCTAAGTTAGCACCATTTACCTCGGCTTGTTGGAGGCTAACACCTTCTCCAGCTATTACCGCCTCTATGGATCTCCTAGAGACAGTTCTTCTTCTTCCAAGAGCCATTGATTCTAAATAGGGAGTTTCTTAAGCAGAGATTGGGGATCTAACTTCTGGACCTTTGAGATCCAAAGTAGATAGCTAGATCTGGATCTCGAGTAGGGTTCTCAGTGAAAGCACCAAAATGTTAACCGAAAAAATGAACCAACACCCTGGTTTGAGTTTGAAAGCACCAGCATTGTTCTGACAGAGCAATATCACAGATAATAGATATAGAAAAAGAACAGTAAAAGAAAGAAGACATACAATTTTTATAGTGGTTCAGTTGTTAATGAAGCCTATGCCCACTTTATAGTTTTACTATAAACTGATCGTTGTTACAAGAGATGTTTGATTACAAGGCTTTGATTATCTTTAGCTAGATTGAATCCCAGAGTTGGCACAGGAGAATCATAGTGAATTCCTTTTGAGATTGTTGTGAGGGAGGTAGAGAGTGAAGAATAATTCCAACAGAGCTTCAGCAACCAGTCCAGAGAGGATCCTCTTTATGTTGCAGGTAGGATGGTATTTATATGGATCGGGGAGCTTCTAGGCCAGGCCACTTCATCATCAGCTTGTAGATAGGTAGGGAATGACCCAGAGGGGGTTTGGCTCGCAAACCGAGGCAAAACCATGGGTCGCTAGCGACCCATGGACTTGGCTCGTTTGCGAGCCAATGTCTTGGCCTCTATTTTGTTGCGTCCTTTGTTAGTTCATTTAAAGATTCAAGGAGAGGCATGGGTCGCTAATGATTCAAGCACTTAGGATTTTTCTAGATTTGGAATTAGAGGTGTTTCCATGGTCTTTTATTCATCGTTGTTCTGGTAATATACCTTTGCTCTCGTTAATTCCTTGTCCTAGCTTTCCTAGTTGAGTTCTGAACCATTCTGTTAACACGAGGTTGTTCTGTTTCCTGTTGGTTCCTGCCAGGTTAAAAACCCAGATAACAGATACTCAGGCATAACATAGTGGACAACAAATGTTTTCCGGTATCCTATGACATCATCAGATTGCAAATGTTGTCTGATCCCTAATGACACCACCAAACAGCAAATGTTGTCTGGTCTTCCATGTCATTACCCGACAACAAGTGTTGTTCGATCTTCCATGTCATCACCGGACCGACCTCACTTCGAGCCAACTCCTCCCAAGCCCGAAGTTAATCCTGAACAGGCCAATCATCGAGCAAGCCAACCACCGAACTAAAATGTTGTGGCATCTCCGAGTCCAAATTTCATGTCGATTCCATCGTTATGCTTTGTTCTTCGACCTGTGTGCCTTTCCTATGCATCGTTACAACACCTACATCATCGAGCATATCTGTCGAACTCCAGTTTCATGGTTCCTACCAATAGTTCGCTCCGATGAGCATTTTAAACCATACGAACATACAAACAAACACCATACATTCACCAAACAACATTCAGACATACAACAATTCATGGAAAATCATCCTATAATATGTTTCTAACATAGCCTAACACACATCAAGGCAAGCATGCATCAAATTAACATGATTAAATCATTTTAAAACATTTTAGATTCGTATTTACTTCACATTTTACTTTAAAAAAATCCCAAAACATGATTTTGACTTTATAAATGAGTTTAAAACATGTCAAAACACATAGATACTTGTATAATAAGGTGAGATATGATAAAGCACTCATTAAAACCTCCAAAATCCAAGTCTTGCACACAAATCGAAGCATATCCAAAAATCAACAGCCAAGCCCTAAGTTTTCTTTCGCAAAAATGTAGGTTTGAAGATCTCTAATGAATCACCTAGCTAATATACCCTTTATAAATGATTTAGACTTGATTCAGAGGAGAGTAGGAGAAGGGTTTGGGTGGAGAATGAGTTAGTGGAGGCTTATATATATATGGGAGATGATAGAAATGATTTGGGGGTGTTTGTTTAAGTCAATATAGGTGTAAAACCCGAAATGGGTTAATGGGCCTATCTCCAAACTCATTAATTACCCACTAAGTGCTCTAAAAATTGTCAATTTTCAAATAGCCATATCTTCTAACCATAAAGTCCAAACTACTATTATGACCACTCTACGAAATGAAAAATCTTCATATCTTTCCAATGGAAGTGGTCTTTGATGCTAATTCTACATCTATCAAAAGTTATAACCATTACAAGATTTCAGAGGTAAAATCATCCGGATAAATTCTAAAGAAAGGAAATGTCACTAATAGGCGTTTTGCAAAGTTATAGAGTCATACAACCTCATATGAATTTAAAAATAATATTTCATGATCCTTCGATACATAAAATTGGGTCATTACGTTTATCGATGGTTAGATATTATCCACATTATACCAGATCATATATGATTTCATTTGGTATCAGAGCCGGTCTTCACTAAATCATTACAAAGTTTGTGATATTTTATGTAATATGGATAACCCCATTGCCACATTTGCTGAAGGTCAATCTGCTGCATGACCACCACTATTCATAGGTTCAAACTATGCATATTGGTCAACTAGGATGAGAATATATACAAAAGCAAGTGGATATGAAATATGGATATTCAAGTAGAATGTATTATACCGACTATTGACTATAGTACATGGTCAAATACTCAAAAAACTGATGCTACTAACAATGCTAAATTTATGAACATATTATTTTGTTCATTAAATAAAAACGAATTTAATCGAGTCAGTGTGTGTGAAACTACATATGTGATATGGAATACTTTGCAATATATACGTGAGGGAAAAAATAAGGTTAAACAAAGCAAAATTTATATACTAAAGAATCTATTTTCAAACTTTAGAATGAAATCAAACAAAACACTGCAGACATATACTCAATGTTTTAAGACATTACTCATGCTCTAATAGCACTAAGATAAAAAATTGGATTTTGATATAGAATAAAAAATACTCAACTCTTTAACGGACGAGTGGGAAAGAAAACTATTGGCTATCGAAGAGGCCAATGATCTTTCGACACTCAAACTAGAAGAGTTGATTGGAAAACTAATGCCATATGAAGTAAATTTGTAGGCTAAAAGAGCACAAGCTCAAGAACAAAAGACTACTGCATTTCAAGCTGAAGATGACTTTGACATCGAGGAAGATGACTTTGTACAAAAATTGGTTGTTTATAACTCAATGCAAAATGGATTTTAAGGCTATTTATACACTAATGGGGGGTGAAGTGGGTATTTCAACTACTTAAACTTACTTATGAATTTAAAACTTTATCTACTTAAATTGCAAACGGAAACAAATTATCACAGAATAAGTAACTGGTAAAGTAAGATGCAGTAAAATAAATAACACTAGGAAATTTAATACTAGTTCGGATATCCAATCCTACACTACACCATATAGAATTTCAGTCTTACCACTTGCTTTCTATGGGTGGCAAGAACACTTTTTCAATCTTGGTTCAACGGGCTACAAGGTGTACCCTCTTGATTTATAGATCTACAAGATCACCCTCTTGATTTCACAGGCTACAAGGACACCCTTTTCTCTTTATAATCAACAGTACAAGTAGTTGTATCTTCAATACAGATTCTAGCAAATTAAGTACAATGATCCTATAGACTTCCAATAGTAATATATCTTTGAACTCTTTAAGGAATAGGATGAAAATCAGAGAGAGAATGATATGAATTCAAGTACAAATTCTTTGGTCTTGTGGAGTTTACAAATTCTTGAAGAATTGAAGTGAAAGAGTATGGAATTGCAAAGAGAGTGGAATAATATGTAATGGATCTTTCTCACAAAAGTATGAAAATGAAAGAGTAAGAGAAAATGAGAATGTTATCATTTAAATTTCGTATTCTAGAGCCATTATATAGTTGTTGAAGAGACATGTTAATTAGTGAAGGGATGGAGGGAAAATCCCTTTATTTGAATTTTAAAAACCAGAAAAACCATCGATATGCCGACATACTTGGGGGGATATGTCGACATACAGTGTTCTAGATTTTTAGATTTCAAAGTTCTTCATATTTGTGGATTTTCTGTGATTCGATTGAAGTTAGTGGTTGATAATCTTCAAGTATAATTGACATGGGGTCTTTAACAGAGATTCTAAGATTCAAACAACTGTCATAACTTTAAATATATCTATAGTTACAGCATTTGCATTTCATTCTTCTTTAATAAGTTTTGTTCTTCGATTTGCTTTGATTAATCTTCATATATATATAACTCATTTTCTTCATCTGGGTTCTGGTTTATCTCTGTAAAATGTCTCCATAATATATCTAAAAATACTACATAACTCGAAGTGTTAGTAGTAATATTTATATGGTTGTTCATCAAAATCGATACTTAGGGCATTAATGGTCTTTGTATTTCTTGCCAAAAACATCAAAAAGTTTTTTTGAAATATGGAGAGAACAAAAGATTTAGCAAAAGTAGCAACAATTCATCTTTTATAAAAGGCTACGAATGCAATAAAACTTGTCATACCAAGAGAGATTGTCCGAATCTTCAAAAAGAAAAAAAAAACTTCAAAAGCAAAAATGATAAATAATCTAAAAAGAAGAAGCAAGCTTTTCAAGTAATTATTGGAATAATTTAGAATCGTCTTCTTTTCTGGCAGACAGTGAGAGTAATCTGGAGCAAGCTAATGTATGCTTCATGACCTTAGTGATGATGTAAGTTCAGTAATCTAAAATGATGATTATTTTAAAATAAACTTGGAATTGCTTGATAAATTGAAAGGTAGTAAGAAAATTGTAACAACCCGAAATTCAACCGATAATAATTAATTCGTTGATTAATGAAATAATAAAATAACTTTGTGAAATTATCATAATCGAGCCACGGGAGTTGCACCATTGTATCCGTGGTAATTTTCTGGTCAATTTTCATATATAGAACGTCGATATCCGAGTTAATATGAGAGAGTAACAAAATAAATAAGAAAAGAAAAAAAATGGGCTAGGTCAACCGAAAGGCCGACCTAACCGCGCCCTAGGTCGACTGGCCGGTCGACCTAGGGGGAGGGGTGGACAATCGCCCGGTCGACCCGCCTTGGGTAATGGACGAAGGAAATTTTCCTTCATCCTGTAAACGTTTGTTAGCAAATTTTCTTCGTCATATGCATTCTTTTAACTCATCTGGTCCCTTCGTGCTCCCATGAGACAGCTCCTATTCAGCCTATGACGTGGTTGCATCCTATTCAATCTCCAAATCCGATGGTCGGAAATCCACTTCTATCCCTATAAATAAGACCCTAGGCCTAACACTTTTTCTCATTCTAGATTTTCTCCGCTTGGGTTCACCTTTTAAGGAAGGACCCTAAAAGGAATAATTTTTCAAGGAGAAAATCGTTATAAATTAAATTATTTTACAACCCCAAGTGGATCCGGGAAGGCCTAAGGAAGAGCTAAGGACCACAGGTGAGTGATTGTAATTATTTTAGATTTCTTTAAGTAATTTAAAATAATAGGGTTTCCAGTAGTTGTAGTTTTACTATGATTTTTGGAATAACCTTTTTAGCAGTTTTATTTACAGTTTTTAGAATTATTTTTAGTCTATTTCTTTCTAGCTATCCTTTTCGGTAAATTTTAGTTTATTTCTGTTAATTATAGCTTTTCCATTTATTTACAGTATTTTATTTTATTTACTGTTATTTAGGCGTTATTTACATCTTCTTCCTGCATTTTGGATTTCCTTCTATTTTCAGTTTTCTTTTATTTCTCCTTCTTTTTCTTCTTCTTCGCGTATGGATTAGAATAGAATTAACATGAAATTGGATTAAATTATAAGAATTTTGAAATAAAGGAAGATAAGATGTAAATTATAAAGTCTGTAATAAAATGGAATTAAGACTGAAATTATGCCTAATTATGATATTAATTGGACTGAATTAAAGAGATTGACCTAGTTATAACTTAAAATTATAACTAAAAAGAGTAAAGGATGAAAGAAGCTTATTTTCACACTTAGACCTTGGGTTAAGTAATAAGCATGATTATAACATAGGTTATAATAAGAAAAAGAACATAATGAGGCTTATTTTAAGACTTAGGATAAATAAGCACAAATATTAGAGAAAATTTTAAAGGCTTATTTAAATAATTTATCTAAGTTAATAAGTAAAGATGAAAGTAGGACCTGTACCAAATAACATTCCCTGTTAGACAAAATGGTGGTCTCACATTAACCTGAAGTGAGATGAGGGCACGCTTATGCTAATAATGGTAGTAATTGGTCAAATAGAAGTCCAAATCATAGGGGATTTGGGCAAGGGGTGCAACAAGATATTGTTTGGATGACGGGCCAGTACCAACGGCATTTCCCCTATATTTCTATGGACACGGTGTTTCCCATAATCTTGAAGTGAGACGAGGGGCATGCTTATGCTGAAGCATAGGTAATAAGAAGACCCAATAGGTGGAACAACAGGTAGCATGAGCATGGTGAAAATTACGCGTGCGACTTCCATTTCGGTGCTCAGTAATCACTATGAGTTCCAAGCGCTTAAGTATGTGTGTCTTTCATAGACACCATTGCCTTCTGTGTAGGGAGATATATAACATCTAGTCCACAGTAGATACTTTGTGTGTCTTTTGTAGATACCATTGTACTTTGTGCGTCTTTCGTAGATGCCATTACCTTATGTGTAGGGAGTTATATAGCGTCTAGTCCGCAGTAGGTACTATGGAGTAGTAGACCGATCAAAAGGGTAGAATTAGGATTTCATCCTAATTATAGGATTAGGGATCTAGCCTAATCAAAACAGCAATCAAAGATAAGTGTAAGCAATCAAAGTTAACCAATCATATTTAATAGTTAATTCATATTTATTTCTAGCTTATTCCTTCTTCTATTCCTTTGTTTCTTTTTATATACTAGAACTGTTGTAAAGCCTATTACCTTTACTTTACTAAAATATTCTAGTAATTACTATTATTCACCAGACTTTTAGTCTATCCCACTCCTCTATTTTCCCCCTTTTCCCCCTATGGGCAATCAAGGAAGAGGACAGTAGGTTGTAGTTGCTTTGAGGTTTCTTTGAAGGAGATTCCACTATGTACTTCCACTTCTTTTATTTCAGCTTTTTGTTCTGTAGTTGTACTGGCACATGTTGGGTAATAGTTGTACTCTGATTTTTGAGACTATGGTTCTCTTTGACTTCATAAGACATATATGTATGGTATTTTGACACTTGATGTATTTGGTATTGTTGACTTATTTGGTTTTTAAAGCAATTATGAAGTTCTGTTCTAAATAAGTTATTATTTAAATTGTTTCCGCTGTTTTTACCTATTTCTGTCTTGTGAATCTTAGTCTCTGCTAGTTTTAGTTTATACCTACAACGCACCACGCCTTCTAATGTGTCCTTTTGGGTATACTAAGGGTTGTAGGGTGTTTCACTTGGTATCAGAGCCTAAGGTTACTAGATTCCTAAAATTTTATTTTAAAAGAAAAGGTATTTTTTAAATATAACTTGTTTTAAAATATTTTTTCAAAGAAAAACTCTTAGAAATAGTTTGCAAGTAATAAATAATAGTTTTCTTTAAAAATCCCCTCAAAGGTCCAGTACAATCTCCTTTCGACTCTTTCCTAAATTATCTCTCTTTCTTTTTGTAGAATGGCGGATGCCCCGAACCTTCCCGAGGGCATTCCAGTACCAGCCTGGTTTCGTAGGTATCTACAAGCCACGACTCCAGAGGTGCAAGGGCAAGTGTCTAATCCAGCACCAGCAGGTGGGAATCCTATCAACCCACCTACAGCGGTTAATTTCTCTAGGCTGTGTAAGGATTTTGCGAATTTGGGTGGAAAGACTTTTTCTGGTACGGTGACTTTTGTGGAGGCTCGGGCTTGGCTACGTAACACGGAGAGGATATTTGGACAATTGGGATTGGATGATCAGCAGCGGTTCAGCTAGCATCTTGGCAGCTGAAAGAGGAGGCTTCGTATTGGTGGAAAGTTATAGAGTTGAAGGAAAGGGAAGTCACTTAGAATGGATTTCATGAGCGATTTGATAGAAAGTTTTTATCTCAAGTAGAAGAGAGTGTTCAGTTGGAGCGATTCATTAATTTGAAGCAAGGAAGTTTGGCTGTGAAGAAGCACATCAATCAATTTAATGAGTTGTCGCAGTTTGGGATGAAGTTGGTAAATACACCGCACAAGAAGGCTATGAAGTTTGCGAAGGGATTGAATCAACCCTTTTAAGGGTTATTGCTGACTCACGTGCTGATGGGCGCTACTTATGAGTCGTTGGTAGAGATGGCGCTTATGTCTGATACAGTCAAGGAAGGAGAGTCCAAAGAGGTTGTTGTTAAGACGGAAGGTCCAAAGAAGAAATGGTGGAATAACAATAAAGAGAAGAAGAAAGGTGGAGGCCCTCAGAAGCAAATCAAGAAGGTTGTAAAGTGCAATAGCTGTGGAATTATTGGACATATCGCCAATGATTGTAGGAAAGGTAAGATGAAGGGAAAGTGCTATGCTTGTGGACGGCCCGGTCATATGAGTAGGAATTGTCCCCAAAGAGCGAGGCAAGGGACGAGTGCACCAGTAGCGTAGATTCAGGGGTTGGATGCGGCACCTTCTGGCAACATTCTAGATAGAGGTAGAAAAGTCACTGTTGAAGGTTTAATTTCTATTTTTGATTTTCCCATTCGGACTCTATTCGATTCTAGAGCATCACACTCTTTTATCTCTAGTTCTCTTGTGGATTGTTTGCACTTAGGCATTTCATTAGTAGTAGACCCCATTGTTGTTTCAAACCCCAGAGGATCGACACACTTACTTATGGTTTGTAGGGGTTTGAAAATTTATATCCTAGGCGTAGAATTTGACTGCGACGCCTATGTTTTGGGATTTTTAGGGTATGGGATGATTTTGGAAAAGGATTGGCTATTCACATATGGAGCTATATTACATTACAAGAGGAGAGTTGTTAGACCAGAGACATGTAGCGATAGGACTCTCGAGGTTTCTTGCGACCCGCAAGGATCAGTTATGTTGAGCTTCCTTTATTCCCTCGATTCATCATCATCGGAGTTAGATTCAATTTCTATCGTCAGAGATTTTCCAAATGTCTTTGAGGAGGTTAGGGACTACCCCCTAAGAGAGAGATTGACTTCAGGATTTACTTGACGGATAATGTTAAGCCCCTAGCATTGCCTATGAGACACAAGGCACCGAGGGAGAGGAAGGAGTTGAGCAAGCATATCAGTGAGCTTTTGGAGAAGGGTTTCATAAGAAGGAGCATATCGAAATGGGGAGCGCCAGTCGTCTTCGCTACTAAGGCGGATGGTTCTCTTCGACTTTGCGTTGATTATAGAGAATTAAATAAGCTCACAAAGAAGAACCGATATCCACTCCCTAGGATTAACGATCTTTTTTACCAGCTAGTTGGCTCTTCGGTATTCTCCCAGTTTGATTTAGCCATAGGATTCCATCAGATTAGGGTCGCCGATGACAGCACAGATAAGACTGCGTTTAGGACTCCAAACAAATTTTATGAGTGGTTGGTTATGCCTTTTGGGCTAACCAATGCCCCAGCCTACTTTGTTGATTTGATGAGTTGCATCTTTAGAGAAGTCCTAAATAAGATTGTGATTGTATTCGTGAACGACATTTTGGTGTTTTCCAAGAGTATGGAGGAGCATGTTATTCATCTAGAAGAGGTTCTTCGCATGCTTCGTAGTCATCATTTGAGAGCTAAATTTTCGAAGTGCCACTTTTGGAGAGAGGAGGTACGTTTCTTAGGGCATGTAGTTTCAAAAGAAGGTTTGACTATTGACCCCGCTAAGGTAACGGTGGTGCAAGATTGGAAAGCTCCCAAGAACGTCACCAAAGTTAGAAGCTTCCTAGGATTAGATGGCTATTATAGGAAGTTCATTAGAGATTTCGCCAAGATCTCAGCACCATTCGCGTGCCTTACTAAGAAGAATAAAGAATTCGTGTGGGACGTGGATTGTGAGGATTCCTTGATGAAACTTAAAAGAGCCCTTACTAGTGCACCAGTGTTAGTTCTACCCGATGGAGCTAAACCTTTTACAGTATATACTGATGCATGTGGGAGGGTCTAGAAGTGGTGTTGATGCAAGAATGGAGGGTGGTACGTTATGGAAGTAAGCAGTTGAGGACGCATGAGAAGAACTACCCTCCCCACGATTTAGAGTTGGCTGCTATAGTTTTTGCCCTCAAGTCTTGGAGGCATTATTTGCTTGGAGAGAGGTTCGAGCTTTTCACCTACCATAAGTCATTAAAGTACCTATTCTTACAGAAGGATTTGAACTTGAGATAGCAGCGATGGATGGATTTTTTGGTGTCGTATGACTTTGAGATAGCTTATACCCCTTGCAAGGGTAATGTGGTTGCGGATGCGTTGAGTAGGAGGAAAGCAACCCTTAGTCCTTTGTTTGTAGAGTGGAAGAGCCTAGAGTTTATTTTTACTTTTGATTTTAAACCCTTTACGGTCATTACCCCTGGATTGCTAGCTACACTTGAGGTGAGGCCTGCCCTTGTAGATCAGATTGGCTCGAGGCAGCGAGAGGATTCAGAACTTATGTATGTGATGGATAGGATTAGCATAGGAGAGGTCTCTAGACATCTCCAACGTTATTCCATTGATAGCATAGGGTGGCTTAGGAGAGATGGAAGGCTTTGTGTTCCCCGAGCTGGTGACTTGTTGAAAGCAGTTTTAGAGGAAGCACACCATTCTCGTATGACTATTCATCCGGGTGGTGACAAGATATATAGGGACATAAAGAGGATGTTTTATTGGAATGGCATGGAGAAGGATGTGGCGGAGTTTGTAGCTAAGTGTCTTATATGCCAAAGCGTTAAGGTGGAGCAGCGGAAGCCCAGAGGATTACTTCAACCCTTGGATGTACCTGAATGGAAGTGGGACAGCATTCTGATGGACTTCATAGATGGTTTACCCCATTCTAGGAAGAGAAATACTAGCATTTGGCTGATTGTAGAGCGCTTGACTAAAAGCGCCCATTTCATTCCGGTTAAGAGTAAGCGTACGACATCTTATTTGGCATCCTTATATGTTCATGAAATAGTCCGACTTCATGGAGTTCCCTTTAGCATAGTGAGTGATAGAGACCCTATTTTTACTAGCGAGTTTTGGAGAAGCTTACAGGAGGCACTAGGGACGCAGCTTAGGTTGAGTACGGCCTATCATCCACAGACGGATGGCCAAACGGAGAGAGTGAATAGAGTGCTCGAGGATTTGTTGTGGATGTACATTTTGGACTTTGGAGGAACTTGAAAGGGGCATCTTCCGTTGGTTGAGTTTGCATATAATAACAGTTACCAAACAAGCATAGGAATGGAACCATTCGAGGCTTTATATGGGAGACCTTGCAAGTCCCCTTCATGTTGGGTGGAATCTACGGAGAAGTTGCTACTTGGGCATGACATGGTGAGGGAGACATCGAAGAAAGTGGATTTGATTCGGGAAAGGATGAAGACAGCTCAAGATAGGCAGAAGTCATATGCGGACAATGGACGAGAGAGCTTGAGTTTGAGGTTGGAGACTTAGTTTTTGTTAAAGTATCCTCGCTTAGGAAGGTGGTAAGGTTTGGATTGAATGGAACGTTAGCCCCTAGATTTGTAGGACCATTTCCTATCTTAGAGAGAATTGGGAAGATGGCATACCGAGTGAAGCTATCGGTGAGCAGGAGTGCACGATGTTTTTCATGTTTTGCACTTGCGAAAGTGCTTACATGACTCAGCGGAGGTTGTAGAGCCTAGTCAGTTAGAGGAGGTGGAAGTAGAAAGGGAAGCATTGGTTCGGCGTATTCATATGAAGATCATTGGACGAGACACCAAGCGACTTAGGAATAAAGAAGTTCTGTTAGTAAAGGTGCAATGGGGAGACGATGTTACAGATGCTTCGTGGGAGACCAAAGAGAAGATTTGTACTTCTTATCCTTATCTTTTCGATAGTAAGTTTTTGGAATTTCCTATTTTCCATCTTTAGTTTTGAATAGGTTCTTTACTTTATTATCCTTTGGAAGGGTAAAACTTAGGACTTAACCTATAGATGGTAGGATTTGATGTAAACATGTTAATAGAACATGTTATGAATGATGTATGCTAGTGGTTGCAAGTGTTTGCTAGTGGATGCTATGGACGCATATACTTACACTAGGCACTATTTTTCTTTAGGAATTGGTCTAACTAGGACACTAGAGCATATGCATATGGATGTGGGCGCATTTTATTCTATTTTCTGTGATTGCTATAAATGGATGATTTTCACATGATTGTTGCATTTGGATGATGTTTGTAGCACACATATAGAACTATCAGTTATCATTAGCAATTTTTGCATTCATTTGGATACATGGCACAGACATGATTGCATAAAAGGAGGTCAATTGAATCAGTGGACCGCCTAATCTTTTGCATTAGTTAGGGACATTAACACTACACTAATTGCATAAGTATCATAAACAGCATTAGAAAAACATAAGGATAATGGGTGAATGGTTGATGATTGAGTAGTCGGTCGTAGATATTGATGAAAACACTTAGTTCATTCTCTTATCCTTAGAGATTTCGGGGATGAAATCCCTTAAGGAGAGGAGAAAGTAACAACCGAAATTTAACCCATAATAATTAATTTGTTAATTAATGAAATAATAAAATAACTTTGTGAAATTATCAAAATCGAGCCATGGGTGTTGCACCATTGTGTCCGTGGTAATTTTCTGGTCAATTTCCACATATAGAACGTTGGAATCCGAGTTAATATGAGAGAGTAACAAAATAAACAAGAAAATAAAAGAAAAAAATAGGCTAGGTCGACCCAACCGCCCCCCTAGGTCGACTGGCCGGTCCACCTAGGGGGAGGGGCGGTCGACCGCCGGGTCGACCCGCCTTGGGTAATGGATGAAGAAAATTTTCCTTCGTCTTGTAAACGTTTGTTAGTGAATTATCTTCATCATATGCATTCTTTCAGCTCATCTGGTCCCTTCGTGCTCCCATCCGACGGCTCCAATTCAGCCTATACGTGGTTGCATCCTATTCAATCTCCAAATCTGACGGTCTGAGATCCACTTCTACCCTTATAAATAAGACCCTAGGCCTAACACTTTTTCTAATTCTAGATTTTCTCCACTTGGGATCACATTTTCAGGAAAGACCCTAAAAGGAATAATTTTCCAATGAGAAAATCATTATAAATTAAATAATTTAATAACCCCAAGTGGATCCGGGAAGGCCTAAGGAAGAGCTAAGGACCACAGGTGAATGATTGTAATTATTTTAGATTTCTTTAAATAATTTAAAATAATAGGGTTTCCAATAGTTGTAGTTTTACTACGATTTTTGGAATAACCTTTTTAGCAGTTTTATTTACAGTTTTTAGAATTATTTTCAGTCTATTTCTTTCTAGCTATCCCTTTCAGTTAATTTTAGTTTATTTTTGTTAATTATAGCTTTTCCATTTAATTATAGTTTATTTACATTATTTTAGTTTATTTACTGTTATTTATGCGTTATTTACATCTTCTTCCTACGTTTTGGATTTCCTTCTATTTTCAGTTTTCTTTTATTTCTCCTTCTTCTTCTTCGCGTATGGATTAGAATAGAATTAACGCAAAATTGGATTAAATTATAAGAATTCAGAAATAACGGAAGATAAGATGTAAATTATAAAGACTATAATAAAATGGAATTAAGACTGAAATTATGCCTAATTATGATATTAATTGGACTGAATTAAAGAGATTGGCCTAGTTATAACTTAAAATTATAACTCAAAAGAGTAATGGATGAAAGAAGCTTATTTTCACACTTAGACCATAGGTTTAGTAATAAGCATAATTATAACATAGGTTATAATAAGAAAAAGAATAGAATGAGGCTTATTTTAAGACTTATGATAAATAAGCATAGATAGTAGAGAAAATTTTAAAGGCTTATTTAAATAATTTATCTAAGTTAATAAGCAAAGATGAAAATAGGACCTGTACCAAATAGCATTCCCTATTAGACAAAATGGTGGTCTCACATTACCCTGAAGTGAGACGAGGGCACGTTTATGCTAATAATGGTAGTAATTGGTCAAATAGAAGTCCAAATCACGGGGGATTTGGGCAAGGGGCGCAACTAGACATTGTTTGGATGACGGGCTAGTACCAACACCATTTCCCCTATTTTTTTCTATGGACACGGTGTTTCACATAATCCTGAAGTGAGACGAGGGGCATGCTTGTGCTGGAGCACAGGTAATAAGAAGACCCAATAGGTGGAGCAACATGTAGCATGAGCATGGTGGCAGTTAAACGTGCAACTTCCATTTTGGTGCTCAGTAATCGCTATGAGTTCGAAACGCTTAAGTATGCGTGTCTTTCGTAGACTCCATTTCCTTCTGTGTAGGGAGCTATGTAACGTCTAGTCCACAATAGATACTTTGTGCATCTTTCGTAGACACCATTGTACTTTATGCGTCTTTCGTAGATGCCATTACCTTATGTGTAAGGAGTTATATAGCGGTTAATCCGCAGTAGGTACTATGGAGTAGCAGACCGATCAAAAGGGTAGAATTAGGATTTCATCCTAATTATAGGATTTGGGATCCAGCCTAATCAAAACAGCAATCAAGGATAAGTGCAAGCAATCAAAGTTAACCAATCATATTCAATAGTTAATTCGTATTTATTTCCAGCTTATTCCTTCTTCTATTTCCTTTGTTTCTTTCTATATACTAGAACTATTGTAAAGCCTATTACCTTTACTTTACTTAAAGATTCTAGTAATTACTATCATTCACTAGACTTTTAGTCTGACTCGCTCCTCTATTTTCCCCCTTTTCCACTCATACGCAATCAAAAAAGAGGACAGTAGGTTACAGTTGCTTGGAGGTTTCTTTGAAGGAGATTCCACTATGTACTTCCACTTCTATTATTTCAGCGTTTTGTTCTTTATTTGTACTGGCACATGTTGGTGAATAGTTGTCCTCTGATTTTTGAGACTATGGTTTTCTTTGATTTCATAAGACATATATGTATGGTATTTTGACATGTGATGTATTTGGTATTTGGTGACTTATTTGGTTTTTAAAGCAATTATGAAGTTATGTTCTAAATAAGTTATTATTTAAATTGTTTCCGCTGTTTTTACCTATTTCTGTCTTGTGAATCTTAGTCTCTGCTAGTTTTAGTTTATATCTACAACGCACCATGCCTTCTAGTGTTTCCTTTTGGGTATACTAAGGGGTGTGGGGTGTTTCAAAAATAAATAAAGAAACTATCGAAAAATTAAATAGTGCTAAATTAGAAATTGAAATTCTCAAGGATGAAAAAAAAGTATTTTAGAAGAAGTGCTTCAAAAATCTCAAGATTCTTGTATAAATTTGACTTCCCAAATCACTATTTAAAAAAATGAACTTCAAATATATCAAGATGAGAATTTTAAATTAGCCAAAGAAATTTATGACTTAAGTACTATTGTAGACTCTCTTAGAAATATAGTTAAAAATCTTAAAAATAATTTTGAAAAACTTTCAACAAATGCTTCTAACTTTAATAAAGGAAGGGAAATTTTGTCAAATATCATAAAGTCTTCAAAACAATCAACAAGTAAAAAAGGGTTTAGGCTTTATTGGCAGTAAAAAGAAACCTTCTAAAAATGGTTCTTTATATACTAAATTTAAAAAGGTAAATATTGTTATTTCTGAAAAACGTTCAAAAGCTAATGTGACTATAATTAAACTATGGGTATTAAAGACAAATGATAGCAATTTTGAAAATGACTATATAAAGGATTTCTTAATAATGTTCATAATATTAATGATTTTATTTTCAAAGAAAACACTAAACCCACTTGGGCATGGTTTCCTAAGATCTATCTATTAGGCCCTTAACATGGGAATAGGTACCAATTCGAACTCTTATTTTTTGGAAGGTACCCGACAAGAAAAAGAAGAGATGGATTCTTGGTAATGGATGTTCTAAACACATGACAGGAAATCAACACATGCTTTCAAATGTTAAATATATGGATGAAGGCACTGTCACATTTGGAGATAACTCCAAAAGATATGTTATTGGCATAGGGGACATCAGCAGTAAGGGTATATCTACTTCTCATTTAATTACTAATATCTTACTAGTAGGAAATATGAAACATAATTTACTTAGCATAAGTCAACTTTAAGATAAAAGATTTACAATTTCTTTCAAAAAAGATAAATTTAACATTTTTTTATCAAAACAAGAATCTAACTTTTGAAGGAATAAGAAAGAGGAATATTATGTGTTAAATATAAAAATTAGAAATAATAATAACATGGGTTTTTCGCCAATGGCCACAATCCATGGTTCTGGAACAAAAGATTTTATCATGTAAGCTTTAAATATGAACATGATTTATAAAAATGATTTGGTAAAAGGTTTGTCTATAATGAGCTTCAAAGTTAATAATCTATGCGATACATATCAGTAGGAAAATTGACAAAATCATCTTTTAAGTCTAAGAAAGTAATTTTGACTCTTTATCCAATAGTACTACTTCATTTAGACCCTTTTGGACCTACTCAAGTTAGGTCTCTTAACCATAACAAATATGTATTTGTCATTATAAATAACTTTTCTAAATATACGTGGAATTTATTTTTAAACATAAAAGAGATATTTTTGAAGTCTTTAAATTTTTTGCAAAAAGAATTCCAAACATAAAGAATTTAAAAATTAAAAATATTAGAAGTGATCATGGTGGTGAATTCGATAATGAATTATTTAATAATTTTTGCAATAAGAAAGGTATAAGTCATAATTTTTCCTTTTTAGAACATCTCAACAAAATGGTGTTGTAAAGTGGAAAAATAGAATATTACAAGAAATGTGCAAGAACTTTATTAAGCATTAGTTAATTACCAAAGAACTTTTGGACAGAAGTTGTGGCTATAGCTTATTATGTTTTAAATCGCGTATATATGAGACCGTTAAAAGAACATACACCGTATGAATTATTTACTAGTGGTAAACCAAATGTCTCATATTTTAGAATTTTTAGTTCAAAATGATTTATACCTAATACAAAAGACAATTTAGGAAAATTTGATTCGAAAGTCGATGATTTTTTCGAATATTCGATGAGAAGTAAAGCATATAATATATATAAAAATCAGATACTATAGAAGCAACCTTACACATATCTTTTGATGGAAATTATAAAATAAATAATGATGAAGGTGAGAATATTTCAATAATTCAACAAACAAGTTTTGAAAATCCCCATCAAAACAAAAATGTTGATAATACATTAAAATCACCATCTCGTATTCTAAAACATCGTCCACGATAATATTTTTCGTGAAATTGACACCAGAGTTAGAATTAGAAATCAACAAAATCAAGTGGGACAAGTTGCTTTTATTTTGAATATGGACGCAAAAAATGTTAAAAAAACATCTAAAGATGACTTTTGGATTTTAGCAATGCAAGAAGAATTAAATCAATTTGAACAAAATGATGTTTGTGAATTAGTTCCAAGGCCAAATAATCAAACCGTAATTGGTACAAAATGGGTCTTTAAAAACAAAGTAGATGAAAATGGTGGCATGGTAAGAAATAAAGCAAGATCAGCAGCTTAGGGGTATAATTAAGAAGGTATTGATTTTGAAGAAGTTTTTGCCCTATCTTTATATTAGAAGCGATTAGAATTATACTTGCCTTTTCTTAACTTTTTCAAATGGATGTTATAAGTGCATTTAAATCGATTTATAAAATAAAATGTCTTTGTTGAACAACCACATTTATTCGAACATGAAAAAATTTCAAATCATGTATTTAAATTTAAGAAAGCTCTTTATGGTCTTAAATAAGCACTATATGCCTAGTATAATCGACTAAAACATTATCTTCCAGAATCGGATTTTAAAATTGAAAACTTTGATTCTACTTTATTTATTTAAAGCAAAATAATTAAATTTTAATAGTTCAAATATATGCAAATGATATCATTTTTGGTTCCACAAATGAAACATTATGTAGCGAATTTTCAAATACTATGAAAAAAGAATTTGGAATGTCATATATGGATGAATTAAACTATTTTTTGGACTTACAAATTAAATAATTAAATAATGGAATTTTTATCTATGAAGTAAAATATTGCAACGGTTTATTAAAAATATTTGGAATGGAAAATAACTCTAGTAAGCCTACTCCGATGAGCACAATCTTCATCTTGAAAAAGATGAGAATGGTTAAGATGTAGATTGCAAGATTTCAAGCAAATGCCAAAGGATCGCACATATGAGCTATAAAACGAATTTTGTGTTACTTAACTAACACAAGAGATTATGGACTTGTTTATCTAAAGGAGTATCCTTTTAAACTTGTATCATAGTGAAGCGGACTTTGGAGGATGCAAACAGATCAAAAAAGTACTAGTAGCATGTGTCACTTCATCGGTCAGTCTCTTGTATCATGGTTTAGTTTAAAGCAAAATTGTGTTTCATTCTCAACATGTGAAGCGGAATATATTTCTACGGCATTGGCATGTGCACAAGGCACTTATATGCAACAAACGCTTTAAGACTATGATATTCTTCTTAAAAATTGAGCTATATACTGTGACAATTCAGGCACCGTGAACTTGTCAAAAAATCCTACTAATCATTCACGAAAAAACATATTAATATTCATCACCTTTTAAGCGATAATGTAGAAGAATGTATTGTTTTTCTAGAATTTGTTAATTTAGAGAACCAAATAGTAGATATTTTTACTAAGGCACTTGCAGAAAATATTTTTATAAATTTACGATGAAAATTAGGAATAAGTCCTCGGAATGAAATAATATAATAACATTCTAAATTTAACTAGTTTATTTAATTTCTGGTCCTAATTCAACCTAAATTAACATTCCAAGATACTAAGGTAATTATCTATTTTTAACATATTTCAAAAATCCATTTAATGTTAGAAAATTTATCACTAATCTACATACTCTTTGAAAAACAATAAATGTCTTATAAAGAAAGTTCATCCTCCTCTATCAATTTTGAATAACTTCATCTTCTTCATCATTAGAAGAATCGAATATTATTCTCCTAGAGGAAAGAAATTTAAAGAAGACCTAACCTTTGATGGCTACTGAATTCATCATAATGAAAAGTATAATAATATAAAAAAATACTCGTCCTCCTATCATTTGTACGTCCTGTCAGTCCTTTGGGCATCTTCCGGATGCGTGTTCTAGATTGGCCTTTGCTGATCCTATTCCACTATCTAATTGGATTCCTCTTCCTCGTCCTCCTGTCGGGAAATGAGTCCCGAAGGTTGCTCTTCCCCCCTTATGCTGATCCTGTACCATCTGTAGTAGCCACTCCTTCTGTTGTCCCAGTCCCTACCACCGTCGCTCCTCCTTCTGCTAACCCTATCTATTCTGCTACCGCTACTCCTGATGTTTCTCCAGTTGTTGTTGGTCCTTCTAGTAGGGCCCAGATTGAAAGTGCATCTTCTGTTTTGTCTGATTCTATTATTTGGAATTTTGAGGAGCGGGCCAGGATCCACGTTCCATCTGAGATGTAATACTCGCCGGAGACTGACACTTTTTATGCATTTATCAGTGATATTAAGGGAGAGAGTCGATTTCTTATATTTCACATTGACGGTGAGGGTCTGTCCTTTACTAGGGTTGGTGATGTCACGATCCAACTTTCTACCACCAGAAAGTTGTATCATGATGAAGAAAGAAAGGGATAGAAAAGAGAAAAAGATAAAGAAGAAAGAAGAAACAACATCAGAATCTCAACAGTGGATCGAATAAATTATATTAATCACATAAATATACATAATATACAACATCACTCAGAGTTACACAGAGATAATACATCACATATTTGACAGTTATAAACACCTGTCTAGTTAATACAACTCAAATACAACACAAAGAAACTACACAGAGATACCAACACAGCGGAACACTATATATATCTACAACGCCGAAGCCTCCTGCTCCATTTGCTCCTCCACAATTCGTCAATGCTAACCTGAATCCCTTGGCTACTCGTAAAAATTTGAGTACCCGAGAATTTAAGAAAAATAGAAAATAAACTCCGGGTCAGACATGGGTTTGGTATGAGTAACAGGTTAAAGTTGCTTAACTTTAAAAATCCTTTGAAAACAAAAGGTATCACGTAAGACTTCCCACACATAAACATGGAAAAGTTTTTACCTTACGCTAACCAAAACTTTGATAGGAAATCCAGTGATATTATAATAGGTCTAGGGTTTTCAAGTAAATAAGAAATAGCTGAAATTGTTACATTCATTAAATTCTAGCATACATAGGTATACAATCAAATCCGATGGCACTTATTGGAGATTGGATTCCATACAATGGCAGGGCTACCGGGGTACCGCCCGTCACAGTACTTGGCCTAGATCAGCGTACCGAGAACCCACCCTAAGTTCCTTGCAACACAAAGCCGGAACCATCCCTTACTGGACAATCCCAAACAAGACAACCCCAGCAGTTGTTGCAATCAACTGCCCACACAACCGAAATAAAAAGGGACATCTAGATAGGGGTATATCTCGCTCTCCAGTGGGAGCTACCCACGAAGCCTTGCTGCACCTCCCCTGTTTTAGCCATTCCCGGTTGATGAGGCTTAAGGTCATGATTACCTTTAGAGAACACATCTCTTAGAATGCTCATCGTCCACCTGACGATGTTCTGAAAGCATTCAATCCATACAAGTTCATTCCGGGTTCGAACGAAACCGAAGGCATTATCTCGTTACACTCATTTTGGAATCACCCTCGGAGTTAACGACAATAACCCTTGCACTCTGAATCTTCATCTTCACTTGAGATTCATGACCTATCGTTAATTTGGATTGATGTGGTTTTCGAATATCCAAATCTGGAAACCCGATCCTGGTCTCATCGAAATCCAAATCGTATCTTTTAAGGCCAAGTTGTTTTAAAGTTTAAAACAATTTAATTCAATTATCTATATACACACAGATAGATAAATCACAATATAACAATGGATAATCAACATCATTATCATAAACAGATAATCCATATCATCAACTCAAACAGATAATCAATATTATCATACTTAAAACAAGCATCCATATCACATAGATATTACTCATCTCATATCTGAGATCACAATTAATCAATGAAATATCATTCATTCATAAGCAATGATTTATCATTCACAAACTATAATTAATTTAAAATGAATTAAATTAATTACTTCTATCTCTAATTAATTTAAAGTAAATTAAATTAATTACTACATCTATAAATCCTACTTATACAACCATTGATTAAATAGAAATCAATTTAATTAGTCAATCTCTAAATATTCATCTTGATTAAACACCTTTGATTAATCATTCTCTAATTACAATAAGTAATTAGTCTTTTAATTAATTCCACAAATTAATTATTATAAATCATTCATATTAATTAACATTTAATTACTTCATTTATTGATTAAATATAATTAATTACATGTAACCTTAATTAATTACATTAATTAATCACTCCATTATTTAATTATTTCTTAATTAATCAATTCTTAATTACATCATTAATTATTAATTACTTTATTTAAATTAATTACATTAAGTAATTAATCTTCAATTAAAGTATAATTATTAATCACTCTTGATTAATCACATTCAGTAATTAACTACCCTTAATTACTTCTTTAAATAAATTAATTATTCCTTAATTAATTATCTTTAATTAATCCCTTGATTAATTCCATTAAGTAATTTCATTTAAACAATTTCCACAAATGATGACCTTTAAATTAATTAATCGAATTAATTATTAAAATTAATCACATTAATTAATTATTTATTAAACCCAAGTTAATGATCTTCATTAACTATTAACTATTCTTTAATTATTTTTCTTAAGTAATTAAACATTAATTAACCATAAATTAATTAATTCTAATTACCAATAAATTAATCTCTAATTACTTAATTAATTTAGTACCTAACAATAACTTAATTAATTCTTAATTACTTGATTAATTTATTCCTACCCATTAATTAATAATCTTAACTTATCAAATTAATGATCCTTTATTTCAAATTAATTAACCTTTAATTAATTTAATTAAACGTTAATTAATCAATTTAAACCCTTAATTACTAATATTTATTAACCCAAATCATAAATTAATTAAATTGATTAATTATCTGTTAATTTCCTTAATAATTTATTTATCTCAAATCATTAAATCTTAATTTATTTTTAAAATAAAACATTCTTCTTATTTATGACTTAATTGTCATTTACAATTGCGTTTGAACATTTTACTTTGAATTTACTTTTGAATTCCATTTTAAATTAAGATTTAAAATGATTTATCTTATCAAAATCTAAACAATTTAAAGTAGTTAAAACAATTTAAAAACTTTATTTATTTTTAAACTAAAATTCACTAACTTGAATTCCATATTTAAACTTTAATTTAAAACTTATTTAAAACTTTACTTTACATTTAAATTTCAGTTTTTAAATTCCATGTTAAAATTTAAAAACTGAACAAACAGGTTTCTGTAAAACCCGTAATACCATTTCAACCTGAGTCATACCTTAATGCTTCGAGTCAACAACCCAATTCCCTCGAGAAAATTATCAGATTACTTCGAGTCAAATATAAATTAACTCGAGTAACCAAATAAACTTTATCAAAAAGTAGAAAGTGCACCGTGCACATGCACGATGGCACTGATCGTCTCCGATCATCAGTGACGATCTTCCCACATCCAAAATCACTCAATCACCCTAACTCGATCATCAGATCGAACTCTTAACCTTGAAATTGAATTCGAGATGACTCCCCCATACCTAGAAACAGAACCCACTTCACAGACCCAAAACCTGGCAACGCCTAAATCTCGAAACGTCGATCACCAGAGAATCTGCTACTCCGGCCACGACTTCGCCTACGACCAACCTTCCATCTCCCAAAATCCCACTGCACTCGATCAACCCAAAATGTCGTGGTGGTCGATTCATTATACCTAGTTAAAACTAGGGTTAAAATCAAAAATCGAACACCTCTACCACCACAATGATCTGACCATCTTCCTGGAAATTTTCCTGGCCTCACCATTCGCTCCTCTTCCTCCAGAAGAAACTTCAACCCTACAGAACCCCGAGATCACCAAAACTTCCCAAAAGTCCAAAATCAGTGCAAACCCAAATTGCACCTTCATCTTATTTATAAAAATCTTGATTTTAGTGTTAAAAATCATGGTTTGGTTTATGTATTCAATTGATAATACTGAATTTATAAATTACACTATTTGAATTTTGATTTATATTGAGCATGCACTGATGTTTTTAAATTCCAGAGACAACAGACTTTATTTTGACTAACTTAAATTTTTAAACATTAAACCAGGTTAAATCAAACAATATTTGTTTGATAATCAGATCCTAACAAGAACTAGATCATGTGTGGTAAGGACTTTAATAAAAATTTTGAGCCTAGGAAAAACAATGTTAGAACAGAGCAATTTTAAACAGCATGCACATAAATAATATTCACATCAGACATTCACTTATATATACATGCAATACACATTTATATTCAACCATACTAACATGCAACCAAATTATATTTTAAATTTTTAAAAGTTACTCACCTGAAGATAAACAGAGAGCAAATTTTGAAACTGTAAATGGCATTTGCGTGTTTTTGTTTTGATCCCAGAAAACTTGAAAACTTTGTCTTACTTTGATTCCTTTAAACTGGAAAGCTTTGATCTTCCTAATCAGCTTGCCTTTGTTTGATGAAGTTATTTAAGTTTGTAAAAGAAAAGCTTACTATTTTCTGGTTTGCAGTGTTGAACGAATTGAAATGAGAAGGATAATATATAAAAGTGTTTACAGGGTTATGCCATATGCCTGGTACACTATCTTTTATTTTATTACATAGGTCAGAGATTTTTAAGTGTTGGAGGCTGAAATGAGATGTCTTGAGTACTAGAGATAATGGCATTAAATGCCTTGGTACCTTACCCATTGCATACTTATCCTTTTTTCCAATTTCGTATGTACTGACTGATATTACTTGCCTGCCTACATATTTTATTTAACTATAGTGTATACAATACTTATTACTTTACTTTGCATTTCCTTTACTTGCCTTACAGGCTACATACTTCCTATATTTTACCTGTACACATGAAACATATTTCCTTGCCTAGCATACTTTACAGCCTACAAATTTCCTTGTTATTTGAATGATACCTTTTTCCTATTTACTTTACTTTGCTTTTGAATTTAGTTATTTGTTTATAGATTTTTAACTTATGGATTAACTTTTATTTCCAATACAAGTGCTTATTATTATTTCACTTTTTATTTTAAAACTTAAATTACCAATACTAAATTTACTTTATATACTTATGTTAATATTTATGAAATTTGTTTTATTTTAAATATTATTGAAAGAATGTATTTTAAATTTTCAAATCATAGCTTCTTTCAAAACACATAGATATAAATAAATTAACTATTTCTATTTGTATTAAAAACCCATTTGAAAAGACATAATATTATTAATATTGTTTTTAAAAATAACTCATTATTGAATTAAAATAATTTATAAAAGAAACTATCACTTCATTACTTATTTTCATCAAGCTATAATTTAAAAAGAACAAACAAACCCTTTATTAAATTTAAATTTAAGCTAAAATCATTTAAACAAATTTTAACTTTAAATCTTGTGTATATTTTAAAGACAATTGGTTATTTATTTAATATTAAATTAAATCAAATTTCCAAATTACCAAAAATATTAGAATTAGAAAATATGTCCTTATTTATTAACTTTAAAACAAAGCTTGTCTATTTACAATATATACAAATATATATATATATATATTATAAATAGAAAACAATTTATTAGCTTTTAGAAGATAAATTATCAGTCAAATATTTATTTAAAAGATGATTATTAAATCAACTCAAATCTTATTAACAATTATCATCATATCAAATTAATTTTAACATAGATTGTTAAATTGATATTGCTTAAAATTTCCGGGATATCACAGGTGAGATTGGTGAGGAGAATAAAAGTAAGTTTTATGACGTCGGTTGGGATAGAAAATTTATTTACTCTCCAACTTCTGAAGGTTATGATCCACATCTAGCTGCTCTTTTCTCTGGGTATGTTCATGTTATTGGACTGTCGTTTATTGTTGGTAGTGGCGATTCTTCTCCAAAGGGCACGTAGTCTTAGTTGATTAGTAGTTTTGGCTCCTTTTGCCTAGCTTTTGTGCTTTATTTTTCTCTTTGATTTGGGATCCTTGCACCCGTTTTAGCTGTTCTGTGCATGTGCAGAACACCTATTTACCCATTATTTATATAGTGGCACGGTCCACTATAAAGCCGGCTAGCATTGCTAAAAAAATACTCAATAAAAATTAAGATGATAAAATTATGCCATCATGAAGGAACAAAGAAGGATAAGATCGGAGCGACAACAACAAGGAGAAAAATTAAATATCATTGAAAGAACGTTGTCAGTTTTTTATGGAACTGCTCAAACTAGAAATAGTATCGGTAGTCATCATTCCATGAATTCAATATCATTACGAATATATGATCCACAAAAACTACCTTTGTTTGATTCTGATCGCACGGCCCATTTTGGATATCATGATTGAAGGAAGTCATTTGATCAAAAATGTTATAATTATTTCTATCATCATATTGTATATATTAAAACATTTAAGTATATCTATATATTTTTCCTGAAAATAAATAGTCAGATGTCTAACTAGTATAAGCAGACGTCTGAGACATAGTCAGACGTCTGACTAAACCCATCAAACATCCGACTCGTTTCAGACTTGTTTTTCATATAATTTTTTGAATTTATTATCTTGTTTAAAGCATCAACCACCCCATTATCTCCTCAACTCATTAGTTAAAATAGAAAAGCCTTCTCCTCTTTTCATTTACTTTCCCAATTTATTTTCTACAAATCCTGATTTTCTCTTAAAATACATCCATGGCACCCAAATAGAACTTTTCAAGCACTATAAATACAAGTGAAATTTAATTTTTTAGATAACTATTTCTTACTTATTTTTTACTCTCTACTCTCTTGTGAATCATGGAAAGCAAACAGATTTCCACTTCCACAATCTGCACATTAAAATCGTCATCTAAGGGAAATTATAGGAATGATGTACTTTGTTGATGCATCGATATTTTATCTAAAACACACAAAGACAAAAACTTACTACTTTTATATCGACTTCTCAGGCATTTTGTAATATCCATGTTCCTCCGGGTTAAGTGAAGTTTTTTAGTTAATTCCGGGAGGAGTTTGGGACTGGACGTAGGATGGGAAGTCCGAACCAGTATAAAAATCTCCGGTGTGATCGTTTTTACTTTCTTTACTTTATTATTCCGCTGCATATCTACTACTGATTAGATACATATATAAAGTTTATCTAAATTATTAGTATACAAGTTTTAATTTAGTAGAACAATTCATATTACTCGACCCATAGCGACTTTCATTTGGTATTGAAGCCTGAGATTCTAGAGATCATAATATCATCCTAGAATAAATGGCCATAAAGAGATCTAGTCAAGGCAATAGAAAGAAGAATAATAAGAAAGAAAAATCAAAGAGCAAATAAGAAAATGCTTCATGGCTAAACTCAGATCACAATCGGTATGCTTAAATTCTTTATATAAGGTTCTTTTGTTAGCATACAATGAGTTATTAAAAGATTGTAAAATTTTGAATAAAGTTAATAGAATTGCATTAGCTAAGTTAGAAGATTATGAGCAAGAAATTTCCACTTTAAAGGAGGAAAATAAATTTTCGGTAAAGCAAACTAATTTTTTTTGAAAATATGGTAGAAGAACTTGTTTTACAAAAAGATTTACTACAAAAAGAAAATAAGTAATTAGATGTTAAAAATAATGATCTTTTAAAGGAAATCAATGTTTTACAAAATAAAAATACATTTTGGAAAATTCTTTAAATAATTCTAGCTCTTTAATTTTGTCTCTTACAAAAGAATGTGAAATTTTTAAAAGATAATAGTAATATTTTGCAAAAAGAAGTTTGTGATTCTAAAGAAAATTTTGAAAAATTAAAAAATCATAAATTTTAACAAAGGTAAAGATATCTTTTCTTCCATGGTTATAAATTTGAAAGCTCATAATGACAAAAGCGGTTTAGGGTATAAACAAGCTAAAAGTAAAAATAATACTAGATATGCATTCATGTATACTAATTTTAGTGCTACTACTACAAACCAAGATAGTTCTAAAACCATTTACAGTCATAATAGTACTTTGTTTAGAAATGGAAGAAAATATTTTTAAAGTACTAAGCTAATGACTAATGGTACTAAAATATGGATTCCTGCTAATATGATTGATCATGATAAAAAAATTTATATTAGCAACTATTATAAGAATGTGTTTTGTAATGAAAACAACCTTTATAAAGGTTCAACTACACCCAAATGGATATGGTTTCCTAAATCTTAGGAAACTATAAAAAACTTGGGTATGCATGCTTTAAATGTTCTTTTTTTTCTTTTTCTGATACCCTAGTTTATAAGTAGTAGTTATTTATTAGTGATTGGCAGTCCTACTTATAGTGCTAAAGCTATGAAATGCTATAAAAGGTAGAATTCTCTACTACAACACTTTGATTAAAATAATATTGTTTTAATACTATCAAAAATACTGAAAGTAATTACTATTTGATAAAATTGTTTCGTTATTTTTTATTTATTTCTTTAGAGGGTACAACCATACCTATTTTGGTAAGGTTTTCACCTTATGATTAATCCCCGGACCCTAGCGTAGTAAGTAGGTACCAAAAACGATTATTATTTATTATAAGTAGTTGGAGAAATGAAAGAAAAAGGATAGATTTTGAATTTTAAAGATGTTCCATACATTTGATGGATTATGTGCTTACAATGAAATAAGGACTTCAGCAAATTCAGTAAATTCTGGCTTATTTTCTTCATACTTAATATTGGGATTATCTTTTATTTTTTGAGGAATACTTTGCAATTTCTAAAAAATAATACTCATATTTTGGACTTATTATTACCTAAAAGGAAATATTTTTACATTATCTCATTCCTTTTGATAATGACAAAGGGGGAGAAATACATATGAATATTATTAGGGGAGATATTACACTCAGAGGGAGCTTTTATTATATTATAATATCGTTCTATATAGAATAAATATTTTAAAAAATTGTATAATTGTCATCATCAACAAGGGGAAACGTAAAACCTCTCTTGTTGGATTTTAAGGACAACAACTATACAATTATGCCAAAGAACTTCTAAGCTAACCTACAGGTACATGAGTATATCAAAAGGAGACAAAATGAATAAACAAATTAAAGACACAAGTATTCAACATAAAGACACCAATACAAAGTAAGATAAAAGTATATATGTGGAGATACAAAGAGATACAAGGACAACAAATGATTTATAGACTCAATGAGTTAGAATGAAAATATCTATTAAGAGCTCAAAACGAAGACAAACTAATGTAAGAGTCATGTGTCTGTTAGGAACTGAGATGTTGGTTTTGATGACAACAACCTTTTTAACTTATCTTATTGTAAAAATATATACTAACACTATTGTCTAGAAAGATATGTATATGCATGAACTATGCAGGATATATATATATATATATATATATATATATATATATATGCAGGTATTGATTACTGAAGACTGATCAGTATAAAGACTTAAGACTCAAGATTCAGAATGGATATATCAAGATTGAAGACTCTAGAGTATCAAGATCAAGATTTCAAGATAAGTGTCTAGTTTTTCTTAAAACATCATAATAGCATGGAAATCTTCATTCCAAATTTCATTTGGGATGGAACCCATTTCTACCTTCTTAGTGGCTTACAAACCCATGACAAGTAGCTTACAAACCTACGACAAGTGGCTTACAAACCCACGAACATCCTAGTTTTGTACAAGTTCTCGAGTCCTGATGTGATGAGATATTCTGCAGGAAGAAGCTTGCAAAACTACTTCAAAATGGTTTTTTAAAATGATTTTCAAAACTACTTTTCAAAATGTTTTATCCTTAAAAATTATCTTTTCAAATGATTTTCAAAAAGATGTTTTAGCCTTAAAATATTCTTTGTTTTTGTTTTTAAATAAACTCTTGTTTTAAACTTCATTTGTTTTTAAAACTATCTTCTGATTTTTAAATATTTTCTTTTATAATATATATATATATATATACTTGAGATTTAAAATCAAATTTATATATACATTCTAAAAATATATTTTTCTACTCTTCTTTATTTTAAAACATAGGAAAATTAGTTTATTTTACTCCAGAATCATTTCATCTTGTTTTCCTTTCAATACCATTTTCAAAACAAATTTTACATTGTTTTTGACTAAGGGATGTCGACATCATGGGATACCCCATGTCGACATGGTGGCCGTTAAATTCAAAAGTTTCAATTTCCAAAAGAAGTGTCTATTCGTTTAAATCTCTTCACGAATGGTTATGACCGTTACTGGTCTATAAATAGCCTTCACAAATGAATTTTTTAACTAACTATTTTCTTATTTTCTTCACTCCTCCACAAATCCATATTCTAAAATTTTCATATTTTTAAGATCGTGCCAAAATTCTGCCGAATTCCCAAGTGAATCAAATTATAATCTCATTCTTGTTTGATTCTATGCCCTCTCTCGAAGATCAAAGTGCTATTCAGAGTTATAGGATCAATTTGTAATCAAAAGTTTATCGAGTCTCTTTGTAAGGTGTGGTTGTGCCTGGAAATCAATTGGGTGATCTTGTATCCCTTAAATCAAGAGAGTTTTCCCCGAACTCAAAGACAGGAGGGTACCTCAAGGCCTTTAGAAATTGAGGATTGTAATCTCGACATTGGTATAATAAAAATCTGTACGAGGTGTTTGCCTTGGTGCAGGACTGGACGTAGGGTAACTCCGAACCAGTATAAAATCCGGTGTGTTCTTTTCTTTTATTGCTTTTTATTTACTTTCTGCATCTATGTTTGATTTTGTGATTGTTCGTGATTAAGTTCTGCATTTGTTTGTGTCATAATTTTAATTTAGTCCATATAAGTATTAGAATCCATTAAACACTATTCACCCCCCCTAGTGTTAAATTAGCCTTAAGATCCTTAATCCGCACTCCCTTTCAATTGGTATCAGAGCGAGGTTTTCATAATCTAAAAGTTGAAAATTGTTTTAATGGCTACCAACACTAGTAATGTCAACTCTGGCACTTGTTCTATTAACACTAACACTAGTTCATTTGTAGAAGGTCAGTCTACTGTCAGACCATCATTTTTCAATGGCAGTAATTATGCATATTGGGCTTGTAAAATGAAAATTTATTTACAATCAGTAGGATTATACACTTGGAATATCACACAAACTGAGTATGTTGAACCAACTACCGATTTTACCCAGTGGACTGCTGAGCAAAAGGGTGTTTCACAAAATAACTCAAAGGCCATGAATATATTATTTTGTTCACTAGATAGGAATGAGTTTAATAGAGTGTCTGTTTGTAAGTCTGCATTTGAAATCTGGAAAACTTTGCAAGTTACTCATGAAGGAACAAGCAAAGTTAAACAGACTAAAATTTCCATATTAACTAATCAGTTTCAATTGTTTAAAATGCATGCAAATGAGTCCATTTTCGACATGTATTGTCGATTTCAAGATATTGTTCATTCACTAATTTCACTGGGAAAAAGTTTTTTGGAGGAAGACCAAGTCAGAAAAATTCTAAATTCACTCACTCCAGAATGGGATCAAAAGACACTTGCAATCGAAGAAGCAAATGATATCAGTCTAATGAAAATAGAAGAATTGATTGGGAATCTGATGTCTTATGAAGTTCAACTACAAGGAAGAAGAGAAAACAAGGCTACAGAAAAGAAGTCATTAGCCTTCAATGTAACAACTGAAGATTCAGAACCAGACAGTGATGAGGAGATTGCTTTCATGACAAGAAACTTCCGGAAATTCCTAAAATATAGAAAAATGAATAGTTACAAAAGAAATGATCAAAGGATTTCCAGAAATAATACGGAGAATGTCAACAATGATAGATGCTACAATTGCAATAAAGTCGGGCATCATAGGAAAGATTGTCTATATCCAGATAAACAGTTGTTCCCTCCAAACAATGATTCGTCAAAGAAAAGAAAGAAAGCATACACAACAACTCTTGATGACTCAGACTCATCATCTAGTGATGATGAAAAGAAGACAGATAATTCAAATTTGTGTTTCACTGCTATTCATGAATCAGACGACGATGGGAGTATGGATCTAAAAATAGGTACGCATTTACATTATTTTTAATTTTTCTTGTTTGAATGGATGCTTGTTTGTTTGCTTGATTTTTTTTAAATTCCTTGAATTTTAAATTCAAATTTATCCCTTGAAATTTGAATTTTAAATTCAAAAATAATATTATTTTAATAATATTTTAAATATTAAATTATTAATATTTAAGTATTATTATATTTAATGTTATCATAGGAATTATATAAGTAGAATATAGGATATAATATATACATTTATTAGAAACTAGGAATAGACACTTGTCCTTTGATTCAATAGGCACATGTCGACATACCTGGATACCCCATGTCGACATGCCCCTCAGAAATTTGATTTCAAAATTTGAATTCAAACTTTTGAATTTCCCTCCACCTTTTCACCAACTTCAATGCTCTGGAAAGATGCCTCTTGACCAAAGAACATGTCTATAGAATCTCTATTTAATTCACTCTCCTTATCATCACTTTTCACTTTTATTTCAAATTTCAAATTTATCTTCATTATCTTCAACTCCTCTCAAACTTCTTCAATGGCCTCTTCAAGCACTCCTAACACCATTAGGCTTCCAAAATCTATCAAAAACTTTCTTTTTAATGACCCGGAAGCTATCAAAGCTTACATCAACTATGTAAACTTTGGTAAAATTCATACGGGGAAATTTGCTATTTTTGAAGATTTTCCTTCTTATGAAATTAAAAATATTTTTCAACAATGTTCAATTCTTAGTGTAGTAGATAACAAAAAAAATGATTTTGTATGTTATTCAAATCTTATTAAGATGTTTTATGCGAATTTGAATCGTGGTTTTGATGATGGGCAAGATGGAAATATTTGGAGTAGTGTTAAAGGAACACAAATAGTTTTGGATTGTGAAATTTTAGGAAATATTTTGGGATGCAAGTATACCGGAATGAATCTCTCGGAATTTCAAAAAAATGAAAATGATCGAGAGACATTTCATCACATCTTTGAAGGGGATGACAATTTTGAATTCAAAAATCGTTATTTTCGTCCAAAAGCAAGAATTGTTAACCTTCTTATTCAACACACCCTTTTACCAAGATCGGGAAACTACAACAACCCAACTTTGAAAGTTTGCAAAACTCTTTTTGCAATTTTTGGAAATTATGATATCAATTGGGCTCAAGTTATTTTGGATGAGCTAAGGCCCAAGAATTTTACTATGGGTGAAAACACATTATATCATGGAGTTTATCTCACTCGGATTTTTAATTACTTTGGAGTTGATTTCAAAAGGAAAGAATTTATAACTAGAAAAGTGTTCAACCATGGAAACATTTCCCTTATGCAAATTCCATTAGTGTTTCAACCATATGAAACACTTACGGAAAAGGAAGAAAGGCTTACTCACGAAGAGATGGAAGAAATGGAGGAAGAAGCAGAAGAAGAGGAAGGAATGGAAATTGAAGAGGAGGAAGAGGAAGATCAAGAAACTTCCTTAGACAGTATTGAATATCTTACTAATCCCGCTAATCCATCCATTAAGACCATTCTCAATAATCAAAGAATTATAGTGGAAAATCAAAAGACACTCAAAAGATCAATGAGTAAGAAAATGGATAAGATTTCCACTAAAATCAACAAGTTCTTCGTGAAAGTTAGTAGAAAGCTTGGACTATCATCTTCTTCATCTTCATCTAATTAGTTTTAGTTCATGTTATCTTGTTTGCTTCAAGTTCTATCCATGTATTTTCCTTTATTTTAGTTAAAATTATATTATTTTATGTAATGTTGACTAGAATCATTAATGAAATCTTTTATTTCCTGTTATTCAACTTCACTTGTCTCCGTAATTGCTTGTTTTTATATTATACAAATTTTAGTTGCATAGATTTGTTCATAATATTCAAAACAAAGCAAATTGTCACTTTAGGCAGAGGCATGTCGACATCCCCCATCCCCCCATGTCGACATGCAATGGGCAGAAAGTAGTTACACTTTCAAATTTTAATTTCATGTAACTAACTTGTGTCTATTCATTTTAAACGACTTTCTACCCCTATTTATACCTGTTTCTTCCAGAATAAATTATCAAACTTCATTTATAATCACTCCCTTTCATATTTCTTGATATTTCTTGAATTATGGCTTCTCCGATTAAGAATCTAAGTGATAATCTTGAGGAAACTCTCACTTCCTTCAAGAATATCCTTACATTCATACTTCGTAATCAGCGCCACTTAGAATTGAGTCAAATGCAGATGATCAAGGAGCAAGAGAGACATTTCGACGCCCTTCGTTGGATGATCTCAGCCCTTAACAAGGACGATCTCGAAGGAAATCCACCAGTCACTCTCAAAAAAGATAAAGAAGAATGGGATGCCATCAAAGCATACCCTATCTTTAGAGAAGATGGATGGGTGGAAGTACCAAGGAATGTCTAGTCATTCTGTATATTATTTGTTTGATTTGATTAGTGTGTTTTAAACTTTTTTTTTTGAAAACCCAGGAGAACCCGGTGAGCCGGTAAACACCTTAGAAGAGTATAGTAAAGCCGTCCGCTTATCCAAGCCCCCATACCCCCGGGTAAATTTATATAGGATAGGAAAGCGCATGGTAGGAATCGAACCTGGGTCTTTTTACCAAAACCCAAGCCTCCTTTCCACTGCGCCGCACCCGCAGGCGGTGTGTTTTAAACTTGATTGACTTGACTTATTTAAAACATTTGGTGTGGTTTTTATATATGATTGGATTGAATAATTACTGTATATATATGATTGGATGATGATTGATTTACTTCTGGATTACACTTATGATCACACTCATGATCAAATTTCACATTTATGATCGCATTTCATACTTATGATCACACTTAGCACTTATTACACTTATATATGGATTACTCTATTGTATTATGGTTGATTATCTTATATCAAGTTCATGAAATTTATTAGTAAGAAGTTTTTGTTGATGATAAAGGGGGAGAAGTTATAAAATAGTAGTTGGCTTGGAGTAAGGGGGAGTTAGGATTGGAGTAAGGGGGAGTCATGGAGTAAGGGGGAGTTATGATAGGAGTTATGGTATGGTAAGTATATTTTATAAATACAGGTTGTCATCATCAAAAAGGGGGAGATTGTTAGGAACTGAGATGTTGGTTTTGATGACAACAACCTTTTTAACTTATCTTATTATAAAATATATACTAACACTATTGTCTAGATAGATATATATATATGTATGAACTATGCAGGATATATATATATGCATGTATTGATTGATGAAGACTGATCGGTATAAAGACTCAAGACTCAGGATTTAGAATGGAGATATGAAGATTGAAGACTCTAGAGTATCAAGATCAAGATTTCAAGATAAGTGTCTAGTTTTTGTTAAAACTTCATAATAGCATGGAAATCTTCATTCCAAATTTCATTTGGGATGGAACCCATTTCTACCTTCTTAGTGGCTTACAAACCCATGACAAGTAGCTTACAAACCTACGACAAGTGGCTTATAAACCCACGAACATCCTAGTTTTGTACAAGTTCTCGAGTCCTGATGTGATGAGATATTCTACAGGAAGAAGATTGCAAAACTACTTCAAAATGGTTTTTCAAAATGATTTTCAAAACTGCTTTTCAAAATGTTTTAGCCTTAAAAATAATCTTTTCAAATGATTTTCAAAAAGATGTTTTAGCCTTAAAATATTCTTTGTTTTTGTTTTTAAATAAACTCTTGTTTTAAACTTCGTTGTTTTTAAAACTATCTTCTAATTTTTAAATATCCTTTTATAATATATATATACTTGTTAAAATCAAATTTATATATACATTCTAAAAATATATTTTTCTACTCTTCTTTATTTTAAAACATAGGAAAATTAGTTTATTTTACTCCAGAATCATTTCATCTTGTTTTCCTTTCAATACCATTTTCAAAACAAATTTTACATTGTTTTTAACTAAGGGATGTCGACATCATGGGATACCCCATGTCGACATGGTGGCCGTTAAATTCAAAAGTTTCAATTTTCAAAAGAAGTGTCTATTCGTTTAAATCTCTTCACGAATGGTTATGACCGTTACTGGTCTAAAATAGCCTTCACAAACGAATTTTTTAACTAACTATTTTCTTCACTCCTTCTTCTCCACAAATCCATATTCTAAAATTTTCATATTTTTAAGATCGTGGAAATTCTGCCGAATTCTCAAGTGAATCAAATTATAATCTCATTCTTGTTTGATTCTCTGCCCTCTCTCGAAGATCAAAGTGCTATTCAGAGTTATAGGATCAATTTGTAATCAAAAGTTTATCGAGTTTCTCTATAAGGTGTGGTTGTGCTTGGAAATCAATTGGGTGATCTTGTGTCCCTTAAATCAAGAGAGTTTGCCCCGGACTCGAAGATAGGAGGGTACCTCAAGGCCTTTAGAAATTGAGGATTGTAATCTCGACATTGGTATAATAAAAATCTGTACGAGGTGTTTGCCTTGATGCAGGACTGGACGTAGGGTAACTTCGAACCAGTATAAAATCCGGTGTGTTCTTTCCTTTTACTGCTTTTTATTTACTTTCTGCATTTGTGTTTGATTCTGTGATTGTTCTGTGATTAAGTTCTGCATTTGTTTGTGTCATAATTTTAATTTAGTCCATATAAGTCTAAGAATCCATTAAACACTATTCATCCCCCCCTCCAGTGTTAAATTAGCCTTAAGATCTTTAACCTTCACTCCCTTTCAGTGTCATTTATTAGTGTCGTAGATATACATGTACAATCTCCTTTACGATGATTGCACACAAACACAAACATTTCTAAAAAGCTAGATTTAAAAGAAACTTAAGACATAAAATTTTACTTTTCTTTTATTGAAATTCAACCACCTGAATTTATAATTCAGATGTCTTAATACGAGAATTGCAAACAGAACATTTTCAAGGTAATTTGGCCGTCTGAATAAAAATTCAGCAGTTTGAATTAATTTTTTTTTAAACATTTTTTTTCTGTTGCATACTATCAAATTTCATCCATTTGAATTAAAAATTCAACCATCTGTTTGTACAAAAAGGAGTGTCTATTTACATAAAATTCAAATCTAGAGAGTTGTCTTCTTCTCCAAAGGTTGCATCTTCTCTAATGGCGATGACCTTTCAAATAGAACTTTTCAAACACTATAAATACAAGTGAAATTTGGTTTTTTTAGATAACCAGTTCTTACTTACTTTCTACCCTCTAATCTCTTGGGAATTATCAAAAGCAATCAAATTTCAACTTCCTCGATATGCACATTAAAATCATCATCTAAAGGAAGTTATAGGAAATGGGTACTTTATTGACTCAGTAGTGTTTTATCCAAAATACACAAAGTCAACAACTTGCTACTTTTGTAGTTGAAGTCTTGTTGGAGATCTTCAGGCAAGTGAAGTCTTGTTCGACTATTGAGGCATTTGTAAGATACATGTCTTTTGGGTTAAGTGAGAGTTGCTTAGTTGATTTCAGAAGGAGTCTGGGGCTGGACGTATGATGGGACGTCCGAACCAGTGTAAAAATTTCTGATGTGATCATTTTTATTTTCTTTACTTTATTTATTCTAGTGCATATCTACTATTGATTAGATATATACTTTATATAAGCAATTAGTATACAACTTTTAATTTAGTCAAACAATTCATATTACACGATCCATAGCGACTTTCAAATTTTAGGTACATATTCACTGTTAGCCATAAAACATACCTCATTACCTTTATTCTCTGAATCAGTGCTACTTAATTTGGTATCATAGTCTTCCTAAGTTGCTATGAATTCCTGTTTCCTCTTTTTAATTGAATCGGTATTGGAAGAATCTTTTGAATTCTTCAGTGTTGGGTAGCCCCATTTCAGATGTCTGGTTTTTGTTGCATTCGAAGTATTCTATTGCACTTCTAGAGTTGTTGTTGTGTTGTCTATTCTTTTTGAATTTATTCCTCTTTTTGTAATTTAGAAATCTTCTGAAATTCCTTTCCATAAATGTTATCTCTTCATCATTATATGATCCTTATTCTTCAGTTGTAGCGTTAAAACCAATGGCTTCTTTTCAATTGCCCGGCCTTCCTTTCTTCCTTGTAATTGAACTTCAAACGACATTTACTTACCTATTAATTCTTCACTTTCATTGTACTTATATTGTTAGCCTCTTCTATTGCCAAAGTATTTAGATCTCATTCACTTGAAAGTAAATTTAGAATCTTTCAGACTTGGTCTTCCTCAGTAAAGTTTTCTCCTAGTGAAATTAAAGCATGCACTATGTCTTAAAATTTAGAATACATGTTAGAAATTGACTCATTATGTATCATTTTAAATAATTGAAACTAGTTAGTTAACAAAGAGATTTTGGTTTGCTTAACCTTACTTGTGCCTTCATGTGTGACTTGTAATATTCACCAAATTTCGTATGTATTTTTACAAATAAACACTCTATTAAACTCATTTTTTATCAAAGGCACATGATAGTATATTCATGGCCTTCAAATTGTTTATTTCTTGTGCCTTTGCTCATTTGTCCATTATGCATAACTATTCTGAGGCTCGGTGTACTCAGTTTGTGTGATATTTCATATATCTAAACTATTAGACTATAAGTAAATTTTTACCCTACATGGCTAATAAGCATTATTACTGCTATTAAAGAGTGGAGGTCTAGCAGTAGATTGTCCTTTTACAAATGTGTTAAACAAGGTACTTATGTTAGTATCCATTTAAACTTTTCAAAAATCAAAATATTTTTTTTGAAAACAAATGCTCTGATACCAAACATGGGTTATGATGTGCTATCCCAATACTATGTGGAATGGAACATAAGGCTAACATAATAATAAAAAGGGAATAGTGTTTTCAAACTTATTGCTAATTTATACTGTGTTTGTTAAACTTAACAAAATAGAATCTAATTCACACGAAATAATATAATAAATGCAGAAAGTAAAAGCAATAAAGTAAAGAGAAGAAGACGCCAAGAATTTTTATAGTGCTTCAGATTCCCAATCCCACATCCAGTCGGTACCGCATACATAAATTCAGTATAACAAACCTGCAATTCCATGGGTGGCAAATTCACCAATAAAACTTGACTTGGAATCAACTAGCAAGCAACACCTATACTGACTTTTCGTAGATGACATGACACACATAATCTCTTGTAATTCTATGAGTAACAAAAACACCTGATCTTCTTGACTTGCCACAGGTGGTCAATATAACCTGTAAAATCCTATCCTTTTATGAATGGTAAGATGCACCTTTATAAACAAGTAGTAGAGTACTACTAATACCTATAAGAAGATTAATCTTTCAATCACAATTTCAAGTAATCTTCAATTCAAGTTGCTATAAACCTCCTATAGAGATATACCTTTGATTTCTTTGAGGAATATGATAAGAATAGAGAATAAGTGATGGAGAATTTGTATGTGGACTCTTTGATTTTCAGTAGTTCACAAATCTATGAAGAAATAGAGTGGATTCACAAAGTATAAGTAATAAGTGTATGTGAGCAATAGGACTTTTTTTTAAAATATAAGAATGTAAAGAGTAAGGGAAATGAGAGAGAGTTTATTAAATTTCATTCTGCAGACCTTTAAAATAAAGATGAAGAGAAGTGATATTTCACAAAAGGGTGAAAGAAATTCTTTGTCCATTTAAATTCAAAAGTTATCATAATGGCTAGTATAAAAAGGTTATGAAGAATAAAATAAAGAGTTTTTAGAAGAGGGAATTCAACGAATTGCTACAGAATCTTTAACAATTAAATCTAAGACCTGATATACTTAAAATTGACTAATTGTTGACTTGTACTCTTCCATCCAATGCCCCTTACGTATCCTATGTTGTCCTTGAGTATTTAATTCATTGTCCTTCTGGTCTTGTTCTTCTTACTTTTGATTCCTCATGGTCTACCTGGTCTTGTACTTGAGTTCTTATTTTGATCTTCCTTTATGTGTGTACAACATCTTTACTTTATTTTTCCGCAATATGTCTTGATAGTATTCCAGTGTTTCCTGTACTATATCATACATAAACCTGGAAAATCATCGGTACTTCTTATCTGGTTTTTATCATTGAAACCAATACATGTGGTTCTAACATGCAGTACTTGATTTTACTCATCTTTCTTGTAAATAAAAGAAAGGAAAAGTTAGAACGGATATTAAGATTGTAAAATGATGCAAAATGTGTGGATGTAGATGTATATGCATGGATATATGCCATGTGTAGTGCGGTTCTACTCAACTAGACCAAGAACATCAGGTTGTGTGGATTGGGTAAGCTCAACCTTAATAGGAGTTAGTTTGACAGGACGTATTCCCATAAGAAGTTATCGCATCCAACCAACTTGTCAAAGTCAAAATTCAAGTTTGCTAGGTCTTCGAGTGTTGGATGATTAGAAGAAGCAATAATTAATAACCTAGAGAGGCCTTGGGAAGACCTCTACAAAGGTGTTTAAACTAGGGAACCAAAATTGGAACTTCTGGATCATTCACATTTTCCCCAGTTGACTCTTTCCAAGAGGCACCCTCTACTTCTTTTTCATTTGTCTCCTTTCCTTCATTATATTCTCCATCCTCTTCTTTGTCTTTTCTCCAAGCTAGAGGCTGTCTAGCTTAGCCAACTGTTGTAGGTTCTCATCGAGCTGCTGGGATTAGCCCTCGTATTATTTGGTGTTAGATGCTTATAGAAGATTGAATGCCTGTTGTAGAGAAGGTGATACATTCAAAATCTTTGGTTAGTAAGGAGGAAGGAAGTACGATGCTTTGACTCCTAGATTACTTTAAGAGTATTCACCATGTGCCAAAGAGCATCATTCTCAATCCAATCAAGGATATCTTCGAGGGATCCAAGATGAGTAAGAAATTTCGACAGAGAGGAAGTTAATAGTAGGAAATTTGAAAGGTGATGTAAAGGAATTACATCTAGAGAGCCACCTTCATGCAAAACCATTGGGGAGGTGACAAAAAAGATATACCCTTGAATTTTCTCCTCTTGTTATGTAGGTGAACTACAGCACTTTGGCGCAATGCACTTCGAGGAAGACATACAAAGTGTTAGAAGATCATCGCTTTAGATTTTACAAGTGCCTTATTTCAGTGAATCCAGGTTCCTATCCAAAATGATAAACAAATAGCATATATAAATTTAGAAGTACTTTGTATGACTTTGGATGCAATAGGGACGAAGTGAATATGAGCGATTGCAGGAACTGGCGTAAAAAAAGAATTGAGAGGTGGAACCACCCTAGAAAGGCATATGTATCTATTGCATGCAGCGTAACCAACTATTTTATTATGCGCCTACTCAAACTATTGTGGCAGCTTGACCTTGTCTTTTGGAATGTCATACTTCTTTCATATTCTACGAAGATGCCAAGCGGTAAGAGGGGATGAAGGAGAATAAGGCGGGTTGTTGAGGATGACTACTCCACCCAAGGCAATATCTGGAGCGTTCATATAAGTCTCTTCAATAATTATTAGAGTAAAAACAATTGTCGGCTCTTTAGAGGCAATAGACAGCCCATTAGCAGCCATTGAAGAAGCAGCTGGTATGGAGTTAAAGCAACAGTTGCGGAAGTGGATGTAGAAGTAGTTGTGGTAGCAGTTATTACAGTAGAAAGACGTGTTACTATATCTTAATTGGATACAAGACTCAAAAGACGAATATTACAAGGTATAATTTACTTTATCAAATTTCATATATGTGAGCAGTTAGTGTGTCTAGGCCTGGTATGATGGATGTACAGTGCCTAACAAATATTGACTTGTGTCGATCCATCACACTGTATATCGACTAGGAGAAAATAATATCCTATGAGTGCATGAAGGTCATGCTTCGTGAATTGTATATGGAAGTGAGCTATATGAAATGCATTTCTGTTTCTCATGCTTGAAAACGAATTCTGACTCATAGAATTATGTGTTGGATTGAAACTTCTAACGTATTGACTACAATAACAGTCCAAGATTAATCCATGTGGATAGGAACTCTTATTATCAACCATTGTCGCATTAAAGTGTTATTACATTTTTCTAGAAGTCGAAGATTTTGAAATCATTAAGGGTGAATAGTGATGGAACATGTATTCTTGGAAATTTCAGCGATAAATTTCAACAAAATCTCCAAATCCAATCCGTTCTACCCAAATCGATTGGATTCAACGATGTAAGGTTTTAAGAAATCATATGTGTCAAGGATCAATGTAAAATTAAGTTAATAGGTTGTAAATCATCTTACTGTGTCTAAATCAATGCTAATATCATCAAAGAATTTCTCGAATCCCCTAGAATTAAGCAATAAAGTTGAAAATCCTCAAATTGAGGATCGATGGGTGAAGTAAGGGTTGATACCGATCAAAGGAAGATGAGGGATTTGTGCATGGCAAAGATAGAGGAGCACCATACCTCGAAGCTATAGGAATCAATGTAAGTTAATCAAATTTGAAGGAAACCCTAAGTAAGAGCAACCATCAGTGCAGTAGAAGACGACGGGAGAAAAGCAAAGTAAAGAGGAAAAGTTCTAAGTATAGAGTACTTATATAAGAATCGATATCGATGATTGGTTACAATCCATATAAATAAAAAAGAGAATAATTTCTCTCAACCAACCATAATTCTCAATGATGAGTAATGAAATTCAAAGGTTCATGTACATTGACTTACCAATGGATTGATGAAATCTTTGCTGCAATGGATGAATTTTCAAGATTGAAAAACTCTAGAATTTATATCAATCAAGGAGACATAACTTAATGACTATGTCAAAGCAAAGTGTTTTTGAAAGTTTCGAATATCTACAAAGATGGTCTAAGTAATGGAAAGGTGTGTTCGCTTTAGAATCTGGTCGCTTGGCTTCGATAAAGCATACTTCATGTTCCCAAAAGCATGTGTTGGGAAGCAAATGTTATTCGTGATTTATCACAAGTGATAATCTAGTGATATCAGATTCATAAATGATTGAGGAATGGATACTTAGCTCAAAGAGGATCGAGTAAAAAATCTTATGAAAGGAAAAAGATGGAATATTGGTCAAGTGCATTGATTGGTACCGAACCATAGATGATCGGCATACATCCATTAATTTTTGTAATTCATAATGAATCTATGAAGAAACTTTATTTTAAAGCACGAAGAAAGGAAAATTGTAATGCGCCACCTTTATACCCAACCAATAATATTATAAGTAATATTGTTAAGTAATACGAAGAATAACGCTAGATAGGAGCAATTATCGGTGTCTATTCCCTTGGACTAACATTATCACGTCATCTTTTACCTCATAACACGATATAAAGACATGAGCAATCTCAGCACAAAATAATAAATACGTTGGCTAGTATAGTACAGAATAATAAATCACTAAAGAACATAGAGTCACATATCACAGCGGGAAATATAATACAGACTAAGTATAATACATAGAGTGAGTCTACAAAAGAGAATTCTAGTCCCAAATATGTACATATACATATAAACTTCGATAGGTCTCAAAAATATACATGACGCCATGAGTCAACATCTCATACAAAATATAAAACATGCATATAGAACTAGCATCAAAACGGAACACACAATATATGCATAACATAGCATACTCCTCAAGCTAGCCCATATCCAAAGTCACCGAGTCCCTGTACCTGTCAAGTCACGGTCTAACCCGAGTTTTGTAAAATTAATGGGTTATGCTATCTCTAAGTATCCTAAAAGGTGATATCACATACGAGCATGCATAAACCTCAAAATATAGAATTATCCATATAATATGCCTATATTCCACATAATAAGGCATCATTAGAAAATCATCATGTCATAAAGTTATATTGTGCCCATCATCGGTAATCATCATAGATATGATAAACAAACACATCAAGAATCACCTCAAAGAAATAGCGAGACAGTGAGTCAAAGATGAGCACATCGCAAGTCAACAACCAAAGACAAGCATATTGTAAACCAGCTTAATAGACAGCACATTGCAAGTCATCAACTAAAGATGAGCATATTGCAAGTCAATACAATAGACGAGCACATCGCAAGTCAACATAATAGACGATCACATCGCAGGTCAACACAATAGACGCACATCGTAGGTCAACACAACATACGATCACATCGCAGGTAAACACAGTAGACAAGCACATTGCAAGTCAACACAACAGACGAGTACATCGCAAGTCAAAATAATAGACAAGCACATCGCAAGTAAACATTATAGATGAGCTTAAAGCATGTCGAACCATAATTGATCGATGACGATTAAAAATGTTATATACTTTCGAATAGTAATCACTCGAGTATTGCCCGTATGTCTCATACCACTTAGTGTTACTTGAATATTCACTACAAGTTAGTAAATTCCACACACTATAAATAATTCTACACAGTAAGTCATATAACTAATTGATGAAGTGATATCGAGTGTCACATACCACTTGATACTATTAATTCGTTTAATCATAGTTCTCATTCCATAGAAGGATGTTTGGCATAGAAAGCTAACTCTAAAATCATTTAAGGTATAAATATTTATTTACAAAACAGATGTTTATTTTTAAGAATAATGAATAAACTTTTCAAGGCTAAATCAATACTCTTCTGATATATTTCTTTGTAAAAGATTTGAACACTCATATATATAGAGTTTTAAAAGTTATACATAAAATTATTATTGTTTTCAAATCCCTATCAAACATTTTACTTCAAAATACACACACATGTTTTGAAAGCTTGAAAGAATATATGATTCAAAATGCAATACTTTACAAAACACTAATACTATTATTAAAACTCCATAATAATCTTTCTTCGTCAAAATACTTACAGACGTATGTTTTGTAAACATACTTTTTAAACATGGAATTTGAAATCAAATATATATTAATATAAGGTCAGTTTAGAGAATATATTTTAATATAACTAATATAAAGGTAATTCCTTTTTTAATTTAATTTTATTTAAACGTATCATTTTAAATAAATTAGAAAACCTGAATTCCAAAAACTCAAAGGAAAACTCTTTATATTATAATTTGCCCAGAGCTGTATAAGCTTTAAGTTCGGCCACCGGTCCACCGGTGGGCACCCACCGGCCGACCGGTATCGGAAAATCCTAGAGCCTTACAGCTCTATGTAAACAACTATGAGCGGTTTCTCTTGATTCTGGTACCTGAAGTTAGTCTAAGGGGGACTGATAGATCACATATGAAGACATGTAATCATCCAAAGCAAGCATATAACTTTCAAAATCAAGGAATAGAAAAATAGCTTGCAATTTCAACTATTTTAAACTTTCAATAATTATTGCTTCATGTATTCATTCCAGTTATACGCAGATTACTACTAAAATCTCAATCAACAACTATAATAGTAGCATGCAATCAAAGCAGAGATAGTGATGAGGTTTATTCACCTTAATCCCTTTAGAAGCTTACCAATTCGAAAAAATTGACCTTACTTTCCTTATTTCAACTTACATTAGAAATAATTCAACCCAAAGAAGAACAAAAGGAATTCAAAACACTAAAAAATCTAATACAAAAGCTTCCTAAAAATGCATTCAAGGGTTGAGAACATTACCTAATTTTTATTTGAATTTTCTGGAATTTTCTTGAATTAAATGACTGGATTTTGCTTCTGGGTTTTATAAGAGATATAGTTTTCTAACCTTTTGTTTTCTGAATAGCTAAATGTATAATGAGAACCAAGAAATGGATTATAGTTATTGGGCCTTGGTTTGTTTATTAAACCAATATCAAATAAAATGTGCTTCATTCTTTTTTATACAATGTAACAAAATAAAATCTCAATATATCTAAAATGTTTATTTAGAAAATAAATACTCTTACACCACTCTATAATTAATTAAAAGATTTAACAAAATAAATTCTTTACTTTTCATAAAAATAGATTTCTTTATAAATTTCTTAAATATTAATCTAATATCTTAAATTTTTAACATTATATAAATTTACAATTCCATTCTTTAATAATTTTAAAAAGTTCTATTCAACTTTAAAACTCTAACATCTTAATTTTCAATTAGTAAAAAAAATGTTTTCATAAAATGAATATTTATTTTCCCACCAAATTCACTCATTAATTCTTTTATATTAGAAAAATCTCCATTTTATAATATCTTCAGAAATCCAGTACTTATAAAAATACCAAATTTTATTTAAAAATTCCAATTTAACTATTTTAATTTTATTTCGGGTAGCTCTCAAACCAGGGTTGTTACACAAATGCATGAAATAATAATGGATTTATGAAAAAGGTGGATAAAACATTTAAGTCCATGGAACGATAACACTCAATGGACAGATCGATGCTGCTCCATATAACTATTTAAAATTTCCTTATTCATCCTCTTGTTTATTTACATTGGATCTAAGATATTTTAGAATGAGTTAGCAGAGAAGAATCTCAACTCTAAAGCCTGACTTGAGCCTACTAAAACAATAAATACAGGTGTACATTCAATTGAAGAAGGACTTCTAGAACTTTTGGAATTTGTGTTATCATACATCTAAAAAAAAGTATGGCCACTATTGATCTCCATCGAATTTCGAGGTTATAATTGTATTTCCTTCTATCAACTAGTACAAAACAACAATAAAAACATCTTACAGTGGACATAGGCAAAGATGAACCACTATAAATCTTGTGGTCATGCCTTTTTCTTGTTTTCTCTTCATAATCTTGCATATTACCATCAAAATATGTCGATCCTTAGAAGTCGACACTGATACATCCACACTATTCATGTGCCAAACATCCAAGTGCTAGAAAGACAGATTGTTGGGGTGAAAGAAGGAAAAGACAAAATAGAATCTCACAACATGATGAATAATATATAATATACTAATGATCTTTACAAAAGAAAATTGTGATATACATACATAAATCAAAGTAACTAACCTATCATTAGCCTGGACAGTCATAATCACCTATCTTCACAATTGTTCATAAATACAAACAAGGAAGTATAGTGAAAATAAAATAAAATACGTGAATATATCTTAGAAGCATCCAGCTCATCTCCTAAAGCTCAAAAGTGTCCAGCTCAATCTAGGAAATATGTTTGGTCTGACCCGAGCATTATAAGAAAACAACGTCCATATTAGTCTAGTAAACAAACATGAGAAACACAATCAAATGAATTTTTATATAAAACCTTTCAAAATAAAGGTACCTCATATAACCATGCCGCATATAAATAAGGACGGGTTTTTATCTTAACCAAACCATTTTTATTATAAAATCCAATGATATTATAATAATGTCCAGGGTTTGAAACTAAATATAATATAGCTGAAATGCTTGCATCTCACATTCCAATATTTGGCCACACCTAAGTCTGTAAAGCACGTATTAGAGAACGGATTCCAATATGGCAAGGTAAGGGACTACCTTCCCACTACACCAGAAAATTCATTTCGCCATGGCTTTGGGCCGTGGCAAAATAGGCAGTGGCAAAAATTTTGCCACGGTGCAGAGTCGTTGCTAAATGAAAATTTGCCACAGCCCAGAGCCGTGGCTCTTTTCTATTTTGCCATGGCTTGAGGCCGTGGCAATATTACATTCAGCCACGGCTTAGAGCCATGGCAAATACATGTATAGCCACGGCTTAAGGCCGTGACTAATTTTTGTATGTTTTTCAAATTAATCAAAAGCCTCGGCTGTTCTTACTTCAGTTCAATTCAACAAAATAGTGATCTCAATTGAAACTCGAAGCATAGAGTAAATGTCTTAGTTCACAATACGGTTCATTGTTATAAACAGTTCATCAACTAAGATATATAGTTCATCAAGTACAATACAATGATACATGAAGACAAAAGTTTCAGATAGTTCATCAAGTACAATACAATGGTACATGAAGACAAAAATTTCAGATGGTTCATCAAGTACAATACAATGATACATGAAAACAAAAGTTCAATAATAATACATAATGCACACTACAAAGTGTAACTCCTTCTAATGCACTTGCTGAACTGCAAGTTTTTGATTTCGCACTATAAGGCATGTATTTCAACTTTAGGCTTCACATCATCCACTTTAACAGCATGGGTCATCTGTCAAAGATAAACAAATCAAATATTAGATTTTGGTTGAAATCGTGTATACAATCTTAAGGGTCAGTTTATAGAAGGTTATAGAAGAAACACAAAGTTCTTGCATGGCCTCTGTGCCGCATGAGGCTCTGGGTTACATCAGGTTCTTGCATGGCCAAATTCAGGTTTGTAACTTTAGTATTATATCATATTTGTTTGATCCGCAAACATAATTAATGATTAGGTGTAAAGATGATGAATAAGCTCTATGATTTGTACTGAGAAAAATGAAAAGTACAGGGTTCAATTAACTACCAGCATATACTGTCAAACCCGTTTACTACTTCACAACCACTTTGATAAATCATCAGCTCGTTTATGGCATTACTCTACTTTTTGCTGATAAAATTATACGATCAACCAATATAATGCTATCCACAAACGGTTTTCACTGGTATGCCCATTGTGGTAACAAATTATTACCTCATCTGTTTACCAGTGCCCAAGTTTAAGATGTAATACATAGTACAGTATCTAAGGTCTAAATAATAGACCGACAGTACCTAAGTGGTCACGCTATCGTCTAAAATTACTTATATCTAGGTTTACTCTGTTCAATACCTTCGATGCTCTAGTTATACTCAACTGCTACCTATACATTTTGCCTGATCATAGCATAATACTTAACATTGACTCTATGGCTAAGAAATTTAATATAATTTATAGCGAATGCAATGCAATAAGTCTAAACTCGGTAGTGAACGACATGTTTGTTGAGATGGGGAAAAATAATTAGACTAACGTTTTGTTAATCATTTCAACAAAACTTTTTGTTCCATATGGAAATTCAATAAGAATCGGGTAAATTTGACATGGAAAAAGAGATGTATATGATATGTGATATTACTCAAAATGCAAGCTTAAAAGGTGAGGTAAAATTTAATCTAAAATTTTGTTATCAAGGTTTTGCAACTGCTATTATCTAGGCTATGTTAAGTTCAGTCCAAGGGTAAACAATGGAAATAATTTTAGCTAAATATTCATCAATGGTGGTTTAGCTAATGAAATAGAGCATAGACTTGCAGTTTTGAAAACATCTTGCTATGCAATTAGTTAATTCAAATTAAATCATAAATTGAAGACGTCACATTTTGATCGATCAATGAATATATGAATATTGTGGTTTAGGCAACTACATCTGTCACCAAGGGAAAATGATATTCACCATTAAAAGGTGCTACATTCAGAAAACAAAAATGAAATCGTGATAGTTTTTATTGTCGTCCTAGTGGTGATAAGGATATGTGATATTTAGTATCCATGATCTACTACACTAAAACTTAATTTCACTTAAGTTATTAAATTCAAATTCTTATCCAGCACTACATAATGTTTAAATTTGGGATCTTTGAATCAAACGTTAAAAATACAGCTTGGATGCTAAAGCAACCATACACTAATGCATGCTACTAAAACGGAAAGTTTAGAAATAAATAATATAATACTATAAAATATTATAACAACATGTAAATCAAATTTTGTTCTCGTTTTATAACTCTTTGTCATACTTTCACAATAATGTCCATACAACTTTTCTCATTAAAACTATTAACTATCTAAAGAAATTTGGGTTTGAGAACAATATGCCACACTAGTTGTAGCAAGAATCGAGTATATAAATTTTTGCATATAACTTGTGATGTTTAGTTAAAACTGTACATGAAAACTATTTCCAAACTGTTATTAGTTATTACAAAAGTTATCTCTAGTAGTTAGAAACCTATCGAATATTGTTCTCAAGTGAGACGATGAAATATGATTATATAAAGCTTCTCCATACATAAAAGCCAAATAGTTTTTTTATTCAAGAATGGGTATGCTGATTGCAAAGGAGTATAAGTATACTCTTTTCAAATTAATATGGGAAAAATATATGTTTTTACTTTCGTGTTTGCTGATGAAAAAATTAAAACGACAGAAATTCAAATAAGTACGTAACTTCTTCTTTGAACGGGTAGAGACATAGTGACATCTACAATGTTTAAATTTCAAAATTGCACATTAAACCTTATTTTTACCAAGGGAAAATGGTGTCAGTAAAAATGTTTAAAATACGTTCTTTGAAGAAAATAGAAAGAATGATGTGAAAGCATGAAAAGCAAAAAAGAAACAAAGAAGATATTTGTGCTCTGAACAGTACAAAAATATAAAAAAAGTGCATAAATTAAAGTTACCTGCATTAACATGACAGCTAAATAATCGTCTTCATTTTGATCATCTTCCATCAGTCGCATAAAGTTCAATTTTCTAATATTGAAACAAAACAAATAGTTGGTAAAATTGATTAGGGCATATCAACCTTAGACCAAGTAAATTAAATCAATTTTACCAGTCAGGTAGTTAATATTTAGTATCAGACTAACTGAATATATTTTTAGTAGCTATAACAATTGATTATGGAATACAAATTGGTAACAAACAATTGAGGACTAATTTTGATCAAAATAACATTCACGGGTAATTTTAAGAGAATCGACATGGAATAATCTGAGTATGGAATAATCGGCATGGAAAATGCAAAATTTTGAGGTTGTTGAAGATGAGCAAACAATTTGACATTCATAACATGGTCCCAGACATGTATTACATGTAGCTACAAATTAATATCTAAAATTTTGGGTAATGTCTGAGACTTGAGCTTCAAACTAACTATTAGGAAAATGGAAACTTTTTAAATATTGCAAGAAAAATAAAAGTGAAACCATGCCAAAAGTTATGCAGTTAAAAGAAAAGTCACCAAAGAGGGATTTACCTTCTTCATATCACATCCACACTGACCTACATTAGCACATAAGAGGTGATTAAATTGAACAATATAAAAAATTCCATTTGAATAGCTGGTTTAGTAGTATTTCCAAACTAAGAAATAGATTGGACAAACGATAAAGGACAGAAAGTTAAATGGTGACCAAATTGGTAAAATATAACTCATACGTAAAACAGAAAGTACCCAATTCGATATAATATGATAAAATAAAATTATTAAACAAAACTTAAAAGACTTTTTTCTGCCAATGCAATATAATGGTTAACTGTAATATCATTAATCATCAAGTAAACTTTAACATAAAAAAATGTTGTCCTAGCATTGAAAATATCTGGTTGTCCAAAAGCTTGGGGATTTCCAACTTTATGTCATGGCACATAAAGTAATATTGAAGCATTAGATGTTTATATTTAACTCATATGGCTTTGTTTATGGATGGTCCAGAACTCCATGAGTGTTTTAAACCATTAATATTATGCGTTGTAACCCAATAGAGAATATTAAATCATTAAGTTCTATAACATTTGCTGGATTTTTATACATGCCTACTTCCATTTAAATCAGCATAAAAAATGACGTATGTCTTCTGTTTTACCAAGCTCTTGTTGCATATATAATATTAATAGAATCCAGGCTGGATTAAATTTTTGGAAAAAAATCTGGTATTTAGAATAGGGGGAATTAATTTAAAGGACAAAGATTTGTATATTTTTTGTCTCAAGGACACAACCTCAATATTTTTACCACAAGGACAAACATTCTCCTAAATATTATTCATAAGGACAAACATTTTCTAAAATTATTCATAAGGACAACAAAACTGCTACCAAGCTAAAAACTGATACCTAAAAATTGCTACCGATAACTACAAACTGATACCTAAAAACTGTTATCAATGACTAAAAACTGATACCTAAAGAAAGTTGTCCTTCAAGATAAAATATTGAAGGCCTGTCCTTGAGGCAAAAACACTGAGAAATTTTGTCCTTGACAATAATTTCCTGTTTAGAATATATTTAACTTTTACCGAGTCAATGAAATAAATAAATAAATGATAGGAATAAGGTAGTTTGAAAAGTCTAAATTCATTGCAGTATTTTCTCACTGCCTATACATATATAAACTCCTACAAGGTATATGAAAATTCACTCTGACACACAAGTTACGTCTATCAAATACACTACCTCAAAGGTACTTTTACTTTATCTTTTATGCTATTATTACTTTCTGATGGAAAAAAGTTGTTTTTCTGTGCTACTTTATAATATCACCGTTGTTTTTCCTATACAACATCCAACATATCTAATGAATTTTCTTATATTTCCTTGCTATACTCGGCTATATACCTTTTCTAATTACATTGCAAAATAAGCTTCTCTTGTACTTTGTTGCAGAGGCTCACTTTTGATTGTAGAAAGAAGTCAAACATCAGCTATTTCTTTTGATTGTTAAGCACACTATATGTAATTCGTATGTTATCTAATACTGGTCTTTCTACCCTTTATTTGGTCTTTACAAAGTGCAAGTAATTAAGTTGGTAAAATTCACGATGCAACTAACAATTCATTTTGTTTTCTTTATATTGTTGGATTTAGCATTGCCACTCTTACAGGTAATAAAAGCTCACATAAGTCATCACACTCATCGAACAGTGGAAGTGGTTCAAAAAAATCACCAGCAAAACAAGATGATAATCTTAACGTAAATGGACCGATTGTTATAGGAATCATCGCAGGAGTTCTGCTATTCTTTATTTTGCTCCTAGCCTCTGCATTAGCTTGCTATTGCAGGAAGAAAAAAAGCAAGAAGCGTGTTGTATATTATGATACTAGAGGGAACAAAGGTATTACTGCTATTATAAACTAAGCTGTAACTTCTAACACTTGTATTATTTCACGGAGTAAATAGTACATTTCACAGGTCAATACAGTAGTCCTCCAGTGTGGCAATCACATGGGATGGACCACAACATAAACTAAGCTGGTTAGCTATTCGTACCAGTAAGATTCATATTTTTCATATTTAAAGTATCGCTAGCTTCTTACATCATATCATAATTTTTACATACTTGATCATAGGTATCAAATCTGTAGATGATACAACTTGATGAACATTGAAGGCATGAATCAATAAAGAATTATTCATCACAAAGACTCATTTATCCACAATAATGAGAACAATGCAAAATGTAAAATAATATTCACGGGTAAATTCATTTAAATCTGTTAGAAACTAAGTTGACAGATGTTAAAACCGTAAAATTTACTAAAAAAATTAAAACTTCACGGTCATTTATCCACAATGATGAGAACAATGCAAAATGCAGAATCTTCATCATATATATTACCGAAGACTGTGCACTCACAAAATAAACTAAATCTATGATGTGTCCATTACATAGCATAAAGGAACAACGATACGCATGAAGTAACCGAACTGTACAAATTCAGTATTTTACCAATATAGCCCTCTCCTCCTATATTTTCTACACTCAAAACTAGAAAAACAAAAACAAAAATTCCTTGATCACCCCTATGTTTGAATTCTGCCTTAATCAACAAAGTCCAAAACTATATAGCTAAACACAATAATAACACAAAATTAAGTTTTTTTAAGACAGTGCTGTTATTCACATTTGAGCTACTGACCACACATAACCAATCATTTAAGTATTTAAGCAACAGTAGTGGGCGACTCACTTATGCCAAATAATTCAAATAATGTGTACAAAATAAGTACTCTCTTAACTTAGAAATTCATTTAAAGTTGTAAATTCATTTGAATCTGTTAGAAACTAAGTTGACAGATGTTAAAACTGTAAAATTTACTAAAAAAAATTCAAACTTCATGGTCATTTATCCACAATAACGAGAACAATGCAAAATGTAGAATCTTCTCCAGATATATTACCGAAGTTTGGAATTTCATAGAAACTGATAAAAGTCAAAACCATTTTGGACATGGACATTATCAAATATAAGCAAACGTCATATCTTTGGTATGAAAGTACCAATTTTCAGTGTTGTTTATACCTTACTTTGCACGTCTAAATCCGCTGTATAAGCCTGGTATCATTATACATAATGTATTCTCATAACAGTTGGTGAAAAAAACAAATGAAATGATGTGAACCAAGGGTTCAATCAAGACTAAATAAGGAAACGATTTCTGCTCACAGAAAAGAACATGCAAGCTTAAATGATTTACAGAATACGTGCAACAGCTACAATATATGAAAGAACCAAAAAAATAAGTGTTTCAGGATTGTTTATTAATCTGACATCATTGTATCATCATTGTATCATCAGTTCACATTAAAGTTTGTAGGTCACTATTAGAATGTCATACGCTAGCGGTGTTGACTGTTGAGGTTTTAAATCCACTTTAAATTCTCAGTTTTGAGGTATATGTTACAAAAATAAAACCTATAAACCTTTATAAACAACAATCTTCTCGTTGTATAAATAAAATTATAATCTTAGCAAACCAATCCAATCATAGCTATCACCAAGATTACTCAATCTATTAGAATATAGGTGTGTGAGTTGAACAACTCACCTGAAATTTGCAAAGTTAAGAAGAAGGCTGAGATGAAAGTTAATCTAATCTTCTGACTATTGAAATACTATTGCTGCTTCTTCTTCAGAATTCCAAAGCAACTTCAATTCAAACAGCCCCTATTTCAATTTCAAATATTATTTACTAACACAAAACCCTCTACAATGATACTTAAAATATAGATCTGAATATATTGCACCAATTTAATAATAAAGTTATGATAATTATACTACTTTAAACTATCATAACAACTACATCAAGCAGTAGCATAGATCTAAAAAGCATAAACAAAATACATACAAAATTAATACCTGACTTCGGAATTGATGGTAATATCACCATCAAGTGAAAACACACAGATCTCTATAGCAGCACCAACCGCAGCAAAGAAAGTGCTGGAAAAACCCGTTGTTGATTAAAAAAATAAACTATAGCAAAGAAAAACAAAACGAACACTGATAATAAAAATAAAAGAACATCCAAAATCTTGATTTAAAATAAAAATAAAATACCTAATAAAAAGATATCGAGGAGGAGATACTGAGGAGGAGAGAAAAAGATGCCTGATTACAACTATATGTTCAAATCAAAATTAAGGAGGAGATGCTCGAATCGATATTGAGGTCGGCTGATTCAGGAGCGATGCTAGGGCGCATGGGAAGGAAAAGGGGTTTATCTTAGGAGCGGGATTCATGAATTTCAGAGGGAAGATGATTAGGGCACGCATGGGCGTTATTTTAAGAAAAGGGGCATATTTGATTTGTATTCTGTACGCTATGGGGGTTGGAAAAAATAGACCAATTTTGCAATGGTCTAAAGCCGTTGCAAAATTGCCACGGCCTGTGCCCAGGTATAATGTGTTTTACCACGGTTCAAAACCGTGGTAAAGTTGCCAAGGCTCATGACCGTGGCAAATTTTCCGCATGGGGTGTGGCAAAATGGGCAGTTTGGTGTAGTGTCCGTACAGTACACCTCTAGATAAAATATACCTGAAGGCCATACATGGACCCTCACTAAGACAGAGCCGGCTTCCCCTTTAACATGACATACCGGATTTACATCATCCCTTAGGAGTCGACGCTGCAAACATTGTCCCACTGTTACCCCGGTGCATATCAAATCCAAAAATCTCGATCAAGATCGAGGAATGATGCTCCTAATAGTAGCTCACCACATCGATGTGTGGGCATCCCCTGTTTTAGCCATTACTGGGTTGTGAGGCTTGTGAGGTTTCGCTTTTACCTTTCCTCTTAGCAATTTCCGCTAGGAATGGTAACACTGACATCCAGGCAATAATGCAATGCCAGCATTAATGTGTACAAGTTGTTTAGGATATGAACAAATCAAAGGCACTACTTCTACTGCATCCATTTAGAATCACACTCAGAATTAGTAGCAAGTAGCCCTTGTACTTCAAAGAATTCTGATCTCAGTATCCAACATCTCAGCCTCTTCCAAAATGTAGAATGTGCATATGGTTTTGGAGAGGTTACGTTTTTGAGTCATCTCATATAAGTACACTTTCCCGCTTGGTCGCTCCAAAACCAATCGATGGTTTCCAGTAAACTCAACTACGGTTCTTTTAGAAATAATCAGACAATACATAAGAGCGGAAATAACCTCCAAATAGTATAAGTGGATGGATTTCCTTATCATCTGTTCTAGGAAAACAAAACGAGATTTATGTGCATGGTATAGCCTCATCGAAGATAACTGTGCCATATAATTCTCGTGTTACTCCTAGATATTTCCAGAGTTATATTTGGACAAGATTTGATAGTCGGTTATTTAACTATTAAATAAACAAACAATCAAACATAGATTTATTTCCATATGGGATCCACTGAGCCTCTTTAATTAATACCCATTTTAAATCACTTTCCAAATTTTTAATTCGAAATACCTTCACAAACGATATTTTCACAAACCTCTTATATTCCTTTCAATACTTGGAAAAACATTCATATACTTATCTTGACGGTAAAGTATATTACAAAAGGTTATACTTTCAATACTTAGAAAATATATCTATATACGTATATCAATGGTATAAGTATATTAACAGAACTTAAGGAAGACTTCCTCTTTTTTTCAAATTCATATTTAAATAGGCCAGAAACAAATATCGTTTAAAACGGTACTTAGTCTAAACCCCAAACCATTTTTCCTTTTTTCCTTCGATGTTAAGTATGGAAAGAATGCTTTCATACCACAATAGTTAAGAAGGATTATTTATCAAAATCAAATCTCATTCCTTTTTATAAAATTACCTTTTTATAACATATTCCATATTTACAAACCCTTTTATAAATCTCCAAATTAATTTATAAAACTTATTTTATAAATTTTAAAATTATTAATAAAACTTCTTTTATAAATCTCTATAATTATTTATAAAATCGCTTCCTATTTATAAAACTCTTTTGTAAATCTCCATTATTAAACTCCTTTATAACAATCCTTTATAAAAATCCTTTTATATATCCAAAATTATTTTTATAAATCCTATATTAAGTAAAATTTAAACAATTTATTATTTATAAACACCTTTATTAAATTACTTTCCTTTAAACATCATAATTAATTAATTAATTAACTATTCGACATCACTAATAAAATAATTAACTAACTTTAAACATTATTAATAAAATAATTAACTAACTTCAAAACATCATTAATAAAATGATTAACTAACTTCAAAACATCATTAATAAAATGATTAATTAACTTTAAACATTATTATTAAAATGATTAATTAATTTTAAACATTATTATTAAATATAGAAAAAACTTTACTTCAAAATATTTTAAGTTAAAGTTACTTTAAATCCATTTCTTTTAAATTTGAAAAGAGACTTAGCGTCCACAATAGTACTTAAGCAAGGTGCGACTTATTTTTAGTCCAACATTCAAAGGCATATCATTGGTATTTACATAAGCCAACATATATGTAAATAAAATCCATAATCAGTCATCAATAGCTAACACCTTACTTTTCCAATATTAACTAATTGGCATAAAATTAAATGTTCAAATTTATATAGTAGCAGAAATGGGATTTATTCTGCTAAATAAATATCCAAAATTATCTATTTAATTTAAATATAGTAGAACAGTGTTTTATTTTGTTAACAGATGTTAGTACTGAAATATAGTTATCTAACTATGTAATTTTTTCTACGATTATTGATTTATCATCAAATTATACTTCATTAAAATTATCTACTACTTATAACGAAGTGTTGTACTTGTTATTACGAGTCTAGTGGAAGAAACCATGGGGTAAACAGATCTAAAATGGGGAAGATACAAAAGTTTACAGATTAACACACTTAGTTTAATAATTAAACAATTAAACTATCATTAACTAGCCCAAACCAAAAAAAAGGCCTAAGCACATCAAAACAAACCGAACTCACTGTTCCTTTCTAACTCATCATCCCCAATACAAATCCCCAAATCGAAATGCCCTAACCCAAAATCATATGCACTAAAACGTGCACATGCACGACTGACATGTTGCTGCCGACCTTGGGTCGTCAATCCAAGCCCTAGCCCAACCACCTCTGACCAAGCCTGACTCACCCACACCCTCGTTGCTGACTATGGTGGCCCAAATCAAAATTCGGGCATCAAACCCAATTTTTTTAACTCACCCAGTCGCATTCATCTCCCTGCCACCATCGCCACGTCCACTTCCATACCCCGCCACCTCCGTCATTGGAACTCTTGCATGCTCCCCTACCTTTAGACCTAAGCTCGACCAACTCGTTTTCCCACCGTGACGCCAGCAACAAAAATTCGATCACCCAAAACTCCCAACAGTAAAAACCCTAAACTTAGCCCATCATAGCTCCTCCATCCACCAGTGTCCATGCGACCACCACCGCTCCTTTCGCCATGTACCCAGCCTACTCCCAGATCCATCGTGCCTTCCCTCGATGCTTAGAACGTTGGAATTAATTAGATGACCGAAATACGATCATCTAGCTACTACGACAGAACCACATTTCCTAAAATCAGACGACCAACTCTAAAATTCATGAATTGCATTGACAAACATGACCATGTACTCCGTTCGTCGATTTGTGTTCGTCGAAAAACTGTCTTCACAAAACCATTCTCTGAAATTGACAAATTTTTGTCTCCCTACTTGACGAAAATGACGCACGACTATTTTAGAAAAAATACTAAACACTAAGGCGAATAGCTTTCCAGTTGGCTGTCTTGGCTAAATTTAAACGGTTTAAGTAATGTTGATTTTTGAATCTAATTGGGGTGTTGGTTTTCATTCACAGTGAGTTAGAAGAAGAAAATATTTTCTTCATGTATTTGTTGATGTGTCTATGATCAAGTTTCTCTATGTGCATGTTTTCCTTTTTTTCAGCGAGCATTTCATTTCATCTCAAACCAAATTTTAACAAATTAAGATTTAAACAATTATATAAACATGAGTATCACATATAAATCACAACCAAGCTACTACAAACTTTACATAAGATTGATTTCATAAAGATAGTAGCAAGATTAAAGCTTTCACACATTCATATTTTCTAAAAGTAAGAACAAGGTTTAGAGTTCTTACCTTATAATTTTGCTGAAAATGCAACAATCCAAGCTTTTATTCTTGCAACCAACCCCCAACACAACTACATACTTAATTTCAAACTTTTAGTTTAAAAATGAAGCTTTATAAAATTATAAATGGAAGAGGAAGTGGAAAGAGAAGTTAGGAAATGTAGAAATGAGAATGAAGAGTAAAATGGGATAAAAACTTTACTTTTATAAATGAATGAAACTAGGTTAAAGGACAATACTAACCTTACTTACATCTTATTCCTTCCCATCATTTAAATGTCAACCTAGTACTAACTCTTTGAATAAAATGGTGGATTTTTAGAGTGGTCTATGTACCTTTCTTTACCTTTACACTTAAGGTATCAAACCATCATTTGAAATTTTGAAATTTAAATATATTTTATTTTCACTAATTCTTGTTATTATTTTATTTTACATTACATTTCAATAAATATGTTTTTCCTTAACCTAACCTAAACATTTAAATGTTGTTTTAAAGTATAAGCATGGTATAACAACTTCCTATAACTTGTCATTCAATAAAAAGTCAAAAATCCGAAAAGCGGTCTTCGGTCATATATTTTGCTTTTAATCGAATTATTTATTTTTGTAAACATAATTCAAAAATGAGTTCTACCATTAGTTATTAATTAAAAGAAGGTTATTTAATTATTAAAACCCTTAATTGAATATTTAAAATAAATTAAATATTCACAAATTAAGTGATAAAATTTCAGATCACTACAAAATATAACATTTAAACCACCTAAATCTATGAATCGAAAACTAAAAATTTCGTATAATCGTAATTCTACGGTCTTTTGGGGGTGTTAAACCAGTTTTTTTGCTAACAAATGTCTTACAAGTCAAAAGGAATTTCACCTAGAAAATGGTAATGTTTATCACCTAAAAAACTATAGCTTAACCTTGGAAGATGAACATAGACATTATGAAGTTCTCAGTGGAATAATGTTTTACAAGGGGTGATTTTTCAATATATTAGCAATGTCTCTAAATGTCTTTTTCAATCCAACATATTTGATTAATAAGCTTTTCGAAATAGATGAAGGTTCGATTTTAGGTTAATTTTCAAGATCTTGCATATACACAATGAATTAAAAGCATAAGAAAAGTTATAGTTGAAATTTTATTGCAAAAGATTACGCTACCAAATTGCATCGAATCATGAAAATATACATCCAAATAGAACAACTATAACAATTAAAAAAGTCCATAAAGGTTAGATCCTTTTAGATATTCATTAAATATAATTCCAGTTAAACTTTATTTTATATAGGCAAATGCGTCAATTGAGATAGGAATGATGTTGGAACATAGTCCAACAATCTCCAGGATGTGGCCGGAACCAAATTAGTCTAGATACTTCTTATGAAGGTTTTTAATGAGGCTCATGCAGTTTTTGTTGGATAAGGTGCACTGGCGGTGAAGTAAAAGGGGAAATTTCAAAAAGTTATTTTATTAGTTTGCTTAAAAGCATATTTTGCATTTATGTGAAAAATAATTTTGCTGAACCATATTTAATGGTGATTAATAAAATATTTTGGGGTTTTAATTATAATTTAGTTAATTTATGTATTAAAACTTTTCTGTTTATGTTTTACAATTTAATTATAATATATGATCTTTTTATTTAATTTAATTTTAATACTGTATTTTTAAGTTTATAATATGTTCGCATTCACATGCAAACATTATAAATATGGTGACCTAAATTAGGATATACATGATGAACATATCTCGTAGATGTATAATAAATCATTGTGATCTATAGTCAATAAATATGGTTAAATGTCATGGGTAAATAATTAACAATTGGAATTTATGGTTAACGAATATAGTAGCAATGTAATAATCATTTTAGAATGGATATATTATATATAAGGTATGAGTCTATATGTAATTTTAACTTTCGGCCATGAATTAATTTAATATATAATTTATAATTTTACGTTTATTAAATTATATATATATATATATTGTTTGGGTTTAAAAATATTTTATTTATATTATTTTACAAATGCCGAAACTATGTTAATATTTATTTTTAAAACTGAACATATAAATTTAGATATATATATATATATATATTAATATAATAATTCAATATATATAATATACGTATATAAATGTATATTTTAAATCAAGAAAAATGTGTTTTTTTCTTCAAATAAGAAAATAAAAACCGAATTTTTTCTATAATTTGAAAACCAAATTTTGTTTTAATTTAAATTTGAAATTTATTATATTTATATATTTTTTTCCCTTTTAAATCTAAGCCCTGAGCATATAATTTTTTATATAACTAATCGCGAATTAAAAATATTATTTATATTTATATTATATATATATTATTTAATCGTTATATATATGTGCGCGCGCGTTTGTATACACTTCAAAAAATTTATGGCTGGATATAAAATAGGGGACTATACAAATGAATATATATGAATTTATTTTAAATGAAGAATATACCCTTAAGATCCTGCCGACACCTTGGTTTCTTGCTATTTACTCTTTGGACTCTTAACTCCCTATTCCCGATTATGGGTTTCAAAACATCACCAATTTTGTTAATGGAGGCTTGAGTTTTATTGTGTGTATAGAGCATAAAGGATGAGACTATTTATAGTCAATGCTTGGGTTTTATTGTGTGTACATAGCATAAAGGATGAGACTGCATATAGTCAACTGGATATTAAATATCTAGCACTTCATTCTCTAAATCTAGAGACCAGGTAGTCTCTAGCTCTCCATTTTGTCCTATGGATGGCTACCCCTTGTCTAGGCTTCCAAACTTCGAACCTAATTAATTTAGCAATTAAATTAATCATTTGATTAATTTATTTAGGCGCAAACTCAATATATAATAACTATATATTGTTTAACAATTTAAGGCTTTAAACAAACAATTAAAATGCCAAAAAAGTTAATACAACATTTATATTAATTTTATTATTAATTTATAATATTTATAAATTAATACTAAATTGGTCGGACTCAAAAATTAACTAACGACATGGTTGTGTTGGGTCTCTGGTGTGAAATCGTTCCTTGGTCAATGTTAAAAACAATTTAAATATATAAGTCTATATGACTTTACTGAAGTGCATTATCGGACACAAGTTCAATCGATTATAATTCATTTAGTCAAAATCCAATTTCTAATCTTTATAAGGCTAAGCCTTGTAACGATATTTTGTGCACGTTTTTTTTGGCAGTATTGTATCACTTAGATATTTAGAATTTGGTCAATGGTCAAAAACTCTATTAATATCTCTGGTCAGTTGCATCGACCGCTTTAAATTCCTTTGTTCATCCGATAACATTTATTGATTAACCAATTTACCATGGCCAGAGATTTTTGATTTTAAGTTGATTGTCAATTATAGTAATACTAACTTTCTACAATGAATAAGATAAATTCTCTTTTGAGTAGTGTTTCACGTCAAGTAGTTCAACATGTACCCTATTATGGATGCAACATGGTTGCTATGCCATCTGCTTGAATGTAATCAAAGTAGAACCAAGCTACTTAATATAGTCAACTTTGGTGTCCTTGAGGTCATGAGCAATTCACCCTCCATTATATGAGGAGCGTTATATATATTATCTCAAAGCGATGCATTGATTTTCTTTTCTTGTTACATGACTAGCAAAATTTAACAAATAAATATTCAAATATCGATTCAATACTTGAATCAATTCACCCGTTACTAATATCAATTCACCGTCCATTATACGAAAAGCGTTATATATATATATTATCTCAAACGATGTATCGACTTTCTTTTCTTGTTACATATTGACTAGGGAAATTTAACAAATAAATATTCAAATATCGATTCAATACTCATGGTTACAAACACATTCGTAATTATTATCGATAGATTACTTCTCCTTAGAATTTTATACTTGTATATTTTTAATCTTTTAATAACATTACTTATATCTCTATATAACTACACGTATAAAAGAAAATAAAACCAAAAACATGCTTCATTTGAACAAGATTTCTTTTTAACGGGTAAAAATTCATTACTCGTCCGCCGGTATCTCAAGATGCAAAACCGAGTTAAGAAATCTAAGGTTAGTTGATCCCAGGAACTGACCGAATTTGCAGTGTGGTGCTAGAACCACTTAAGAGCAGATCCTACGGTGGTGGTTGGAAATAAAATGACACTTTACTTCTTTACAAGCTTTGATTGCTTCCATTTGCATATCATACCTACTCATAAAGGATTTGGGGTCACTCAACCATCATAGGTGAGTTTTGGGATTCAAAACCCTATAAGTAGTGGAGCTCTCATGATTTCTCAGATAAATGGTATGAACTTTTGCAGGTAATCGAAGATAACAAATGAATGCGGCTATCTGTTATATCAAAAGGATGCATACATCCTTTGCCACAGGATTCCTATCCTTCGGTCTAGATTAAGTGACTTATTCTTAGCAGTTTGGGCCTATTTGTTAAAGCCCAATAAAGACCTTTTAAATACAGAATTTTGTAACTCTATTTTGTATTGAATTGAGTCATTAATAAAAGTAACTTCTGTTTTACATACTCTCTCAAGAAATCTATCAATCTCTTCTCCAAATTTACATATTTCTATTAAGAAATTCTAACATGGTATCAGAGCTACAAGGCTTCACAGCCGAATATTAAGATCCAATTCACTCATCAGAAAAGTTTCATCATCTGAGTGGGCAGATTCAACTGGGAAAATCAAGTGCCACGCCTGAGTTCTAACAACTAGGCTGCATCAGGAATTTCCCATCAAATCTTGAAGAAATCAATCAAAAGAAAATAGACAGAAGAAATCAAGAAATCAAGAATCATCTCAAAACTTAAGAAAGTGCTCATCAGCAAGATTTATCAGAATTTTAGCCAAAAGGAGATTCTCATCATTTAAATCTTGCAGTGGCATCAAACCTGGTTGTGAGCAATTTCTGTCTCTTAACTTCTTGATCTTTATCTTTGATTGACTTTCTTGCTTTATCTCTCTTTTCCTGTTTGATTGTCTGAATATTAATTGAATTCATCATGAGTGATGATTCTGCCTCGGCTACATCTGCCAATATGACTGACAATCATCAATCCCAAACTGTTGTTGAAAAACTGGTTAATACTGTTGTCAGTCCTCAAACCAATCTTGTAACTGCACACTTGAGTGAAGATAATTATCTTCTCTGGAAATTGCAGATTGAAACTGCTATCCAAGGATATGGACTCGAAGGTCATATTCTTGGAACCATCTCAATTCCTCCCAAATATAAAACTGTTGAAGAAAACAAAACTGTTATTAATGAGGAATACACAAAATATCATAGACAAGACAGACTTATCTGCTCTTGGCTATTGTCATCAATAAACACAAAATTATTGTCTCATGTCATTGGATGCAAGACAGCAAATGATATATGGTCAACAATAGAGAAGGTGTTCAATACAGAGTCAGCAGCCAAAGTGATGTATCACAAGAGACAATTACACAGCATGAAAAAGGATGGCAATACCATGAGAGAATATCGTTTTAAGGTAAAAGCGACTTGTGATCTTTTGGAGGCTGCAAATCATAAAGTTTCAGATTCAGAACAAATCTTAACCATTCTAAATGGGTTAAGTGATGACTACGAGTCAGTAGTCGCTGTTATTTCATCTCAAAAGGAGTTACCATCTGTCGATGATGTTTACTCCATACTACTGGCCCATGAAGCAAGAATAGATATCAAGAAGCCATAAGAATCTGACTTCTCCATCAACTACTCTACTAACTCCAAGAACAAAGGTCAAGGCAACAACAGGTCTGATCAGAATGTACAAAGAGGAGGAAATTCTAATAGGTCTAGAGGAAGAGGCAGATGGAACAATAATAATAGACCCAAATGCCAGATTTGCGAAAGAATGGATCATACTGCTGTCAAATGTTACTTCAGGTACTCTAATCAGACTAATGGTCAAAGGAACAATAACCCAAGTGCTAACATGGCTCAAGCTAATCCTGAAACCCAATCAAGTGGTGAAAATAATCATAACTCTAATGATACAACAAAGTCTGAAAGCACTCAAGATGACTGCTGGTATCCAGACTCTGGTGCAACAAATCATATAACAAATAATCTCGATAACTTGAATCTTGGCAACAGGGAGTATAGAGGTAAACAGTCAATTTGCATGGGAAATGGTAAGTGTATCAATATTACACATATTGGTAATGCTTATATTAATGGCAAGAAACAGATGTTCCTGCATAACTTATTAAGAGTACCCAAAATAAAGAAAAACCTCATTAGTGTATCCCAATTTGCCAGTGACAATAAAGTTTATTTTGAATTCTATCCTACATACTGTTTAGTCAGAGACATACTAACTAAAGACATTTTGTTGCAGGGTGATGCTGAAAGAGGACTATATAAATTCAAATCTATCAATAACAATGTGTCCTCAGTCAATATGAAATGCTGTAACATGTGTGTGGGGAAAGACTCCAAAAGTGTATTTGATACATGGCATTATAAACTTGGTCACCCAAGTGTAAAAGTTGTAAAGCAGGTTCTCAATGAAAGTAGAATTTCTTTTGATAATATTTCATTACCTTATGTTTGTACATACTGCCAAATGGGCAAGAGTCATAAATTAGCTTTTAATGAATCATCGACTGTCTACTCAAAACCCTTAGACCTGATTGCCATAGACTTGTGGGGACCAGCACCCATATGTTCTGATTTTAATTATAAGTATTACGTCTCTTTCGTTGATGCACACACTAGACACACATGGATTTACTTCTTAAAATCCAAAACTGAAACCAATAATGCTGTTATAAACTTTATAGTTATGGCTGAAAAACAAACTGGCAATCAAGTTAAAGTAATACAATCAGATGGGGGAACTGAATTCAAGACTCTCAGTGATTACTTTAGAGGGAAAGGAATAGTACACAGAATCACTTGCCCATACACCTCAGAACAAAATGGTTTAGTTGAAAGGAAACATAGACATATTGTTGAAACTGGGCTTAGTCTATTAGCACATGCATCATTACCATTAAAGTTTTGGCCAGAGGCCTTTAATACTGCTGTATATCTCATTAATAGATTACCTACAAAGGTAATAGGTGGGATAAGTCCAGTGGAGAAATTACATGGGATTAAACCTGATTACCATAGCCTGAAAACTTTTGGATGTCTATGTTTTCCTTACTTAAGACCCTACAATACAAACAAACTTAACTTTAGATCTAAATCTTGTACTTTTCTCGGATATACTACTAATCAGAAGGGTTACAAATGTTTGGATGAGAATGGAAGAGTTTTTGTCAGTAGACATGTTGTTTTTAATGAAAAAGTCTTTCCTTACAACAACCCAGAGATAAAAACAACTAATAAAGTGTACAACCCAAAAGTGTTAATACCTGACTTACCAATCTATTCTGAACATGAGTCTCAGAATGAAGAGGTGAGGTCTACTAGAGATCACCACACTCAAACCACTGTATCCAGTCAGCATAACTCAGAGTGGATAGATGATCCTAGTCATGCCATTCACTCTCCTGTTCAAACAAGTGAAGAAAATCAGACAGAAGAAGGTGCAAGTCAGAATAATACAAGCAACATGTCAAGACAAGCAAATGAGGATAACTCACCTGATTCTGAAACTCATACAAAGCCCAGTCACCATATGATCACTAGGGCTAAAAGTGGCATCTTCAAGCCCAAGATATATAATACAAGCATACTCTTGCATGAGCCAGAAACATATGAGCAAGCTGCAAAAGACAAGAACTGGACAGCAGCTATGGATGAAGAATACAATGCACTGATAAATAACAATACATGGAATCTTGTACATCCTCTAGATAACAAAAACATAGTTGGATGCAAGTGGACATACAAGCTAAAGAAAAACCCTGATGGGACAATTAGCAGATACAAGGCAAGACTCGTTGCAAAAGGATATACTCAGCAATATGGTTTTGATTTCAAGGAGACTTTCTCCCCAGTGATCAAACCAACCACTATAAGACTCATTCTTACCATTGCCTTGCACAAAGGATGGCATATAAGACAATTAGACGTCAATAATGCATTTTTGAATGGGATTCTACAGGAAGATGTATATATGCAACAACCACCAGGGTATATCAAGCAGGCAAACCATGTGTGCAAACTAAACAAAGCCATATATGGGCTCAAACAATCCCCAAGGGTCTGGTTTGATAGACTAAAGGGAGTATTATCAGATATGAAGTATCAGTCTATCAAATCAGACAACTCTTTGTTTGTAAAAATTAATGATTCTGTGACTGTCTACATACTAATATATGTTGATGATTTAATCATTACAGGAAACAGTAATGAAGAAATCAGCAATGTCATCAACTGCCTGAACAAGGAGTTCTCGATCAAAGACCTGGGGAATATCAACTACTTCTTAGGTATAGAAGTATTGAGAAAAGGAAATTCTGAATTAATACTATGTCAGAAAAAATATATTCAGGATCTACTCATTAAGACAAAGATGGATGGTGCAAATCCGCAACCAACTCCTATGGTCAGCAATCATCAATTATCTAAACACAGGGGAGAAGCCATATATAACACTAAACAATATAGAAGTGTCGTAGGAGCATTACAATATGCTACTATAACACGGCCAGACATTGCTTACAGTGTTAACAAGGTGTCTCAATTTATGCAGGAACCATTAGATGAACACTGGAAGGCAGTCAAGAGAATACTCAGATATCTTAAGGGAACCTTAAGCTATGGATTGCTATTCAAGACATGCAACAATCTAAACATAACTGGATATTCAGATGCAGACTGGGCAACAGATCCAGACGATAGAAAATCCGTCAGTGGATACTGTATATATGTTGGAGACAACTTAATATCATGGTGCTCAAAGAAACAAACTACAATATCCAGATCTAGCACGGAGGCAGAATACAGAAGCATAGCTAACGCCACAGCAGAAATCATGTGGTTACAATCTATACTAAAGGAACTAAGAATAGAGAATACAATGAAACCAGTACTATGGTGCGATAATCAAAGTGCTGTGTTCATGACTGCCAACCCAGTTCTACACTCGAGAACCAAACATATCGAAATCGATATGTTTTTCGTTCGCGAGCAAGTTCAAAAAGAAAATCTGCAAATCAATCATATACCTGCCACTTACCAGAGGGCGGACACTCTCACCAAAGCACTAAGCACAAAGAACTTCACCAAGTTTAGGTCTGACCTTCGAGTCGAGAACGTCGAAGATAAAACCGCCAACAAGGACCAAAGCACAAAAATCCTCACCAAATCCAGATGAAATTCTAACACAGGTGAGTTTCAAAATGCGAATTAAGGCTTACTTCTTGCAATTTACGAACTAGTTCAATCAAATTCAGCAATAGTTTTTCCATCTTTCAAGCTCCCCCAAGACTCAACTTCTCTTTAGCGTCCATTTACACTTTGATAAATAAAGCAACCTTTGTCGTTGCCGCTGAGATTCAACCTCTCCCTCTTAGTATTAGAGACCATACCGGACATTCCGGTGTCGAAGAATACTTCTTCATCGACCAACCGAGAGCCATCGCCTCGTTCTGAAACAGCAACATATTATAAAAACATGTACTCTCTCTTGCTCCTTCATCATAGCTCTTTATCTGAGGCTCTTATCCATCCTCTGTCTTTGCACTTCGGTAGTTGTTGATGTTGAAGGATTTTTAGATACAACATCTTTAGTAGAAACTTTGCAGGCTTTCAAAGCATCCATTTAGCATTGGGTATTCGCCGTAAATGCCAGGATTATTTATTTAAACTCTAGGTTAGATGGTTATTACGCAGTAACTTCCACAACTTGAAAAAAAAAAAAAGAACAAAACATGTGGCAATTAAAGACATTTTTGGAGCGCCTGTTGTGTCCCAAAAATGTCTATGTCCACATTCTTTGCAAAGTTAAACAAACTTCCAACAAAGGAGAAAATCAGTAGATGGTCAAATAGCAATGGCTAGAATTGTATGTTATGCAACTCATGCATTGAATCTTCTCAACGCTTTAATTTTTTAGGTGTCCTTGTTTTAGTGCGTTGTTAAGGACGTCTTATTTTTTTTCTTTCTAAGAGCACAACCAATAATAGTTAATTTATTCAATTGGAAAACTAACCATCACACAAATAGGTATAGCTTATTTATATTTTCATAGCATAGCTGTTGCAAAGTGATTCTGTGGCTGGTTGAGTTAACAGAATACTGTTTTTTATAACGGCAAATAGTTCACTGTTATAATATTTTAACAGCAAACATTATTTTCCCATTATAATATTTACTAAGGTTATATAAATTATAACCATGAAGACTTCGTCGATATAGTTAAGTTTTAATTATAATGGCAAAGTCTTTGTGTTATATTGTAATGTTTTTTTTATAAAAAAATTTGTATGGGACTGAAAGTAAGAGAGAGCACGCAATGAATGTGTCGGTTGTTGGTAATGATCTAATAGCATTGCTAAAAATAGCATAAAATTTTATATTATACCGTTTCTAATATCAGACATTTTAAGAGCCTGCCAAAGATATCATTCTCGATTTTTTTTTTGCACGATGAACAACTGCCATCGTCGACCAACACCATTTTCAATGGCGATCAACCATCGAATATAGTTCGATGGTTGATAGCCGTGAAAAACAGTGTCGATCGATGGTTGTTTGTTGTGTAAAATAAATTTACAAGGTGGTTGATTATCGTGCCAAATGACTTTGATATTAAAAAAACATACAATATTTATTGCGTTTATTATTTTTTCTTGCATCAAAAAAAGAGAAACTGGATGTCTTAACAACCAACAATAACATGGATGAATTAAATGAAGTTACAGAGCATGTAACGAAATTATCAACATTCAGCCTTAATTCAAGATTTCAGTGAAATTGCACGGACAAGTGCAGCATGACACATTTGACAAGAACAAAATAATAGAGTGTTTCTGTCTAAATCGATGCCAGCAGATTTAAGGCTAAAATTGGTTATCGTCGACTGTAAAAACTTGTTGAACAAGTCAATATTCAACGTAGAACAAGCAAGAGAAAGGTCCCTTTTCTTGGAAGCTCTCAAGCAAGCTCGAACGTCCAGCTTCAGCTCAACTACAACTGCTTCATTGCTTAGGCCTCCTTGATGCTCAAGTGTACGTCATACTTAAGGTAGAGAGACTAATCTGTTGGATCGCTCTCAATTTCGGCCATGAAATTGTTTCGATCTTCAGTTTTCTCTCACCATGATGAAGAAAGAGATAAAGTTAGCAAGCGAATTAATTGTTTTGTTTAATGCACTAGTTTGACCAGCCAATTTGATTTATGCGACAACGTTTCACTTTACCCCTCCTGCAAGATATTAATTTTGTTATGATGTTTAGTTATATGGTGCAGAAAAACAAAATTTCTCAGTATTTTAGCCTCAAAGAGTGGTCTTCAATAGTTTAGTTTTTGAATTTCAATTCGAAGACAGGACAAGAAATTAACGACCGGGACAACACGCAAATGAGTCTGGAGCAGCGTCAATGCGTTGTTGGCGAGGCGGTTGCTGCGATGGCGTTGGCGGCGAGGGTGGTTGGTACGAACGTGGATGGCAACAGCTAGGGTTTTGAAGTAGCTCGACTTGAAGTCATCTGATGATGGAAAAATTGATGGCTCTGGTGGCAGAGACGCCGTGGTGAAGTAGTGTTTTAGAAGAAACTACAATTCGAGGGAGAAGAAGAGCAAGCCATGAAAGAATTAAGGTAGAAGATGTGGTATCAGTTTTCCAGTTTGCAGGTATCATTTTCGAAAATATTTGTTATTTTTAAATTTGTGATTTTTGTTGTATAATAAAATTATTATACTGTAATAAATTCACATTTTAAAACGAATATTTTTTAATTGTTATTTTGTTTTTTGCATTCATAGTGGTTTGGTTGATAATATATTGCTGTGTTGAGTTTAGTGAGGATCATTTTTGTTTTTTCTCAGTATCATTTTTTAAAATAATGCAGTGTGGAAGTTTTTTACCGTTTTGTTTGTTTGATTATATTAAAAAAAATGAAGTTGTTACATAGCAAAATATGATGATCATTGAGTTGAATTAGTGTTTCCTTAGTATCAAATATTTAATGAATTTTATTTGAATATCAGTTTTACCATTAATTTGAGGATCAGTTTTTAGGTATCAGTTTTAGTGACAGTAGGTATCATTTTTGTAGAAACTGTTTTATTTTTTACATAGAGATGAACCGTTGTCATGCTGGCCATTGTGCACACTACCTTAGTTGAATGGAATTCATGCTTATATAGAGTGGAGCCACTCGATATGGCTTGCATTGGAGAATGGAGATGCTTGAGTCAAAGCATCGTTATATGAGATAACGATTCAATTTCATGAGCTTGATAGATGTTGATTATGGATGGTCTATTTGTGCTTTAAATATGATGATGAACTGATTTTCTATAAGGATGATTGTTATGATTGAAATGTTTGTTTAAACATAAACTGTAAACTTAGATAATGGTGATCGAATTTGATAAATTTGGGAACCTAGGAGATTATGGGTGGTTTATTGAGTATCAGCTGTTAGGTATCAGTTTTAGTTGTCGATATTAGTTTTTAGTTACCAGTTTTTAAGTTAAAAGTTAACGGTAGCAGGTGATGGTTGCGGGTGGTGTTATGGGCGGCGGCGAGGCTGATGGTGCAGGTGATGGCGGTGGTGGTGGTGCGACGAGTGATGGTTGATAATTTTGACGGTTTGTCCTTATGACCAATTTTAGAAGAATGTTTGTCTTTATTACTAATTTTGGAAGAATGTTTGTTCTTGTGGCTAAAACATTGTGATTGTGTCCTTGAAGCTAAAAAAATACAAATTTTTGTCCATTATACAAAAAACTCTGCTTTAGGGTTTTCTTATTTGAGGTGTTTTCATACCATTTTGTACTCTTCTTTTAACTAATGAAGTATCAATTTTCTAAAAATAAAACTTCCTCGACTTGGTTTGAAACGTCAAGGTATTAGCAATTTCTTTCTCTTTAACCACAAGTGATGGTTGGGAACATTTTAGGTAGAGTTTAGAATATACACAAGAGATAATTTGTAATTCCATTATGTAACTTAACTCTTGTGAAAATTTTATGCGAAATAAATGTATGCTTTTGTTTGTAGCATACTACATGTATAGTGTTAAGAGTACATTATAAAATGTAAATAGAAATAACTAGGAAAAAAGTGTTGTGATCGTTTACAATTATGAAAGAGTTGTTAACCATGAATATTGAGTCGTACCAATAAACATTTATTTTCAAATGTTCCTAGTCATTTGGTATTTTTAGATGAGATATTGATATGTAAGACTTATTGTATGTAACGGTATCCATGCGACGGATAATGGATTACTTATGATTGGTGCGGCAGTAGTTTACATACTTGTAGTAATTTAAATCGTTATATAATGACTTACCGAGAGTCTTCTACCGGTTATTGTATCCAAGTCAAATAGAAGATCTCTTGTAATGATGTGCAACGGTCTTTGGACTTGAGGGTACTATGAATTCTATTTGTGAATATTATATAATTATAATATAATATTGATTGAAAATAAACATGTCAATGGATACCTAAAAATCCGAAATATATTCGTAACTATATCCTGAACATGGGAAGTATCTGATATCTGTCATAACGGATATGGATGCAGATATGAATGTTTTCACATTTGGAATTATTCGTCCGGTTTTTGTAAAGATTATAATTCGTACAAGGTTGTAAATATCGCTAGGCGGACGCTAGACGATGAGTATGGATGGTGGACTAATCGTTTAGGCAGAGATTAATCAAGGATTAATAGAAGCTGGGCATTTTTTCACTACAACAAAAGAGGCATATTACAACGGTGGAACACAGTTGTAAAAGATATATTACAATGGTGGAACCACAGTCGTATTTTAAGAAGTTGTAAAAGACTATCAATTTTTACAACTGTGTTCTTTAGTTGCATATAACCGTTGTGATATTGTATATTACAACTGTTTCTTACCCTTGTAAATAATCATTTTACAACTGTTGGTAACTCTTGTAGATATGTAACATTTCGTGCTGTAGCAGGTATGACAACTGCTGGATAACTGTTATTAGCAGTTGTGATAAAAAGAATTCAATATTAAAAAAATTAATTTCTAAACACATTTTGTAACTAAAGCAAGCGACGGATAAACATAAATAATAGAATGAAAAAATAGTACACTATAAGAAATTCAAGCAATACATTATTATTATCTACAAAACTAATATATCAAACAAACCAAACAACCGAATAAAAGCAAACCAAAAAAATACATTAATTTTTTCAATCTCTCATACATAATGATCTTTTTAACACCAATGACTAGGTTACATTTATCTTTATATGTCAACATATTTTGATACAAAAAAGTAGGTATAATTTAATTTTAAACTATAGTGCCCAAACAAGTGCTTGCACTGATTACCAGAATAATGCATATCGGCATTGTTGGAGGTTGTTTGCTCTATTCGGGTCCAGGTCTCTCAGGTCATGTAACTCCAACAGATCCCACATGTACAAGCCTGGCAACAAAATGCAAAATGAGGATTCAATTACTAATAAATTGTTTGCTGTATATCACTCAGATCCAATTACTAATAAATTGGTCATATCATGCAATTATAATCACTGCCTCATGATACAGGAACGTATAGTTTCCTTCTTGAGATTTATTTGCACAAAAATGGTTCTATTATTAATAATATTTAACGAAAGTGGACTCATGGTAGAATATATAAGCCTTACTCGAAGTTCCACTCTAAATGGGCATGCCCATTAGACCGATTAGTCTTTGAGCATGTTCTCCTATGCTGGCAGTAGTGTTAATGCAGATATCCATTTCGATTTGCATGGAAAAATGTTCATTTTTGATTTCAGGAAATGCACTTGAGTCTCTCAAGCTTATTTGATAATTGCCAAGCCGATCGAAATGATATGGCTTCTTCACTCCTTCTGGATCTGCAGTAATTGGAAGATCTAAGCTGATTAACCAGTTTAGGGATGAATACATCATCTGCGTATATTGTGACGCCCCACCTCTATGCTCACAATAACAAAGAGTATTAAAAGAAATACTGTCCATTATTACGAAGAATAAGGCTGGATAGGAGCGGCCATCCGTAGTTGGCCTTACACTAGAATTGGTTACCTCGATAGGAGTGGTATATATTTTTCATTTTTCATCTTTTATTTAATTACTCCCATCGACATACCCAATTACCAGTATAAAACGAACTACGATGGTGCATAATAGTTTAGGACAATATATATAATAATAACAGAGATACAAAAGAATGCGGAACACAGATAACAAAAGATCTCATATATATAATAACTGATGTCAGTTACAATACAGTTGACACAATACATATGATACAACTACAACTGTCGACTCTGGAAGTTATATATACACGTACATTATCAACTAATATACATGAATACATATCAACCTATATTATGACACGACTACTCCAAAAGATGTGAAAAGTCTTCAAAGCTCAAACAGCAACCCAAAGCAGGAAATCTACAACCTGAAATAACTCGGGTCTGACCCGAGTATTAAATTCAAAAGAAAATAATACACGGGTCAGTCTAATTCAAACTTATTTATTAATGCACAGAAGCAATAATAATCAAATATCAAATAGACGACATTCACAAAAATCTTGTATATCCAACTTCTCGATAAGAGAATCGAATAACGGCAGAAATAACACTAAACAGTGTTAAACAACAAATCAGCAATCCAAATCATCAACAAGATGAATACAACGATCAAATTTTCTGTGTGGCTGCAGTACACGCACGCGTGCACTGTCTCGCCACACAGTATGTGAAATCATCACAACAGTGAATACTAACAGCAATCAAACTCCAAAGGTCAAAGTGAAACCCAAGCCAACAAAACAGCGCAAACAACAAAAAAACTAATTATTGATACGATAATTAGAAAACAGCTAATCTAATTACCTAAAAGGTAATTAGATATCAACAAAATTATCAGATTAAACCAAATCAAAATACACTTCAAAATAAATTGAATTTGGCAACACGAAACAATTACGAAAATTGAAATCATCAATTTAAAACTTCAATTCTGTTTGGCTGCAGTGCACGCGTGCACTGCCTCGCCAATACAGCATAATAAATATGCAAAAGATCAAGTTCACAAACGGCATAAAGTCCAACCCGAATACCGAATTCAACTCAAGTGTGATTTGAAAAACAAATCCAACTGCATCTCTGCAATGTAAACCAACAACTCAAAAAATCAAGCAACATGTATGGAACAGTCACTCGACCAAACAACTCAGTGCAGAAGCGAATGGCACTACTCATCAACTCAAACCAATAATATAAGATGAACATCAAAATGCAGACTCAAGAGTACCATGTGGTTAACGATGCACATGAATCATATTACTCGAGCACAACAATTGGAGATGCGAAACAAACTGCCCAAAGGAATGACATGAACAATGCATGCTACAGTCTCACGACCAGCCAGACTAGTGAAACAAACACACCCCATTTACATGGAGCAATACTACTGGCAAAATGAAGGCCAAACTACCCAATTACATGAAGCAATTATGAAACTGGAAATTGCACGATCAAGCTCGAGCACAAAGGCAACAAACCAAGTGTACATATGATAAAGTCTAGGTGCTATACAGAGAATAGTGAATCAGTGTGCAAGTATGGACAGATCTCGAGCACAAGATATTGGGACACTTAAATGATCAAATTCATGCCGAAACAGTAACCACAAAGATACACTGAAATGCAAACTATATCAAAAGTGATACAGAGTGCACTTGAAAAAAATATGAGAGACCATGCAACTATACTTGAAACCAGAAACAATGCAGTGTTACTGACAGCAGTGTGCAATCAGAACAAAATGAACAAAAGTTCTCAAGTCATCCACAAACTCATAATGAACTACATGATGAACATGTATGTAGCAAAAATAAGAATGCAAAGTCAAGTCTTTACTTCCTCACAGTAGTGTTAGGGTGATGCCTGAAGATATTCAAAAACTACTTAAACTCCGTGCACATCCCACAATGTATGCATGCACACATACGTATGTATACACCTATATGCAATTTGGAATAAAAATTCACAAAAGAGGGAGCAATGCATTATGAACCAGACAGTACCACGAAGTGAAGAAATCAAGTGTACCAATACTGAACAAAAGCATTTAGTAATCAAAAATCAAGTAGCAGTTTGAACAATGACAGAGAATACGAAGTCAAACAAAATAAACATCATCAAGCCGTGTTTTCCGATCAAAGTCAAAATCGTGGTGATACTCAACTATTTCAAAAGCAAGAATTCACTGATTTTTATAATTGATGATCGAACAGCAGGTTAAAACATTGAACAAATCAGGTTAAAGCCAATGCAACAAGAAATCTGACCCAGACTAATAAAATTACCAACATCGGAACAAAGTCGAATGAAATCGACAGCGTTCAAGTAAATCGACAACACATTTTCAACCCAAAGCCGCACGTATCAATAAAGTGCTCGAAAGCTAACCAAGTATTCAAAACAACATCCGAAGTCCCAAAACAAAACCATAACAAGATTCCAGTTCAAACTGAAAGCAAAACAACCTCGTCAACCAAGAGTCAACGCCGTGGCAATCATGACATCAACACAAGCCGTGAGTATCCAAAAGGGAACTACGAAAATATATACGAATAGAACAATTCAAAATCATCTCGACCAAGCAATCAAAACCAACTAATAACCCAAGAATTCGACAACTGATGCCACTAATTTTGCACAACACAGAAATCATTCAGACTTTGAATTAGATGTAAGAATAATACTCACTTTTTATTTGAAGAGCCCAACACAAATCGAAGTCGAAGACATCCCCTTTGTGCCCGCCTCTGCACAGTGTTCGAAGCGAAGACGACTCGAATCAACCGGTTGAAGAGACGATCAACTCGCGAAGCATCGAGTTGAATCGAGCGTTGGAAGTCGGCGTCTTCGAATTTGCTCAAAACCCTAGTTTTGTTTTTGAACGACAAGGAAGAGGCCACCATTTTTAATTTTCCTTTTCGTATGTTTTAGTTAAGTTTTCGAATGAACGAAATTGAAAATGAGGCCGCCCTTGCTTTTCGAATGCTTTAGGGTTTAAACGAAAAAAGAATAAGGGGCCGGTTATTAGCTTTGATAATCTCGGCAACAAACGAGTGGCCAAAACAATTTTAAAGCCCGCATAAAAAATTTTACAAATTTAAAAAGAATCCCATTTCAATTAAAATTCCAATAGCCAGTTGTCAGCACTTTTAATCGTCTAATGACGATAACTGGCTTTTACGAGATCCCGGGTTGTTACAGACTCCCCTCCTTATAAAAATTGCGTCCTCGCAATTTTCATAATGAAAGCCGTCTATATCGATTATTCTTCTAACATAAACTGGTTGCGCTAGAAAATAAAGATCGAGAACACAACCACTAAAGAAATCTTTTAATTTCACAAGGGAAATACACAAATTCTCAACAAAATCTAATTATCGAATAGATAATCAGAAAACAGTAGAACTGAATAAATACCATTTTCAGCAATATTCAATTGTCAACAAGATAATTAAAATTCAAAAATCACAAAACAGCAATATCTAATTATCGATACGATAATTAGAAAACAGCAAAGTCTAATTATCAACAAAGATAGTTAGAAAACACAAATCACAATTTGCAAAACTACAAATATCTAGTTATCCAACAAATAACTAGAAAGCACAAACTCCATAATCAGAAAACTCTAAATATCAACTGAAATAGATAGAAATAGTAATTCAATAAAATCAACATAATCTAGACTCAATTAGAGACTAGAAAATCTCATATCAATAAAATAAGCAATCAACCAATATCTAATTATCAAAAACGATAATTTAATCTCAAATCAACAAATATTTAATTATCAAAAACGATAATCAAATCCCAAATCAACAAATATTTGATTATCACAAACGATAATCAAATTTCAAATCAACTAATATTCGATTATCAAAAACGATAATCAAACCTCAAATCAACAAATATTCGATTATCAAAAACGATAATCAAATTTCAAATCAACAAATATTCGATTATCAAAAACGATAATCAAATCTCAAATCAACAAATATTCGATTATCAAAAACGATAATCAAATCTCAAATCAACAAATATTCGATTATCAAAAACAATAATCAAATTTCAAATCAACAAATATTCGATTATCAAAAACGATAATCAAATCTCAAATCAACAAATATTTAATTATCAAAAACGATAATCAAATCCCAAATCAACAAATATTTGATTATCACAAACGATAATCAAATTTCAAATCAACTAATATTCGATTATCAAAAACGATAATCAAATCTCAAATCAACAAATATTCGATTATCAAAAACGATAATCAAATTTCAAATCAACAAATATTCAATTACCACAAACGGTAATCAAATCTCAAATCAACAAATATTTAATTACCACAAACGGTAATCAAATTTCAAATCCACGAATATTTAATTGCCACAAACGGTAATCAAATTTCAAATCAACGAATATTTAATTACCACAAACGGTAATCAAATTTCAAATCAACAAATATTTAATTACCACAAACGGTAATCAAATTTCAAATCAACAAATATTTAATTACCACAAACGGTAATCAAATTTCAAATCAACAAATATTTAATTACCACAAACGGTAATCAAATTCCAAATCAACAAATATTTAATTACCACAAACGGTAATCAAATTTCAAATCAACAAATATTCGATTATCAAAAACGATAATCAAATCTCAAATCAACAAATATTTAATTATCAAAAACGATAATCAAATCCCAAATCAACAAATATTTGATTATCACAAACGATAATCAAATTTCAAATCAACTAATATTCGATTATCAAAAACGATAATCAAATCTCAAATCAACAAATATTTAATTACCACAAACGGTAATCAAATTTCAAATCCACAAATATTTAATTACCACAAACGGTAATCAAATTTCAAATATCTAATTATCACAAGCGATAATCAGAATTCAAATCAGCAAATATCTAATTATCACAAGCGATAATTAGAAACAACAAATATCCGATTATCAAAAACGATAATCAGAACCAACAAATATCTAATTATCACAAGCGATAATTAGAAACAATAAATATCCGATTATCAAAAACGATAATCAGAAATCTCAAATATTTAATTATCGATACGATAATTAAACCTCATAACATCAGATATCTAATTACTTGCAGATAATTACAAAAAACAACAAATATCTAGAAATCAATTAAGAAGACTAGAAAATCAACATAAAAGCTTGGATCGATCCCATCAGATGGCGAGTTTTTAGTTCGCCGCACGTGCATCAACAAATGGCCGAAGCCTACCAAGTACTCAACATAATTTTAGCGCCCATCAAATTGACCCGAAGGTCCGCAGAGTGACCCGAAGGTCTAGTACTGGTATTTGACCCGAAGGTCCATCAGAGTGGCCCGAAAGCCCAACAAATGACCCGAAGATCCAACAAACGACCCGAAGGTCCAACATAGTGGCTCGAAAGCACACAAATCATCAGAATCATCAAAACATCAAATATTTCAATTAACGAGTCCGGAATTAACCGAAATAGCAAACGCACATGTCTCATACCACGTATTTTACTAAATCGTTTGATTCTCTTCATCGTTTCCTTGAAAGTGAAAAATTGTGTATTTTGTAAAAATACACTTTACATTCTCAAACGGACAAGTCCGGAATTAAGCGAATCAGTAAAAGAAAGGGGTCATGGTCCTCGATTTTGCTGAAACGTTTAAATCGCGTCCTCATTCTTTTGAAAGCGCAAACTATAAAATTCCTGAAAATAATTTTTATTTATTTTATAAAAAAATAACAATTCACATTCTCAACTGGACAAGTCCGAAGTTAAGCGAAACAGTAAAAGAAAGGGGTCATAGTCCTCGATTTTGCTGAATCGTTTAAGTCGCTTCCTCATTCTTTTGAAAGCGCAAACTGTTCAAAATTTTATGAAACTATTTTCATTTTAAAACGATTTTCAGAACACGTGATTAAAACAGCAAATCAGTAACAATTTCGATAAGGAAATTGTACTTCTCAAGATAGCGTAAAAACGGGTCACAAATCAGCATTGCGGTATAACCGCTTGAAAATCCACTTTTAAAAATTTGACTATTACTGAAGTCAAAGCGACAGTAATTTTCAAACGTCAAAATCTCATCAAAATAATTTACATCAAAATGTAATACCAGTGAATTTTCATTCATCAAAAATGCCACAAAACACCGTGCTTCAAAAATTTAGCATCGATGTAAAAATCCTGTTATGAAGATAACGACAACAAAATACGTTCAAACCAAACATCGGTTCAACGTAAAATAAATGCAGTAACGCGCAACTCAAATTTTGCACGTACTACAAAATGAACAAAGAAATCATTCGAATGTATCTTCAATGAAGATAATTCAAACAGCAACATCTAATCAATATATGATTAGTATAAAAGAAAACCAGTCAAAATCTCAACAAAATCACATAACTGCAATCGTTTCGAATCCTCAATTCGGATTCGAAATTCTCAAAGAAACAAAATAAATACAGCTATGTAAACAACAAATGAAATTTATTTCAGTTTCGTATTTTGATTTTTTTTTCAAATCAAAAAGATTATCAGTTGTACTCAGCGAAGACAGTTTCACTGTTTCCGCTGCGCACTCTAATAAACAGAACACAAAATTATCAATCAATAAAACACAGTTTCACTTTTATTTTTAAATAAAGGTATTTAAAAATTTCATCAAAATTTCAAAACTTTAGTTTTGACTCAAAGCACAAATAAAAACATCGACCAATAGTTGTAACACATGTTCCATCTAAGTTATGATTTATATTATGTCCATAAACCCCAAGCTCTGATACCAACTGTGACGCCCCACCTCTATGCTCACAATAACAAAGAGTATTAAAAGAAATACTGTCCGTTATTACGAAGAATAAGGCTGGATAGGAGCGGCCATCCGTAAGTGGCCTTACACTAGTATTGGTTACCTCGATAGAAGTGGTATATATTTTTCATTTTTCATCGTTTATTTAATTACTCCCATCGACATACCCAATTACCAGTATAAAACGAACTACGATGGTGCATAATAGTTTAGGACGATATATATAATAATAACATAGATACAAAAGAATGCGGAACACAGATAACAAAAGATCTCATATATATAATAACTGATGTCAGTTACAATACAGTTGACACAATACATATGATACAACTACAACTGTCGACTCTGGAAGTTATATATACACGTACATTATCAACTAATATACATGAATACATATCAACCTATTTTATGACACGACTACTCCAAAAGATGTGAAAAGTCTTCAAAGCTCAAACAGCAACCCAAAGCAGGAAATCTACAACCTGAAATAACTCGGGTCTGACCCGAGTATTAAATTCAAAAGAAAATAATACACGGATCAGTCTAATTCAAACTTAGTTATTAATGCATAGAAGCAATAATAATCAAATATCAAATAGACGACAGTCACAAAAATCTCGTATATCCAACTTCTCGATAAGAGAATCGAATAACGGCAGAAATAACACTAAACAGTGTTAAACAACAAATCAGCAATCCAAATCATCAACAAGATGAATACAACGATCAAATTTTCTGTGTTGCTGCAGTACACGCACGCGTGCACTGCCTTGCCACACAGTATGTGAAATCATCACAACAGTGAATACTAAGTAACAGCAATCAAACTCCAGAGGTCAAAGTGAAACCCAAGCCAACAAAACAGCGCAAACAACAAAAAAACAAATTATTGATACGATAATTAGAAAACAGCTAATCTAATTACCTAAAAGATAATTAGATATCAACAAAATTATCAGATTAAACCAAATCAAAATACACTTCAAAATAAATTGAATTTGGCAACACAAAACAATTACGACAATTGAAATCATCAATTTAAAACTTCAATTCTGTTTGGCTGCAGTGCACGCACGCGTGCACTGCCTCGCCAATACAGCATAATAAATATGCAAAAGATCAAATTCACAAACGGCATAAAGTCCAACCCAAATACCGAATTCAACTCAAGTGTTGAAAAACAAATCCAACTGCATCTCTGCAATGTAAACCAACAACTCAAAAAATCAAGCAACATGTATGGAACAGTCACTCGACCAAACAACTCAGTGCAGAAGCGAATGGCACTGCTCATCAACTCAAACCAATAATATAAGATGAACATCAAAATGCAGAGTCAAGAGTACCATGTGGTTAACGATGCACATGAATCATATAACTCGAGCACAACAATTGGAGATGCGAAACAAACTGCCCAAAGGAATGACATGAACAATGCATGCTACAGTCTCACGACCAGCCAGACTAGTGAAACAAACACACCCCATTTACATGGAGCAATACTACTGGCAAAATGAAGGCCAAACTACCCAATTACATGAAGCAATTATGAAACTGGAAATTGCAAGATCAAGCTCGAGCACAAAGGCAACAAACCAAGTGTACATATGATAAAGTCTAGGTACTGTACAGAGAACAGTGAATCAGTGTGCAAGTATGGACAGAGCTCGAGCACAAGATATTGGGACACTTAAATGATCAAATTCATGCCGAAACAGTAACCACAAAGATACACTGAAATGCAAACTATATCAAAAGTGATACAGAGTGCACTTGAAACAAATATGAGAGACCATGCAACTATACTTGAAACCAGAAACAATGCAGTGTTACTGACAGCAGCGTGCAATCAGAACAAAATGAACAAAAGTTCTCAAGTCATCCACAAACTCATAATGAACTACATGATGAACATGTATGTAGCAAAAATAAGAATGCAAAGTCAAGTCTTTACTTCCTCACAGTAGTGTCAGGGTGATGCCTGAAGATATTCAAAAACTACTTAAACTCCATGCACATCCCACAATGTATGCATGCACACATACGTATGTATACACCTATATGCAATTTGGAATAAAAATTCACAAAAGAGGGAGCAATGCATTATGAACCAGACAGTACCACGAAGTGAAGAAATCAAGTGTACCAATACTGAACAAAAGCATTTAGTAATATCAAAAATCAAGTAGCAGTTTGAACAATGACAGAGAATACGAAGTCAAACAAAATAAACATCATCAAGCCGTGTTTTCCGATCAAAGTCAAAATCATGGTGATACTCAACTATTTCAAAAGCAAGAATTCACTGATTTTTATAATTGATGATCGAACAGCAGGTTAAAACATTGAACAAATCAGGTTAAAGCCAATGCAACAAGAAATCTGACCCAGACTAATAAAATTACCAACATCGGAACAAAGTCGAATGAAATCGACAGCGTTCAAGTAAATCGACAACACATTTTCAACCCAAAGCCGCACGTATCAATAAAGTGCTCGAAAGCTAACCAAGTATTCAAAACAACAGCCGAAGTCCCAAAACAAAACCATAACAAGATTCCAGTTCAAACTGAAAGCAAAACAACCTCGTCAACCAAGAGTCAACGCCGTGGCAATCACGACATCAACACAAGCCGTGAGTAATATATATGAATAGAACAATTCAAAATCATCTCGACCAAGCAATCAAAACCAACTAATAACCCGAGAATTCGACAACTGATGCCACGAATTTTGCACAACACAGAAATCATTCAGACTTTGAATTAGATGTGAGAATAATACTCACTTTTTATTTGAAGAGCCCAACACAATTGGAAGTCGAAGACATCCCCTTTTTGTCCGCCTCTGCACAGTGTTCGAAGCGAAGACGACTCGAATCAAGCGGCTGAAGAGACGATCAACTCGCGAAGCATCGAGTTGAATCGAGCGTTGGAAGTCGGCGTCTTCGAATTTGCTCAAAACCCTAGTTTTGTTTTTGAACGACAAGGAAGAGGCCGCCATTTTTAATTTTCCTTTTCGTATGTTTTAGTTAGGTTTTCGAATGAACGAAATTGAAAATGAGGCCGCCCTTGCTTTTCGAATGCTTTAGGGTTTAAACGAAAAAAGAATAATGGGCCGGTTATTAGCTTTGATAATCTCGGCAACAAACGAGTGGCCAAAACAATTTTAAAGCCCGCATAAAAAATTTTACAAATTTAAAAAGAATCCCAATTCAATTAAAATTCCAATAGCCAGTTGTCAGCACTTTTAATCGTCTAATGACGATAACTGGCTTTTACGAGATCCCGGGTTGTTACATATATAATCAAGCAACATAAGCAACAGGTTTTTGTTTTGTTAGGTGGGTAAGCCGATGATAATCATTTAGAGTTGTAGTTTGCAAATAACTGAAGAAAAGTTATGTTTGCTCAGATTGAAAATAGAACAGTAGAAAACCTAGAAGCAAGACTATTTTATGTTTTGTCATCGATGAGCATTTTTACAAACGTAGCAGTCATCATTTAATTAATTATACATGGCACTGAAGTTCATGGTGATGCAATTCAGTAGACAAATGCACAGACTAGGCCTTGGGAAGAAAGCATGAATTATCTTAAATGTTCACCAAACTATTAAAAATTATAATCCAGATCAATAGCCTTTAACAACTCATTTCGCACATATGCACCTGAAAACAGCGGAGAAATACATACAAACACACTGTTACACATACTCCTATATGCTTATATACACACGCAACAAACACACGCATACTCTATATTCACAGCCACACACATATACTCAATTAAATACATCAGCCCCCTATTGTACACATCTCACGTATAGATACATATTTGCGCGCGCACACGCACTCTTACAGGCACTCGTTTTCCCAAGCTATCACATGCAAAACACTTTCACAGCACATACTCAACCACTCTCACACTCAAACACTCTCATGCTCATTTACTCAAACACAACCAAAATGGTATGAAGATAGGTCCAACCAATAAGGTGATGGTTCAAACAAAGGCACTTACCTACTGACACTTATAAACACACACGAGAACACGACAATACCCCATAGCAGCAACTCATATTTGTACATGTACCCACACTCACACTAGATTAAACGAGCGCATTCCGCTGCTCACCATATGCACACGTACACCTATGAACCTGCACTGTTGTACTCACCTATACATAGACTAATGCACATACATATTTACATATATCACACACGCACGCTGCTGCAAAGAAACACACATCAAACTTCCATTATATATAAGTTTAAACACCCAAACATCAATTACATATCAAGTTTTTCTCAATATCAAGATATAGTTTACTAATTGCAACCCAAATCATAGGAGCTTCAAGCAAAGAGCAACAGAGGTTCGATTTTAAAGCTATTTTTATTGCTTAACGACTAATTACTGGCGATTTTAATGGAGGAAAAAGGAAGAAATGATTGGCGATTTTAACGACTTATTGCTTAACGATTTTTATTGCTTCGTTCAGGACTTTGAAAATGTCAAAAGCCCTCTATAAATTAAGTACCTTTTGGTCCATTTCAATTAGCAAACCAAAGATCCATGCACTGGAGCTGCCTATTGCATGTTGTCGTCTGATTGGTCGAAGTTTGGGAGTCTTCGCGACCGTGGACCACCTAATTAGACCTGCGCCTGATTCGAGTCGCCACGACACTGCCTAGTCGTCATCGTAGTGGAGTCGCCACCATTGTCGAAATCTGGAGTTGAGTCAATCATGTGCTGTGTCAGGGCAAGCCGCTGCTCTCGCCTTTCCTAATTCGCGAATCTAAATCATGTCTCCTTCGTTGAGATGCAACATGGGGAACACTTAGGGATTTTGTGAAACCCTAGACTGAATTGGGAAATGAACGTGGGATTTGGAGAATAGGGAAGTAGTGGGAAAAATTATAATTGAAGAAAACACGCGGCCATAGTGAAAAATTTTAGGGAGCCCGCCAAAAATTTCGGCTCCACATTTTTTAGAAAACTTTAAAGTTTGTTAATTTTTTTTGACTAATGATTGTAATTAGAGTTCAAATGCTATATTTCAGTGCTTTTTGATACCATACATAACATTATTTTTGGTAGTAATCGGTTAATTATTAATATTAATCATTTCATATTTCAAATTAATGATTAATTGTTATTATTTAATAGTAATTATTATTTATAACTAATTTTTTTATTAATTATTTAATCATTAATTACTAAGTATTATTATTTAATTATAGTTATTAATTAATTTTTACAATGAGAAAACATAAAGGGATGTAATAGGCATGTATCATAACTGAAAAAAAAAAGTTGTTAAAAATATGCATCTATTACAACTGACAAAAAGAAAAGTTGTAATAGACATCTATTACAACTGGCAGAAAATAAAAATTGTTAAATATAGGCATTTGTTACAACTAGCAAAAAAGAAAAGTTGTAATAGACATCTATTACAACTGGCAAAATAAAACAGTTGTTAAAAATAAGTTTATAACAACTTTCTGAAAAAAAGAGTTATAAAAAATCTTTATTACAACTGACATTTTGTGAACGTTGTAAAAATACAGTTGTAATATGGTATTTTTGTTGTAGTGTTTATAACTCGTATATATTTTGGATAAAATTTTAGCGTTTTATTCAATGTCGACTGATATAAGTTGATAATTTTGGGGTTTTGGATGTGTTTCGTAGTGGTTAAGAAGACAAGACTGAATATAAATAGTTTTTTCAATACTTGTTTATCATGTTTCGTAGTGATAATTATGCGTTTAACATGTTTATCAGGTTGACAAAGAGTTTGCAACTATGGGTGGTATATAAATAGGTCATGTTTTTGTAGTAGTTGTCGGCTGTCAAAAGAAGTAGAAGAGGGTTTAGAGAGTTGTTGGTTATGACTTGCATTCTACTTGATCAGGTTTTGAATTGGCGGTTTTTATTGTTTTTTCAATACTGTCTCAGCCATTATATTAACTTTAAGTTCTGTTCGAAGTGTTTGAAATCACAAATTTTGCAATAATAAATCTTAAAACATAGTTCTTTCTATGTCTAAAAGAAACGAACTTTGTTAAGAAGTCTGAATATACTCGTAGGGGAAGAGTAGAAACCATAAAGAGATATTTAAACCCAGAATTCACGCAGGTTTATCCTTTTGTAGCTTACCCAAAAACTTCGCTGTTTTTAGCTTTTATGGGAAGAGAAAAAGCACCTGAGCGCAGCTTTGTTCTAGAAAAAAAAAAGCACCTGAGTAGAAAACAACCTTCGAAAAAGAAATAAATTCAACTCTTAGCACACTTTGTTCTAGAAACGAAGTAAGCAAACTACACATAGGACCCACAAATTCTCAGTCAACAACTCCGCGTCAAGCTTATTTCCCCCAGAAATATCCAGCGTCACGTGCAAAGTCAGCGTCTCACGTGACGTTTATAAATCAAAACAGCTCACTCAATTCAACCATCATCTCACATTTTGCACGTGTTTCTTAATACCAAAACCCCCAAATAAAGTACAACCGAATCAACTCCGTTTATTTTCCGTGTGCGATTGCCAATTTGCAGCTGGCACACAAGCAGTATAAATACTCACTGATCTCCCACTCAAACCCCTCAACTCAAACATTCAAAAAACAAACGATGCTTCCAAATTCAAATATCAGCTTCACAAACGTACACAACCGCCTAACCAGAGAGCAAGAGCACTCGATAATGGTATCAGCCTTAGTCCATGTCTTATCCGGCACAGAGTCAGAGCCTGCCCCAGCCTTCCCGTTGTGCAACCGTTGTGGGATATCCGGGTGCATCGGGTGTGACCTTTTTATGAGCTCAATAGAGCCGATGAAGAAGAAGGCGGAGGTGACCACGAAGAGGAGGAAGTACAAGAAGAACAAATACAGGGGAGTGAGGCAGAGGCCGTGGGGCAAATGGGCGGCGGAGATAAGGGACCCGAGGAAGGCCGTCAGGAAGTGGCTGGGCACGTTTGATACAGCCGAGGATGCCGCCAGGGCCTACGATAGAGCCGCCATTGAGTTTAGAGGTGCGCGCGCTAAGCTCAATTTCGGGTTTCCAGATCAGCAAGTGGAGCTCGATTTCGGGTCTCCTGATCAGCAAGTGGCGGACCGTAGTAATAATAAGGAGAAGAAGTGTGAAGAGGAGAAGAAGGAGGTGGAGTTGGGAGGGCTGTGGGACGATTTGCAGGATTTGATGGACTTTGACGGCGGCATTCTTACTGCCTGGGACTAGTTTCACCGTTGGAATCTCTGCTTCTTTTTTTTACGGTCGAGTTTCTGTCTAAAATGTACAGTTCACCATGAATTTTCTTGTTCTTTTAAGGCAGTTTTGATGAATTTTAGTATGTGCAGTAGTTTGTAGTGTGGTATACATGGTTGGATGCTCCAGTCTTTCTATCTTTTATCCTCTCTTATGCGGATTATTTGTTATTTAATAATATAATAATTATGGGATAGTGAATAAAGCTAAGTTTGATGACGCGTTAAGAAAGATACAACTGTGAAACTGGGTACAAAATGGATAAGGGATATACGGAAGAAAGGGGAATATCATGCTTAACGCGTAGTTATTACTGCAACTTCCATTTGCTGGACGCCTGTATGACACTGGAGAAAAGTAAACAATCGATTAATTAACCAAATTTATAACAGCGAAATTTATTATGCACCGTTTATCATCATTAACCATTTATAACGGTGATAACCACAATGGATGAATGGACAATGTTATATGGTTATTTTGAAGGGAAATTTACAAAAACCAAGTTTTGGATCCATTTCAAATTTTTTCTATAAAATACATTCATATTTTTAGAAAATTAAACGTAATCCATGTTATATTTAACTAATTTTAATAAGATTAACATATATACGAATATCATTTCTATAATTCATAATCGTATTAAATACACATTATGACATATTCTTACATTTGTATATGAAAAATGTAAAAGAGAAATAATTATAAAAAAAAGGAAGAAGGAATTAACAAAAACGACAAACATAACTAATGTTTTTAGATCTAGGTCGCTACTTTTAAAATATGGGAAGAATGGCAAACTTCATCCCCAAAATCCAAATTCCCTCTCAGAGTCTCAATTCAACGCCGCAGCCTCCCTCGCTACACCTCATCGTGGCTGCCTCCACCCCTCTACACCACCTTAGGGCTGCACCATCTCACTGTCCGCATGTCAACCACCTCGTCATCTAAAACTCAATCGACTTCATTATTGCCTAAGCATGTCGAGATGCCCAATCTCAAACCCTAAATCACAAACGCTGCTAGATGTCATCGTCGCACCACCATGACACACCGCATCACCAGAACTCGATGTATCATCGTCAATTAGAAGTAAAAAAGAAAAATCAACAACGGAACAAAAATACTAACTTAAATTAGCATTAAATCAACTATATTCATTTTTCAACAGTTCAAAATAATGCCAAGTAAACTAGCATTAAATCAAAATTGTGCCATATTAATTTTTGGTTTAGAAAATGCTAAATCAAACTAGCATCATCATCCATTTTTACAATTTAAAAAATGCTCAAATAAATTAGCATTATACAAATATATATTGTTATGATCATTCTCGGTAGCTCAAAAATGCTAATTAAACTAACATAAAGCCAACATTGTTATATTCATTTTTTTATAGCTCAAAAATACTAAATCAAACTAGCACCGCTATTCGGTTTTAAAGTTTTAAAAAATGGTAAATTAAATTAGCATTATACAAATATATAATACTATATTCATTTTTATGTACAAATAATGTTAGTTATATATAGCATTTTCGACTGCTAAGTGTTCAAAAAAAATTAGTTGCCATCAGCAACCGCTGTCTTCACTGCCACCAACATCGACGTCATGACTCCACCATGCATCGCTCCTACAATTGCGACACTTGTCTCCTTTGTCGCTTCGAAAGCCACCTCGACACAAAAAAATTTTGTTCGACAAAATAAACCCTAACACTACATGGAAAACAACATTTTTCGACGGCTGAAAACCGTCGGCGGCCGTCGGAAGCCGTCGGAAAATAAGGCGTCGGGGCGCAGTGTTTTCGACGGCTTCCGACACAGGGCGCCGAACATTTTTCCGACGGCCTTCGACGCTTTCCAACGGATTCCAACACCTGTCGGAATCCGTTGAAAAAAATGGCCTATAGGCCGTCGGAAGCCGAAGGAAAATTATTACCTGAAAGCCGTCGGAAGCCGTCGGAAATCTGCTATATTTTTTTCTAATTTCTGCTGCAATATAGCCTTCCATCCACATTTCTCATCCAAACACTATTACACCAATACTACAGAATCCAATATACAATATTCCAACCAAATATCAAAATCCAAACTACACAAAATTCATCAAACATACAAATACATCAAATTACATCAAAAATAAAATACATAATCATTCCAACATTCACAACAACCCCAACAACAAGTGTTATACCATGTTATACATACACAACAACTACCACAAAAATCATCAACATTCATATCATCATACAACCACATAACCAAGTGTATCAAACATAATCATACTAAAATCAAAAACTACCTCCACCGTCTACCAAATCATACAAGACTAAAAACATACCGACAAAAGCAAGCAATCAATCACTCTCTTTCAGTTCCAGAGCCAGCAGAGGAAGGGAAGCGGCCACCATACTGCTGCATGTACTCGGCGATACGCTGGTCTAGCAACTGTGTGGTCTCTATGGCCTGTGAAATTTTGAATCAGATCATTTGCCCTTACCTCAACAAGAGAAGCATGAACTTCTTCTATAGAACCATTTTTTTCGGTTCTGCTCCTCCAACTGGGCCACTCTAGCCCGCAAATCTTCGATCTCTACTAGATCGATCTAAGCTCTAGTCTGCCGACCCCGTCTCTGACTGCTGGCCTGTAATAAATATTTAATTTAACTGTGTGATCTCTGTAAGTGTATGTGCAGGTATGTGAATGATTAGCTGTGTGATAATGTTATTTAATTTAGTTTATGCATGTTTATGTAAGTGTGGACTGAATGAGGCTGACAATTTAATAATCCATTATTGCAACTTATTAAATCTAATTTAGCTTATGTATTAATATTCGATGTCGTGTTTTATAAATGCTTCTACTATATAAACTACGAATTTTAACTGTAATTCTAAACACACAATCATATGGCCTATTGATGGGCCATAGTGACATTACGGGAATAACTGTCCTAATGAAAGTCAAATGACTTAAAACTAGTAAATTAAACATTTACTGGGAGAGGCGTAGGGTTTTGGGTACAAGATGCTTGTATAAATCCCTACGATTTAATTAATTATGACTTAAATATCAAATTAGCAGTAAAATAAATTATTTACCACTTGATTTCCAAATCCGTATCGTCTGCCATGCTTCGATGGATCCATAACGGACTCAAAAATAGCATCCTCCTCATCAGTCGTCAACTGATCTCGACCCGTATCAGCAAGAAGTTTCTGGCGCTGCTCCATAAACTTTTTCTGCATTAACAAATTAATAACATCATATCTTATTTCATTATAGTTTAACAAGCAGAACAATTACTAATACTACATAAAATGAAATATGCTTACATGGCTCCTGCTGGATTTATCGTCGTGACATGTATACGAAACAGTCCCGTCTGGATTTACATGCTCGACAGCATGCGTACGAGTGAACACGTCCATATAGCCCACGGGACCATGTGCCTCAGCTTTCTAAAGTTGATTTTTACATACAATTATTATACATTTAAAATTATATAGCATAAACTATTTACAATTATCATTCAGTAAATTTACCAACTCCTGCCGATACTGCTGAAATAACCTCGACCATCCACGATGAGTGACGGGATTTTTATTCCTGTTTGCAGAGTTTCCATCCGACTCTTCCTGTACATTCAAAATTTGATACATTATTTTTCGATCACGTCAAATTAATCATTCAAAAAAATTTAGTATACTTGCCTTCGCCTCGTCAGTTTCCCAGTATGCCAACGATGCTTGCCATACGCTCTCCCCCATCCACCGTGGTTTCTTACCAGATTTCTTAATTTCAGATATCGAGTCTCTATAGTTCTTGCGCATCTTCTTCATCCAATATTCTCATGCCAGCAGCATATCGTCTGTCTGGATGTCTATCTCAGCCTGTGTTTCACGATAAAAAGAAAAAAAAGATTACACTGTAAACGATAAACAGTAGAAAAACGACAAAAACGAACTAAAAATGAAAAACAGAAAAATATACATACTAGGACATCCTGCCATATACACTCTATGATGTGGGGAGGGATGTTATCCCACTTCGGCCAGCAAATACTCATCCTACTACAATAAGAAGCTCTAGAGACATCCAGCACAACCTTCGAAGGAAGTAGGTCGAACCCCTTGTTTTTAAATACGATACAGATAAGTACGTACGTATATCATAAAAAAAATAAGATGCTGAATAAAATTTAATTCTTACCCCTCTGCTCTAGGGACTAACGAAACAACTGAACGCCGTGGATCTTGCGATGGGCCACCGCCATCGCCTCCTGATGATCGAGAAGAGCTCCTACCTCTATATGACATTATGATAAACCTGTGACATATATACACATCATTATATAAGAGAATAATAACATGATTATGAAATATATTTCATATGTAAATGATATCAACGATATAAATTGCTTAATTAATGACTGAAATGAAAATAGAAATGGAAGTGTGTTATACCTGATTCATAATGGGTCTATTGTTCCGACGATAAGCAGATTTCATTGCATTTTTAATAAAAATTGCTAAATAAATGACAAATGGAAATGACATAAAACATGTAAACAATGGTAAACAGATTTGGTTTCATAGCCATATCAATTTCATAATACATCAAGAATTCAACATAGTTACATCAATTGCAAAAAAATCAGATTCAGATTTATATCAGTCATCATCGTCTTTTGATTCAGATTAGGTCTCATTTTCTACGATATTTTCCTCTGCACTGTCAAACGCTTCTACCAAAACATTTGATTCATCGATCAAAGGACCAAAATCTTGTTCGTCGCCTTCGTCATTACGAGAAACACTTTCAAATGAAATTTTCACATGGTCACTGAAATAGTGAGAGAAAAAGAACGAAGCTTCTTCTTCGATGTAAGATTTACATATCGAACCTTCAACTCATGCTTTTTGCCTCACTTTTTTCTTCAGATGATTCTAATATCTATGCAAAATTAATTTATATTAACTTCATCTTTCAAATGCAATTAAATTACGCGATAACATATTACATACCTCTCAAATGGATACATCCATCCGTATTGGGCAGGACCTCGAAGTCGTGCTTCAAATGGGAGATGAACAGGTAAATGTTCCATTACATTAAAAAAAACCTAGTGGAAATATTTTCTCTAATTTGCAAAGCAATATAGGAATATCCACTTCAAGTTTACATAAACGTTGCACTATTAAAGTAGTCGAAAAAAGCTCTTTGTAAAACATACTAAGCTCCGTTACTACCTTTCAAACTTTTAACGGCAGTAGTTCTTTGAACATAACGGGAAATAAATTTTCCATCATTATGTGACAGTCGTGACTTTTCATTCCGCTCAATCTACCATTTTTAAAGTCAACACATCTACGAAGATTTGATGATATCCCATCAGGAAATCATAACCCTTCCACCCATTTTAACAAAGCTTTAACTTGATTATTATCTAATTCGTAACATGCTTTGGGTTTTTTACTATCATTTGGTTTCATATGAAGCTCGGGACGTTTGCATAATTCTTCTATATCACGTCTTGATTTCAAATCATCCTTCGTCTTCCCTTTCACATTCAAAATTGTATTAAAAACATTATCAAATATATTTTTCTCATTGTGCATCACATCTATATTATGACGAAGCAGAAGATGTTTCCAATACGGTAACTCCCAAAAAATAGTTTGTTTGCACCAGTTATGAACAACTGATTTGCCTTCAATTTCTGTTTGCTCTCCAGTTTCATATATCTTTGGATAGTCCCTAACAAGTTCATATATGTCTTTGCTTGACCATATCGTCGGTGGTTGTCTGGTTTCTACTCTATTAGCTAAAAAGTTTTTCTTGTCTCCTCTGAAGGGATGATTGACATGGAGAAAATATCGATGACAGTCAAATCATGAAATTTTCTTACCATGAGGTAAAGAAAACGCTCGTGTTTCATCCATGCAATATGGACATGCTAGACGACCGGCAGTACTCCATCCTGAAAGTATTGCATAGGTAGGAAAATCACTTATAGTCCACAACAAAGAAGCAAAAATACGAAAATTTTTCTTCTTGGACACATCGTATGTTTCTACTCATTCGTTCCACAGTATTTTTAACTCCTCAATCAACGGTTGTAAATATACATCGATTCCTTGTGTCGGATCGTCGGGGCTAGGAACGACAACAGTAAGAAACATATATTGCGTTTTCATACACATCCATGGAGGTAAATTATACGGTGTGACGATAATGGGCCGCGATGAATATTTAGAACCAAATTGAAAAAATGGTGAAAAACCGTCCGTACATATCCGTCGACCGGATGTGTCAACGTACCCTCTTCCTCCGTTCTCACACTATGCCATCTCATATTAGATACAGTTACAGAAGATGCATATAATCTTTGAAGTCTTGGAGTTATGGATAAGTAATGCATACGCTTGTACGGAACTTCCTTCCCCTTCTTTTTTCTTGGTTTGTATCTCTCCTGATTACAAATTTTACAATTTCTAAGGTTTGCGTCTTCTTTCCAAAACAACTTGCAGCCTTTTAAACATGTATATATTTTCTGATAACCAAAAGCTGACATAAGTTTTTTAACTTCATAGTGATTTTCACACATTAGATTATCGGGCAGCATATGTCTTTTTGCAGCTTCAACAACAGCCGTAAACCCAGCTTCAGTGATGTTGTATTTTGACTTCATCGCAATGTATTCTGCGATTATTGACAGCTGAGTGCCGCTTTTACAACCATCCCAAATAGGTTTCTTAGCAGCATCTAGTAAATCATAAAATTTTTTGCTTCAATATTTGGTTCTTCAACATTTTCATCATCGTCGTCAACTTCAACCATAGGAAACATTGATCGTGCTGCATCTTCGACCATATTTTCTATACGGGTCGTCGTAAATATTTCGTTAACGACACTTTCAGACTCTACAGAAGTATTTGCTACAACTTCTTCATGCCGATCCCAAACATAATACTCGGGTACGAAACCGTTTTGGCATAAATGAACTTTCACAATATCTGGTAACAAATACTTCAAATGTCTACACCTACTACTAGGACAACGAATTTCTGGATCGTTTCCGTTATTACTTAAAGCGAATTCAACAAATACGTTTATACCATTATAAAAATATTCTTTTATTGAGCCCCTCGGTCCTTTTCTTTGGTACATCCATCTCCTTCGATCAACAATAATCAATCATTTTTCCTATTTGAGAAAATGAGAAGTTCAAAATTTAATATTTATTTTCAAGAATACAAATTCGAAAAAGATTACTTTCATGGTCGTATAATATTTGAATTTAAAGAACTACTTCATAAATTTAAAAATATTTTCAAATAGGGCACATTTTATTTTTTAACGTATCGATACAAAAAATTGTACAAAAATATTTTTTGTTCCATGGTCAGGCATCCTACTTCCCATTACAAACACAGATAGCATTTACATTTCGTATATTACTTCATCTCAAACGATTCAACAAAATTTCGATAGCATTTCTTTTTTGTTCCCTGCATTGTACACAATGCGTGTACGTAGGAAACAAAAAAGAAAAGTTTGGCTGAAATTTTATGAACCGTTTGAGACGAAGTATTATACAAAATGTAAAAGCTTACTGTGTTCATAACTTGCCCAATACATGGGCAAATCCAACAAACATTGTATCGGATGAATATAAATGGTCATTTTTCGAAAAAAATGACTATTTATACAATGATCATGTACAACACTCGTCAGACGGGGCCAAAAACTCTCTAAGGGACATTTGTCAATTAGATGTGCGCATTTTACGAAAAAATACAGTTTTACTAACTGTTCACATTTACAAAAATATATTTTAATTTAACACATTTATTCGACGTATTACATCAACTTAAGGCTCGTTCGACGCATTTTTTGTTGTTGCATAAGTCAATACGTGCACAATATAATATTCCTAGCTCGTGCATTCATTTTATCTTATTCCAACTAACACAATACAATGATAGCAGCGCTACACATATATACAATCGTAGAATCAAGGCATACACAACGATTTACATGTACACGAACAACCACAAATTACATGTTTTTCACAATTTCACGATAAAAGATGAAATAGGAATACCATGGAATGCTAGAAACTATTATAACACTATTGGAAACAATTTCAATCACCAATTAGCCCTAATTTAACAACTTATGCAAATCTGGATTTAGGGTAAAAATTAGTTTTTTAGCGAAAATAAGAGGTTATACTTGAGCTAGAGAGCAATAGACGTTGATTACGCAACCGGGGAGGATCCGAAAGCTCGAAATTGATGATTGGAAGCTTGGGGAAGACATTTGAGGATTTTGGGTTAAAAATTTCGTATTAAAATGAGGAAGAAGAAGGCTCGGTTGAGCCCTGTAATTCGCGATTTTCCGACGGCTTCTGACGGCCGCTGACGGCCCATCGAAAGCCGTTGCCCCCCCTCCCGTTCGCTATTTAGCCATTTTCTAGTAGTGTAATCACCCTAGCCAACCCCAAAACCGATGTCACATCGTCGCCTCCTAAACCTCATCCATCATCTCTTCGCCTACCAAGCCGCAGTCATTTAAATTGCATCAAGATAAGTCTGGTGTTGCGATATATGTATATTAGTTAGAAGTTTGATCTTCAGACTAAAAAGGAAACGTGGTATCCTTGCTTCAAAAAATTTCATTATGTTTGTCATTGTCTCCATTTTCCACAAATAGAAATGTATAAAATATTTTTCAAAAGTGCGGTTGTGAAACAAATAAGTATTCCAAAGAGTGACATGACTCAAATTTCTACTACTTTAAACATGACATTTTGCGAAAATATGAGTTCTAAAAATTAGGAAAGAAAAATGAAATGTAGTAATGGAATCATAACTAATTTTGTAACAAAATTTTCTCCTTTTGTATGCCTCATACATTTTGTAAGTAAACAAATATATAATTTTTGAAGAAAAAAAGAATCTAACTAGTCAAACCCATTGATGTATATAAATAAATGAAGATATTAGTGTAAAACGTTCAATTGACATTATAAACAGTAAATATTGGGTCGGATACATCGAAAAACAAGAGAAAAGGAGCTAATTTCAAATAAATTTTCTTCTAATTTATCATCAAATCTTTTGTAGCATTATCATAAATAATTTTGTTATAAGTTAAAACATCAGATCACGTTTACTGTTTTATTGGATAAATTTGATTAACTATCATTATTAGTAAAATTAATTTGATTCATAATGTTATTATATTTAAATATTTAATGAAATAATTTATTATCAATTTGAATATCATTTAATCAAATGTAAGTTTCAATAATAAAATAATTTTCATATTTAACGGCGTATGTGAAATTTTAGTTTTGAACAACAAAAGCATGAATCATCGTAATTAATAAAATAAATTTATTATACATATTTAAATTAGTACTTATTCAAATTCAATATTTCATAAATTGATACTATATATTAAAATGACATAATTTGTTTTAACTTAAATGTCAAATATTCAGGTCAAACAAATAATGTTCTACGATATTATTTTTATTATCAATGGTGTTGTTGCTTAAATATTTAATTATGATATTAATATTATAATATTTAATTTACGTTATCAGAAATAGTTATATAATTTACTGTCTAACTGTGTCAAAAACTAATTACAAAACCATCAACTCAAGTCGTGCATAAAAAGGAGTTTGTATTAGATAGTTAATATGTTAGAAGTTATGGGATTATTTTGCAAATAATATACATACCGGTTAATATACAATAATAAAATTAGTAAGGACTTTTATAAAAATACATTCTCCTTCAGTTACCCATATGAGTCTCCACTGTCGCCAAAATAAACTAAATAAGTTTGATAATGCCTTCATATCGATGTTCAAAGTGGGTTAATGGAAACCTTAATTTTGATGAATCGTTGCTAATAGCCTCAAGTCGCCGAAAAAGATGCCACTGTGCTCATGCTTCTCGATCGTTGGTCGATCAATTTGTAGCCTTCTGGAATAGACTCGAAAACGTTGATGATCGTGGAGGATGCCGAGCAATGCATGATATAGCATGCATATTGCACTACGCCATAGATTGCATACTGCAACACCAAAGAAGTGATGCAGGAAGTGCCAAAAAATGATGCTGTAGGCTAAAAAAGGGCAAAGGCAACACTTTCTCGGTGTTGCATTTTGCCGCGTTGCCGCAGACCTCAAAGGCAACATTTTGACTATTTAAGGCAACATAAGAAATATTATTGCAATAGAACCATATTTGGGTCTATAGCAACATCCATAGGTGTCTGTACCAACATTCCAAAATGTTGCTATAGATATTAACTTTCTGAATTTGTGGGGCCCACAATGTAGAGCATATTTGATTTTTTAATAGAAATAAATTTTTATTTAATAAAATGCTATTTGCACAGAATTTGATATTCAAACAGTAATTTATTTAAATAAATATTTTATTTCAACATTATAAATAGTACAAATTCCTGACTTCACTATTTTACAATTCAATGATATATAACACTGATATTTACGTATACAGATATTCCTCACTACATCACTCAGTTCACTCATTACATATGCAGTTTCAATTTATACAGACACCGACACTGACGAATATATGACGAGCTGAGTGCCGAGCCGAAGGCGAGCCGAGTGCCGAGCCGAAGGCGAGCCGAGAAGCGGGTCCGGGCGCAGCGCCGGCGGGGGTCCGGGGCACCGCGGTGGGTTAGGTCGAACAAGTGGGCACCGCCCGATTCATCCGATTTCGGAAGATCGAGCCTTCTTTGAAACGACGTAAAATGATGCACAAATGATCACCTCCTGCGAATTTGAACACCTCCTCGATGATTGACTTTTGCAACTCTTTCATGGCTTCTTCTGAATCATCCGACCTTTTTCCAGCCATCATTCTCTGCCTTGGTAAAAGACCTGAAACCATGATAAATAAAAATTGACATTTCATCGAACAGGTTGCGTGTTAATAAGTAATACATTACCCTTCACTGCCACCATCCCCAAACTGCTGCAACTTACACTGCCACGAACCTCTACACAAAATTGACATTTCATCGAACAGGTCACGGACTTCGGCAGCACGAACCTCTACACTACCACCATCCCCAAACTGCTGCAACTTACATCCCCGAAGCACATTCATCCCCGAAGCACCATCATCAATGACTTCTTCCTTCAACTTCTTCTTCTTCCTACCTGAACCATCCAGAACTTCACTAACGAACAACAGCAACACCTCCATGAAACTACACCGCTCAACCTCCTCAACCATCTCCCTGTACAAACTGCTCCTACAACCTGCATCACTACCTTCCAGCTACAACGCAGTCGACAAACTCAACCCATAAACCAAACAAACACGTTAATCACACTGCAGTGAGCCGAACCCCCCTCCTCTAATCGTGAATTCCAAAAATGCTAACTTCGGTACCCAAATTCGACTTCCCCGTCACTTCATGAATCGTCTTTATCACCAACCCATCAACCCAAATAAAACCCACGATTTGCCTCTAAAATCAACAACTAACCACCAATCGAACACTGACAAACCCCGCAACATTCCGCGACAAACAAACCCACCGCGACCTACTTCTACAATCAGCCTCACCCAACCACGACCCCAACCTGAAACACTTCATGCCGGATCTGATTCCGGAGCTCTAGGAGTATGAAGGAGGTGGCGCTTTTCACTTCATGCCGGATCTGATTCCGGAGCTCTAGGAGTCTGATACCGAATTCCAATCTGACATCGAAAAGCATATGCGAATTGGAAGTATGAATTTGCTGGATTTCGTGAATTTGCTTTTTGATTTGAGAATTATGAATTGAAAACTGAAAGGGGATCTACACCAACATAGGCGGGAAAACGAAAATTTGGTAAAAAGTGCAGTGGTGATCCATTTTAACAGTCGGATTAAATATAGATCGTTGGATCGTATTCACGCGGATTGCTAATTTTATTAATTTTTTAATTTGAATACAGCTATAGCTACTGCAACATTTTGCTGATATCTATGCTAACACCTTAAAGCGTGTGTTGCAATAGACAAAAATCAGCATACCTATCGCAACATTTTAGCTGGCAACACCATGCAAATCTGTTGCAGAAGGCCATCTATGGCGTAGTGTTGCACAAAATATAATTTTTAACAAATTGACTTGAACATACTTTATAAATCGGTATTAGTTAAAAGAACTTAATTTTTTTTATTGATAATCCACTACAAAAAATACTCACGTTTAAAGACTGGGTTGTAAACACCGATTTTAAGGTTTTGATTAATAACATATGAAAGACTAAAAAATTCAGTTTTTAGTTTTAGAAATTAAAGACTAAACTTCAGTCTAAAGTTGGTGTATAAATTTACTAAACAGGAAAATAGGAAGAAGGAAAAACTGCAACCACATTTTTAAATGAAGTGTGAAAATTTTAAAATTTAGTCTGAATAACAATAAAAGCTATATTAATATAATATTCAAATAAAACAGATGTTATATGAACTATGAAAATGAATGTTAAATGAACTTAACTTAATATGTATGAACTTAACATTATATATGTTTAACGTCATATTAATTTGACATTTCTTTAACTCTAAAAATTAATGTTATTTTAATCTATCTAGTGTTGTTCATCCGATAATAATTTAATTTACATTCTATTTACCTAATGCTAATTTAATATAACATTCTAGCTTATCTAATGCTATATTAATGTAGAATTTAGTGTCATTCAGATCAAACATTAAAACTTCTGTCCTTCGAATGAAAATTGGTTTTAAATTTTTTATTTAAACCAATTCCCTCTTTGCTAAATATCTAATACATACCGAATTTCTTTCTTTAATTTAGTTTTTAAGTTGGTATATACAATACTAAATATCTAACATTGGAAATGGTGGTTTATTTTCAAGTCGTGGGGTTATATTTTGTGATCCACGTGATCTCATCTCAAATTGATTAGTAATCGAATTATGACCGTTAAATCATTTTCCTTAAATTAAGTTCCCACACCTGCCTAATTCTCCACGCGCTAATTTTTAGATCTTATTTATCCTTTTCCCTTTTCACGTTTAATACCCTTTCTTCCTCCCTTTTCACGTTTAATACCCTTTCTTCCTCGTTTGCAATCGATTCATAAATTAACATTTTCCTTCACGTTTTATCGAACTCTTCCTAATCCCTTTCTTCATTTTGTAGAATATTCATGTCTTCTCCTTCAATTTACAACCCTAATTCCCTAATTATCCCCTTAAGATTCGTCTCTCACAAATCCTAACCATAATTTGGATTCAATACCAACAATAGCAACAGTAATGATTTCAAAATCCATTAAAACAGTTGCTGATGAGGTTGAGCTTAGGAAGAAGGCATAGGAGACGATAATTTTGATGAGTCCGTGGTTAAGAAGCCATACTTGAGGCTTTTGTATGCTGGAGTTATCTTGTTTGTTTTGATTTGTATAGTTTTGGAGATGATTGCCTTTCTATTTTTGGTTTTGATTCTTTGTGTTTGGAGATGTATACTTATGATTCGATTGGGATAAAATGATGAGAGAATGTGGTGATACGATTGAGATCTATGAATTTTACTTCAATCCAAAAAATGGAAGCATTGAAGTTCATTTAGATGTAATTATGTGGTGAAAATGACGTCTGAAAATGTAAAATTATAGTTCTGCACGAGCCTAAATCGGCTGAACTGTTTTGAAGTTCTTTGTAGGATGCAAATCCAAGAAAATGTAGCATTTTTCGTAATAAATATTTCGTCGTTATTTCGGGTATATTTGAATGAAATATTTTTTCACGTAACATTAAAGATTGCTTTGGCTTACCAATTCAATTCTTTATCACTAGCACTAGTGTTGATTAACATGGATCAAATACCTAGTCAAACAAATTTCTTCGCGACTATATAATTTAAAACTAAAATGGAACAAACTAAATCATATATATTAGTTTATGAATATGGTATAATTCAAGGCGAATTAAAGACTGTATATCAATCTTAAAAATTCAATCTTAAAGATATCAAAAAGATATCAAAGACTGAAAGATCAATCTTTCAATTTTAAGATTGAAATATCAGTCACAGAGTATTTTACGACTAATAAGTGCAAGACTGAGATTTCAGTATCTAATCGGTTTTAAAAGTTATTTTAAAACCGAATAGCTTACTTAGAGGCCAAATTCTTCAATTGAATGTTTTTTGTACCGATCATACTCATTAAACACATCTTGAACTATTAGTTTTGCCTGGGAGAGAACATTTATCTATTTAGGATAATACCCCTTATAAGTAACATCTTTGCTCACTTAAATAATTAAACTTATTTAATTAGTTCATTCCCACATATATTTTGACCCTCTAAAATAAATTTTAGGGGCTTTGCACGAAAGGTCCCTATTTCTGATGGTGTTGCAAGAAAAGTCCCTGTATAAATAAGTATATATAAATTAAGTTCCCATTTTTTCTAAATAAGAAAACGCAAATTAGCTTGCGCTTTTTAAATTTTCAAAATCAGAAAGCGCAAACTAGCTTGCTCTTTCCTGGTAGAAAGCGCAAGTTACCTTGCGCTTTTCAAAATTTTTAAAAGTTTTAAAATTTTCAAAAAAATTTTAAAATTAGAAAGCGCAAACTAACTTGCGCTTTTCAAACATTTCGAAAATTTCGAAAAATATTTCAAAATTAGAAAAGTGCAAGTTATCTTGCATTTTCTGTCAGAAACGTGCAAGACACTTTGCGTTTTTTATTTTTGAAAAATAGGGACCAAATTTACATATTCATTTCTGCAGGGACTTTTTGTATAACATCATCAAAAATAGGGACCTGTAACTCTTTTCTTGTAAATTTTAACTACCAAAATTATGTGTATATCATTTATTATATCTAAATTATTATATTAGTCCAAAAATAGCTAAATACACACACACACACACACACATATATAACAATTATATATTTTTTATTAATTAGTTTTAAGCCCTCTAATTATTTGACTAAATTATTTTCGAACGGAAGCTACGAGTTGCGGTTATGTGAGACTTACTGGTGAACTCCGCCCTCAGTATTATTTAAACAATTTAAATATTAAAACAGGTATGGACTTCACCGAAGAACAGTAATGGACATGAGCTCAGTTATTTACAAATTATCTAGATAAAATCCAATTTTTTATATTTTAAAACGACATCCTTAAGCAATAATATTTTAAGTATGTTTTCTCTTTGTCATTACTATATCAATTTATATCTAGAGGTTGGTCAATGATCAAAACTCTAGTAATATCTACAGTTAATTATATAGTACAACATTTAAGTCCATGGTTCGATTCGATAACAATTATCGATTTGCTTTGGTCAAGAATTTGACTTCAAGTTGGCTATCATAAAGCACACTAAATGCACCGCAACTTTTGCCTGGGGCTCCGCTGGCCGCATACTGTTTGGCGGTAAGACGTTGGGTGTAAAAAAAAAAAAGTTGTGCAGGTTGGCCGTTAAACGCAGTGCCCTAAGCAAAAATGCAAACCACACCAAATTTATAGCCAAACCTTGACATACTATCCAAGACTTGGATGAAGCTCCATATGGTAGAATATTACTTAGGGAACCATGATATCTACGATATAAAATGTACTTAATAAGCATGGACAACTCTTGCATTATCAAGCCAAACAGATCCCTTCTGGTATGATATTCCACATGTCATTTGTTTATGGTGACAACTGTAAGCATGCTAGGTTGAATTTACTTGACTTTCTTCGTTCCCTAAAGCATGATCACAATTCATGGATCTTTAATGGTCACCGTAACTTTATGTAGAGTGTTACTGATAAAGGAGGAGGATGAACTCTTACCCCTAGAGGCATCGATCCTTTAATCAATGCGGTTTATAATAGTGAACCAATTCAAATTCCTAGAACTAGTGATGCCTGCTCGTGGAGTAACAAAGGTAGAACTGCTGCCAAAACATTTTGTTAAATAGGACAAGGCAACTTATCAAGGTTGCAAGCTTGGAGAAATCTAATTGTTAACTACAGCCTACGTGGTGTGCACGGTCATTGTTCTCTAATCCTGTACTGGGAAAAGAATCTGCTAAACATAAAAGGTACCCTTCTTTTTGCAAAATGGACAGCCAGCCTTGACGTCTGCGTTAAACGTGGGCCTCACGCTGCTGCTCAGTTTAAACGAACCGTTCGCATCAGAGGCTGTCTGACGCGAACGGTTCGTTTCCAACCCCATTTACCCTTTCACTCACTATATATACCATTTCATTTCTCAATCAAATCACCAATAAAAAAACCAAAAAATTCGAAAATTCCACAATTTCTACAAGATTTATCGTTGATTTTTTCAGGTAATTTTTTTTATATTTGCGATTTTCGTATTATTATCTACCATATTTTTTTTTTCAGCTTTTTTTGAATTATTTTTTAAATTACGTTTTTCAGAATGTCTAGCAATTCTGCTTCTTCTTCTACCAGAAACCATCGTCGACTGGAATGCCGAGAGGACAAACGCATTCATCAGTGTTTGTTTCGAAAACATTGATACGCGTGCCTACCGTGTTGCACAATGGTATGAAGATATCACAGTCCTGTTCAACGTAAGAACTGGTCTGGATTACAACCTTGGACAAATGAAAAACAAGTTCGATAATCTAAAACGTGAGTGGAGCCCATAGAACAAGTTGCTACAGTTTTCAGGTGGCTATTGGAACGAAGAACAGAACACGGTCGGTGGATCCGACGAGTGGTTGGATACAGCTGCAACAAGGTACCGCAAATATAAACATGCCTCGCCTGCTCGTTTTAGACAGTTGGATGTGATTTTTGATGGCTGCATCTGAACCGATAAATGTTAGTACATAATTCCACAAGATCCACATGTTCAGCTATAGTTCGACGCACAACTTTATGACGACTATCTTAGAAATGATGCTGCGGAGATCTCCAGCTGCAGAGCGCTTGGTGGTCCTTCTAGGTCTGTTGACAGTTTTTCGTATGATTTGACTCTTGCTAGGTGTATGAAAGCGAAGCAGGAGGATAACAATTATGAAGAATGAGAGGTCGCGATTTGTTTGGCTAGATGTTTCAATCATTTGCATGCCATGCTGGACAACCTCGAACAGCTTAGAAAGACTGTTATTTATGTTGTTGCCCAGTTGAGAAAGAGAATGTAGTTTGTTTATTTATAATTTATTTTCTGCATTTTTATTCGGTACTTTTATTTCTGCATTTGTATTGTGAATTTTGAACTATGAATTTTTATTTCTGCATTTGTATTCTGTATTTAAAAATAATTAAAATAAATAAAATAATAACATAAACAAACAATAAAATAATAACTTTGCCCTTTTCGCGTTGTCTCTTTCGTAAAAAGAACGCATTTCTCTTTCGTGAACTTACTCATTTTTCAGTTCCTTTCGTTTGTCTCTTTCGTTTGCGCATTCCGGATCAAAAAAGAACGCACCCAAAGAAACATTAAGAATTTTCAACTGATGATCATAAGCGTTTCTTGCACGTTGTTCGTGATGCTTAGAAAACTTCAATACATGTAATTGAAGGCTAAGATTGAGAAGAACACCACAACCAAATCACTGACAGGAGCTGGTGCACTCACGCTGATAAAGTGGGCATAGCCAATGCTATAGTATCATATTTCTGCGATTTATTCGACTCTGTAGCCACAAACACTATTGATTTTTATCTTCTTAATGATATTCCCATGCCTGGTATTTCCGAAACTCAATATAATAATTTTTCTACCTCTGTTTCCGTCTCTGAAATTAAGGATGAATTATTCTCTCTAGGTTCAAATTTTTTTGGAGGCTTTGACAGTTTCAATGTGAAATTCTTCACACATTGCTAGGACATTATCCAGCATGATTTTTCCAAAGTAATTGAAAAAAAGATTGTTAGTAACAAAATGTTAAAAGATGTGAATGCCACAAATCTTTATGTGATTCTAAAGTAGCTCATCTAGAAAATTGAGTGAATTTTAGGCTAACTGCATGTTAAATTGATGTATTTAAAAAGTATCTTCTGCTAGGCTTAAACTTGTTATGCCATCTAATGTACAATAACCAATGTGCAGTTAATGATAGAAGAAACATTATGGACAATGTATTATTCATACATGCAATGGTAAGGGACTATTCCAAAGTTTCTATATCCCCTAGATGTTTTTCATGAAAGTAACATCAAAAAGGCATTTGATTGTGTATAATGGCCTACAAGCCTCCATCGTCCCGAAATGAAACTTCCATCCTGGATCAAGGTGTCAAAATTTCATTTCTATTTTTCTGTTTGTCATGGAAACAGTGAGCAAGATTTTCATCCAAGAAATAAGAAATAGAGTTTTATAAGCATAGCCTCTGTTACTTTTCTATGCAAATAGAGAATACTGCATGACTCTTTATGAAAATATCACCAGCAGGCTGCACACATGGGCTAATAAAATCTCAATCTAGACATCTTTAAAAGTCATTGTGTGTGTGTGTTTCATGCAAGCATATCGGTCTTTGATGTTTCCTCTTCGTACGCAACTCTTTTCTATGATTAAAAGGGAAATGAAGCACTTTCTATGTAGTGGCAATCTGCTTACCAAAAAAACTCATTCTTATTGCAATTGATAATGTTCAAACAAGTGTTTCCATGATCCTATCCTATCTCAGTCCAACATCAAACAACCCTGAACCTTGGATCATCACGGTCCGAAACTCAATCGGACCTCATTCATCCATGAACCTTGGTCGAACCTTAAAACCAACGGTCCAACCGTCAATTTTACTTGGTTGAACCACGGTTTTTTTGTTTCTTCCTACTTTCTTATCGTGTAATTCTCTCTCATTTTCATATTTTGCATTGCTTTCAAGAAAATAAGTAAATATATATATATATATATATTTTAAAAATCATAATCGTTCCAAAATCTAAACCACTAACTACATCACTTTGTTCTTCACTGCTGCAAACTCTTCTAATACTACTGTAGGATTCGTCATTAAACTTCTATCATTGTGCACTACTTTACTATATACAAAGCTGTAGTTGTGCACTGCAACAACACGCAACTTCGATTGCAGACTTTGAAGACCATATACAGTTTGTGTACATAGCATTATTATTTCAATATTTTTATGTATAGTTTATATTTAAATGTGCAAATTTTTCGAAAAAATAGATCACGGTTTCGACGATTCGATCGGTTGAACCATCAAAACTTTAAACCTTCAATCATCACGGTTCGAAACGCGGCACGGTCATAAAAACTATGAGCTCAAGCTCCTATTACGTATGGGGGAACTAGGATCATTAACCTTTGTACTTGGAACAGGGCAACTATTTCCACTCTGATCAATCAAATTATTTCTAAACATGATACTCTATGGATCAAATGGACCGTGCACATCACATAAAACAAAACCATACCTGGATCATGTCCATTATATTACTTCAAATAATACTTTGGTGGGACGCATATCTTAAAGAGTAGAGAGGTTATGCTGCGTTCAAGTACCGCCTGCAAGTAATTCATCTCAAACCTTCCATATAACTATATTATTATTAAAATATGAATTATTGGTTTTTGAAAATAATTAGGCTGCAAATAAAGTGAAAAAACTGAATTTTATATTTGGTGATTTCGGATATCAACATCCTTATTTTAACTTAATCTTAGATAAAATTTTAAATTTCAGATTTGTTAAATTAATGATTGTTACGGTGAATTGCAATCCGACCATCTATCATTTAGAGAATGGTGAATTGTAGGCACTATCGATACAAAAATACTTTTAAAAAAAACAACGTAGAAGGGTAGACCTGAAGAGGCAAAGAAGCACGAGGAGACGAAACGTCAAAAGGCGTAGAAACGGGGAGATGGTCAGCAACATATGACAGGGTCGACAAAGGTAGAACCAGTGAGGTACAAGTTTGGTTAACTGACCCAGACCAGCTGACCCATAAAATTGGGTTGGTCTAGTACTTCTGTAGTCGACCCAACTGTTGAATATGCTAGTATATGGTTTTTGTTTGATTATAATAACATATATATTCATTTAAATGTATTTGTTATTGTACTATTTTATTTTTACATAATTAAATAAATATTTGCTGAATAAAATAAATAATACAAAATTTAAATTCAAACAGATATTTTATTCAAACAAATATTTTATTACAATTTTGAATATTACAAATTTAAACTCTTACTATATACTTACACTTTGTCATTCTACAATACAATTTCATTTACAACACAACTCCGATTACATTTCAATTTACATAACTTTCATCACTACATATCACTCGTTCACTAATATTTGTTCTTCAACTGTATTTCAATTTGTATCCAGCATCTGAATTATCTACAAAATAAACACCGACGTAGTAAAATTGAAAAAGAAATATTTTTGCAGTGTAAAATAAAATGTGTGTTTCTGAAAATATTATTTGCTTCAGTTATTTGGGTTGTTCGTCATCATTTTCGTTTTTGAATTCATCAAACACGAACAACCTGTGACATGCACAGTGTATCACTGTACATGCCACAAGGCCGTGCACACCGATATACACTTGATAAAACTGCAGGGACGGGTGAGCACAAGGTCAAACCCGAGCCGAGGCTGGATTCAACTCAGGTGCAATACAAATACATCACAAAATTGTCGAGTACAAGTTCTCAAGCAACAAGAACCTAAAATCCACATAAAACAAGCCTCGACCAAAAATTCAATGAGTACACATGAAAACAACTCAACTATTCAAACTCATGCAATGAACTGGCTCGAAGCAACAACCAAATACAAACACAATGAGGCATGGATTCACAAACAACAAAGACTGAAAGAAACTGCACAAGCTAACATACATATATACATGTGTGAACAAACATGTATACATATATACATGCAGTGCACAACATTTCAGTGCAGACTGCACAGTCAAAGTCAAATACAATGTTAATGAACACAGACAAACTCAACAATACAATAGCCATGTTCAAAACAACATATGCATATGGTTAGAAACTTTACATGACCGAACCGGAAAGAACTGCTCCAGACAGAATGTAGTACTCAAAGAATGAAATGAAGGCTATACACATGAATATATATTTGCTATGCACATGAATCAAATGGCCAAGACCAGACATAAGAAAGAAGACAGCAGAGAAAGGTACACAAGTGAATGGCAACCACCCAAGGGCAACATGTAACAAAAATGAAGTACACAGCATACATGGATTCATGTGTGTGTGTGTGTATACGTGTATGTAGTGATAACCAGACCTGACAACATGAATGCAATGACCAAAGGCAACAACATTCAATACAAAAATGAGGTGATCATTAGACCAGACTTCAAATCAAGCATGAGACAACAAAGATGACTACAGTTCAAAATTTCAAATGCAACGGACCAATGAACAAGGAAATAGGTCAGACAACATCAAAGTGCAAATTAATACTCAAAGCTACACACATGACAACAAGTCAGATGAACCAATGTGTACTACAACATTTCTGGCCAAATAACAACATATTCAAGTGCACAGAAATGTCTAGACTCAAGGCATATGGACATGTACTCAATGCAACCCAGACCAATATCATACAACAACTGCAAGCATCAGGTCGCAAATGTTACAGGCATGAACACACATCGAACAAGTCATAGCAGAAAGGAGTTGAACAAGTTGAACTCAATTTTTATCACAAAGTTAGAAAATTCAAAAAGTCAATGTCGTAGGAATTTCAATCTGAACATGTCAAATTTTAAATAACAAAGCCAAAGTCGTGGTGGCCAAGGTGATAACAAGAATCAAACAAGTCATAAATAAAATTAAAAGAAAGCTAATTATCTCAAAAATTCATAGTGCCAAAATCAGAGATGTCAACAAAGAAAAGAACGGAACCAAATCCAAAGCAAATGCAAGCCGTGGTGACCAAGCAAGCATAACAGGAAAATATATGAATTGAAAAAGTCAGAAAACATCACCAACATTCGATTACAAATAAACGGCCGAGCTAAATTATCAGACGATTTCAAGTGAACGATAATTTAGGGTTTTATTCCCTATAAATACCATTAACATCATCGGCACTCAAGAGCATCGAGTTCAAGCATATCAACGAGAGTAATAAAGAAAATCACATACCAGTATTTTTCAATTCGAACTCAACAAATTGAAGCAGTCGAGTGAAGTCAAAGCAAGACGATCGATCGACAAAGCAATCAACGCGAAAATATCTATTCAATCGATCAGCTAGAATCAGCGTTTCAATTTCCATAAAGCCCTAAATTTTCGAAAGAAGAACGAACGATCTCGAAGAGGCAGACATTATTCATAAAGTAAAGAATACGGGCCAAACATAAGAATATTAAGGGTGACAATCTTTTCATGTGATATAAACTAAAGTGGTCGGCCTTTATAAATATTATTTGGGCTTAATTTTTATATAGGGTTTTGTAATTGATTTTATTTTGTATTTTTTTTAAACTTTGTAAAATTCTAGTTGTGTAACTAGGGGATGAACTATGGTGGTGTAGTTCGAGAATTCGCAACTCAGTGGCTGAGTTGTGGCAGGATTTTGAGCGTAGAGTTAAGTTAGTCGATAGCGGGTGTCGCAAGTTTACGTGTGTAAGCGTCTGACTACTTAATTTCTAGTAGAAACCTTGGGGGCAGCACGTAGGCAGGGTTTTGCTGAAGCTGGGTAAATCTGTGTTGTTCTATTTCTGCTTTTATTATTCTGCTATTATCTGTGCTGCAATTATTTTATATATTTCCGCATTAAAATTTTATAATTATTAGTATCACCCTATTTTCCCCCCTTCTAGGGTGAAATCGATCCTACAAGTGGTATCAGAGCTAGGAATAAAAGCCAATTTTTGTTTTAAAAATTTGATTTTTCAAAACCTAATTTTTGTTTTAAAATTTTGATTTTTTTAAAATGGCTTCTTTTAATAATGCTTTTGCTGAGGGTCAGTCCATAGTTGGACCACCTATGTTCAATTGTAAATATGTTTACTAGAAAATAGAATGAATTTTTTTTTGAAAACCATTGATGCTTGGAATATTGTTGAGACAGAATATAGGACACCAACTATAGTGGTAGATAATCAGGAAATTGAAAAACCGATGGATCAATGGACAGATCTGGAAAATAAACTACAGAATGCTAATGCTAAAGCTATGAATTCTATTATCTGTTCATTAGATCAAATTGAATTTAATCATGTCTCACATTTTCTAAGTGCGCAGGAAATCTGGTACACACTTGAAGTGACTCACGAAGGAACGTCTCAAGTCAAAGTATCTCGCCTTGCCATGCTTAGTAGCGAATACGAGAACTTCACAATGGCCAAGGATGAAAATGTCAAAGAGATGTATGGACGACTTTCCAATCTTGTATATAAATCAAAAGCTCTCGGAAAATCATACACAGAATTGGAAAAGTCCGAAAAATCCTCAAAGTCCTTCCACGAAATTTTGAAGCAAAAGTTACTGCCATTCAAGAATCAAAGGATTTGAATCAAATCAAAGATGAAGAACCCATCGAAAATCTCACCACTTATGAGCTAGAAATGAAATTTAAGGAAAAACGAGAAGGAGGTGATACTCGAAAGAAATCAATAGCTCTAAAAGGAACAACGGAAAGTGATGATGATGATGGAGCAGCTAAGCTAGCGCTACTAATAAAGAGATTCAAAAAGTGGAACCACAAGTACGGAAATCCAGCTCTAAATCAACAATTGAAAAGCAGAATAGTCAAAGTACTAGACAACTCAGAAGAGCAGGAGATCATTTGTCACAAGTGCAATAAACCCGGTCATATCAAGCCCAATTGTCCTCAGAATCGACTCAGCCAAGGAAAGAAACCGAAAAGGAGAAGTTTTGCAGCCACTTGGGATGAAACTAATGAAGATGATAAAAGCACTGCAGTGAGAGTGAAAAAGCAGATCTGTGTCTTCGAGGGGATATAACTAACAGTGATGATGACGAGCCAAGCGAGGTATCAAAACTTACTCATTCGGAATTACTTATATATTTTCATGAAGTAAATGGCTGTTTTGAAAGACTTAGGGAGAAATACGCTAAAATTGAATCACAAAGAGATACTTTGATAGAATTAAATAAACAATTTGACCAATTAGTAAAAAACTATCAGAATAAAATCCCTAAGTGTGACAAGTGTCCATCATTCAAAGAAGAAACTGAAAAATTAGAAATTAAAATTAAATCACTTGAAAATGAAATTCTGATTTTGAAAGAAAGTGAAAACACGAGGAGAGAAAATTCTATTAAAAAGTGCACACAATTATTGAATGAAAATGAATCTCTCAAAATACAAGTCCAACAATTGTCTACAACTTTAGGAAAATTTTCCAAAGGAGAAAGATCGCTAAATATGCTATTAGGGAAACAAACTGTTAATCCTGTTAGACAAGGACTTGGGTATAATCAATCTGAACGTATTAGAGGTGAAATTAATCAAGTCAATTCCAAGTGCACAATTTGTGGAAAAACTGGACACAATCACAATAATTGTTGGTATAGACCCAAACACGTGAAAACCATACCAATTTGGGTTCCAAAAGGCATGAATATAAAATCCTTTAAAGTCAAACAAATCTGGGTGCCAAAAGGAACAAATATAAATAGTCTTAGGTCTACACAAACATATTTTTCAAAACCTTTTGCCACTAACAACCATGGACCTATAAAAACAAATAGGACACAAAAATCTTTTCTCGTGTAGGTGTGGTGGCAAACTAAGGAACAACAACAGTGTTATCTGGATTCTGGCTATTCCAAGCATACGACGGGCATCAAATCAAAGTTCCTTAGCCTAGTATAAAGGTGGCAGAATCACAATGGGCAACAACGAAATGTTATCATTAAAGGTAAAATAGGTAATGGTACTGTAACAACCCGTATATTCTACGATTAAATATTTAAATATTTTATTTAAATATAGAATCGTTAATCGGATTAAAGTTCGAAATGCTACCTTTTGTAAACAGTCGAATTGGGACTCGAGACCATCTCCATTGAGTCCAAAATGGCATTTACAACTTTTTTGAGTATAAATATCGATATGTTTGGAGTAAGTTGAATTTTGCTATTTTCCGTTGGATTTTGGGTTTGGGTTTCAGCCCACTAACCCATCTTAACACTCTAGCTCAGTCCACCTCTCCTCTTCACTTCATTCTTATTTTCCTAACATTCATGCTTTAATAAAAATGGGGAGAGGAATGGAAAATTAAAATTCAAAACCCTAGTTTCCTTTGCAAATACAAATTCTTGCTCCAAGTTCAAAGAGAAGCCTTGGTAAGTATCTCCTTCTTCTTCTCCAACTCATTCTCTCTTTAATTTCAGAAATTTCCTAAACCTAACTTAGGAAATGTTCTTCTTTTGAGCTTAGATTCAAGCTTCTTGAGTTGAAGTTGAAGAGTAGTTGATTTTCCTTTGATTTCAAGCTTCTCCTTCATTGTTTTGGATTTAAAGGTGAGATTTTTATCTCACATCTATGTCTATAACTATCATTGATGTTAGGTATGAATTCCTAACACTTGTTCATGATCATTTGCTTTTGATTTGAATTGATTTGGTGAACGTTTCACTTTTTGGTGTTTTGGAGTCGAAAACTCTAAAAATCTTAGCTTTGATGTTTGATCATGCTTTTGGTGGTGTATCGAAGAGCCAATAGGGCTGGGTTGTCGATTGGCATAAACCCTTAGCGCCCATTGCTCGTTCGATCACAATTTGGAAGAGTTTGCTCTTCATTTGAATAAGCTGAAAAACAGCCCCAGTGTAAGTCAGTTGACTGACCCTGTGCAGTCAGTCGACTGGCTGTAGAAACCAGTCAAATCTGGGACTGTCTGCAGAAACAGAGAGTCTCTGTTTTCTACAGTCAGTCGACTGACCCCCTGCAGTCAGTCGACTGACTGTAGGAAATGGAATTTTCGAGTTTCTGGTTTAGTCGACTGACTGCAGAAGGCCAGTCGACTGACCTGCTTGTTTTTGCCTATTTTGACTATTTTGCTTGAGATTCCAATTTTTATCGACCCGTGATTATCCCAGTTATTGTTATCATTTATTATTGACTTTGATGACTTCTTTTTCGGGATTTTTGAGAATATCCATTTTGATGGATTCGGTATCGATTTCTTTGGATTTGATTCACGTCTTCGAATGTGGATTTTGATGATTGATTGTTTCTACAATCATTTCTGTGGTCTGTCACTTTAAAAATATAAAGGTTTTCTATACTAGTTGTAAATATTCAAACTCTTTTTCAAAGATGATTTCAACTCTATTTTTAAATATAAAGCTTGATTTCAAAACCGTTTTCAAATCTATTAGTATATACAAACCTTTACCTCATTCGTATGAGAAATCTAATTAAACGGCTTAGCAAAACAAGTGGTATGAAACGCTTGCGTTTACTTTGTCGGTTAATTCTTGGACTTGTTCGATTGAACTCTTGTGACAATCTTCGAGTGGAAATCTACAATTTGTTCGTAAATATTTAAGTTAAGCTAGTGGTTATGGGACATGAAGCTAAACTCATATATTTACTAGCTTAGTGTAATCAACACTTTAATGATCGATTGATGATCATTTTGTGATTTAGACTAGTGATGTGCGATGTCTATTTGTTCGTTTGGGGATTACAATCCCCGTTTGTGGAACTTCGGTTCAATTTGGCTGGGTAGCGACCCGTGGTCTTCCGGCCGTTTGTGGAGCTTCGGCTCAAAATTGATGGTTAGCGGCCATGAAATAGCGTTCCATTTGTGGTACACGTGTTGGTGAGTTTTCATGCTCCCGTTTGTGATAGGCCTTCCCCCTTTTTGTGATTTCTGGATTTATAATTGATGGTTTCTAGAATTTGTGTTTCACCTCTTTATGTGATTGGCAATGATATGTTTGTCAATATTTGTGGCTTGGTGAATAAAATAAAGAATATGACATTCTTTTTGGTGCTTTGAGATTCTTGAGATATTGTATGATTTCTTTGTTATTTAAAGTATACCTGTCACTGTTTGACATTATTGATATCATACGTTTAGTTATATCTCTACTTTTATCTTATTTTATATGATATTTATAGTAAGACTGTTCCGTTTATTATTTTCTTATTAAATAATACTCGGGTCAGACCGAGATGTTACAGGTGCTTCTGCTTGACTCCTTATTTGGGATCATCTTTTGACTTTTGTCTAACTACACTAGATTGGTAGTTTTTGTTGTTATACATTTGAGATAGAGACTCCATGTTGTATACATATTCTTTTGTCTAGCACTTGTATCTATTCTTTTTTGATATTGTGGATCTTGTTTGACCACTACTCTGGTGTACACTTTTATGTGTTATATTCATATCTATTTCCGCCTTTGAGATATGAACATCTGTGCCTGATTTATGTTATGCTTATTTCTATATTTGTTTCCGAGGTCCATTTAGCCACTGTGTGGTAGCTTTGTGTTTGTAATTGATATGTCAGATTTCCTCTTGAAATGAAATACATGTTACTCTATCGGACATATCGGTACTCGCACAAAGAAATTACACGGATGGTCGCTCCTCAACAGCCTTATTCTTCACGCTAGTTGACGGCATTACTCCGTAGTGTCCTTGGCTAGCGTGAGCATAGAGGTGGGGCATCACTGCTTGGTATCAGAGCCAAACTTCGGAACAATGTAGAATAATCTAGCAAGGATCATTGTCTTAAGTCTCTCTTAAGAGTCGTGCCATAGGATTTAATTCGAGTCTTCATACCGTTCTATCCTACTTCTTTTTATGATACCTTGCTTTACCCATCAACTTTGTTTGATATTCATTTTGTGAATAACCTTTTTCTTCTTTACTTTTTTTTCTTAAAGAAGAGAAATGGTTAGACCAGGCCGTCCCAACGCCAGTCAATCTAGTGCTACTTCCCAGGATGGAGTATTTATGTCTGCTTAGCAACTTCTAGACCTTGTGAGAAATGCTCAAGCTGCCGGACCCATTCCTGAGCCCACACATCCTAAATTTGGGTTTGCACGCTTATGCAGTGATTACACAAATTTGGGTGGAAAGCCATTCAAAGGTTCCGAGAGCGTTATAGAAGTCCAGGCTTGGCTTCGAACATGCGACTGCATCTTTTCTCGCATGAATCTTATTGGTCTCCATCGAGTCCAAGTGGCTTCTAGCATGCTCCAAGAAAGAGCATTAGACTGGTACGAGCTTTTGATTTATGAAATTATCGAAGCGGATCTTACTTGGGAGCAATTCCGGGAAAGATTCGAATTGAAATTTGTGCCGGAGGCTGAAAAAGTAACTTTAGCTCGGCGCTTTATCGACCTTGTTCAAGGTGAATCTTCCATGACAGACTATGTCGCTTCTTTTGAATCTCTTTCCAAATATGGGGTTGAATACATTAATACCCTATTGAAGAAGAATCAGAGATTTGTGTATGGCTTGAACAAGAGCCTCAAAAAGCCATTACTTCTGAAATTAGAAGTTTCTTATGACCAACTTGTTGATATTGCTCTTCGACTCGAAGAGGCTGATAAAGATAGTGATGTTGAGGTCAAACAAAACATCAACAAGAAGATACCTTTTAAATTCAAGCCTAATCCCAACAAGAAGGGAAAGCAAGCAACACCAGTAGCAAATACTCCTACCTCTCGTCGTGGAGAATGTTACAATTGTGGTTCTAAGGACCATTATGCAAACAAGTGCCCGAAGCCTCTTTTCTGCCGCTATTGCAAGAGTTCGGGTCATACTATATCTTTGTGTCCCGAACTTCAAAGCAAGAAGGAGGGCAAGCTTAATGTTGTCCATGCCCCTTCTAATACTTCTCATGGTCAAGGTATTTCTCATTCTATCCTTGATGGCATTATTATATTTCATGAACTTCCTATTCGAGTTCTTTTTGATACGGGTGCATCTCACTCTTTTATATCAAAAGAACTTGTTGATGCTTTGCCTTTGAATGTTATTGGCTTGATGACTTCATTAAGGATTGCGAATCCAGTCGGTGGATCCGCAACACTCAGTTTACTTTGTAAAGATGTCAAAATTATTTTATGTGATTACTCTTTCCATGCCGATTTGCATGTTATGCGTTATCTGGGTTTCGGAATGATTTTGGGAATGGATTGGCTTAACCGTTATGAAGCCCATATTCTATGTCCTGTACAGACTATATATCTTCGGCATCCTCAATCTGTTAAGCAGATTTCTCTTATTCTGAAAGATTTAGATTACAATTCGAAAGCATCCTTGTATTCTCTAAATCCTCATGATGACGATAACGATGATGAGGAAGATGTCATTTCCCTCATTCACATTGTTCGTGAATTTCCCGACATATTTGAGCCCGTTTTAGGATTACCACCTAAGCTAGCAATTGAGTTCAGAATTAATCTAATCCCTAGAGCTCTACCTATTACTCGACCTCCTTATCGTATGTCCAATAAAGAAAATGAGGAGATGCGCAAACAGTTATTCGAATTGGAAGCGAAGCAATTTATTCAATCTAGTTCCTCTCCATGGGGAGCTTCGGCTATTTTTGTGAAGAAATTTGATGGTACACTTTGGCTTTGCGTTGACTACCGCAAACTTAATGATCTCACCATCAAGAATAAATATCCCTTGCCTCGGATTGATGATTTGTTCGATCAACTTAGTGGTGTTAAAGTCTTTTCACAGTTAGACTTAGCAACCGATTTTCATCAGCTCCGTATTGCAGAGGATATCATTCCTTTGACATCGTTCCGTAATCGTTATGGATCTTATGAATGGCTTGTTATGCCATTTGGTTTGACGAATGCTCCGACTTATTTCGTTGACCTTATGAATCGAGTTTTCAAAGACTTCCTCGATCGATTTGTTTTCATCTTTATAGATGATATTCTTATTTGTTCTAAAACCGAGGAAGATCATGAAAATCTTCTTCGGATTGTGTTGGAAACTCTTAGGAGCAACCAATTGAAAGCAAAATTTTCTAAATGCCACTTTTGGAAATCTCGTGTGAAATTCTTGGGGCATATTATTTCTGAATCTAGAATATCCGTGGATCCTTCAAAGATTGAAGCGATTCAAAATTGGAAGAGACCAGAGAGTGTGACGGAAATTCGTAGCTTCCTTGGATTGGCGGGCTATTACCGTCGGTTCATAAAAGACTTTTCTAAAATTTCTGTACCTCTTACTAATTTGACAAAGAAGGGAGTTAAATACAATTGGTCAGACAAGTGTGAAGCTTCATTTCAAAAGTTAAAAGAACTCCTTTCCGATGCTCCTATTCTTGTGATTCCCAATGGGAACCAAGATTTTATTGTTTATACCGATGCTAGTCGTGTTGGTTTGGGAGCCATTCTCATGCAAAGAGAACGTGTTATTGCTTATGCTTCTAGGCAATTAAAGCCTGCCGAGATTAGATATGCCACTCATGATTTAGAGCTCGCAGCTATTGTATTCGCCCTTAGTATTTGGCGTCATTATCTTTTGGGAGAGAAATTTGTTCTCTACACCGATCATAAATCATTGAAGTATTTATTTTCTCAAAAGGAACTTAATTTGCATCAACAACGATGGCTCTTGCATCTTATGATCTTGATATCCTTTATACTCCCAAAAAGGGAAATCGTGTTGTCGATGCCCTTAGTCGTAAGCAACAAGCGGTTGTTTCCATGATGGTATCCGAATGGAATGATCTCGAGACGTTGTCCACTTGTGAGATTCGAGATTGTGAAACCGATTTATGTTCATCTCTTGTTTAATGTAGCCTTGAGGCTCATCCTTCTCTTTTAGACCGCATTCTTGAAGCTCAAAAGCATGATCCCGAATTGGTTCATCTTAGCCAAAGTTGTAGGGATAAAATTAATATTGAAGGTTTGAAAGACTTTGATATTGATGCTCGTGGCGGTATTCGAAAATTTGGTAGACTTATTGTGCCAAATATTATTGATCTTCGTAAAGATATATTAGAAGATTCTCATCGTTCTAAATTTACCATTCATCCCGGTAGTAGTAAAATGTACGGTGATATGAAGCGACTTTATTATTGGGTTGGAATGAAATCTGATATTGCTAAATTCCAATATGGAAGTGGGATCAAATTTCCATGGACTTTATTGACGGTCTTCCCCGTTCTCATTCGGGTCATGATAGCCTATGGGTGATAGTAGATAGACTTACAAAATCCGCCTATTTTCTTCCCGTTCGGTCCAATCGGACCGTACCTATTTTGGCTAAACTTTTTGTCAAGGAAATTGTTAAATTGCATGGAGTTCCTATTTCTATTGTTAGCGATCGTGATCCATTGTTTACTAGTGGATTTTGGAAAGGTCTTCAAAAAGCTTTGGGAACGAAGCTTAATTTTAGCACCGCTTATCATCCTCAGTCCGATGGACAAACCGAGCGTGTGAATCAAACTCTTGAAGATCTTCTTCGAGCTTGTGTTCTTGATTTTGGTGGAAGTTTGGAAGATCATATTTCTCTTGTTGAATTTTCCTATAATAACAACTTCCAATCTAGTATTGGTATGGCACCTTTCGAGGCACTTTACGGAAGGCCATGCCGATCTCCTTCGTGTTGACTTGAAGCCGGTGAGAAGCTGGTTTTAGGTCCAGATTTTATCCGTGATGCCACAAAAAAGATTGACCTTGTTCGTCATAGGATGAAAGAAGCTCAAAGTAGACAAAAATCCTATGCCGATAATCGAAGAAGGAAATTAGAATTTTCTGTGGGAGATTTTGTGTTTATTCGTGTTTCACCTATGAAAGGTGTTGTGCGTTTCAGTCGATCGAGAAAATTAGCGCCTCGATATATTGGGCCATTTCCCATCACCGAAAGCATTGGTTCCGTGGCTTATCGCCTTTTATTACCAGCTCAATTTTCTGCTATTCATGACGTATTCCACGTCTCTCAACTACGGAAATGCCTTCGAGATTTCGATTCTATTCTTGAGCCCGGTGTTATTGAAGAAATTAAAGTTTCGCCTAATTTGACTTATGAGCAACATCCTATCGTATCATTGCTTCAGAGGTTAAACGCCTTCGAAATAAAGATGTTCCTCTAGTGAAAGTTCAATGGTCCTCAAATCCTAAGGATTGCTCTTGGGAATCCAGAGAATTCATCGAGCGAACACATCTGGACTTGCTTTCTCGCGCTCCTTATGGTGAACTTTTTATTTCAAATTTCTTCTTTTTGTATTGATATGCTTTTATAGTTGTTACTTCTTATTTATTTCTTAAAGATTGCGAGGACGCAATTTCTTTAAGGAGGGGAGTCTGTAACAACCCGCATATTCTACGATTGAATATTTAAATATAGAATCGTTAATCGGATTAAAGTCTGAAAAGCTACTTTTTTTAAACAGTCGAATTGGGACTCGAGACCACCTCCATTGAGTCCAAAATGGCGTTTACAACTTTTTTGAGTATAAATATCGATATGTTTGGAGTAAGTTGAATTTTGCTATTTTCCGTTGGGCTTTGGGTTTGGGTTTCAGCCCACTAACCCATCTTAACACTCTAGCTCAATCCACCTCTCCTCTTCACTTCATTCTTATTTTCCGAACATTCTAGATTTAATAAAAATGGGGAGAGGAATGAGAATTTAAAATTCAAAACCCTAGTTTCCTTTGCAAATACAAATTCTTGCTCCAAGTTCAAAGAGAAGCCTTGGTAAGTATCTCCTTCTTCTTCTCCAACTCATTCTCTCATTAATTTCAGAAATTTCCTAAACCTAACTTAGGAAATGTTCTTCTTTTGAGCTTAGATTCAAGCTTCTTGAGTTGAAGTTGAAGAGTAGTTGATTTTCGTTTGCTTTCAAGCTTCTCCTTCATTGTTTTGGATCTAAAGGTGAGATTTTTATCTCACATTTATGTCTATAACTATCTTTGATGTTAGATATGAATTCCTAACACTTGTTCATGATCATTTGCTTTTGATTTGAATTGATTTGGTGAACGTTTCACTTTTTGGTGTTTTGGAGTCGAAAACTCTAAAAATCTTAGCTTTGATGTTTGATCATGATTTTGGTGGTGTATCGAAGAGCCTATAGGGCTGGGTTGTCGATTGGCATAAATCCCTAGCGCCCATTGCTCGTCCGATCGCAATTTGGAAGAGTTTGCTCTTCATTTGAATAAGCTGAAAAACAGCCCCAGTGCCAGTCAGTCGACTGACCCTCTGCAGTCAGTCGACTGACTGTAGAAACCAGGAAAATCTGGGACTGTCTGCAGATACAGAGAGTCTCTGTTTTCTACAGTCAGTCGACTGACTGCAGGAAATGGAATTTTCGAGTTTTTGGTTCAGTCGACTGACCTGCTTGTTTTTGTCTATTTTGACTATTTTGCTTGAGATTCCAATTTTTATCGATCCATGATTATCCCAGTTATTGTTATCATTTATTATTGACTTTGATGACTTCTTTTTCAGGATTTTTGAGAATATCCATTTTGATGGATTCAGTATCGATTTCTTTGGATTTGATTCACGTCTTCGAATGTGGATTTTGGTGATTGATTGTTTCTACAATCATTTCTATGGTCTGTCACTTTAAAAATATAAAGGTTTTCTGCACTAGTAGTAAATATTCAAACTCTTTTTCAAAGTTGATTTCAACTCTATTTTTAAATATAAAGCTTGTTTTCAAAACCATTTTCAAATCTATTAGTATATACAAACCTTTACCTCATTCGTATGAGAAATCTAATTAAATGGCTTAGCAAAACAAGTGGTATGAAACGCTTGCGTTTACTTTGTCGGTTAATTCTTGGACTTGTTCGATTGAACTCTTGTGACAATCTTCGAGTGGGAATCTACAATTTGTTCGTAAATATTTAAGTTAAGCTAGTGGTTATGGGACATGAAGCTAAACTCATATATTTACTAACTTAGTGTAATCGACACTTTTAATGATCGATTGATGATCACTTTGTGATCTAGAATAGCGATGTGCGATGTCCATTTGTTCGTTTGGGGATTATAATCCCCGTTTGTGGAACTTCGGTTCAATTTGGCGGGGTAGCGACCCGTGGTCTTCGGGCCATTTGTGGAGCTTCGGCTCAAAATTGATGGTTAGCGACCATGGAATAGCGTTCCGTTTGTGATACATGTGTTGGTGAGTTTTCATGCTCCCGTTTGTGATAGGCCTCCCCCCTTTTGTGATTTCTGGATTTCTAATTGATGATTTCTAGAAATTGTGCTTCACCTCTTTATGTGATTGGCAATGATATGGTTGTCAATATTTGTGGCTTGGTGAATAAAATAAAGAATATGACATTCTTTTTGGTGCTTTGAGATTCTTGAGATATTGTATGATTTCTTTGTTATTTAAAGTATACCTGTCACTGTTTGACATTATTGATATCATACGTTTAGTTATATCTCTACTCTTATCTCATTTTATCTGATATTTATAGTAAGACTGACCAGTTTATTATTTTCTTATTAAATAATACTCGAGTCAGACCGAGATGTTACAGGTGCTTCTGCCTTACTCCTTATTTGGGATCATCTTCTGACTTTTGTCTAACTACACTAGATTGGTAGTTTTTGTTGTTATACATTTGAGATAGAGACTCCATGTTGTATACATATTCTTTTGTCTAGCACTTGTATCTATTCTTTTGTGATATTGTGGATCTTGTTTGACCACTACTCTGGTGTACACTTTTATGTGTTATATTCATATCTGTTTCCGCCTTTGAGATATGAACATCTGTGACTGATTTATGTTATGCTTATTTCTATATTTGTTTCCGAGATCCATTTAGCCACTGTGTGGTAGCTTTGTGTTTGTAATTGATATGTCGGATTTCCTCTTGAAATGAAATACATGTTACTCTATCGGACATATCGGTACTCGCACAAAGAAATTACATGGATGGTCGCTCCTCAACAGCCTTATTCTTCACGCTAGTTGACGGCATTACTCCGTAGTGTCCTTGGCTAGCGTGAGCATAGAGGTGGGGCATCACAGGTACATTTATCTTGAATGATATATTAAATGTTGAAAACCTGCACCATAATCTGATTTAAATTAGCCAGTTATGTGATAAGGAAATAAATGTTGACCAATCATCTTTTCGTCTTTGAACTGGTTCATATAGATTTGGACAAATGATGTTGTTGATTGATGATTACTCTAGGTACATGTGGATATATTTGTTTATTTATTCTAGACCTGTCACTATGTTCGCTATTTATTTATTTGCACGGTTTCAATTCAAATTCAAAAGAATTTCATTTAAAAGCTATAAAAAGATTTTAAAATATTTGTTGCAACTTCACGGTCTGGTCTATAACATCCAATTAATGATAATCTTGAGTCAAAGGGAAATTCAGATGTAGATTACTTTGGTAATCTAGTTGATAGAAAAATTACTAGTGGAACGTGTTTTATGTAGAGACATTCATTAGTTGCGTCACATTAAAAATCTTCATATTTTTCATTTCAAATGATTTTAAATTAGCTGACATTTTTCTTATAATTCCAGAAAATAGTTTTCGTTGACCTTGTTTCAGATTAGTCATTTTAGAAAATTTGATTTTATAATTATTTTTGGATTTGATCTTAAATGACTACATTAACTAATCTGACTCCCTACTTGATGCAGCCCAGAATAGTGGAGAGATAGGTCGCAAGCGACCTAACCTATTATTGAGTCATACACGACCTAACGAGCCACCAGGAAAGGAGCTACGACCTAACGGGTTCGAGAGGAACGAGTTAAGACTTGGGAATAAGTCGTTAGAAGTTGAAGTCTTAGGGTGTTCACGACCTAACAAAATTTTAGGTCGCTCATGACCTAGCAAAAGCGGCACGCGAGTTACTGGATTCAAAGTAATGGAATGCAGAGTGATGGAATGTAGACGAGCTAAAAGGTTACGACCTACTTTAGGTCGCAGAGATCTGTTACGACCTATACTAGGTCGCGGAAAAGAGCTACGACCTAAGTTAGGTCGCGTAAACGAGTTACGACCTAAGATAGGTCGCTCTGATATTCCGAGTGCAGACTGCCTCAAACTACGACTTAAGTTAGGCCACGTACGACCTACGACCTAAGTTAGGTCGCGAGAAACATTAGGTCGCCAATTGCTACAGTTCGCTGAAGATCATGCCGTCTGGATTCCTGGAAGATGCTACCTTGTTTTAAGGTCATCCAAGTGATAAGTCGTGATGTTTAAGTCGTGTTGTATTTTAGGTCGAGACCGATTTATGTGATGTAATGTGTTGTAACATGTTGTATTTGTTATTTTTTTAGGTCGGACTGTCTTAGGTCGTGATGTTTTAAGTCGCGACTGTTTTAGGTCGTCTATTTTTAGGTCGCTGGTTTTTAGGTCGTGATGTTTTTAGGCCGGCTCCGACCTAAGTGTTGTACCATTTTATTTTTGAGTCGTGTGGAGTTGTAGCCTATAAATAGGCAAGTTGTGTCATTTGTAAAGGTTGTTGATTTTTGAATAAAATTCTTGTTTGTTAGCTTTGTGCTTTCAATTAAAATCGATAGTTGAGTGTAATCTCCTATCTCCACCTTCGACATTCGAGTGCGCTCGAATCCTCGATCGTTGAAGCCAATTCGCGGAATCAAGTGCGCTTGATCAACGCTTGAAGAATTGTAGATCTCTCTTCACGGTATCGTGCGCGATCAACGTGTCAGAGATAGCTAGAATTCGGTATCTTCGGATCAACGAATTTGGGCATTTCAGTATTTTTCAATCCACCGATTGCTACTTTCATCGATCTACCTTGTTTTTGTTTAATACGCTGCATCAGTTTGGTATCAGAGCTTGTTTTAGCCAATCATAGCTAAATCGAGTCTTGGAGCCGAAAATTTAAAGTTTTGAAGTGTTAGCCGAGCTTGAAGCTTGAGCCGTGCAATTTTGTTTGAAGTGTTGAAGTTGCATCTGATTTGTAAAGAATTTGAGAAGTTTGAACCATGCCGCTAAGGAGAGTTAACCGCCATCAAAATGTTGAAGCATTGTATCGAAGGGAAGAAGCCGATCAAATGGAACAACGTATGCATGAAAAATTTGATGAGGGTATTGGTAGATTGGAGAAGATGATGTTAGAGATGAATCAATATCGGAGAAGGGTCTCACCTGAATCTAACCATGGGGGAAGTAGAATCTCACCACATTCCAATCGGGAGAGAAGTGTTGATAATGATCATAGAAGTGCAAGTCGAGATTGTTATAGAGATGATGATGATCGAAGACGTGAGAGAAATGTGAATGATCGAGAACGGAGGAATGTAGATAGAAGGGATGGTGGAAGACGAGATGGTAGTAGAGATGTTGGTGGTCAGGATCGACATCGATATACATCTGATTTTGAAGAGGAGTATGACGGTGGTAGTGTTCGAGGACAAGGACGAGGTCAAGGAAGAAATTACTCTGAGTATGATCACAAGTGGGAATCGGGGATGAAAACTGAAATTCCTGAATTCAAGGGTGGTATGCAAGCTGAGGAGTTTCTAGATTGGGTGGCTAATGTTGAAGAGATTTTTGACTTCAAGGAAGTTCCAGAACATCGTAGAGTGAAGTTGGTTGCTACAAGGTTGAGGGGTAGAGCTTTAGCATGGTGGCAGCAAACCAAACTTACACGTGAACGAATGGGGAAGTCAAAGGTTGAATAATGGGAGAAGATGAAGAAATTGATGAAAGCAACGTTCTTACCTTACAATTATCAATTTCTGATGTATCAATGATTGCAGAATTTGAGGCAGGGCACAAAGACTGTTAATGATTACACATATGAGTTTTATCAACTTATTGCGAGGAATGATATTATGGAAACAGAAGAGCAATTAACAGCTAGATTTGTGGGAGGATTGCGTATGCAGATTCAAGACATGGTAAATATGTTTGATCCCAGATCTGTAGCGGAAGCACACCAGAAAGCGTTGGCTTGGGAGAAACAGGGACGACGAGGTGGTGGTGTGTTTACTAATTCCAACAATCAAGCGAAGGGTGTTAATGGAAGTCTTAATGTTCCTAAGTCTGTCAATAAGCCAATGGTGAAGGAGGTTGAGAAGGCGAAGGTTAACAATGGTTTCAAATGCTATAATTGCTAGGAGAAGGGTCATAAAAGCAATGAGTGTCCAAAGCCTAAGAAGCGAGTGATGTTTGCGGAAGCTGAGGATGAGGATGAAGAAGCTGAATGTTCCAATTCACCACCTGATGAGGAGGAAGAATAAGTGTCGGGAGACGAAGGTTGTAATCCGATGATGAGGAGGTCTTGTTTGACACCAAAGCAAGAGGAGGATTGTAGTTGGTTGAGGAGCAATATTTTTCAATCGACATGTACTATTCTGGGGAAAGTTTGCAAATTTGTTATTGATGCTGGAAGCTGTGATAATATAATTTCTTCAGAGGCTATGAGGAAGTTGGCATTGAAGACGGAGAAACATCCGAAACCGTACAAGTTGGCTTGGTTGAGGAAAGGCGGGGAGGTGAAAGTTGGACGAAGGGCTTGTTTTAATTTTTCAATTGGAAAGAAATATAAGGATGAGATTTGGTGTGATGTTGTAGATATGGATGTCTGTCATTTGTTGCTGGGGAGACCGTGGCAATATGATAGGGCGGTGCAACATGATGGGCGAAACAACAGTTATAGTTTTATGTTTGAAGGCACGAAGATTACTCTAGTTCCAAAGAAGCAACAACAAGAAGAAAACAAACTAGAGGAGATTGAAGAGCTGAAAACTTTATTATCTTTGAAGGAGTTTATTAAGGAGGTTGAAGAGGAGCCTGAAGTGTTTTTGTTAATTGGGCGTGAGAGCAGTGAAGAGGTTGAAATTCCAGAAGAAGCGAAGACAGTTTTGAAAGAATTTGAGGATGTATTTCCAGATGAGTTACCAAAGGAGTTACCGCCACTAAGAGACATCCAACATCAAATTAATCTTGTTCCGGGAGCAACGTTGCCACACAGACCACATTATCGAATGAGTCCGAAGGAACATGAAGAATTAAGGAGGCAGGTGGAAGAGTTGCTTGAGCAGGGACGTGTGCAGGAAAGTTTGAGTCCATGTGCCGTGCCAGCTTTGTTGGTACCAAAGAAGGACGGGACGTGGAGGATGTGCACAGACAGTCGAGCATTGAATAAGTCACAGTCAGATACAGATTTCCGATGCCGAGGCTTGATGATTTATTGGATCAAATCAGTGGGTCTGTAATCTTTTCTAAGATTGACTTGAAGAGTGGTTATCATCAAATTCGAATTAGATCAGGGGACGAATGGAAGACAACATTCAAGACGAGGGAAGGATTGTATGAATGGCTGGTGATGCCGTTTGGTCTATCAAATGCACCAAGTACATTCATGAGGGTGATGAATCAAATTTTCAGGCCGTACATTGGGAAATTTGTGGTAGTTTACTTTAATGATATTCTGATTTACAGTGCTAGTACAGAGGAGCATATTCAACATTTGAGGAAAGTGTTAATTATCCTTTGTGAAGAACAATTTTATGCTGCAACGAAGAAATGCGTGTTCATGACGCATAGTGTTTTATTTCTGGGGTATGTTGTATCGGAGGAGGGGATACAGGTGGATCGGAGTAAAGTAGAGGCGATTAGAGATTGGCCACAGCCCAAGACGATAACAGAGGTTCGGAGTTTTCATGGGTTGGCTTCATTCTATCGAAGATTTATTCCACACTTTAGTAGCGTGATGGCGCTTGTTACTGATTGTATGAAGGGCAAACAGTTTTCATGGACGGAGGAAGCAGGAGTTGCTTTTGAACAAATCAAGGAGTTGTTGACGACAGCACCAATTCTAGCATTACTTGATTTTCAGTTGTTGTTTGAATTACATACTGACGCGTCGAAGGTTGGGATTGGAGGAGTGTTGAGTCAGAGGGGACGTCCGATTGCATATTTCAGTGAGAAACTATCAGGAGCAAAGATGAGATATAGTACGTATGATGTGGAATTTTATGCTGTTGTGCAAGCTATTAAACACTGGAGACACTATCTATTTCAGAAAGAGTTTGTTCTTTACACTGACCATGAGGCGTTGAAACATTTACAAGGGCAAGACAAGATTTCATCGAGACATGCATCATGGATTGCATATCTGCAAGAGTTTACGTTTGTTGTGAAACACAAATCGGGAGTGACGAATCGTGTTGCGGATGCGCTGAGTAGAAGAAATCACTTGTTAACTACCTTGAAGGTTGAAGTGACGGGGTTTGAGATACTTCCAGAACTGTACATGAAGAAGGCCACGTGGGGAGAGACCGTACATTACAGTTGATTTCTCAATCTTATTTTTGGCCATCAATGAGGAAAGAAGTGGAAAGGTTTGTGGAGCGATGTCATATCTGTCAGGTTTCGAAAGGAACTGCGACCAATGCTGGATTATATATGCCGTTACCGGTACCAACTAAACCATGGGTTGATGTGAGTATGGACTTTGTGTTGGGATTGCCGAGAACGCAGCGTGGTAATGATTCCATTTATGTGGTGGTTGACCGATTTTCGAAAATGGCACATTTCATCGCTTGTAAGAAGACAGCTGATGCTGTCCGGGTTGCTCAGCTATTTTTCAAAGAAATATATCGACTTCATGGATTGCCAGAATCTATTGTGTCGGATAGGGATACTAGATTTTTAAGTCATTTTTGGCTAAGTTTGTGGAAGATGGTTGGAACGAAGCTGAATTTTAGTAGCACTTACCATCCACAAACTGATGGGCAAACGGAAGTGGTTAACAGATCGTTGGGGAATTTATTGCGATGTCTGGTGAAAGATAATCTGAAGAGTTAGGACGTGAAGTTATGTCAAGAAGAATTCGATCATAATCATGCGGTAAATCGTAGCACGGGTTTCAGTCCATTCCAGATTGTATATTCAAGTTTGCCAAGGGGACCGTTGGACTTAACAGTAGTACTACAACCAAAGGGGACGGTAAAACGAGCTGTTGATTTTGTTGATGGATTGACTGAATGTCATAAAATCATTCAGGAACGATTGGAGAAAGCGAATGAGAAGTACAAACGATCTGCAGATCTGAAGCGAAGAAGCGTTGAATTTAATGAAGGAGATTTAGTATATGCTGTACTAACAAAATATCGTTTTCCAGTGGGGGCATACAATAAACCTAAGGCTCGAAAGATTGGTCCTGTAACAATTGTGAAACGGATCAATGTGAACGCTTATAGGTTAAAGCTGCCGGAGGATATGTACACGTCTGATGTGTTTAATGTTAAACATCTGATACCGTATCATGGGAAAGAGTTTGTTGTGAAGGAAGAGGGCGCAAATTCGAGGACGAATTTTTCTCAACCTGGGGAGGATGATGCAGCCCAGAATAGTGGAGAGATAGGTTGCAAGCGACCTAACCTATTATTGAGTCGTAAATGACCTAACGAGCCACCAGGAAAGGAGCTACGACCTAACGGGTTCGAGAGGAACGAGTTAAGACTTAGGAATAAGTCGTTAGAAGTTGAAGTCTTAGGCCGTTCACGACCTAACAAAATTTTAGGTCGCTCACGACCTAGCAAAAGCGGCACGCGAGTTACTGGATTTAAAGTGATGGAATGCAGAGTGATGGAATGCAGACGAGCTAAAAGGTTACGACCTACTTTAGGTCGCAGAGATATGTTACGACCTATACTAGGTCGCGGAAAAGAGCTACGACCTAAGTTAGGTCGCGTAAACGAGTTACGACCTAAGATAGGTCGCTCTGATATTCCGAGTGCAGACTGCCTCGAACTACGACTTAAGTTAGGTCGCGTACGACCCACGACCTAAGTTAGGTCGCGAGAAACGTTAGGTCGCCAATTGTTACAGTTCACTGAAGATCATGTCGTCTGGATTCCTGGAAGATGCTACCTTGCTTTTAGGTCGTCCAAGTGATAAGTCGTGATGTTTAAGTCGTGTTGTATTTTAGGTCGAGACCGATCTATGTGATGTAATGTGTTGTAACATGTTGTATTTGTTATTTTTTTTAGGTCGGACTGTCTTAGGTCGTGATGTTTTAAGTCGCGACTGTTTTAGGTCGCTGGTTTTTAGGTCGTGATGTTTTTAGGTCGGCTCCGACCTAAGTGTTGTACCGTTTTATTTTTTGAGTCGTGTGGAGTTGTAGCCTATAAATAGGCAAGTTGTGTCATTTGTAAAGGTTGTTGATTTTTGAATAAAATTCTTGTTTGTTAGCTTTGTGCTTTCAATTAAAATCGGTAGTTGAGTGTAATCTCCTATCTCCACCTTCGACATTCGAGTGCGCTCGAATCCTCGATCGTTGAAGCCAATTCACGGAATCAAGTGCGCTTGATCAACGCTCGAAGAATTGTAGATCTCTCTTCACGGTATCGTGCGTGATCAACGTGTCAGAGATAGCTAGAATTCGATATCTTCGGATCAACGAATTTAGGCATTTCAGTATTTTTCAATCCACCGATTGCTACTTTCATCGATCTACCTTGTTTTTGATTAATCCGCTGCGTCACTACTAATTATCGAAAAGATAAATAGTGATTGAAAAAGTGATGAGTGTTGATATTAATCATATATTATGACTTGAGACAGTATATTTAGTAAATTTCTTTAAAATTTAAACAAAAGTTATACTAATTTTTGATAGGTAAAATTTCCATGACCATCTCTATTTCTGTCATATTTCTAACGATCATCACCCATCAAAATCCAATATAGTATGTCAAAATATGGTATTTTAAACAGGAAATTATTTGTGTTTATTTTATTAATATTTTTTTAACATCCAAAGTATTCACTCTCATTTAAAAGTCCTCACGGTTATGCATGGTGAATTACTTGAAATATTTTTTATGTGTTTTCATGCTCATTTAAAAGTCCTCACGGTTATGCATGTATGGAACACATATCAAAATTGGTCATTAAATAGACGAGTCGATTCTAATCCCATTTAAAAGTCCTCACGGTTATGCGTAGTTAGAAGATACTTGAAATTTGTTTTTATTTTTTTTAAATTGGGAATATTACTAATCTCATTTAAAAGTCCTAACGGTTATGCATGGTTAGTAAGTATTCAAATTCCTGATATAAATATACCACAAATAGACACAACTATATGGTTTTATATACCGACATTACCCCTATCATTTTAAAGTGGAATATGCGTCTAACAGAGTATTTATGATTTTTGTTTGATTTTTTATTGAAATTTAATATTTATACTCGATTGGGTATTAATGTTGTATTAATGTCTATCACTTTATCTCTATTTTTTTTAACACTATTACTCTTTTGCTGATAACAAAAGTGGGAGAGAAAAGTTAAGATTTTGGCCAATAAAGTTCAAATATCTTATTTTTTATTTGAATATTCTCATCTAGGCTCATTTGCATATTTTTTTTATTTTCATGAATATATGAAAGGGGAGTTTTGTTGTAGAGAGGGAGCATTCAAATAGGGGGAGAAAATTGAATGATCAAATACATTTAATAAATTCAAAATCTTAAATATATGTTTGTTATCATCAAAAGGGGGAGATTGTTGAATATACTAGTACATGATTTTATTTTATGATAATAAACATATATATATATATATATATTCATTTAAATGTATTTGTTATCGTACTATTTTATTTTCACATAATTAAATAAATATTTGCTGAATAAAATAAACAACACAGAATTTAAATTCAAACAGATATTTTATTCAAACAAATATTTTATTACAATTTCGAATAGTACAAATTTAAACTCTCACTATACACTTACACTTTGTCATTCTACAATACAATTTCATTTACAACACAACTCCGATTATATTTCAATTTAAATAACTTTCATCATTACATATCACTCGTTCACTAATATTTGTTCTTCAACTGTATTCCAATTTGTATCCAGCATTTGAATTATCTGCAAAATAAACAATGACGCAGTAAAATTGAAAAAGAAACATTTTTGTAGTGTAAAATAAAATGTGTGTTTCTGAAAATATTATTTGCCTCAGTTATTTGGGTTGTTCGTCATCATTTTCATTTTTGAATTCATCAAACACGAACAACCTGTGACATGCACAGTGTATCACTGTACATGCCACAAGGCCGTGCACACCGATATACACTTGATAAAACTGCAGGGACAGGTGAGCACAAGGTCAAACCCGAGCCGAGGCTGGATTCAACTCAGGTGCAATACAAATACATCACAAAATTGTCGAGTACAAGTTCTTATGCAACAAGAATCCAAAATCAATATAAAACAAGCCTTAACCCAAAATTCAATGAGTACACATGAAAACAACTCAACCATTCAAACTCATGCAATGAACTGGCTCAAAGCAACAACCAAATACAAACACAATGAGGCATGGATTCACAAACAACAAAGACTGAAAGAAACTGCACAAGCTAACATACATATATACATGTGTGAACACACATGTATACATATATACATGCAGTGCACAGCATTCCAGTGCAGACTGCATAGCCAAAGTCAAATACAATGTTAATGAACACAGACAAACTCAACAATACAATAGCCATGTTCAAAACAACATATGCATATGGTCAGAAACTTTACAAGACCGTACCGGAAAGAACTGCTCGAGACAGAATGTAGTACTCAAAGAATGAAATGAAGGCTACACACATGAATACATATATTTTCTATGCACATGAATCAAATGGCCAAGACCAGCCACAAGAAAGAAGGCAGCAGAGAAAGGTACACAAGTGAATGGCAACCACCTAAGGGCAACATGCAACAAAAATGAAGTACACAACATACATGGATGCATGTGTGTGTGTCTATATATATATATATTTGTGTGTGTGTGTAGTGATAACCAGACCTCGCAACATGAATGCAATGACCAAAGGCAACAACATTCGATAAAAAACTGAGGTGATCATGAGACTGGACTTCAAATTAAGCATGAGACAGCAAAGATGACTACAGTTCAAAATTGCAAATGCAACAGACCAGTGAACAAGGAAATAGGTCAGGCAACATCAAAGTGCAAATGAATACTCAAAGCTACACACATGACAACAAGTCAGATGAACCAATGTGTACTATAACATTTCTGGCCAAATAACAACATATTCAAGTGCACAGAAATGTCTGGACTCAATGCATATGGACATGTACTCAATGCAACCCATAACAATATCTCACAACAACTACAAGCATCAGGGCACAAATGTTACAGGCATGAACACACACATCGGACTAGTCATAGCAGAAAGGTGTTGAACAAGTCGAACTCAATTTTTATCATAAAGTCAGAAAATTCAAAAAGTCAATGTCGTAGGAATTTCAATCTGAACATGTCAGATTTTAAATAACAAATTCAAAGCCGTGGTGGCCAAGGTGATAACAAGAATCGAACAGGTCATAAAAGAAATTAAAAGAAAGCCAATTATCTCAAAAATTCAAAGTGCCGAAATCAGAGATGTCAATAGAGAAAAGAACAGAACCAAATCAAAGCAAATGCAAGCCGTGGTGACCAAGCGAGCATAACAGGAAAATATACGAATTGAAAGTGTCTAGAAAAACTTCACCAACATTTGATTACAAATCAACGGTCGAGCTAAATTATCAGACGATTTCAAGTGATCGATAATTTAGGGTTTTATTCCCTATAAATACAATTAACATCATCGGTATTCAAGAGCATCGAGTTCAAGCATATCAACGAGAGTAATAAAGAAAATCACATACTAGTATTTTTGGTTTTCAGATTTTGAAATTTACAATTTGGATTCTAAATTGAGTATTTTAATTTTGAGATTTTGAAATTGAATTTTTTAGAATTCATAGTTTCAAAATTTTGAATGTGAAATTTGAATTTCAAAAGTCGGAGTTTTAAATTTTAAAATTTGGATTTTGAATTAGAACTATATAGAGTTTGAAATTTTAAATTTGATTTTTTGATTTACAAAAAATTAAATTTGATTTATGTTTGAAGTTTAAAATTTCAAAATTGAAAATTTACAAATTTAAAACTGAAAATTTGAGTTTGAAAATTTTGAATTTTGAATTCGAAATTCATATGTATAAGAATTTGAAAGTTCATGAAAAAAGTCAACTTTTCTTTTGAATAGAAATCAATGTAAATATCAAATCAAGTATGAGAAAAATTTACTGGAGAAATTTGTGTAGAGAATAAAGTAAAAAGAAATAGAGAGATTTTAGAAGACATGCCGAAGACAATATTTTTAACATTCCTTATTTTTTGGCTTTGCACTATAATGGTCGGTTTGATATTCGTATAAAAACACTTATTATAATTTTCATTAATTTTAGACATGCAATGTTAATATGTTAGACAAAGATTTGATTGCATTATTAGAAAAAAATGTTAAAAATAAAATAAAATAGAGAACAATTGACAATTAAATGGTAAAAATAATATATGCATACGTGTGTATGTGTAATTGCGCGCGCGCATGCACATGAGAGGATCCACAAAATTATATATATTTTCCAAAATATGGAAACATGAGAAAATATATTATTTGGAGAAAACATATTAGCCAGTACGAAGAAATTAAAAAAAGTATTTTTTAGAAAATAGAATAAAACATATTAATGGTATGATGAGAAAAAAAATACATATTATTTTAACTTCGCGCTATTCAGTTTTGAAAGGTAACAAAGCTCAATAATGTTCTGCATGACTGAAGAAGAATAAAAATGATAAATATCTCATTTTTAGAAAACATTGATCATTATCGCAAAGACTTATCTAACTAGAAAGCTTACAGAGATAAACATTACGTTAGCGTATTTTGTATTTGATTACGCATTTGAATAAAGTGAACTTACAGTTTGTTAACTATAAAATTTGAGAGTTCGATTACTTATTTGACTTGTCCAAGTACAAGCATACTCCGACAATTTTTTTTTGGAATTTTAACAGGGTTGATCGGTCCCCTACCAAATTTATTAGAAACATGAAAAAGAGAAACAACACTACGGGAGAGCACATGCATCATAAGACAGAAAACAACAGGAAAAAAACAAATAAGACAATACAAGAAAAAAAAACAGAAGAGGGAAGGAAGGCATGTGCAGAAATAACATTGTGCTCAATCACCAGGGAGTGCAAGGATTGAAAACATTACTCCTCAACATAGTGGAAGAGTATCATATAGAGGATGTAGCAGCAGAGAAGAGCTGATCTTTAGTAGCTTCAATTTGGTTAAAGATTCTTTGGTTTCTTTCATTCCAGATGGCAGGTAAGAACTTTTTAGCGATAAGTATCAAAGTACAATTGTCATCAGTTTTCCATCGTGTATTTTTGAATATGCAGTGCCATTCTTCTACCGAAGTACCATTTCTAATAGCATATCCTCCAAGTTTCAGAACCATCTTCCAAAGTTTCAGGGTAAAGGAGCATTCAAAGAACAAATGCTCACATGATTCAACTTGTATAATTTTTAGAACTAGGCCAGCCCACAGCGGAAGAAATGGGTGATTTTCAAAAAATTTACCATTTTGGATCATTAATGGGTCTATGAAGTATAAATGCATTAAGATCTTATCTAAATTTTCTTTTAAATAAAATCAATATTTTATTCAATACGGTAATTTAAAGAACTTTAAATATACAAATTTATGTGATATAATGAATGTATTAAATACATTCATTTATGTCAAGTGTAAATGCGGTGTATATATGTAAAAATGAAACATGTAAAAATAAATTAAAAAAAGAAAATTATTCGTTTTCCCTCTGTTACAATATTCAATTAATAAAGGGAAGATATGACATAATATGAAAGGAGAGAAACATATCATTTCTTTGCACATTTAAATATGACAATTAATACAGTAAATGTCATTTATTACTTATCAATCAAATCTATACATGGATATGATATAATATGAAAAAAAGGAAAACCTATCGTTTCTTTCACCATTTAGCTGTGACAATCAATACATTAAATTACATTTATTACTTATCAATCAATTCTACAGATGGATATGATATAATATGAAATGAGGAAAACTTTTCATTTCTTTCACCATTTAGTTGTAATGATTAATACATTAAATGACATTGGTTACTTACGCCTTTGTTGTCAAAATTTTGTTAACGAAATATATGCATACATTCATAATAATTATGGATACATACATACATATGAAGTGAAAACCTATTGGTTGTTTTAAATAATTTGAAATTCCAAATTAACATTAACGGAAAAAATTCAAATTGAGAAAATGTTTTAAAAAAATGGTTGCATTATTGCTCATAATCTTTGTACAAATTTGACTTAAACAAAACATTTATATTACAAATAACTGATAATTAAAATTTAATAATTTGGATCTGAAAGCATATATTTGCAAATAATGTAGCATATGGTATATGTGTATATACATTTGTACAAAAGTTTTTTGGTTTTAAAGTTAAAAGTTTTCATTAAAATTTTAATTTAGAAATGAAACAATACATCAAACTTTACACAAAACATGAATATAGAAAACAACAAGTAATTAAAATTTGCACTAAAGTCCATTCATTAATATTAAATCAAGGTATCCACTTTTGTTTTAACAAGGATTGTAATAATCGTACAAAAATTTAACATATGTAATTAAAATTAGATTCAAGGAACGGTAAATAACTTAACATATATATATATATATAATCCATTTGTATTTGAATAGGTAAAGATTATCTCATAGTATACATAAATCTCATTCAAAGTCAATTTTAATTTCATAACTATCTATAATAAAATAAAATAAATTTGAACAAGATAGGCATGCATAAATTTGTGATAAGAAATTACAGATCCAAACAACACAGAGAATGATGACAATTTATCAGAAGTAATATAAGATTCAAGACATGTCGATTTATCATAAACATACATTAAAAGGAAATGATAAACAAACATAGATCAAAATAATAATACAATAATATGTAAATATCGAATTATACGCACATATAATTACCTTAGGATGAAGCATGTAGAAACACCTTGAATGATCCAAGCACATTCCAAATATGCAACTTTTCCAAATAAAAAAAACAACTTTTATGTAATTATTTTATTATTTAAAACATGTTTTAAAATTATACTGATATCACATATCGAGATATGCAAATATAACTTTTATATATGCACTAAAATAATTACCAACAACATTCAAAACATCAAATAAATTAACAACAATTAAATTTTAATAAGTATTAATTAATTTAATCAGTTTGCAACATTTTACAAACTAATTAAATTGTGTGGTTTTTTTAGAAATCACAAATGTGGTTGTGCGACTTAGAGGTGTGAATTAAGTTAGCGATTAATATTGAACAATTCAAATATTAATGTTCACACGTCACTTAGCAAGTGGTATGACAGTTTGGCTGAATTCATCGCTTATAGGTCTTTTCGGTAAAATCAAATTTTACTTATTATAAGCGGTACCTAATAGTGACAATTATTCACACCAATTCTATTCGTCAAAACTATATGACATTAGGACTTTTAGAATTTGGTAATGGTCAAAATTCCAATATCATCCACATTCAACTTTATAGTCCAAACACAAAGTCCTGGGTTCAATAATAATAATTATTATTAACCAAAATGCTCTGACCAGAGACTTTGACTTTAAGTTGACATGAGTTGACCATGATACTAACCTCATATAACTGAGGAGAAGATTCCTCTCTTGAATAGTGCTTCACTTTCAATACTTCCACTCGATCCAACTATAGTCACTCGATGAAACTCCATGCCATGATTTGACTATAATCAAAGCGAAGCTTTCATATTGAAGATCCATAGTATTCTTAAGTCGAGAGAACTATGTAAATCAGTCACATCGATATTTTTTGTTTGACCTTAGTTATATTAACCAACAAAAAACCATCGAGTGAGTCATTCCATAATTATCCAATAACTATCAGTATGTAACCCCTATGTGCCCCCAGCAATCATGAGTAATACACAGCCTAACTGTGATGACCCAGGATTTTAGCAATATTAATTTAATAAGCATCTAATCTTATTAATTAAAATACAAACTTATCATTTTAAAAACAAATAAGATTTTAGCCTTTACCATTTATTTATATATATATATATTCATTTTTGAAAGAAGTTATGATTTGGAAATTGAAAATAAAAACTCTCAATATAATTAAATTTAAGTTCTACCTTATTAACAATTGATCTAAATATATATATATTTGAATGTAATCTAGATAATAATGCTTGAAATAAAATCAATCTTTTCAATACTAAATATAAGTATAACAAAATATATGATTATAAATTAAGTGTTTGATAGTTTAAGCTTAAAATAGGAATAAAAAATAAGGATTTATGTTAGAAATAGAAATAAATATGTAAGGTAAATTATATGGTTATATAAAAACAATAAGTAAACACATAAGGTAATTCTAGGAACATATATATACTATGGAAATACATGGGTATATGCAAGGCAAGAAGAAATAAATAAATAATAAATATCTATGTACATACATAATCAGTGGATAAGGATGAAAACATTAAATGCTATCAATTCAAAGCCCACAAGAGAGTCATTTCGAAATGTATACGAATCATTTCATTTTTCCACAAAAATCTTACCTGGTCCAGAAAGATAAAAAAAATCTTCGACCAAATAGAAAATGTTTGTACCAAAAAGCACCCATTCCTGTAAACTCTTTTCTATTTATATATCTCTTCTTATTCTATTTTCGTTCATTAAAACTTAGCATACCAGAAAGAAAAAAGAAGTAGACACTACCATCTTACAAACTTATACAACAACTCAACTAAGCAAACAAGAAGATCAAAACAAACCAAGACCAAAGGCAGTTAGCAGCTTCCAGATATTGGTTCTCTGTTCAACAAATTAGGTGAGTAAACAAATTATTTTAATACTTAAGTATCATTAAATCCGTGCATAGATATATTGTATTTCGTATATATTTATAAGTATGTAGCTCTGTGTATATATATATGTGATTGTTCTGTGTAATATGAGATGTCAGTTTCTTCTTTGTTTGTGGTTACAGAGTGGAAAATAACCAAGAAATGAAATACATCTTAATCTAATCATTATTAGGCTTACAATTTAAAACAAAACAAGTTGTTTAAACATAAATCAAGATCTAAGCATTTGTTTAAACATGTTGGTGAAATATCACAGCTGGAACCTTAGTTTTACAGAGCAACATGTAATTACTTGTTAATTTCAAATGTTTTAAATTGTTAATTAAATTATATAACTTGAATTATCATTCGAAAATAGGATTTTTACTGCTTAAATGGTGATTTTTAGTTGAGTGTACTAAGAGTAGTTTATAGATGAACTGAAAATGAGTTTTAACCAAATTCTGGCGATCGAAGGGATGCCGGGTGTCGAGATTTGGCACGAAGCTAGTGTGGCTGATGACGAAGTCGGGAAAAATAGCCGGAGTCATTCCAGTTCATCGTGGCGTCGTGTATGGGTCGATTTATGGTTTAACACTCGAGTTTGGACGTGGTCGGAGACGAGGAGATTTCGCCACCTCTGTTTGATCAAGTTGCACATGGCTGGGAGATATGATAGCGTGGAGGCTAGAGATGTCGAGGCCGGAGTCGTAGCATTTTTGATGGTCGGAATTTGCTTGGGTGAGGTGGATTTTGACGAGGATGGAGTTCGAGCTTTCGAACTGGAAGCTCGATTTCGCTATGGGTTTGTAATCGTCGAATCGACCTTTGTTTTCGAATGTAGTGGTGGTTCGTGACTCGTCGGAGGAGGCGTGGTTCGCCGGAGCGGCGGCGAGGTGTTGTGCACGTGCACGACATCGTTATGGTGTCAGAGAAATTTGTTGTGAGCAACTCGAGTGGATGCTCGAGTAAGTGAGGGGGTTGCCTCGGGTTGGAACCCTAGTTCGTGAGCTTGTTTTTTTCCTGTTGTAAATTTAAACTTAAACTTAAAAAAGAGAGAGGAAGAGATGAGGAAAGAAGGACTCGGGGAAGATAGTGAGTGAACCCGGGTTTTGACTCGGGAAATGCTGAGATTTTCTTGGGTATTAGGTTTAGATTTCAGTCTAATAAAATTAAGCTAATTTTCTTAAACCTATATTTAAGTATTAATGAATTAATTAATGTTTGAAAATTGAAGTTAAGTATTTATTTAATGATTTCATTAATTTTGTGAATACTTAAGAATGTATTGAAATCTGAATTAATATTTTAATTTAGAAGTTAATTTAAGATAAGTGTTGAAATTTAATTAACATTTAAGTTTTAAGATGAAAATAATTTGATTTCAAAGTTACTAAGGAAGATTTTAAAATGAAAGATAAATGATTTTTATTAAATAAATTTATTTGTAAGGTAATTTAGAATGTTAATTAATTTATAATTGTAATTAACTAAATGATTTGAGATAGATCAATTTTGTAATTGAAGATTGGTATTAATAATTAAGTGTTTAATTAATTTGAAGATTAAGTTTTATTAATTAATAATTAAGGGTATTAATTAATAATTAAGGGGTATTTAATTAAGTAATTAAGATTTAATTAATTGTTTAAAAGGTAATTGAGAAGTGATTAATTAATTAAATGTTTGTAATTAATTAATTAATGATTAATTAAGCAGGATTAGTGATTAATTCTTAAGTAATTAATTTAATTTAAGTTAATTAAATTAATTATGTTATGGATTGATAATTTATGTTGGATGATTGTATGAGTAGAATATCTGGATTTGTGATATCTATTGGGTGATATTCTGAGATACTCTGTGATATGTTTTGGATATATCTGTGATGATTGTGTATGATTTATCAATGATAAATGCTATGTGAAATTAAAGTGTTGAATTGAATTGTTTAAACTATTAAACAACTTGACCTTTAAAATGGAGATTGGATTTCGATGAGACCGGGATCGGGAATCAGTTATGATTATCCGAAAACCACATCGATCCAAGTTAAACGATAGGTCGTGATATCTCAAGTGAAGATCAAGATGGTGTTTTAGAGTGCAAGGGTTATCGTTGTTAACTCTGAAGGTGATTCCAAAATGAGTGTAACGAGATAATGCCTTCGGTTTCGTTCGAACCCGGAATGAACTTGTATGGATTGAATGCTTTCAGAACATTGTCAGGTGGACGATGAGCATTCTAAGAGATGTGTTCTCTAAAGGTAATCGTAGCCTCAAGCCTCATCAACCGGGAATGGCTAAAACAAGGGAGGTGCAGCAAGGTTAAGTGGGTAGCACCCAAGTAGGACGAGATATACCCCTGTCTAGATGTCCCTTTTTATTTCGGCTTAGTGGGCAGTTGTTGGCCACAACTGCGGGGTTGTCTTGTTCGGAACTGTCTAGTAAGGGATGGTTCCAGCCTTGTGTTGCATGGGGTCGGGCATGATCCTCGGTACTCTGATCTAGGCCAGGTAATGTGATGGGCGGTACCCCAGTAGCCCTGCCATTGTATGGAATCCAATCTCCAATAACCGCCGTACGTTTTGATTGTGCCCAACTATGTTGGAACGTGAGATGTAAGCATTCCAACTATTTTCTTGTTTACTTGAAAACCCTAGACACTATTATAATATCACCGGATTTCCTATAAAATGTTTTGGTTAGCGTAAGGTAAAAACTTACTCGTGTTTATGTGTGGGAAGTCTTACGTGATACCTTTGTTTCAAATGGTTTTCAAAGTTAAGCAACTTTAACCCGTTTACTCACACCAGACCCATGTCTGACCCGGAGTTTATTCTATTTTCTTAAACTCTTGGGTACTCAAATTTTTATGAGTAGCCAAGTGATCAGGTTTTGGATTGTTGAAGTCTGGAGGAGCTTGAAGCAAAAATCCAGACGTATATATCTATCTATCTAGTTCTGCTGTGTTAGTGATGTATGTTGTATTTTGGGATGTATGTAATGGCAGATATATATATATATGACTGTCTTGTTTAGATGATGTTGTGTAACTCTGATATATGTAAGACTATGTAATAGTTATGTGATGTATTATATCTTGTTCCATTTCCGCTGTGAGATTCTGAATTGTGCTGTTCTTTCTTCATTCTTTCTATTTCTTTCTTAACGATGATACGTCTTTCTGTATATGAAAGGCGGGTCGTCACAGTTGGTATCAGAGCACTAGGTTGAGTGAATACCTAGACTTTGGAATAGTATCTATCTCGAGAGTGCGTATTTGTATTTTTATATAACTATATACCTATCTAAATTTGTTGGTTACCTGTCCAGGTTGTCAACATGAGTACCAGGGGAAGGAGAGGCAGAGGTACGAGTAGCACGATAATCACAAATGGAAGGGGCTCAAATGTTGAAGGTGGTAGAGTAACTGTCGAGGCCGTGACCCCAATACCGCCTCGGGTGAATTTTGCAACACTATGCAAAGACTTTGCAAATCTCGGAGGAAAGCCTTTCAAAGGGTCAGAGACTATAATTGAGGTTCAAGCTTGGCTACGCTCATGCGAGCGGATCTTTAAGAGTCTTGAATTGTCTGATGAAAAGAATAGGGCAATGGCATCGTGGCAATTGCAAGAAGGTGCTGCAGCTTGGTGGGATGCAATTACAGCGAATGTTTTAGAAGACGGTATTTCTTGGAGTAGATTTAAGGAACTATTTGAGGAGAAATTCATGCCAACAGCTGGGAAGTCTCGCTTGTACTCGGATTTTCTGGAATTGAAGCAGGAAAGCATGACTATAGCTGAATATGAGACCAAATTCAATGAGCTATCTCGCTATGGTCCAGGACTCATTGACACTTCCCTTAAAAAGAATGAGATGTTTGTGCTGGGAATGAGGCCAGAATTTCATGAAAAGATGACAGCGCATTTGAAAGGATCTTTTGTAGAGTTAATTGAAATGGCTCTGAGGTACATGGATTTGATGAACAAGAAACCAGTGGCACCTGTAACAGCATCTGGAGGGAATTCTTCCAATCCAAATAAGAGAAAGTTCAATCCACATTGGAAAAAGCAAGGCAAAGGGAAGAAACCAGGAGGGAACAACGGACCTCGCAAGTGTTATATTTGTCAACAAGAGGGTCACTTGGCTAATAAATGTCCCAGGAGAGGATCTTAGCAGCAGCATCAGAGTGGTCCGGGTTCAGCTTTGGTTCAGAAATCGCTGTGTTTCAACTGTCACCAACCAGGCCACATGGTAAAGGATTGCCGACTCCTACAGAAGGCGCAGTTGAATAAAGTGTTTGCTTTGGAAGGTGCACCATCAACCTCTTCTAAGGACAAGGGAGTTTTGGAAGGTACTTTGCTTATTAATGGCGTTTATGTTAAAGTATTATTTGATTCTGGAGCATCTCTTAGCTTTATTTCTTTGGAGACGGTAGTAAAATTTCACCTTATCCCGTGTCGTGGAAAATTCTATTGGCGTCTCTAATCCCATAGGGGGAGTAACTCGACTTAATATGATTTGTAAAGGCTTGCGAATTACTTATCTTTCCCATAGTTTTTCGTGTGAGCCTTATGTATTGGATTTTAAAGGATTTGACCTTATTCTGGGAATGGATTGGCTTGATAAGCATAAAGGTGTCCTGAATTGTGAAGAGAGAACAGTTTCGTTGGAAACTGATCTGGGTAGAATTGCTAAAATGACGTGTGATAGTTCTGGAGTTCACTTGAGTAGTCTTTTACATGGAGTTTAGACTTCTCAAGAGAGGGGAGGTGATATTGTTGTGGTTAAATATTTTCCTGATGTTTTCGAGGAAGTCAAGTGTTTACCTCCACATCGAGAGATAGAATTTCGGATTGATCTGATTCCGAGGGCAATACCTGTTGTTCAGCCCCGTAGGAGGATGGCACCGAAGGAGAGAGAAGAGTTGGTGAAGCAGACCCAAGATTTCTTAGAGAAAAGTTTGATCCGGCCTAGTTTTTCCAGTTGGGGTTCTACCGTTGTGTTTGTAACAAAGTCGGATGGATCGCTAAGATTCTGTGTTGATTATAGAGAATTGAACAAAGTGACTATCCAAAATAAGTATCCATTGCTCCGTATTGATGATCTCTTTGATTAGTTGCATGGAGCTTCAGTTTTCTCTCAGTTGGATTTAGCATCTGGTTTCCATCAATTAAGGGTAGCTGAAGACAGTATTCCCTTGACTGCGTTTAGGGGACCTACACTGTTTTTATGAGTGGTTGGTTATGCCTTTTGGGTTAACCAACGCTCCAGCCTATTTTATAGATTTGATGAATCGAGTTTTTAGAGATGTGTTGAATAAGTTTGTTCTGGTGTTCATCGATGATATTCTGGTTTATTCCAAGTCTGAAGAAGAGCACAAGCAGCATTTAGAGATAGTTTTGGAAACTCTGAGGAGGCATGTTCTGAAGGCGAAATTCTCCAAATGACATTTTGGAAATCAGAAGTCAAATTTTTGGGGCTCATTGTTTCTGGTGAGGGCATTTCGGTAGATCCAGCCAAGGTAGCTACTATTCTGGAGTGGAAGCAACCGAAGACCCCGACTGAAGTCCGCAGTTTTCTAGGTTTAGCTGGCTACTACAGGAAGTTCATCAAGGACTATTCCAAGATCTCTTTGCACCTAACTAAGTTGACTCAGAAGGGAGCAAAGTTTAAGTAGACACCTCAGTGTGAAGAGGCTTTTCAAGAGTTGAAGATGAGGCTAACCAGTGCACCTGTGCTAGCTATTCTGGATGGGAAAAGCAAGTTTGAGGTTTATACAGATGCCTGTATTGTTGGACTGGGAGCAGTTCTGATGCAGAATGGGAGAGTAATTGCGTATGCGAGTCAGCAATTGAAGCCACATGAAAAGAACTACGCTACGCATGATTTGGAATTGTTAGCCATTGTTTTTGCTTTGAAAATTTAGAGGCATTATCTGCTAGGAGAGAAGTTTGAGCTTTTCACAGACCATAAACCATTGAAGTATCTTTTCTCTCAGAAGGATCTGAATTTGAGACAGCAATAGTGGGTTGAGTTTTTGGCATCCTATGACTTGGATATCCTGTATACTCCGGGAAAGGGGAATGTTGTAGCAGATGCTCTGAGAAGGAATGCAGTTTTGTCTCTTTTGGAAGTTGTTCCGTCTCTCCAGGAAAGAATCATAAGCAAGAAAATGGAGGATAGATCTTTTAAGGAACTGATTCTTGGAACCAAAGAAGGTCGATACTCAGATTTTGAGGTTGACGACCAGGGAGTTTTGAGGATTAATGGTCGCCTCTGTGTGCCAGATGTGGATGGGTTGAGGCAGGAAGTATTGTTGGAGGGTCATCTCTCCAGATTGAATATACACCTAGGAACTTCAAAGATGTATAAAGGTATGAAGAGAGTTTTCTGGTGGCCGGGTATGAAGAAGGATGTTGCTACTTTCGTGAATGGATGTGCGATCTGCCAGTTGGTTAAAGGTGATCAACAGAAGTCAGCAGGGTTGTTGGAACCTTTGGAAGTTCCAGAGTGGAAGTGAGAGATGATCTCTATGGATTTCATCGACTGTTTACCAAGGAACAAGAGAGGAAACGAAGGAATATGGGTTATAGTGGACCGGTTAACTAAGAGCGCCCATTTCATTCCAGTGAAGGCGACCCATACTGCAGCATCGTTGGCTGAGATTTTCTTGAAGGAGATAGTCAGGTTACATGGAGTCCCTGTCAGCATAGTAAGTGACCGAGATCCTGTCTTCACCAACAAGTTTTGGGAGGCTTTGCAATCAGCTATGGACACGAGATTGAGTTTTAGTACAGCCTATCATCCTTAGACCGACGGACAGACGGAAAGGCTGAATCGTATTATAGAGGATATGCTGAGAGCTTGTGTTTTGGATTTTGGTGGATCTTGGGAAGACCATCTTCATTTAGTAGAATTTTCCTATAATAATAGTTATCAGGCAAGTATCAAGATGGCACCCTATGAAGCTTTATATGGAAGACCTTGTAGATCCCCATCCTGTTGGATAGAGTCGAGAGATCGCCTTGTGCTTGGACCAGATCTGATTCGTGAAGCATCTGCAAAAGTTGAACTTATTAAGAAAAGAATGAAAGCTGCTCAAGACCATCCGAAGAAATATGCAGATAAAAGGAGAAGACCATTGGAATTTGAAATTGGAGATTTAGTCTTTGTTTTCCCCGATTAAAGGAGTAGTAAGATTTGGAAAGACAGGAAAACTTGCCCCGAGATATATTGGTCCATTCCGAGTGCTGGAAAGGACTGGTGCTATGACATATAGAATTGAACTGCCAGAATGGATGTTTGGTATTCATAATGTATTTCATGTATCCCATCTAAAGAAGTTTGTCCATGATCCATCACTGGTTGTAGAACCAGTAGTCCAAGAAGATTTGGAGGTCGAGCCGAACTTGACTGTAGTCAGGAATCCAGTCCAGATTGTGGATCAGGATGAGAAGCAACTCAGAAGCAAAGTAGTGAAGCTTGTCAAAGTGCAGTGGAGCGAGGATCCCAGAGACTGTACTTGGGAAACTCTGGATAGCTTTAGGAAAGCTTATCCGGATTTGTGTCCGGATAACTAGTGATGTTTGTTTGTATGAATTGTTGCTTGGTTGTTAATGTATGCATGATATGTATGCTTGGGTTGTTAATATAAATGCTTTTGAATTATCTTTTGCTTTAAATTTTGGGGTTGAAATTCTTTTAAGGGGGGAGGAATGTGACGACCTAGGATTTTAGCAATATTATTTTAATAAGCATCTAAACTTATTAATTAAAATACAAACTTATCATTTTAAAAACAAATAAGATTTTAGCCTTTACCATTTATATATATATATATTCATTTTTGAAAGAAGTTATGATTTGGAAATTGAAAATAAAAACTCTCAATATAATTAAATTTAAGTTCTACCTTATTAACATTTGATCTAAATATATATTTGAATGTAATATAGATAATAATGCTTGAAATAAAATCAATCTTTTCAATACTAAATATAAGTATAACAAAATATATGATTATAAATTAAGTGTTTGATAGTTTAAGCTTAAAATAGGAATAAAAAATAAGGATTTATGTTAGAAATAGAAATATATATGTAAGGTAAATTATATAGTTATATAAAAACAATAAGTAAACACATAAGGTAATTCTAGGAACATATATATACTATGGAAATACATGGGTATATGCAAGGCAAGAAGAAAAAAATAAATAATAAATATCTATGTACAAACATAATCAGTGGATAAGGATGAAAACATTATATGCTATCAATTCAAAGCCCACAAGAGAGTCATTTCGAAATGTATACGAATCATTTCATTTTTCCACAAAAATCTTACCTAGTTAAGAAAGATAAAAAAAATCTCCGACCAAATAGAAAATGTTTGTACTAGAAAACACCCATTCCTGTAAACTCTTTTCTATTTATATATCTCTTCTTATTCTATTTTAGTTCATTAAAACTTAGCATACCAGAAAGAAAAAAAGTAGACACTACCATCTTACAAACTTAAACAACAACTCAACTAAGCAAACAAGAAGATCAAAACAAACCAAGACCAAAGGCAGTTAGCAGCTTCCAGATATTGGTTCTCTGTTCAACAAATTAGGTGAGTAAACAAATTATTTTAATACTTAAGTATCATTAAATCTGTGCATAGATATATTGTATTTCGTATATATTTATAAGTATGTAGCTCTATGTATATATCTGTGATTGTTCTGTGTAATAGGAGATGTCTGTTTCTTCTTTGTTTCTGGTTACAGAGTGGAAAATAACCAAGAAATTAAATACATCTTAATCTAATCATTATTAGGCTTACAATTTAAAACAAAACAAGTTGTTTAAACATAAATCAAGATCTAAGCATTTGTTTAAACATGTTGGTGAAATATCACAGTTGGAACCTTAGTTTTATAGAGCAACATGTAATTATATGTTAATTTTGAATGTTTTAAATTGTTAATTAAATTATATAACTTGAATTATCATTTGAAAATAGGATTTTTACTGCTTAAATGGTGATTTTTAGTTAAGTGTACTAAGAGCAGTTTATGGATGAACTGAAAATGAGTTTTAACCAAATTCTGGCGATCGAAGGGATGCTGGGTGTCGAGATTTGGCACGAAGCTAGTGTGGCTGATGAAGAAGTCGGGAAAAATAGCCGGAGTCGTTCCAGTTCGTCGTGGCATCGTGTATGGGTCGATTTAGGGTTTAACACTCGAGTTTGGACGTGGTCGGAGACGAGGAGATTTCGCCACCTCTGTTTGATCGAGTTGCACGTGGCTGCGGGAAATGATGGGGTGAGGCTAGAGATGTCGAGGCCGGAGTCGTAGCATTTCTGATGGTCGGAATTTCTTGGGCGAGGTGGATTTTGACGAGGATGGAGTTCGAGCTTTCGAACTGGAAGCTCGATTTCGCTATGGGTTTGTAATCGTCGAATCGACCTTTGTTTTCGAATGTAGTGGTGGTTAATGACTCGCCGGAGGAGGCGTGGTTCGCCGGAGCGGCGGTGAGGCGCTGTGCACGTACACAACATCGTTATGGTGTTAGAGAAATTTGTTGTGAGCAACTCGAGTGGATGCTCGAGTAAGTGAGGGGGTTGCCTCAGGTTCGAACCCGAGTTCGTGAGCTTGTTTTTTTTCCTGTTGTAAATATAAACTTAAACTTAAAAAAAGAGAGAGAAAGAGATGAGGAAAGAAGGACTTGGGGAAGATAGTGAGTGAACCCGGGTTTTGACTCGGGAAATGCTGAGATTTTCTCGGGTATTGGGTTTAGATTTCAGTCTAATAAAATTAAGCTAATTATCTTAAACCTATATTTAAGTATTAATGAATTAATTAATGTTTGAAAATTTAAGTTAAGTATTTATTTAAAGATTTCATTAATTTTGTGAATACTTAAGAATGTATTTAAATCTGAATTAATATTTTAATTTAGAAGTTAATTTAAGATAAGTGTTGAAATTTAATTAACATTTAAGTTTGAAGATGAAAATAATTTGATTTCAAAGTTATTAAGGAAGATTTTAAAATGAAAGATAAATGAATTTTATTAAATAAATTTATTTGTAAGGTAATTAAGAATGTTAATTAATTTATAATTGTAATTAACTAAATGATTTGAGATAGATCAATTTTGTAATTGAAGATTGGTATTAATAATTAAGTATTTAATTAATTTGAAGATTAATTTTATTAATTAATAATTAAGGGTATTAATTAATAATTAAGGGGTAATTAATTAAGTAATTAAGATTTAATTAATTGTTTAAAAGGTAATTGAGAAGTGATTAATTAATTAAATGTTTGTAATTAATTAATTAATGATTAATTAAGCAGGATTAGTGATTAATTCTTAAGTAATTAATTTAATTTAAGTTAATTAAATTAATTATGTTATGGATTGATAATTCCTGTTGGATGATTGTATGAGTAGAATATCTGGATTTGTGATATCTATTGGGTGATATTCTGAGATACTCTGTGATATGTTTTGGATATATCTGTGATGGTTGTGTATGATTTATCAGTGATAAATGCTATGTGAAATTATAGTGTTGAATTGAATTGTTTAAACTATTAAACAACTTGACCTTTAAAACGGCGTTTGGATTTCGATGAGACCGGGATCGGGAATCAGTTATGATTATCCGAAAACCACATCGATCCAAGTTAGACGATAGATCGTGATATCTCAAGTGAAGATCGAGATGGTGTTTTAGAGTGCAAGGGTTATCGTCGTTAACTCTGAGGGTGATTCCAAAATGAGTGTAACGAGATAATGCCTTCGGTTTCGTTCGAACCCGGAACGAACTTGTATGGATCGAATGCTTTCAGAACATCGTCAGGTAGACGATGAGCATTCTAAGAGATGTGTTCTCTAAAGGTAATCGTAGCCTCAAGCCTTATCAACCGGGAATGGCTAAAACAGGGGAGGTGCAGCAAGGTTAAGTGGGTAGCACCCAAGTAGGACGAGATATACCCCTGTCTAGATGTCCCTTTTTATTTCGGCTTAGTGGGCAGTTGTTGGCCACAACTGCGGGGTTGTCTTGTTCGGGATTGTCCAGTAAGGGATGGTTCCGGCCTTGTGTTGCAGGGGGTCGGGCGTGATCCTCGGTACTCTGATCTAGGCCAGGTACTGTGACGGGCGGTACCCCAGTAGCCCTGCCATTGTATGGAATCCAATCTCCAATAAGCGCCGTACGTTTTGATTGTGCCCAACTCTGTTGGAACGTGAGATGTAAGCATTCCAGCTATTTTCTAGTTTACTTGAAAACCCTAAACACTATTATAATATCACCGGATTTCCTATAAAATGTTTTGGTTGGCGTAAGGTAAAAACTTACCCGTATTTATGTGTGGGAAGTCTTACGTGATACCTTTGTTTCAAATGGTTTTCAAAGTTAAGCAACTTTAACCCGTTTACTCACACTAGACCCATTTCTGACCCGGAGTTTATTCTGTTTTTCTTAAACTCTTGGGTACTCAAATTTTTATGAGTGGCCAAGTGATCAGGTTTTGGATTGTTGAAGTCTGGAGGAGCTTGAAGCAGAAGTCCAGACGTATATATCTATCTATCTAGTTCCGTTGTGTTAGTGATGTGTGTGTATATATATATGACTGGTTTGTTTGGATGATGTTGTGTAACTCTGATATATGTAAGACTATGTAATAGTTATGCGATGTATTATATCTTGTTCCGTTTCCGCTGTGAGATTCTGAATTGTGTTGTTCTTTCTTCTTTCTTTCTATTTCTATCTATTTCTTTCTTAACGATGATATGTCTTTCTGTATATGAAAGGCGGTGAGAGTCTATATGAGTGGATCGTATAGGATATATATATATATATATATATATATATATATATGCAAGTATAAGCAGCTAACTATATAATATAACTTGATAAGTGATTGTAGTAAAGTAAATGAAAATAATCACACCAGGATTTTTTACTGGTTCGGACCTCCCGTCCTACGTCCAGTCCCGAAGCTCCTCTTCGGAATTTCCTTTCAACTAACCCTCACTTGACCCGGAGGAACAGGTTTACAATACCAGAGTTTCTTTGTCAAGAATGTGTTCTATAACACGGATGTTGACTATTGAGTACAAATGCTTCCAATATATATATATATATCTATCTAGAGAATATTTGAATGAGGAGTTCTGTATATATATGGAAGAGTTAAATACAGGTAGTTGATTGCTTAGAGATCAGGAATAGATCAGAGTATAAGAGATAAAAGAGTAAGTAAGTAAGGTGGAAACTTTCTCTTGAATTCCTGATGCTATTTATAGTGATGAAGAGTCTCTATGTGTAGTTGCCTTCATTAGCAATCGTTGTATAGTTGCTCCTGTTGGTGATGAAGAGTTTCAGTGAAGAGGAGCGGATGTGTCTCTTCGGATGTGATAGTTGGAGTTTGAAATTACACAGTCGAGCCTATTTTCAGACGTCTGGAAAGTGACCTCAGACGTCTGGCCTTCATATATTTTTTGTGTCTGGTAGCATTTCAGACGTCTGAGTTTATAAACCAGACGTCTGGTCTTTACTTCTGTTTTATGTCTGGATGTATGTCAGACGTTTGAGTTTAGGATCAGACGTCTGGTTTCTTCTGAGTTTGTGAACCAGAGAACTTAACCAGACGTTTGGTCTGTGCACTCAGACATCTGGATTAGTGCATGTTGCTTTTCTTGAGTCTGTATCATTTCTTTTCCGATTCTCTCGACTTGTAGCCTCTTGATACTTCTTTTGAGTCTTGTTCTTGTCTCTTTGGTGATGTTTCTATATCAACTTCCTGTATATGTACATTTGTTTTCCATTGCGTAGTTGTGATCATCGAAACCAAGGAATTGATTTCCTAACAATCTCCCCCCTTTTGATGATGACAACTATTCAATGTACTTATATATATATTCTAAATCTCCCCCTGAATATGTGCTTAGATTTGTTTTTAAGTTTAATTCTATATTTCTCCCCCTTTGACATTATCAAAAAGAATATATAAAAGTTCAAGCCGAAAAGAAATTTTCATTAATAATACGAAGGAGTTACATTCATAGAATTGAAAAGAAAGATAACAACAAAAGCTAAGTTCTAGAGTTTCTTAGGAGAAGCTTGTTTTGGATCATCTTCCTTTGGTTCTATTTTGTCAGAAGTAGTAGCCTCTGATGGAGATGTCAATCCTTCCTTGGAAGGTTCATCGTCAAACAGTTTGGAACTTTTTGCAGGAGGAGAAGGAACGGAACTTTTTGAAGTACCTCCTTGAGAACTGATAAAACAGTCGAAAGCGATTCTTCGACTGTGGCTAGTCTCGTAGAAAAAGACATCTCGAAGCTGTTGATTCGTTTTGCTAGAATTTTTTGATTCTGAGACAAGATTTGCTGATTTCGAAGTGTTAGTTCGCGAATGCTTTCATTTTGATTTGTTTCCGTTCGAGTTTCCAAAATATCATCTTGTCCAAGATATTCAAATGAAGCGGGAGGTGGAGGAGTGAGTTCCCAATTTTGTGCTTCTGTTTGAGATGGACCAACATGAGTTTGAGGAGGAGGCTCAACCCTTGTAGATTGTCGATGATGAGTCCAATCGTCAAAGGACATAAATTCCGGTGGAATTTCGGGTAAGTGCATCAAAGAGAAGAATTTGGTGGAAGCATACTTAGGTGAAATTTCTTCGAAGGTTGATAGATAGAAGGGAATGTTGTTTGCACGAAGAAGTTTCATAATATAAGTTGGGTAGATGATCGATGGTCGCGATCGATTCCAAAATTGCTTGAGTTCATCAAATATGAATTTGGCCTAATTAACTCGAGTTCCACTAAAAAGGGCATAGAGAGCTTTATGTTCCAACTCGGTGATTTGTTCGTGGCTACCCATGCGTGGAACAATTGTATTGATTATCATTCTTGTCAAGAGGCGAGCTTTTGGCCGTAAGTGTTTTGAAGCAAATTTCGGCATTTCATCCTCTCATATTTGATGAGTGATATTATTCCTGGGTTTAAAGCGCATATCTGGGATGTTGTGTAGATCCTTGCCGGTGTCTGAGCATTCCAAAGTTCTTCCTATTATTCCCGGAGTTAAACGAATAGTGTTTCCATAAACGCTTGACCATAGCCAGTTGTCTTCGTTTTCAGTATTCCAAACTGCAGTACTATCTAGATTGGCGTAGAATAGGAATATAGCCAGTTGATCTATTTGAACATCATTGGATGTAAAAGAAATTAACGTGTCTAATCCAGCATTCTCACAAAGTTCATCGAGATCATACATAGGAAACTTAAGTAAATTATAGAAAGGTCCTGTATGAAGTTTTTATGTTGAATATCTTGATACCTTTTAATCGAATGAGGTGCCTTGTGCATCCATCGTTCGATTTGATCATCTGAACACACTTGTGGGTTTGAAGATGTTGTAGGTTGATCTTGTTTGCGTTTTGGAGCTTTGATGTTCTTTGTACGAGGAGGCATTGTGATTTCGATTGAAAAAAGATGTGGAATTTGAAATTAAATTGCAAATCGGCAGAGAGGAAATTTGATTTGAGGTTGAAAAGTGATAAAAATTGACGTTATTTTGGGTTTATAATAACGGTCGATTGAATTCCAAACGTCTGATTTTGAAAGCAGACGTCTGGTTTGCCCTAAAAATTATACAGAGGAGTCAAACAGACGTCTGTTTGTTATATGTGAGACGTCTGGTTTGGCACAGTTTGGAAAATTTAGAGGCAGAGAGATGTATCAGACGTCTGGAAATTTTTTCAAACGTCTGAAATACTCTGAATGTAATTTGTAGGTGGCAGAGTCTCAATCCAGACGTCTGATAGGTATATCAGACGTATGACATATGCACATTGCTTAAAACTGTGACATATATCAGTGGATCAGACGTTTGAAGACCATAGTCAGACGTCTAAAAAGAGCAGTTTTTCTAAAAATTGTCTAAAAATTGATGAATAAATTCATTTATCAAATGTTGATAATAGAGATTTTTATTGTAAAATATAATAACATATAAATACATACAATAAGTAATTTGATTTATTTATTTAGAGGGCGACGGTGTTTTAGGATTTCCTGAGTCGTTATCCTTCCATGGTCTAAGTGGAGACCATATATTCCTACGTTCGTGAGTCCGTGGGGAGCCAGAATATCGTCTTGGAGAAGGATCTAAAGGAGTACGATACGAAGAAGATGGATCTAATGAACTACAAGGTTTTGGTAGTGGTTCATGTACATCTTTCTTTCGCGACGAGCAAAATTTCATCGCCACTTGTTCTAGAAAGCTTAGTCTTCATGCCGTAACTTTTTGTTCGAAATAAAGTTCCCGTTGGAGATCCATCTGTTGTTTTTGGTAATGATGAATTTCATCAATTTTCTCCTTTGTATTAGGAGAAATAAACAGGGATCTTTTAGTTTTCTTATTTTCTGGAGTAAAGCCCGTATGATAGGAGGACCACCTATTTGTTGGTTCTTGCTTTGGTGTAGGTGTCGGAAGACGTTGTGGTGTGTCTACTGAGCTGTCCGTTGATGGTGTGGAGACAGAGATAGAGATATAAGAACTCCCAGAAGACATTGTTTTTCAAAAGATTTGATATTTTGTATATAATTGTAATATAAATATGTGTATTTATATATGATGAAAACGTTATTTATAGAACAATTAATTTTCTAAATTTTTAATGGTTCAGAAATTCATTAATTTGTGGTAATGAAGAGATGAACTAAATTTAGTTTTTAATTCAATTTTAGTTAAGATCTTGTAGTGAACAAATTCCCAAACTTCGTCTGAGTTTAATGAAAGTTTGCTCGTTTAAAGGTTTTGTAAATATGTCGGCTACTTGATTTTCGATACTTACGTATTCTAAAGAGATAGTTCCTTTTTCAACATTGTCTCGTAAAAAATGATGTCGTATATCTATATGTTTAGTTCGTGAGTGATTAACAGGATTTTTTGATAAATTTATAGCGCTTGTGTTATCACAATATATCGGAGAATTTTTGATAATTTTACCAAAGTCCATTAGTGTTTGTTGCATGTATATTACTTGCGCACATGCTAGAGCTACGGAGATGTATTCGGCTTCACAAGTATATAAAGAAACACAATTTTGTTTTTTGCTAAACCATGAGACTAAAGATTGTCCGATAAAATGACATGTTCCACTAGTACTCTTACGATCTGTTCTACAACCACCAAAATCCGCATCGCTATATGATACAAGTTCAAAAGGTGATCCTTTAGGATAGAACAAACCATAATCTGTAGTACTAGATAAATAACGTAAAATGCGCTTAACAGCTCGTAGATGTGATTCTTTTGGTTTCGCTTGAAATCGAGCACACAGGCATACACTCATCATAATATCCGGTCGACTAGCTGTTAAATATAGTAAAGAACCAATCATGCTTCGATATAACTTTTCATTAAAATCTTTCCCATTTTCATCTTTTTCTAAGTGAATAGTGGTACTCATTGGTGTTGGTTTGCTTGAAGTTTTATCCATTTTAAATCGGTGTAATAAATCATTACAATACTTTTGTTGGTGAATAAAAATTCCATTTTCTAGTTGTTTTATTTGTAATCCTAAGAAGAAATTTAATTCTCCTATGTGTGACATTTCAAATTCATTTTTCATAATATTTGAAAAATTATTACATAGATTTTCGTTTGTTGAACCAAAAATGATATCATCAACATAAATTTGTACAACCAAAATATCCTTATTTTCTCTTTTAATAAATAAAGTTGTATATATTTTTCCTATATGAAAACCGGATGTTATTAGGTGGTTTTTAAGGCGTTCATACCATGCACGAGGTGCTTGTTTTAATCCATATAGTGCTTTTTGTAATTTAAAAACATGATCAGGATATTTTTCATGAACTAAAAGTGGTGGTTGTTTGACCTATACATTTTCTTTAATAAAACCATTCAAAAAGGCACTTTTGACATCCATTTGAAAAAGTTTAAAATTGTTATGAGTCGCAAAGGAGAGTAAAGTACGAATGGCTTCTAATCTTGCTACCGGAGCAAAAGTTTCGTCGTAATCTATGCCTTCTTCTTGGTTGTAGCCCTGAGCAACTAATCGTGCTTTATTTCTTACAATATTTCCATTTTCGTCCGCCTTGTTTTTAAATACCCATTTTGTTCCTATTACTGATTGATCTTCAGGTCTTGGTACTAATTCCCATACGTTATTCCGTTCAAATTGATGTAATTCTTCTTGCATAGCTATTATCCAAAAATTATCATTTGAGGCTTCTTTATAATTCTTTGGTTCAAGGTTTGATATAAACGCTATATGACTTATTTGATCGAGTTGATTTCTAGTAACTCTTGAATTAAGATCACCAATAATATTATCTATTGGATGATTCTTAAGAATTCTAGGGGATGATACAAGAGTGTTATTTTGTATATTGATTTCATTATTAATAGAATTTGTTGAATTTGTTAATGGAATACTTTCTTCTTCATCAGTAGTTTGATGTTTGAAAGGATTTTCGTCGAATGAGACATGTAAGCTCTCTTCTATAGTATTATTCCTTTTGTTAAAAATTCTACATGCCTTGCTGCGATCTGAGTACCCAACAAAGATACCCTCATCGGCTTTTGGATCAAATTTTCCTAATTTATCCTTTGTATTTAATATAAAACATTTTGAGCCAAAAGTTTTAAAGTATGACACTTTAGGTTTTTTACCAAAAAATATTTCAAAACAAGTTTGTTTAGTCATTGGACGAATAGTTACTCGATTTAATACATAACAAGATGTAGCAATAGCTTCGGCCCAAAAATGTTTGGGTAATCCGTTACTATTTAATAATGTTCGTGCGCATTCTTGTAATGTAGGGTTTTTCCTTTCTACAACACCATTTTGTTGGGGTGTACGCGGAAAAGAAAAATTATGAGTTATTCCTTTTTTATTGCAAAAATTTGAAAAAAGATCATTTTTGAATTCTCCTCCATGATCACTCCTAATATTTTTAATTTTCAAATTCATTTGAGTTTTAATTCGTTTTGAAAATATTTTAAACATACCAAAAGTATCGCTTTTATGTTTTAGAAATAAGGTCCATGTATATCTTGAAAAATCATCAACTATTACAAAGACATATTGTTGTGATTAATAGATCTTATTTGTGTTGGACCAAATAAATCTAAATGTAATAATTCTAATGGTTGTTTTGTAGAAATATTATTTTTAGATTTAAATGAGCTTTTCTTTAGTTTACCAATTTGACAATCATCACATAAATTTTCTACTTTGTAAATTATTTTAGGTAACCCTCTTACTAACTCATATTTAGCTAACTTATTAATATTTTTAAAATTAATATGACAAAATCGTTAATGCCATAACCATGGATCATCATGTTTGGCGGTTAAGCATAATTTTGAATTTTTATTAATATTCATATTTAATACATAAATATTTTTGTTTCTAAAACCTTCAAAAATGAGTTGTTTGTTATTATCTAAAATATTACATCTATCTGTTTCAAAATTTATTTGAAAACCTTTATCGCATAATTGACTAATGCTTAACAAGTTGTGTTTTAAATTTTCTACTAATAAAACATTTGTAATAATGGGAGAGTTAGATATACCAGAGTTGATGACTTCTCCAATGCCTATGACAAATCCCTTTGAATTATCTCCAAATGTTACCTTTCCACCATCGATGTATGTTATATTTGATAACATTTTTGAATTTCCAATCATATGTTTGGAGCAACCGCTATCTAGTATCCATTTCTCCTTATTTTTTATTTTGGGTACCTACAAGAGAAAAAATGTTTTAATTGGTACCCATATATTTTATTAGGGTCCTAATTGTTAGAAGAGGGTAGCCATACCCATGATGGTTTTGGTACCTTTATAAATATAATCTTTATTATAGACTACATTCTCTAAGTAATTACTAATATGCTTTTGTCTAATCAAATTATTATTTGTTTTAGGAACCCAAATCTTCATATTTTTGGTATTCAATTTTTGTTTAGATAAACTTCTAGTTTTTATATAACTAATGTTTTTAGCATTATTTTCTTTAGAATATTTTTAAATCCTATTCCATTTCTATTACCTGATGGTTTTGATGTTTTGATAAGATTTTCCAAATCTTGTTTTCCTTTGTTGAATTTTGACACATTATTGGTAATTTTATCTAATTTTTCTTGTAATTCTCTATTTTCAGTTTTCAATAATTCAATACTATTTTTAAAATCAACATTTGTTTTAAGCAAAATTTCTTTTTCTAGAGTAATGTTCTCACTTTCTATCACATTATTTCTTAATTTTTCTTGAGATATTTCAAGTTCTTCTTCTAAAATAACTTTTTCATCTTTCAACATTCCTACTTCAAGTTCTAATCTATTTATTTTTACTATGCTTTCCCTGTTCAATTTTTTAATTTGTCTAAATTTATCATCTAATTCCATGCTAAGTTCAAGTAATTCTTCATAGCTAAGTTTCGGACATACCTCATCATTTTGTGCCATAAAACTTACATTAGCTTGTTCTCTGTCACTATCGCTATCACTTTCTGAAGATGAAGAATCGGTGTCATCCTATGTTACTTTGAAAGCTTTCTTCTTTTTGTATTTTTCAAATTTGCTCTTCTTTTTATCATTGTTAAGTTTTGGGCAGTCCTTTTTCATGTGTCCGTATTGATCACATTCATAACACTTATTTTGAGATAGATTTGTTGAGTTGGTCTTTCCTTCTTTTTGAAACTTGGTCATATTTCTAAATTTCTTGAATCTATTATAGTTTTTGGCAATAAATACTATCCCGTCTTCATCTAAATCTGAGTCATCATTCTTTATTGATGGAAATGCTATGTTCTTCTTCTCCGAATTTAATTCTTTACGTGCCTGCAAATTAGCTTCATAGGACATCAAATTTTCTATCAACTCTTCAACTTTGAGAGTAGAGAGATCATTAGCTTCTTCAATAGCTAATACCTTTCTTTCCCAATCAGGTGTTAAAGAGTTGAGTATTCGAGAAACTAAATCAAAATCAGTAAACTTAAATCCTAATGCCATAAGATCATGTTGAATAGTTTGAAATCTAGAATACATGTGTACTATAGTTTCATTTTGTTTCATTTTAAATGATGAAAATTGATTTTGCAAAATTGAAATTTTAGTTTGTTTGACCTTTGTTGTACCTTCATGTGTAATTTGTTGTTAGACTATAGGATAGTGGTTTTGATGACAACAACTATAGAAGTGTTATAAAATATATATGTGCAGGAAATCTATATGCAGGTATCAACAAAAGAAGACTGTACAGTAAAGAAAAAAAAATTGATGAAGACAAAGATCAAGAGTTCAAGATTGAAGACTCATGAGATTCAAGATATTCAAGAGTTCAAGACAAATAATATAGTTAGGTTAGATATTTTTTAAAACTCCTTGAAAGCACTATCATTCTTTTTTATCCAATTTACTCGTGGAATGGAATCCACTTCGTTCTTGTTAAAGGGATGGAACCCTAGTGAGATGGAACTCACGAAATATCTAGTGGAACGGATAATAGCCCTATTTTGTTATCCACTAATTTTGATTCAAAATGATTTTCAAAATTATCTCTTGTTTTATAAAATGATTTTCAAATATTCCTTTTCAAAAGAAAAACCTTCGTTCACATTTCCAAAAATGTTTTAGCCTCAAAATCATATTTATCATTTTGTTATATTTTGATTTCAAAATTGTCCTTGATATTTTAGCCTCAAAATCTATTTTAATATTATATTTACTTTAGTTTATTTACTTTGATTTTAAATATATTTTAGTATATATATACATATATACATTCATAAGTATTTCTACTTCTAAATACCTTCTACAAATACATAGAGTCCATTTGAATAAAGTTGCATATGTTTTAAATCATCATTTTCAAAGTAAAGCAAATCATCATTTTTACTAGACCATGTCGACATCCTATTTACTCGTCATGTCGGCATGCTTCCCGTTATAGCAAAGGTTGTTTTCAAAAGAAGTGTCTATTCGCTTAAACCTCTTCGAATGGACACATCCATTCATTCTCTATAAATAGAGACTGTTATGGACGTTTTCCAGTAACTACTTTCATTAGTTTCTCTCCTCTTTATTCTCTTATCTTATTTTCTAATCATCCTATCCATATTCTGCCGAAATCTTAAGTGAATCAAACCAGAATATCTCTAGTTTGATTCTCTGCCACTCTCTTCAAAGAATCTCAGTGCTTATCAGAGTTATAGATACATTTGTACTCAAAGAAACTTGTATGGGGTTATAAAGGTGTGATCGTGTCCTTGGAAATCGATCGGGTGAACTTGTGTCCTGTGAATCAAGTGGTTCTACCCAGAGACCTGAGAATCTGGAGGGTGTACCTCGTTGCCTTGGAATCGAGGGATTGTAATCTAGATTATTATTGAATAGAAAGCCGTACGAGTTGTGCGGGACTGGATGTAGGGTAACACCGAACCAGTATAAAATTCCTGGTGTGTTCTTTCCTTTACTTGCTTTTTATTTATATTTGCATCTGTTTGTGATTCTATGATTTGATCTGTGATTGTGTATTTGCATTAAGTTAGTTAAATCAATTTAAATCAAAGAAGTTTTAAAGAAATTCTTAAAACACTATTCACCCCCCCTCTAGTGTTAAATAGCCTTAAGATCATCTTCCGCGTCCCTTTCATTTGGTATCAGAGCAAGGTTTTCAAAAGTTTCATAATCTGAATTTTGAAAATTTTTAATGGCAATTTTTTTATAAAATTATTAACACTGTTTTCATTTGAATATGTCATAGAACCATCATGATATTGTTGTTTAATTATATTTAGTTATTTTGAAAAGTCACTTGATTCTTTAAAAATTGTTATCTTGTTTTGCAGGAGAAGAGTTATGTACAAATGGATATATAATGGAAATAGACAAAGAAATGGGTACCAGATCAATTCAAAACTTTGGGTTCTCATCTACAACTTGATTTGATACTGTACTTCTCTCTATTTGCTTCGCAATGTCACTGGTTTCGTGAGAATCCGTCAAGAAATGTCCAAGTTATGGTCAAATGAAGTTTTGGTGAACAAAGAGAAAAAGAAGGCAAATCCGTCAAAGATATTCTTTAAAATTCATCCAGAGATTTGAATATTTTGTTCCCACTCCTTTTCAGATTATAGTTCTTGTTCTCGTGGTTATTTTGATGGGTGGATCATCAAATTCCGATCAAAATTGAGTGAGATATGAAAGTTTGAAGTTGGCTATCCAAAACTGAAAAACTGTGTACGGGATCTTCAACATTTCTTCTACTGTTCGGCCTGTTGCATCACAATACCGTCCAAATTCGACACCAAACTACCACTAGATCGTATTCCTTGCCTTCCTCTTCGATTTGCCGCTGGTTTCATCCAATTCCGTTAAGAAACGAAGGAGATATGCCCTCTAGAAGTTTGATAGTATATAGAAAAACGGGAAGAAAAAGAAGAAGAGGATTTTTTATGAAAAGTGGTGACCGTTGGGCCTATTTATAGTGGTTGAAGTGTCCATTCATTCAAAATTCGAATTCAAAGTTTTGGCGCCAAGTTGGTCAATCTACAAAATCATCTGTATCTTTTTCATATGGTCTTCAAATTCAGCAAATGAATATACTACGCTGATCAGAAAAACAAGCCCGTCGCAATAGAACATATCTCGTCGTCAAATTCAGAGAGATATAAATGTGTGGTTCACAACAATGGAGGAACAACAAAGTTAGAAAGATGGAATGCAAAAATTGGTACGCTTTACTATTATTTCATCTTTATTGTTGCATTTAGAAATATATATCTATGCATTTAGTTAGGTATAGAAATTTATCTCTTTTATAAGTTTTGATATTTTGATCCATATATCGACACACCATAGTATTAATATCGTTATACAAGTCTAATTTTTTTTTTTTTAAAAAAATCTTTTAAAATGTGTTTTCTTTCAAATAAAATCTACAACTAATTTATTACAACTATACTAAGTAGAAAAGCATACATTCATTCATGATTTCAACTTTTCTAATGATTTTTTTTACTTCTCATACTCTATTTCTTTTAAGACACTAATTTTATATTTTTAAGAAATTAGTAGAATGAATTTAGAATGTTAAAATAAGGCTCTATTTATATATTTCTTCAATTAATAAGATTGCACCACATCACATGACCGGAATTTTAGATAGCATTTCTAAAATGCTTCTTTTCTTCTGTAATGTTTTGTAAGCACTGCAAATTCATTTTTATAGCATTTTTGTGCTTTGAAACGCTGTAGAGTTTCAGAAACTTTACACAGCATTTGGTAAAAGCTACAGTTTCTATTTTATAATGTTTTGAATATATTTCATTGCAAAAACCTTTTATAGCATTTTGTAAATGCTGTCTTTTCTGTTTGAAATTTTAAATTATAAAAAAACATGATATTTAAACTAAGTACTTTTCTCTATTCTTTTTAGAAATTATTTTCTAACTTATATTAGAATATTTAAAATTAATGTTTAGATATTCTTTAGTAATTAATTAAAATTTAAATGAAAGAGGCATTAATATAACATATGTTTATTTTAGTTTTTTTAATCTTTGTTGTTTTTAATACTTCATTATGATATTTTTTTTAAAATGTTTAAACATGTTTCTAAATATTTTAGTCAATAAAAATTTAATATAAAGGTTTTAATTAGTAAGTTAAGTATTTTATAAACATGGAAGTTTGGATTCTTAAAAATAAAAATAAAATAAAAACAATCAAGTTAAAATAATTATTTAAGTAGGCTATTAATTTTTATATTTGATCATATATATATATATATATATATATAGTTTAGGTCCATATCTCTTAGCAATTTAATTTTGATATTGAGTTTGATTACTACCTTTCATGAATATGTTATAGTTTTAATACCATTTATTACCTTTAAACTCTTACTTTACAACTCTTTCTATCCCATTCATTAGTTTCCTTAACTTAGGTTTAGTAATTGGTGTGTTTTACCTTTGTTTGGTTGAAGTATAATAAATAGTTTGATATATGAATACATATATATATATATATAGACACACACACACACACACACACACACACACACACACATATATATATATATGCTTGCCAATTAGATATTATTTATCACTCATGTTTACCTTATAGTCTGAATATCTCTTACCATAGTATATATATCATCATATCATTGTGCAAATTATTTTACTTCATTATCATTTTATTACATATCATTATGCATCCTATTTCATATCACATTTCATTGCATATTACATCATAAATTACAATGCATGAAATATCACAATCATTTGCATCACAAGTTACACTTCATTCTGCATATCATCTCATGCTACATTGCAAATGTCATACATTTCATACTGCATTACAAACTACATGTTGCATACATGTATACATAACGAGTGTATTTTATTTAGGAGGAGTTTGTAGTATTGTCTTATAATATAGGATTATTAGTTTTTGATGTTTTGATTGACTTGATTGACTTGATTGACTTGTTGGACTTGATTGACTTGTTTAACTTGTTTGAATTGATTGATTTGTTTGACTTGTCTGACATGATTGGTTTTGATGTATGTGTTGATTATATTGTCTGAAATATATTTATACATATTTATTGAATAATTATAGTATAATTAAGTTAATATCTTTCACAATTCATTTACTATACTTTGTTCTAGTATTAAGTTTAAGGGGGAGTTTTATAGTTAGTGGTTTAGGACTAAGTTTTAGTTTTAGATCTAAGTGTTTATTATTTATGATAACACTATCATTATAATCACACGTCATAGAGTGATAAGTTTTAGGGGGAGTTATATAGTTTAGAGTTAGTGTCATTTTTTTTTGTTGATGACAAAGGGGGAGAAGTATAAAATAGGTTAGTTAGGCATAGATTAAGGGGGAGTTATTAGATTTAGGGAGAGTTATAAGGAGAATATAAATATTTTATAAACAAAGGTTGTCATCATCAAAAAGGGGGAGAATGTTAGTCTATAGGATAGTGGTTTTGATGACAACAACTATAGAAGTGTTATAAAATATATATGTGCAGGAAATCTATATGCAGGTATCAACAAAAGAAGACTGTACAGTAAAGAAAACAAAATTGATGAAGACAAAGATCAAGAGTTCAAGATTGAAGACTCATGAGATTCAAGATATTCAAGAGTTCAAGACAAATAATATAGTTAGGTTAGATATTTGTTAAAACTCCTTGAAAGCACTATCATTCTTTTTTATCCAATTTACTCGTGGAATGGAATCCACTTCGTTCTTGTTAAAGGGATGGAACCCTAGTGAGATGGAACTCACGAAATATCTAGTGGAACGGATAGTAGCCCTATTTTGTTATCCACTAATTTTGATTCAAAATGATTTTCAAAATTATCTCTTGTTTTATAAAATGATTTTCAAATATTCCTTTTCAAAAGAAAAACCTTCGTTCACATTTCCAAAAATGTTTTAGCCTCAAAATCATATTTATCATTTTGTTATATTTTGATTTCAAAATTGTCCTTGATATTTTAGCCTCAAAATCTATTTTAATATTATATTTACTTTAGTTTATTTACTTTGATTTTAAATATATTTTAGCATATATATACATATATACATTCATAAGTATTTCGACTTCTAAATACCTTCTACAAATACATAGAGTCCATTTGAATAAAGTTGCATATGTTTTAAATCATCATTTTCAAAGTAAAGCAAATCATCATTTTTACTAGACCATGTTGACATCCTATTTACTCGTCATGTCGACATGCTTCCCGTTATAGCAAAGGTTGTTTTCAAAAGAAGTGTCTATTCGCTTAAACCTCTTCGAATGGACACATCCATTCATTCTCTATAAATAGAGACTGCTATGGACGTTTTCTAGTAACTACTTTCATTAGTTTCTCTCCTCTTTATTCTCTTATCTTATTTTCTAATCATCCTATCCATATTCTGCCGAAATCTTAAGTGAATCAAACCAGAATATCTCTAGTTTGATTCTCTGCCACTCTCTTCAAAGAATCTCAGTGCTTATCAGAGTTATAGATACATTTATACTCAAAGAAACTTGTATGGGGTTATAAAGGTGTGATCGTGTCCTTGGAAATCGATCGGGTGAACTTGTGTCCTGTGAATCAAGTGGTTCTACCCAGAGACCTGAGAATCTGGAGGGTGTACCTCGTTGCCTTGGAATCGAGGGATTGTAATCTAGATTATTATTGAATAGAAAGCCGTACGAGTTGTGCGGGACTGGATGTAGGGTAACACCGAACCAGTATAAAATTCCTGGTGTGTTCTTTCCTTTACTTGCTTTTTATTTATATTTGCATCTGTTTGTGATTCTGTGATTTGATCTGTGATTGTGTATTTGCATTAAGTTAGTTAAATCAATTTAAATCAAAGAAGTTTTAAAGAAATTCTTAAAACACTATTCACCCCCCTCTAGTGTTAAATAGCCTTAAGATCATCTTCCGCGTCCCTTTCATTTGTAAGGTACGCCAAATATCAAATGCAGTTGTACATAACATGACACGTGAAAATTCATTTTTGTCTAGTGAGAAAAACAGAACATTCATAGCTTTAGCATTATTTGATGCTAATGTTTTTTGTGCATCAGTCCATGTGTTCATAGTAGTAGTTGGTGCTTCATATTTATGTTGAGTGGCTGACCAAATTTCTAAACCATTAGCTTCCATAAAAATTCTCATACGTGCTGACCAATATGAATAATTAGAGCCATTAAAAAGTGGGGGTCGTGCCGTGGATTGTCCTTCTTGAAAAATACTTGCCATATTAAAATGATTAAAAAATGTGTTATTGTTCTTTTAAATAAACCTTGCTCCGATACCAATTGAGAGTCTATATGAGTGGATCGTATAGGATATATATATATGCAAGTATAAGCAGCTAACTATATAATATAACTTGATAAGTGATTGTAGTAAAGTAAATGAAAATAATCACACCAGGATTTTATACTGGTTCGGACCTCCCGTCCTACGTCCAGTCCCGAAGCTCCTCTTCGGAATTTCCTTTCAACTAACCCTCACTTGACCTGGAGGAACAGGTTTACAATACCAGAGTTTCTTTGTCAAGAATGTGTTCTATAACACGGATGTTGACTATTGAGTACAAATGCTTCCAATATATATATCTATATAGAGAATATTTGAATGAGGAGTTCTATATATATGGAAGAGTTAAATACAGGTAGTTGATTGCTTAGAGATCAGGAATAGATCAGAGTATAAGAGACAAAAGCGTAAGTAAGTAAGGTGGAAACTTTCTCTTGAATTCCTGATGCTATTTATAGTGATGAAGAGTCTCTGTGTGTAGTTGCCTTCATTAGCAATCGTTGTATAGTTGCTCCTGTTGGTGATGAAGAGTTGCAGTGAAGAGGAGCGGATGTGTCTCTTCGGATGTGATAGTTGGAGTTTGAAATTACACAGTCGAGCCTATTTTCAGACGTTTGGAAAGTGACCTCAGACGTCTGGCCTTCATATATTTTTTGTGTCTGGTAGCATTTCAGACGTCTGAGTTTATAAACCAGACGTCTGGTCTTTACTTCTGTTTTATGTCTGGATGTATGTCAGAAGTTTGAGTTTAGGATCAGACGTCTGGTTTCTTCTGAGTTTGTGAACCAGAGAACTTAACCAGACGTCTGGTCTGTGCACTTAGACGTCTGGATTAGTGCATGTTGCTTTTCTTGTGTCTGTATCATTTCTTTTCCGATTCTCTCGACTTGTAGCCTCTTGATACTTCTTTTGAGTCTTGTTCTTGTCTCTTTGGTGATGTTTCTATATCAACTTCCTGTATATGTACATTTGTTTTCCATTGCATAGTTGTGATCATCGAAACCGAGGAATTGATTTCCTAACAGGTGGGTCGTCACACTAATAGTTTGAGAGCATTACATACTCTAGTCTCAATGGATACATTGGTATTCAGTCTCGATGCATCTTGACTAGGAACATTTAAAATGGTATATTTGTTTTATTGTGATAAACTACTCACGGTTACAACACTTTGTAATTACTATCATAAAATATACCATTTATGGATTTTCTACTAAATATATTTTTTATTAAAATAATTAATTAATACAACCGCATTATATCAAGTATATAATATAAAGAAACACAGTTATTGCGAATAAGATTGGTCAATGAGTTAGATATATGTAACAAATTACATAATTGCCCCTAGGGCATATCCTTGACTCATCAATCTCCCAGTTGCACTTGGGATCAATTATGTAATCTTATTCCAACTTTTCCAATTTGTTTCTCAAAACCAGTTGGGTCAGTCCCTTTGTGAACGGGTATGCTATTATGTTTCAATTATCTACTCTATCAATCAACTCTCTCCGACGATGATAAACTGCTTTTTCATGTGGAACAATTCAGAGTATGTCTCTTGACCTCTAGTGAGCACTAAGTTGTATTATGAACTATATCGCGACATTGTTATCATATAATAATGTTATGAGATTCTCAACATTTGGAATCAGCTCAGTTATAAATTTGTGCACTTATAATTTTATATACATTATTTTGATTGCGGCAATATTCAAGGCTATGTATGTAGCCATTTTTCATTGAATAAGCCACTGTCTTTAATTTGGAACATTTGCAACTTAAAGATACTTAACTTGAATTTATTATTGACATACTACAACCAATATGACTTATGAACTTTTAGTTCGAACACTCCTTCATAAGCAGTTTTTGTTTCTGTAAACAATTCTCTAGTATTTCATAAATACACGAGAACACTTCAAGCAACCATGTAGTGATATCAATTTGGATTTGATATTTGCTTCATGTATCAAATACATAAACAAATCATGATATCATAGACAACACAACATGTATAATAATTCCTTTTGCCCATGCAAAGGAATCAATCTTACATGTTCCACATTAAACATTTTAATAAGATGTCATTGCATATCATTTGGGACATTCCCAACATCTTTTATACTTACTATAAAAGACATCATTTATTAATTCAATGTTGAGTATTAAAACAACTAAGGCTGATTTTAACACAAGTACATCATTAAAATCAACAACGTGTTGTTTACTTATAGTTTAAAAATATCAATGTACCTTTTAACGTTCTTTCTTATGAACACATGCTTCCTCTGCATTTTGATTGAAAATGAAACTATTTGATATTTCTATCAAAATACTTATTTAATCTTGATGCTTATAAAATGATACTTTCGTATTATTTCTTGGATCATATCCAAAGACTCACAAACTCAATATTACTCGCACTGACTTTGAGACATTTTTGGTTAACATGTGTAAACAGCTTACTCTAAATCGTTATTTAGAATTTTATGTTTCAATACATATGTGCTAAAACACTAGGACTTATCAAACGATCATTTTGTGAGTAAATCCGAATGGACTTGAACGTGTTGAATATCGAATCTATTATGCTAATTTCAACAATTGAAATTTGCGATATTATTCTTATTAACATTGCTCATTTAATTCCAACTGCATTAGTCTTACTCATAATGACACAGTCGAGGTCGATGGATTATATCCCTTCAGTTATGACCACCAATATCTATATTTTGATAGCGTACTTGGAATTCTTTCGGATTTGCGCATCATACCATATAGAGTCAACACTCTCAATGATTTAATTAAACAATCTAGGATTATATATTTTTGACATTAATAAGAAACTCATAGTTTCTCTTAGATGTGTGAGAAAACTTATTAGACATTCTAATCCTATGTGTTCGTTTAAGTTAGCTAATTTCATTTCATCTCATAAAATCAGTTCTATCTATGGATCGTATCCAATTCTATTTTACTACCAATAATTCCTCAAAGAAATTTCTTCATAATGAAGTTGGTATATCTTGAAACAACAATTGTTTCTCAGTGCAATAGAATAGGTATACATAAATGTTTTATGAATTTCTTTATTTATAAAACTGATTTGGTTTAGTTTACAAAAATTATGTTCGAACATAAATATGTCATCCAATGATAGTCTTTTCAAAATCCTTTTAGGGAGACTCATACAAGATTTCTCATGAACAATTATTACGTGCAATCTTTCAACTCGCACAACTGGCCAACTCCTTGGTCTATGATATGTTGGAGTTTCTTATAAACCTTTATCCTGTAAAATTTTGTAAACTGTTATTCAGATGAAATAATATAACCTTATATACTACCCTTAGGTACATTACTTCATAGAAAGAAACTAACTCAACTTCACTCACAATTAATTGTACATTGTCCAACAAAGTTCGATTACTTCATATCGATGCATCATTATGTATCACATAAAGGAGTAATTTTGAGATTGAATCTTTATTCATTTTAGGTACATTCGAAACATTTTCCAATATACTCACTCATTCGACCAAATAAAATCATTTCTATTACATGTTACTTTATTTACTTCTGTTTTATATTTTATAAGTTACTATCGACATACTACACGTGTATCAAATACACATATCCATGTCGATGATAACTCATCGGTGAATATGACAAAGTACGTGGAACCATTTTGGTATTTATAGAATTACGATTGCATACATCTACATGTATCAATCTGAAGAGTTCGTCAACTCTAATGATACTCCCACTAAATGGGTGTATAGCCCTTTACCGTTTGAGATATAATTAACAAGTATCATATTATTCAAAATCATACAATAAAATTATTTCTCAAAACTACGGCTTAGTCTATAATTCCAAAACAGCTATAAATAATATTAGATACTTTTGTATTTTCCAATGCATCACCTTTGTTATAAATTTTTTTACCACATTATAGTTTTATTTCACAAAGAATATTCATAATATTCATATTGAAATATAGCTATGCCTATGTTTTTTTTCCAGTTGACCGAAAAATAATCATTATTTGATATATAACGTATGGTACGAAAACAATTTTCGTACTATGATGCAATTAATAAGTGCTATATGACATGCTCCCACTATTTCCACCATTACTATAATAGCATACTAAATTCGAAGGTCCATCATTCACTTAATACAATTTGTTTATTTCATACACTACAACTATTTACAATGGAGAGTTCGTTGATCAAATATCTTGAGCTCAAAGAAAAAAATCTCATACAATACACCAGAAAAGGCCTTTCGTAGGGTTGAAAAAATGCTACCAGAACTTATAGTAGCATTTCGGTAAACGCTGCGATACGACATGCAACTAAAAGTCCGAAACTTTTTGTAGCGTTGGAGAAAGCGCTAGGAAAACTTGACCGATTGTAGGTTTTAGAAACGCTACAAAAAGTTTCATATTTTTAGTAACATGTCGTACCCTAGTGTTTACCGAAATGCTACTAAAATTTTTGGTGGTGTTTTATCAACGCTACGAAAGTCGTATTATAGTGGTTTGCATTTATTTCCACTGCATTTTCTTAACACAACTAAAAGTTATTAACTGTTTTGAACGTACTGTACACGCTACCATTTCTTGTTAATGGCTTGTATCATTCCCAACCATCGCTCACATAATAGTCTTATTAGAACCAGTAATCAATCACATAATCGTCATATTCAAATCAACAATCAATCGATCACATAATCATCATATTGAAATAATGGAAAAAACACATTAATCGCATAATCAAATATAATATCCATAACCATTTCGATAATAGTTTTTCGACAAAATGAGCAAATTGACATAAAATCCATAACCATTCGTAAACAAGTATTAACAAAATTTTATACTATATATAACAATTAAAGCCATGTTCATTACTTGATTACCCACAATTATTTACTACAGCTGGTCTTTACTCCAAAAAAGCTAAAATTACCCGTAGACAAGTTTAACAATCAACGGATGATTATGAAACTGTTTTGCATATTTAAAGTATAATGAACATCCTTGGTTAAAGTTTTATTAAATTTTGAATAATATTTATAAAACTTAGTTAACTTAGTTAAATTTTTATAAAACTTGATTAATTTTTATAATAAACTTATTTAATTATTAAAAACTTATTAACTTAGTTAAATTCTAATAAAACTTAATTAATTTTCCTAAATCTATTTAATTTTTTATAAAACATAGTTATTATATAAAACTTAGTTAATTTTTAAAATTTTCATTAATTTTTATGAAAATTAGTTAATTTTTATAAAAACGGTTAACTTATTTATAACTTTATTTATATTAACTCAAACTTATAAATTATTTCAATTGCTAAAACTTAAAATGTCATAACTTATATTTTAACTAACTTAAACTTATAAATTATCTCAAACTTAAACTTTATTAACTTAGTTAATTTTTATAAATTATCTCAAACTTATATATTTTTCATAAACTTAGTTAATTTATTAATTATTATTATAAACTTAGTTAATTTATTATTATTATTATTAGTATAAATTTAATTAATTTTTATAAACTTATTTTTTTATAAAACTTAGCTAACTTAGTTAATTTACATAAACTTAGTTTTAGTTATTATTTTTGTTATTGTTATTATTATTATTATTAATTAATTATAAAACTTAGTTGACTTAGTTAATTTATTATTATTATTATAAACTTAGTTAATTTTTATCAAACTATAGTTAATTATTATTATAAACTTAGTTAATATTTTATCAAACTTACTTCTTTATTATTATTATTATTAACTTGTTAATTTTTATAATACTTAGTTAATTTTTATAAACGTATTTAAATTTTATAAAACGTAGTTAATTTATTCGAACTATTGTTTATTATTATATCTTATGGTATAATAATATAAAGTTTTCTTATGTTTAATTAGTATATTATTTTTATTAGCATAATTCTTATTGGTCTTTTTTTGAAAGCTAAATTTAAATCACTTGTTTACAACATTTGATTCATAATAATAAAAATGTGTGTAATTTTGGTTTGTTAAGGTATAACACACTGATTAGTTCACTTAAAATAATTATTAATCCACTACTAAGTACTAGGCACAAACTGATATTCACTTTTTTACTATAGCTAGCATCTCATAGTCATATCTTAAATTTGAATAGCCATGTAAAAAATTAAAGCTATACTAATATGATTAGCCAATAAAATAGTGAATATAGCCAAAGTTTGGAGAAGTATCTTGTAACGACCCGTAAATTTTAACGGTTTTATATCGTAATTAACTGAAATTTGCTTGAAATTTAATTATAAAATTTAGCAATGAAAATTTTATATTTGAAATGATCTATTTAAACATAGCAAATGGTAGATTTTCACTGGTAAATATGAAGTTAGTTCCGTGGTATAATTTCCAATTTCAATTTAAATCAGTTAAATTTGATGAAAGTAAAATGTTTTCGAATTTTGAATATTTTTATATAATAAAATGTATATTATTTTCTGTTAAACGTCATAATTCGTTTCGTCAAATTTGGATTTCTCTAGCTCCGTTTATCTTATTTTCGGTGAATTTGCAGCATTTTGGCAGCAAATATCGACTTTTGATAGAATAGTTGTATCTATCATATCTACATACCATTCTGTTTGTCTTATCGTACTGATCTCCGCAATATATTTATTTGTGCATTTCGGTGTCCGGTATGTGGCAAAACCAACAAAAACGATTAACCCTATTGGTACCCATTTTGAGCCTTTTGATGTTCTGTGTCCTTTCAATTGTCTAGACGTGAGATAATGAATGGTCACAACCTTTTATAATTCCTAGAAATTAAATGACTGACCGTTGCTTTTCCCTAGGTTCAATATAATTCTAGTTCGTTCCTTTTCTCTTTTGTCCGTTGTTTTATTTGAGAAAGCAAATAATACATATATTTATTATAAAATAAAAGTTAATCAATTTATATTTTACTAAAGCTATGTTATCTTCTTCCTCAAATTCCCTAGTCCACCATTTTCTATCTTCTTCCCCCAACAATGTCTACTCGCCGTCTCTTCTTCATAAAAAGAAAGAAAAATAAATCAATATAAAATTTATATATATGTTGCACACGTCTGTTCCTGGAAGCATGCAACCGCCTGAGCCACCCACCACAAATGTCAACTCCTTCAACTCGCAACATACAGCCCACCATAACCACCATCAACCTAAGCACGTGCGACCACATCTCGCCTCTGTTACACAGTCAGCAGCCGGTAGCCTCCCCTACTCATTCCCTCTCCGTTCATCTCTCTCCCGAACTGCTCTCCGCCCTACCCTCGCCCACAACCCTCCGCAACTCAGCTGTCTACCTTGACAGCCACCATCTTCGATAGTTCCTTGGCCGCACCATCTTCAGCCTCTCCCAATTTCGAGCACCACCGCCGGACTACCACCTCCCCTTCAAACCTGACCTCTCCTCTCCCCACGCATTCGCCAGTGGCCCTGATCCTCTAGCCCACCTCCCCATCAGTGAACGCATGACCATGACCTCCCTGTAACCCTGTCCACCCTCCCACTCGTCGACAACTTCCCCATCCACCTTGCTTCCTCCGCCTCCATCACCGTGAGCCACCTTAGCCGACCACTTCAAAAATCTCCACGCACACAGCTTGCTACATTTTCCAGACCCGCACGCCTCTCCGGAACCGACCACACCAAGCTTCCCACCATCCTACTCCAGCCAACGTGCATCTCCATGCAACACTCTCTGCCCCGCGCACTGATAGCCGTAACCTGCCTTCTCTCTAGTTATGTATGTATATTGTTTTATACCCTACTATTTTAGATATTGTTTTAAATATGTATATTACATTTATAGATATTTATATATATAGATTTTTACAAATCCTTGTTTTGTATTCAATTTGATTATTATATATGTGTATACCTATATATATATATATTTGCAGTATATACGTTTATAGTAATATATATATATATGTTATATAGTATTTTATAATATGTTTAATGGTATATAATATAATTTGTTATAAAGTTTCAGTTAGTTGTTCTGTTTAGAGAAGAAAAAAAGTATTATGTAAATATAGTTATAAGTTGTTTTTGCTGTTTATATTGTATGAGTTACACCTGATTTGTTGTGCCACACACACACAGATATATATATATATGTATATATATATGTTTATATAAGTAATACAAATCAGTTTGTTATATATGAATTTATATGGGTTATAGATCTATGTATGATCTATTAGTATATATATTGGGTTATATAAGATATGTATGATCTGTAAGTTTATGTATATAACTATTGGGTTTTAAATATAATATATATATCTTCGATTTTTAAATATACATGTTTTAAAGTTTATGATTTTGAAATATATATATTATTTTAATATTTGTCTTAAATTTAAGTATTGATTTTTATAAAATAATAATAATAATATAATATCTATTTTCCATTTATATCAAGCTAAGTTTGATTTGATTTCATCATCTCCAAGCTATCAACTTTGCTCGTCGAATTCGTGTTCATTGGGCCATGCTTCGGAATCTGTACTTGGATTGTCGCATCTTATTCTTGTTACTTGAATTGTTAGTTATTTAATTGTTAAGTATGACATGTCATTATTTGTAATTGTTCACCTATAATATGATACCATATCATGTTGTATACATATATTATATTTAAATCATTACTGATGATATATGTCTGTTGTTGATATGTTATATTATTATATTGTTCTCACTCTGTCAGTTCTCTATTAATTAGCAATTCCCTATGGGTTGAAATGGTACATACCCGAACGATCTTATAGATTAGGGGAAAATCGTTATGGGTTAAAATGATAAACTCAAGTGATTTTCATTAATTTTGAAATTTTGGGATTGCGGGTTGAAATGATTTATATCCCTAAATATTTAATTTGCGGATTGAAATGATAAATATCTGTATCACTTGATCATATGATCGAAAATTATATACGGACACCGTTGGTCTATTATAAAAAAAATGATTACCATAGTTTGAAAGGAAATATATGAATTTTATTAAATATTTATTTTTAAATTATAATATAAAGAATTTATTTTAATATATGTGTAAAATTTAGATTTTTAAAATTATATGTTTTGGAAATTTTAAATTTATAAGTTAGTTTTGAAAATATAATTTTTAAGATTTTTCTTATAATTTTATTATTTTAAAATTATATAAAATAAAATTTAATACAAATACATTTAATAATAAGATTTAATTTAATAAAATTTAATTTAATTGGTTTATAATATGTTTAAGTACCTATTTAAATTTATATTAGTATTTTAAAATAGATGTTTTATAACTTTAGTAATAATGGTTGGGAAGATAAATTAATGTTGACTTGGAATTTGAATTGGTTAATAATTGAATTTAAAAAAGAATTGATTTGAACTTATTGATTTTGTGATTTTGGAAGATATGATTGATAACTTGATGGATAAAAAGGTGATTTAATGAATATTCTCAATTTAAAAAAAAATTGAGACTGAATATTTAATATTGATTTAAATTATAAATCGAGATTTTATTGTTATTAAAATGATTAAGTGAATATTTTACAATTTGAATAAAATTAGAGTTAAATGTTGAAATCCAAATGAAATTTATATTGAAAATGTTTGAATATTTAAACTTTGAATCTTATTGGAATTGAGGGGATAGTTCAAACCCGGATTTGAAATCGATAAAATTTGAAATGGTTTATTGAGAATTTGAATTGAATCTTTAATCTTTTAAATTGAAAGTGTTGAACTAGGATTGATTTAAATTGAATTTTGGAATTTAAGTTGATTTGAATCGATTTGTGGAATTGGATGAAACAATTCTAATTTTGAAACTATTTCAGTATAATATCTTTAGATAAATATAAACTATTTTTAATTTACAACTATTTTAATATATAAATTATTTTAATATATAAACTATTTAATTTATAACTATTTTAACATATATACTATTTTCAATATCTAAACTGTTTAAGTTGGAAGGGTTATGATTTCAAAAGTGTTATGATTTCAAAAGTGTTATAATTTTGAAAGTGTTACGATTCTGGAAATGAATATTATTTAAAGTGAATAATGATATCGAATTGGTATGGTTTTGAAATGAATATGATATTTTGATATAAAGTATAAACTATTTGAAATGAAATGACCACGGTGTGAAATAAGCGTTTGGTTGTTAAAGAGACGGGGATCAGATATTATCATACTCTCCGCCAATACTGAAAACCACTTTAACAACTGTGTATGTGGTGGAGATTCCAGAAATGAAGTAGGATGGTTTGGTGAATGATTCTGTATGAGGTATTTACGTGACCCTGACTCCCGTGAGTCAGCTTGATGTGGCTAAAACAGGAGCTATACCAGGCCAAGTGGGGTCATCCACCTATCGGGCACATTTCTTCGATACCATTCTATTGCTTTTGTGATTCGATTGGGTGCACCTTTGATTTGGGAGTGTGTCTCGAGGTGGGCGGTAGTAGCTGCTATGCGTTACCACTAGTCCGGGAGTGCAAACGATATTTCTACACTGGCATTGCCTCGCGTGCCTTATCGCATGCCTTATCGCGCCTTCTACGAGTTTGTTTTGTATCGTACCTATAGGCTGTCCTCTAGGTAAAGCATCGGTTTGGTGGAGCATACGGCATTGTATAAACTACGAGATTATATAAAATGTGCTAAGGGGGATATGGGTAACTGTAACAACCCGAGATTTGCATTACCAACTAATAAATAAAAGTTAGGATTTTTATTTATTTTAATGAAGCATAAAAGAATTTGGAATAACAAAATTTATGTGAAAAAGGCTATTTTAATTAAATGGGAAATATAGGATTTTAAAATGAGGATAAAATGTTATTTTTGGAAAGTTAAATATTTTAGAAGAGATTTTAAAACGGGTTTGGATAAAAAAAATGAGTTTTATAAACATATATGAACACTTAGACTGATTTTTGGAAACATGTAAATAACTCTCTTCTTATTGGGTTACAAAACCTAACCCAATAACCCACCCTAAACCTCCTCTATAAATTATCTCATACTCTCATAACCTCATTCATTCAACCCTAATCATTTCCTAAAGCTTTCATAACAAAAATGACCTCTATCTTCATCTCCTTCTAGTTTTAGCTTATGCAAGTCATTCTATGCAAAGGTAATGCAAATACCCACCTCAAATCCATTTTTATATCTTTCTCATTTCTAAAATGTATTTGGTAACACATGTTTTATGTGTTTTTTGATCTTATAGCCTCCTAATCATCTTTTGCTAACTTGGGTTGATGCTATAATAGTCTTTGTTGCTTTCAAGAGAGGTATATTGCTAAAAACCTCTTCTAATATGTGTTTAATCATCTTTTGATTTTGGTAATCAGTTAGTAACACATGTTTTATTATGTAACATGTGAATCATAGCTCTTTGATCATCTTTGCTTTCATTTTGGGTGTGCACATAAGGTACTTGTAATATATGCTAGCTGAAATTATAATTAGTTTATTGCTGTTAATAAATTAGGCATATCTCATTCATCTTAAATCGGAATTAAGATTTTCTTTAAGTTCTGGAAAGCTTATTCTGTACCCTATAACTTTTATGTTTTGTGCTTTGCCTAATTTTGAGGTTTGAATGGTCGAAATCATGCTTGTTTGTCGCTGACCTGACAACAAACTACAGGGTTGATAAAATAAAAACCTGAAATTGATTTGGCCATAAGTTACTCGTTTCTTATCCAAATCTAATAATTTTGGATGTCATGGAAAGCTTAGATTTAGGGATAAAACTTTCATGTTTTGGGTTTCATGAAATTTCGAAGTTAATTTGGTCAAAACTGTGCATTCTTACCACTGTCCCGAGAGCACAACGACAGTGATATAAAAATTAGATCTGAGAATTGTTTTAGTCATAGAATTTTCATCTCTTGTCGGAATTTGACGATCTTGGTCATTCCGGAAAGCTTAGAAACTAAGCTACAACTTTCATTTTATTAATTTTGCCAGAATTTGAAGTTACTATGCCAAAATTGTGGTTTTTCATCTCTGACCAGTTAGTGCATAGCTATAGGCCTTAGTCTCTTTTCTTCCGTTGTTTTCAGCGTAGAACCCCGACTTTGCGACGTCATCCCGGGCTCGTCCTTTGTCGGATTTCATCGTTTTTGGTCTCGTTAAAAATATGAGATCGAGATCTTTAACCATGCAAAGTTTGGTTTAGATCTGGGTGCATTAGATACTTCGTTTCTATTGCCGAAGTAGCACCCAGAAACTGTTTTACAATAGTGATCATTTTCAGTTATCGTCGGACCAACTTTGAAACATTGTCATTTCTTCGTTTCAAGTCAAAACCAAACGATTCTTGTTGCATTTCAAAGTAGGAGTACTTAACTACGCTCCTGCAAATTTTCATCAAGATCTGAGTTCATGTGACCCTTCGACCATGTCGTCGAAGTGGGACCTTTACACTGTTTTGACACTGTAAAGTTTTATGATTTTTGTCCGACTTTGAGACGACGCCGTTTCTTCGTTTCAAGTCGGAATTTCCCGATTCTTTTTGCAGTTTGGAGCAGGGATGTTGGACTATATTCCTACCAATTTTCATGCCATTCGGATTCAGTTTGCTGGTCCGAATAATTTTCCGAACTTGGGTTCGCGTCATTTTTGGACTATTTTCCAACACTCTGAATATTTTTAGTGATTTTCTGGTTTTATTGATTTCTTTGAGATTTGTCTCTAGATTTCGTACACGGGTTTTATGAATTATTTTCAAAGGATTTTTCACTCCTAAATGGCTTTAGAAATTATTATATAATATTATTTTTAATTATTAAATTAATTACTCCATAATAGGAGAGTTTTCAAAAGCCGTTTTAAAGTTATTTCAAAATCAATTATAAATCTGTTTCGCACCATTATTTTCTATAATAAAAATCTTACACTCACTTTTTAGCACGTCGAGCGAAGTGGAAAGGTGCTTAAACGGTTAGGAAATCTCCGGCCTATGGAACCGTGTATATTTCCTTTCCGGTTAATCCCCGACCTATTCGATTGATCGTTTTGACCTTTGGATCTAGTTTACCGATGATACGAGGTGGAATTTTTATGGTTTGGAGTGTGAGCTTGCTATTGGTTAGTAAACCGTTTAGTGCGAACGTGGGGTATGGGACTCATTGTTAACACTTTACGGGTTCCTCTCCAAGAAGTTAGTGACACATTAGCCTCTGGGCGGCCAGTACTGGACCTCTGGGTCACCACGCCTCTGGGCAACCGTCTCTGGACACCTGCTCTATGGAGCAGTTTATTTTTCGGCATGCGCCTCTGGGCCTTATCCTTCTGGGAAGGATCTTGCCGTCTCGCGCGTTCCGCATCTGTGCGAGTGATCGATCACAACTCTACAGTACTTGGCAACAACGACTCTGGTCGGTGCACGTGCAATATTGGTATTATTTGATGATTTTTATATCCATTCGAGTACCGCCATTCGGTGTTAGTTCTATGGAACCATACGATGTAAGTGCGATTACCTTGTGGATTCACAGTGTCTATGGACACTGCTTTTCAGTGTTGGATTTCATTGACTTTTCAGTATATCCCCATTGTTCTTTGGAGCATCGATCTTTGCTTGGGCATTGATTACAGACTCTGGTCACTCTTGGGATTATTGCCTATGGGCATCTTTTTATAGCTTTGGCTACGCCGATAATATGAGGCGATTTTATTTATTCTATACTTTGGTGTTGATTTCTCTTTGGAGATTTTTATTGTTTATTGATGATTAGGGATCGTCATTATATTCATGTGGTTCATAATATACTTCTCTTTGGATAAGTATTGTTTTATTTATGTACCGTATTATTATATATCTCAGTTATTACTGATTGTTTAGCTAGCCTGACCCGAGTGTTTTCGCTCGGATCAGACCGAGTTGTTTCAGGTTAGGTCTCTGGACTTAGCTTCTGTGCTTCCGCTTGGACATTATCTGCTATGCTGATAGATAGCACTTTTATTTGTCCACTATTCCGCTACTCTGTTATTATTCAGACTTTGATATGTACATATTTTGACCCACATGTGTAGGCAGTGGCTTTGTACCCACTTATAGTATTTGGATCTGTATTGACGATGTATTGTTCTGGGATTTTATATCTGTTATGTGATTCTGTTCTGTGATGTTTTATCATTTATTATTATGCTTTGTCCTGATAGATCTTTAGCCATTTGTAATTTCGTTATAAGTATTTACCGAATATGTCGAACCACTTGAAAAAAAATATAGACACCATCCTTTCGACGTATTCAGTAGATAGTTATAGCTTGATTACAAATGGTCGCTTCCACTATACTCTATTCTCCGCTTTAACAGACAGTATTACTCCCGTAATACTCTTTGTTACAGTGGGTCTCAGAGTGGGGCGTTACAGTTTAGTATCAGAGCCAAGTTTCAGGAATAAGCTTAATAAACACAAACAGATACACTTAGTACAATACATTTTAAATTAGATCCGAATTAAATCAAATCCCTTCCTTATGTTTATTGATAGATAAGTTTGGAATATGTATAGGAATCCGTTATATTCCGTAGTATTCCTTAATTAATTATCTATCATTGAATCATGTCTAACTCTAATTCCCGTTACGACATGTTTGACCAATTGAGCGGTGCGAAGGTCTTCTCTCAGCTTGACCTTGCCACCGGATTCCATCAGCTACGAGTCGTGGAAGACAGCATTCCTCTTACAGCATTTCGCACTCGTTATGGTTCTTTTGAGTGGTTGGTCATGCCGTTCGGCTTGACGAACGCTCCGGCTTTCTTCGTCGATCTTATGAATCGAGTATTCCGGGAATACATCGATAGATTCGTTCTGGTTTTCATCGACGATATTCTTATTTATTCTAGATCCGAGGCAGAGCATGCTCATCATTTACGGATCGTATTGGATACTCTTCGTCAGCATCAGCTTAAGGCCAAGCTCTCCAAGTGCCATTTTTGGGAGAGCAAGGTCAAGTTCTTGGGCCATATTGTATCATCTGAGGGTATTTCTGTCGATCCTGCCAAGATCGAAGCTATTCAGAATTGGAGGCAGCCTGAGAACGTTCATGATATTCGCAGCTTCCTTGGTCTGGCGGGTTATTACCGTCGATTTATCAAGGATTTCTCTCGTGTTGCACTTCCCCTCACGACTCTGACTCGTAAGGGGGTTCGCTTTATTTGGTCTGATAAGTGTGAAGTTTTTTTCCAGCGATTGAAGGAACTTCTCACTCATGCTCCTATCCTTGTGGTTCCTGAGAGTAACCAGGATCTTGTTGTTTACACCGACGCTTGTGGTAGCGGCCTCGGTGTTGTGCTTATGCAGAAGGATCGGGTAGTTGCTTATGCTTCTAAGCAGCTACGTTCGAATAAGGTTGTCTATTCGACTCATGATCTTGAGTTGGAAGCTATCGTCTTTGCTTTGAAGACGTGGCGTCACTTTCTATTAGGCGAACGCTTCACTCTTTACACCGATCATAAGTCGCTGAAGTATTTATTCAGTCAGAAGGATCTCAATATGAGGCAGCAGCGATAGCTCGAGTTTCTCGCCTCATATGACTTAGATTTTCAGTATACCCCTGGCAAGGGTAATCGTGTGGCTGATGCACTCAGTCGCAAACACTCGGCAGTAGTTTCTATGATGATAGCCGAGTGGGATATTCTTGAGACTCTTTCTATGTGTGATATTCGAAATCGAGCTCCGTCTTCTGATCCACAGATCTTGTTATTCAGCTTGGAAGCCCGACCTATTCTATTGGATCGCATTGCCTATGCTCAGTGGCAGGATCCAGACTTGTTGCGATATATTCATCTCCTTGAGTCGGGATCCAGTGATGAGACATGGTTGGATTATTCTATTGATTCTCATCGGTGTCTTCGCAGGAAGAACCGTATTTTGATACCATCTGATTTATCACTTAGGCATGACATTCTAGACGAGTGTCATCGCACTAAGTACACTATTCATCCCGGGTCGAGTAAGATGTATGCCGACATGTGTCGCCTATTTTATTGGGAGGGCATGAAGAGCGATGTTGCAAGTTATGTAAGCGGTTGCATGACTTGTCAACAGATCAAAGCTGAGCATTAGCGTCCATCTGGTCTTCTACAGCCGCTAGAGATTCCATTGTGGAAATGGGATCAGATATCCATGGATTTTATTGACGGTCTGCCTCGATCGAGGTCAGGCCATACTTCTATTTGGGTCATAGTCGATCGCTTGACCAAATCAGCTCATTTAATTCCTATTAAGTCCACTCGGACTGCTCCTCAGCTTGCCAAGTTATATGTGAAGGAAGTCGTTCGACTTCATGGCATTCCTAGCTCTATCGTCTGTGATCGAGCCACTATCTTTACTAGTCACTTCTGGAAGTGCCTACAGTCAGCTTTGAGCTCAAAGCTGAATTTCTCGATTGCTTATCATCCTCAGACCGACGGTCAGACGGAGAGGGTGAATCGTGTTTTGGAGGATCTTTTGCGCTGTTGTATTCTGGATTTCGGAGGTAGTTGGGAGGATTACTTACCACTTGTAGTGTTCTCCTACAACAACAACTTTCAGTCTAGTATTGGCATGGCTCCTTTCGAGGCTCTTTACGGAAGGCCATGTCGTTCGCCTTCGTGTTGGTTAGAATCTGGCGCGAAGCTCCTTCTTGGTCCAAATTCAGTTCGGAAATCTTCTGAGAAGATTATTCTTATTCGTCAGAGAATGAAAGAGGCGCAGAACCATCAGAAATCCTACGCGGACAACCGTAGGAAGCCTCTTGAGTTCTCCATTAGTGATCATGTCTTTATTCGGATATCTCCTATGAAAGGGGTTGTGCGTTTCAGCTCTACAGGGAAGTTGGCTCCTCGCTATGTTGGACCATTTCCTATTACGGAACGCATTGGCCCCGTGGCTTATCATGTGGCTCTACCTGCTCACTTCTTTGGAATGCACGACGTGTTCCATGTTTCCCAGCTTCGCATGTGTGTCCGCGATCCTGATTCTATCTTTGAGCCGCATGCTGTGCCTGATTTAAAGATCTTACCTGATTTTTCTTTGGAGCAGCAACCTCTTCGTGTGCTTGATTCGGAGGTTAGATGCCTTCGCAACAAAGAGGTTCCACTCGTGAAGATTCAATGGTCACCGAATCCTAAGGACTACACTTGGGAGACCAGAGAATCTATCGAACGCTCTTATCCTGGCTTTCTCCCATCTTCTTCTACGGGTGAGAATTCTCTATTTTATCTCTATCACTTCTTTCGTGGATTTGACGTTATAGATGACATCTATCTTAAGGAATTGCGGGGACGCAATTTTCTTAAGGGGGGGGGAGTCTGTAACAACCCGAGATTTGCATTACCAACTAATAAATAAAAGTTAGGATTTTTATTTATTTTAATGAAGCATAAAAGAATTTGGAATAACAAAATTTATGTGAAAAAGGCTATTTTAATTAAATGGTAAATATAGGATTTTAAAATGAGGATAAAATGTTATTTTTGGAAAGTTAAATATTTTAGGAGAGATTTTAAAACGGGGTTGGATAAAAAAAAAGAGTTTTATAAACATATATGAACACTTAGACTAATTTTTGGAAACATGTAAATAACTCTCTTCTTATTGGGTTACAAAACCTAACCCAATAACCCACCCTAAACCTCCTCTATAAATTATCTCATACTCTCATAACCTCATTCATTCAACCCTAATCATTTCCTAAAGCTTTCATAACAAAAATTACCTCTATCTTCATCTCCTTCTAGTTTTAGCTTATGCAAGTCATTCTATGCAAAGGTAATGCAAATACCCACCTCAAATCCATTTTTATATCTTTCTCATTTCTAAAATGTATTTGGTAACACATGTTTTATGTGTTTTTTGATCTTATAGCCTCCTAATCATCTTTTGCTAACTTGGGTTGATGCTATAATAGTCTTTGTTGCTTTCAAGAGAGGTATATTGCTAAAAACCTCTTCTAATATGTGTTTAATCATCTTTTGATTTTGGTAATCAGTTAGTAACACATGTTTTATTATGTAACATGTGAATCATAGCTCTTTGATCATCTTTGCTTTCATTTTGGGGTGTGCACATAAGGTACTTGTAATATATGCTAGCTGAAATTATAATTAGTTTATTGCTGTTAATAAATTAGGCATATCTCATTCATCTTAAATCGGAATTAAGATTTTCTTGAAGTTCTGGAAAGCTTATTCTGTACCCTATAACTTTTATGTTTTGTTCTTTGCCTAATTTTGAGGTTTGAATGGTCGAAATCATGCTTGTTTGTCGCTGACCTGACAACAAACTACAGGGTTGATAAAATAAAAACCTGAAATTGATTTGGCCATAAGTTACTCGTTTCTTATCCAAATCTAATAATTTTAGATGTTCTGGAAAGCTTAGATTTAGGGCTAAAACTTTCATGTTTTGGGTTTCATGAAATTTTGAAGTTAATTTGGTCAAAACTGTGCATTCTTACCACTGTCCCGAGAGCACAACGACAGTGATATAAAAATTAGATCTGAGAATTGTTTTAGTCATAGAATTTTCATCTCTTGTCGGAATTTGACGATCTTGGTCATTCCGGAAAGCTTAGAAACTAATCTACAACTTTCATTTTATTAATTTTGCCAGAATTTGAAGTTACTATGCCAAAATTGTGGTTTTTCATCTCTGACCAGTTAGTGCATAGCTATAGGCCTTAGTCTCTTTTCTTCCGTTGTTTTCAGCGTAGAACCCCGACTTTGCGACGTCATCCCGGGCTCGTCCTTTGTCGGATTTCATCGTTTTATGTCTCGTTAAAAAGATGAGATCGAGATCTTTAACCATGCAAAGTTTGGTTTAGATCTGGGTGCATTAGATACTTCGTTTCTATTGCCGAAGTAGTACCCAGAAACTGTTTTACAATAGTGATCATTTTCAGTTATCGTCGGACCAACTTTGAAACATTGTCGTTTCTTCGTTTCAAGTCAAAACCAAACGATTCTTGTTGCATTTCAAAGTAGGAGTACTTAACTACGCTCCTGCAAATTTTCATCAAGATCTGAGTTCATGTGACCCTTCGACCATGTCGTCGAAGTGGGACCTTTACACTGTTTTGACACAATAAAGTTTTATGATTTTTGTCCGACTTTGAGACGATGCCGTTTCTTCGTTTCAAGTCGGAATTTCCCTATTCTTTTTGCAGTTTGGAGCAGGGATGTTGGACTATATTCCTATCAATTTTCATGCTATTCAGATTCAGTTTGCTGGTCCGAATAATTTTCCGAACTTGGGTTCGCGTCATTTTTGGACTATTTTCCAACACTTAGAATATTTTCAGTGATTTTCTGGTTTTATTGATTTCTTTGAGATTTGTCTCTAGATTTCGTACACGGGTTTTATGAATTATTTTCAAAGGATTTTTCACTCCTAAATGGCTTTAGAAATTATTATATAATATTATTTTTAATTATTAAATTAATTACTCCATAATAGGAGAGTTTTCAAAAGCCGTTTTAAAGTGATTTCAAAATCAATTATAAATCTGTTTCGCACCATTATTTTCTATAATAAAAATATCACACTCACTTTTTAGCACGTCGACCGAAGTGGAAAGGTGCTTAAACGGTTAGGAAATCTCCGGCCTATGGAACCGTGTGTATTTCCTTTCCGGTTAATCCCCGACCTATTCGATTGATCGTTTTGACCTTTGGGTCTAGTTTACCGATGATACGAGGTGGACTTTTTATGGTTTCGAGTGTGAGCTTGCTATTGGTTAGTAAACCGTTTAGTGAGAACGTGGGGTATGGGACTCATTGTTAACACTTTACGGGTTCCTCTCCAAGAAGTTAGTGACACATTAGCCTCTGGGCGGCCAGTACTGGACCTCTGGGTCACCACGCCTCTGGGCAACCATCTCTGGACACCTGCTCTATGGAGCAGTTTATTTTTTGGCATGCGCCTCTGGGCCTTATCCTTCTGGGAAGGATCTTGCCGTCTCGCGCGTTCCGCATCTGTGCGAGTGATCGATCACAACTCTACAGTACTTGGCAACAACGACTCTGGTCGGTGCACGTGCAATATTGGTATTATTTGATGATTTTTATATCCATTCGAGTACCACCATTCGGTGTTAGTTCTATGGAACCATACGATGTAAGTGCGATTACCTTGTGGATTCACAGTGTCTATGGACACTGCTTTTCAGTGTTGGATTTCATTGACTTTTCAGTATATCCCCATTGCTCTTTGGAGCATCGATCTTTGCTTGGGCATTGATTACAGACTCTGGTCACTCTTGGGATTATTGCCTATGGGCATCTTTTTATAGCTTTGGCTACGCCGATAATAGGAGGCGATTTTATTTATTCTACACTTTGGTGTTGATTTCTCTTTGGAGATTTTTATTGTTTATTGATGATTAGGGATCGTCATTATATTCATGTGGTTCATAATATACTTCTCTTTGGATAAGTATTGTTTTATTTATGTACCGTATTATTATATATCTCAGTTATTACTGATTGTTTAGCTAGCCTGACCCGAGTGTTTTCGCTCGGATCAGACCGAGTTGTTTCAGGTTAGGTCTCTGGACTTAGCTTCTATGCTTCCGCTTGGACATTATCTGCTATGCTGATAGATAGCACTTTTATTTGTCCACTATTCCGCTACTCTGTTATTATTCAGACTTTGATATGTACATATTTTGACCCACATGTGTAGGCAGTGGCTTTGTACCCACTTATAGTATTTGGATCTGTATTGACGATGTATTGTTCTGGGATTTTATATCTGTTATGTGATTCTGTTCTGTGATGTTTTATCATTTATTATTATGCTTTGTCCTGATAGATCTTTAGCCATTTGTAATTTCGTTATAAGTATTTACCGAATATGTCGAACCACTTGAAAAAAATATATAGACACCATCCTTTCGACGTATTCAGTAGATAGCTATAGCTTGATTACAAATGGTCGCTTCCACTATACTCTATTCTCCGCTTTAACAGACAGTATTACTCCCGTAATACTCTTTGTTACAGTGGGTCTCAGAGTGGGGCGTTACAGTAACGCCTTAACGCTATTTTAATACTTTACTTTACTGTGGACACTATATATGTAGCGTATATTACTACATAGTAGATAGTTCCACGGATCCTTAGAGGATGGAAATCCCAAACATCCTTTAAGTTATTTGTATTTCAATTGACATTTCACTTGAGTTGAATTTACTGATATAAGAATGTTAATCCTGACTCGAGTGTTTTGCGTTTTGGTTTATGCTCGAGTCAAACTGAGTGTCATAACATTTAAGACTCACCTTTGGAGATTGGAGCTTTGTTTGAAGATCTATCTATCCAGCTTTCAGTTATTTCAGTTTAGTCTAGTTATTCATGCTCAAATTCATCAGTTGCTTATGTATTAGAGATTCATTTGTATTTGAGATTCTGATGTATTTTGTTTCGGGCTCTGATGTTTTATAGTAGCTTCATGAACTACTATTTATCTATTCTGCTGCTTATTGTTGTAATACTCTGTGTCTGTGATTCTTTGATTGATTTACTTACTGTATATGATAAGTTTTGCCCAATATAAATTAACAATCTGTTGTTTTGAGCAATTCAAGTCTGACATGCATGGATGATTATCGATTTGAACGGTTCAAAATACTGGGTCTTTACAAGTGGTATCAGAACTCTGGTTTAGGCAAAACTTAGCATATGTAGTAAATTTAATTACGGAATCACCTTCGTTCGAGCTTGAGTTTCTTCCTCTTTGACTCGGATTTCCTTTAAATTGCGAGACTCCCTTTTTGTTCTGAAATCCATTCTTGTCCTTTCCCATTCATGTTCTCCTTGATTCTGGAGCATCCTATAGCTCCAATTCGGTTGATCTTTGCAATGAATCTGAGAACATCTTGTCACTCTAATTGGCAACTTCAACCTTATGTGTGTATCTAATCAATCGGCGGTCCCACCAACCTTAGTATGATTTGAATAGGGGGTGAAACTCCTTTATAACAAGCATCAATTCATGTGACGCCCCACCTCTATACCCACGCTAGCCAAGAACACTACGGTGTAGTGCTGTCAACTAGCGTGGAGAATAAGGCTGTTGAGGAGCGACCCTCTATGTAATTGCTTTGTGCGAGCATCGATATGTCAGATAGTATGACATGCATTTGATTTCAGGAGAAAATCCGACATACCGACACAAACTCAAAGCTACTACGCGGTGGCTATAATATCTTCGGAAACAAATATAGAAATAAACATAACACAAATCAGTCACAGACATCTATATCACAAAGGCGGAAAAAGATATGATTATATATATTTAACACATGAAAGTGTACATCAGAGTAGTGGTCTGAAAGATCCACGATAATACAAAAGAATAGCTATAAGCTACACAAAAGAATAAATATACATCACAGAGTCTATATCTCAAATGTATACAACAAAAACTACTAATCTAAGTAGTTAGCCAAAAGTCAGAGTAATCCCAAAAGAGAAGTCAAGCAGAAGCACCTGTAACATCTCGGTCTGACCCGAGTATTATTTCATAAGAAAATAATAAACGGATCAGTCTAGATATAAATATCAGATGACATGATATAGAATAAGAGATATGGCATAAACATATAATAACCATAATGGCAGACTAATATAAGTATGTAAATGATAATCAACAAGAGATTAACCAATATCACAAGAATCTTCTCAAAGATCCAAATCCACAAAAGGGTAATGACACACGAATTCACCAATGCACAAAAATTGATAAAACATATCAATGAAAATCACAAAAATTGGTGAAGTACAAATTCCAGAAATCAACACACGAATTCCAGAACAAATTCCAGAAATCAACACACGAAATCCAGAAATCACAAAAAAGGGGAAGGCCTATCACATGAACGAGAAGCTATCTCATGGAAGCTAACCATATAATTTTTCGAACACACGAATGGCCCGAAGACCTTTGAACACACGAATGGCCCGAAGACCATGGGGCGCTACCCCATATATGTGAGTAGAAACATCACACAAGCGGGGTCTAGTCTCCCTCGCAGACAAAGAGATATCGCTCAATCGCTAGTCTAAATCACAAAAATGATCGTCATGATCATCAAGCAGTGTCAATCACACCAAGCTAGTAAATATATGAGTTTAGCTTCATGTCTCATAACCACTTGCTTAACTTAAATATTTACGAACAAACTGTTGATCTTCACTAGAAAATTGTCACAAAAGGTTCAATCGAACTAGTCCAAGAATTAACCGACGAAGTAAACGCAAGCATTTCATACCACCTGTTTTGCTAAGCCGTTTAATTAGATTTCTCATCCGAGTGAAGTAAAGGCTTGTATATACTAATAGATTGGAAAACGGTTTAGGAAAAAGAGCTTTGTAATAAAATAGAATTGAAATCGTTTTGATGAAAGAGTGTTGATATTTACTACTAGTATAGAAAACCTTTATATTCTTAAAGCAACAAATCACACAAACGATTGTAGAAACAATCAATCATCAAAATTCACATTCGAAGACGTGAATAAAAATCCAAAGAATCGATGCCGAATCCATCAAAATGGATATACCAAAAATCCCGAAATAGAAGTCACCGAATTAGATAACAAATGATAACAACAAATCGGAAAGTCATGAATCGATACAACCTTGAAAGCAAAACAAAATGCTCGATATGGCTGAGACGATCGGGTCAGTCGACTGAACCAGGTGGTCAGTCGACTGACACAGGGATATGAATTTCATATCCCCAGGATCAGTCGACTGACACAGATGGTCAGTCGACTGACACAGACCCAGGCAATTTCCTGGGTCTGGTTCAGTCGACTGAACCTGCTTCATACGCATTTCTTGCCTTCTAATTCAGTCGACTGAACTACTGGTTCAGTCGACTGAACCTGCTTCTGAAGCAAATTCAGTCTAGCCCCAATTGGGGCAAATTCGACAACACGAAAATGGAAGCGACGGGCGTGCAGCTACGACTGAGGAATTACGCCAAACGACAACCCAGCCTCATATGGCCCTCCATAACACTCCGCTAACGTGTTCAAATATTTGTAAAAGGATTTTCACAAAAATTGGACTTTAAAACCAAAAATTGGAATATTCACCAAATCAATCCAAATCAAAATCGAATGGACATGTAAAGGTGTTTAGGAATTCATACCTAACAATCAAAGATAGTATAGACATAGATGTGAGATAAAAATCTCACCTTTTTACCCGAAAACAATGAATGAGAAGCTTAGAGACAAAGGAAGATCAACCACACTTCAATCTCAACACAAGAAGCTTGAATCTAAGCTTAAAGAGAAACATTTCCTAAATTAGGTTTAGGAATTTTTTTCTGAAATTAAAGTGAGACTGAGTTGGAGAAGAAGGAGATGATACTTACCAATGCTTCTCTTTGAATTTGGAGCAAGAACTTGATTTGCAAATGGAAACTAGGGTTTAGGATTTTAGTTCTTTTTCTCTTCCTACATTATTCTCTTTAGAGCTGAAAAGGTAAAGAAATGGGAGTGGATGAAGAGAAGTGTTTCAGTTTGTATTATGTAGACTAGTGGGCTGAACCCAAACCCAAAGTGAAAATGCCAAAATTCGACTTACTCCAAATATATCGATGTTTATATTTAAAAGAGTCGCAAACGCCATTTTGGACTCAATGGGGGTGGTCTCGAGTCCTAATTTGACCGTATGCAAAAAGTGGCTTTTCGGACTAAGATCCGATTAACGATTAAAATATTTAAATATAAAATCGACAAGTATGCGGGTTGTTACAATTCACTGGAGATTTCTATGTCCTCAGTTTAGATGTTGTTATTCCTTGCAAAGCCTGAACCGTCTCTAGTAAACGATCAGGGTAATTCCCTTATGATCTCGACTCCACCCCTATAGTCAGGGATTATCCTGATGTTTTGGTAAAGTCACTTCTCTTCCCTTCAAGCGGGAAATTGAATTTCCGCATCGATCTTATTCCTGGAACCTTGATTGACCGGTTAAGGTCACCGCGATAAAAATTAGTCTATCCATTTCTTCTTTTGTAATTTAATTATATTACCTTCCTTTCGAGTCTATCTTCGTAGTTAGAATTCTCTTTGATGAGGGTTCATCTAAATTTGAATCTCTATCCTTGTTTTGAAATCCATTTTTGAATCATCCTGTAAGGGAGCGTATTTGTAATTAATATAAAATGTTTTGTATTGTGTTGTTTGAGTGTTAAGTTTGATTTGGGGTTTCGATCGATTCGTCTGGCCAACGCTATCAATAGGAATTCCAAAACACTTGAATAGAGCAAACTTACCCAATATTGTTTTTGAAATTGGTAAATGAATTAATTTTGTATAACTATATTTTATATATATAAGTATAATTTTCTAAAATTTGATAGTAAATGAAATGGTTGTTAGAAATGATAATACTAAATTATCATTTATTGTTTTATTAACATTTCTAAGCCATTAACTATCATTGTATATTATAAGTTGATTTGAAATTGTAACGAATTTAAATTAAGAAATTAAGAATTTAAATTTTCGCTGCTTTTCTAAAAATTTGGTTTTAAAGGTTTTGAAAAATGTATTATTTGAATGTATTTTTGAATAGAATTCGTTTCCAAAAGAATTTTTAAAGAAGAAAATCAGTACTCTCCTTTTTGTCGTTGGAAAATAATTTCAATGATGACTAGAGCATCATCGACATTCATTTTCGACTCTTAAAGTGGAGAGACCGCTTAGTAGCTTTGCTACACTTTTGTTTTGGAAAATGGATTTGATTTGAATTTCTTGAGTATGATTTGACATATATAATATATATATGTATATATTTATTTCAAAATGGTTAAGGTGAAACCAGAAATTTAACTCTTAAATTTTTTGTTAAGTGATAATTTTCAATTAGTGAAATCTTGCAAAATTTTGAAAATTGGAATCTAAAAGAGAAATGGAAATTTAACAATTTAAACAGTAGAAATAGGATACAAATTTATTTGTATAATAGTCAATTGCATTGTAATATAGATAACTTTCCTAAAATATTCAAAAAATTAAAATGTTATGTAAATATGTAATTGAAGGTTATACAAGAGAAATTTAAGTAATAAATTGTTCATACTAAATTTGCTTAACAGAAAATGTTGCAAATAAAAGGTGAATTTGTATAGTGCTCAATTACACTCAGAACATTAATAAAACTTACCTGAAAAGAAGAAAAAAGAGTTTGAATGTAATGAGAACTTGTACTTGAATATTATACAATATAAATATAAGTAATAAGATGTTGTAAAAATGAAATATTGTTAGGGAAATTTATAGATAGAAGATTGAGTGGTTAAAATAAATGTTTATATACTTAATCCATGTTGGAATAAATTGAATAATAATAAAAGAATGGGTTAAATAAAATAAATTTTGTTTTGAAAGAAATTCTTGTAATAAATGTTAATAAAAAATTGAAAGCAAATCAATTGAATGAAATACATTGAATTGAAATCAATCAAATGGGAATAAAATGAATAATTATTGGGTGAATAAATGGATTGAAACCAAATTTGTTGAATATTAATAAATTTAAAAATAAATAAATTTATATAGTTTTAAATTAATTTTTGTGTCTAATACTGTGTCTTTTGAATCTATATTTTTTCTTTGTTGTTTCTATTCTCCTATCTCGTTCCTTTTCGGGGACGAAAAGTTTTGAGTGGGAAAGAGTGTAACGACCCGTAAATTTAACTGTTTTATATCGTAATTAACTGAAATTTGCTTAAAATTTAATTATAAAATTTAACAATGAAAATTTGATATTTGAAATGCGTCTACTTAAACATAGCAAATGGTACATTTTCACTGGTAAATATGAATGTTAGTTCTGTGGTATAATTTCCAATTTCAATTTAAATCAGTTAAATTTGATGGAAGTAAAATGTTTTTGAAATCTGAATATTTTTATATAATAAAAATGTATATTATTTTCTGAGTGAGACGTCATAATTCATTTTGTCAAATTTGGATTTCTCTAGCTCCGTTTATCTTATTTTCAACGAATTTGCAGCATTTTGGCAGCAAATATCGACTTTTGATAGGATAGTTGTATCGCTCATATCTGTATACCATTCTTTTTGTCTTGGTACTGATCTTCGCAGTACATTTATTTGTGCATTTCGGTGTCCGGTATGCAGAAAAACTGACAAAAACGATTAACCGTATCGGTACCCGTTTTGAGCCTTTTGATGTTCTGTGTCCTTTCAATTGTCTAGACGTGAGATAATAAATGGTCACAACCTTTTATAATTCCTAGAAATTAAATGACCGACTGTTGCTTTTCCCTAGGTTCAATATAATTCTAGTTCGTTCCTTTTCTCTTCTGGCCGTTGTTTTATTTTAGAAAGCAAACAATATATATTTATTATAAAATAAAGTTAATCAGTTTATATTTTACTGAAGCTATGTTGTCTTCTTCCTTGAATTTACTCGTCCACCATTTTCTATCTTCTTCCCCCTACAATGTCTACTCACCATCTCTTCTTCATAAAAAAAAGAAAGAAACATAAATCAATATAAAATTTATATATATGTGGCACACTTCTGTTCCTGAAAGCATGCAACTACCTGAGCCACCCACCACAAATGTCAACTCCTTGAACTCGTAACACACAGCTCCGCCATAACCACCATCAACCTAAGCACGTGTGGCCACATCTCGCCTCCATACATAGTCAGCAGCCGGTAGCTTCCCTACTCATTCCCTCTCCATTCATCTCTCTCCCGAACTGCTCTCTGCCCTACCCTCGCCTACAACCCTCTACAACTCAGCTGCTCCACCTTGACAGCCACCATCTTCGATAGTTCCTTGGCCACACCATCTTCCGCCTCTCCCAATTCCGAGCGCTGCCGCTGGACTGCCACCTCCCCTTCGAACCCGACCTCTCCTCTCCCCACGCGTTCTCCAGCGGCCCTGACCCTTTGGCCCACCTCCCCATCAGTGAATGCACGACCATGGCCTCCCTGAAACCCTGTCCACTCTCCTACTCATCGATAGCTTCCCATCCACCTTGCTTCCTCCGCCTCCATCATCGTGAGCCACCTTAGCCGACCACTTCAAAAATCTCCACGCACACAGCTTGCTACATTTTCCAGACCTGCATGCCTCTCCGGAACCGACCACACCAAGCTTCCCACCATCCCACTCCAGCCAATGCACATCTCCATGCAACACTCTTCACCCCGTGCACTGATAGCCGCAACCGGCCTTCTCTCTAGTTATGTATGTAAATTGTTTTATACCCTACTGTTATAGATATTGTTTTAAATTTATATATTAAATATATAGATATTTTATAAATAGATTTTTACAAATCCTTGTTTTGTATTCAATTTGATTATTATATATGTGTATACCTATATATATATATTTGCAGTATATACGTTTACAGTAGTATATATATATATGTTATATAATATTTTATAAAATGTTTTATGGTATGTAATATAATTTGTTATAAAGTTTCATTCAGTTGTTCTGTTCAGAGAAGAAAAAAAAGTATTATGTAAATATAGTTATAAGTTGTTTTAGCTGTTTGTATTGTATGAGTTACACGTGATTTGTTGGGCCCCCCCCACACACACACACACACATATATATATATATATATACATATATATATATATATATATGTGTGTGTGTGTGTGTGTGTTTATATAAGTAATACAAATCAGTTTGTTATATATGAATTTGTATGAGTTATATATCTATGTATGATCTGTTTGTATATATATTGGGTATATAAGATATGTATGATCTGTAAGTTTATATATATAAGTATTGGGTTTTAAATATAATATATATATATATATATCTTTGATTTTTAAATATATGTGTTTTAAAATTTATGATTTTGAAATATATATATATATATATATATAATTTTAATATTTGTCTTAAATTTAAGTATTGATTTTTATAAAATAATAATAATAATATAATATCAATTTTCTGTTTATATCAAGCTGAGTTTGATTGGATTTCATCATCTCCAAGCTATCAACTTTGCTCGTCGAATTCGTTCTCATCGTTCCATGCTTTGGAATCTGTGCTTGGATGGTCGCATCCTCTTCTTGTTATTTCTCTAACCTCGACGGGTGGGCAATCACTCACGGTTAACATTCTTATATTTAGTAAATTGAATTCACGATTGAAATATGCTGTTAAACTTGAATTGTTAGTTATTTAATTATTAAGTATGATATGTCATTATCTGTAATTGTTCACCTATTATATGACACCATATCCTGTTGTATACATATATTATATTTAAATTGTTACTGATGATATATGTCTATTGTTGATATGTTATATTATTATTATATTGTTCTCACTCTGTCAATTTTCTGTTAATCAGGAATTCCCTATGGGTTGAAATGATACATACCCGAACGATCTTATAGATTATGGGAAAATCGTTATGGGTTGAAATGATAAACTCAAGTGATTTTCATTGATTTTGAAATTTTGGGATTGCGGGTTGAAATGATATATATCCACTAATATTTAATTTGCGGATTGAAATGATAAATATCCGTATCACTTGACCATAGGATAGAAAATTATATACGGACACCGTTGGTCTATTTTTTTTAAAATGATTGCCAAAGTTTAAAAGGAAATATATGGATTTTATTAAATATTGATTTTTAAATTATTATATAAAGAATTTATTTTAATATATGTGTAAAATTTATATTTTTAAAATAATATGTTTTGGAAATTTAAATTTATAAGTTAGTTTTGAAAATATAATTTTTAAGAATTTTCTTATAATTTTCTTATTTTAAAATTATATAAAATAAAATTTAATACAAATACATTTAATAATAAGATTTAATTTAATAAAATTTAATTTAATTGGTTTATAATATGTTTAAGTACCTATTTAAATTTATATTAGAATTTTAAAATAGATGTTTTATAACTTTAATAATAAAGGTTGGGAAGATAAATTAATGTTGACTAGGAATTTAAATTGGTTAATAATTGAATTTAAAAAAGAATTGATTTGAACTTATTCATTTTGAGATTTTAGAAGATATGATTGATAACTTGGTGGATAAAAAGGTGATTTAATGAATATTCTCAATTTTTAAAAAAATTGAGACTGAATATTTAATATTGATTTAAATTATAAATTGAGATTTTATTGTTATTAAAATGATTAAGTGAATATTTTCCAATTTGAATAAAATTAGAGTTAAATGTTGAAATCCAAATGAAATTTATATTGAAAATGTTTGAATATTTAAACTTTGAATCTTATTGGAATTGAAGAGATAGTTCAAACCCGGATTTGAAATCGATAAAATTTGAAATGGTTTATTGAGAATTTAAATTGAATCTTTAATCTTTTAAATTGAAAGTGTTGAACTAGGATTGATTTAAATTGAATTTTGGAGTTTAAGTTGATTTGAATCGTTTTGTGGAATTGGATGAAACAATTCTAATTTATAAACTATTTCAGTATAATCTTTTTAGATAAATATAAACTATTTTTAATTTACAACTATTTTAATATATAAATTATTTTAATATATAAACTATTTAATTTTTAACTATTTTAACATATATACTATTTTTAATATCTAATCTGGTTAAGTTGGAAGGGCTATGATTCCAAAAGTGTTATGATTTCGGAGGTGTTATAATTTTGAAAGTGTTACGATTCTAGAAATGAATATTATTTAAAGTGAATAATAATATCGAATTGGTGTGGTTTTGAAATGAATATGATATTTTGATATAAAGTATGAACTATTTGAAATAAAATGACCACGGTGTGAAATAAGCATTTGGTTGTTAAAGAGACCGGGATCGGATATTGTCATACTCTCTACCAATACAGAAAACCACTTTAACAACTATGTATGTGGTGGAGATTCTTGAAATGAAGTAGGATGGTTTGGCAGATGATTCTGTATGAGGTATTTACGTGACCCCGACTCCCGTGAGTGATCAGCTTGATGTGGCTAAAATAGGAGCTATACCGGGCCAAGTGGGGTCATTCCCCCTATCGGGCACATTTCTTCGATACCATTCTATTGCTTTTGTGATTCGATTGGATGCACCTTTGATTTGGGAGTGTGTCTCGAGGTGGGCCGTAGTAGCTGCTATACGTTACCACCAGTCCGGGAGTGCAAACGTATTTCTACCCTGGCATTGCCTCGCGTGCCTTGTCGTATGCCTTATCGCGCCTTCTACGAGTTGGTTTTGTACCGTACCTATGGGGTGTCCTCTGGGTAAACAACCGGTTTGGTGGAGCGTACGACATTGTATAGACTACGGGAATATACAAAATGTGTTAAGGGGGATATGGGTAACGCCTTAACACTATTTTAATACTTTACTTTACTATAGACACTATATATGTAGCGTATATTACTACATAGTAGATAGTTCCATGGATCCTTAAAGGATGGTAATCCCAAACATCCTTTAAGTTATTTGTATTTCAATTGACATTTCACTTGAGTTGAATTTACTGATATAAGAATGTTAATCCCGACTCGAGTGTTTTGTGTTTTGCTTTATGTTCGGGTCAGACTGAGTGTCACAGCATTTGAGACTCACCTTTGGAGATTAGAGCTTTGTTTGAAGATCTATCTATCTAACTTTCAGTTATTTCAGTTTAGTCCAGTTATTCATGTTCAGATTCGTCAGTTGCTTATGTATTAGAGATTCATTTGTATTTGAGATTCTGATGTATTTTGTTTCAGACTATGATGTTTTATAGTAGCTTCATGAACTACTATTTATCTATTCCGCTGCTTATTGTTGTAACTCTGTGTCTGTGATTCTGTGATTGATTTACTTACTATATATGATAAGTTTTGCCAAATATAAATTAACAATCTGTTGTTTTGAGCAATTCAAGTCTAACATGAGTGGATGATTGTCGATTTGAACGGTTATCATTGAAAATTGATGTATGTTAAATGTTTCTGACGATATCATTCCACATTCCATTAACAATGTATGTTAAATGTTTATGACGATATCATTGAAAATAGAAAGAAATGCTGATCTATTGTTCAAACTTCTACTTTTCCACAAAAAAGATCGCTACATATATACATCATTCAATTCTGTTGACCTAATGAATAAATGATAATATTGACAATGATCTAATACAATTTTACAGGTGGGATGATAAAAGTTGTATTTTCAATCATAACTTCCCATCCTTTCACATTGAAATTTATAATTATTTAATATGCGAATTTAACCAACGTTTTAAAATTGACATAATGTTTTGACTTGGCATATAAAAATTGTCAACAAACAATTCATGTATAAATATTTTAATTTTCAGTAAATTACTAGTTCGTATCGATGCAACCAAATAAGTTCTAGCAATACAAAAGTACATACCTCCTGAAGCTGTGCTTTAGAAATTGGGATTCTGGGTACTTAATAAGTTAATCCTGCAATGCACCAAAGATACTCTTAATTGACCAAACAACTTAAGCATGTTCTTACTAGTCCACAGTTTTAATGAATGAAGCTTGAAGAAAGATGTATTTGTTTTCATCCAATTGATCAAAATCCTAATAATATGTTCTAAAAAAATGTTAAAATCTAAAAAAAAAATAAAAAAAAATAAAAAATCTACCATGTTTAAGCTATTCCATTTGATGCGAAGCTAGAAAAGTTGAATATGTCCCAAGTCAAATTCAGCAAACAAAAGGAAGCTTCTCACACAAAGATCCAATTTCAAAATTTGTATATATAAATATAAACCAACCTTAAGAACATATTATTGGTGTAACTTGATATATTTTAAGAATGAACGTACCAGATATGTTTCGGTTATAGTATGAAGATAAGTAAATAATTACAATAATGAATTTTTTTTGAATTGGTACTTAGATACAACATGTCACTGGGACAACATATCACAAATCACATGTTAATAAATGTTCGAATCATGCTACGCAAGTTTCGAACTTATGACCTCTTGCACCAAAGTCAAATCACTTAACCACTGGGACAATGGTGCTTGTCAATAATGAAATATTATATGTTACTTCTTTCATATGTATATTAGTAATTTCATGAAAAATAATTTGCACTTATTTTCCTCTATACACATCCAATCGGACGTGCTTAGGTACTGGTTGCGACATATTTTCCTCTATATAGAAGAAGTTGAGACATCAATGCAGAAATTGGTTGATACAGTCGAAATCAAAGTGGGTTGTTTAAAAAAACTGTAAAAGCAATAAAAAAGTTGAAATGAAATTTGTGTTGCAACTAATACACGTTTCCAACTCCATATAAAATATAACAGATACTCATAATCCACCATGAGTGGAAGCGAACCAACCACTACACCAATCTCATAAACAACAACACTACATAAACAAGCACAGACATAACATCTCATATGCAAAAAAAAGTGCAAAACTCATTAATATAGGAAGTATCAAACTAAACTCAAACTCCACCATCAAAAAATATGTCACCTGTAGAAAGCTTCTTTATCATCTTTGTACTTGTCATAGCCTCATCCATGTTTACTTCACCATTAGCAGACTGTCCAGAATTTGCTGCTACTAGCAGACATGACCAACCTATCATCTTTGACTCCACACCACCAGTAATTCCAAACAATGATAATATTATACCGGAAGCTCCATTGTTGCTTCCTCCCTCACATACTGTTGCTACACCAATAATCCCATATCCAAACAATGATAGCATTGTACAGAAACACCACTAACATCAATAGCCTAAACCTACGAGCTACAATCACCATTGGTAAATCGAGTGTGACTTCTGATGTAACACTAATCCATGAATAAAGTGAACAAACATAAACAATCATGTAAAAATAAAACTTTTGAATGCTTGGATTTGAACCAATGACTTCCGCCGTATGAAAGCAATACTCTAACCACTGAGTTAAGTAGGTTATTCATCATCACAAAGGACCCATCGCCTCGGGGAATAATTGACTGTCTATGAAACATCGTTGAACGATTTAATTTTGCATTAATATCCAATGTTATGATTTTATCAAGTACTAACCCTGTCTATTCTAATTTTTTGTTATCAGAATAGTATAATAATATATTCTCTTTATATGTTGCTTTTATTCCTACGTGCTATAATAATATCAACTAACTGTGTATGCAGAATTGATAAAATCGACATTTTAATCATGTTTAGAGTTATATGAACCGGAACCACGACCCTGGTGGCAATTGTTACATTCTCCTGATCTCCAAACTAAATCCACAATACCCCCTCCAAATAAAATCTTTTATATTACTCCCATAGAATAATCTTAAGCATTTTTTTGGAAACGGGTACTTTATATACTTAAAAGGAAAAACATATAATTTCATGATATGCCTCGTTAAAACCTTGCAACCCCCCTAACCTAAATGGGTGCCTTGTAAGGAAAACGAGCACATATCATTTCCATATATTAACAGTACAACTAAGCAGTGCCTAATCCAAGTTGTCAAACAGATGGAGGAGTTTATAAACATGAAAACGCACTCAAAACCATTCGTACTAACAACTCGAATTAGCAAACTAAAAAAAGAAACCCAAATACAGAAAATATCTCGTGAAAAAAGAAATATAAAACCGAATATACAAATGCCACGCGGCAAAACCAGCAGTAATCCAGAGAAACAAAGGCACAAGAAACGAGAGCATCCAAATATCACCGAATGAGAGAGAAAGTCATACTAACTTTCCCAAAATTAGATCTAAAGAAAACTTCTATGGCGATTTACTCAAAGGCGAGTGGCGAGGAAAAATAGAACATAAGTTATCATCTCCAATTAGTGAAGCAACATGACAGAGATCAGGGAGAATAATGATGTGTGTTCTGCTCCGAGGCAATATTGAAGTTTGCAAAGATTAGTTTTATTTTTGAGTCTATCGTTTGATTACTCAAATTGTGTTGCATAAGAATCTTACAATCTTGAGTTATTAAATTGAGTCTCAATTGAGTAGGCATATCAATTCCTCTAAATACCCTATTATTTCTTTCACACCAAATATTTCAGATTAGAGAAGTGAAAGATATTTTGGTTATTTGATTGATTAAGGAGTAGTTTTTCTATCTTTGATATAAAATTTCTAGAACTTAGTTTAAGTCGTGAGTGTTACCAAGATTGAGATTGATTTTCTACATAATATTATCCAGTAATCTGCTCGAGTAAGGGCAATTAAAAAAAAGATGATCCCTATCTTCATCCTGGTTTGAGCACTTCACACATGTTTGATCTATATTTGAGTTCCATCTACTAATTCTTTCTTTTGTATTTAACTTGTTTAATCTAGCCAAAAGAGCACATATTGACATCTTGGGAGCACACACTTTATCCCAGATAATCTTTGTCCAATTATATTCTACATGTTTGTATCTGAAATAGATCCATGCCGATTTCATTATGCATTGCCCACTGATGTTAGGAATCCAACACCAATAGTCTTTTTCCATTTGATTATGAATGTTTATATTGTGAATTGATTGATGATACTGTGTGGGAACATAACCAATATGTTGTTTCCATTTGTTATTTTCAATTAGCACAGCACTTTTTTGTTACATCCACCTGTAAAAGACATTGTATTCCATCTAGCTTTGTCAATTAAAGAGGAGGCATTAAGCCATGAGCCAAACCATAAATCAGTGCTTTCTCCATTAACAATTTCCTTATTTATGAGTCCTTTGTACCACTGTCTGGCTCTTAGCAGCGATTTCCAAGTGTATGAGGCATTGGTGTCCATGGTAGTAGTCCAGAAATTCACACTATTATAGTACTTATTTTTTAGCCATTTAGCCCAAAAGGATTCACCTTGAATATATATTTTCATAAAAGATTTGCTGCATTCGCTTTAGAAATATCTTCAATTCTTCTTAAGCCAAGACCACCTTCATTTTTTATCTTACAAACATCTTCCCAACTCATTTTATAAGCTTTAGATTTCCATAGGAAGTTAGCACATAAAGAGTTAATTCTCTATATAATTGTCACTGGGAATTGGGTGAACTGTAACCAAAATTGTAGCATAGTGCATATGACAGTTTTAATTAATTCAGTTCTTCCACTAATATTCAGCATCTTACTTTGCCATGACTAATTTTTTTATTAATTTTGTCTATCAACCATCCAAAATCCCTTTCTCTTAATTTATTGTTGGATAAAGGGATGCCCAAGTAAATAATTGGTAGCCTTCGAATGTTGAGTTTAAGAATGTCAACTGTTTGATGTTTGTTTCTTGCACCCTTACTAAAAAACAAAGTGGATTTGCTAGCATTTAATTCCAGACCAGTTATGGTTTTTAGATCTTACAAAATATGTTGAATGCATTCGGCATTCTTAGTGGTAGCTTTGGTCAAGATTAAAATATCATCCGTATATAGCAAATGTGTAATCATTGGTTCTGTTTGGTATATGGGGATAATATTACCTTTTAAGTATTCCACATCAAGATATATTGTGAGAAATTCCATAGCAATAGCAAATAAATATGGTGAGAGAGGGTGACCTTGTCTTAATCCTCTCGATCTATCAATGAAACCAAAGGGTGAATCGTCAATTAAGATCGAAAAATGAGGAGGTAGAAATGCATTCATATATGAGATCTGCTAATAACAGTGGGAAACCCATCGACATCAGCATATGATGAATAAATTCTCTATTAATTTTATCATAAGATTTATGCAGATCAATTTTCAAACATAAATTGTTTGAATTTTTCCTGTTGAATCCTTTAATCATTTCATAAGCTAGCAGGGAATTCTCTGTAATTATTCTACCAGGAATGAAAGCATTCTGGTTATATGAGATAAGATCATTCATGTAGACTTTCATTCGATTGCAGAGAAGATTAGCTAATATTTTATTTGAGACATTACATAAAGAGATAGGTGTAACGTACCGGAATTTTCGACTTTCGAAAATTCGACATCGATACTCACTTTATCGACTGCCGAGCCATCGAATGCCGGAAACCCGAATAGTGATGGTTTTAAAAAGAAGAAAAAGGTAGAAGAAGAAGAAAAGAGTAGAAGAAGAAGAGAAGAAAGAAGAAGAAGAGGAGAACAACAGAACAACAATAGAAACAGAAACAATATCAGAATCTCACATATCGCAGCGGAACAATATACAATAGATAATTACTAGTCTTTTAAAACAAAGAACTATATCAGTTTATACATACATCAATCAGAGTCATATACAACAATGGACAGTTATATAACTTGTCCTCATACAGAATAGAATAAATACTATCAGATACAAATACTACGTCTCGCCATCCAGCTTGCTTCCAAAGCTCCAGAATATCCAGAATATCCTGATAATCTAACTCTAGACTGCCCGTGTGGAAATTGGTGGGCACCCAGAGTTTAGAAGGGAAACAATAAACTCCGAGTCAGTCATGGTGACTGGCGTGAGATCGTAAAACAGTTATTTATCTTTAAAATAAACAACAGAAAAATTTTAAAGTCAATTCGCAATGCTTTTGGAAAATGAAACTACCATAAGACCTCCCGCCACACACACAATGCAAACGCAGAATTAGAGGAGATTTCTTCTTATGATAGTCAAAAATGCTTACTACGCAAAATCAAATCATTTTTGATATTATTTTTAGTGCATAGTGTAGAAATCATTTCGAAAGTAGAATATAAATCTTAGCCAGCATAGGGACCATTATAGTATGCTTGCTATAGCTACCATATTAAATGGCAGGTTCTACAACTAAAACCGTACAATGCTCGTATTGTTTCTTTGGATTTCCAACAAATGGTCAGGCTAAGGAACTTCCTTTCCCACGATGGGTACGTCCATGGAATAGACGACCCGAGAACCTAACCGGATCTCTGCCAACACAAGGCCGGGTTACCTCTGCAAAAATAGGTAACTACTGACACGCGTATGCCATCCCCCGATCGTCACCGATCTTCCCGAGGATCCCCGATTCGCAACAACCACAAAGTAATAAATTTGCAGCAACCGCAGAGGTTAAGTATCTGGGCTCCATACCATGATACCACCTTTATCCAGAGGGAATGACATACACTAAGGGGCGCTACTCCCTAGAACCTTGCCGCATTCTTCCTGTTTTGACCATTTCCGGGGTGTGAGGCTCGTCGAAGTCTCGTCCACAAAGCTACGCTTTCTACAAAGCCCTGCTTCGGGTCAAACAAAAATGATCAACCTATGATCACAAAGATATAAGATCAAACAAATGATCATATCGCAAATGATCAAACACTGATCATTTCACAACAACACTCAGTATGCCACGTTACCAAATTGGGAATATATTGCTGATAAATTTTAACTACATAACCTCTAAGCTCGTACGTCTCAGAGAAGGGTGTTAAGCTAAGAGAATAAATTCTCCGCCACCAACAGATATGTATTTGAAAGAAATCAGCTTTATATCTCAACCTGTAACGTCAGACATATAATCCATACAAGTCTGTTCCGGGATCGAACAGAACCGAAGGCACTTCTCACGAAGCCCTTGCATATCCGGATAATTTCTAATCACGTTCGGACTTCCCGTCACTAAGGGTTGTAAAACCTCTAAACCGGAGATCAGCCGATGTAGAGTAACTCGACGGTAATCCTTCCGTTTTCAAAAATATCCGGTCTTCAACACCGGTCTTCAAATGCAATTCATAACGACGTATCACATATTCGGAATGGGTTATACGACCCCATGGTCCTTTCCCGGCTAACCCGAATAGTGAGCGCTTATTCAAAAATAAGTGTGGCATTCAATTTCATCCAATTTGCAACAAATACCATTCAAGGTAATTATTGATAGTCGGTTATTTAACTATCAATAAAGATGCGCAACATCATCAGATTCCAAATAATTTTCCAAATTATTTCATCTTCAAAAATATCTTTACTAGATATAAAATTTCCACACTTCAATCATTTGAAAACAATTTCAAATCAACTTCCACATTTCAATTTATCTTTAAAAGATAAAATCTCAAAACAGTTCATTTCATATTGGAAAAGCATTTCCATACATATTAAATAATAAGTAATTCACAAATCATTTATTTTCAACACTTGGAAAATATTCGATATACTTAAATCAATATTAAGTATAAATTCCATTCTTTAAGGAAATCATTCTCTTTCACAAATTTTATTTGAGTCAAAACGAATGTTACGTAAAACATCGTTACGACAACTCAAAATCACTAGTATAGGGATTCGAAATTTAGATAGATATATAAATCCCAATACTATATAAAACATTTCCTTTCGGAAATCATTTACTATAACAACAGTGTTATAGTCCACCATTTCCTTATTTTCTCGAAAACGTCTATTTCAACAATAAAATGTTGAAATCTATGGTTTCGATATTTAACACATTTTAAAACATCTTTTAAAATAATTAACTTCATTTCAAATATCACTTTCCCAAAACCATATCCATTTTCCTTAAGAATATATTCACTGTCCAAAATCGTGAATATAATTCACTTAACCAAATTTCAATATTTTCTACACATTTATTTCAAGAATTATCCACTGTCCAAAATCGTGGAAAAAATTCCCTTAATAACCTTCTATATTAAATTCATCAAATTTGATTGATTTTCGAATTTATAAAACAACGTTTATAAATTCTATTCCTATTTTCTAACAACTTCGATTTATAAATCTTCTTTATTAACAAATTCGAGTTATACTCGATATAAATATCACAAGTCCATATTATAAGTTAATAACTTATCATTCATTTTCAACTTCACAATTTATAAATCTATAAATTTCATTCACTTACGGATTCCATAATATTTCATTTTTAACACTTATAAAAACTCATTTTATCATTTCAACATTCTTAATTTTGTAGATATCAATTTCATAAATCTTTTATATAAACTGTTTACAGAAATTCAAAAATCTCAATTTAAACCATTTCATAGATTAATCAACTATTTATTCCAAAAATCACTTTTCGGTTATATTTCACAAGTCTATAAATTTTTGTAACTTTAAAATTTCATACGTTTATTTATTTGAAATAAATCAATTCAAAAATTCCATAAAACGTATATTTTCAAAAATCACTTTAAAAATCCTTTTAAAGTAAAGTCGTTATTTTTAACTTCAAAACTTGAATCCGATGATGCAACAGCACCAATTAGTCAATCACAACATCAAACATCATATATCAACATATGATAACAGAATATACATCAATATCTGTAAATAAATAAATACCGGTGAGGAATCCAGTTGGATCCCTCCAACCTGTTTCCCTGCATCTACAGACGTTAGCACAATACCAATTCCACTTCGAGGTAGAATATCGCGGTATATGGGTTTTATAAAAATAATCCGCTTACTAACGGCGCAATAGGGTCTCATCCGCTATACGAGGCGGGAAATCAATCAATCCAATATATACATATGCCAATATGTATATATTGCTATATATATATAGATATATACTACTATATCTAATATCACATCCAAGCAGTCAATCAATCAATCAATAACTGTAAAAGAAAATCCACTTTCATTTGAGTGAGAAGATCTCACCTTGATTTTCCGATAGCAATTTATAGCGATTTATTTCGAATGAAATTAAACGGACGTTTAATCTCACTCAAAATTTTCACTGACCCCGATCGTTTCCAATCCAGTTCCATCGCGAAGTACACGTCGAGATGATTCCAACGCATTTTGTTTCGTCATTTTCTGATAATGTATGACAAAGTTACGATATTTTAAACTTTATACAATTTAAATCTTAATATTATTTACAAATTCTTTAATTTTTTATACCCCTGCAATCATCTGCCGTTCAAATCATTCTCTTCCAGATCAAAGGCCATGCTTCGCACGCATTCTTCTTCCCGCTCCAGATAAAATCGCGTTCGAACATGCGTAACCCACTGCCGCCGTATCATCCAATTCACGCACCCTCCCACGTCGATCTTCACGACGATCGAAAGCCGCCATTTTGTAGCCAGAGCCGAGCCCTACCACCGCCTGGAAACCCACTCGACTCGGTCATGTTCTCGTCTCGGAATTAGAGCTCGAACGCACGGCCTTTGCGTGAGATTTGCCGCCAAACCATTGACCCAATGACGATCTCCACCGTTGAACTTGTCAATCACACTGCCCTTATCATTTTTGTAGTCGGAGTCGAAGTCTATCGAGGAGTGGATGAGGAGAAAATTGAGGGGAAGTGAGAATGTTTTCTGGCCGTGAATGTTGATAGTGGCGGCTGGCTTCAGTTTTTAGGGCTAGGGTTTTAATTTTCTAAAAATGAAGATAAAGGGGGTATTTATAGAGATTTTACGAACACTATTCATCCGGAATTTTTCCGAACTCCGATTTACGCGTGGTGACTGACGTTTCTGGGGTTTATCCCGCATTCCGAACGCAATGGAACAGGTTTCGGAACCTAATTCGATCGTATGTGTGAGATATGGCCATAAACGATCAATTTAAATTAAACCGATTTAAATCGATTTCGAGGCGTTTTGGTTTGCCCCGGACAAACGGTAAATCCAAAAATTACGAAATCTGAAATCTTATAATAATATCACTTTACGGATCCGATGAAATTGGTTTCGTCCAATTCTGAGACTGTTCGAAAATTGGCTATTTTTACAGTCGATAATTAAATATTAAAATATTCAATTTTCATAGATTAACTCCAAATTCAATTTTAAAAGTTCTATAACCTTTCTATACTCCAGTATTGTAACGATCTGGGATTTTCGCGTTCGAAAATCGACATCCATACTTTACATCGTACTCGAATGTCGTAGATTCGAGCGTTCAAATCCGAGTCGCCGGAGCTTATAACACAGTTAAGTAAATAACACAGCGGAATAAAAAGAATATAGATATACAACATCTGATACAATATCCAGATACAATGATGATACAATGAATATCTATATACATCAGAGATATGATACAACAAATAGCAGCGGAAAGAAAACGATAACATCAGCAGCGGATAATCTCCATCTTCAAAGCACTAAGCCAGATATAGCTCGAACTCCCAATAACGATACACCAAGATAAGCAAGTGCAGTCCGATCCAAAGACTGAACTAGCTTCAGATAACCTACTAATCTGACTATCTGAAAAACCAAACTCTAGACTGCTCGTGTAGAAAAATTTTGAGCATCCAGAGTTTAGGAAAGAAACAATAAACTCCGGATCAGTCATGGGACTGGTGTGAGCAACAAAAACAGTTTATCTTTAAAAACAAATAGCAGAGAATTTTAAAGTCAATTCGCAATGCTTTTGGAAAATGAAACTACCATAAGACCTCCCGCCACACACACAATGCAAATGCAGAATTGGAGGAGATTTCTTCTTATGATAGTCAAAGATGCTTACTACGCAAAAATCAAATCATTTGATATTATTACTAGTGCATAGTGTAGAAAACAATTTCGAAAGTAGAATATAAATCTTAGCCAGCATAGACATTTCGCACTTATGCCTACTATAGCTACCATGTTCAATAGCAGGTTACCACCACATTCCATGGCAGGTAATACAACTATAACCGTACAGGGCTCGTATTGTTTTGTTTGGATTTCCAACAAATGGTCAGGCTAAGGAACTTCCTATTCCACGAAAGAAACGCCTATGGCGGGACGTTCCAAGAACCAACTATTCTCTGCCAAACAAGGCCGGCAACCCCTTTTCCCAAGGGATAAAAGAAACCTCAGATATGCCACCTCCGGTCCTTTGGGACCTTTATCCGAGCGCTCGATAACCAACATCACACATCATAAAGAAAGTGTATCCACATGAGTAAGTATCTGGGCTCCATACCATGATACTACCCTTTTCCAGAAGGAATGGTCATACCCTAGGGGAGCTACCCCTGAAAACCTTGCCGCACAATTCCTGTTTCGACCATTACCGGGTTGTGAGGCTCGACGAAGTCTCGTCCACAAAGCTACGCTTTTTCAAAAAGCCACACTTTAGGTCAACAGATGATCAACCTATGATCACAAAGATAAATGATCAAACAAAAGATCATATCACAAATGATCAAACATTGATCATCACACAGCAACACTCAGCATGCCACATTACCAAATTGGGATATATCGCTGATAAATTTCAACTACATAACCTCTGAGCTCGTACGTCTCAGAGAAGGGTGTTAAGCTAAGAGAATAAATTCTCCGCCACCAAACAGAAATGTATTTGAAAGAAATCGGCTTTATATCTCAAAGTGTAATGTCAGACATGTATCCATATAAGTCTGTTCCGGGTTCGAACAGAACCGAAGGCACTTCTCACGAAGCCCTTGCAATTCCGGATAATTTTCAATCATGTCCGAACTTCCCATCACAAAAAGAGTGATATAAATCTCTATACCGGAGCAACTCAGTGCAGAGACATTCGACAGGTTGTCCTTTCATTTTCGAAAAATATCCGGTCTTCACCACCGGTCTTCAAATGCCATCCATATACGACGTATCACTATTCGGAATGGGTTATACGACCCAAAGGTCCTTTCCCGGCTAACCCGAATAATGAGCAAAATATTTAAAAACATACGGATATTGGGATTTCAATTAAGTCACAACTTAAACCCAAACTTTCTTTACAAATGGTTTAACAAATTACCATTTTAATCTTTTTAAACAAAAAAGATTCAATTCACAAAGTTCACTTAATTTCACAAAGATTCCTTCACAGATTTTCCAAATCGATTTCCATTTCAGTTTAATTAATTCGTTAAATCTTTAAATCAAAGATTTTACTAATAGCTTTCAAAACAATTCCATTTCAAATGGTTTAAACAAAACATCATTTTAAATCTGTTAAAAATAACAGATTTGATTCATAGCTTTCAAAACAATTCATAACTTGGAAAATCCATTTTTCAATTTACTTGAAATTCCTTTAATTAACTGGAATTTCATTTCTTATCTGAAAGCTTTTACCATTTAAAAACAACAGTTTTTACTTTGGAAATCTGATTCATTCATACTAGCTGAAATCCTTGGGTTAAATCCAAATTCCCAAGTTATACTTTTTAAAATGGTTAAATTCATACAAACACATTTTATATCATCTTTAGTCCCTAGTTTCAATCATAGATTTAATTTCAAACTTGAATTCAAATTTAAATCAAATTATTTAAATTTTCACAACTCGATTAAGTTATTCAAAATAACTTTTATCTTTGAGATTCCATTTCAAAAGCTTTTCATTTTAAAACCTCAGATTTTCAATTTTCAAAATCAATTGAAATTTAAAATTTCAATTTCAAAAACAAACATCAAATTTAAATTATCTGTGACTTAATCGATTTCCACGTGAAATCCATATTTGTGTGTGAAAAGGTGTAGTCCAGGGGTTCAACACAATAGTGCAACACAATGAATCATCACATATCAGAATACAGAAATATAATTCGATAAGCGGTATAAGAACAACGCTTATCGTTCATTCACAGATCATAGATATATATAAATTTCAGATAAATAAACTACAATAAAGATTACACACAAATCATAATACATCACAAAGCATCATAGATCAGAATATCAAACAATTCAATCATCCAATCAAATCCAAATATTCATAGGTAAGGTCAGTTAATTGTCTGATTGATTTAAATCAGATTTAAATTCTATGAATAAATTACTAATTCTGGTTAATTAATCATTAATTAATTATAAACCATTTTAGATAAATTATTCATTAATCCTTTATTAATTATCCTTTAATTAAAAATTCTAAGTAATTAATCCTTTGATTTATTAACAAATCAATTTACTCAAAATTTACTCAATAAATTACAAATTAATTATTTAATTCATTTTTAAAACTTTAATTAATTAATTTAAACTTCAATTTCAAATTTGATCAATATAAACCATCAATTATCACTCTCATTATCTTAATAGTGAATGATTTTAAATTCTTAATCTTAACTACTTAAATTAAACTCATTTTCTATTATTGGTTAAATTTTCACTTTCAAAATGTTTAAAACATTTATTTCACTTCCTTTGTACTTTTATTTAAAATTCCAGGTTCAAACTGACACTAATTAAATTTAACCACTTTATAAATTAACTTTAAAAAACTAAATTACGAATTAAAACAATACTTAGTTATAAAGGAATTTTTTTTAAAACAACTTTACTTAAGTAAATTATTTACTTATTTAAAATATTTAAATTTATAACTTTTTTTTCCTTTTCCAAAATCTGGGACTTAAACAAATTTAAAACTTGATAATAAAAAAACTGTTAACTGGCACTGTTCCAGACTTGAAACCAAAGACCCGAGTCCCCCCATCAGTTTTCTTCGAGAAAAATGGAGTTTTACCCGAGCCAAAACCAGTTTTACTCGAGTATGCACTCGAGTTAACCTGGGCACTGTTAAAACTGAGAAAAACTAACCTACCCGAGACAACCCTTATTTGCTTCGAGGAAAAATATGATACTACTCGAGCCAAACACAGACTTACTCGAGGATCTCTCGAGTCGAAGCTACTCGCGACCTCACTGACACGTTCACGCCACCGTGCACGTGCACGATTATTTAGTCGACTTCCGATCAACGCTGCTAGCCTCCCCAAGTCGACGACCATCTCAACATTGCCTCGACCACCGACAAATATCACCGGTCTTCTCGAATTCGAAAACGAGTTCGCAACCCAAACCTGGAACAGCGAGACCCATCACCACCCAACCTGGAACACCGCCGTACACACAATCTCGACCACCGGGCAGCTTGAAACTTCGGCTATCCACTCGTCGTCACCCTCCCTACTATCACCCGGAATTGCGTGCAACTCGATTCACGAGGGAAGGCGCTTCGATCGTTTCCCTGACCACCTTAAAAATTAGGTTAACTAACTTAAACTCTTCACCGCCGCTACCACGATGAACCGGAACACTGCCCATCATTTTTCCCCGACTCACCGTACTCCCCTCTACCTTCACGCAAAACCCCGAGCTTCAACAATTCTCCGATCACTTGAATTTGCCCCAAACCCATTCTCAGTTCAACTACGAACTGCACCCAAACTACACTACTAAAAATCACGAAACCCATCTCAAAAATCATCATTTCTAATACGCATTCAAGTTATAAATATAAATCACCATTTCATGAAGTTCGAATTTTGGCAAATTTAAGGTTGACACTGATTTTCTTGAGTTCCTGAGTTATTCATAATGCATTTTAACTTAAGTAATATCCTAGTCTAAAGTTTGAAATGAAACAAACGATATTCTTCTGAATCCTAAGTCTAAACAAAGATTTAATAGAAGAATTTGAATTTAAGTCAAGGCATGAACAAACACTGCAAACAGAAAGTTATAAGTATCCTCCTGTCTACATACAACCTACTTCAACAATTCAAAAGTATAAGCATGTAACCATACTTCACAGATACGATATTGATCACGGCAATAAACATTCATCCTAATTTATACTTTAAGTTTTTATAGTGAAGTTACTCACCAGGATTTTGTAAAAGAACAGAGCATCCTCTTATGTTGAACAGCCTGCTATTTGAAACTTGTTTTGAATTTGCTAACTGAACTTCTCTGTCTTGTTGAGTTGCTTGATGATGTTAGGAGCTTGTTTAAGTTTTTAAAAATGGAGTTTTATCTTATTTATTTTTTTGTTGAGCTCGAACTGGAATGGAAAGTGATAAAGGAAAATAGCTTATAGGCTTATGTATAAACAGGTTACAGGTTTTGTATTATTTTTTCTTTCTTCTTTTTAAAATGGTCAGAGATATTTTTATAGAAATGGAGGCTGAGATGATAATATGGTGGCTTGCATTAATGGTTTGTACAACATTTATATTTTTATTTGTTGGTATTTCTTTTGTTTTTGTTACTTGGTTTCATACTTTTGCAATACTCCTTTCTTTCTTTTGTCTGGTCTAATTGCATAATTTTCTTACAGGCTACATACATATACAAAGCCTGGTTTTTATCTATGGGTCACCTTATATTTTACAATCTTAAATTTCATCTTATATACCATGTTTTTATTTTGTTTTTATTCATAGCTTAGGTATTAATTATCACTTTATAGAATAAGTAAACTTCTATTTTTATAACTCAAATTATTATCAAATTCATTTACTTGAGATTTTTATTTCAAATCAAATGTATACACATATATATTCACATATATACAATATTTACTTTATTTATAAAAATAAATGATTTATACAGAATTTATTCAAGACTCGGGGAAACTCGCATCACTAAATCAATTGATTTTACAAATTTTTATCCAAAAATTTATTTAATTACTCAATTTAATTCAAAAATTCAATAAATTATTAATTTAAATAAATTTAAATTTCAGGGTCGTTACAAGTATGATTAAATAAAATTTTACTAATCATTTTCAATCATTTTAAACTCGATTTTCAATTATCTCTGGAATTTCACTATTTAATTTATCGATTTAATTATCAAATTAAATCCAATATTCGAAAAATAAATCATTCGACTTCTTAATTCCACTTATTAATATTTAAAATTAATTAAATATTCGAATTTTATTTATCAAAAATTCTGGGTCGTTACAAACTTTCCCCCTTAAAAGAATTTCGTCCTCGAAATTACCAAGTAAGGAAAATGGTCCTTAACTCGTCTACTATTTTTCACAATCTAATAGTTTTATCAATTTATCAAAACAAATCTTTCTATTAAAGATTCGTTATCATTCAATCTCGTTTTCCAACTTCAATTATAAGTTTCAAACAACATTGTTTAACTTCTCAATTCAAATTCGAGTTTAAATTCAAATTTTAAACTTTCAAAATTTCTCAAAATTTTTCTAACACTCGAAATTTTCGAAAAATTTCGCCAGCGTCTCCTTTGCGCGGCTAATACGGTACGACTACAAAACGTCCCTACGGACTCTTAGATTTCAAAAAGAAAAGAAAAAGCCAAGCGGCTAGACAAGAAAATCAGTAAATCTCATATTCAAATTTAAATACATACCTTTTGTTGAGCAATTCAAATTTATCTTTGAAAGTAAAATCCCAATTCCTTTATAACACCTGTATACCCTACTAGCCATTATATCTAGTTACAGCATTCAAACTATTTTGCAAATTCGATTACAAAATTTCAATATATACTTCTTATATCCTCTTTAAATTCGCTATTGAAGTTACATATTCAATTTCGTTCAATTTTTCATTTCAATTTCATTTGAATTCAATTTTATCTTTATTTATAATTATTCAATTCAATTTATTGCCTACAAATTCGAAATGAATTTTAACATTCAATTTTATTTTCTCGCATTTGCCATTGCAAATTTATTTATTTGTTCACAAGTTCTTTTATTTCAATTTGAACTTTCATTTCAATCAGATTTCAAATATTCTATAAGTTATCAACTTATTTTCACTTCGATTTATATAATCACTTATATATTCATATTACAAATTCATTTCATTAATGAATTTTAAATTTTCCAATATCTATCTGGAATTCCATTTTCATTTATAAATCACATTTACAATTCATATTTACCATTTTATTCATATATGAATTCGTTTCCTTATGCTTCCAATTCATATTTAAAATTTCTTTCGTTAAATGGATTTTTATTTAAACTTTAAACTTTACAAGTTATCAACTTCATAATATTTCATAAATATTTTTTTATAGTATTCCAGAGTCTTTTCAACATTTCAAAGCCATTTTGAAAACAATTCAAATTATCCTTTGAATTTCAAAAACAAAACCCAAATTTTTTAAACAACTTCCTTTTAAAATAATTTGGCATCAATTTCTCTTTTGGAAACCCGAAAATGAACACCAACGATGCCGCGGTCATCATCGAAGTTATCTTCCAGCGACCGAAAAGAGTTTAGAGCTTTTCATTCCGTCAAAACATTTTTCAAAACCCTTGAAATCCATTTTCAAATCAAAAAGGAATTAAACTTTCCAAATCTCCAAAAATTTCAAATTCTTTTCAAAACATTTCCAAAACTTCTCTGGAATCCCGTTTTAAATTACAATTCACATTTATAATTTATATTCTCAAATTTCATTTATATGTGAATTTATTTCTTAACTTTGGAGTTATGATTTCAATTTCTTATTCAATTTTAGTGATGATAATTCACTATTATTACTTCCTAACATCCATGCAACCATATACTATAGTACTTTATAGAAAAAACATTTCTTTTCTATACAAAAATAGTTTTGGGCAGAATTATCTCATTTACCCTATTTAAAACAATACTGTGCCGAATTGTTCTATACAAGTGTTTAGAGATCCATATCGATAGAGTTGTACGGACAATACCGACCAGAATCCATATACCACTCAACAAACCAATCATCACAATATAAAACAATTTTATATTCACTAAAAAATACGCACTCGTATCTATTATTACACTCAACTCATTCTAGAGTACTACTGACTCTATCTCTAATGAGTAACACCCAACAGAGCAGGGTTGTCGCTTAACCATATGCTCTGATACCACTCTATCACGTACCGGAATTTTCGACTTTTGAAAATTCAACATCGATACTCACTTTATCGACTGCCGAGCCATCGAATGCCGGAAACCCGAATAGTGATGGTTTTAAAAAGAAGAAAAAGGTAGAAGAAGAAGAAAAGAGTAGAAGAAGAAGAGAAGAAAGAAGAAGAAGAGGAGAACAACAGAACAGCAATAGAAACAGAAACAATATCAGAATCTCACATATCGCAGCGGAACAATATACAATAGATAATTACTAGTCTTTTAAAACAAAGAACTATATCAGTTTATACATACATCAATCAGAGTCATATACAACAATGGACAGTTATATAACTTGTCCTCATATAGAATAGAATAAATACTATCAGATACAAATACTACGTCTCGCCATCCAGCTTGCTTCCAAAGCTCCAGAATATCCAGAATATCCTGATAATCTAACTCTAGACTGCCCGTGTGGAAATTGGTGGGCACCCAGAGTTTAGAAGGGAAACAATAAACTCTGAGTCAGTCATGGTGACTGGTGTGAGATCGTAAAACAGTTATTTATCTTTAAAATAAACAACAGAAAATTTTTAAAGTCAATTCGCAATGCTTTTGGAAAATGAAACTACCATAAGACCTCCCGCCACACACACAATGCAAACGCAGAATTGGAGGAGATTTCTTCTTATGATAGTCAAAAATGCTTACTACGCAAAATCAAATCATTTTTGATATTATTTTTAGTGCATAGTGTAGAAATCATTTCGAAAGTAGAATATAAATCTTAGCCAGCATAGGTACCATTATAGTATGCTTGCTATAGCTACCATATTAAATGGCAGGTTCTACAACTAAAACCGTACAATGCTCGTATTGTTTCTTTGGATTTCCAACAAATGGTCAGGCTAAGGAACTTCCTTTCCCACGATGGGTATGTCCCTGGAATAGACGACCCGAGAACCTAACCGGATCTCTGCCAACACAAGGCCGGGTTACCTCTGCAAAAATAGGTAACTACTGACACGCGTATGCCATCCCCCGATCGTCACCGATCTTCCCGAGGATCCCCGATTCGCAACAATCACAAAGTAATAAATTTGCAGCAACCACAGAGGTTAAGTATCTGGGCTCCCTACCATGATACCACCTTTATCCAGAAGGAATGACATACACTAAGGGGCGCTACTCCCTAGAACCTTGCCGCATTCTTCCTGTTTTGACCATTTCCGAGGTGTGAGGCTCGTCGAAGTCTCGTCCACAAAGCTACGCTTTCTACAAAGCCCTGCTTTGGGTCAAACAAAAATGATCAACCTATGATCACAAAGATATAAGATCAAACAAATGATCATATCGCAAATGATCAACCACTGATCATTTCACAACAACACTCAGTATGCCACGTTACCAAATTGGGAATATATTGCTGATAAATTTCAACTACATAACCTCTGAGCTCGTACGTCTCAGAGAAGGGTGTTAAGCTAAGAGAATAAATTCTCCGCCACCAACAGATATGTATTTGAAAGAAATCAGCTTTATATCTCAATCTGTAACGTCAGACATACAATCCATACAAGTCTGTTCTGGGATCGAACAGAACCGAAGGCACTTCTCACGAAGCCCTTGCATATCCGGATAATTTCTAATCACGTCCGGACTTCCCGTCACTAAGGGTGATAAAACCTCTAAACCGGAGATCAGCCGATGTAGAGTAACTCGACGGTAATCCTTCCGTTTTCAAAAATATCCGGTCTTCAACATCGGTCTTCAAATGCAATTCATAACGACGTATCACATATTCGGAATGGGTTATACGACCCCATGGTCCTTTCCCGGCTAACCCGAATAGTGAGCGCTTATTCAAAAATAAGTGTGGCATTCAATTTCATCCAATTTGCAACAAATACCATTCAAGGTAATTATTGATAGTCGGTTATTTAACTATCAATAAAGATGCGCAACATCATCAGATTCCAAATAATTTTCCAAATTATTTCATCTTCAAAAATATCTTTACTAGATATAAAATTTCCACACTTCAATCATTTGAAAACAATTTCAAATCAACTTCCACATTTCAATTTATCTTTAAAAGATAAAATCTCAAAACAGTTCATTTCATATTGGAAAAGCATTTCCATACTTATTAAATAATAAGTAATTCACAAATCATTTATTTTCAACACTTGGAAAATATTCGATATACTTAAATCAATATTAAGTATAAATTCCATTCTTTAAGGAAATCATTCTCTTTCACAAATTTTATTTGAGTCAAAATGAATGTTACGTAAAACATCGTTACGACAACTCAAAATCACTAGTATAGGGATTCGAAATTTAGATAGATATATAAATCCCAATACTATATAAAACATTTCCTTTCGGAAATCATTTACTATAACAACAGTGTTATAGTCCACCATTTCCTTATTTTCTCGAAAACGTCTATTTCAACAATAAAATGTTGAAATCTATGGTTTCGATATTTAACACATTTTAAAACATCTTTTAAAATAATTAACTTCATTTCAAATATCACTTTCCCAAAACCATATCCATTTTCCTTAAGAATATATTCACTGTCCAAAATCGTGAATATAATTCACTAACCAAATTTCAATATTTTCTACACATTTATTTCAAGAATTATCCACTGTCCAAAATCGTGGAAAAAATTCCCTTAATAACCTTCTATATTAAATTCATCAAATTTGATTGATTTTCGAATTTATAAAACAACGTTTATAAATTCTATTCCTATTTTCTAACAACTTCGATTTATAAATCTTCTTTATTAACAAATTCGAGTTATACTCGATATAAATATCACAAGTCCATATTATAAGTTAATAACTTATCATTCATTTTCAACTTCACAATTTATAAATCTATAAATTTCATTCACTTACGGATTCCATAATATTTCATTTTTAACACTTATAAAAACTCATTTTATCATTTCAACATTCTTAATTTTGTAGATATCAATTCATAAATCTTTAATATAAACCGTTTACAGAAATTCAAAAATCTCAATTTAAACCATTTCATAGATTAATCAACTATTTATTCCAAAAATCACTTTTCGGTTATATTTCACAAGTCTATAAATTTTTGTAACTTTAAAATTTCATATGTTTATTTATTTGAAATAAATCAATTCAAAAATTCCATAAAACGTATATTTTCAAAAATCACTTTAAAAATCCTTTTAAAGTAAAGTCGTTATTTTTAACTTCAAAACTTGAATTCGATGATGCAACAGCACCAATTAGTCAATCACAACATCAAACATCATATATCAACATATGATAACAGAATATACATCAATATCTGTAAATAAATAAATACTGGTGAGGAATCCAGTTGGATCCCTCCAACCTGTTTCCCTGCATTCACAGACGTTAGCACAATACCAATTCCACTTCGAGGTGGAATATCGCGGTATATGGGTTTTATAAAAATAATCCGCTTACTAACGGCGCAATAGGGTCTCATCCGCTATACGAGGCGGGAAATCAATCAATCCAATATATACATATGCCAATATGTATATATTGCTATATATATATAGATATATACTACTATATCTAATATCACATCCAAGCAGTCAATCAATCAATCAATAACTGTAAAAGAAAATCCACTTTCATTTGAGTGAGAAGATCTCACCTTGATTTTCTGATAGCAATTTATAGCGATTTATTTCGAATGAAATTAAATGGACGTTTAATCTCACTCAAAATTTTCACTGACCCGATCGTTTCCAATCCAGTTCCATCGCGAAGTACACGTCGAGACAATTCCAACGCATTTTGTTTCGTCATTTTCTGATAATGTATGACAAAGTTACGATATTTTAAACTTTATACAATTTAAATCTTAATATTATTTACAAATTCTTTAATTTTTTATACCCCTGCAATCATCTGCCGTTCAAATCATTCTCTTCCAGATCAAAGGCCATGCTTCGCACGCATTCTTCTTCCCGCTCCAGATAAAATCGCGTTCGAACATGCGTAACCCACTGCCGCCGTATCATCCAATTCACGCACCCTCCCACGTCGATCTTCACGACGATCGAAAGCCGCCATTTTGTAGCCAGAGCCGAGCCCTACCACCACCTGGAAACCCACTCGACTCGGTCATTTTCTCGTCTCGGAATTAGAGCTCGAACGCACAGCCTTTGCGTGAGATTTGCCGCCAAACCATTGACCCAATCACGATCTCCACCGTTGAACTTGTCAATCACACTGCCCTCTTCATTTTTGTAGTCAGAGTCGAAGTCTATCGAGGAGTGGATGAGGAGAAAATTGAAGGGAAGTGAGAATGTTTTCTGGCCATGAATGTTGATAGTGGCGGCTGGCTTCAGTTTTTAGGGCTAGGGTTTTAATTTTCTAAAAATGAAGATAAAGGGGGTATTTATAGAGATTTTACGAACACTATTCATCCGGAATTTTTCCGATCTCCGATTTACGCGTGGTGACTGACGTTTCTGGGGTTTATCCCGCATTCCGAACGCAATGGAACAGGTTTCGGAAGCTAATTCGATCGTATGTGTGAGATATGGCCATAAACGATCAATTTAAATTAAACCGATTTAAATCGATTTCGAGGCGTTTTGGTTTGCCCCGGACAAATGGTAAATCCAAAAATTACGAAATCTGAAATCTTACAATAATATCACATTACGGATCCGATGAAATTAGTTTCGTCCAATTCTGAGGCTGTTCGAAAATTGGCTATTTTTACAGTCGATAATTAAATATTAAAATATTCAATTTTCATAGATTAACTCCAAATTCAATTTTAAAAGTTCTATAACCTTTCTATACTCCAGTATGATTAAATAAAATTTTACAAATCATTTTCAATCATTTTAAACTCGATTTTCAATTATCTCTGGAATTTCACTATTTAATTTATCGATTTAATTATCAAATTAAATCCAATATTCGAAAAATAAATCATTCGACTTCTTAATTCCACTTATTAATATTTAAAATTAATTAAATATTCGAATTTTAATTATCAAAAATTCTGGGTCGTTACAATAGGTCTAAAATCAGTCATATCAATCGCATTAGGTTTTTTTGGAATGAGGCATATTAAAGTATGATTGATTTCTCTGATAATTTTCCCCGATTGAAGAATACCATTCATGGTATTCCAGATATCATGTTGATTTGCTCTCAATAAATTTTATAAAATTTTGAGTTAATACCATCTAGTCCGGGGGAGCTATTATCATTAATCTAGAAAATAGCAGTTTTAATTTCCTCTGGCTAAAATGGTTTGCATAGATTATTTTTTGCATTTTCAGATAGGATTTTCTTGCAAGTTATGTCTAGAAATTGGTATGAAGCTCGTGACGATGAAAAAAGATCTGAAAAGTAGTTAATAGCTACATTCGCTATTTTTTCTGATGCTGATGACCAAGAACCATTATCATTGAGAATGTAACTACCCCTTCGTTTAGGTTAAATGACATTGATTTTGGAGAAGAAAAATTCTGTTGGTTTATCTCATTTTGTCAGCCAGTTAATTTTCATTCTTTGCTCATTTTCGACTGCAATGTTCCACATATTAGCATGAACCTAATCATACTTCATAGTATATTGTTCCATAAGTCTGTCATTCAAAGGATCTCAAACTAATTGATTATAAATCTCTTTAGTTTCTTCCTTTAATTTATCAAGATCTGAGTATATATTAGTTTTATTTAATGCCTAGGTTTTTAAGGCAGCCTTAAAAACCTATGGTTTGTAAAGTAGCTTGTGAAGAGGATTACCTGAAAATTCCTGCACTAGAGCATGCTGAAGGGAGGCTTGGTATCCCATCTGGAGGTGCCACGAATTATTATACTTGAAAGGTATGTGTCTTCTCTTATTATGGTGTATTGAAAGCTTTATCATGATGGGGGTGTGATCACTTAATGAGTGATAACCAAAATTAATTCCGAATTGAGAAAAATTGTCCATCCAGAAATTACTAACAAAGAATCGGTCTATTTTACTATGAATAGAGAAGTGGGAACCTCCTCCCCATGTAAAGTAGTTTCCGGAGAAATCTGGTTCCACTAGTTTAGAATAGGAATTACGATCTATAAATTCTTGATCACCTGTAGCATTGTTTATACCATTCGCCCACCACTATCCATGGAAGCTTAACACTCTTAGTTTGATCAATAATATACTTCCATAATTCTTTATGCCTCATATCATCATTAAAGGCATACACCGTGGTACATATCACACTTTAGACCACTTGCATTATGTAAAATACAAGAAATGTATTGGTCATTCGTATGTAAAATTATGTTAGACCATTGTGTAGAGTCCCATAGGATTAGAATACGACTTTTCTAATCATTTAGAATATTATGTGAGAATTTCTAGTTTTTATGGATTTTTTTCATAAATCTATCAATACTGTCTACTGATAGTTTATTTTCAACAATTCCAATAAAAGAGAATCTATTACTCTGAAGGATCCGAATCATTTCTAGTTGTTTGGCTGGGGCATTCATGCCCCTAATGATCCAAAATAGGAACTCCATTTATATGTTGTTTTCAGGGTTGCTACCGCCTTCCGAGGGGAGGGGGTAGTCCCCAATAACTTGGCTTTTTTTCGAATTTTTGTTTTTACCTTTCAGTTGATTAACAAGGGTTGACCATGCAGGGTTGTCAACAACGTCAGAATTGGCTGTGGCTTTAAACTCGAAGGGTACTTACTCAGCTATAGTTTTGCGCGTTGTTCTTGATCTGGAGATTCGCAGAGGCTCAGAGGTTTGATCAAGTATATCACTTTGGTTCCAGTTCTGTAATGTCTTCAGACATTTCATCTGCTCCACTATTAGGCTCCTTTGTGGCTTTACTTGATGATTGTTTTTCCTTATTTATCCCTGTATATATATCATTCTGAATTAGGTTTGTAATAATAGTCGAACTAGGATTGTTCGATTGGACATTTTGGCACTCATAACTGGGATTTTGTTTAGGGTTATTACTACTTTCATTATGAATACTGATGTTATGGAGATTATTCTTTTCTGGAAAGATTAAACTCGGTTGTGTGTTAGTGCAACTTGTACTGTTTATTTGTAAGTTATCCAAGTTATTACCAATATTCACGTCTAAGTAATCCTTCGATTGATTCTGAGAATTCGTTTTAGGCATCCAAACCCTATTAAATTGCCAATGATTTTTAGCATGACCAAAACTTGAGCAGTTCAAACATACAGATGGTTTCCATTCATATATCACCTCTTGCTAAATCACTTTATCATTTTTGGTTATAATAGGAATTTTATTCGGAAATTTAAAAGCTTTATTGATTTCAATTAACACTCTAGCGTAAGCAATTTTGATGATACCTTTAGTGAATTTATCCAACCTAATAAGGGAACCAAGAACCGAGACCAATCCCCTCTTCCGTTCAATAGTCAAGCGGAAGATTAGGGAATCTTATCCAGATTAGAATGGTATGAAGAAGTTCTTTGTTGAGCTGCATTCCAAGAGACTACCTCTTCATCATCATTAACTTTTTATTGTAGTAATAAGGACCTCCTTCTAATATTTTATCATAGTCTAGTTTCTTGTTGAATTTAATAACATAAAATCCATTTTCCTTAAAGAAATCGTAAATTCGTCTTCTGGTTTCCATACTGAAATTATATAATCTTTGAAATATGGGTAATATGGCTTAGGACCGACAACGTATACCACTAAGGCATTGTCCCACTGTTTTTTAACATCTTGAACAACTTCAGCCATCATTTTGGCGCATTGCATAGAGGTGAGTTCGCGAGGCTGATATAATTTTAACGGGATGGATATTGGAATATTATTACCTTTTACAACTTCATTCCATGCCCGGCTTGATGAGGTAGAAAAATTCCATTTGCTGATAATAGATTTGTTAACAGTTTGAGGGGGCGATCACCAGTATTAGTAGAAGAAGCGAGATGTTGGCGGCTGTTATGGTGAAGGTGAGATCTATAGTCTTGTGTTGAGATTCGTTAGTTGAGGGTTTAGAACGACCCGCTTGAGAATCTTATTAGATAATCGTTTCCACTTACGAGATATCACCGGAGTAAATCCTTCTTCATCTTCAACAGCAGAATTCCCATAAATCCACGAGCAATTCAACATAAAAATCATTCCCTATGTTATACTACACGATAGTTAATATTGATTAATATGATGTAGCAATGTTGTCGGATTAAGAAATAACGTGTTTATTTTCGAAGATGTTAATAATAACATTCAAATATCTTTGTTCATTGATCAATAGAGGAAAAAATAGTTTATTTTGATGGTAAAATTTGTATTAACAAAATCTCCATTGTGCAAATGATTACAAAACCTTTTGGAAAGCCGTTTCCATCTATTGTAGGCTTGCGCTGTCTTTGTTGATACTCTTGAAGCTTCTGCCATGGACAACTAAAAATTTAAACCTTGGAACTTTGCTGCTTAAACTTGAAAGCAGTAGTTTTTTTATACATTGGCGATACAATCCTCAGTTATAATTCATCATGTTTTATTCATTCATTTATTACCTTAACATTGTAATATTATATTCTATTGTTTATGTAGTATGTTATGAATGCTATTAAGCTCCCAACAGTTTGCACATGTAATTGTACTTTAAATTAAATTTATGGGCAAGTTCATGAATTTTATGGAAAGTTTACATGAATATGAAATTTTGACAGTAAAATAAATGAACTACTGCTACTGCACAAACTGAGCAAGCAGTGACTAATGAGGTGCAGCCTACTACCAGTATTAATGGGGTGCGGCCTACTGCCAATACTAATTAGATGTAACTTACCAGAGAAGATAAGGAAATATCAAAACAAGTACACTTCCTCTATATAATCACTTTTACTCAATTAGCAAAGGCAATATAACTTGTAAAGTTGTCCTATGTAATCATGTTTACTCAAACATAGAGAAGTAATATAATTTGCTTAATTTCAATTCTTCAACAAATCTTATTTTCTATCTTTCCTCTAAATTAGTTATGATTTAATTTTGATTTACTCTTCTCGTACAAAGCACAAGCCCTGGCTTTAAACTAAAGAAAGAAGCAATTGTGTGATGCCTACCAAAATTTTCCATTTTTACATTGTACAATAAGAGAGCTTCTATGGAACAAACATGTCAAATTGTTCCTTTATTCTAATTTTGTGAGAGTCCGTTTGTCATAACTAAATGATAATATCGGAACAACAAATTATAACCACAGGTATTTTGGTTTATAGAATATGGTCTTAAGCTGAGAATTAAGACTACTGACCATATTACTCAATTCATGTAACATACAACTAATTTGGTGCAATTTTCTCATGAACCAGTACAACCTAAAAAATATGGGAATGATTTGATATGCAGGTTAAACGAGTTTTATCTGGTGTTAGGATTTACTAATGGAGAGTTAAAATATGCCAAAATGGCAAGTATTACTTAGGAAGAACTATCATCTAAACTAAAAATTGAAGAACACAATAATGACCATACTATTATTTGCAATCAGCATACTGTTTCAAGGCTATAGATAGGAATGTCTAAAATTGACGGTGCATAAATCACAAAAATCAAAATTATGATACCACTACATTGTTCCATCTAGTATTATTTCAAACAAAAACATTATATAAAAAGGATAATTCATTGTCATGTAATCATGGAGATGCCAGTGAACGTATGAAGATTGAAAAAGGTAAATTGGAATCTAGTGTTTGCCATAATCATTAGTCATTATCACACAAACAACAAACAACAAAAAAATTAAATTAAAATCAACGTGTTAGAATAAAATTAGCAAATTAACATGATACATGAAAAGAAATCAAAAATTGAACAAGTTATGGAAAATCGATCAATCATATAACTAATTGCCATAAAATAGAGAAAGGTAAGGTGTTTAATAAAAATAATACCTTATAGAATTCCATGGAGCATGGAATAGTAAGAGACTTTCTTTAGATCCGAAGAGAGATTGTTATGGAGCTAAGCTATCTTGTTCACTTACGCTAGACAGCAAGCTTTCCCTTCTAGATCAGGAGAGATCGACGCTGAGTTAATCATCCCACTATGGAACGAAAGCTATGGAGGCAAGGTCTGATTTGCTTACCCTAGAACACAGAGAACAGTACATCTCCAGATCTTGAAGACTTCCCTACGAATCGATGGAATTGAGATTAGTGATGTTAGGATTTTGGTTGGGAAAGCTAGGATTTGGATGGGGAAATTTCGGATTTAGCTCTCTTTGAATGAAAATTGAAAAATAAAAACAGTGCAAATGAAAATGAATTTCGGACCAAAATAAATGCAGCCACCTAAATGTTTCATGTCCCGCCAAATATTTTAATATTAGCAGTGATTCATCTTTCATCGACACGTCTTTAATAAACAATAGTTGCATCTAAACTTGAAACGCTGCTATATTGTGCTACTAATACTATTTTTTCTTGTAGTGATAGAAAACAATTTTCTATATGAAAATACATTTCTGAATAGAAATCATTTTTCTTATTCCAATATATTAAGTATCAATTATTATTATAATTCTCGTTTCCAATGTTTCTCTATGAAGCAGAAGTGACTATTCATTCTCTTCATCCCAACTGTATCTTAAATTACATCTATTCTTATACATTCCTTTTCCTTTCAAATGGTCAAACTATTCAAAAGAAAACCTTACTACAATATCATAACAAATTCTTTACAAAAGCACATTCGAATATCCTTAACAATTAAGGACATCAAATATGTTGCACTTTACGTAAACCGATCAAAATGACATTTCAGCGATCGAGTTCTAAGATCTATCTTGTAGTTTTTGGTCTTGTGTTACATTAACACAATATGATCCATTTGTAATCAATCAAGTTGAATGCATTATCTCAAAAATACTATTTATTATCTTATTTCCAATGAACTATATTCGTTGAAGTATCATACATTACGAACTGTGACCGTTCACCATATAACATTTATAAATGATAGTACATGGATCAAATATCCATAGTCTTGTATTGCTTTTAGAGTTCGAAACTCATAGAGTGCAATACATGGTCTCAATCAATTAAGCATGCAAGTGACCATTTTACGAATGTATTAAGTAGCTGTAGAAATTAGACACTTGCATGAGTATATAAAAAATTAACATGAAATAGACATTTAATAGTGGGTATTATATATCCATTTGTCAACTTTCAATTCAGTTCGTTTGTATATGTTAATTGATAAATGTCTTATCAATCATATTAAATGCACAAAATTATCACTATAGATAATTATAACATTATTTAACATATGTTCTTACAATATTAGAAAAGTTAAATGTTACCAATTCATTTTTCTGATAAGGCTCCTACTAGTCTTTTATGTTTCTCCAAACCCGAAGATGAAACATAGAAGTTTTTCGACATCACTAGTGGGTGTTAGGACTCATCTGTCTTGGTATTCTGACCTTGAGTTTGCTCGACAAAGCATAGTCCCACAAACGATGGATAACTCCTTATCGATTGTATTACATACAACTCCTAACCTATTTTTCCTTGTCCAAATCTCATTTCGACCTTGAGTTTGCTCAACAAATCGAAAGAGATTATTCACTCATACCTACCACATCGCGACGACCTAAGTATGGTATATGTACCTTGAGTTTGCTCAACAAATACATGTAGTTATTTTACCTCGTCTATTCAATATATTAATAATACTACACATAACATCCCTAGCTTGAGTTTGCTCAACAACTAAGGAGTATGCAAGTAATTTATTAATATATATATATGGTAGAGAACAACATTATATTGAAGATTTATAATCTTTAGTATATTATATTGAGTGATGTCGACTTATGGAATAATGTATTTCATATGAAATAATTCCGTGATTCAAGCGTGAGACACATCAGAAATTACAGCATAAGTCATTTACATATGTATTTATTCCTTAAGTTTATTTGGGTTTCTTTAATGTTGAACCTTTAGTTCATACATTCATATTATATAAGTTTCATTATTATATAACTTTTATATTTTAATTAACTTATACAATAATCTTATGTATAACATTTTATTAATTAAATCTTATTTAATTAATTAACTCTTTAATTGATTTTAAATTAGTATTCCAATACAACTTTTTACATTGGACATATCTACTACAACCATTATAGTAAGACACATATATCTTATATATATGCATATTTTTTAGTTAATTAACTAACCTTTAATTACTTTATTAATTAAACAATTTTAATTAAATTATATTAGTTTCAAAAATTTATCTTATATACATACATGTATGCTTATGTTATCTTAAACACTTTAAAATAACATAACATATATCAACATACATAATACATGCATAAAAATATTAATTAATAAACTTATTTAATTAATTTATATTATTAATCTTATTAATAATTTCAAAATTTCAAAATTAATATTTACGTAGTTTCAAACATTTTGAACTTTTCGATACATTTTCAAACATTTTGAAAATTTGTGTTATATTATAATCTTTTATAATAAACATGTTTTATTTTAAATTTAACTTTTAAATTTAAAATCTTATCTTAATTTTCAAAACCATTTTGAAAACTAGCCCAAGGCCCAATTAAATTCGGTCTTTTTTGTTAGGGGTAACCTTTGGGCTTACTCCACCTTTAAGGCCAAGCTGGTAACTAGGTAGGACATGGCAGTTGATTATCCAATTCCAATCCTAGACATTACCTTTCTAGACACCGTACTTAATGGGCAAGCTTAATTAGTTAGCTCTAACATGATTAATTTAGACTGCATAAGCTACTAGGCTCTGATACCATTTTTAGAACTTGGCCAGCCTAGGTGAATTTCAAAATTTTTACCATTTTGGATCATTATTGGGACTATGAAGTCTAAATGCATTTAGATCTTATCTAATTTTTCTTTTAAATAAAATCAACATTTTATTTAATATGGTAATTTAAGTATCTTTAAATATACAAATGTATGTGATATCATGAATGTATCAAATACATTCATTTTTGTCAAGTGTAAATGCGCTGTATTAGTGGTGTATATATGTATAAATAAAAAATGTAAAAATAAATTAAGAGAAAGAATTATTTGTTTAATATGAAAGGAGAGAAACATATCATTTCTTTCAACATTTAACTATGACAATTAATACATTAAATGATATTTATTACTTATCAATCAAATCTACACATGGGTATGATAGAATATGAAAAGAGGGAAACCTATCGTTTCTTTCACCGTTTAACTATGACAATCAATACATTAAATGATATTTTTTACTTATTAATCAAATCTACACATGGATATGATATAATATGAAAAGAGGAAAGCCTTTCATTTCTTTCACCATTTAGCTGTAATAATTAATACTTAAATGACATTTATTACTTAATAACAAATCTACACATGCCTTTGTTGTCTAAATTTTGTTAATGAAATATATGCATACACTCATAATATTTATGGATACATACATACATACATACAAAGTGAAAACCCACTAGTTGTTTTAAATAATTTGAAATCCTAAATTAACATTAACAGAAAAATTCCAATTGAGAAAATGTTTTTTTTTAAAATGGTTGCATTATTGCTCATAATCTTTGTACAAATTTGATTTAAACAAAACATTTATATTACATATAACTGATAATTAAAATTTAATAATTTGAATCTGAAAGCTTATATTTGCAAATGATGTAGCGTATGGTATATATGTATATACATTTGTACAAAAGAGTTTTGGTTTTAAAGTTAAAAGTTTTCATTAAAGTTTTACTTTAGGAATGAAACAATACATCAAACTTTACACAAAACTTAAATATAGAAAACAAAAAATAATTAAAATTTGCACTAAAGTCCATTCATTAATAATAAATCAAGGTATACACTTTTGTTTTAAGAAGAATTGTAACAATTGTACAAAAATTTAACATATGTAATTAAAATCAGATTCAAGGAATGGTAAATAACTAACGTGCACGTGCACACACACACATACACACATATAATCCATTAGCATTTGAATGAGTAAAGATAATCTCATAGTATACCCAAATCTCATTCAAAGTCAATTTTTAATTTCATAACTATCTACAATAAAATAAAATAAATTTGAACATGGTAGGCATGCGTAAATTTGTGATAAGAAATTACAGATCCAAACAACACAGAGAATGACGATAATTTATCAAAAGTAATATAAGATTCAAGACATGTCGATATATCATAAACATACATTAAAAGGAAATGATAAACAAACATAGATCAAAATAATAGTACAATAAACATGTAAATATCTAATTATATGCACATATAATTACCTTAGGATGAAGCATGTAGAAACACCTTGAATGATAGAAAAATACCTAGATCTGATTGATCACTCTCTAGATCCGATAAACCTTGCCCTTCATCACACCTTAATTTGTGGCTTCTCCTCAGATTTCAAAAATCACCATCCCACTTTGAAAGAGAAAAATGAACCACCCTTTTTCATTTAGTTTGATGTTGATTTGATTTTTTTTTTGATTTTTTTTCTTTTGGACGAAGTTTCAGCTATGGATGAATGATAGAGAAGAGGAAGAAATAGAGAACAAAAATGAAAGTCACATTCTTTTCTCCGTACATTCAAAAATGAGGAGGTTTTGTTTTTAATAAAATTAAAGGAACCTTTTCCTATTCTCATATTTCCTCTTTTTAAATTTCAATTAATCTCATTAATTGATTTCCTCCTCTTACCATTATATGGCTGATCCAAGCACATTCCAAATATGCAACTATTCCAAATAAAAGAAAACAACTTTTACGTAATTATTTTATTATTCAAAACATGTTTTAAAATTATACCGATATCACATATCGATATATGCAAATATAACATTTATAAATGGATTAAAATAATTACCAACAACATTCGAAACATCAAATAAATTAACAACAATTAATATTTCATAAATATTAATTAATTTAATCAGTTTTCAACATTTTACAAACAAATTTAATTGTGTGGTTTTCGAAGAAATCACAAATGTGGTTGTGCGACTCAGAGATGTGAATTCAGTCGGCGATTAATATTGAACAATTCAAATATTAATGTTCACACATCACTTAGCAGGTGATATGACAGTTTTGCTGAATTCATCACTTATAGGTCTTTTCGGTAAAATTAAATTTTACTTATTATAAGCGGTACCTAATGGTGACATGTATTTACATCAATTCTCTTCGTCAAAACCATATCACATTAGAACTTTTGGAATTTGGTAATGGTCAAATTCCAATATCATCCACATTCAACTAGTTCAAACACAAAGTCCTTGGTTCAATAATAACCATTATTATTAACTAAAATGCTCTGACCAAAGACTTTGACTTTGAGTTGACCATGATACTAACCCCATATAACCGAGGAGATGAATACTCTCTTGAGTAGTGCTTCACTTCCAATATTTCCACTTGACCCAAATATAGTCATCAATGGAACGCCATGCCATGATTTGACTATAATCAAAGCCGAGCTTTCATATTGAAGATCCACAGTATTCTCAAGTCGAGAGAACTGTGTAAATCAGTCACATCGATATTTTCTGTTTGACCTTAGTTATATTAACCAACAAAAAACTATTGAATGAGTCATTCCTTGGTTATCCAATAACTATCAGTACGTAACCCCTAGGTGCCCCCAACAGTCATGAGTAATACACTGCCCAAAAGTTGGAGAGCGTTATATATTCTAGTCTCAACGGATACATCGATATCCACTACAAGAAAATTACTAATCAATAGCATCTTAGAATAGCGTTTAAAGGCACAACGCTATTTTAGTCTCATGATAACTAGTACTAAAAAAACATAAACGCTGTATAACGAACTCTTATTATGGGTTTCCAATTTATTCCAAAGGCTGCCTTTTTTAGTATTATTCCCACAATTCTACTTTTCACACTTCAAATGTCCTTCTCGTTCTTCCCTAGAAAATTTAAAACCTAAAAAAACTAAATCAGGTACGATGCTCGCACACATGTTGCCGCTAGTCATCTCCATCATATTCCTTCATTTCGAACTCAATCAGTTATGATTTTCGAAACTGTACCTACTTATAATATTTCCTCTTCTTCCAATTTATATTCGCTTAGTCATTAGGTTTTGATCTCTTTCAGAACTATCATGCTTTTGTGCATATTGATTTATTTGATTTCTTACATCGTTCAATTTCTTTCAATAGTTATAAGATCTTATATCTTGTCTGTCACTCAATTTACCCTAATTGTTCCAACTGCTATATTCAATAAAAACATATTTCTTTATGCTTTCTTGCAACTTTCAGCATCTCCTGGAAAAGACACTGAAATATGAGTTGCATTCTAGGTAGTTTAACTGTAATATATTTATTTTTTAATAATTTAGTTCAGATTTTGTTTGTTCCTAATTTTAGTATTTTAGAGGGTGGGATATGTAATTTTGTTTGTCTTCGTTAATAGTTGGTTTAATTGGGGTATAAACTTAATTGAGTTGGTTAAGTTGTGCTGCTAAATATAAAAATGGATTAAGAGGTTCTCACATGGTTTGTTTGTTGTTGTTGTTGGACGTTATAAGAATGATTAACTTTTTGCTAATTTATATTTTTTAATAGGTTGTTTAGATTATAATGTTCCTTTTCCAATAGGTTGTATATTATTACTTTTAATTAGTATTTTAACTATGTTTTACTAGCTCTTCTTATAAAACGAAGTGTAGAAAGCAACTTCAACATGCTCTATCGCTGCATTTTACAACTATAACAACAACATGAGTCAAAAGAGTTTCATAACTCATTTCATCGGTTTCTAGCAGATACATTAGAAAACGTCATATACCACAAATGAAAATATTTCTGATATGATTTAAGTCAGAGTAAATGATTTATTTAATGTGAAAACTACTTTTCTACCTGGTTATTTTTGAATAATTAATACTATTATCATGCTTACTTACCATAGAGTATTATGATATAATTGCTTTTCTTGGATCCAAGCATAATAGAAATTCTTTCAATCCTAAATTTAATGTGACTACGTTACTACATGTATAATCTGAATATTGTTTCTAACACGTGATGGGTAGGAGAGTAGTGCCTGAAATAGTTCCTGAACCTAAAATAGTTGCCAATAATGCAAATGGTGCAGATTCTGTTGTTGCCACTATATATATTGTTGACATTTGCATAGAGACTCTCTTCTATCCCTGATTACTAAGAATTACTTGGATTAGGCTTTAGCTTCATACTATGCAATTGATGATCATCGGTATGGTCTTTCTAAGTTCCCTACTTTTTTTCATTTTGAGTTAAGTGATGTAATATTATATCAATATTATTCGAGTGCTTTTTTCATTTCAAATTTTGTTATCTAAAAATGATCTTGTTTAATTGTTGTTAGTAATAGAAGAATATGATCTCATATAATGTTGGAAAATGTATTAAAGGTTGTACTATATATGTGCTAGACTACACTAATCAAAAATATCACAAAGACTGACATGATATGTTTAATAATACTTTCCAAAAATTTTTAGTAAAGAAACTATGGAAACCGAGAAAGAAAAAAATGTTATGTATGTACATACTTGATGGACACAACATATATTAACTTTTACACTTTTTTAATTAGTGAACTAACGCCGAGATTGATACATAAGATATTGTAAAGATATATACATACTCGGTTCATATACTAATATGAACATTGGATTGTGATAACATATTTATTACAATCGAACTAAGCAAAGAGGAAGCAAAGTTTGCTGAAAATGTATCTATAATATAGTCAAGTGGCCTTCATCATCAATAACAAAATTTGACCTCTCAGCAACTCCAAGGGGATGCTAATAACCCAACTAGGTAATTCTACAACTATATGTTGGAATTCCTTAAGGATTGAATGAAATATAAAGTCCCACATCTCCAAATTGTGAGAGCTATATTGGTTTAAATATAGCTTTCTCATAAGGAGGTTGGGGGCCTGGGGCTCCAAAATGTATGCTTCGTTGTGAGGAGGGAGATCATGCATCTCTACCACACGCGCGCGCGCCGCCGCCACCGTCTGATCGAACGGGTACGGGTCTAATATGATACTCATATTTTTACTGCAAACTGGATCGGGTTTTCTGACGGTTGCAGGCCAGACGAACAGATGCGGATCTGTTCGGGAACGGACGCGGTTTGAATAGGCGCGAACAGTAGTGGGTGCGACCCGTTAGAAGCAAACAGATGCGGCGCGAGCGGGTGCGACCCGACGGAAGCGGACGCGGGCGAAATAGTGAGCGGGTGTGAAACAGATCCGTTAGAGGGGCATAGCAGACAGATGTGACTGTACGAAGAGGTACGGACGTGATTGTTTGAGCGAACGGGTGCAGACACGACCGTTCGGAAGGGATACGGACCACTATAAATAAGGAGGAAAACTGATCACTTTCCTCACTCATTTTTCAATTCCGAATCTCTCTCTTCTCCTCTGATAAATACTAATTCAAATCATAGAGTGATATACTCATCACAATTTCAAGCAGAATTCGTCTGCTGTATCTTGGGAGAATTTTGAAATAAAATTCTTAAGGAAATCGTTACGACGAGCCTCAGACATATTTCGGTTAGAATTCTACATTCTATCCTTTATTTTGGTTATACTATTTATTTAAAATAGCATAACGCTGTTGTTATAATTTATTTACAACATACATATTGTTATAATAATTAACACAGAATTCCAGTGTAGTGGAAATCTAAGTTATAAACTTGTGCGACGAGTTTATAATTGATTATTCTCTGTTTTGGTATACTAGACGTATAACACTATATATATATATATAGTTGTGTGTGTGTACAAACACATAGATACATACATACATGCATACATACATATATGTGTGTATGCGTGCGTGCACGTGTTGTTGTGCGTGTGTGTTTATATATATAATGCTTAATGGCTGATATTTTTTTTCCAATATAGTCTACTTGCAATAACTGAGGAGATGATGGCTGAGTTTCTATCCAAGGAGACTAGAACTGCCATCGACTGGGTGTAGATTGTTAGAATGAAGGTTGATTCTTCTTTCAATATTTCTTTTGTGCATTCTTTTATTTCAAAGTTCTAAATTTAGTTAATCTTTGCTGTAATTTTATGATGAAGTAATTCCTTCATTTTATTACATAGTCTGGTCCGGATTCCATTGGAATCATTGCTATATAACACAACTGTTGTGGTGTTGCAACAAAAGCATGTGGTTGTGTGAGTCTTGAGCCCACAAAGGTGATTTATCCTTCTGAAATATTTCTATTTATGGATTATTGTTTTTAGGAAGTTTTAATGGTATTTCTTTTACCTCTCATTGCTTTGTGGTTGTTATATGATTCATAGTTTGTACTTTAGCTAGGTGCCTCGAACCCTAAATTAATTGCTTTACAGTTCATGTTTTCGATGTATATCAAGTTTTAGTTGATCGTTATACATTTTAGATTAATGTGTTCATGTTAGTATGAACTCAACCTCTGCGGTGGGCTGCATGTACAGTAGTGCCTTGAGCATAACCAATGAACTTTGAGTTTCGCTCATGTCTTGCCCTTAAGTTACCATAGTACACAAATACGTCCCTTAGGAGCCTAAGTCAGTGTTCTTTTGATGCACGACTATTAGTAATGTGCTGTTTGGCCCAGCAAGAATTTCATGGTAGTAGAATTGAAGTTTGGGTTTGTTTTCTTTTGGATGGAGGATGGTGGAGGGGATGGTGAGATTAGTTAGAGAGAAGGTTATGACAAAGGTTATGCTGATGGTAGAAGACATTATCAGTGTTGGATTTGCAAAGGTTTTACATGTGATTATTTATATAGGTTGAGGGAGAATTACTTGGTCAGTGATTTTATTGTATGTGTATGATTAGTTGTGGTACCATGTATCTCTGTTGTAAAGATTCTATCTTGCAAAGCATCTGAAAGCATGCAATACTACACTTGTTAACGATAACTATATTTGTTATTCAATTTGGTTCAACATCAGTATATTCATGTAGAAGGTTCCTAGGATGAGAGAGGCTTAAAATAAGTTAAATTAATCATTTGAGCAACTCCAACAAAGCATGAATGACATATAGTAAATTCGCAATGCAAAATATTCTATATGTAACTAAGGAGCATCTATTTAGAAAACGGTCAAAAGTCAAAATTGAATATCCAAAGATTCCAAACACATGTTAAACATGCATTCGTCTTGATTTGCTTACAAAAAGCATCGAACTTCACATTTTTACCATACTACTCCATTATTTCTCATTTTTATCTATTCTATATTTCAGAAAAGTTGAAACAATGTCTGTTCATCTTCTTATTTATATAATTTTACGAATTAAATGACTAATTTTAGCTGATTCATGCTATGCATAGCTCCTACATCGTCTTTCATAATAGTTTTTGAACTCTGATTTTATTTAGTCGGAACAAGACTTAAGGTCTGATATCTACTCATTGATCACCTTCTTACCTCTTGAAACTTCCAAACTACAAAAATTGTTTTCCTAGAAAAATGGAAATTTCCCCTCCACCGTGCGTCTTCTCCAGCATACTTATCAGCTGATTGCTAAAAAATTGGGTGATTTATGTTCGTTAATTTCAACAACATCAATACAAGTGGTAATGGGCACTGTTTAATTTTAGTTCACCCTGTAACCTTGATTCTAAGCTTTTAGAATGAATCGACAGTCTATTTTAATTCGGTTTTCATTAACCCTTTCACTTTGTCTATGGGAAGCTGAAAGCCCATCTTTTGTATATACATCTTCATTTATCACTTCTGATGCGTATATACACTCAGCAAGTTGCTTCTGTTCAACCACTGTTCTTTTTATGAATATCTATGATTATTATCTCATCTTAATACTGTTTCAAGTTTTAATGTATGGTACAATTTGCTGAAATCATGGTTTTGGTGATGGAGTTCATATGTGGTGGGAAGCTGAGCCTTTTTCAATGATTTAATTTTTTTTAATCTCATAATGATGCATGTTCGTAATTTTACCCAATATAGTTCACCTATGCCATTTTAATTTTATTTATTTTTGTAATGTTGGATTTTGGTACAAGATAGACGGTCTCTGATAGAGAACAAGGTACCATCAAGTAAACTTCTTCCTTGGCTGTACATAACATTTACATACTATAAACTTACACCTCATATCCTTCCTTCTTGCATTGCATGTTAGTAGTTCAAACCCAAAAATACCAAAAGTAATAAGCTATATGTATCTTTAATTAATTTTACTTTTCAAATAAATAAGAATGCATTTTCTTCATACAACCTAGCAACTTACTAAAGCCCTACCACTGTCACGTGGGGTTTATTGTAGGTTCTAAACCCTGGGAACACTTTTGGGTAGGTTCTGAACTATAGGTTTGTTCATGTCTTGATTTTCATGTTGTTGTTTTAGTTTTCTATGCCTATGAGTAAATGTCTGCTGTGGTTCATATTTGCTTTGTGATTGGGACAAATTTGGGTTCATTTTTCTATTACTAACTTAATTTTTGTAATATGTGAATCGTATTGTTGTTAACCTGTTTGCTTCAACCTTTTTTTTAGGGGCTTTGCACGAAAGGTCCCTATTTCTGATGGTGTTACAAGAAAAGTCTCTGTAGAAATAAATATGTAAATTAAGTCCCTGTTTTTTCTAAATAAGAAAACGCAAGTTAGCTTGCGCTTTTTAAAATTTTAAAATTTTCAAAATCAGAAAGCGCAAACTAGCTTGCGCTTTTCTGATAGAAAGCGCAAGTTATATTGCGCTTTTCAAAAAATTTTGAAAAAATTTCAAAATTAGAAAGCGCAAACTAGCTTACGCTTTTTTGATAAAAAGTGCAAGTAAACTTACGTTTTTCAAAATTTTCAAAATTTTCGAAAATTTTGAAAATTTCGAAAAATATTTTAAAATTAGAAAAGTGCAAGTTATCTTGCATTTTCTGTCAGAAAAGTGCAAAACACTTTGTGTTTTTTTTATTTTTGAAAAATAGGGACCAAATTTACATAATCATTTCTGCAGGGACTTTTTGTATAACAACATCAAAAACAGGGACCTGAGACTCTTTTCTTGTTTTTTTTAAGTTATTAGTTTTAATCTGCTAGTTTATGACATAAAATTATGTATAAGAATTATTCATAATAATAGGCAAGTTTAGACATGCTAATTTTAAGATTTCTAATATTGCATTGTTCTTTTTTAGTATGTAAAATTAAATTCAATTTATGCCAAAAATGGAACTTTTGTAATTATTTTGGAGTAGTAACTCGGCTGCCATTTTAGCTAAACTAAAATAAGAATTACAGTACAAATAATTATGGTACTACCTTTCGGTGGTAATTGATTGTGAATAATCATTGTTGTAATAATTATAATGTTTCCCATTTATGCATTTGATATTTAATAAAAAGGTTATATTTTGGTGGATAATCATGAATGGTTATGGAAGCAAAGATAAAATAAATAGAGATAGTTACTCGAAATCAACCGTTTCTTTTGGTGGATATTTTTCGTAGGCAATCATGTTTATGGTTATTTGGTCATTAGTTCTTTGTAGTAGAATCTAAAAGACAGATGGCCAGGCAACTAGGAATTAAACCTGTTAACGAGTCAGGTTCAGTCCAGGTATTTTAAAACCCAAACCCGATTACAATAATCAACATTTGAGCCTAGCCCGAACGTGTAGGGTATTTTAAAACCAATACCCGAGCCCAGTCCGTTGGATTTTTCAAGCCCGTTAGGTAATACCTGTATATTAAACCCATAATATTTATGTTAAAATCATACTTCAAACTTGCATTTTTTTAAAATTTATACACAAACAGTATTAACATACGAATTGATTGAATTAGGTAGTGATGTAAGCAAGTTCATAACAAAAGAAAGCAAAAACATCATATGCAAACAAACAAAATGATAAAAAATAACATAAACGATACTTTTTTGATACTACGAAAAACTAATAATTGGGTTGGGTCGTGTCCAAATCGGACCTGGCTTTGGTAAAACCATACCCGACCTTAATAGTACCTGGTTTGGGCGTGAATAGTTAAGGAAAAATCCATAGTTGTATTAACAAGGTGGTTTTGAGCTGGACTCGGGTCGAAACCTGTAACATTGACTGGCCTACTGAGGATTTGGCTAAGTTGACATTTTTCATGCAATCTTATATTAAGGTTGTTGGTTATTTATATTTAGAAAGGGTTACTGAAAATGGTTTAAAGGTGATAAAATAATAAGGAGGATAGCTTAGCATATTTATTTGTTCTTATTTTACAAGTTTAGACGGTAGTGGAGCCAACCAATGGATTCAGGTGACTAGCCGTTGTTTTTTAAATCTCTTTGCAATCTTTTAGAAATTAGCTCTACAAATGTTATTTTGGGAGGGGGGCTAAAATATGATTTCTATTACAGCTAATCGCTATATTTCATTCTTCTCTAATATATTTTGTCAACCCCAGAAAGGGAACTAATCCCATCTAGCCTCAGCCTAGTCCCTATAATGTGTTTAGTCCAGTTGAGAAGAACAAGCATTTCTGTTGGATAGTGAAGATGAAGATGTGGCATTGTAGCCACCCCACGAGGATGTGTTTGAGCGTTGATTTCGGGCCAGGTATGGGTTTATTTCACATGATGTTTTTTTATCCTTCTCATTACTATGATTTTTTCATAACTTGAAAAGTCAAATATCAACTCTAAACGTTACTGACTTATAAGTTCAATTTGAAAACTTCAAAATAAATAAAATTAGCACTCTACCATTTCCATTTTCAGAAATTGTAATAAAAAAAATTCTAATTTAATAAAACTAAAGTTACTTAAATTACTTTAAATTACTCAAAGATAAATATATTTGAAATTCAAAAAAGTTAAACGTTCATAATTAAAAAGATTTGTAGGTTAAAATTAAAGGTTAAGATTTCTAATTTAAGGATGTCAAAAGTTAAAAGTTCCAACCTTAAAAGATGAAAAAAAATGAAAAAGTTAACGGTACAGTGTTTAAGACTAGAAACTAAAAGTTGTAAAAAAAATTTATAAAAATTAATATCAAATTTAACAAAAATAAGTTGAAGTAAATAAAATTTAAAAATCTAAATATAACATGTTTTTATTTTATAAGTCAATTTAAAATTTAAATAACTTAGGTAACTATTTATAAGTCAATTTATTTTATAACTCATATTTTTATTTTAGTTAACAAAGACATATTTTTATTTTTTAACTATTTGAAATTTAAATTACTTAGGCACAAATGTATGTTTATTTTATAAGTCAATTTATTGAAAACATTCTTGAAAGAAAACGGTTCATTCGCGCCTTGGAGCGACAATTCCTCTTTGAAAATGCTAAAATAAATTGCAATTTTTTTAATATTAACAGAGCCTCACTATGTACATTATTGCAAATCAACCAATCCGGTAATTGAGATCAACAACTATTGTTAGGATCCAACTAAAAGTTATGCAGCTTGTTGCACTGCCCATTTTCGCGTGCCTTTCATTTTACTTTTGTCTTGTATATGTTCCTAACACTTCTATATGTTATTGCCAAATAAATCCCATCCTGATGCTGATATAATACCTCTTTTATGAAGAATTAAATTATTCAAATGCAAATTTTAGTTAGTGTGTGCAGATTCAAGCACTGTTAAGGTATACAAAGAACTACTTATCATCATAATTTAAATTTTTTGCTAGTTACTGGCCATTTCAATAGTCAAGTACAAAATATAGTTAATTTATAAGTAATTTGGTTGGAAGGTGGATGCTTAGATTCTGTTTATATGTAATATTATTTACACGGGAACATTTGTAAATGTTATTTATATTTGTAAATGCATAACTTAAGTTTATTTATAAATGTGTTCACTATATTTATATCTATAAATGCGTTGACTATACTTTCATACTTGTGAATACCTGTAAATGCATAGATTTAGCAAAATTTCAAAATTAGAACTGTCGATATCTACCTATGTATTTTTTGGTATGTAGGAATTGTCGAAGATTCTTGATAGCTATTTTTGGGATTCAGCGAGGAAGGAAATATCATATAGCTATAATGTATCATTTGCATAGATGGGTTATTGTTATGGTGCATCATTTGCTAAGAGATAAACCCAACACCTTCTTGTTAGGCAGTTGTTTGTTAGACGGTTGATGCAAATATGCAATATGTATAAAATATATTATATATGAACATGAGAAAATTTGTTTGAACATGTATGAAATATCACATGCTTTGATTTACATATTTTGTTTCTGTTTGATGTAATATATGTAAAAATCAATTATATTTATATGCAATGAGGAAATAGTAAAAGGATATTACACATTTGAATTAATATATTAACTAATGGATGTTTGAAAGCTAAAACAACACAAAATAAAAGCTATAAAAATGAAATTATGTTTTATAGCATTTTAAAACGCTTCGGAAAGAAAATGCTATAGCTATAATAAAATACAATACGCAATGAAAATATGACCTTTTTTATAGCGTTTTACTTTTACTCACAAGTTGATGGTCTACAGTAGCATTTAACTGTAATAACATTTTTAAAACGGCATGGAAACATAATATATTATAGCGTTTTATTTTTGTTGTTACAGGTTGATGGTCTACTATAGCATGTCGTTCCACAGCGTTCTTTGAAACGCTGTGATAAACTATAATAGCGTTTTTCAAACGCTATGAAACCCCAGTTTATTGTAGTGATCCAGTCTTGATGCATCTTGACTAGGAACATTTAAAATAATATTTTTTTATTGTGATAAATTACCCACAATTACAACACTTTGTAACTACTATCACAAAATATGTCACTTATGGATTTTCTATTAAATATACTTTTAATTAAATTAATTAATTAATATAACCACATTATATCAAGTATATAATAGAAAGAAACACCTTTATTGTGAATAAGATTGATTAATGAGTTAGATATATGTAACAAATTACATAATTGCACCTATGGTATATCCCTAACCCTATCATATATAACAGAAGCTACAGGCTGCATCAATATGAAGATCCTTATGGAGAAGCTTTTGTTTGGTAAGGCAAGCCTCATGTATAACTTTCCAAAGCAGTAAATTGTCTTTTTGATTACCAATACAATTCCAAATACGTTTGTACCATGGATCCATATTTGGGTGCTCATTGTTAATCATTTGTTTGAACACTTTGGCAATGGAGTATGAACTAAAGCTAGTGCCCCAGGCAATTTCGGGTTCAAAATAGATGTGTGCTTTGTACGAGTCAAGTATTTTCATCCTTGCTTTTACGAGCACTTTGCCTATAGCGTTTTATATCTATCTATTAAATAATATTAAAGCAGAAGTCCCACTCTCTCCTTAATTCTAGGCATTTCCTCTTCTCTTCTTAATTCTCTTCAGATATTTTATTTTCAAATTTCTACCATTTATCACTGTAATAATCATTACAAAGTTCTACTAATTCTCCTCATTATCATTTTACATTTAATGTCAATAATTAACAATTTCTACAATTATTTTTAACATTCTCCTAAGTATTATCATGTTATTTTACATTTATGTCCATATATTCAAATTAATTAATGATCTAAAATTTGGACTTTAAAATAAATCCAAATAACTAATATTTATTATTCGGTCTAATATGTCCTAAAAAATAATTCAGTGTATTGTATACCTTATTTATATTGACAAAAATTATAAAACTAATATTTCATTCAAGTCCATATAACTTAAAATTTCAACAAGTATATACAAAAGTACTTTTAGGCCTTTTACATTATTTTACGTTCAAATTTAAATAGTTTATTTCTTTTAAATTAGTACTTTATTACAAAGAAAAATATAGTACGTAAATTTTCTTGCTAAACTTGGTATATTACGAGCATTTACAATGTTCTTTCTTTTTAAAATTGATACACGATTCTTTTTCATTAATAAAATTCATTTTTGTTAAGAACGACATTAATTTAATGATAAGTAATGAATACCATAGTTTGTAATTTTGAAATAAATGAATATTTTCAATTAAGATATTTTATGAAAATATTAAATATTACTTATGTATATTCATTATTTATGTTAATCAATAGATTAAAATATACTATATTTCAATTGGAATTGTTTTTCTCCTGTATTTTATTGTAACGACCCGTAAATTTTTACGGTTTAAATAACGTAATTAACTGAAATTTGATGAAAATAAATAATTAAAATTTAGCAATGAAAAGTAGATATTTGGAATGCGTCTATTTAGACGTAGCAAATGTCAGATTTTCATCAGAGAATATGGAAGTTTATTTTGCTGTGTAATTTTATTTAAATTTAAAATCAGTTAATTTGATGGTAATAAAATATTTTAGAAACCTGAATATTTTTATATAATAAAAATGTAAATCATTTGCTAAGTGAGATGTCATATTTCGTTTCGTCAAATCTTGACTGCTATAGCTCTGTTTATCTTATTTTCGACGGTTTAGCAATATTTTGGCAGCGAATATCGACTTTTGATAGGATGATCATATCGCACATATCTGCGTACCATTCTATTCGTCTCGTCGTGCTGATCTCTGTAGTATATTCATTTGTATATTTTGGCGTCCGGTACACGGCGAAATTTGCGGAATGGTTAGCCATATCGGTATCCATTTTCAGGCTCTAGAGTGTTCTGTGACCTTTAATTTGTCCACTGGTTGGAAAGTAGATGGTCAGTAACTTTAATATAATTCCCTGAATTCGTGCATAACTTTTACAATTCCCATTGGTTCAATTTATAGGTTGTCTTTTCATTGTTTCCTTTCCTTTTGATTTAATATATCTCTCTCTATTTCTACCTTTTCCTGAAGCCTCTAACTAAATTTTGGATATTGAGATTTTTGCTCATCCCCATTTCTTCGATCTGCCCTTTTCTTCAATTCTCTGTTGCTTCAAAAATTATATATATATATATATATATATATATATATAAAGTTTTACCTTGTAAGTGTAACCATGCTCGTCCTTTCTTTTCCTGAACCCAAGACTTCGTGTGCCTTTACTTTTGCTCCGACCCCCTTCGCATGCGACCTCCCTCCGACCCACAACCCTAGGCGTGGCAGCTCCACCGAACACACCCTCGCCCTCCAGCCTCGCAAGAAACTCTTCACCATTCCAAAACTCCACAGCCAACATGATCACCACGTCTTTCCCCCTCCACGTGGCACAGCCCCCTCTTCCCCGACTTGTTTCCACCACCTCAGTCTGCAATCGAGCGGTGCCCTACCCTTCCATCCGCCCAAGTCCGACAAGCAGCAGCTCCCTGTAGCCGAGACCCAGCAACCTCTAAACCGAAGCATTTCCGACCAGACAGCCTCCAACCTTAGTAGTCGCAGGCCCGCTTCCTGCCAGCACACCACAACCGCCTCCAACCCACGCCCCGTCCAGTCAACACCACAACCCTTTTCTCTTTTTTTTTCTTTTAATTTTCTCCAAAAAAGGAAGAAGAAGAAGATCCCTTTTCTCTTGCCCTCTCTCTCTCTCTCCCCCTTTTATGGTGTAGAGATATACGTGGACCCTTACATTCTCTCTTCTTCCATTGTTTTGTTGCCCATCATTGGATCATGCCATGTGTCGTCCATTCGCATCGTTTGCTTGATGCATGCAGATTTTTGACATGTTTTTGGGGGGAATCCATAAATTGAGCGGCTCAATTCTGGGTATTGGTGGGAAGTTCGAAATTTAAGGTTGAACGCCATAATTTAAGCGGGGATATTCGAAATTGGAGTGAGGAACTTGAATTCGAGAAGGTTCCCTGCTTCTGACCTAGAGAGCGGGTGTCGTCAGAGCTACCCTCACTCAAGAATAAGAGTGTGATGAGGCGCCCCTCTTTTGTTCAGCCCTAGGTGTCATTGAGTTCCCTGAGGTTGACTTACTAGGTCCGCTTGTGCACTGTAGGTATGATACTGCTCTAAGAGTAGAGGTGAAGTTGAGTTGTAAGTGGAGGATGTTGTTGGAGCCCCATTTAAGTGGCATCATCTTGCCATGTTTGTCTGACATTGCGCTGAGGGTAGTTGGAGTTGAGTTGCTTTGGTTATCAGACTTCACAAGTCATTGATAAAGGAGATTTACATCTTCACGGTTTACTCTCGATCGTAGGTCTGCGCCGGTGCACTGTTTGAGTGGCCCTATGTGCAGCCCTTGGATTGCTCTTGAATCAGCGTGGTACTACTTAGATAGCCTTCAGTGAGTGCGGTGCAGATCCGTTCTGGGAGATATTAGCAATGTGTAAGCTTTGGATCGATATTGGGGTTTGTTCAGCCATTTGTGTGTAGCGCAGTCCATTTCTTTATACTTATGTCTTGATGGTGATGCATCTCTTTATTGACTTGCCTTAATAGGGGATTGTTGAGCTGTTCCACTGCATTGTAATGTTAAAAGAAGGTGGGAGCAGCGCATCCCTGTTTTCCTTCAATGTAAGATTGTTAGTATAGCTCTATTATATATTGGCTTGTGCACAACTTTTTGATCAGGATGTGTTGTACTTTGACATCTCCAAAGCAGCATATAACGTCACTGTGCAGTATTTGCGCCTCGTTTTGGTCCTGTATGTTATAACTGTGGATTGTTTCCTAGTGCTTGTAACTATGTTAGATTTTGGGTTTAGTAACATAATGTAATGTTGCAACTAAGGGATGTGTGCAGTTTTGACATCTTTGTGCCCTGTTTTGTGAGCGCAGTGTTTCTATCCATTGTAACATCTTACTTTTTTACTACAGTTCTTTTAGTTAGGTCAAGTGTCGCGACAGCAGGCTGGCATTTTGTGCAGTATTAGATAGACCGCTTCAACTTCTTCTGTAACGACCCAGAAATTTTAATGATTTTAATAACTAATTAACTAAAATTTTTCTTGAAATTAAACAATAAAATTTGGCAATGAAAATTTGATATTTGATATGCATCTATTTAAACATAGCAAATTGCAGATTTTCATTTGTCAATATGAAAGTTTTGTTGTGTAATCTTCAATTTCAATTTAAAATCAATTAAAATTAATAGGAATAAAATATTATTGAAACCTGAATATTTTTATATAATAAAATGTAAATCATTTTCTGAGTAAGACGTCGTATTTCGTTTCACCAAATTTGGATTACTCTAGCTCCGTTTATCATATTTTTGACAAATTAGCAGTAGTTTGGCAGCGAATATCGACTTTTGATAGGATGGTCGTATCACTCGTATCTGTGTACCATTCTGTTCATCTCGTCGTGCTGATCTCCACAGTATATTCATTTGTGTGTTTCGATGTCCAGTACGCGGCAAAAATCGTGAAACGGTCAGCCATATCGGTACCCATTTTTGAACCTTTGGTGTTCCTTTTTGTCCTTTCATGCATCCAACGTAAAAAATTGAATAGCCACTAGCTATTAATAAATTCTGAATTCATGTGTTGGACTTTTACTATTCCCTGATTGTAATATCTATGCTTGTACATCTTTTTATTTCCATTTGCTCTGCCTTTCTCTTTGTTTTGTCTCCTCCATCTTCATCTATCTGACAATATATAAAATATATTTTATTCATACAAAGTTTTCTTCCTACTTGCTTTCTCCACTTCGTAATTTCTCCTCCACGCTCAAACCCTTTAATCCACTTCAAGTCGACACGTCACCTTTATTCACCCTCCACCACCCTTCAGCCATGTTAACCCTGCTGTACACAACCAAGGTCCATTGTAACGACCCGTTTTTTTTTGAAAAAGAAGAAAATTCAAATTTTAGAGTTTAATACGGTAAGAAATTAAAATTTATGTTTTTAAATAAAATTTACTTTGAATTATAACATCTGATTTTGATTTAATTAAGTGATAACTATTTTATGTGATTTCAAACGTATGGTTTAATAAAAGTTTAATTGGATAGATTTGATATTGTGTAAAGCATGAAATAAAATTTATGATTAACTGGAATTGGGTTTAATTGTAAATTAACTTCTAATCTATTTGTAAACAATAAATGTATAATTATGTATTCAAACTTATTTAAATCGTAGTCTTGGTTTTTGCTCATCTTACATATCAACCTATTGAAATTAATTTGTTAATAAAATTTAGTATAATTGGATTTTAAGTAAAAGGAAAGAAATATAAATTTTAATTTAATAAGACTTAATTGGTTAAACGATTCAGAATTGAGAAAATTGAGATTTAATACTGCATTGGTTAATATTAGCATTTTAATTAAGGAACTAGTAATTATAAAAAAAAATGAATATTCAATTATATTAATTTAAAATATAGTTTATTTTGAAATAAATAAAGCTGAATTTTATAAAATATAATAAACTAAAATTTACCATTTAAAACAAACAATAGAATTTTATGATGGAAATTTGATATTTGCTATGCGTCCACCTAGACATAGCAAATGGCAAATTTTCGTCGAATAATATAGATGTTCCATCAGTCGCTAGAAATTTACTTTAAATCAGTTAATAACAGTTGAATTTAAAAGTGTTCTGAAACCTGAATATGTCAACATGAGAAAATTTATTTAGAACACTCTGAATATGACTGCATAATCCGTTTCATGAAATTCGGATGTTTCTAGCTCCGTTTGAATTTTTCCGTACGGGATAGCAACGTATATCTGTGTCAGTGTAACAACCCGGAATTTTAATAGTTTTATAACGTAATTAAAGGAAAATTTGATACTTGGAATACGTCTATTTTAATATAGCAAATGCTAAATTTTCATCAGAAAATATGCAAGTAAATTTTATTGTGTAATTCTATTTCAATTTCAAACCAGTTAAAAATTGATGATAATAAAATGTTTTCCAAACCTTAATATTTTTATACAAAAAATTTGTAAATCATCTTCTGAGTGAGACGCCATATTTTGTTTCTTCAAATTTGGACTGCTATTGCTCCGTCTACCTTAATTATGACGTTTTAGCAGCATTTTTTAGTGCCGAACATCGACTTTTGATCGGATGATCCTATTACCGATATCTGTACATCGTTTTGATCGTCTCGTCGTGCTGATCTTAGAGTTATATTAAATTCTGTGTTTTGAAGTCCGGTACACAGCGGAATCCGTGAAACCGGTAACCGTATCGGTACTGGATCCGTGACTTTTTATTTCTCTTTGCCCCTTTCAAACTGTAGCCGTGGTATCCAAGCAACCATCAATTGCTTTAATCTTCCAACTAAATTCCAACGTGACTGTTGCCGTCCCATACCCGTTTTGAAAATCAAAACGTATGAATTTGTATACATTGTATTCGTTTGAACGGTTCATTTTTTTATTTATTATTTTAATTAGCCTTTATAACCTTAGCCGTTTCTCTTTCATTTTCGTTACCGCTATATTGCCTGAGAACTATACTTTTCTTCTTCATGCTCATCCCTTCCCTTCATCAAACCCATACTCCACCGTCCCCAATATTTCCCTCCCTCCAACTCACGCAATCAACCCCGTCCACTGCATCAATGGCCTTCCTTCCACCGAGCCTTGAAATCAACCATCGCACATCGCAGCACCTCCAGCTCCTAGCACAGCCAAGCTACCACCAACGTCGGCCAACGAACGCCTCACCTCTGACCGATGCAGCCGAAACTCCTTTTTCCGTTCGCCTTCTCTCTCTCGAGCAGTTCCGCCCTTCCCCCTTCCTCGTTCTCCTCCATACCCACCTGATGCTCGCCGACCACCCTATTGTCGAGCTCCTCGTTGCATAAACATAAGATATAGGTATGTTATACATAGGACATACATATATATAAGTTATACTATATATATATATATTTAAACTATGATAAATTATTTCTCCCATATTTTTGTGATCTAAAGCTATATAAGTTGTATAAGATCTATGTTCTGTATATATATTATTGATTCTTATGTATGTATATCATAATGTTGAAAGTTGTATTGGATTTTAGTATTGATTTTTGAAAAAAAATGTATGTGTGTTGTATATGTTGATTAGATTCAAGATCGGTCTGTAGTGTATATGTGATAGCTGTATGGTTTTAAAAGTAAATTTTAATAAACTAAGTTTATGTAAATTTCATAATAAATATGATCTTAAAATACAAATATATATGCAAGTGAATATAAGCTATATTTGTTATATTATATTTAGAGTATGAGTTGTATAAACTTCTGTTACCAGTGTTATATTACTTTGCCAGTAACAATGTTGGGTAGGGTAGTGGTTTCAGGCGCTGTGCGTGTGATATAGCATAGGTATATAGTTTTAAAATATAACTTATGAATAAGTTTGTATATATCTTTGGTTGTAATATAGTGGAGTCTGTAGTCTATAACGTATATACATGTTATATTTATTTATTTATTTATTTATTTTCTTTCTTTCTTCTTTTCTTTTTATAAGTTTCGTATAAAATATTGGTTATATATATATTCTATTATTGGTTTACAAATTTTATAGAATATGATATTTTAAAAAGGTAGTACTGTATGTATATATTTTGATTCCTAGTATTATACTTATGTAAATTTGTATATTTATAGATTTATGTATATTAGTTATGATTAAAATTAAATTATTGATTGCGAAGAAAAAAAAATATAATAATATATATTTTCTATTTCTGTCAAACTAATTCTGATTCGTTTCCATCAATTCCCTCTTATCAGCTTGTCCGTCAAATTCGTGCCAATCTAGCTTTGTTTTGGAATTCTTGCTTGGATTTGTAACTCATCTCATTCTCGTTCTTCTATAGCCTCGAAAGGTGAGCAATCACTCACGATTAACGTTCTTATATTTATTAAATTTGATTTCAATTGAAACTACAATTGAAATATGCTGCTGTTAGTTATTTACATTGATATATATACTATTATTTGTAACTGTTCACCTGTGGGATATGACACCATATCCGTTGTTTATATTATATTGTTATTGATGATATATGCATGTTATATTATTATCATATCTGTTCTCTCTCTACAAGTTCTCTACTAGTATAGAATTCACTATGGGTTGAAATGATACATACCCGAACTATCTATAGAATATGAGAAACCGTTATGGGTTGAAATGATAAACCCAAGCAATTTTCAAAATTGAATTGAATTTGGGATTGCGGGTTGAAATGATATATACCCGTATATATAATTTAAATTGCAGATTGAAATGATAAATATCCCTATCACGTGACCATAGGATAGAAAATTATATACAGACACCATCGGTCTATATATAAATAATTTGAAAATGATCTCTATGGTTTTGAAAGAGAATATATATGGTTTTATTTAATATTGAAATATTTTATATATAAATAAGTTTTAAATTAATAAAGTATGACATAATTAATATATAATATGTATAAGTATTTATTTAAAATTTTATTTGAAAAATAGATCTTTATAATGATTTTATAAGTTAAGGTTGGGAAGATAAATTTAAATATATTCGAAATTGTATTTAATTAAGAATTTTTTATTAATTAAATTGATTTGAAACTTATTGAATTTGAGGGTTTTAAGATATGGTTTTATAACTTGATTTTGATTTAAAGTGATTAAATGGATATTTCAAGTTTTAAATAAATCGAAGGAAATATTTTGTTTAATGTAATTTAAGGTTATTTAAATGATAATGGATTTATTAAGTGAATATTTCAAAACTAGATAATAATGAAGTTAAAACAAGATATATAGGAAATTATCAATTTAGTTTTGAAAGTGCTATAATCTGGAAATATATTTGAAATGGAAATGATATTTTGGTTTTGAAGTATAAATTATTTTGGAATGATCACGGTGTTATAATGACATTTGGATGTTAATAGCATATTTCTACATAGTAGATAAGTTCCACGGATCCTTAGAGGATGGTTATCCCAAACATCCTTTAAGTTATTTGTATTTCAGTTGATATTTCACTTGAGTTGGATTTATTGATATAAGAATATTAATCCTGACTCGAGTGTTTTGTGTTTTGCTTTACGCTCGGGTCAGACTGAGTGATATAGCATTTGAGACTCACCTTTGAAGTTTGGAGCTTCGCTTGGAGATCCAACTATCGATTTAGCTTCCAGCTTTTCCAGTTGATTTGTTCAGAGATGTCATCAGTCTGTATTTGAGATATTCTATTGTACTTTATTTCAAACTCTGTTGTTTATATAGTAGCTTCATGAACTACTATTTATTAATCTATTCCGCTGCATTCTGTTATAATACTTTGTGTCTGTGATTCTGTGATTATTTATTTACTGTATATGCTGAGTTTTGTCAAATTTTAAATTAACAATATGATATTTTGAGCAATTCAAGTCCGACATATGCGGATGCGAATGACTGAAAATATCTGGATTGTTACAGTTGGTATCAGAGCTCTGGTTTTAGGCAAACTTAGCATATGCAGTAGATTTAATTACAAAAATACTTTCGTTCGTGCTTGAATCTCATCCTATTTGATTTGGTTTCCTTTGAATTTTGGAACGCTCCCACTTGTTCTGAAATCCATTCTTGTCTCTCCCTATTTTTATTCTTTTGATTCTGAAGTATCCCATAACTCCACTTCGAATGATCTCTATAAAAATCGACGATCCCGCCAATCTTTGAATGATTTGTAAAGGGGCAAAACTCCTTTACAATTGGCATTAATTCACCGGAGATTTCTATACCCTCGGTTTAGATGCTTCTATCTCTTGTTATGCCGAATTCTATCTCTGGCGATCGAATGTCGATTTGCCTTAGAATTCCGCATCGATCATATTCCTAAAGTCACGGTTGACCCGGTTAAGGTCGCCCACGATTTATATAAGTATATCCATCTTCTATTTTGTAATTTAATCATCTCATCTTCATTCGAGCCTATCTTTGAATCAGGATTCTATTTTTGATTAGAGTTCCTCTAATTTGAATCTCTATCTTTGTTTTGAAATCCATTCTTGAAATCAACCTTTGAAAAATCGTGTTTGTTTGTATTTTAGAAAAATTTTTATATACCAAAATTATTATTTGATAAGTATGATTATATTCTACGAGTACATATGCACGCCCAGGTGGGCCTGCATTTAACCACAATGTGCATGCATTTTTATTTGTACCTGTGGAAGTAGATTTGATAGTAGCATTCCCACATTTGAACGCCGTGATAATAGCATGTGTCTCGCGCATGAATTATTTTTCTACAGATTATATATGATTAACACGTTCAAGAAAAAATGGTTTGCATAAATATTTAGCAATATTTTTACGTTGAAATAATGTATAGTTAATTTAAACTTTTATTCATAAGTTGCAACATCTAATTATTATTATTAATTAATAAACAATGAATTTGTAGTTAATTAAAGAAAAAAATGTTTATTTGTTAGATCTTATTTTTAAGTGTAGACAAACATTTTGAATTTGTAAATAAGTTTAACTATTAAATCCTATTTTAGGGGATATTAAGATTTGTTAATATCAGGCAAGTTTAACTGTTTGATTCTATTTTTAAGAACTATTAAGATTCGTTAATGTTATAAAAGGACATTTTTGATAATTTACGCTGAACAGAAAAAGTATGACACCAAAAGGTATCACAACTATTATAAAGAACTTTGATTACAAAGAACCCAACTAACACTATTATTCATGGTAATACTATCTACAATAACTATTTTATTATCAACCTGCTTTATAATCACACGGTAAAAGAGCATGCACGCAGCGTAAATGCACCATGTGGTAGCGCCACAAAGCATAGACCATACGATCCAATTTGGATCCCTTAAACGCTCTTTCCATTGTTGGTAATTAATTTGTGTTGGTAATTTAGTGCAGTCAGTATAACGTTTATCAGTTGAAGGTTGGAGCATTTGACTTGATTGCTCAATTTTTTATAGAAGTACCATTTACAATTCATGCACATGGGACAACATTCATTCATTCATGTTGGCACCCGTATATAGATTTATTCCATTCATGCTATCAGCTAGATGTTTGCATGATATTAATTTATCTGATAATAAATTGCATTTACAGATTGTAGCAAAAAAATGTAGGATCGGAATTTATGATGGAAAACATAAAACATCTCATTCCGGCAAAGAAAATAACTAAATTCCAAAGTGGTCACATGTACAGTATTTACAGTGTGTATTAGATATTAAAATTAAAGTACTGCATCACATGTTCTGTTATGATGAACACACATTTAGTTTATGTTGTTTGAAATTAAACGTTCCAGGTGCAAATGCACTGAGAGCAAATAATATTATAGTAGTAAATGGTCGTAATCAACATAGTTTAATTATTGAAATGTGGACGACAGCTTTTGCAATGGAAATTAAAATTTACATATAGAATAACATTGGTAGATACAGAGTTCCTATCCTAAACAATTGTGAAAAAAATACAAAGATGCAAATAGAGTTAAACTATGTCCAGGTGAAGTAGTTATAAAGTAGTAGTAGATCACAGATGTTGGTTTTCCATAGCTAAGTCCATCTTTTATCCCTGTTTTTTCCACGACTATTTTTCATAACTTTATCCAACTTTGCATCAACCTAGACAATAAAGTACATAGTTACTTCAGGTGAAAACATTTTATCCATAATTAACTTGTTAATTAAAAAAACAGTATCATTTAAATTTGCAAAGACCATAAATTATTTCATAAGAATAATTGGAATGAAATTCACAAAATAAAGGTGATGTGTTGTATCAAAGTGGATGGTTTGTAACAATCATCTAATGTGTCTGCTAAACTATTTGTAATAAAGTTAATGTTGGGAAAAATAAGGAAAAGCAGCAGTAAATTAACAACAATGTGAACAATAATTTGGAATTTTTAGGATAAATTTTAAATTTAGGCCAATTTTAAAAACTAATTACAATAATTTGGATCCCTTAAACGCTCTTTCCAATCCAAAAAGTATGCCTCTACCATGTCTTTTGCTTCAGCCTTTGGGAATAGTCGCTTACTTGCAATTTGAAATGCGACCTTATCCATCTCCCCTATTCTTTTATCCCAATATATGACCACTCAACATGTCTGATAAGCCCTGCATATGAATTTAATGTTTAAATGATACCACAGCTTAATAAACATTATTAAACAACCAATTAACTTAATATCTTGGGTAAAGAGATTTTATATATGAAGGCACTGTCAAGTGTCAATGTCTCATATATCAGATGCTTGATCAATAAGATATATTTATGTATTAACTTAAAAAAACAGAGCTTGCTGCATTCTATGATCATTTTTTGCATCTTGGTCGGCCATATTAATATGTAGTCAGATGATGAAGTGTGATTGTTTAGGTTCAGTTGGCCTTTGCATAACATCTTGAAGGTAATAATATTATGCATAATATCAGTTTTTTGTTTATCAACTGTTATAAACAGTAGCAATTGTAAACATAGTGAGAGTGAATACCTAAAATAAATTAGGTACAAACAGATGGTTGAACCAAATAAGAAACATATGTCATTGACATTTATTTCAGTGCTATTTTTAGGGATCAATTCAAAATTAACTAAGGAGTAGGGAAATTACCTATCGTAGAAAGCGACTTTTGGATTTAGCACATGATAACTAAGGTGGCTAGAGCTATGAAGAGCAGCATATTGGAGTTGTAGGAGAAGATGCTCTCAATTTCAAAGAGAAAGGAGATTTTATTTCTTTCAGTCTGCCAATCTATAAGAAAATGACAGCGGATCAGTATATTTCTCGCCCAACACACACTGAATTATCATAATAGTAGATTATCAATATGGGTATATGCGAAATATAGAAGTTCCAGAATTTTGTGTTTAAGCATGTTGATTTAAAACCAATGAAAACCAAAGGTATATATAAACATATTACCAAAATTAAAAGCACTCAATTAAACTCTCTTTAACTAAAAACTGGTTTGGCTTAGATGTATATGCATATAAAGCAGGTGGCTGCATCCAATTTCTTGTTACAGATATTCATATATGTTAGAACCTCAGTTGTTGGATTTTAATGACAACAACTATACAATTATGTCAAAGAATCTCTAAGCTAATTTGCAGGTACACGAGCATTAAAAAGTGATAATGAAATACGTTCAAAATGAAGATACACGGTACAAAGTATGAAAGAATGTATATGAAGATACAATAAGAGATATATACGATAGAGACAAGACGAAGGTGACAAACAAAGTATTATTAGTCATAGAGTGTCATGTCTAGAGTTTACAAATGTTAAAATCTTCTCAAAATGATATACACACATATACATTCATATTTTAAATGAAAAATCAAGTTTTCAAAAATTGCATGGAGCGGGACTCGAACCCGGGTCACTAGTTCCGAAGGCAAGTGCTCTAACCACTTGTGCTATGGTATTTTTTAGTTACATTTAGACGTTTGAATGTACCAAATCAGACGTCTGAATCTGGAAAAATGAATATTGTTAGTACAATATTCAGACGTCTGACTTGGTAATTTCAGACGTCTGAAAATGGTGATTTTTTGCCTATTTCCTTTCTGGTTTGAGCCTGTTCAATTTCAGAAGTCTGAATTATTCAATTCAGAAGTCTGAATATCTATAACGGCTATATTTTCAAATACGCACTTCCATTCGTGAAGAGATGCATTCTTCATTTCAATAGATATGACCATATCTCTTCATGATAACTCTTCACGAACAATTGCAACTATTTATTATCTATATAAACACATTAGAATCAATTTTTCCAACAACAATTCAATTGATTATTATTCTACTCTCTGAATTCTTGATTCTAATACACTTGTGCTTTCAACATCATTCAAATTCACTTTCTTACTTCCTTATTCTTCACACATTCACATATATATCATAAAGGAGAAGATTATAGGAAGGGTGTACTATAATTGACAAATTCGTGTTATTCAAGAACACATAGAGTCAAGAAATATTGTTTTGTAAAAGTCCCATTCTACTGCTCGGGCAAAGTTGAAGTCCTGTTCTGCTGCTCAGGCGTGTGAAGTCCTCTTCGGCTGTTGAGGCAAAATCCTGTTCTGTTGCTCAGGTCCCTGTTCGGCTGCTCAGGGTTGTATAGACCTGTTCCTCCAGGTTAAGTGAGGGTTGTTGTTTTAGTGAAATTCCAGAAGGAGTCTGGGACTGGACGTAGAACGGGAAGTTCGAACCAGTATAAACATCCTGGTGTGCTCGTTTATTATTTACTATTATCTGCTAATTGTTCTATTATTCTGCACTGTTTTTATACTATTCCATATTACTCGATCCTATCATTACTTTCATTTGGTATCAGAGCCTGGGATTCTAGAGATCGTAACAACATCCTAGAATAAATGGCTATAAAGAGATCTAGTCAAGGCAATAGGAAGAGGAAGAACAATAAAGAAGATTCAAAGGAGCAAACAAGCAAATGCTTCATGGCTACAAGTGATGATGTAAGTGAACTAAGTTTTGAAGATTTGGTTTAAATTAATTCAGAACTAGTGGAATTTGTAAAACAAACTAAAAAGCAAAAAAAGGAGTTACAAGGAAAATTAAATATATCCGAATTAGAAATTAGTATGCTAAGAGATGAAAAGAAAATCCTAGAAGAAGAACTTGAAATATCTCAAGAATCTAATTCTAATTTAACATCTCAACTATCTATGATCACTCAGGAATTAGAAATTCAGAAGAATAAAAATGATGATTTATCAGTAGAAATTAATGATTTAAAATCTAACACTAAAGTATTAGAGTTAGAAAAATCTAGTCTCAAAACTAAGTTAAAAGATATTAATAAAAATAATTTATTACAATCATCTTTAGATAATTCAGAATCTCGAATTTTTCTTCTCGAAAATGAGAATTTGAAAAACAGTAATATTTCTTTTGAAAATAATAATTGTGACTTTAAAGCTAAATTTGATAAACTTAACACCGATGTCACAAAATTTAATAAAGGTCAAAACGATTTAAATATGATTTTATCCAATTCTAGACCTTTACATGATAAAAGTGGTTTAGAATATAATAAAACTAATAATAGAAATAGCACTAGATACGCTTTCATGTATAGTAAAATTGTCAATGCTAGTACTAAATTTCGAGTAAAATCTAAATCCAATTTTTATAGAAATTCAAATACTGCTATGACCAATAATGTTTATAATTTCTCTAGAAGTACAAAATCATTGACCAAAAATATGAATAAAAATTATCTAAGTATTTGGGTTCCTATTAATTGGAAAAATAGAGAAAAATACATTGATGATTATTTTGATATGGTAGTTAATAATGAAAATTATATTTATAAAGGTTCAACCACACGCAAATGGATATGGTTTCCTAAGATCTAACCCACCGGACCCCAACATAATAAGTGGGTACCGAAAATGATTATTATTTTTTGCAGGTACTCGAAGAAACAAAAGGAAAAGGATAGATTTTGGAATTTTAAAGAATGTTCCATACATTTAATAGAATTACGTGCTTACAATGAAATATGGACTTCAGCAAATATGGTAAAATCTATTTTATTTTTCCTTCATAATTAATAATGAGTTTATCTCGTTATTTACAAGATATTTTATATAATTTATTATATTCCCTAATTCTTTTTTATAATGACAAAGGGGGAGAAATTCATATGCATATTAATTGTAACATTCCCCCTTCTGACCGCCTCCGGTCGGTAATTAAACCAACTCGAAACGTTCAAAAAGACGAATTGTTATTTAGTTTATAAGGTTTAAACAGAATCAGCCACAGAAACACAGAATAATAACACTGAATTTAAAACAAATGAGAATTTATTTCATTACTATAAATCTTTTTATATACATCAAAGTTTATACAATTTTAATACTGATACGGCGGAATATCTTAAAATACAATTTTCTCGAAATAAATGATTCTTTACTCTCTCTCTAACTTCGCTGCTCGAAAATCTTCAAGCTGTAAAAATACTCGGTCTGACCCGAGTATTATATTCAAAAGAAAATAATACACAGGTCAGTCTAATTCAAACCAGTTACTAGTGCATATAGGCAGTAATAATTTAAATAGACGACAGTCACAATAATTCCCGTCCATCCAACTCTTTTAACAAAGAAATCGGATAACGAAAATATAACACTTAACAGTGTTAACAATAAATCAGCAGATTTAAATCATCAACAGAGATAAATAAACAATTTATCATATCGACTAAATCAATTTAAAACAATTGAAATTGTCACTTAAAACCATCAAAACTCGATTGGCTGCCGTACACGCACACGTGTACGGCCTCGCCAATACAGCATAAAAGATCAATGCATCACGACACAAAAGAAATATCAATTCAAAACTGTCGATTCTGGGTGGCTGCAGTGCACACGCACATACATGTACACTGCCTCGCCACACAATAATGGTAGTGAGATACAAACCAAAAGAGTGGCATAAACAAAGATATAACATGTATGCACTGTAAAACTTATCGGTGCAGCTCTAAAAATATCTATATGAAGATTTCACTGCAACTGGTCGGGAAGTGCAGCAGTTCAACATGGCGATCGACAGAGACAAGTACATCTCTCCTAAATGTACTTGAATACTTACAACAAAAGGGTAATGCAAAGACCGGTGATGAACAAATGGTCAAAAGTATCAAGTCTGGACAACAGGAATGCAGACTCAACAAATATCACTAGTAGTTCAAGCATGCAGGTGAATCAACTACAGTAATGAACCAGACTGGAATGAAAACTGGAGACTAATCAGTTCGAACTACAAGTTCAAGAGTGACATGAACACCACACACAATGCTACAGATAACAAAATGACCAGGGGTAATAACAAGAATGGCCAAGTCAAATATGCTACAGGTTATGAAATGACAAATTTGCAAACATAAGTTGCCACACTAAATACAACTTTGTTTTCTAACTTTTAGGTAGAAATTTTGCACAACCCTAAATGCTCAAGTATCTGCATATAAAATATGCAAGAAAATATGCAAGACCAAAGTTGTAGTGAAACAACTAAATATGCAGGACTGTGATAAATGAAAAAAACCAAACTGAAACAATGGTAGAATCACAAATGCATTAAGTCCAGATACAACAAACTAAAGAAGCATGGGCAGTTCAAAATCATAGAGTATATGCAGAAGGCAATAAGTATACAAGTAAATCAAGTTTCCAGTCAATCAATGATGCAGACCAAAAGGCAAAGACTCCAGTATATGGATACGAAGGTTCCACAAATTAAATAAACTGAATGCAAAGATCCAATGTCTCAAACGACTCAAGTAATTCCAGAATTCAAAATAGTTTCAAGAATGTAGGCACTATAAGGAAACTAACTCCAAACTGCATGTACACTCAAGTGAAACAAACAGTTGTCAAATGGAAGAATACAACAACAATGCAGGCACCAAATCAATAGAAATGAACACAGTGGCAACAGAAGTGTACATAGTGACAACTACTTCAATGACACAGACCAATGCAAAACAGTGGTCTAAAAATATCAAAGTGTATAGGTCAGGGAAGAACCCAGACCACATGAATTAAGTGTGCAACTGACTTGAATGTCACAAATCGCAACAAACCTAATGGATGCAACTGATGAATGGTGCATGGGACAACACACATAAAGTTCAAGTATAACAATAATGCATAGTGGGTTTGAGTTCAAAACAAAACAGATGTCATGAGAACATTGAAATGCAGTTTAAAATAGGCAGTGGCAATACCACCGTGACGTATGTAAATGCAGACTAGCTACTAATGATCAAGTTCAAAGTTGAAGCTAACAGTTCAACAACCTACATTTTAAATAACTCAAGTGAAGATACCAAATACAACATGGATGAACTAGCCTAGAAACATGCTCAAAACTCAACTGGCACATAACTACAAGCATGCAGTGGCGAACAATACCAAAGAAACAGTGAAAATCGAAAGATATTCAATAAGCTACGTGCAGTGTGCAAGTGCAAACTCAAATGAGCAAATGCAACAGTAAATACAATTAATCGTAGTGAAATTTCGTGGTGATGTTTGCTCAAAAGTGTTGTAGCAAACGAATATCAAAATAAACTGAAGCCATAGGCTACTGAAGTAAGGGCATGAACTGTATTCGGGATAACTATCAAATAGTCTCAAACGTGAAATAAATCAGAGAAACGCAACTGACCTTAGGTGAATGGCAACATGTATCGCATCAAAGCATATGTATGCAGACTCAAAAACACAAAGCAATTATTAAACCACTGTTCAATGAAGTCAATGACGAACAACCCCAAATCATCACAGAAAGGACCAATTCGAATGGCGAAGATATCAATCAAGACAAAGAATACGAAGTCAAAAGAAATTGATGCCGTGAAAATCAGTAAGCAAGCATCGCAAAAATGTAGAAAAAAAAAAGTCAGAGATAAATCTCAGCATTCAAATTAAAATCAAGTGACCGAAGTCAAAACGAAACTACCATCAAAGTAACAAATTTCAAAACCGAGAGTATCGCTCATTCAAACAACAAAAATCACAGATTTGAACGAGCTAAGCAAATTGACGAAAATGAATTAGATGTGAGTAGCTAATAAGTACTCACCTTAGAACGAAGAGCACGAAGCGAAAAGATCTGAAGCAGCCGCGAGCGAGACGAAGGAAGTCGAAGCCTTCGAATTGAACGAGCGCGATCGAAAAATCTGAAGCCGCCTTCGATCCAACCCAGAATTGCCGAAGCCCTAGTTGAAGACGAGCGAAGACAATATCGAAGCTGAAGCCCTAACTTGGATGAAGAGAATCGATCGAATGCCGAAGCCCTAGATTTTTGAGTCGCCATTTTTTTTTTCTTCGAGGAACGAACGAAAGAAGTCGCCGCCATTTATTTTCTTTTCTTTGATTTAGGTTTAGGGTTTGTGAATGAAATGAGAAAGGGATCGGGTATAGGGTTTTAAACGAAATGAATGGGCCGAGATAAAATTTTAAAGCCCAAAACCCTTTAACAATTTTTTTCTTGTTTCCTTCCAAAAGGATTCTAACCGATTCAAAAATTCCAACAACAATTTTTATTAAACGAATTCCAATTCGAATCGAAGCTCCTATAAGCAATTAACTAGCAGAGAAATCGTTTAACAATGATATCAAATCGATGCGAAAACCCCGGTTATCACCGAAATTTAAATTGAATCCGAATAGATTTTCTACGCGTTTATACGTCGTATATTCACAAAACAACTCTGATAAATACGAAATTTGAAATCCGGTAATAATTTAATATTACGGACCCAATGAAACTGGTTTCTTCAAATTCCGAGACTGTGCCTCGGAAGGTTATTTTTAAATTCGATTTCAAACGATACAATTTCAAAACTGAACAAATCGCTTTCAAATTCAATTCTGAAGCTTCTATTATCTTCAGTATTATCAATATGAATTCTCCAAGCCTTTAAATTATTTTTTAACCGGCTTAAAATTGAAGATTCAAATTTTATTCAACTTTCAATAGATTAAATTCAAAATTTAAATCGCCAATTCATTCTGATAATTTGAAATTCAAGTCAAATCATCATTCAAATATTTAAAATTAATTAAATATTTTCAATTCAAATTGTTCAAAATTCAGGGTCGTTACAAACTCCCCTCCTTAAAAACTTTTCGTCCACGAAAAGGAAAAGTTGTTAAAATTTCATCGATATTTATACTCTAGTCAATTTTTACTAAACTTAAAACTTATTACAAATAAATGAATATAGGATTCATTTCATTTGTTTAATCTCACTAGTTTTGTTTATTTTCTCTTTTGTTAATTGATTTTCTAAAATCAAAACCCAAAATTCTTTTACTAAATTCTTGATTTATAAACTCAGATTCAAACTTAAAATTCGTCATGTTAGAGATTTATATAATATATCTCTTCCAAAGCTGTGGACTTTCAAAACATTTCAAAGATCCTCTTTCTTAATTTATTAGGTAGGAATTTTGTAATTTTACTTTCAAATCATTGATTTGCTATTTACAGTTTGAAAATACTTGCTAACTCGAAATTTAACAAGTCCATCTTCGTTCTCACAGACATTAGGCATACACTGGCCAGGCGCAGGTCTAAAAATCTCCAAGTACTAAACATACTTGCTTCAACTTCCAGTGAAAATACTTTAAAAAAATTCTTTTAAAAATGGATATGGAAAGCACGTTCCCCCATGGATCACAGTTTACCCGGCGGTTACGCTACTATCCCAGTAGAATCGCTTGTAACCGTAGATTTCACATCTCTCTTGAATTTCGCCATGGTTGTTGCCATAGATCGCGGTCCACACGGCGGTTACGCTACTATCCCAGTAGAATCGCTTGTAACCGTAGGCATCTCGCCCCTCGAATTTCGCTTGGCATTTAGATTGCAGTTTACTCGGCGGTTGCGCCACTATCCCAGTGGAATCGCTTGTAACTGTAGGCATCTCGCCCCTCAAATTACGCTAACATACATCATAATCAACATGATCCCATCACGAGGGATTCTAGTCCAAATGGACATTCCAACTTATGGAAAATTCTACGTAGCTACGAATTTCAAATGGACACTCTTCACGAGTTCCAATACCTTCTCCAATAATAAATGGAAGGTACTTTTCCATATCCTCAGTTTGGAAAACATAATATCATATATATGTAGTACTACATTTCACATTTCGTACATATCATATCCATGTAAGCTTACATAAGATTTCCATAACAATTACTTTCCAAACTGACGGTTTTCAATTTTACCGCATTCATATATATAAGTTCTAAAAACTTACATATCCATATTCATAACAAATAAAGGATTTCAAAAAATTTCCTCTAAGTCGATTTGGAAATTTAAGGTTATCTCAATCCTAATTCATATTCATAATTCCATTTATTATCGACTTTCACATTCAATTTGGATTTCACGCTTACATCGTCAATTCTCAACACGGAATTGATGTCCATCGATATATAACCTCTGAGCTCGTACGTCTCAGAGAAGGGTGTTAAGCTAAGAGAATAAATTCTCCGCCACCAACAGATATATATTTAATAGAGATCAATTGCTATGTCATCAATTCACAATGTTAGACATACAATCCAAATCATCATCTGAAATTCAAAGCTCAACTTATATTGTCTTTGATGTCGAAGTTAAACTCAATTTTAACTTAACGATTCAATCTTTTTGAAAAATTTCAAATTGAACTAATTGTTCAAATCTCTCATTTAACTTTTCAACTTCGACTTCAAAAATGAATTTCAAATCATTTATTCCTTACGGAATATATTCACAACATTTCATCTTTGGAAAAACATTTCCATACTTATTTAAAAATAAGTAATTCACAAATCTAATTATTTTCAACATTTGAAAATATTCGATATACTTAAATCAAAATTAAGTATATATTTCATCTTTAAGGAAATCATTCTCTTTCACATATTCATTTGAGTTAAAACGAATGTTACGTAAAACATCGTTACGACAACTCAAAATCACTAGTATAGGGATTCGAAATTTAGATAGATGTATAAATCCCAATACTATACAAAACATTTCCTTTCGGAAATTATTTACTATAACAACAGTGTTATAGTCCACCATTTCCTTATATTCGAAAACGTCTATTTCAACAATGAATGTTGAAATCTATGGTTTCGATATTCAATGCCTTTGAAAACATCTTTTTAAAACAATTAACTTCGTTTTAAAATATCACTTTCCCAAAACATGTCCATTTTATTCAATGATATATTCACAGTCCAAAATTGTGAATATACTACTTTTAACAAGCTATAAGAATTTACTTATCAAAATAAGTCAGTTTCGAATTTATAAACAACGTTTATAAATTCTATTCCTATTCATAAAGACTTCAATTCATAAAAATTGCTTTATTAACCATTCCTTTATAACTCAGTTTTATATCAGAATTTTAATTTATAAGTGAATTACTTATAAATTCTTTTATTTCGCAACATCGATTCATTTTTATAACTTCACAATTTCAATTCTGTAATTTCCATTCACTTATGAAATCCATTAAATATTTCACTTTTAACACTTATACAATTCCAATATTTTATTAACACTTTTCAAATCTTCAATTTAAGCCGTTTATAATAATTCAAAATTTCCAATTTAAACTTTTATATAAATTTATCAGTTTTCCATTTCCAAGATAATCAACTAGTTCTTTAGTAAATCATTCATCGACTTGGTTTTTCAATCTAAATCACATTTGATTCATTCACATTGGATTTTACTAACATTCATTCATATCCAATTAGTTCACATTCACTAATTTATATTCAAGTTAGTTTGCTTCAATTCAAATCAAATTTGGTTCTATTTAGATTTCTTACCTTTCAATTTGAATTCAATTTACATAGCTTTCAAATTCCATTAATACAATTTCATTAACACTTAATGAATTTCTATATGATCAACTGGCAACCAATGCACATTTAACCAAATTTATTTACTTTGCTTACATTCAATTTGGTTTAACACACTTAATTTCAATTGGTTTATATTCTAATTCAAATTGAATTCTTATACTCACCATATTCGCAAATTCACTTTTACAATTAAAGCTGAATTTCCTTTATATAATTCAAATTCATATTCATTACATCACTTTATTAATTCATTTTGATATCAAATTCAATTTGATTCACTATTACTTAAGCTATATTTCATTTTATCTTCACTTGCATTTATTTTCACCATACAACTTAAGTTCGTCTCAAATTTATTTGAAATTCTATTTTATTTAACTTTACTAAAGTCAAATTCATATCACATTTCAAAATTCAGATTTTGTTTTACTTAACAAAACTGTTCAAACATTTAAAAAACTGGTTTTACTAAAATTTTCTCATTTTATAAGTTAAACAACTTATTAATTTAAACTTTCCAATTCATATCATATAATCACTTCTCTTTCAAGTTTAACTTTTCATCTCAATAATTTATCAAATCAAGTACGATTTATTTAACTTCCTTTAGTTAAATTTCAAATCATATATTTATTGATGCTAATTCAATTCAATTTAACTTTTCTTAAGTTAAAAATCTTAATTTTCAAAAACAATTTTTATACTTCTTTGGATTTGAAAAACGTTTCCTTTTTAAAGTGTTCCTAGTAACTATTCATATTAAACATCATAAACTAAGCTTTGTGTAAACCAAAGCTCTGATACCACTCTGTAACATTCCCCCTTCTGACCGCCTCCGGTCGGTAATTAAACCAACTCGAAACGTTCAAAAAGACGAATTGTTATTTAGTTTATAAGGTTTAAACAGAATCAGCCACAGAAACACAGAATAATAACACTGAATTTAAAACAAATGAGAATTTATTTCATTACTATAAATCTTTTTATATACATCAAAGTTTATACAATTTTAATACTGATACAGCGGAATATCTTAAAATACAATTTTCTCGAAATAAATGATTCTTTACTCTCTCTCTAACTTCGCTGCTCGAAAATCTTCAAGCTGTAAAAATACTCGGTCTGACCCGAGTATTATATTCAAAAGAAAATAATACACAGGTCAGTCTAATTCAAACCAGTTACTAGTGCATATAGGCAGTAATAATTTAAATAGACGACAGTCACAATAATTCCCGTCCATCCAACTCTTTTAACAAAGAAATCGGATAACGAAAATATAACACTTAACAGTGTTAACAATAAATCAGCAGATTTAAATCATCAACAGAGATAAATAAACAATTTATCATATCGACTAAATCAATTTAAAACAATTGAAATTGTCACTTAAAACCATCAAAACTCGATTGGCTGCCGTACACGCACGCGTGTACGGCCTCGCCAATACAGCATAAAAGATCAATGCATCACGACACAAAAGAAATATCAATTCAAAACTGTCGATTCTGGGTGGCTGCAGTGCACACGCACATACATGTACACTGCCTCGCCACACAATAATGGTAGTGAGATACAAACCAAAAGAGTGGCATAAACAAAGATATAACATGTATGCACTGTAAAACTTATCGGTGCAGCTCTAAAAATATCTATATGAAGATTTCACTGCAACTGGTCGGGAAGTGCAGCAGTTCAACATGGCGATCGACAGAGACAAGTACATCTCTCCTAAATGTACTTGAATACTTACAACAAAAGGGTAATGCAAAGACCGGTGATGAACAAATGGTCAAAAGTATCAAGTCTGGACAACAGGAATGCAGACTCAACAAATATCACTAGTAGTTCAAGCATGCAGGTGAATCAACTACAGTAATGAACCAGACTGGAATGAAAACTGGAGACTAATCAGTTCGAACTACAAGTTCAAGAGTGACATGAACACCACACACAATGCTACAGATAACAAAATGACCAGGGGTAATAACAAGAATGGCCAAGTCAAATATGCTACAGGTTATGAAATGACAAATTTGCAAACATAAGTTGCCACACTAAATACAACTTTGTTTTCTAACTTTTAGGTAGAAATTTTGCACAACCCTAAATGCTCAAGTATCTGCATATAAAATATGCAAGAAAATATGCAAGACCAAAGTTGTAGTGAAACAACTAAATATGCAGGACTGTGATAAATGAAAAAAACCAAACTGAAACAATGGTAGAATCACAAATGCATTAAGTCCAGATACAACAAACTAAAGAAGCATGGGCAGTTCAAAATCATAGAGTATATGCAGAAGGCAATAAGTATACAAGTAAATCAAGTTTCCAGTCAATCAATGATGCAGACCAAAAGGCAAAGACTCCAGTATATGGATACGAAGGTTCCACAAATTAAATAAACTGAATGCAAAGATCCAATGTCTCAAACGACTCAAGTAATTCCAGAATTCAAAATAGTTTCAAGAATGTAGGCACTACAAGGAAACTAACTCCAAACTGCATGTACACTCAAGTGAAACAAACAGTTGTCAAATGGAAGAATACAACAACAATGCAGGCACCAAATCAATAGAAATGAACACAGTGGCAACAGAAGTGTACACAGTGACAACTACTTCAATGACACAGACCAATGCAAAACGGTGGTCTAAAAATATCAAAGTGTATAGGTCAGGGAAGAACCCAGACCACATGAATTAAGTGTGCAACTGACTTGAATGTCACAAATCGCAACAAACCTAATGGATGCAACTGATGAATGGTGCATGGGACAACACACATAAAGTTCAAGTATAACAATAATGCATAGTGGGTTTGAGTTCAAAACAAAACAGATGTCATGAGAACATTGAAATGCAGTTTAAAATAGGCAGTGGCAATACCACCGTGACGTATGTAAATGCAGACTAGCTACTAATGATCAAGTTCAAAGTTGAAGCTAACAGTTCAACAACCTACATTTTAAATAACTCAAGTGAAGATACCAAATACAACATGGATGAACTAGCCTAGAAACATGCTCAAAACTCAACTGGCACATAACTACAAGCATGCAGTGGCGAACAATACCAAAGAAACAGTGAAAATCGAAAGATATTCAATAAGCTACGTGCAGTGTGCAAGTGCAAACTCAAATGAGCAAATGCAACAGTAAATACAATTAATCGTAGTGAAATTTCGTGGTGATGTTTGCTCAAAAGTGTTGTAGCAAACGAATATCAAAATAAACTGAAGCCATAGGCTACTGAAGTAAGGGCATGAACTGTATTCGGGATAACTATCAAATAGTCTCAAACGTGAAATAAATCAGAGAAACGCAACTGACCTTAGGTGAATGGCAACATGTATCGCATCAAAGCATATGTATGCAGACTCAAAAATACAAAGCAATTATTAAACCACTGTTCAATGAAGTCAATGACGAACAACCCCAAATCATCACAGAAAGGACCAATTCGAATGGCGAAGATATCAATCAAGACAAAGAATACGAAGTCAAAAGAAATTGATGCCGTGAAAATCAGTAAGCAAGCATCGCAAAAATGTAGAAAAAAAAAAGTCAGAGATAAATCTCAGCATTCAAATTAAAATCAAGTGACCGAAGTCAAAACGAAACTACCATCAAAGTAACAAATTTCAAAACCGAGAGTATCGCTCATTCAAACAACAAAAATCACAGATTTGAACGAGCTAAGCAAATTGACGAAAATGAATTAGATGTGAGTAGCTAATAAGTACTCACCTTAGAACGAAGAGCACGAAGCGAAAAGATCTGAAGCAGCCGCGAGCGAGACGAAGGAAGTCGAAGCCTTCGAATTGAACGAGCGCGATCGAAAAATCTGAAGCCGCCTTCGATTCAACCCAGAATTGCCGAAGCCCTAGTTGAAGACGAGCGAAGACAATATCGAAGCTGAAGCCCTAACTTGGATGAAGAGAATCGATCGAATGCCGAAGCCCTAGATTTTTGAGTCGCCATTTTTTTTTTCTTCGAGGAACGAACGAAAGAAGTCGCCGCCATTTATTTTCTTTTCTTCGATTTAGGTTTAGGGTTTGTGAATGAAATGAGAAAGGGATCGGGTATAGGGTTTTAAACGAAATGAATGGGCCGAGATAAAATTTTAAAGCCCAAAACCCTTTAACAATTTTTTTCTTGTTTCCTTCCAAAAGGATTCTAACCGATTCAAAAATTCCAACAACAATTTTTATTAAACGAATTCCAATTCGAATCGAAGCTCCTATAAGCAATTAACTAGCAGAGAAATCGTTTAACAATGATATCAAATCGATGCGAAAACCCCGGTTATCACCGAAATTTAAATTGAATCCGAATAGATTTTCTACGCGTTTATACGTCGTATATTCACAAAACAACTCTGATAAATACGAAATTTGAAATCCGGTAATAATTTAATATTACGGACCCAATGAAACTGGTTTCTTCAAATTCCGAGACTGTGCCTCGGAAGGTTATTTTTAAATTCGATTTCAAACGATACAATTTCAAAACTGAACAAATCGCTTTCAAATTCAATTCTGAAGCTTCTATTATCTTCAGTATTATCAATATGAATTCTCCAAGCCTTTAAATTATTTTTTAACCGGCTTAAAATTGAAGATTCAAATTTTATTCAACTTTCAATAGATTAAATTCAAAATTTAAATCGCCAATTCATTCTGATAATTTGAAATTCAAGTCAAATCATCATTCAAATATTTAAAATTAATTAAATATTTTCAATTCAAATTGTTCAAAATTCAGGGTCGTTACATTAATAGAGGGATATATTATACTTAGGGAGAGATGTTATACTTAGGGGGAGCTTTAAACATATTAATATTATTTTTTATATAGAATTAATATTTTTTTTTAAAATTGTATAGTTGTCATCATCAAAAAGGGGGAGAATTTTAGAACCTCAGTTGTTGGATTTTAATGACAACAACTATACAATTATGTCAAAGAATCTCTAAGCTAATTTGTAGGTACACGAGCATTAAAAAGTGATAATGAAATACGTTCAAAATGAAGATACACGGTACAAAAGTATGAAAGAATGTATATGAAGATACAATAAGAGATATATACGATAGAGACAAGACGAAGGTGACAAACAAAGTATTATTAGTCATAGAGTGTCATGTCTAGAGTTTACAAATGTTAAAATCTTCTCAAAATGATACACACACATATACATTCATATTTTAAATGAAAAATCAAGTTTTCAAAAATTGCATGGAGCGGGACTCGAACCCGAGTCACTAGTTCATAAGGCAAGTGCTCTAACCACTTGTGCTATGGTATTTTTTAGTTACATTCAGACGTCTGAATGTACCAAATCAGACGTCTGAATCTGGAAAAATGAATATTGTTAGTACAATATTCAGACGTCTGACTTGGTAATTTCAACGTTTGAAAATGGTGATTTTTTGCCTATTTCCTTTCTGGTTTGAGCCTGTTCAATTTCAGAAGTCTGAATTATTCAATTCAGAAGTCTGAATATCTATAACGGCTATATTTTCAAATACGCACTTCCATTCGTGAAGAGATGCATTCTTCATTTCAATAGATATGACCATATCTCTTCATGATAACTCTTCACGAACAATTGCAACTATTTATTATCTATATAAACACATTAGAATCAATTTTTCCAACAACAATTCAATTGATTATTATTCTACTCTCTGAATTCTTGATTCTAATACACTTGTGCTTTCAACATCATTCAAATTCACTTTCTTACTTCCTTATTCTTCACACATTCACATATATATCATAAAGGAGAAGATTATAGGAAGGGTGTACTATAATTGACAAATTCGTGTTATTCAAGAACACATAGAGTCAAGAAATATTGTTTTGTAAAAGTCCCGTTCTACTGCTCGGGCAAAGTTGAAGTCCTGTTCTGCTGCTCAGGCGTGTGAAGTCCTCTTCGGCTGTTGAGGCAAAATCCTGTTCTGTTGCTCAGGTCCCTGTTCGGCTGCTCAGGGTTGTATAGACCTGTTCCTCCAGGTTAAGTGAGGGTTGTTGTTTTAGTGAAATTCCAGAAGGAGTCTGGGACTGGACGTAGAACGGGAAGTTCGAACCAGTATAAAAATCCTGGTGTGCTCGTTTATTATTTACTATTATCTGCTAATTGTTCTATTATTCCGCACTGTTTTTATACTATTCCATATTACTCGATCCTATCGTTACTTTCAATATATAGGCAATTTACATTTTATGTACTTTTACTGATAAGAAGCTAACGGTTGATTATTATTTTTTTCCGTTCATCTGAAGCAATTGTAGTTTACTACTCCTTCAAGAACCATTTGCAAAACTTTTGCCAAAACCTCCTATTAGGCTCAGATCCCTCTTCTTTATCCTTCATTCTTTCAGAAAATTCCCTCTATAAGAAAATAAGGACATTAGAAACCTGAAAGCTATAGAAGAAAGAAGAAAAATGCTGCAAATGATCAGTATATATTGGCTTACATCAAAGACATTTTTATTAGCGAGTCGATCTATAATCTCAAATAATATATCCATAGTATACTCTGGATGACCTTGAATGCCAAGAATACGTTTTCCAATGACAAATTATTCTACTTCTGTCTTATCCGAATATGCAATCACTTCTGCTCCTACTGGTACCTCCCATACCTATATACATGCAACATCAGAGCAGCTCGGTTGTATTTATCATGATGATATAGTTTTAATATATAAAAATATTGGCGATGAACATTTGACAATGATACATGAAATATATGCATACCTCATCTTGATGGCACTCTATGATGGATGGACATGGTAGTATTTCACCAAACTCTTCACAAAATTCAGAATTCAAAACTTCTATAGCCATGGTAATTTTCCTAATGCCAAGATCCCAACCTATGTTAGATTTCCTAACGATTCTTCCTAGTGCCCGACATAGTAACTATTATTGATTACCAGATTGTGCAGAAATGTTGTTGTGCCCCTTGTCATATCCCCAACAGCTAAATCGAAGTTTTCTGTGCCTGAATAGAGGATTATTGGTAATCATGCCACTTATTTAACATAACTGACCAACATATAGTAGACAGATGTTGGACCTTTGGAAAAAAGGAAATAAAACAGTCACATAATAGATGTATGTATCTTATGCACTACAACTCACTTCAACAACACTCCAAAATATAATTGTTGTTTGTTCGTCAGAGGGTTTCGTTCTTGCTCAAAAACGCAATTGTAAAAGCCTAGAAAGACTTAAAATCAAGATCAAAAGAAAAAAGAACAAATTTGTATACAATCTTGGAGTTGAAATCGTTGTTAAAGATCGAAGGAAAACAATGAACATTTTTTGGTAATAAGATGGAAATGTTCACATATCTGAAAACCAAAGGGAGTAATATTTCCATAGAATAACTCCACATATCTTAAGCATCTAATCATAATGTGCACAGATCCGTAGCAATGATTGTTCCCCGACAATAAAATATGAATGCATTCCATTATTCATCCACTATTTTCTATAGATCCGTAGCAATGATAATTGTTTTAAGACCAAGCTGTAGACTTTCTAGCAAAGCTAATTCATGGTTTAAAAAAAAGAATTAACAATATATAAGGGAACTTTAGCGCATGAGGTAAAAAGTCGGTGCACTTAGTATTGAAATAAGCAAAAGAAATTAAAATCATCGCACAAAAAACCTGAGCTGAGGTTGGCATAATGGCTGAACTGCTAATAACACTATTGATTCTCTCTGATATCTTGTTATAGCTATCATTGGTTTCTGGGAAGTAATGAGTTTGAGGAGTTCCAACTGCAAATAGAAGCAAAGTTATCGGGCAACTCCACATATTTCAATAAACATTAAGTAAATGACATGGATATATGCTTATACCATGACTAAAGCTTGCATGATTTCATTAATACTACTGATTGCGGTTATTTTTTCAAAACAATAAGCACTTGTGTACATTATAATAATAACAAAAATCCCGAAAATCATTCCTTTAAGTTTTAACATTAATCTTCTCTGTTTGACTAAAACTTCATAACTTTACAGTTCATACTCCAAACATGAGTGAATTATTAAAATTTAATGAAAAATTATTGGAGTGAGGGACAGAGAAAAAAAATCATTATTCTACACATTTACAACTATTCGTAACCATATTTTTGTGTATGGCATTAATCAATCCGCTTAATTTATTGTTTGTAGTGAAAATAGTAACATAACTAAGATAAGGAAATCGAAAATTATGGTTGCTAATAATATAGAACCTTGTTCTATGGTCTTTTAGTTATTTATCCTCTCTCTTTTCCTTTATAAAGGAACCAAACAACCAAGGTGAGTAAAGCTACGAAACCTGCATGCTCCAGTAAGTGGTACAGGGATCTATGGAGAAAGGCATAATATCGTTTATGTAAACTGGATGAACTAATATTGTCTTAAGTATATAATACCAACTTTTCTGTATTATTTTAACAGATAAATAAATTAAATGTTCAAGCACAACGTCTTTTGAGATTATTTATAAAACTAATATGTTACTCCATAATCTACATTCTACATGCATTCATTTACAACAAATATTGTTTTATATAAACTGGATAAACTATTTATATACCTTAAAAGTAGTTGGTATTTGTCAAACTCAAAATAACTTAAAAGATAAAATTATAAGAAATGCTTCTCATTCAGTCTGTACTAATATGTGTCCAATGCAGACATATTGATTTTTTTTGTTAGTTTTAATTTGAATTTCGGTGTATACATTAATCAGCTTGTAATTTAAAGAAAAGTGGGTAAGTTTTACTATTCTTAAATCAGTTTGTGATATTAACAGTATCCAGCATCGTGGGAACAGTTATGGAATCATATGTAAAACTGAATCAAATGTTAAAAATAAAAATCAAAATCAAAAGTAAAAACTCCTAAATCCTTTCTTCTAAACAGTTAAGGAAATTTCGTTAAATTTAAATTATAAGCTAAAAATCAAGATGAGGTTATCAAAATAAAAACTATCTGCAAAACTCAGAAGATAACCCTAGCCGACATGGGATTAGGTCAATCCAAAATAGTTCGAACATCATTTGCAATGTAAAAAAGAGGGAGACAAATCGATATGTAAATAGCATTTAAAAAACATACCTAAATCGTGGTTGAAGTTCATTGTCGAAGCAACAGCTGCCTAATTGATTAGCAGTTGCGAAGTTTAAGAATCATGACAGAATAAGGTAACCCTAGTTTATAACTTCGATTGTAATTTGTAGCCGAATGGAGTAGGTGTAGTGTCCGGCAAGGGGTTGCTTCCATGATCAGGTAGTGATGGTAGTTGATTGGCATCGACGATGAATTATCGACGAAGAAGACATTGATGTTTAAGTTCGGGTGGTTAGGATTTTTACTGGCGTGAAATGAGCAAGGTAGAATGGAAGGAAACGCTGAAGGAAACACTTAACAGGCAAAGGGCATTTTCGGAAATCCAAAAAGACACGGTTGAAATCCGTTCATGGAATTTTTATTATTAGTAGTAAAGATATATAAAAGTGAAATGTTTTCGATAAGGATTATATACCTTTTTAAAACTAGAATTTGAAGTTTCAAAAGGATTTGAAATTTTGAAAATTATATAAGAAATTGATTTATATAAAAATGATTTATAACTAAAGGGTTTTGAATTTGAAATTTGAGAGATTGAACTCCGGTATTTTGAAAATTGGTTTTAAGATTTTGAAAATATATAATAATACGATTTGAAAGTATTTTCCGAATAAGAAACATTTCAAATGAATTCAAATGAGTTTCAATGATTTCGAAGAAATTTCAAAGAAGTTTTAAGAGAATAGAAGTCCAGAACTCACTTATGTCGCTAGAAAATAATTTCAGTGATGAGTGCACGCATCATCGACATTGATTTTCGAGTTTCAGAGTGGGGGATAGGCCACTTTAGTAGTTTTTCTATGCGACTGATTTTGTGAAACCATTTTTGATTTCAAATTCCGAAGTATGATTTGATAATCGAAAGATATATGTATATATATTTGAAACAATTTGAAGTAAGCCCGGTGTTCAGTCCTCGAGTTTCGGATTTGTTTTGGTATAACCCTATCTATTGAAATTGATTTACTGATTGGTTGCCGATTTCCAACTCTTAGATTGGAAATTTGATTTCTCCGACTATTTTGAATGTTCGAACACTTCCAAATCGAGGTTTAATTTTCAAAGCTAAGTAATTTGAAAAAGTATAATTTATTTGAAAAAGTATATAAGTTTAGTTTTGTATGTTTAAAGTATGAAGTAATATGATTTAAATAAGTTTGAAACTGTTTTGTTAAGTAAATGAATAAGACTATTTTGAATTATACTAATATGAAATTTAGTTTTAAATGTTTTGAATAAAATTTAGTTTTAAATTTTTTAACTTAGTAACATCTTTTATAAAACTATATATATATATATATAATAACAATAATTTTTAAAAGGGTAAATTGGATCTTTGAAATAGAAATAAATAGTTTAAAGGTTTTAAAGGGATGGTTATAAACTTGGTAATCATTTTGGGTATAATTGATTTTTGAGAAAATATTTGGTTTCGAAAAATAGATTGGAATTTAAAACCCAGTATTTATATGATGATTTTGAAAATGAATTTGTTTGACTTAAATTATGTTGATTTGGAAACTTGGATTATTTTCTAAACCTATTATCTTGGAAACTTTGAAACTAAAGATATTTAATTTGGAAGAAATAATTTGGTGAAATCGTATATGATTTTTGAAACTGAACTGATATTGAAATGAATTGAAATTGAGAACCTTATTTTACTAAATACTTGATTTGGGAGTTATCGAACTTATATAAAATCGATTTGTATAAGTATGAAGTTGATTCGAAAACTATTGATTTGGAAAGGTACTCAATTTGAAAAGCGAAATCTTATATAATCGAAGTCTATATAAGTGTGATTTGATATACTATTGATTTTGGAAAGTATTCGATTTGAAAATGAAATCTTATATATAATGGAATTTATATAAGTATGATATTTGAAATTGATTTGAAAGGGTACTATATGATACATATTTTTGAAGTAAAGATATGGAAAATGCCTTCTGCTTGATATTCTCTTTGTGGCCACATTTTGGATTCATTCTATCAATATTATTCTCTCTGATTTGGGTTTTCTGGATATGATACTCGAGTGTCCTTCGAATTCCATGGAGTTACCCATGGTCTTACGAACTCGACTGCATAGCGTAATTCGCAAGGCAGTGATTGCTTAAAAGGTACGGATGTTTCCTGGGGGATCCAGATGTAACCATTGTGTATCTACGATCTATGGTCGTTTTAGTAGTGTAATCCACAAGGCAGAGTTTGCTTAAAGGGTACGGATGTTTCTTGGGGGATCCAGGCGTAACCATTGTGTATCTGCGGTCTATAGTTTTTTTTGTTATCATGGCGAAATTCGCAAGGCAGTGATTGCTTAAAAGGTACGGATGTTTCCTGGAGGATCCAGGCGTAACCATTGTGTATCTGCGATCCATGATTCGATTCGATTCGGTTGATTTGTTTGGAATGTACTTTCCATATCAGTTTTGAAGGTTTTTCGAGTATTTTCACTGGGTGTTGAAACAGGTCTACTAAGTACTTGGAGAATTCTAGCTTTGCGCCTGATCAACGTATGGCCAGAGTCTGCAAGAACGAGGATAAACTTGTTGAGACATCGAGTTATAAAAGTATTTTCGAAAGGAAAAATTTGTTTCGATATAAAAGTATTTTATTATAATAGTATTTTCAACAAAGAAATTTTGTATTAACATTTGAAATTGAAATTTTGTGGTTTTAAATTAATTATGCGTGCCTGATACTATTCTTTTGAATCTACCTTATCTGCTCAACTTTATTTATTCTGCTTTACCTTTTTTCCTGTCTTCGTTCCTTTTCGAGAATGAAAAGTTTTGAGTGGGGGAGAGTGTAACGACCCGTTTTTTTTCGAAAAAGAAGAAAATTCAAATTTTAGAATTTAATACTGTAAGAAATTAAAAATTTATGTTTTTCAATAAAATTTACTTTGAATTATAACATCTGATTTTGATTTAATAAAATGAAAACTATTTTATGTGATTTCAAACGTATGGTTTAATAAAAGTTTAATTGGATAGATCTGATATTGTGTAAAGCATGAAATAAAATTTATGATTAACTGGAATTGGGTTTTAATTGTAAATTAACTTCTAATCTGTTTGTAAACAATAAATGTATAATTATGTATTCAAACATATTTAAATCTTAGTCTTGGTTTTTGCTCATCTTACATATCAACCTATTGAAATTAATTTGTTAATAAAATTTAATATAATTGGATTTTACGTAAAAGGAAAGAAATATAAATTTTAATTTAATAAAACTTAATTGGTTTAACGATTCAAAATTGAGAAAATTGAGAATTTAATATTGCATTGGTTAACATTAGCATTTTAATTAAGGAACAAGTAATTATAAACCAATGAATATTCAATTATATTAATTTGAAATATAGTTTATTTTGAAATAAATAAAGGTGAATTTTATAAAATATAATAAACTGAAATCTACCATTTAAAACAAACAATAGAATTTTATGACGAAAATTTGATATTTGATATGCGTCCATCTAGGCATAGCAAATGACAAATTTTCGTCGAATAAAATAGATTTTCTATCAGTCGCTAAAAATTCAGTTTAAATCAGTTAATAACAATTGAATTTAAAAGTGTTCCGAAACCTAAATATGTCAATATGAGAAAATTTATTTAGAACACTCTGAATAAGACTACGTAATCCATTTCACGAAATTCGGACGTTTCTAGCTCCTTTTGGATTTTTCCGTACGGGATAGCAACATATATCTGTTTCAGTGCAACAACCCGGAATTTTAATAGTTTTATAACGTAATTAAATGAAAATTTGATATTTGGAATACGTCTATTTTAATATAGCAAATGGTAAATTTTCATCATAAAATATGCAAGTAAATTTTATTGTGTAATTCTATTTCAATTTCAAATTAGTTAAAAATTGATGATAATAAAATGTTTTCCAAACCTGAATATTTTTATACAAAAAATTTGTAAATCATCTTCTGAGTGAGACGTCATATTTCGTTTCTTCAAATTTGGACTGTTATTGCTCCGTCTACCTTAATTTTGACGTTTTAGCAGCATTTTTCAGTGCCGAATATCGACTTTTGATCGAATGATCCTATTACTGATATCTGTATACCGTTTTGATTGTCTCATCCTGTTGATCTCTACGTTATATTAAATTCTGTGTTTTGAAGTCCGGTACACAGCGGAATCCGCGAAACCGGTAACCGTATCGGTACCGGATCCGTGAGTTTTTATTTCTCTTTGCCCTTTTCAAACTGTAGTCGTGGTATCCAAGCAACCATCAATTGCTTTAATCTTCCAGCTTAATTCCTGCGTGACCATTGTTGTCCCATACCCGTTTTGAAAATCAAAACGTATGAATTTGTATATGTTGTATTCGTTTGAACGGTTCATTTTTTTTATTTATTATTTTAATTAGCCTTTATAACCTCAGCTGTTTCTCTTTTCATTTTCGTTACCGCTATATTGCCTGAGAACTATACTTTTCTTCTTCATGCTCATCCCTTCCCTTCATCAAACCCATACTCCACCGTCCCCATTATTTCTCTCCCTCCAACTCACGCAATCAACCCCGTCCACCGCATCAATGGCCTTCCTTCCACCGAGCCTTGAAATCAACCATCGCACATCGCAGCATCTCCAGCTCCTAGGGTAGCCAAGCTACCACCAACGCCGGCCAACGAACGCCTCACCTCTGACCGATGCAGTCGAAACTCCATTTTTCGTTCGCCTTCTCTCTCTCGAGCAGTTCTACCCTTCCCCCTTCCTCGTTCTCCTCCGCACCCACCTGATGCTCGCCGACCACCCTATTGTCGAGCTCCTCGTTGCATAAACATAAGATATAGGTATGTCATACATTGGACATACGTATATATAACTTATACTATATATATATTTAAACTATGATAAATTATTTCTCCCAGATTTTTGTGATCTAAAGCTATATAAGTTGTATAAGATCTTTGTTCTATATTAATTATTGATTCTTATGTATGTATATCATAATGTTGAAAGCTGTATTGGAATTTAGTATTGATTTTTGAAAAAAAATGTATGTGTGTTGTATATGTTGATTAGATTCAAGATCGGTCTGTAGTGTATATGTAATAGCTGTATGATTTTAAAAGTAAATTTTAATAAACTAAGTTTATGTAAATTTCATAATAAATATGATCTTAAAATACAAATATATATGCAAGTGTATATAAGCTATATTTGTCTTATTATATTTAAAGTGTGAGTTGTATAAACTTCTGTTGTCAGTGTTATATTACTTTGCCAGTAACAATGTTGGGTAGGGTATTGGTTTCAGGCACTGTGCGTGTGATATAGCATAGGTATATAGTTTTAAAATATAACTTATGAATAAGTTTGTATATATCTTCAGTTGTAATATAGTGGAGTCTGTAGTCTATAACGTATATACATGTTATATTTATTTATTTATTTTTTCTTTCTTTCTTCTTTTCTTTTTATAAGTTACGTATACAATATTGGTTATATATATATATATTCTGTTATTGGTTTACAAATTTTATAGAATATGATATTTTAAAAAGGTAGTACTGTATGTATATATTTTGATTCCTAGTATTATACTTATGTAAATTTGTATATTTATAGATTTATGTATATTAGTTATGATTAAAATTAAATTATTGATTCCGAAGAAAAAATTATTATAATTTATATTTTCTATTTCTGTCAAACTAATTCTGATTCGTTTCCATCAATTCCCTCTTATCAGCTTGTCCGTCAAATTCGTGCAAATCTAGCTTTGTTTTGGAATTCATGCTTGGATTTGTAACTCATCTCATTCTCGTTCTTCTATAGCCTCGAAAGGTGAGCAATCACTCATGATTAACGTTCTTATATTTATTAAATTTGATTTCAATTGAAATATGCTGCTGTTAGTTGTTTACATTGATATATATGCTATTATTTGTAACTGTTCACCTGTGGGATATGACGCCATATTCGTTGTTTATATTATATTGTTATTGATGATATATGCCTGTTATATTATTATCATATATGTTCTCACTCTGCAAGTTCCCTGCTAGTATAGAATTCATTATGGGTTGAAATGATACATACCCGAACGATCTGTAGAATAGGAGAAAATCGTTATGGGTTGAAATGATAAACCCAAGCGATTTTCAAAATTGAATTGAATTTGGGATTGCGGGTTGAAATGATATATACCCGTATATATAATTTAAATTGCGGATTGAAATGATAAACATCCGTATCACGTGACCATAGGATAGAAAATTATATACAGACACCGTCGGTCTATATATAAATAATTTGAAAATGATCTCTATGGTTTTGAAAGGGAATATATATGGTTTTATTTAATATTGAAATATTTTCTATATAAATAAGTTTTAATATAAAGTAGATTTAATAATAAGTTTTAAATTAATAAAGTATGACTTAATTAATATATAATATGTATAAGTATTTATTTAAAATTTTATTTGAAAAGTAGATCTTTATAATGATTTTATAAGTTAAGGTTGGGAAGATAAATTTGAATATATTCGAAATTGTATTTAATTAAGAATTTTTGTTTAATTACATTTATTTGAAACTTATTGAATTTGAGGGTTTTAAGATATGGTTTTATAACTTGATTTTGATTTAAAGTGATTAAATGGATATTTCAAGTATTAAATAAATCGAAGGAAATATTTTGTTTAATGTAATTTAAGGTTATTTAAATGATAATGGATTTATTAAGTGAATATTTCAAAACTAGATAATAATGAACTTAAAACAAGATATATAGGAAATTATCAATTTAGTTTTGTAAGTGCTATAATCTGGAAATATATTTGAAATGGAAATGATATTTTTGTTTTGAAGTATAAATTATTTTTGGAATGACCACGTTGTTATAATGACGTTTGGATATTAATAGCATATTTCTACATAGTAGATAAGTTCCATGGATCCTTAGAGGATGGTTATCCCAAACATCCTTTAAGTTACTTGTATTTCAGTTGATATTTCACCTGAGTTGGATTTATTGATTTAAGAATGTTAATCCTGACTCGAGTGTTTTGTGTTTTGCTTTACGCTCGGGTCAGACTGAGTGATACAACATTTGAGACTCACCTTTGAAGTTTGGAGCTTCGCTTGGAGATCCAACTATCGATTCAGCTTCCAGCTTTTCCAGTTGATTTGTTCAGAGATGTCATCAGTCTATATTTGAGATATTATGTTGTATTTTATTTTAAACTCTGTTGTTTATATAGTAGCTTCATGAACTACTATTTATTAATCTATTCCGCTGCATTCTGTTATAATACTCTATGTCTGTGATTCTGTGATTATTTATTTACTGTATATGTTGAGTTTTTCCAAATTTTAAATTAACAATCTGATATTTTGAGCAATTCAAGTCCGGCATGTGCGGATGCGAATGGCTGAAAATATCCGGGTCGTTACATTCATCACCGAAACTCCATGGCCATGCAACATAGCCCATCTCACCACATCAAACCCACCCATCTTCCACTTTTATCTGCCTATACATCATCCATCTCTGCATCCCCTCACCGTCAGCCAACCCTCAAACCACCCAACATCAAAGTCCTCCTCCCTTCCTGACACCTCCTAGCCATGAGCGCCAGCCTTCTATAAAAATAAAATAAAAAAACAGCCTAGCAAACCACCATGTCCCTGACCCCACCTTGGCCTCTTCCTCCCTGCAGTGCCGCCATCACCCACAAGCATCTCGGCCTGCCCACCCATCGCATACGTCCACCACTCCGAGGCAGCTTACCACTGACCGCCATGGCCCTCCTTCTCCACACCGACCCCGCAACACGACAGCCCTGTGTACCCCACAACCACCTTTCCTCCGACTTAAACCGCATCCACACCTACTGACCGACCTGACAGCCTCATCTCCCCTCCCCTCTCTCTCTTGAACAATCCTTTTCCCGTTCTATACCCATCGACAACCACATCTCGCCTAAAGCTCCACCTAACCATTGTCAAGCACACAGTCAGCAGATCCAACCCATAGCAGGCGTCGAACCACCTTCATCCGCCTCCAGTCTCTCTTGCCGAGCTGCATGAACCCAACGCTGACAGCACCACCCCATCGGGAAGCCACCTAACCGTCTAGCCCCTTCTCTTCTTTTATATATATATATATATATATATGTAAGCATATATATAAGTTTTGTAAAATATACAAGCTTTTGCCTGCTCATTTTGCTTTCAATTCCATTTTGCTACTGGGAAGTATATGATTTAAGTCTCATGTTAGAGAAGAAAGTATGAGTTTAATTATATATAATATATAGAGATTTTAGTTTATTAATTGTTAAAAAAAATTATGTTGATTTTAAGATATGTATATGTAAAGATATTATTGTAATATGGGTTGGTTTTAAAATATATATATATATATATATATATATATATACACAGATTTTTTTTGAATAGTGATTTTAAATTATAAATTTTAATATGAGTTTAAAATTTAATATTGATTTATAAATACATATAACGATTTTATTTTGAATTTGAGTTTAAAATTTTAATATTGATTTTTTGAATTTTTTTTTATATATTTTTCATTTATATCAAGCTAGTTTTGATTCTTGAATTCATTGTTTCAGGTCCATCGTGCTCTATTTTCGGTTTCGCCGCTGTCCAAAATTTGATCGCAGCAGTTAGTAGCTTTGATTTATCGCTTACTCATGTGCTTGTCCTATTTTCTCTAGCCTCGAAAGGTGAGCAATCAGTCACCATTAACATTCTTATATTTAGTAAATTTAATTAACATGAAATGACGATTGAAGTATGCTGTTAAATTAGAATTGTTAAGTTATTTAGTTGTTAAATATGATATGCCATTATCTGCAATTGTTTACCCATGACATATGACACCATAACCTGTTGTATATATTATATTTACGATACTTTTGGCACAGTCCTTATTAAGGTTCAAAATACACGAAAAGTCCTTCACTAAATTTTAGTGTAAATTAGGTCCCTGTTTTTTATTCACGATTATTGCAGAGCATAATGCAACTTTTCATAAAAGTTGCTGACATTTCCGCAACTTTTCTGTACACTGTGAACATAGTGTATGAAAGTTGCTGGAATATCAGCACTTATTTATAAAAGTTGCTGACATTTCAGCAAGATTTATGTACACCGTGAACACAGTGTATGAAAGTTGCTGAAATATCAGCACTAATTTATAAAAGTTGCTGACATTTCAGCAATAATTTTTCTTTGTTTCTAGAAAATAGGGACCGGATTTACAATGAAACTTTGACATGGAAAGTTGCTGAAATATCAGCACTTATTTATAAAAGTTGCTGACATTTCAGCAATAATTTTTCTTTGTTTCTAGATAATAGGGACCGGATTTACAATGAAACTTTGACAGGGACCCGCTTTACAATATGAAAGTATGATAGGGATGCCTCCCTAATTTCCACTTATATTTAAATTTGTTACTGATGATATATGCCTGTTGTTGATATATTATATTATTATCATATTTGTTCTCACTCTGCAAGTTCTCTTTTAGTTTAGAATTCCCTATGGGTTGAAATGATACATACCCGAACGATATTTTAGAATAGGGAAAAATCATTATGGGTTGAAATGATAAACCCAAGCGATTTTTATTGCTTTTGAATTTTGGGATTGGGGATTGAAATGATATATACCCATAAATATTAAATTTAAATTGCGGATTGAAATGATAAATATCTGTATCACTTGACCATATGATAGAAAATTATATACGGACACCGTTGGTCTATAATTTGAAAATGATTTCCAAAGTTTGAAAGGAAATATATAAGTTTTAATAAATATTGATTTTTAAATATAATATAAAGATTTTAATATATGTGTAAAAGTTTGATTTTAAAATGATATATTTTGGATATTTTAAATTTATAAGTTAAGTTTTAAAATGAAAATTATAAAATTTTACTTATAACTTTATTATTATTTTAAAATACATAAAATATGATATAAAATAGATTTAATAATACTAATTTAATAATAACTAATATAATAAAATTTATTATGAATTTAATTTAATAATAATATATATATAATATGTTAAGTAATTATTTAAATTAGATTTTGTAATAACTTTAAGTAAATGGAAGTTGGAAAAATAAATTAAATAAGAATTGATTTATAATTAAATTTGTTAAGAATTAAATTTAAATACGAATCGATTTATAATTTAATTTGTTTAGAATTGACTTTAAATAAGGTTTGATTTGAACTTATTGATTTGAGATTTTGAAAGGTACGATTTTATAACTTGATTTGATAAAAAGTGGTTAAATGAATATTTCCAACTTTAAATAAAATGGTAATTGAATACTTAATTTCGATTTAAATTTGTAATTTTGGAGATCCTATTTGAATGTTATTAAAAATGATTAAGTGAATATTTCAAATTAAAATAAAATTAAAGTTGAAAATTTTGAAATACAAATGGAATTTATCAAATTTAGTTATTGTAAATTGTTTGAATATTTAAACTTCGAAGCCTATTGAATTTGAAATGTTTTAAATTTGTAGTTCAAATCTAGATCTGAAATCGATAAATAAAAATGGTTTTGATGAGAATTTGAATTGAGATTGAATTAAATTGAATTTGGAACTAAAGGTTGATTTGAATTTGATTTGTGAAATTGGAAGAAATAATTCTTATTATAAACTATTTTTAATATATAAACTACTTTTAATAAATAAACTACTTTTAATAAATAAACTATTTTAAATCTATAACCTATTATAAATATATAAACTATTTTAATTTATAACCATTTCAATATATATACTATTTCAATATTTAAACTGTGTAAGTTGCAACTGTTATGATTTAAAGTGAATATTATTTTCGAAAGTGAATATGATTTCGAAAGTGTTTATGGTTTCGGAAGTGTATATGATTTCGAAAGGAATACGGTATTTTGATATGAAGTATGAACTGTTTGAAATGATTATAAAAATGATTTTATAAAACGACCACGGTTTGAAATAAGCGTTTGGTTGTTAAAGAGATCGGGATCAGATATTGTCATACTCTCTGCCAATACCGAAAATCACTTTAACAACTGTCTACATGGTGGAGATTCCAGAATGAAGTAGGATGGTTTGGCGACATCTATATGAGGTATTAACGCAACCTTGACTCCCGTGAGTCAACTTGATGTGGCTAAAACATGAGCTATACCGGGCAAGTGAGGTCGCTCCTCCAATCAAGCACATTTCTTCGATACCATTCTATTACTTTGTTATTTGATTGGGTGCACCTTTGATTTGGGAGTGTGTCTCGAGGTGGGCAGTAGTAGCTGCTATGCGTTACTACCAGTCTGAGAGTGCAAACGGTAGAATCCTACCCTGGCATTGCCTCGTGTGCCTTATCACATGCCTTATCGCGCCTTACGAGTTTGGTTTGTACCGTACCTATGGAGTGCCCTCTAATAGCCCTCCATTTTACGGACGAATTACGGTACTGTATAGACTACGGGAATATATAAAATGCGTTAAGGGGGATATAGGTAACGCCTTAATGCTATTTTAATAGTTTACTTTACTTTAGACATTATATATGTAGCGTATTGTACTATGTATGTAGATAGTTTAACGGATCCTTAAAGGGTGGGAATCCCAAACATCCTTTAAGTTATTTTGTATTTCAGTTGACATTTCACTTGAGTTGAATTTATTGTTATAAGAATGTTAATCCTGACTCAAGTGTTTTGTATTTTTCTTTATGCTCGGGTCAGACTGAGTGTCACAGCATTTGAGACTCACCTTTAGAGCTTGGAGCTTTGCTTGAAGAATTGTCTTATATCTGTTCAGCCTTCTGTTATTTCTTGTTGCTTATGTTCAGTCTTGTCTGTGACTTTTGTATTTGAGACTACTCTGTATTTGAGATATCTGTTGTATTTTACTTTAAACTCTGATGTTTATATAGTAGCTTCATGAACTACTATTTATCTATTCCATTGCTTATTGTTTTATTACTCTATATCTGTGATTCTATGATTGATTTATTTACTGTATATGCTAAGTTTTGCCAAATATAAATTAACAATCTGTTGTTTTGATCAATTCAAGTTGGACATGAGTGGATGATTGTCGATTTGAATGGTTCGAAATGCTAGGTCGTTACATCTTCTTCTCTTTTTATCTTAACTTTTATTGCAAGAATAGCTTTCACATCCCTGTACCTTATTTAATTCCCCTTTAACATAGTTTGGAAAATACGGATGTAACACTTGCCCCCCAAGTCTACAGTGATCGTAGGTTGGTGTAGACTTGTCCTTATTTGCATTGAGATTCCGCATCCCATCGCTTTTACCTATTCCTTCATTTCTTTTCACTGAAAGAAAAAATCTTGATAACCGTTTTCGCAGTTAATGCTCTTATGTACGTGTTATTTCTTTATTGGGCCTCTTTCTGAATTGATGTTAAATTAAACCTTTTCGCTTTTCTTGGAAAATCTGTTTCGATTCTTATTATCTAGGTTGCCAATCGATTAACGTTTTGCAAGTTCCTTCGTCATTTCACTTGTGTGGCCAGCATTTAAATTAAGGTCGCATTTATTTCCTTCGTTTTTCTTTGTTTAATTTTACCCTTTTACTCAAGAAAGGAAAAAAGTAAAGAAAGTTTCAAAATCAATTATTTCTCTGCATTCGGATTTTCTTTTAGATCGAAGTAAGAAACTTGTTTTAATTTCTATTAGATCTCTTTAGTTTAGCATCTTTTCTTTTAATTACTTTTAAGATATCAAAATGGCTTCTCATTCATCTTCCCCTTTACTTCCGCCTTCAAGAATTACTCGGTTGGAAGAAGTCAATGGTATCCTAACTCAATTTGGTTTTTTGGGTTATGAAGCTAGGGTTCACGAATCCCATGAACATATTAACACTCCTCTAGTTGGGTTTACTCCTATTACTCCTAAACACATACGTTGCAGTCTCGATCTTTCCTTACATCCAATCCTCCGTCAATGGTTTTCCGCCATTGATCTCATGCCTACCCAACTCACCCCTCTTTCTTATTCTATTTTGATAGCCACTTTTATCTTCTATGCTGAGAATGGTCTCAACCTCACTTGCGAGGAGCTTCAGTTCCAGTTTGATATTAATAAAAATCCTTCATGGGCTGGCTTTTTCTATGCCCAGGCCAAAACGTCAGTTCTTTCGGATGTTCCTTGGAAACCCAGCAATGGGCTGAGTTGTATTTCTTTGTTTCCACCCAAGATAATTTTCCTTCTTCTTTTCCCCGGTGTTCTACTCAATTCATGTTTTCTAAGAAAGACGTCAAGTTCTATGAATTGCATAAGGATCATGGTTCAGGATTGACCGCGGAGGAAAGGAAAATTAATAATATATTTTAATAAGGATATGCTAAAGAAATATGATTTTTTGCGCCCCTATCATACATTTTCTCATAATGTCTTTAAGCCTTCATTGACTTCGGCTGAGTCTAGGGATATAACTTGTTTATAATATGTCTTTAGATTTATTGTTCTTATGGTTCCATTCTTTATAGAAAACTTCTCATGATCTTGACATTTTATTCCTTTTATACGTAGGCAAAATGGATGCTGAAGTCTTGGAGGCACTTCCTAACAAACCATCAAAGAAACATATGCAGAAAAAGATAGTTGATTCCGATACAGATTTTGATAGAGACCCCAAAAGGTTAACTACTTTCGCTTCTCCTCCTCCTCTAATGGTTCCTACCATGGCTCTTCCTATTCCTCCTCTACAGTGTCTTCTTGATCCTGGTATTCGATATTTACCTCCGCCTAAGGGTGTTGTATCTGATTTGGCTGATACGGTGAGGAAGACTACACTAGCTACCTTGTCCAGTCTTGCCTCGTCTTCCACTACTTTCCTTCCCCTTCCATTTCCTGAACTTTATCCTTCTGTGCTTATGTTCGAGGTGGAAAAATCTTGGTTTTATGTGAGCATTATTATTCTTTATTTATGTTGATTGCTTATCTAATCATCCCTTACCTGCTTATCATTTTTTCTCTTTATTTAGCTTGCAGCTTTGATGACCGAGGTATGGAAGTTGGAAGATGAACTGGTTGTTGCTCGTGATCAGGCTGTCAAACTTAAAGTGGATCTCGCTTTTAATATTTCTAAGAAGACCAGCATCGCCTGAGGAAGATTTTAAAATGTTTTGGGATAAGGTTGAAAACGATTCCAAATCTACTATGGATGTCCTAGCCTTGAAAGATCGCGAGTTGAAGGAAAAGGAGAAAGAGCTTGTAGCAGCGTAGGAAGTGCTGAAAGTGGAAAAAGAAGAGCTGAAAACGGTGTGGGAAGAGCTGAAAATGGTAACGGAAGAGCTGAAAATAGTGCGAGAAGAGCTCAATGAGAGCACTTCCATTATAACCTACAATCTTTATACTTTAGCTCGATGCGAATTTAAGAAGGAGATTATGCTTGACTTTTTGGGAGAACCGGTCTTTAATTGACAAGGTTTATTCTTAATGTTAGGCTCAATGGTAGAATGAGGCTGTTGTGGAGGATATCACTACTTCCATCCCTTCAGAACTGAATGAGGAGAAGGAGGGAGGTACCAAGGAAGATAAAGGGCCCAACGGTGCCGAGGAATATGAGAAAGTCTAGGTTACTTTAAATCCTTGTGTAAATATTTAAAGCCTTCCGTATCAATATTTAGATGCATGACTGTATGAGACTTGCTTCTTGACTTCATTATGAATGACCTTTTGTAGTTATTTTACTTTGTTACTGCTTAACAAATGATTAGGTCGTATTTTGTTTTAGTTTCCTGAAGAAATTTTGTTTGCTAAGCTTCTAAGGGAAAGTGAGGACAAGCTCAAAACCCAAACTTTAAACCATCTTAGTCTTAGTACTGTAGCTATTAATAAGTGCGAGAGAGAGTTAGATGAGTCTTATACCAAACTCAGGGACAAAGCCCAAGAGTTGTTTTCAAGGATTGATCAAGTAGTTAAAGAAAAAGAAGCGCATAGCGACTTTGTACTATGTCAATGGCGATACACCCTAGAAAATAGTTCCTTTTCACTCGATAACCCCCGGCTTAGATTTAGAAATTTGCATAAGGATTGAATTCTATTTTACTTTAGCTACTTCTTGTACATGGTTATATTTAATTAATGTAGTTAATAAATAATTTTATATTGGACCTTTGTTTAGCGTATTCTGATTATCTTTGACACTATATATTTTTCTTTTGTTACTACTAATTAGATTGGCTCCTATAAACTGTTGCCTAAGCCTAATGAAGCTCACAGACCTAATCATTCCTTTTTTCCCCGTCGTCCAGGGTCTGGATGTCACAGGTGTATTTGGTCTTGGCGTTCAGGTGAAGGATCCTTCTACTTCCATTTGGGAAGAGGTTAGATACCACAAAGTCAAGAATGAAAGATTTGGAAAGGAGTTAGAATGTGTTTGTAAGGAGCTTAAAGAAGCCAAAAATGCGCTCACCCGTCAGTATGAATATAACACTAAGTTGCGTACCAGGTTTAACGCTGCTGAATTAAAGTTAAGTGAGATGTAGTAGTTAATCAAAGACGGGGAGAACCTTCATGGGATTATTCTTCAGAATGAGATTGAACAACTGAAGAAAACCATTGAGGATATATCTGCGGAGATTGCCCACCTAATCAGAGAGAAAAGAGCCGTTGAAAGTGGAGGGTGGTTGCGGTACCTCGCTTGGATGCAGTTCCTACCTGTCCTGCGGATACTAGGACTTCTCCAACGACTGGTCGTACAAGGGTGGAAGAACCGAGGGTGCCTTCCTATTCGCAGGATGACAGATGGAAGATTGATGCCCATAGGTATTTTGGTTATTTTTCCAGGAATACCAAGAAAACCAAGGCTCGACTAATTGATACTTTGGAAAATACAAAGAGGGAAGCTGTACTCGAAATTCATGAGCTCGAGGGCTTTTTGAGTAAAGCTCAGGGTAGAATCACCTCCTTCTCAGAAAAACTTAGACTGGAGAAAATGAGAGAAAAAAGGCGCAGATTCTCTTGCAGCGCGCGAGGGATGTTCTCGAATTTTTCTACCCTTAACTTGATCAGAATTTATTATGTAATATTGTGGGTTTTCAAGTAACCACAGAAGGAGCAGTAGACCATTGGGTTAGAGCTTGTTATGACCCCAAGGGCCTTCTCCGTTAGTTTAGCCCCATCTTTAGTTTCTATGCCTTAGGATAGTATTGTTAGAGAATGATTTTTGTAACTTACATTATATTTGAGGCTATATACATGTTATGTGAATTGATATTTCTTTGAAGTTTGTGAGTTTCTTATACTTACTTTACTTATTTGTACTCTCTTTTAATTTCGCTTCATGTGGGCTCGTTTGACTTTTAGCGCGCTTCTTTTGATCAAGATTCAAAGGTTGCCATTCTAACGGAGAAGCTGGATTCTGCCCTCACCCGAGTTGCAGAACTGGAAGGTTTATTGAAGGATGTCAAAAATGCATATGAGGTTTTTTTCCAGGATAATACCAAGGCCTAGCGACAAAAAATAAAGAATTGGATGGAGAGATTTCCAGGAGAATTAGCGTAGAAGACACCCCTTCTGCAACCTTGGCCAGTGGATCTTCTTCTAGACTAGGCGTTGCTCCTACGCCCCATTCCATGATTGATCCGGATGAAGCTTTGAAGTGGAAGAATGGTTTGAAAAGTTATTCTGAAGCCAATTTTAATGAGCTGGTGGATCATTTTAAGAAAGAATTGGGTACACCGGGCACTCGCGTTTCTCCCTTTAGTTCTACTGCGGAGGAGCTCTTTGATCCCTACTCTAGGAATACTGAGAAGACAAGGGAACACCTTTTAGGTGAGATTGAAAGAATTATAAGGGTAGCCATAGAGCATGTGAACGCTCTTGAGAATAATGTATTCAACTTAGAATACGAAGCTCGCCTATACTACATTGTTGTTTCCCGAGGTGGGATGGATACAGCTTCCTTATTAGAGTGACTTCATGATGAGAAGGTAAAGAAGGTAATGGTAGAAATCGGCAGGAGGTGTGCAATCGATGTTTTAATATGTTTTTTTTACTTGGACTTGACCTATCTTTTTTACACAATCAAGCCGACAATGAGTATGACCCATAAAATTATGAAGATACATGGCGGGTGCCAATTATAACCCATGTATGGTTTACGGTGGTACGGCCTATGGCCGTACTGCTCCCCTTCGTTCATTAGTTGTTATTACTGAATTAAATGATCCGCCTCTATTCTCTAACTGTTGTGCAGTTCTCCTCCACACCCGACATGCATTCCCACATATCATTTTACCATAGAACGATCGTATCTAACACTTTTTCTGAGCATGAGTCAGATTCTTAGCATTGTTTTTGTTTTGTTACGAGGCATAGCTTTATAAATTTTAATGTAACTCATGTTGTGATTGTTTTTATCTATTTTTACTTGTGAAGTATGTGTAGATGTATTGAATCACATACAAATTTTTTTTGGTAAGTAAAAAATATATCTAAGGGAACTTGAGTAAGTTTTTAGTTTTTGATGTTTAACTGACAAGCTTTAATTTCTGGAATAGCACCTGATCTATGATCTACAGTACCTTCCATGCATCGCTTTTCCTTTCCATTTTTGAATTAATCTCTCATGTAGTTTATGAAGGCTGAACTGAGATTATGACGTGCGTATTCTGCTGCATATGAGGTGTGACCTGCCCCTTTTTCAAAGATAGGGTCACATTCGTGCACTTGGCATAGTCTTCCCTATTAATTAGGGTCAAACTGATATTTGATTATGAAGTTAGGTTGCGTGTGTACAACCTTTTCGTGCACGTGGGTTTTGGGAATGGTTCTGGCTATCTAACATCCATACATCTAGTGTGCTATGTTAGTAGAACGAACATAAAGGGGTTTTTATACTGGTTCAGGCCGTCCAATATCCCTAAGACAATTTTGGCTGAGAAAGTCGAGCTGTGTGTTGTGAAACTTCGTTTTGATAGCTAGTTCGGGTCGTCTAATATCCCTACGTCCAGTTAGTTATCCGATAAAGCTGAGCCGTGTTGTTAACAACTTTATTTTGATAACTAGTTCGGGCAGTCTAATATTCCTACATCTAGCATGATTATATAGTTATGTCAGAAAATAACACATGGAGATTTTTATTCTGGTTCAGACTGTCTAATATCCCTACAACCAGTTCATTGTATTACTATTTTTCATAATAATTGCAATGTTTATTACATAGGTAGTGCAAATTGCTCAGAACGAGGTCTGAGATTTTCAGCGTAGTATTGAACACTTGTCTTTTGCTGCTATGGTTGATGCTTCAACTTTAGTTCCTCCATCGGATTTTGAATCCATCATGTCTCTGATCTTGGCTATCTCTTCGACATAGGTGTTTCTTCTAACTAGGGAGAGAAGCATAAAAAATCTTGGCACCGATAGTTGGGTTTGGTTCTAGCAGGAGATGTAGCAGATCTGTCAAATTGTTATGCATCTTAACCACTTCTGCTTGCTGCTTGACCTGGCACAGAAGGGTACCATGGTTGAATCCTTAGTTTCTAAGCAGAAGGCTCAAATGTCCTTATCAACATGACTGCATTAGGTGTTTTCTTCCAAATCGTTTTAGCACGATATTGCGGATTCTTATACTCTGGCTCTTGGTTTCATTCCATCAACGGAATCATTGTCAAAATCAACAAATACCCATGTGCTCTCATCCGACTTGCGGCCATTAATTGATAAAGAAGGGTGATGATCAACTGGTAGTAGTTGTTCAACTTGATTCTATGCAACACCGAAGGTTGATGTTAGATAGATTAGGAATTTGATTTGCAGGCTGGTTTCAATGTTATCATTTCTAAGAGTAACATTATCAATTACTTGTTACATAGTCAACACAACTGATAATTGAAGGCGCTGAACCGTGGATAATGGAGGATAAATTAGCTTGAGGACGGTATTTTGGGCCTTCATCTCCTTTAGCCCTTTCTTCTGTTGATTCCCTGATCGAAGAAGGGTTGGATCGTGGTTAGGATGAGATCTATAGGGGCTTTTGGAGCCATAAGTGACCACTTTTGATTGTATGGGGTGAATTGATCAGCGGGATTCATGATTCGTAAAGGAGCATCGATAGACTTGCTATGGATAGAAAATCGGGAATAGAGGTTCAAGCCCTCCTTTTAGCACCAAAAATGTTAGTGAGATTTTTTTCCATACAACAACTCAATTGATTAAGAAATAATTGTTAACCTACTTCCATACATTTGAATAAACAAACTTAAGTTGTGTTAAGTTTACCTTTAGGTAGTAATTATGTTGCAGAATACTTACATAGTCAAGTAGTTACACTCCAACTATTTGTTAGAACGCCAAATTTAATTTCATATCCATTTAATAGGTTATAATCTAATGTAACGTAAACAGATAATAGTGTATGAAAGTAAAACAGACACAAATTTTTTACGTGATTTGGATTCTTTCGAACTCCTATGTCCATGGGTTAAATCTTTTCTTATATATTCCTTATTGATATCGCTTTACATGAATTAGAGTAAAGATAAAGATACAATACTTCCGTTTTATTTTCTATTTTCTCCAAAAAAGGAAGAAGAAGAAGATCTCCTTTCTCTTGTCCTCTGTCTCCCCTTTATGGTGTATAGATGTAAACGGATCCTTAAATTCTCTCTTCTTCTGTTGTTTTATTGCCCATTATTGGATCATGCCATGTGTCATCCATCCGCATCGTTTTCTTGGTGCGTGTAGATTGCTAACATGTTTTTGTAGGAAGCCAAAATTTGAATGGTTAAATTCTTGGTATTGGCGAATAGTTCAGAATTTAAGCAGGAATGCAATAATATGAGTGGGGATATTCGAAATTGGAGTGGGGAACTTGAATTTGAGTAGGTTCCCTACTTCTGATTTGGAAAGTAGGTAGCGTCAGAGTTGCCTTCATTCAGGAATAAGAGTGTGATGAGGCACCCCTCTTTTATTCAGCCCTAAGTGTCATTGACTTCCTTGAGATTGACTCATTAGGTCCGCTTATGCACTGTAGGTATGATACTACTCTAAGAGTATAGTTGAGTTGTAAGCAAGGGATGTTGTTGAAGTCCCCGTTTAAGTGGCCTCAGCTTTCCATGTTTGTTGGACATTGTGTTGAGGGTAGTTGGAGTTGAGTTGCTTTGCTTATCGGACTGTGCGAGTCATTGATAAAGGAGACTTACATCTTCATTATTTACTTGTGATCGTAGATATGCACTGGTGCACTGTTTGAGTGGCCCTGTGTGCAGCCTTTGTATTGCTCTTAAATCCATGTGGTACTGCTTAGATAGCCTTTGGTGAGTGTAGTGCGGTGCTAATCCGTTCTTGGATATATTAGCAATGTGTAAGCTCTGGACCAATATTGGGGTTTGTTCAACCCTTTGAGTGCACCGTAGTCCTTTTCTTCATACTTATGTCTTGATGGTGGTGCATCCCTTTATTGAATTGCCTTGATAGAGACTAGTTGTGTCGTTCCACTCTATTGTAATGTTAAAAGAAGGTGGGAGTAGCACATCCTTGTTTTGCTTCAATGCAAGATTATTAACGCAGTTCTGTAACATATTGGTTTATGCATAACTTTTTGATCAGAATGTGTTGTACTTTGACATCTCCAAAGCAGCCTATAACGTTGCTTCACAGTATCTACAGCTCGTTTTTGTCTTGTGTATTATAAATGTGGATTGTTTCCTGCTCCTTGTAACTATGTCAGATTTTGGGTTTAGTAACATAATGTAATATGCAACTAAGTAATGGGTGTAGATTTGATATCTCTATGACATGTTCTGTGAGTGTAGTATTTTTATTTGTTATGACTTCTTACTTTTTGACTGTAGTTCTTTTAGTTAGGTCAAGTGTCGCGGCTGTAGGCTGGGTTTTTGTGCTGTATTAGTTGGATCGCTTCAACTTCTTCTTTTTTCATCTTAACTTTTATCATGAGTACAGCTTTTGCGGCCCTGTACCTTATTTAATTCCACTTTAACATAGTTTGTGATAACACCAACCCATACTTATATGTCACTTCTTTTAGTTATTTAGCAATATGGGACTATTCCAATTCCAAGTCATCTTTCCTCCTTGTCCCATACGAGACAACCCTAACAAAATCCAGCGCATTTATAAAAAATTATCTCATAGTTTATACTTTATTTCCCCAATTAAAGACTAAGTCTCTCCTTGGTTTCACATTCTTTTGTGTATACAAACCAAAAGTATGATGACAAGTTGACAACATATTCATTATGATTGTTGCATAGTTAAGATTAATGGGTAAACTTGATATTGTTTATACAGATCCACTATTAAACTTTTGACTTTCAGTTCAAAAAAAGCATGGTACATAAACAGTGATATATTTGTATAAAGTTTAATGATGACTTTTAAAACTTAACAAAAGATATGAAAATTAATAGTTTAATGAAAACATGAATATATATTAAAAGATTTTTTATTAAGAAAATCCAAATATATGAAGTGAACCACAATACTGCACATCATAGCATGCAAATTCACAAAACAATAACCCTAACTCAAGATGACCATATGAAAAAAATGACATAGAAGCTAAAAATTCTAGTGCATATTCATCTGTTGTTTCCAAGAAATTAAAATTTACCATAGTATATGATGTTATGATTAAACACCTAATTGTTAATGTAGATCTTGATGCCTTAACTTTGGTTTCAATTGATGAGGCGGTCAAGAACACACACACACACACACACAATGCAGCAAATTGACACTTAATATTAATGTATGTATTCATATAATAAAGGTTGTATATACATAATGGACTATTAAATGGTGAATAAATGTATGACAGATGCACCATTGAATTTGTAATAAAAAAGGATGAAAATAGTGACGATTATTGGGAAAATTACACATATAATACACTCATACATTACTGTTGGAACTGGGCAATCATGCAGCAGGGTAATGAGTAATTTTAAAAAATTATTCCATTTTGATCTAATTGGGCCTATGAAGTCTAAATTAATTTTATATAAAATCAATATTTAATTTTATTTATAAATAAGGTTTACTTATTATTATGTTTGTATATTATAGATTATAGTATGTGTATCATATACGTGCATGTGTATTATTTTATTTATAAATATGTGTGTACGTGCACGTGCTATGTAATCATGTGCATGGTTTAACATTCCCGTGTATAGATGTTCGGTGCATTATGGACCTTTAAATCATTTCAAGCTAGGACAATATTCATTGCATTTAAATCCAATTTAAACGCATACTGATATCGTATATCGATCGATATATTTATAACTATTATAAATATACTATTTAATATTTTTCAACACATCAAATAAAATTTATAATTAATACTTCAAAAATATTAATTAATTTAACTAATTTATAACAGTTATAAATTAATTAAATTAGATGGTAGGAGTATCCAACGTTTCGGTTGTGTGACTCTTAGGTGTAAATTTGGTCAGCGGTTAATATCAAACAATTTGAATATTAAGGTTTGCATGTCACTTAGCAGATGTTGTAACATTTTGGCCAAATTATTTCTTATTTGGTTTCGCCAAAATCCAATTTTACTTTAATAAACGTTACCCGGTAGTGACAATTATTTACACCAATTCTCTTTGTAAAAAATATATCACTTTGGACTTATGGAATTTGGTAATGATCAAAATTCCATGTCGTCCATATTCAATTTATAGTCTAGACACAAAGTCCTTGGTTTAATAATAATAATTATTTTTTAACTGAATTGCTCTGGCCAAAGACTTTGACTTTGAGTTGACTTTAGTTGACCATGATACTAACCTTATACAACTAAGGAGCTGAATCCTCTCTTGAATAGTGTTTCACTTCCAATGCTTCCACTCGACCCAACTATAGTCGTTCGATGAATGTTATGCCACAATTTAACTATAATCAAAGTGGAGCTGCCACGTTGAAGATCAACAGTATTCTCAAATCAAGAGAACTGTGTAATTTTGTCGCATCGATATTTTCTGTTTGACCTTAGTTATATTAACCAACAGAAAACAATCAACTAAGTCATTATAGTTTTCCCATAACTATCAGTACATAATCCTTTGGTGGCCCTCAACAATAGTAAGTAATACACTGCCCAATATTTGGAGAGCGTTACTTACTCTTGTCTCAATGGATGTATCGATATCCAATCTCGATACATCTTAACTATGAATATCTAAAATGGTATGTTTATTTTATTGTGATAAATCACTCATCGTTACAACACATTGTAACTACTATCACAAAACATACCATTTATGGATTTTCTACTTATTATACTTTTAGTTAAATTAATTAGTTAATATATAACACATTATATCAAGTATATAATAGAAATGAAACATCTTTTATTTTGAATAAGATTGGTTATCGGGTTAAATATATGTTGCAATTACATAATTGCCCCTAGGGATACTTCTAACTCTATCAATCTTCCACTTACTCTTAGGGCCAATTATGGAATCTCAATCTCATCCATTTAATCAGTTTGATGAGAACTGATCAAGTAAGACCTTTCGTGAATGAATTTGTTATGTTGTTTAATTATCAACTTTGTCAATTAACTCTTTCCGATGTTGATAAACTATATACCACGTTGAACTATTCAGAGTATGTTTCTCGACTTCTAGTGAACTCTTATTATTACATCGTTATCATATAATAATGATTAGTATTCTCAATACATGGAATCACCCCTAACTCAGTTATAAATTTGTGCATTCATATTTATACATTGCTTTTATCATGGTGCTATTAAAGACAATGCAGTTAGCCTTTTTGTTGAATTAGCCAAAATGTTTAATTTGGAAGATTTCCAACATAAAGCTTCTTAATTAAGGTTTGAACATGAATTTAATATTGACAAATAATACTGAATATCGCTCATGAAGTTTGAGTTCGTACACTCCTTCATAAGTAGTTCGTTGTTTCTGTTATTACCTTAGGCATTTGTTTTGATTACAACAACCATACAACATTATGTAAAATATAGATATTAATTTTTTTATTAAGTTATATATGGTATATAATGTATGATATTAGACAGGTGTTTATTTAGAAGACCGTATAGTATTAAGAGTAGATTCAAGAGGCTGATATAGAGACTCGAGAGTTAAAGATTGAAAACTTGAAGATTCAAGATATCAAGATAAGCTATAGAGTCATAGATTATTTTGTTAAAACCTTGGTAGCACTTCTTTGATCTCTCTTCCATTTTTCAAAAAGGTTTTTAAATCTATTCTCCAATTTTAAATGATTTTCAAATACCATGTGTTTTAAAAATGATTTTATAGAATCCTTGATTTCAAAATGATTTTTCTAAAATAGCCTTCAAATGATTTTTTTACAAGATTATTATATTTTGAGTAATTAAGATTTTAGTATTTTATATTTTAATATACTTTTAATCTATTATATTTTGATATACTTTTAATTTTATGCTTTGTAAATGTTTATAGTACTTAAAATTATATTTCTACATTTATTAATACTTTGATTTTAAATATATATTTACTTATACTTTATACATATTATTTCAAAAGAAATTCATATTTAAATACTTTATATATTAAAATATTTCAAAATAATTTTATAAAGTTTTCTTAAGTTTTATTATGATTAAAATATGTAAATGATTTTGCACAGTATCAAAATATTTTACAAAAATTAAGATTTTCGAAACAATTTTTATACAGTGGTTTTTCAAAATTACAAAGGATATGTCGACATATCACCATCATGTATGTCGACATATAGGCCGTGAATTTAAAAATTCAAATTTTAATGGAAGTGACTTTTCATCATATCTCCTCATGAATGGACATGACCATTGTTTCTCTATTAACAGGGGTTTTCCAAACAAATTTTTATTAACGACTTTCTTATGTTTTCTCTCCTCTTTCATTGTCTTAATTTCTAATAGAAATTATACTCAAAATATTCTCAAATTCAACCATAACCAAATTCAAACTTGTGACGCCCCACCTCTATGCTCATAATAACAAAGAGTATTAAAAGAAATACTGTCTATTATTACGAAGAATAAGGCTGGATAGGAGCGACCATCCGTAATTGGCCTTACACTAATATTGGTTATCTCGATAGGAGTGGTATATACTTTTTATTTTTCTTCTATTATTTATTTACTCCCATCGACATATCCAATTATCAGTATAAAACAAACTACGACGGTTCATAATAGTTTAGGACATTAGATATAACAATAACACAGATAATATAAATGCGGAACACAGATAAAAACAAAAGTCTCATATATATATAACTGATGTCAGTTAATACATAGTTGACACAATACATATGATACAACTACAACTGTCGACTCTAGAAGTTATATATACAAGTACATTATCGACTAATATACATGAATACATATCGTTCTATACAATGACACGACTACTACAAAATGACATTGACAACTTCAGAAGATGTGAAAAGTCTTCCTATCCTGAACAGCAACTCAAAGAAGAAAATCTACAACCTGAAATAACTCGGGTCTGACCCGAGTATTACATTCAAAAGAAAATAATACCCAGGTCAGTCTAATTCAAACTCAGTTATTAGTGCACAGAAGCAATATTAATCAAATATCAAATAGATGACAGTCAAAGAAATCTCGTATATCCAACTCTCGATACGTGAATTGGATAACGGCATATATAACACTAAATAGTGTTAAACAACAAATCAGCAATCCAAATCAGAATATAACTCCAAAACATTGAAATTCACCAACGGAACAATTCAACAAATCGAAACATCAATTTAAAACTGTCAAACCTGATAGGGCTGCAGTACACGCACGCGTGTACTGCCTCGCCACTATCGCAGAAGATACACAAAAGCTCGGAGAAAATCGCAATTGATCACAAGGTCAAACCCCGAAGTACCGGATTCAACTCAAGTGAATTAGAAGACAGATACAAATGCATTAAGCAAGTGACAATAGTGGAAAGCTTCGAACAAATGAGTTGAAGAGGTTGGCTGCCTCAAGAAACAACAACCAAACCAGTTCGGACAAGGCAGAGAAATGCTAAAGTAGTCAAGAAAAGATGACAACAAACTGCAGCCGGAAAACCAGATACATCAATCGAACGAATGCAGCAGGGGGTACGACTGCCCAGGGTAAATGGTATGCAAACCAATTGCCACCAAGTAAATGTAACAACACTACAAATTCGAGGAGGTAGGAAACTACCACGAAATGCAAGAAGGTCAAGTCTCTGACTCAACACATCTGCAGCACCAAGGCACAAGGCAGTGGTACAGGTACAAAATAGAAGGAGAGTGATTACATGGTACAATGAACTACATAACACATCAGCCCTAAAAATAGTACTACTGGTCAGGAAGTAAGTGGGCAAGCCAGATATGCATAAATGAACCAACCACAACATATAGTGTAGCAGGTCAAACAGCAAGCAACAATGACTACCAAGGTCAATGAAAAAGCAGCCTGAAGTGCACATCTAAATTAAATGCAACTCAAGTGAAGATACCACTACACAAAAGTTCAGGTGAATCAAGTACAGGTCAGACCAATATATATAACTTTCAAGTAGACCAGAGGACTGCAGCAGTGAACTACAAAAGTGCTTCATAGTACCACAACCTTATCGGACCAGAATGCTCAAATACAATATGAACTAATGAACACTACAGGGCAGTAGTGAACCCAGACAAAAGACTCAAGTGAAGTTACAGGGAACAATTGAAATATAAACCAACTCAAGTTAGTCCAACATGTAAATAAAACTGTCCTCGGAACTGGCCACAAGAATGAATGTAATTCAAGTGACAGTGCACCCGAAAATGGTATCAAGTGCAAATGCAACAGGTCAAGGAAACAGTAGCACAGAGACTACAAACAGAAACAACTACACTATTGATTCAACAAGACCACTGACTAAAGTTCAAGTGATTCCAGTCCATATGAACCAGTAATCAGACGAATAACTGCCCAAAATCAAGTAATCAAATCCTCAGAAGGCAACTACAGGTTGTATTACGGGGACGTACAACTCACAAATGCTTATACATAGTGAACACATGAACTACATCAGACATGTCAAGCTTTGGATGGTATACAAGTGATGCAGCATAATAAACAGTTGTGTAAAAGAATGCATACTTGTATAGACATATATACAAGAAATCAAATGGAACGAACAAGCGAACATCAGCTACAAGTATGCTTCAGGTCGCGAATGACCAGAGGGATTTAAACATATCACAGTAATGGTCAGAGAAAAGTCGAGATGATCAGAAAGTAAATCCCAATTCAATGAGCAAGCAACAGAAGAAAAATCAAATTGCCAAAATATTCATAACAACAGCCGAAGTCATGGAAGCATATCGAAGTAAACAAGAAATTCTCAATTCTAAAACTGACAGAAAACAATGTACGAACAAGTCGTAAATCATCAACATCCAAATGAAATCGAACAGCAAACAACAAGATTTACACATAACTAGATTAAATTAGATGTGAATGAGAGTTACTCACTCACCTTGTTCGAAGAGACTGCCGCGAGCGACTTGGCGGAGTTGACGTCGTGGCATCTCGGAGGCGAACGAACAAAATCGCCAGGAGCCCAAATCCTTTTGGGAGACGAATGAAGCAATTTGAGCATGCCCTAATTTTCAGAACGAAGAAACAATCGAAGTCGAACAAAGCCACAATTCATCAGAAGATCGAAGTTGAACAAAGTCGCAGATTATCAGAGGATCGAAGTCGAGCAAAGCCCAGAGAAGCCGAAGCACTAAATTTTCAGATCGGAGGAAGAAAGAAACTCGTAGCCGCCATTTTTATTTCTTTTCGCTCGTATGATTTTAGGGTTATGCCAATTGAAATGGGGAACGGGTTTCTCCTTGACAAAATAGAACGGCAACAATGAAATATAAACATGGGCTAGATTCAAAAGCCCAACTCAATCATTTGAAAATTGTTTAAAGAATATCAATTTGATTCAAATTCCCAACAACGTTTTACAATTCTTATTAAGAATTTTAACCTGAATAAATCTCAATTGCAATCAAACAATTTTCACATTTCAAATCCGATTCGAATTCCAATAACAATTATCAACTGAATTAAATCGTCATTTTGACGATAATTGAAATTACAAAAATCCCGGTTGTTACAGACTCCCCTCCTTATAAAAATTGCGTCCCCGCAATTTTCCTAATCAAGATTGTCTATAACAATTTTCTTCTAACCTAAACTAGTTATGCTAGAAAATAAGAATTGAGAACACAATTATCAAAGAAATTGCGTCCACGCAATCATAGGGAATAAATGGATAAAAGGTAACAACCAAAAGAGCATGGCAATGTCGAATGTACAAGCAAAGCAAGTGTCAGCGGGGAAGTATTAGATAAGAAATCGAAAGGTTCGATTGCTTCAATTCAAAAGAATCAACATCGTGGGAATCAGGGATCAAAATCAGACGACTAACAAAAGCAAGAACAATCGAGTTCCAGCAACTAAAAGAGAAGGAAAAACAGAGCAGAAATCCCATACAGAGCACGAATTGAATGTGAGTAAATCAAATTACTCACCTGAATCGCCAGAGAAAAAGACGAAGCTCAAATCTCAAAAGTCGCAAATATTCAATCATCAAAAACGATAATTGAATTTTCAAATCGCAAATATTTACTTATCTCAAACGACAATCAGAAGACAAAACAAATATCTGATTATCTCATACGATAGTCAGAAAACAAATATTCAATCATCAAAAATGATAATCAAATTTCTCAAATCAACAAATATTCGATTATCACAAACGATAATCAAATTTCAAGTTCAACAAATATTTAATTATTAAAAGCGATAATTAAATCTCAAACCAGCAAATATTTAATTATCAAAAGCGATAATTAAATCTCATATCAACAAATATTTAATTATCTAACAGCAATAATTAAATCTAAAATCAACAAATATTTAATTATCAAAGACGATAATTAAATCTCAAATCACAAATATTTAATTATCTAACATCGATAATTAAATCTAAAATCAACAAATATTTAATTATCAAAGACGATAATTAAATCTCAAATCAACAAATATTTAATTATCTAACAGCGATAATTAAATCTAAAATCAACAAATATTTAATTATCAAAGACGATAATTAAATCTCAAATCAACAAATATTTAATTATCTAACAGCGATAATTAAATCTAAAATCAACAAATATTTAATTATCAAAGACGATAATTAAATCTCAAATCAACAAATATTTAATTATCTAACAGCGATAATTAAATCTAAAATCAACAAATATTTAATTATCAAAGACGATAATTAAATCTCAAATCAACAAATATTTAATTATCTAAAGTGATAATTAAAAGCAACAAATATCCGATTATCAAAAACGATAATCAGAACTCATATCAACAAATATCCAATTATCACAAGCGATAATTAGAAACAACAAATATCTGATTATCAAAAACGATAATCAGAACTCATATCAGCAAATATCTAATTATCACAAGCGATAATTAGAAACAACAAATATCTGATTATCAAGAACGATAATCAGAACTCATATCAACAAATATCCAATTACCTGCAGATAATTGGAAACAACAAATATCTAGAAATCAATTAAGAAGACTAGAAAATCAACATAAAAGCTTGGATCGATCCCATCAAATGGCGAGTTTTTAATTCGCCGCACGTGCATCTCAGAGTGGCCGAAGCCTACCAAGTACTCAACATAATTTTGGCGCCCATCAGATTGACCCGAAGGTCCGCAGAGTGACCCGAAGGTCTAGTACTGGTATTTGACCCGAAGGTCCGCAGAGTGGCCCGAAAGCCCAACAAATGACCCGAAGGTCCAACATTTGACCCGAAGGTCCTCATAGTGGCTCGAAAGCACACAAAATCATCAAATATTTCAATTAACGAGTCCGGAATTAACCGAAATAGCAAACACACATGTCCCATACCACGTGTTTTACTAAATCGTTTGATTCTCTTCATCGTTTCCTTGAAAGTGCAAAATTGTGTATTTTGTAAAAATACATTTCACATTCTCAAACGGACAAGTCCGGAATTAAGCGAATCAGTAAAAGAAAGGGGTCATAGTCCTCGATTTTGCTGAAACGTTTAAATCGCTTCCTCATTCTTTTGAAATCGCAAACTGTAAAATTTTTGAAAACAATTTTATTTATTTTGTAAAAATAACAATTCGCATTCTCAACTGAACAAGTCCGGAGTTAAGCGAAACAGTAAAAGAAAGGGGTCATAATCCTCGATTTTGCTGAATCGTTTAAGTCGCTTTCTCATTCTTTTGAAAACGCAAACTGCTAAAATTTTATAAAACAATTTTCCAATTACGTGATTAAAACAGCAAATCAGTAACAATTTCGATAAGGAAATTGTACTTCTCAAAATACCGTAAAAACGGTTACAAATCAGCATTGCGGAATAACCGCTTGAAAATCCACTTTTTAAAAGTTGACGGTTACTGAAGCCAAAGCGACAGTAATTTTAAAACGTCAAAATCACATCAAAACAATTTACATCAAAATGTAATATCAGAGAATTTTCATTCATCAAAATGCCATAAAACACCGTGCTTCAAGAATTTAGCATTGGTGTAAAAATCCCGTTACAAAAATAACGGCAACAAAATACGTTTCATAACCTAGCATCGGTTCAACGTAAAATAAATGCAGTAACGTGCAATTCAAATTGTGCACGTACTACAAAATGAACAAAGAAACTATTCGAAGGTATCTTCAATGAAGACAATTCAAAACAGCAAAAATCTGATCAAGATATGATTAGTACAAAAGAAAGCCAGCGGAAATTTCAACAAAAATCACATATCTGCAATTTCTTCAAATCCTCAATTCGGATTCGAAATTCTCAAAGAAACAAAATAATTACAGCTATGTAAATAACAAATGAAATTTATTTCAATTTCTAAATCAAATAGATTATCAGTTGTACTCAGCGAAGACAGTTTCACTGTTTCCGCTGCGCACTCTGATAAACAGTACTCAAATCAATTAAATCATCAGAACACAAATTCACTTTTATTTTTAAATAAGGATATTTAAAAATTTCATCCAAATTTCAAAACTTTAGTTATGACTCAGAATACAATTAAACCGTCGACAAATAGTTGTAACATATGTTCCATCTAAGTTATGTTTTATATTATGTCCATAAACCCCAAGCTCTGATACCAACTGTGACGCCCCACCTCTATGCTCATAATAACAAAGAGTATTAAAAGAAATACTGTCTATTATTACGAAGAATAAGGCTGGATAGGAGCGACCATCCGTAATTGGCCTTACACTAATATTGGTTATCTCGATAGGAGTGGTATATACTTTTTATTTTTCTTCTATTATTTATTTACTCCCATCGACATATCCAATTATCAGTATAAAACAAACTACGACGGTTCATAATAGTTTAGGACATTAGATATAATAATAACACAGATAATATAAATGCGGAACACAGATAAAAACAAAAGTCTCATATATATATAACTGATGTCAGTTAATACATAGTTGACACAATACATATGATACAACTACAACTGTCGACTCTAGAAGTTATATATACAAGTACATTATCGACTAATATACATGAATACATATCGTTCTATACAATGACACGACTACTACAAAATGACATTGACAACTTCAGAAGATGTGAAAAGTCTTCCTATCCTGAACAGCAACTCAAAGAAGAAAATCTATAACCTGAAATAACTCGGGTCTGACCCGAGTATTACATTCAAAAGAAAATAATACCCAGGTCAGTCTAATTCAAACTCAGTTATTAGTGCACAGAAGCAATAGTAATCAAATATCAAATAGATGACAGTCAAAGAAATCTCGTATATCCAACTCTCGATACGAGAATTGGATAACGGAATATATAACACTAAATAGTGTTAAACAACAAATCAGCAATCCAAATCAGAATATAACTCCAAAACATTGAAATTCACAAACGGAACAATTCAACAAATCGAAACATCAATTTAAAACTGTCAAACCTGATAGGGCTGCAGTACACGCACGCGTGTACTGCCTCGCCACTATCGCAGGAGATACACAAAAGCTCAGAGAAAATCACAATTGATCACAAGGTCAAACCCCGAAGTACCGGATTCAACTCAAGTGAATTAGAAGACAGATACAAATGCATTAAGCAAGTGACAATAGTGGAAAGCTTCGAACAAATGAGTTGAAGAGGTTGGCTGCCTCAAGCAACAACAACCAAACCAGTTCGGACAAGGCAGAGAAATGCTAAAGTAGTCAAGAAAAGATGACAACAAACTGCAGCCGGAAAACCAGATACATCAATCGAACGAATGCAGCAGGGGGTACGGCTGCCCAGGGTAAATGGTATGCAAACCAATTGCCACCAAGTAAATGTAACAACACTACAAATTCGAGGAGGTAGGAAACTACCACGAAATGCAAGAAGGTCAAGTCTCTGACTCAACACATCTGCAGCACCAAGGCACAAGGTAGTGGTACAGGTACAAAATAGAAGGAGAGTGATTACATGGTACAATGAACTACATAACACATCAGCCCTAAAAATAGTACTACAGGTCAGGAAGTAAGTGGGCAAGCCAGATATGCATAAATGAACCAACCACAACATATAGTGTAGCAGGTCAAACAGCAAGCAACAATGACTACCAAGGTCAATGAAAAAGCAGCCTGAAGTGCACATCTAAATTAAATGCAACTCAAGTGAAGATACCACTACACAAAAGTTCAGGTGAATCAAGTACAGGTCAGACCAATATATATAACTTTCAAGTAGACCAGAGGACTGCAGCAGTGAACTACAAAAGTGCTTCATAGTACCACAACCTTATCGGACCAGAATGCTCAAATACAATATGAACTAATGAACACTACAGGGCAATAGTGAACCCAGACAAAAGACTCAAGTGAAGTTACAGGGAACAACTGAAATATAAACCAACTCAAGTTAGTCCAACATGTAAATAAAACTGTCCCCGGAACTGGCCACAAGAATGAATGTAATTCAAGTGACAGTGCACCCGAAAATGGTATCAAGTGCAAATGCAACAGGTCAAGGAAACAGTAGCACAGAGACTACAAACAGAAACAACTACACTATTGATTCAACAAGACCACTGACTAAAGTTCAAGTGATTCCAGTCCATATGAACCAGTAATCAGACGAATAACTGCCCAAAATCAAGTAATCAAATCCTCAGAAGGCAACTACAGGTTGTATTACGGGGACGTACAACTCACAAATGCTTATACATAGTGAACACATGAACTACATCAGACATGTCAAGCTTTGGATGGTATACAAGTGATGCAGCATAATAAACAGTTGTGTAAAAGAATGCATACTTGTATAGACATATATACAAGAAATCAAATGGAACGAACAAGCGAACATCAGCTACAAGTATGCTTCAGGTCGCGAATGACCAGAGGGATTTAAACATATCACAGTAATGGTCAGAGAAAAGTCGAGATGATCAGAAAGTAAATCCTAATTCAACGAGCAAGCAACAGAAGAAAAATCAAATTGCCAAAATATTCATAACAACAGCCGAAGTCATGGAAGCATATCGAAGTAAACAAGAAATTCTCGATTCTAAAACTGACAGAAAACAATGTATGAACAAGTCGTAAATCATCAACATCCAAATGAAATCGAACAGCAAACAACAAGATTTACACATAACTAGATTAAATTAGATGTGAATGAGAGTTACTCACTCACCTTGTTCGGAGAGACTGCCACGAGCGACTTGGCGGAGTTGACGTCGTGGCATCTCGGAGGCGAACGAACAAAATCGCCAGGAGCCCAAATCCTTTTGGGAGACGAATGAAGCAATTTGAGCATGCCCTAATTTTCAGAACGAAGAAACAATCGAAGTCGAACAAAGCCACAATTCATCAGAAGATCGAAGTTGAACAAAGTCGCAGATTATCAGAGGATCGAAGTCGAGCAAAGCCCAGAGAAGCCGAAGCCCTAAATTTTCAGATCGGAGGAAGAAAGAAACTCGTAGCCGCCATTTTTATTTCTTTTCGCTCGTATGATTTTAGGGTTATGCCAATTGAAATGGGGAACGGGTTTCTCCTTGACAAAATAGAACGGCAACAATGAAATATAAACATGGGCTAGATTCAAAAGCCCAACTCAATCATTTGAAAATTGTTTAAAGAATATCAATTTGATTCAAATTCCCAACAACGTTTTACAATTCTTATTAAAGAATTTTAACCCGAATAAATCTCAATTGCAATCAAACAATGTTCACATTTCAAATCCGATTCGAATTCCAATAACAATTATCAACTGAATTAAATCGTCATTTTGACGATAATTGAAATTACAAAAATCCCGGTTGTTACAAAACTCCATTGGTTTAATTCTATTGTTATTTCCACTTTGATCTCTCTCATCTCTCCTACTCAACTCAAGGTCAAAGCGCTATTCAAGAGGTTATAGGAACCTTTGTATTCAAGGCTAAGAAATTGAGTCTATAAACTCTATCAAATCATATTCTTATACTCTTGGGTGTGCTTGGTGTCCTTGAAATCCAAGTGCGTATGCTTGTGTCCCATCTAAATCAAGTGGGTGTGGTTGTTGTACCATTTAAATCCAAATGGGCATGTTGGTGTCCTTTCTGAATCGAGTGAGTGTACCCAGAGCTTGGAACATCTGTAGGGTGTGCCTCGTAGCCTTGAAATCGAGATTGTATTGACTTTGATATTTGAAAAGAAATCTATACAAGAAATTGTACAGGACTGGATGTAGGGTAACTCCAAACCAGTATAAAAATTCCTGATGTGATCTCTCCAACTCTTTAATTTTAACTTTTACTACATTTATATTTGTCTGTATTTGCATTTGTGATTGTTAATTGTGCATTGTTTAATTATAATCTTAAAAGAATTTAAAATGATTCATAAAAAATCAGTAAACATTATTCATCCCTCCTCTTGTGTTAAATTAGCTTTAAGATCAATCTTCCGCAAACTAATATTTGGTATCGGAGCACTGGTTTTTAAAGTATTCATAATTTTGAGCTTTGAAAAGTTTAAATGGCTGACAACACTTCACTTGTTCGTAACACCTTTGTCGACGGACAATCTACTGCTAAACCCCAATTTTTTAATGGCAGTAATTACACATATTGGTCATGTAGAATGAAAATCTACTTACAGTCAATTGGTCTATATATTTGGAATGTCACACAGAATGAGTACACTAAGCCCCAAACAAACTTTTCATAATGGACTACTGAACAAAAGACACTTGCACAAAATAACTCTAAAACAATGAATATTTGTTTTGTTCATTAGATATGAATGAATTCAATGGAGTGTCTATTTGTAAGTCTGCATATAAAATATGGAGAACACTGCAGCTACACATGGGGGAACTAGTAAAGTTAAATATACCAAAATCTCTATGTTAACTAATCAGTTTCAATTATTTAAAATGAAAATAGATAAGTCCATTTCTAAATGTATAGTATATTTCAAGATATAATGCATTCACTAATTGCATTGGGTAAAAGGTTTTCTGAAGAGGATCAAGTTAGAAAAATCCTCAATGCACTTACTCCTGAGTGGGACCAAAAGACTCTTGCAATTGCAGAGGCTAATAAAACTTGCACTCTGAAAACTGAAGAGTTAATTGGGAATTTAATGTCATTTGAATCACAAATGCAGGGTACGACAGAAAGCAAGGAAATAGCGAAGAAGTCCATCGCTTTCAATCCCACATTCAAACAACGATGATAATGAAATTGCCTTTATGACTAGAAATTTCAAAAAATTTCTAAAATATAAAAGATGAATAATCTCAGGAGAAATGATAACAGGGCGGGTCGACCGCCAGGTCGACCTTCACTCACCTAGGTCGACTGGTCGGTCGACTTAGGTGATGGTTAGGTCAACCTCTTGGTCGACCTAGCCCATATATATTATTATTATTCCTTGTTTGGTTCATAACTTGCTCATATCCACTCAGATTCTGATGTTCTATATATGGAAATTGACCAGAAAATTACCATGGACACAATGGTGCAAGTCCCGTGGCTCAATTCTGATAATTTCACAAAGTTATTTTATCATTTCATTAATTAACAAATTAATTATTATGGGTTAAATTTCGGGTTGTTACATTCTCCCCTCCTTAAGGGATTTCGTCCCTGAAATCTCCAAGGATAAGAGAATGAACCAAGTGTTTTCATCAATATCTACATCCAACTAATCAATCATCAACCATTCACCCATTGTTCTTAAGTTTTTCTAATGCTTTTTATGATATTATGCAATTAGTGTAGTGTAAATGTCCCTAACTAATGAAAAAGATTAGGCGGTCCACTGATTCAATTGACCTCCTTTTATGCAATCATGTTTGTGTCATGTATCCAAATGAATGCAAAAATTCCTAATGATAACTGATAGTTCTATATGCGTGCTTCAATCATCATCCAAATGCAACAATCATGTGATAATCATCCATTTATAGCAATCATGGAAAATAAAATAAAATGTGCACACATCCATATGCATATGCTCTAGTGTCCTAGTTAGGCCGATCCCTAAGAGATAATAGTGCCTAGTGTAAGTATATGCATTCATTAGCATCCACTAGCAAACACTTGCAACCACTGGCATACATCATTCATAACATGTTCTATTAACATGTTTACATCAAATCCTACCATCCATAGGTTAACTCTTAAGTTCTACCCTCCCAAAGGACAATAAAGGAAAGAACCCATCCAAAACTAAAGTTGGAAATAGGAAATTCTAAAACTTATTATCGAAAAGATGAGGATATGATACGAATTTTCTCCTAATCAAACCAATCTTCTCCAAAGTCTTTCTAACCATGTTGGGACCAAGTAGCAATCTCTCTATAGACTCTAAGCAACACGAAGGTGACTTGCGCGGTCTTCCATAAAGAGCTTTAAAAGGTGCCACTCCAATGCTAGCTTGAAAACTATTATCATATGGGAATTCCACTAAAGGAGGATGCTTCTTCCAAGTTTCTCAAAACCAAGAATACTCATTATCAACCATGTGTGTCTTACTATCTTACTAATTTCACTTTACTGCTCTCCTTTAGTCTGCACATATGAATCAACATTCCTAGGTTCTTGCTAGTGTTCTACACACTCTATGGGAACTTCTATCATTACTTTTAAAAGTAATCACTGCTATAGCCTTGCACTTTTTCCGTTACACCTAGGAAATGATTCCTATCTACTTCACATTTAGGAGTTTGGTTCAGTGTTTATAGTTGTATTTTGAAAAGTAAGGTTTCTAAATTTTTAAAATATCAAATCCCAAAACCTTTGTCTTTAAAAGTGTTATCTTTAAGTTTCTATTAAATTCAAAAATACCAGGTTACTTAAAATCTTATCTTTCTAGACTTGCATCTTCACAGCTTTTTTGAATTTACATTATTTCCCAAACCTAGAGGGAAAAACTTTCAAATTCTAAGTCCAAAACTTATTCCTTGCTATCTTTTAAAGACCTTTTTGGTTTTCTATAAAAATTTGAATTCTCAAATTTCTCTTTTATTAAGTTTTCCAAACACTTATTTACTTTTTCACCAAACTATTTTCTTTTAGAATATCTTTAAAATATATGTGTTTTCAAAGCATTTCTTATTACACTTAACGGTCTCATACCTTAATGTATTGGAACTGCTCTATCTTATGAGAAATTACTAATGCTAAAATCTTCTATGAACCTTTTAAAAAAGGACTTCATGTTTAAGTGAAATTACGAGGAACTTATTTTATATTTTTCGAAACAGGCTATACAAAATATGGTGCTTTCCATACCTTATATATCTCTTTCACGTATTCCTTATAACTTGCACAAAACATCTTTATTTATAATTTGGTTTCATAGAAAATTTTATCATTATTTATTTCGTTCCAATAGATTAAAGTATTTTTAATTTATATTCTCTTACCATAGACAATTTCTATGAAATTTACTAATTTCCTAATATTTAACTTACACTTTTCCTTTCCGAAAAACTCATTTTCAAAACTGTTTTTAATATATCCATAACTAGAAAACATTTCCTCATACTTATTTAAATATTTAGTGTACTTACAAACCACTTTATTTCTATACTTGAAAATTTTCTTCAAAACACATTTTTATGTGGGTCAAAATAGATGTTGCATAAAACACTGTTACTACAACCCAAAAATACTAGTGTACGAATTCAATTAAAATAAATACTAATAAACCTCATATACTATGTAAAAACATTTCCTTTAGAAGTCGCCTACTATAACAATAGTGCTATAGTCTATGCTCCCTTTACTTTTCACGAAAACATCTATTACAACAATAAATGTTGTAACCTGCGTTTTCGATACTTAATAACCCCTAGGTTTTTATATTTAAAATCTTTGTTTATCTACAAAAAAACTAGCGTGCTATAATTCTTCAAAAAGAATCTTACTTTTAATAAAATTTATATCATATAAAAACCAATTTAAATTTCATACCATTTTTCAAAAACCCAATATTTATTCCTAAAAGAAAATTTTAACAATGAAAATTTTCAATTCTAACAATTATATTTTCTGCTTTCTAATTTCAACTATTTCTTTTTATTAGGCTAGACCAAAAAGTGGGTTTTCCTTCTTACTACCCTAGGAGTACCCTTCCTAAATCTCGGAAATCTCATTTCTTTACTAAAGTCTTTTATTCCTCTTCTATGCTTATATTTATCCTAAGGCATTTCTGTTAATTCCACTTATCTGAAGTAATTATAAATTCTGAAATTATCTATACAAGGGCTTTCTTCTTTTCTTATCAATTGCATCTATTGTACATCTCCAATCTTTGCCTACAACTCTTTGGATTTCCACAATCCAAAACTAGATTTACAAAACTATTTATCAAACTCTTTCCATGCGTTGACTTACTCCAAAAGTGACACTTCAAGAACTTTGCTCTCAACTGTTGAACGCGAAGTGTACGAAGAACCTCCTCTAGATGAATAACATGCTCTTCCATGCTCTTGAAAAAATGTCGTCTATGAATACCACCACGAACTTATTTAGGACATCTCTAAAATCACGGCTCATCAAATCTACAAAATAGGCTAGGGCGTTGGTTAGCCTAAATGGTGCAACCAACCACTCAAAGAATCCGTCTGGTGTCCTAAATGCGGTCTTACCAATGTTGTCATCAGCGACCCGAAGCTGAGGAAATCCAGTGGCTAAATCAAGCTGAGAGAATACTGAAGAGCCAACTAACTGGTCAAAAAGATCATCTATCCTAGGAAGTGGATAACGGTTCTTCTTCGTGAGCTTATTTAATTCTTTATAGTCTACGCAAAGTCGAAGGGAACCATCCGCCTTAGTAGCGAAGATGACTGGCGCTCCCTGCTCCGATATGCTCCTTCTATTGAAGCCTTACTCCAATAGCTCACGAATCTGCTTGCTCAACACCTTCCTCTCTCTAGGTGCCATGTGCCTCATGGGTAATGCTACTGGCTTAGCATTATTAGTCAAATAAATCCTGAAGTCAATCTTTCTCTAAGGGAGTAGTCCTCTAACCTCCTTAAAGATGTCTGGAAAATCTCTGACGACAGGAACTGAATCTAACTATGTCGATGATGAATCGAGTGAATAAAGGAAGCTCAACATAACTGACCCTTGTGGGTCGCAAGAAACCTCGAGAGTCCTACCGCTGCATGTCTCTAGTCTATCAACTCTCCTCTCGCAGTCTAATATAGCTCCATATATGGATAGCCAATCCATTCCCAAAATCATCCCATACCACGAAAATCTCAATACATAGGCATCACAGTCAAATTCCACGCCTAGGATAAAAAATTTCAAACTCCTACAAACCATAGACAAGTGTGTCGATCCTCATATGGGGTTTGAAACAACAATGGGGTCTACCACTAAAGAGATGTCTAAGTGCAAACAATCTACCAAAGAACTCATAATGAAAGGGTGTGATGCTCCAAAATCGAAAAGAGTCCGAATGGGAAAATCAGAAAGAGAGATTAATCCTTCTAAAGAGATATTCCTTCCTCTATCCGAATCACTGCTAGAAAGTGCTATATCCAAAGCTTGTACCTGCGCCGTAGGTGCGCTTTCTCTCTGCCCCATTCTCTAAGGACATGCTCTACTAAGATGACAAGGCTGCCCATAGTTGAAACACGTCCCGTTCATCGTTTTATTCTTATAGTCCCTTGCATAATGACCAACCCGTCCATAGTTATTGCATTTCCCGCTTTTCTTGATCCACTTTCGAGGTCCTCCAAATATAACATCCTAAACAATTGCTCCATAACCTCCAACCTAGCTCGTGCCTCCTCGAAATCCTCTATGCTAGAAATCGTTCTACCTCCTAGACTAGCGAAGTTCTTAGATATCTTAGAAAAATTGGCTTCTGTAGATGGATTAAAGGGACATCCACTTACCGGTGCTGTTTTGGGCGCTTGCCCTTGCACCTCTGGTACCGTAGCTCTATGGAACCAGTCAGCCATATTATGCAAAGAAAAGGAAACTTAGGCTCGAAAGAATCGAAAGAAGGTTGAAATGGACTTTTGAGGCGATTTTTATAAAAACTCTTTTATAATTGAAAATTTACGTCTATAATAAGAGTTTCTTTCTGAAAATACTTCTAATTTGAAGATATGCTACTTAAAAATAGGTTGCTTTTGGAAAAATACTTTATTTTTAAAACAAGTTTTTAGGAATCCTGCAACCTTGCTCTGATACCAAATGTAACACCCCACACCCCTATACGCAAAAGGACACACTAAAAGATGTGGTGCATTGTAGGTATAACTAAAACTAGCAGAGACTAAGATTCACAAGACAAAATAGATAGATAATAACACAGCGGAAGTAATTAAAAATAATAAGTGATTTTAAAAATTAATACTTCATAAATACCTCTGACAAACCACATATGTTCCAAATACCAAATACAATTGTCTTATGAAAATAAAATCTCAGTCTCATCAGAAAAACCAGAGTACAAACACAAACTTTCCCTCAATACAGTGGCAGTATAATAAAAGAACAAAATGCTGGAAATAAAAAGAAGGAATACATGATATGGTCTCCAAATCTCCAAGAAGCTGTGGTCTGTCTTCCTTGCCTCTGATTTCCTATAGGGGAAAGGGGAAAATAGAGGAGTGGGTCAGACTAAAAGCATGGTGAATGATAGTAATTACTAGAATCTTTAAGCAAAGTAAAAGTAATAGACCTTACAACATTTCTAGTATATATAAAGGAAACAAAGAAAATAGGAAGAAAAAGGAATAAGCTGGAAATAAATACGAATTACTAAATTAATATGATCGATTAACTTTGATTGTTTGCAATTGTTTTTTATAGCTGCTTAGATTAGGTTGAATTCCTAATACTACCCTTTGATCGATCCGCTACTCCAAAGTACCTACTTTAGACTAGACGCTAGTTAGCTCCCTACACAGAAGTTAATGGTGTCTACGAAAGACACACACTAAGCGCTTGGAACTCAATAACGACTTATCTCCCTTAATCGATGCCGCACGCTAGGTCACCGCTGGTTCGCACTATCTATTGCTCCCTCTTTTGACCTTTTATTTACCCTAGACAGCATAAGCGTGCCCTATCACTTCAGGCTATTGTGAGACACCGTGTCCATAGAAACTAGGGAATGCTGTTGGTACTGGTCCCTATCAAACAAAATCTTGTTGCGTACCTTGTCCAAATCCCCATGATTTAGTCTTTTAATTATTGACCTCTTATCTACTCTAAACAGCATAAGCGTGTCCCAAGGGAAATGCTGCTAGTAGGATCTTTTCTTTTAACTATTGACCACTTATCTACCCTAAACAGCATAAGGGAAATTCTACCGGTATGGATCTTTTCTTTTAACTATTGACCACTTATCAACCCTAAACAGCATAAGGAAATGCTGCTGGTACGGATCCTACTTTTTATTTATCGACAACTTATCTACCCTAAACATTATAGGGGGAATGCCGTTGGTACGGATCCTACTTTCATCTTTGCTTATTAACTTAGATAAATTATTGAAATAAGCCTTTACAATTTACCTCTACTATCTTTGCTTATTAATTTAACCTAAGTCTTAAAATAAGCCTCATTCTGTTCTATTTCTTATTATAGCCTACGTTATAATCATGCTTATTACTTAACCCAAGTTCTAAGTGTAAAAATAAGCTTCTTTCATCTTATACCCTTTTTAGTTATAATTCTAAGTTATAACTAGGCCAATTATCTTTAATTAGTCAAATTCTAACATTAATATCATAATTAGACTCAATTTCAGTCTTAGTTTCATTTTTATTACTGTCTTTACAATTTACATCTTATCTTCCTTTATTATAGTATTCTTATAATCTTAATCCATATTCGCGCTTAATCTATTCTAATCCATACGCGAAGAAGAAGGAGAAATAAAAGAAAACTGGAAATAGAAGAAAATCCAAAGCGTAGGAAAAGTATGTAAATAACGCATAAATAACAGTAAATAAGTTAAAATATTGTAAATAAACTGTAATTAAATGGAAAAGCTATAATTAATAGAAATAAACTAAAATCAATTGAAAAGAATAACTAAAAGAAATAGACTGAAAATAATTCTAAAAACTGTAAATAAACTGCTAATAAGGTTATCCCAAAAATCGTAGTAAATCTACAACTATAGGAAACCCTATTATTTTAAATTACTTAAAGAAATTTAAAATAATATAATCACTCACCAATAGTCCTAAGCTCTTTCCTTTTGGTCTTCCCGAATCCACTTGAGGGTATTAAAATATTTTATTTAAAAAGATTCTCTCCTTGAAAAATTAATCCTTTTAGGGTCCTTCCTGAAAAGGTGAACCCAATTGGAGAAAATCTTAGAATGAGAAAAGGTGTTTGTGATATCCCGGAATTTTTGGCAATATAAATTTAATAATCTATGTTAAAATTAAATAGATTTGATAATATTGTTAATAATAAATTTGAATTGATTTAATGATCTTCTTTAATAATTATTTAATTTAGGAGATTTTGTCTTTTAAAAGCTAATTTAATTTGTTTTCTATTTATAATGTATATATATATATATATATTTGTATATATTGTAGATAGATAATCTTTGTTTTAAATTTAATAAATAAGGGCATGTTTTCTAATTCTAATATTTTTGGTAATTTGGAAATTGATTTAATTTAATATTAAATAAATAACCATATGATTTTAAAATACTTAAGGTAAAAGTTTAATTTGTTTAAAATGATTTTAGCCTAAGTTTAAATTTAAACAAGAAAGGTTGTTTTAATAGCTTGATAAAATAAGTAATTTATTAATAAAAAGATAAATTCTTTTATAAATTCTTTTAATTTAATAATGAGTTATATTTAGACAATATTAATAATATAATATCTTTACAAATGGATTTTTATAAATAGAAATTGTTATTTCAAAATTATTTACATATATATGTGTATTTTGAAGGAAATCTATGATTTGTAAATGTAAAATAAAATCTTTCAAAAATATTTAAAATAAAATAAATCTTATAAATTAAGTAATAAACTAGAACAAATAACTAAAGAAATTTTATAATATGTATGTAAAGTTTAAAAGCAAAGTCAAGTAAAAAGAAAAATAAGTAGCATTCAAATAACAAAGACTAAAAGCAAACAAAACAAAGTATATATGTACATGAAGTTAAAAACAAAACCTGGTAAAAAGAGAATATGTATGTAAAGCAAGTAAGATAAATATGTTTGTAGCTGTATAAAAAAATATATGCAGGCAAATAAACAAAGGCAAGTAAAAAAAATATCTATGAACATGAAAAGATAAAAATAAGCTAAGTAGGACACAAAGTACTCAAACATTTAATGCAAGCAACATTTTAGTCAATTCGAAATGTTTGAAAAATCATCTCAACCTCCAAAACCAAATCTTGCCTGATAAGCTAAAGGAAAAAAATCTCTGAATAAACAGAAAATGTTGTACTAACTTATGCAAACCCTGTAAACTCTTTTATACATATAATCCTTCTCATTTCATTTTCGTTCATAAAAACTTAGCAAACCAGAGGGAAGAAAATCATCAAACCTTCAACCAAAAATATACAAATCTCTGTAAACCCTTTTATCTTCAGCCTGTTACCCCCTCAAAGCATTTTCAATACCTGTAACATCTTCAAAATGTAACCTGAAATCAAAAGCTTTGAAGCATCTCATCACCAAGTATAGTTCAACTAAGTATTTCAGTTTCAAAGATCCAAGCTTTCAAGTTTCCAGTTCAAAGCATTTCAGTCTTAATGTTTCAAGCTATTCAAGCTTTTGGAATCAAAACAAATACAAGTTTTCAAATTCCAGTTTTTAGCAAGCCAGTTTAAATCTCTCTGCATTTTTCTAAGGTGAGTAAACTCTTTATTTAAAAGTTAAGTAAATACATGTTTATTGCTTGAGAAATTTTGAAAATAGGTGATGGTTCCATTTGTGGATATAAGTGTGCTTTATGTTTGTTTATGTTGTGAACTGTGCATGTTAGTCTTCTCTGTTCATCCCTTTTTCCAGTGAGTAAACTTTTTAATTAAAAGTTTAAGTAGGAAAATAATGGTTGCTTGTGAATTTTTGTGTAGATGATGCTCTACATGTATATGTATATATAAGTGTAGTATCTGTATTTATTTGATTGTGTTCAGAAGTGTGTATGTCTGTGTATAGATAGATGTTCACCTCTCTGTTGAAGTACAGGAACACTTTCACCCACCAAGAATTTTATATCTCCCAAACAAATAAATTTTATATTAAGATCTTTAAAGTAAAAAGTTTTGTAACTTGGTAATATTAATTTTAAAAATTATTTCAGGATTTTATGTGTAGTAAATATTTCAAAATATTAAGAAATACAGTAATGATCCTAATATAAGATAAAATCAAACATCTTGATTTCTGAATTGGATTATAGATTCAGATTAGAGTTAAAAAATCATGAATTTAGGTACTGAAATTGTGATTTTTAGTTTAGAAATTTCTGAGGAAATCAGAGTTGAAGGGTTTTGGTTTTATCGCCAATTTCTGGCGATCGGCGTGGTGGATGGCGTCGAGATGGTGGTCGAAGGAAGCTGGTAGGTGGATGGTTCCAGGAAAAATGGCTATTGATTTTTCTGGTGATCGTGGTGGCCTATCGGAGCCAAAGTAGGGTTTTGGGAGCAGTTTTTGTTGGAATGGTTGCCGAGGTGATCTCGACGACTAGAAGGCATCGGGGTTGATCGCGTATGGGGTTATTGATTCGTCATGGAGTGGCGTGGTTGTGGGATGGACAGCGCATGTTCCTGAGGTCGGAGGCAATGGCCAGGGGGAAGTTTCCCGATCGTATTTGGTTCCAGTATTGGTCGAGTTGGTTCGATTTCGATTCGAGAGTGATACCAACGATCTAAGTGATCGTGGCGATTGTGGGGATGAGTAGCGACTTGCTGGTGGTCGTGGCACTGGTCGGCGGCGATTGGGTTGCATGTGCATGTGCATAGGTTGATCGTGTGTGTCTGAGTTTTGTTTGATCGTTTGGGAAGAAGAAGCTAACTCGGGGAATCTCGAAGTATTCCAGGGTTCGACTCGAAGCAGGTGCGGGTAGTTGAAAGTTCGTGAGTGTAGCAGTGTTTGCTCGGGTTTCCTGTAGTTTTGCTCGAGATGTTTTTGTTGTGATTGTTAACAGTTTTTAAAGTTAAGCAAAAACATGAACTGTTATATAAAGAAGCAAATGTTTAAACAAGTTCAAGTTTTAAAGGTTATTAAAATGTTTTAGTTTTCCAAAGAAAAGTATTTATCAAGTTTTATACAAGTTTTCACAAATTTAAAGTATTAAAGTTAATGATTTAAATTTGTTTTAAAAGTAATTTTATTAATTATGTAATAAATTACCCATGATCTTTAATAAGTTAATTTAGAAATTTATTAAGATAAAGAATGTATCTTAAATTAATTAAGGTAGTGATTAAGTAAAGATAATTAATTAGTGAAATCAATTAAGGATAAATTATTTTAATGAAATTAATAAGGGTAAATTGATTTATGTTAATAATAAAGTATGATTACTTAATGAAAGGAATTAATGGATAGTTATTGAATGTAATTAAAAGATCATTAACTATGTAATTATGAGATGATTAATTTATGTAATTGATTTAAGATAATTAAATAGTTTAATTAATTAAGAATAGTTAATTACTTGTTTAATTAAGAGTTAATTACTCAGTGTAATTAATTATAGGATTAATTAATTTATTAAGAAGATAATTAATTAATGTAAGTAATTAAAGGGTAATTAATTAATGTGGATAATTAGAGATAATTAATTAATGTAAGTGATTAAAAGGTAAATTAATGAGATTAATTAAGGATAAATTAATTAATGATTGTAATTAATTAAGGTTAATTAATAAATGTGATTAATTAATGAATAATTAATGAAGATGATTAATAAAGAGATAATTACTTAATAAAAGTGATTCGAGGTTAATTAATGGAAGTAATTAAGGAGTAATTACTTAGTGGAAATAATTATTTAATTAAAGGCTTAATAAATTAAAGGTAAGGGATTATAAGATGATTTATTAATAAAATTAATTAAGAATAATTAATTAATGTAATTAATGAAGTAATTAATGGTTAATTACTGTGAATGGTTAAGGTTAATTAATTTGTGAAATTAATTAAAGGCTAATTACTTAAAGTAATTAGGAATAACAAATCAAGATGATTAATTAAGATGGATAAGTAGATGATAATTGTGTAACGACCACGACTTTCTCTCCACAGAAAGTCGCATCGTTAATTAAGAAAGAAAGGGATAGAAAAAGAAAAGAAAGAAAAGAAGAAAGAACAACAACAACGATCTCACAGCGGAACGAATAAATTATATTAATAACATAAACTATTACATAGTATACAACACTTATCAGAGTTTACACAACTATACATACTAGACAGTTATAAACATCTGTCTAGATATTACAACTCAAATACAATACAAGACTCTAACACAGATATCAACACAGCGGAATACTATATCTACGAACGCCGAAGCCTCCTGCTCCATTGCTCCTCCACAATTCGTCAAAGCTAAACCTGAATCCCTTGGCTACTCGTAAAAATTTGAGTACCCAAGAGTTTATAAAACAGAAATAAACACTTGGGTCAGACATGGGTCTGGTGTGAGTAAACGGGTTAAAATTGTTTAACTTCAAAATCTTTTGAAAACAAAGGTATCACGTAAGACTTCCCACACATAAACATGGAAAAGTTTTTACCTTACGCTAACCAAAACATTTGATAGGAAATCTGATTGTATTATAATAGGGTCTAGGGTTTTCAAGTAAAATACAGAAATAGCTGAAATGCTTACATCTCACATTCCAACATAGTTGGGCACAACTAATACGTACGGCACTTATTGGAGTTTGGATTCCATATAATGGCAGGGCTACTGGGGTACCGCCTGTCACAGTACGTGGCCTAGATCACCGTACCGAGGAGTACGCCCGCTCCCCTGCAACACAAAGCCGGAACCATCCCTTACTGGATAATCCCGAACAAGATAATCCCGTAGTTGGCGCGACCAACCACACACTAAGCCGAATAAAAGAAAAGGGACCTCTAGACAGGGATCTATCTTGCTCTCAGTGGGTGCTACCCACGAAGCCTTGCTGCACCTCCCCTGTTTTAGCCATTCCCGGTTGATGAGGCTTGAGGTTACGATTACCTTTAATCAGAACATATCACTTAGAATGCTCATCGTCCGCCTGACGATGTGCTGAAAGCATTCAATCCATACAAGTTCGTTCCGGGTTCGAACGAAACCGAAGGCATTATCTCGTTACACTCGTTTTGGAATCACCCTCAGAGTTAACGACAATAACCCTTGCACTCTGAATCTTCATCTTCACTTGAGATTCACGACCTATCGTTAATTTGGATCGATGTGGTATTCGGGTCTCCAGACCTGGAAATCCGGTATACGGAAACCCGATCCCGGTCTCATCGAAATCCAAAACGTATCTTTTAAGGGCCAAGTTGTTTAAAGGTTTAAACAATTTAACTTATCTATATTCATTCAGATAGATAATTCACAAATCACAATTGATAATCACATTATCATTTAAACAGATGATTCATAACCAAATAGGTAATCCATATCAACATCACAATAGTTAATCTATATTACCATCATAATGCAACCAAGCATTCATACCATACAACATTACTTATCTCATTTCTGAGATTACATCCATTCAAGACAATCAATGTCATCCATTCTTATATAAGCAATGATTTACTTAATCATAACATAATTAATTTAAAATTGATTTAAATTAACTATCTCTATCTTTAATTAATTTAAAGTGAATTAAATTAATCACTTCATCTCTTAATTAATTTAAAATAAATTAAATTAATTACTTCATTATAAATCTTACTTATATAATCATTAATTACAAATAAATTAATTAATCTTTCTCTAATTATCCACTTTAATTAATCACCTTGATTAATCATTCTTTAATTACATTTAAGTAATTATCTTAATTAATTTCACAAATTAATTATCCTTAACCAAATACAGTAATTAACCTTTAATTACTTCATTAATTAATTAATTATAATTAATTACTTTAAGCCTTAACTAATTACAATTAATCACTTATCATTTGATTAATTAATCTTAATTAATTAACTCTTAATTACATCATTAATTTATTTATAAACTAATGATCTCTAATTACACCTTTAATTATTCTATTAGTTACATTAAGTAATTATTCTTAATTAATCCATAATTACTAATCACCTTTGATTAATATAATCCAGTAATTAACTTTATTTAATTATCTTCCTTAATTAATTGCTTTTAATTAAATTGTCTTAACAATTAACTAATTACCTTATTAATTAACCTTAATCCTTTAATTAACCTTATTAAATAAATTATTTAATTAATAACACTAAGTAATTAACTCTTAATCACTTTTAATTATCTTCTAATTACTTTATTAAATAATCTACCTTTACTTAATTACATCCAGTAATTATTCCTTAATTACTTCATTAATTAATTATACTTAATTAATTTATAAATGATTTTCTTAATTAATCACAAATTAATTTATTATTAATTTATCTTAATCATTTAAATTTAATTAAATGATTCTTAACTTACTATATTAAAAGTTCTTAATCAAGAAACTATTATCTTATTTAAATCAATTATTTACCAATAACACTCGATAATTAAAATAATTTAATTATCTAAATTTCCTTTTCAAATTTAATTATCTTTATTTAAATCAACATTCTTAATACTTAAGAAAATTCTTATTTTAATTGATTACTAAATCTTAACCATTAAACCTTTCTTAAATTAGAAATCAATAAATCATTAAACACAGTTTAACTTAAACCTTTAGATCTTTAAAACTTTTCCCAAGTTATTAAATATAATTAAATACAAATTTATTTCAAAATCTACTTATTTTATTTTGAAACTTAATATTATAAAATATATAAACTTGTTTAAAATTTTGTTTTAAACTCAATAAAATATTACAAAACAAAATTTCTTTTGTTTAAAACTTAAAAACATTTCCCTTTAAATTTTCTTAAATCTGCTCTCATCAAAACCCGAGTAAAACATTGGAAAACTCGAAGCAAAACTCCAGAATTCCCGAAGCGAACTCGAGACCAACCCACGTTTCATCCTGCTTTGAGAAAAATACGAGTATCCCCGAATGATAACCCGAGCAACCCTTCTTCTTTCCAAACACAACTCTTCCAGATACACGCAACATGTACGTGCACGTGCACGACTACGCTGGACGTCGACGAACTACGACCTGGTCTCCGACAACTCAACTTCCACCTCGACAACACGTTCGACCACCCAGATACTCTCGATTCGATCGAGAATCGAATACGAGGTATTGAACCCATCGGCCTGTAACATACCTCATCAGAATTCGACCACCTTCGACGATCCTTGCCTCGAGAAGCTCCGCCACCTTCACCGTAGCTCCGCCTCACTTCCCCCTACCTCCAGCACCCTACGCGATCGCCTCCAGTTGCAAATTGACGCCGCGAAACCCATATGAACGTCACGAGAAAAACAGGGTCTTAAACCCTAACTTGATCAATTCTGATCAATCCCCTCATTAATAAATTCCAAAAGCATTTTTCCTATGATCTCCAGACTTCCTACCACCTACAACTTCAACCCCGAAACCTATAACCTCTCCGATCGCCAGAATTTGCCTAAAATAGCATTTCCGTTCATCTCAGAAGTACTCGACCAACTCTAAGCTAAAAAAACGTGATATAACCATTAAAATTCATAGTTTCCTATCACGATTTCAACCATATAATTAAATCTTAAAATTTAATTCATTAAGTTTTGACCCAATTTAAACTTTACTGTAAATTCGAAACTTTCGAGCTAATTACTTAAATTAAATTCCTGTAATTATTTTTAGGAGTGATGTTACATGATTTCAAACATTTCCTATTTACAAATCATAAGCTAATTATGATTCAAATATGAGATATTGGATTTTAACAGAAAATCAAACTCTAATAAACAACAGAACTTATATTAGTACACTTACAGGCATTTACACAGGCATTCATCACCAATGCACATACATGCATACATTAAATTCCAAGCATTTCAGAAACAGGATAATTGTCATTCGCAACATCTAAATGAAATCCATAATTAAACTATTTTTAAAATGTATTTACTCACCAGACATTTAGAAACAGAGAACAGAGACAGAGAACAATTTGTTTCCAGGTTTTCCAGATTTTTGAATTTGATTTTTGAATCTCCTTTGTTTTTGCTTTTTGAATTTAAAATCTTGCTGTTTGATCTCTGGTTACTAGTTGATAGATTTGAAACTGATTTGACCTTCTTTTGATTTGCAGTTGAATTCCAGACTTCCATTTCTCTTTGCAATTTGATTTCCAGGTTTCTTCTTTGCATTTTGATTTCAGATTTCCTACTTCTCAGGTTTACAGCTTTATTTGTATTAATTTTTTGATCTTATTTTTGTACGTTCAGTTAAGAAGAAAAAGGATTTTTTTCTGAAAAATAAAACCCTTCTTTTTATTTACAATTGAATTTTAAACTTGATTATTAAGAGGAAGACATTTGTCCCATAGATGTTTTAGTTAACTTACACATATGCTCCTAAGTTTACACTTGTCTTTAACATAAATTGATATGTTTACAAGTGTTTTATAAGTATTATTTGATTTACAAGTGTTATTAGAGATTTAATTAATGTTTATTTATTATTTACAATTGTTATTATCTTATTTAAACTTATTAAAACTATAAGCATGTAATATGCATATGTATGTAATATTTACATGGTTATAAAATGTTTTTATTTTATATTAATAAGCTTTTAGATTTCATATGAACACTTACTTATAATTTTGATCAAATCAAATGTTTATAAATTTGAGAAATTTAGTTTCAACTTCTTATACAAAATTTTAAATCCATTTATCTTATGATAAAACTAAAAATGAAAGACCATTAAACAAATGAACTTTTGATTTTAAATCTCAAATATCATTTTTAAAAAAAATATTAAACCAAATTAACATTTCAACTTACAAATTATATATTAAAGTTTTGAAAATACTTATTAAATTCAAATCAATACTTCTTCATTTCAATATATACAAATATATTATTTTAAGTGGAAAATAATTTTAACATTAGTTTTGATAATCATCATATTGAATTTTAATACATAACTTCAAATAACAATATATATATACATATATATTATAATTTGATAACTTATCCTTTTATTAAATTAAAGACTCCCTATTTATAATATATATACCTATATATATACATTATAAATATAAACACTTATATTAGTTTTAGTAAGATAAATCTTCCTAATTAAAATTTTAGAAAAGATATTCCCAAATTAAAATATTATTAACCTTTTAAAATGAATAAACTTGTCAATTTATAAAATAAATCAACAAATCAATTTAATTATTAATAAAGATTATTAAATTGATATTGCCAAATTTCCGGGATATCACATTCCTCCCCCCTTAAAATAATTTCGTCCCCGAAATTTAAAAGCAAAGATAATTTAATAACCCAGCAAAATTTTATTTTAAACAGCAACCATAGATATCAATCATATTCTAACAACCATAGCAAACAATTTAATCAAACAAATTTAACTATCCAGTCAAAATCTGGATAGAATTTACTCGAGTTTCCCCAAGTATATATATATATATATACCGGGAGACTCGTTCTACAGGATCTAAACTAACTATCTACAATAATCTAGAAGTCCTTCCTTTCTAGATCACAAATCTGAACAAGATATCAGACTAACTCAAAACCATCCCAACTATCCTTCTGAACTGCTGATTCCATCACTCGATGAATCATACACATATTCCTCAGAGATATGTGAAATAAAATGAATTCCAGTTATCCGAACTGGCAACTCAATCCTGGGGATCAAAATCTAATCTCCAAAGAACACAGAAAAATCTCATAATACTTCCGGAGCTTACTCTCCCGTCTTACCAAATCTTATATCTCCTTTGATCGGAGAAAAACTTAAACAATATCCAATTTCAACATCAATTTCCAAATTCCATCAATTCTTAACTGCATAACTCCTTTGACGATCCTGAGTCACTTCATTCTTCCTGATCAGCTTAACCTTTGCTGATGCTTCTTGAAATAATCTAGACCAACATCAAACCAATTTCCGGATCCTTCTCAACAAAATGGTTTCCCAAAAATCACCGAAATCCAGAACACAACTCTAATCCACAACATTAGAGCATTTCGAACTACTTCTCCTTTCTGGAATAGCCAAACAGTTGCACTTGACAACCTTACCTCCAAATCCTGAAAAATTCTTTATACTTAGAGATACACTTGAATTTCCTATAGAAATCCTCTACTCGAAGAAAATTACAACTCTCGGTTGCTTCCACTCTAGAATAGCTGCTATCTTGCTTTCGCTGCACAATTCTGATCTTGAACAGATGAGAATGCCATCGGAGAAACTCGAGCACAAACTTGATCATCCACAGTTCACCATACCATAAAATCTTAGTGAACCACTCCACTTAGTCAAAACATCACAGAAGAATTCCCTCCAGAAAATTAGGACTGATCAATCCCTCTCCAAAGAATCCTAAGCTGCTTCACCAAATTATTCTCTAGAAGACATCCTTCTACTAAGGTGAACTTCCGGTAACTCCACGAATCAAGTCGATACGGAATCTCAATCTCCAATAATCCCAAGAGAATACTTAAACAATCGCAAGTCACTTTTGCGATCAGCTCGGCCTAATTTCCAAAGATAACTGTTCTCTCTTCACTAATCAGAACAGCTTATACTTGACTAACCAATCCATCGAAGAAATGGATTCACTCAACTGCTTCTGAACTTCACCTTCAGAAAAACTGCTCAGCCAGAAACTTTCTGCCAACATAGAACACTCCGAGTCGCACTGCTGCCACAAACCAAAGACTTCTTATCCGAAACTCCTCGAGAAACTCGGACCTCAAAGCAATTAGAAACACCCCACTGGACTCAGCCACAACACCGAAACAGACTCACTTCTTCAAACTTGTTCCAGAAGAAACATCTTCAGAAACGTCCATAGCCACCGTGTCTCATCACACAGCTACTACTTCCTGAGGTTACCAAAATACCATCACTCTCTTCAGCTCATCCAATAGATCTACTCTATTCATCCAACTTCAAAGATAAACTCTAAACCATAACAGGTTTCCTTCAGAGATTATGAAATCCTTACACAACTGTAAAGTTCACTCGAGACGGTATTAGGTTTACAGTCTCGATATATACTTCCAACCTCAAACATTCAAACTCCAACCATTGGTAGTCGTGTTACATACACCACCACCTTATCTACCTTTATAACTCATATTGGAAAACCCGAACAGGTAACCCAACAAATAGGTAGAAATACATAAATATATATATTTAAAATGATACTTTTTATATAGAAATTAATTCTGGGTAAAATTATTTCATCTACCTCTTTAAAACAATATTGTGTCCGTTGGCCTGGTTCAAGTGTTTAGAGATCCCTATCAATAACGTTAGCTACTCGTATTGACCAGAATCCATATACCACTCAACCGATCAATTAACACAATATAAAACCATTTTTATATAACTAACAAATACGCGCTCTCATATATATATATATACTCAGATTCAAACAGGTTGCTACAGATCCTATCTCTAATGAACAATCCTTCCGAACCTAGGTATTCACTCTACCTAGCGTTCTGATATTCACTTAACCAAAAGCTTAGGCATTCGCTCAACCTGGCTCTGATACCACTGTAACGACCACGACTTTCTCTCCACAGAAAGTCGCATCGTTAATTAAGAAAGAAAGGGATAGAAAAAGAAAAGAAAGAAAAGAAGAAAGAACAACAACAACGATCTCACAGCGGAACGAATAAATTATATTAATAACATAAACTATTACATAGTATACAACACTTATCAGAGTTTACACAACTATACATACTAGACAGTTATAAACATCTGTCTAGATATTACAACTCAAATACAATACAAGACTCTAACACAGATATCAACACAGCGGAATACTATATCTACGAACGCCGAAGCCTCCTGCTCCATTGCTCCTCCACAATTCGTCAAAGCTAAACCTGAATCCCTTGGCTACTCGTAAAAATTTGAGTACCCAAGAGTTTATAAAACAGAAATAAACACTTGGGTCAGACATGGGTCTGGTGTGAGTAAACGGGTTAAAATTGTTTAACTTCAAAACCTTTTGAAAACAAAGGTATCACGTAAGACTTCCCACACATAAACATGGAAAAGTTTTTACCTTACGCTAACCAAAACATTTGATAGGAAATCTGATTGTATTATAATAGGGTCTAGGGTTTTCAAGTAAAATACAGAAATAGCTGAAATGCTTACATCTCACATTCCAACATAGTTGGGCACAACTAATACGTACGGCACTTATTGGAGTTTGGATTCCATATAATGGCAGGGCTACTAGGGTACCGCCCGTCACAGTACGTGGCCTAGATCACCGTACCGAGGAGTACGCCCGCTCCCCTGCAACACAAAGCCGGAACCATCCCTTACTGGATAATCCCGAACAAGATAATCCCGTAGTTGGCGCGACCAACCACACACTAAGCCGAATAAAAGAAAAGGGACCTCTAGACAGGGATCTATCTTGCTCTCAGTGGGTGCTACCCACGAAGCCTTGCTGCACCTCCCCTGTTTTAGCCATTCCCGGTTGATGAGGCTTGAGGTTACGATTACCTTTAATCATAACATATCACTTAGAATGCTCATCGTCCGCCTGACGATGTGCTGAAAGCATTCAATCCATACAAGTTCGTTCCGGGTTCGAACGAAACCGAAGGCATTATCTCGTTACACTCGTTTTGGAATCACCCTCAGAGTTAACGACAATAACCCTTGCACTCTGAATCTTCATCTTCACTTGAGATTCACGACCTATCGTTAATTTGGATCGATGTGGTATTCGGGTCTCCAGACCTGGAAATCCGGTATACGGAAACCCGATCCCGGTCTCATCGAAATCCAAAACGTATCTTTTAAGGGCCAAGTTGTTTAAAGGTTTAAACAATTTAACTTATCTATATTCATTCAGATAGATAATTCACAAATCACAATTGATAATCACATTATCATTTAAACAGATGATTCATAACCAAATAGGTAATCCATATCAACATCACAATAGTTAATCTATATTACCATCATAATGCAACCAAGCATTCATACCATACAACATTACTTATCTCATTTCTGAGATTACATCCATTCAAGACAATCAATGTCATCCATTCTTATATAAGCAATGATTTACTTAATCATAACATAATTAATTTAAAATTGATTTAAATTAACTATCTCTATCTTTAATTAATTTAAAGTGAATTAAATTAATCACTTCATCTCTTAATTAATTTAAAATAAATTAAATTAATTACTTCATTATAAATCTTACTTATATAATCATTAATTAATTACAAATAAATTAGTTAATCTTTCTCTAATTATCCACTTTAATTAATCACCTTGATTAATCATTCTTTAATTACATTTAAGTAATTATCTTAATTAATTTCACAAATTAATTATCCTTAACCAAATACAGTAATTAACCTTTAATTACTTCATTAATTAATTAATTATAATTAATTACTTTAAGCCTTAACTAATTACAATTAATCACTTATCATTTGATTAATTAATCTTAATTAATTAACTCTTAATTACATCATTAATTTATTTATAAACTAATGATCTCTAATTACACCTTTAATTATTCTATTAGTTACATTAAGTAATTATTCTTAATTAATCCATAATTATTAATCACCTTTGATTAATATAATCCAGTAATTAACTTTATTTAATTATCTTCCTTAATTAATTGCTTTTAATTAAATTGTCTTAACAATTAACTAATTACCTTATTAATTAACCTTAATCCTTTAATTAACCTTATTAAATAAATTATTTAATTAATAACACTAAGTAATTAACTCTTAATCACTTTTAATTATCTTCTAATTACTTTATTAAATAATCTACCTTTACTTAATTACATCCAGTAATTATTCCTTAATTACTTCATTAATTAATTATACTTAATTAATTTATAAATGATTTTCTTAATTAATCACAAATTAATTTATTATTAATTTATCTTAATCATTTAAATTTAATTAAATGATTCTTAACTTACTATATTAAAAGTTCTTAATCAAGAAACTATTATCTTAATTAAATCAATTATTTACCAATAACACTCGATAATTAAAATAATTTAATTATCTAAATTTCCTTTTCAAATTTAATTATCTTTATTTAAATCAACATTCTTAATACTTAAGAAAATTCTTATTTTAATTGATTACTAAATCTTAACCATTAAACCTTTCTTAAATTAGAAATCAATAAATCATTAAACACAGTTTAACTTAAACCTTTAAATCTTTAAAACTTTTCCCAAGTTATTAAATATAATTAAATACAAATTTATTTCAAAATCTACTTATTTTATTTTGAAACTTAATATTATAAAATATATAAACTTGTTTAAAATTTTGTTTTAAACTCAAGAAAATATTACAAAACAAAATTTCTTTTGTTTAAAACTTAAAAACATTTCCCTTTAAATTTTCTTAAATCTGCTCTCATCAAAACCCGAGTAAAACATTGGAAAACTCGAAGCAAAACTCCAGAATTCCCGAAGCGAACTCGAGACCAACCCACGTTTCATCCTGCTTCGAGAAAAATACGAGTATCCCCGAATGATAACCCGAGCAACCCTTCTTCTTTCCAAACACAACTCTTCCAGATACACGCAACATGTACGTGCACGTGCACGACTACGCTGGACGTCGACGAACTACGACCTGGTCTCCGACAACTCAACTTCCACCTCGGCAACACGTTCGACCACCCAGATACTCTCGATTCGATCGAGAATCGAATACGAGGTATTGAACCCATCGGCCTGTAACATACCTCATCAGAATTCGACCACCTTCGACGATCCTTGCCTCGAGAAGCTCCGCCACCTTCACCGTAGCTCCGCCTCACTTCCCCCTACCTCCAGCACCCTACGCGATCGCCTCCAGTTGCAAATTGACGCCGCGAAACCCATATGAACGTCACGAGAAAAACAGGGTCTTAAACCCTAACTTGATCAATTCTGATCAATCCCCTCATTAATAAATTCCAAAAGCATTTTTCCTATGATCTCCAGACTTCCTACCACCTACAACTTCAACCCCGAAACCTATAACCTCTCCGATCGCCAGAATTTGCCTAAAATAGCATTTCCGTTCATCTCAGAAGTACTCGACCAACTCTAAGCTAAAAAACGTGATATAACCATTAAAATTCATAGTTTCCTATCACGATTTCAACCATATAATTAAATCTTAAAATTTAATTCATTAAGTTTTGACCCAATTTAAACTTTAGTGTAAATTCGAAACTTTCGAGCTAATTACTTAAATTAAATTCCTGTAATTATTTTTAGGAGTGATGTTACATGATTTCAAACATTTCCTATTTACAAATCATAAGCTAATTATGATTCAAATATGAGATATTGGATTTTAACAGAAAATCAAACTCTAATAAACAACAGAACTTATATTAGTACACTTACAGGCATTTACACAGGCATTCATCACCAATGCACATACATGCATACATTAAATTCCAAGCATTTCAGAAACAGGATAATTGTCATTCGCAACATCTAAATGAAATCCATAATTAAACTGTTTTTAAAATGTATTTACTCACCAGACATTTAGAAACAGAGAACAGAGACAGAGAACAATTTGTTTCCAGGTTTTCCAGATTTTTGAATTTGATTTTTGAATCTCCTTTGTTTTTGCTTTTTGAATTTAAAATCTTGCTGTTTGATCTCTGGTTACTAGTTGATAGATTTGAAACTGATTTGACCTTCTTTTGATTTGCAGTTGAATTCCAGACTTCCATTTCTCTTTGCAATTTGATTTCCAGGTTTCTTCTTTGCATTTTGATTTCAGATTTCCTACTTCTCAGGTTTACAGCTTTATTTGTATTAATTTTTTGATCTTATTTTTGTACGTTCAGTTAAGAAGAAAAAGGATTTTTTTCTGAAAAATAAAACCCTTCTTTTTATTTACAATTGAATTTTAAACTTGATTATTAAGAGGAAGACATTTGTCCCATAGATGTTTTAGTTAACTTACACATATGCTCCTAAGTTTACACTTGTCCTTAACATAAATTGATATGTTTACAAGTGTTTTATAAGTATTATTTGATTTACAAGTGTTATTAGAGATTTAATTAATGTTTATTTATTATTTACAATTGTTATTATCTTATTTAAACTTATTAAAACTATAAGCATGTAATATGCATATGTATGTAATATTTACATGGTTATAAAATGTTTTTATTTTATATTAATAAGCTTTTAGATTTCATATGAACACTTACTTATAATTTTGATCAAATCAAATGTTTATAAATTTGAGAAATTTAGTTTCAACTTCTTATACAAAATTTTAAATCCATTTATCTTATGATAAAACTAAAAATGAAAGACCATTAAACAAATGAACTTTTGATTTTAAATCTCAAATATCATTTTTAAAAAAAATATTAAACCAAATTAACATTTCAACTTACAAATTATATATTAAAGTTTTGAAAATACTTATTAAATTCAAATCAATACTTCTTCATTTCAATATATACAAATATATTATTTTAAGTGGAAAATAATTTTAACATTAGTTTTGATAATCATCATATTGAATTTTAATACATAACTTCAAATAACAATATATATATACATATATATTATAATTTGATAACTTATCCTTTTATTAAATTAAAGACTCCCTATTTATAATATATATACCTATATATATACATTATAAATATAAACACTTATATTAGTTTTAGTAAGATAAATCTTCCTAATTAAAATTTTAGAAAAGATATTCCCAAATTAAAATATTATTAACCTTTTAAAATGAATAAACTTGTCAATTTATAAAATAAATCAACAAATCAATTTAATTATTAATAAAGATTATTAAATTGATATTGCCAAATTTCCGGGATATCACAAATTGATTAATTGATTTGTAATTAATTAATGATTAAGTAAGCAAGATTTATAATGATGAAGTAATTAATTTAATTTACTTTAAATTAATTTGAGATAAGGTAATTAATTTAATTCATTTTAAATTAATTATAAATGGTGTGATTATTAATCCTTGCTTATGTATGATGGATGATATTGATTTCCTTAAGTGGTTTGAAATCTCAAATATGAGATAAGTAATGCTGTGTGATATGGATGTTTGGTTGAAGTGTGATGATAATATGGATTATCTATTTATGATGATATTGTGAATTATCTATCTGTGATATTGTGAATTATCTCTCTGTGTGTATATGGATAATGAAATGAATTGTTTTAACTTTAAAATAACTTGGCCTTAAAAGATACGTTTTGGATTTCGATAAGACCGGGATCGGGTTTCCATATTTGGACATCCGAAAACCACATCGATCCAAATTAACGATAGGTCATGAATCTCAAGTGAAGATGAAGATTCAGAGTGCAAGGGTTATTGTCGTTAACTCTGAGGATGATTCCAAAATGAGTGTAACGAGATAATGCCTTCGGTTTCGTTCGAACCCGGAACGAACTTGTATGGATTGAATGCTTTCAGAACATCGTCAGGTGGACGATGAGCATTCTAAGTGAGGTGTTCTGATAAGGTAATCGTAGCCTCAAGCCTCATCAACCGAGAATGGCTAAAACAGGGGAGGTGCAGCAAGGTTAGTGGGTAGCACCCAAGTAGGATAAGATTTCCCCTGTCTAGAGTCTCTTTTTATTCGGCTGTGTGGCGGTTGCTAGCTACAACCGCGGGGTTTCTTGTTCGGGAATTATCCAGTAAGGGATGGTTCCGGTCTTGTGTTGTAGGGGATTGGGAGTAATCCTCGGTACGGTGATCTAGGCCACGTACTGTGACGGGCGGTACCCCAGTAGTCCTGCCATTGTATGGAATCCAATCTCCAATAAGCGCTGTACGATTTAGTTGTGCCCAACTATGTTGGAACGTGAGATGTAAGCATTCCAGCTATTTCTGTATTTTACTTGAAAACCCTAGACACTATTATAATATCACTGGATTTCCTATCAAATGTTTGGTTAGCGTAAGGTATAAACTTACCCATTTTTATGTGTGGGGAGTCTTACGTGATACCTTTGTTTTCAAAAAGGTTTATAAAATTAAGCAACTTTAACCGTTTACTCATACAGGACTAGATGTAGGGTAACTCCGAACCCGTATAAAAATTCCTGGTGTGATCTCTCCAATTCTTTACTTTTTACTTTTACTATATTTATATTTATCTGTGTTTTCATTTGTGATTGTTAATTCTGCATTGTTTAATTATAATCTTAAAAGAATTTAAAAAGATTCACAAAAATCAGTAAACATTATTCACCCCCTCTAGTGTTAAATTAGCCTAAAGATCTATCTTTCGCAAACTAATAGTTTCTATAAACGATTCCCTAGTATTTTCTAAATACTTGGGAATACTCTAAAATGCCACTTAGTGATCTTAATTTGAATTTGATATATGCTTAATGTATCAAATACATAAGCAAATTACGATATTATAGACAATAGAATATGTATGGTAATTCCTATTGCTAAATCATAAAGAATCCATCTTACGTGTTCCTTATTAAACATTTTAATAAGATGTCTTTGTATATCTTTGGGACAATCCCAATATCCATTATACTTACTATGAAAGATATAATTTACGAATCCAATATCGAGTATTAAAACAACCAAAATATTATCGATTTTAACATAAGTACATGATTAACAATCAACATTATGTTTTTTACTTATAGTCTAGAAGTAACTATATACCTTTTAGTGTTTTTTCTTATGGACACATGCTTCCTCTGCACTGACTGAAAATTAAACTATTCGTTCTATCAAAATACTTATTCAATTCCGATGCTAATAAAATGATACATTCATATTATTTCTTGGATCATATTCTAAAACCCACAAACTCGATATCGCTCTCACTGACTTCAAGACACTTTGGTTGTTATATGCAAACAGTCCCTTCTGAATCATTATTTAGCATTTTCCATTTCAACATATATGTACCAAACACAAAGTCATACCAGGCGGTAATTTTGTGAGTAAATTCGTATTAACTTAAGCCCGTTAAAAACGAATTTATTATGCCAATTTCAACAATTGAAATTGAAGATGTTATTCTTATTAACGTTGCTTATTATATTCCAACCGTGTTGGTCTTTCTCTTGAAGACTCATTCATGGCAGATGGATCGTATCCCTTTGGTATAACTATCAAAATCATATTTGACAACGTACTTGGAGTCTATTTCAGATTTGCGCATCATACCATATTATAGAGTAAATACTCTTAATGGCTTAATTGACAATTGAGGATTATCTATTCACGACATTGATAAGAAACTCAGAGTTTTCCTTTAATGTGTGCAAATACCTTTAAGACACTATAATGCGATTTGTTCGTTTAGGTTCGGTTAATTTTATTTCATCACATGTAATCATTTTTATCTTTGGATCTTATCCAAATCCATTTTACCACCAATAATTTTTCAAAGAAATTCCTTCGCTACGAAGTTGGTATTCTTGAAAACAAAAGTTGTTAGCAACAGAATATGTATTCCTAAACACTTTATAAGTTACCTTATATATAAAACTGATTTGGTTATTGTTTACAATACTTATGTTCAAAACAAAAGTTAGTCATCTAATTATAGTCGTTCCTAAAATCCTTTCTGGGGAGACTCATACAAGATTTTTCATGAACAATTATTATGTACAGAATTTTGACTCGCTCACCCTGTCAACCCCTTAGTCTTGGTCTGTTGGAATTTCTTATAAACACTTATCTTGTATGATTTTGTAAGCTATTATTTAGATGAAATTAATTTTTATCTTATACTACTCTTAAGTACATGACCTTATAGAAAGAAGTTCACTCAACTTAATTCACAATGAATCATACTTTGTTCGACAAAGTTTGATTACTCCTTATTGATACATCATTATGTACAATAAGGAGTGACATTTGAGATTGAACCTTTATTCAATTTTTAGGTACATTCGAAACTCTTTCCAATATACTCACATATTCAACCTAATCGAATCAGTTTTATTTTCATTTGTATGTTGTTTTATTTACTTTCATTTTGTACTCGATGAACTTATCATAGACATATTACATGTGTATCAAATACATATGTCTATGTTAGTGATAACTCGTCAGTGATAGAAGTATGTGAAATCGTTATGGTATTAATAGACTTATGATTACATACATCTACACGTATCAATACGAAGAGTTCATCAACTTTTATCACGCTCCCACTGAATGGGCATTTTCTCTTTTTGTTTGAGATATAATTCATTAGTATCACATGATTCATAATCACATACTTAAAGAATTATTTCTTGAAATTATGGCTTAGTCCATAATTCCAAAATAATTGTAAATAAATTTAGATACTTATGTATATTCCATCGTATCGCAAATACCACTACTATAGTTTTATTTTATAATGAATATTCATAATATTCATACTGAAATAAAAATGTATATTTTCCATCCAATACTAAAAAATTAATTATTTCATAAATAATGTTTGGCAAGTTTAACGAAAACAATTTTCATAACTTGATGCGACTAATAAGTGATATATGGCATGCTTCCACTATTTCCACCATTACTGTAACGACCCATAATTTTACCACAATGAAAATGGAATTTTCAATTTATTTAAATACTCAAATGTAAAATTTTCAAACATTAAACAATCATGTTTAATAAAGGTTTTGGATTTCAATTGTAAAAATTGACAAAAGTCGGATTCCGATAAAGTAGGATAAATATTCGAGAATTTTTTTTAAAGGATAAATAATTCTTTTTAGATATATATAATCCATATCAAACTCATTTGACAATAATAGTAATTTAGTTTATAATGGTTCGATAAATATAGAAAACTTGTTTTATAAAAGTTGAAAATTTTCGTCGCATATAGATAAATCGATGTCGTATTTTTACAAATAGATTTGGATATTGTTTTATATTATTTTATGAGTCAAATATACTTGTTTTAATTATTTAAAGATAATAAAAAATTTATTTTGAAGTTTGGTTTACATGAATAAATAGTTTAACAAAAACGTCAAAATGTGACAAGAAAACGTTCTGAAGAAAATCAACGTTTTGTTCAAAATAAGTTGTCGCAACGTTTTTGCACCTTTGTTAACATGCTTTAACATATATATTACACATATTAATAACTAAACATATTTACTTTTACTAAATATAATTAGAAAACTTCTAGAAGTTTTTGTAAAAGTAAGTAAGAATTAACAAAAGTAAGAAAAAGTAAACATCAAATCAATATCACATCAAAAACCAACATAATTATTATTTTACTTAGCTTAGTTCTTAAGGGAATAAAACATAAAGTAAGAAGTGAAAGGATGATGTTAAGTGTTGAAAAAGTGGAGGTTGTTTTAGGTTGAAGTAAAGATAGTTTGGTAATTTGGTAAGAGGTTATTTTGGCAAATTTACCACTTCTTTCTTTTTCTATAAATACACACCTCCTTCTTCATTTTCATTCACACTTCTTCTTTTCTCAAGCTTCTTCACCTTCTTACTCTCTTCTTTAATGGCTTCCAAGTCATAGAAAAGAATTAGAAAGAAATAATGTCAAAATATATTTACAAAATATTCAAAAGAAATTAATGTTCATTCTCTTCAAATTTAAAATTTTAAATTCATCGTTTCAATAAAAATTTTGAAATTTTAAACGATCTCAATTTACGTCCAAACTTTATTTGTGACATACGTCTAGTTAGATATGGACATAGAAAAGTTTCGTTGGAAAATATTACAGTAAAGTCCATTCGCGTTTTACTGTATATCAGTCCATATAAAGCTGCGTAAAATTTATCTTCCAAATCCAAATATTTTTACACAGTCCGCTTGTAAAAATTATTCTGATCAAAATTTTATGATTCGTTTCGTCTAAAACTGTCATCGCCTGCTCCGTTTATATTATTTTGCAAAACGCACAATTTAAGCGGCGTAAATGCAAATTTTATAAAATCATCGTATCGCAATAACCTGTGTATCGTTGGAACCGCATCGTCGCACTGATCAAAACGGTATACTCAATTGTAAAAATCGGAGTCCGACGTAAAATTCATTCGTGTAAATTTATCGGTTCCCGACGGACCAATTAAATAATACTCAGCCCAATTTCCTTCAGCCGTTTACAAGCAATACAAAATTTATCCCAGCTGTTATTAAATGAGTTAGTGGGAAGATGAAGTGTGAAGGGTTGCATTGGGAATAGGTGAAACGTTTGGGATTTCAAGTGATGTTTACTGTTCCTATATTTTCAAAGTCCAAGTATCATTCGCTGTTTACTCAAATCTTTTCTCTCTGCCTCCAAGCATCAGGTAATGGCAGCCTCTTCCCTTCCCTTCTCTCTTTATTTTCTTTTATACTTTCATGTTGAGAAACTGGAACATTAGTTCGCCTCCCACCTTTCCCTGCCCGTCTGCCTCCCACGTCCTTCCGCCACCCAACAGCCAACACTTCCGCCACCCAACAGCCAACACATCCGCCACCCAACAGCCTACACTACCGCCACCCAGCCCCAGACCCTCCACGCCACCTGACCACTGCCACTTTGCCACCGTCCAAACCCTGGCCCACTTGACCTCCACGCCTGCTGCCACTCGCCCCAGACCTACGCGCCACCCTCCGAGCCCAGACCCCCTGGCCCACTTGACTTCGCTCCACCAGACCCCCTTCCGCTTCTGCCCAGACGAGCACCCGTCACCCACGTCCCTCTACCACCAGACTCCACACTCCGCCTGACAACGCCTACAGCCCGTGCCACCCAATCCGCCGCCAGACCCCACAACCCCAGCAACCAGGCCTCCGCCTCCTCTTCTTCCAGCCTGGCCTGACCCGAGTGAGTGGGTGAAGGTGTGTGTCCCCTGGTGTGCGTGCGTGTGAAATGTGTGTGTTTAGGCGTGAGTCACAAATAAAAAATAAATAAAAAAAATAAGTGCGTGCGTTAAAGTGGAAGTTGTTCAAATGGGAAATTATATTGTGCCTGCAAGGTTGTTTCATGCGTGCGTGGGGGAAAATGTGTTTATTGTTTGCTGACACATATTTATATACGGGGGTATATGAGTTGATCTATGGGTTAGAGTTGTAATCAATTCTCATTTCACTGTTATTGTTGCAGCAACCGACTAAGTGTCTTCCGCAGCAGCAACGATCTCAGCCCTTCGTTCTTTCTTTCGTTATCGGTAAGCGCATTTATATAATTTTATAAATTATATATGAAGGTTCGTTTAATTAACATCGTTCTTTTGTCGATATTATAGTGTCCGTTGTTCGTGCTGTACCGACTTTTTCTCACTTCTTCGTGCTTCTTGTGTTCGCCGTCAATTTTCTATATCCACGAAAGGTGAATTAATTTTCACGATTATATTCTTATGCAAGTTTGAATTGATAAATGATTGCGATGTGATGTTGAATTGGATGTAAATTATTATGGTTAAGTGATAAATTAATTGCAAGTTAAAAATTGGATATAGGATGATTAATGATTTAAAATGAATTATATATGTCGAATTTTATTGTTAAACTTGACCCCTTTATATGATGAATATTGATTGATTAAATTGACCCGTTAAATTGTTTGACACGTAGAATTTGATAAATGTCACTTTGGACTATTGAACGTATTGAATTAACTGTTGTAATTGAAATTGAACGATAAGTGAAACCGAAAGTTATAATCTTTAATCTACATGAAATGATAGTGTAGATTCTAGAAATAATTATATTAATTGGCGTAAATAACAAACGCGAATTAATACGATTATTTCGGGATTATTTGAATTGTTGAATTGTTGCAAATGGATGCTATTGCTTGTTTATTTACTTTGACACCATCCCTGCTATCACACTGCAAGTTCCCTTTGTATGTTTTGATTTTGAATTTAAATAGAATCGGGTTGAAATGATAAATACCCAAATTGAGTGAATTGGCCTAGGATAGATAATTAAAATAAGAAACCGAACGGTCAACAAATAACGTTTTGAAATTGAGACTTATTTGGAATTATGGAATGAACTTAGAAAACTGTATTGTAATTTGGTAACGTAAATAATAAATAAATTTGTTTGAAATAAATAAAATGATTTTATTGAATTGAATAAATAAATTTGTTGAAATAAATAAAATGATTTTATTGAATTGAATAAATGAAATTGTTTTGAAATAGATAAAAGGGATTTTATCGAATTAAATAAATTAGATTTGTGGGAATAAAGAAGTGAATTTAATTGAAATAAATGAAAACGAATTAATGTAATGAATTAAAACGGATTTGTAAATTTATTTGATTAAACAAAGTGTTTTGTCAAAGTTAATCGAAATGAGATTTAAGAAGTAAATAGGATGGAGGATAAAGTGATTTAATTTCGAGTTTTGACAAATAAATAAACGAAGTTTTCACAAAGTGAATGTAGTAACGAATCGAATTGTGAAATATCAAATTTGGAAGTCAAATTTGCAACTTGACCTTTGGATTTGATTTGTTTTAACTTTAATAAAAAGTTGACTGTTGGGTAATTAATACGTAGTTATTAAAGAGTCCGGGATCGGATTATGGACATATTCTCTGTCGATACCGAAAACCACTTTAATAACTAATATACGCGAAGTGTTGATCCAGAATGAAGTGGACGGTTTTGATGAACGCGTTGACTGAAGAAAGAGAACGATTTTGGATGACCCCTGACATGACTAAAACAGGAGCCGTGCCGGGCCATTGAGGTTCGCTACCTCTAGCGGACACACTTCTTCGATACCTTATCTATTACTTTTGTGATTCGATTTGGGTGCACCCCTTGATTTGGGAGTGTTGTTTCGCGGTGTTGGGATAGTAGCTGCTATGCCCAACATCAGTCCGGATCACGCAACTACTAGTATCCTAGTTGGTATCGCCTCATGTACCTTGTCATACTGATTATCCTATTCGCGACAACTACGATTTTGATTTGTACCTTTAGTATATGGATTGCCCTCTGGTGACTTCCGGTTTTGGGGAAACTACGGTCTTGTATATGCTTTTGGGAATAAACAGGTTAAGAGGTGTATGGGCCCTGCTTAACCCTACTTTGATATCTTACTTTATGGATTAGACATTATCTATTTAGCGTATTCTGTAGGTAGTTTATCGATTTCTTAATGATGTTTATATTCACCTTTGAGTTATGGACTTTATTATATGCAATTGATTATCCTGTATAAGATTTTGAGTCCTGACTCGAGTGTTTCTTTTGCATATGCTCGGGTCAGTCTGAAGATATTCCGTTGCTGGTCAAGGTTGGTCGAAGATGCTGAAGGCTTAGCTTTTATCTATATCATCTTATTTTCAGTATTTGATGTACTTATGTATTGGACATCTTGTATCTCTTTCAGTCGCTTTATGTTGAGACATTGTTGTATTCTCTGTAGTAGCTTCATGAACTACTATTATGACGATGTATTTTCCGCTGCATTATTCTGTGACTGTTCTGAGTCTGTGATGTTGTATTGATTCTCATTTACTTTTATGTACTTATAATCCCATAATGTTCTGTGTTTTGTATTATTTAAGTTGACAAGTGTGGATTATTGTCAATTTAAATGGTCCAAATATACGGGATGTTACAGTTGGTATCAGAGCTCTGGTTTTCCCAAAAACCTTAGTTCGGGATTATAAAGAAACTCATTAGAGATAGAGTAGCAATACTCTAGAATGAGGAGAATCAATTCAATATCCCAATCCTTTCAAAAAAAATTCAAGCTCCTTTGATTCGTTGATTAGTTTTCTTAGCATTCTATTATCTTATCTTTGGTTCTAAATCTCTTTTGGTATTTCAGGATGAGTACCAGAAGAAATGTTAGAGGTGGAAGAGGCAATGGTCCTGCCCAGGCTGCACCTGCCGCTCCAGCTCCTGTCAAATTCACTACTCTTAGCAAAGAGTATTCGCAACTGGGGGGTACTAAGTTTTCTGGATCCGAGAACATCATAGAGGCTCAGCAATGGCTAAAGGGTTTGGAGAAGATATTTTCTGGATTGGAAATTACTGATGCTCAGAAGCGTCAGCTTGCTGCTTGGCAACTCCAAGATGCCGCACAAGATTGGTGGGAATCCGTTACTTCTCGTATCGAGGAGGACACCATCACTTGGGCCCAGTTTAGGTATGAATAGTTTGGATTCTAGTGGTTTAAATTCTTCCTTCTATCTTGAAATGTTATTCATCTTGTCTATCTTTGATTAGGGATACCTTCTCGGCACAATGGATGCCAGCTGCTGGGAAAACCCAACTTTATAGAGCTTTCATGGATCTTAAGCAAGGCAGTATGACTATTTCTGAGTATGAGAGGAAATTTAATGAACTCTCCAAGTTTGGACCGGGTTTGATTGACACACCACTTTTGAAGAACGAGAAATTCATTTTGGGAGCTAGACCAGAATTTTATGACTTGCTCACCGGACACATTCGCTCCACTTTCACAGAGCTTATTGATTTTGCTCTTAGATATGAGGCGAAGCCTAAGGGATCCACTGCCAAGGCTGCTCCTACTCAGCCCTCTTCTAGCCAGCCCGGGAAGAGGAAGATGAACTTTGATCAGCAAAAGAAAGCTTGGCAGAAGACTACAGGATTGGGATATGCTCAGAAAAGCCCTATCGATCTTGCTAATATCACATGCTTCAAGTGCGATAAGAAGGGCCATTATGCTAATAGTTGTCCATCTACCGGAGCTGCTATTCCACCACCTTCTACGACTAGGAAAGATTTATGCTATGTCTGCCTCCAGCCGGGTCATTTCAAGAAAGAATGCCCAATGTATAAGCGTGGCACACCATCTGGAGTATTTGCTATCACCACTCCTACACCACCTCCACCACCTGCTCAGGATGACCAAGGTACCTTACGAAGTACTTTTTCTTTACATGATTTACCTATTAGGGTACTATTCAATACTGGTGCTTCTCATAGCTTCATATCTATTGATCTCTGTAATAAGCTCAAATTAGAACCTACTCTTGATACTACTTCCTTATGCGTCTCCAACCCTATTGGAGGACTTGCCAACCTCAGTAGAATTTGTAAAGAGGTCGTGCTCTTATATGGAAGATATCGATTCACTTGGGATTTTTATGTGCTTGGCTTCGCAGCATTTGACATCTTGTTAGGTGCTGATTGGTTAAGAAAATTCGAAGCCGTTATTTCTTGCAAAGCTCGTTCTGTTTCTCTAGTCAATGACCAGGGCCTACCGCTTGTCATTGAATGTAAATCACCTCAGAAATATGCCGGAAGCTTCATATTCTCTCTTGATGCTCATCCGGATGATCTTAGTACTACACCTATTGTTCAGAAATTTCCCGATGTATTTGGAGAGGTTAACTCTCTACCGCCCAAACGAGAAATCGATTTTCGTATTGATCTTATTCCTGGAGCTACGCCCGTAGTTCTCCCACACCGAAGAATGGCTCCTAAAGAAAAGGCCGAACTAAAAACTCAAATTGAGGATCTATTTGCTAAGGGCTTGATTAGAAGAAGCTGTTCCGAATGGGGCGCTGCAGTTGTATTTGTCACCAAATCAGATGGATCTCTTCGCATGTGTGTTGATTATAGAGAGCTCAACAAGCGCACTCTCAAGAACCGTTATCCGATGCCTCGCATCAACGATTTATTCGACCAGCTTCATGGTGCTAAAGTTTTCTCACAACTTGATCTAGCCACTGGGTTCCACCAACTCAGAATAGCGGAAGATAGTATCCATAAGACAGCTTTCTGGACCGAGAATGGATTCTATGAATGGTTGGTTATGCCATTCGGTTTGACCAACGCACCTGCTTACTTCGTCGACTTGATGAATCGAGTCTTCCGTGATGTCCTTAACAAGTTTGTTCTTGTATTCATTGATGATATTCTTGTCTTCTCTAAAGACAAGGAAGAACATGAGACACATCTTCGTTATGTTCTTGAAACTCTCAGAAACCATCAGCTTAAAGCCAAGTTTTCTAAATGCCATTTCTGGCGAGACGAAGTGAGATTCCTTGGCCATATTGTTTCTGAGAATGGCATCTCAGTCGATCCAGCTAAGATTGCCATAATCAATGTAAGTTTTATCATATTCGAAATTCTATTCAAATAATCTTATCTCTCGCTAATTTATATCAATTAATCTACAGGATTGGGAGACCCCCAAAACTCCTACTGATATCCGTAGTTTCTTGGGCCTAGCTGGATATTATCGCAGATTTATTGAGCACTTTGCCCGGATTTCTGCTCCTCTTACTGCTTTGACTCGGAAGGACGTTAAGTTCGTTTGGAGCGAGAAGTGTGAATCAGCTTTTAATGAGTTGAAGCACAGATTAACTTCAGCCCCAGTTCTTGCAGTCATCGATGGAAGTGAAGGATTGACTGTTTATACAGATGCTTGCCGAGAAGGTTTAGGCGCTGTTCTTATGCAAAATGGAAAGGTTATTGCTTATGCCGGTCGTCAGTTGAAGACCCATGAATTGAACTATGCCACTCATGATCTTGAGCTTCTTGCTGTTGTATTTGCTTTGAAACTTTGGAGGCATCATCTTTTGGGAACAAAGTTCGAACTATTCACTGATCATAAGTCCTTGAGGTATATCTTTTCTCAGAAGGATTTGAACCAGAGGCAAGTCCGATGGCTTGAATTCTTAGCTGCATATGACCTCGACATCACTTATACACCGGGGAAAGCAAATGTTGTAGCAGATGCTTTGAGCCGCAGCAAAGCATTGTCTTGTTGCAATCTTATTGAAGGCATGTTATTCCAGCTTAGTATCTCTCCATCTCTTATGGACCGCATCAAAGCTAAGCAATATGAAGACACTTTGCTCTATCGTATGAAGGAATTAGTTATGGGTAGAGTAAGTAATGTCGACAACAAAGTGGGTGCACAAGTTGATAGTGATGGAGTCTTGAGGATCGACAATCGTATTTGTGTTCCTAATGTCGATGGTCTTAGACAGGAAGTGCTGCGTGAAAATCATAAGTCTTCGCTTTCATTTCATCCCGGTGCTACCAAAATGTACCAGAATATGAAGAAACTATATTGGTGGAGTGGAATGAAGCGCGATATTTCTATCTATGTTAGCAGGTGCACCACTTGCCAACAAGTTAAAGCTGATCACAGAAAGATAGCGGGATTGCTCCAACCGCTAGAGATTCCAGGTTGGAAATGGGAGCAAATTTCTATGGATTTTATTGATGGGCTACCAAAGACTAGAAAAGGTAACGAAAGCATATGGGTAATTGTCGATAGACTGACGAAGTCCGCTCACTTTATTCCAGTCAAGACCACTCGTACAGCTTCTAGTTTGGCCGAGATATACATGAGGGAAGTTGTTAAACTTCACGGTGTACCATCTAGTATTGTATGCGATCGCGATCCTATTTTCACCAGTAAATTCTAGAAAGCATTCCAGGATACTTTGGGCACCAAACTGAATCTGAGTACAGCTTATCATCCTCAGACAGATGGCCAAACTGAGAGGGTAAATCAGATTTTAGAAGATCTTCTCCGAGCTTGTATTATTGACTTTGGCGGATCTTGGGAAGACCATCTTCACTTGGTAGAATTCACTTATAATAATAGTTACCAGGTAAGAAATTTGAATTTCAAATTTGAATAAGTATATTTGAATTTGAATTAATTATCCTTTATAAACCAGGCAAGCATTGGTATGGCACCGTTCGAAGCCTTATATGGACGGCCATGCAAATCGCCAGCTTATTGGATTGAGTCGGGAGATCGATTAGTGTTTGGACCAGAAATGATTATGGAAGCTTCTGAAAAGGTCGAAGAAATCAGGAAGAAGATAAAGACGGCACAGGATAGACAGAAAAGCTATGCCGACAAAAGGAGAAGAGATCTCGAATTCGGTGTAGGAGACAAAGTATTTCTGAAGGTGTCGCCTTTGAGGAATATTGTTCGATTTGGAAGGAAAGGGAAATTAGCTCCCAGATTCGTTGGTCCGTTTGAGATTACAGAAAGAGTTGGAACATTGGCATATAGAGTTGCATTACCAGAAAAGTTCGCTGGTGTTCACAACGTATTCCACGTCTCACACCTTCGCAAGGTTGTACACGATCCATCTATGACCATACCTACTGCTCAGTTGGATGAAATAGTTATTGAGCCTGACTTGACTATTGAGCGAAAGCCACTTCGGATAGTTGATCGTGAGACAAAGCAACTCAGAAGGAAATCGGTAAATCTCGTCAAAGTACAGTGGAGTGCAGATGAGCGAGATTGCACGTGGGAAACTGAGGATAGCATTCGAGATTCAAACCCCGAACTATTAATTTCAGGTATTCTTCAAATTTCTCGAAATCTATCTTGACTTTTCTACTTATTTCAATTCTACTTCACTCGTCTCGTTCCTTTTCGAGGACGAAAAGTTTTGAGTGGGGGAGATTGTAACGACCCTAAAATTTCGACCAAATTTAAAATTTTAAATTCATCGTTTCAATAAAAAATTTGAAATTTTAAACGATCTCAATTTACGTCCAAACTTTATTTGTGACATACGTCTAGTTAGATATGGACATAGAAAAGTTTCGTTGGAAAATATTACAGTAAAGTCCGTTCGCGTTTTACTGTATATCAGTCCATATAAAGCTGCGTAAAATTTATCTTCCAAATCCAAATATTTTTACACAGTCCGCTTGTAAAAATTATTCTGATCAAAATTTTATGATTCGTTTCGTCTAAAACTGTCATCGCCTGCTCCGTTTATATTATTTTGCAAAACGCATAATTTAAGCGGCGTAAATGCAAATTTTATAAAATCATCGTATCGCAATAACCTGTGTACCGTTGGAACCGCATCGTCGCACTGATCAAAACGGTATACTCAATTGTAAAAATCGGAGTCCGACGTAAAATTCATTCGTGTAAATTTATCGGTTCCCGACGGACCAATTAAATAATACTCAGCCCAATTTCCTTCAGCCGTTTACAAGCAATACAAAATTTATCCCAGCTGTTATTAAATGAGTTAGTGGGAAGATGAAGTGTGAAGGGTTGCATTGGGAATAGGTGAAACGTTTGGGATTTCAAGTGATGTTTATTGTTCCTATATTTTCAAAGTCCAAGTATCATTCGCTGTTTACTCAAATCTTTTCTCTCTGCCTCCAAGCATCAGGTAATGGCAGCCTCTTCCCTTCCCTTCTCTCTTTATTTTCTTTTATACTTTCATGTTGAGAAACTGGAACATTAGTTCGCCTCCCACCTTTCCCTGCCCGTCTGCCTCCCACGTCCTTCCGCCACCCAACAGCCAACACTTCCGCCACCCAACAGCCAACACATCCGCCACCCAACAGCCTACACTACCGCCACCCAGCCCCAGACCCTCCACGCCACCTGACCACTGCCACTTTGCCACCGTCCAAACCCTGGCCCACTTGACCTCCACGCCTGCTGCCACTCGCCCCAGACCTACGCGCCACCCTCCGAGCCCAGACCCCTTGGCCCACTTGACTTCGCTCCACCAGACCCCCTTCCGCTTCTGCCCAGACGCGCACCCGTCACCCACGTCCCTCTACCACCAGACTCCACACTCCGCCTGACAACGCCTACAGCCCGTGCCACCCAATCCGCCGCCAGACCCCACAACCCCAGCAACCAGGCCTCCGCCTCCTCTTCTTCCAGCCTGGCCTGACCCGAGTGAGTGGGTGAAGGTGTGTGTCCCCTGGTGTGCGTGCGTGTGAAATGTGTGTGTTTAGGCGTGAGTCACAAATAAAAAAAAAAAAAAATAAGTGCGTGCGTTAAAGTGGAAGTTGTTCAAATGGGAAATTATATTGTGCCTGCAAGGTTGTTTCATGCGTGCGTGGGGGAAAATGTGTTTATTGTTTGCTGACACATATTTATATACGGGGGTATATGAGTTGATCTATGGGTTAGAGTTGTAATCAATTCTCATTTCACTGTTATTGTTGCAGCAACCGACTAAGTGTCTTCCGCAGCAGCAACGATCTCAGCCCTTCGTTCTTTCTTTCGTTATCGGTAAGCGCATTTATATAATTTTATAAATTATATATGAAGGTTCGTTTAATTAACATCGTTCTTTTGTCGATATTATAGTGTCCGTTGTTCGTGCTGTACCGACTTTTTCTCACTTCTTCGTGCTTCTTGTGTTCGCCGTCAATTTTCTATATCCACGAAAGGTGAATTAATTTTCACGACTATATTCTTATGCAAGTTTGAATTGATAAATGATTGCGATGTGATGTTGAATTGGATGTAAATTATTATGGTTAAGTGATAAATTAATTGCAAGTTAAAAATTGGATATAGGATGATTAATGATTTAAAATGAATTATATATGTCGAATTTTATTGTTAAACTTGACCCCTTTATATGATGAATATTGATTGATTAAATTGACCCGTTAAATTGTTTGACACGTAGAATTTGATAAATGTCACTTTGGACTATTGAACGTATTGAATTAACTGTTGTAATTGAAATTGAACGATAAGTGAAACCGAAAGTTATAATCTTTAATCTACATGAAATGATAGTGTAGATTCTAGAAATAATTATATTAATTGGCGTAAATAACAAACGCGAATTAATACGATTATTTCAGGATTATTTGAATTGTTGAATTGTTGCAAATGGATGCTATTGCTTGTTTATTTACTTTGACACCATCCCTGCTATCACACTGCAAGTTCCCTTTGTATGTTTTGATTTTGAATTTAAATAGAATCGGGTTGAAATGATAAATACCCAAATTGAGTGAATTGGCCTAGGATAGATAATTAAAATAAGAAACCGAACGGTCAACAAATAACGTTTTGAAATTGAGACTTATTTGGAATTATGGAATGAACTTAGAAAACTGTATTGTAATTTGGTAATGTAAATAATAAATAAATTTGTTTGAAATAAATAAAATGATTTTATTGAATTGAATAAATAAATTTGTTGAAATAAATAAAATGATTTTATTGAATTGAATAAATGAAATTGTTTTGAAATAGATAAAAGGGATTTTATCGAATTAAATAAATTAGATTTGTGGGAATAAAGAAGTGAATTTAATTGAAATAAATGAAAACGAATTAATGTAATGAATTAAAACGGATTTGTAAATTTATTTGATTAAACAAAGTGTTTTGTCAAAGTTAATCGAAATGAGATTTAAGAAGTAAATAGGATGGAGGATAAAGTGATTTAATTTCGAGTTTTGACAAATAAATAAACGAAGTTTTCACAAAGTGAATGTAGTAACGAATCGAATTGTGAAATATCAAATTTGGAAGTCAAATTTGCAACTTGACCTTTGGATTTGATTTGTTTTAACTTTAATAAAAAGTTGACTGTTGGGTAATTAATACGTAGTTATTAAAGAGTCCAAGATCGGATTATGGACATATTCTCTGTCGATACCGAAAACCACTTTAATAACTAATATACGCGAAGTGTTGATCCAGAATGAAGTGGACGGTTTTGATGAACGCGTTGACTGAAGAAAGAGAACGATTTTGGATGACCCCTGACATGACTAAAACAGGAGCCGCGCCGGGCCATTGAGGTTCGCTACCTCTAGCGGACACACTTCTTCGATACCTTATCTATTACTTTTGTGATTCGATTTGGGTGCACCCCTTGATTTGGGAGTGTTGTTTCGCGGTGTTGGGATAGTAGCTGCTATGCCCAACATCAGTCCGGATCACGCAACTACTAGTATCCTAGTTGGTATCGCCTCATGTACCTTGTCATACTGATTATCCTATTCGCGACAACTACGATTTTGATTTGTACCTTTAGTATATGGATTGCCCTCTGGTGACTTCCGGTTTTGGGGAAACTACGGTCTTGTATATGCTTTTGGGAATAAACAGGTTAAGAGGTGTATGGGCCCTGCTTAACCCTACTTTGATATCTTACTTTATGGATTAGACATTATCTATTTAGCGTATTCTGTAGGTAGTTTATCGATTTCTTAATGATGTTTATATTCACCTTTGAGTTATGGACTTTATTATATGCAATTGATTATCCTGTATAAGATTTTGAGTCCTGACTCGAGTGTTTCTTTTGCATATGCTCGGGTCAGTCTGAAGATATTCCGTTGCTGGTCAAGGTTGGTCGAAGATGCTGAAGGCTTAGCTTTTATCTATATCATCTTATTTTCAGTATTTGATGTACTTATGTATTGGACATCTTGTATCTCTTTCAGTCGCTTTATGTTGAGACATTGTTGTATTCTCTGTAGTAGCTTCATGAACTACTATTATGACGATGTATTTTCCGCTGCATTATTCTGTGACTGTTCTGAGTCTGTGATGTTGTATTGATTCTCATTTACTTTTATGTACTTATAATCCCATAATGTTCTGTGTTTTGTATTATTTAAGTTGACAAGTGTGGATTATTGTCAATTTAAATGGTCCAAATATACGGGATGTTACACCATTACCTAGGTTCACCTGGAGTAGGGGTTTAATGCGGTCCACTGATGTTAGAACACCTGACCAAAAGGGGGAGGGCTTGAAGAGTGGAGCGAAGTGGAGAGCACAGAATGGGTCAACATTGTAGTGGGAAGACAGGATCTAGTTTTTCCAGATGAACTGACCTGGCGAAAGGAGACGCCAGAGCCATTTTGCTAGAAGCGCCTGATTGAAAGTAATCAGATTGGTGATACCTAATCCGCCGTGGTCCTCGTGCATGCATATAATTTTCCAGTTAACAAGGCATTTGGCTCTCCCCCCATTCCAAAGGAAAGAGCGTCTAATAGCATAAATTTTTTTGGATACCCAACTTGGAATTTTATGGAAAGAGAGCCAGTAGAGAGGGAGCGCCGAGAGTACCGCTTTAACCAAGACCAGCCTTCCCGACGTCGATAGAGTGTTTGCTTTCCAGCCTGCAAGTCTTGATTCAAACAATTTATGAAAGAATTAACAAGAATTTAAAAGAAATTTAATAAGAAAAGTAAATTTAATTAAAACAAGGACTTAAAAGCGAATTTTCGCAGACTTCTGAATTTCGCTATGAAATTTGCACTATCTCGTTTGTAGCGATTTTCTAGATGATTTTCATATATGACACTTCAAAATCAAAGTTAATATGGAGAAGTTATGGGTGTTAGAAGAATTTGAAATTTAATAAGGAATTTAAAATAAAAATACATAAAAATTATATAGGGACCGGTCGATCGGTAGCGATTGACCTGTAGTGGTTGACCAAGGGTATTAGTAGTCGACCGTGGCCCTTGTAAAATTGAACGTTTTTTACTTTTCTTGTGACGTGTTTGAACATATGTGATCGTTTGCTTGGGAACAAAGGTTGTGATGTGTGAACCAGATGCTATGAAAATATTTCCTAGACTAATCTAATGGCCTAAAATATACCCAACCCCCATAAATACTAAGCTAATAAAACCCTAAGTTCTCAAATAAAAGTTTATAGTAGTCAAACTCTGCCAAAATTTTCTCTTTTCTCCTATTGTAAAAATCTCTTAAAAATCAAATAAAATAACTAAAAGCAACCTAGAAGAGAGCAAGCACTGGAATCAAGGCGGAGCTGTCGGTTTGGGAGGAACGTTTCTCAAGCATAAGAAAAAGGAAGGGCTTAGGCTTAAGATGAGTGGGCACAACTTTAATAAGATGATTACGGTAGTTAATTTTAAACTATTTTATTGATTTAGGATGTTAGGAACTCTAATTGAATATGTTAGGAACTAAATTGAATATGCAAAACCCTAACTTTAGATTGTCAGTAAAATATTGATTGAGGATTGATATATGTATCCTTTCTCACTTGAAATTGAAAACCCTAAATCAACAAACCCCAAATTTAATTGCAAAGTGATGTTAAGACCGTAATTAGGGTTAATCAAATACTGTTAACGACATGAATTAAGTATACAAACAATCAACAATCAAAAATGGAGAAAACCCTAAATTTTGTTGTAGACGATCGACCCTAGTCCCTAAGTGGTCGACTGGTAGCGGTCGATCGTAAGGGAACAACGGTTGACCATTTGCAATGAAAATGCATATATTGAACCTCGGTCTAAGGCCCAAGTTTATTAATAAACATATATAATAAACGTTTACTGTTGCGAGCCTATTTAAGAGTAAGTGAATGAATGTTGGATCTTATAGTGAAGCTAGTTCTCTAAGAGCGAACGCTAGGTTATGGCGACGTTGGGTAAATATTGTTTACCCAAATTAGGATCTAGTAATTGAATAAAGCAATGCATTTTCACCAAGAGTACTCTTAGGAGGTTCCACGATGGGAGTGCAACACCGACGAGGATGCCTGATGGAGTGGGTTTGGCATAACGGGAGATCCTAGCATGCATGAAATTCTGACACATGTGATACAATTAAAAAGGAAGACCTGGAGCGTACAATAAAAGGACAACACTATGATCGAGAGGTGAAAGCGAATGCAGACGTTGAGACATTCCAATTAGTCGGCATCTCAGGTTCTTTCTCTCCCAGCGTAGTAAGGGGAAATCATTCGCAATAGCCCAGTGGCGGTGATAGTAGTGTGAGTTTGCTTCCATAAGTAGCCTAGTGGCAGTGTTTTCCATAATCAGTAGCCAAGAGGGTGGTGTCTTACATATTGAGTAGCTCTAGGAGCGGTGGCCAATCGTTAGACATGAGATTCGATCCATTGTATTAGCCTACACAGATTGTAATGTAGGAATGTATTAGACAAGAAACCGTATGCAACAGACCTTAGAAATTCACAGAGACTTGTATCACACCATCTATCATTTAGAGTAGTATTAAAGTAACTGCATATGATCACACATAAACTAGTACTCATTCACCAGACTTTCGTCTGACCAATTCTCTTTCCTTTTTTTTCCCCACCGCAGGCGGACAAGGTAGTAAGTGATCGACCCATTCTTGCTACTTGGAGAATCGAGCTTATGGTTGGAGACTGCATTTTACCATTTCTACTCTCTATGTATTTATCTATCTTCTCAGTATAGTTTATCTCTTTTGTTAGACTTGAAATAACATTATCTATATACTCTATGTTGATCACGTATTGATTTCTGAAACTGTGATTAGGATATTTTCTCAGATGGATATTTTCTCATATGGATGTTTTATGCCTTCCGTTTTGAGATCTGAAACTTTAGTATATCTTAGATTATATCTGCATGTATTAGTTTCTGTAATGTGAAATGTTATAAACCCCGACAATCTACATTTCTCGACATGGCGCGAGTCTGAGAGTCACATTAGGCTTTGGATCGGCGTGGCAGGAGGCGTGGGTTGTCAAGTTGGTATCATAGCATATGTCCAAAGTTCCTTAAGGATTAGGACGGTAGTGAGAGAACGTATTTGAAAAGTTTTTGAAAAAAATGGATTTTCAAAAGGTTTTCCAAAAATGTTTTAAAAGTTTTTCGAAATGGACTTTTAAAATATATATTTATATATGAATGTAAAGATTTCTCAAAGAGATTTTCTAAAATATTTTTATACAAATCCAAATCTCTCTTTTTCGTGCCTATAATATCTTTGATTCGTGCTTATGGCATCTCTCAATTCATGCCTATAGTATGTGTGAAAAGTTGCTAATAGAATTCTTAAAATTCACAAATAGAAGATGAGTTATCCCATAGGTTTAGGCTCAGGTGACGCAGTCGAAATTCTAGGCATAAACATTCTGATTTGGCTCCATCGATATCTCTAGGTGAGGGGACATGCAAAGCTTAATCCCACTAGAGGACCCGCGGAAGGAGCGATAGGTGCGGCTCCCGCCCGCCCATCCACCACCATAAATTTTGCTAATACATGCAAAGATTTCTCAAATCTTGGTGGAAAGCCTTACATAACGACAGAGTCTTATGTGGATTCGAGGTCATGGATTTGCATTTGTGAGAGGATCTTTTTGATGGTTTTGATTAATAAGGGGAGAGTGCAGTTAGCTACATGGCAGTTGTACGGAGAGGCATTGAGTTGGTGGGGATAGTTGAGGCTGAGATTGAGGAAGAGGAGATCACCTGGGAGAGTTTCATAGGCGATATGAAGTGAAGTTTCTTTCTAGGGCAAAGGAAGGTGTGTAGTTAGAGAAGTTCATTCACTTGAAGCAAGGAGGTTTGTTTGTTAAGGAATACGTCAATTAGTTTAATGAGCTAGCTAGATTCGGGATAGTACTGATTGATACCCCACACAAGAAGGATTTAAAATTTGCTAAAGGGCTGACCCAACCTCTCTAAGATTTAGCTTTGAGTCATATACTTATGGGTGCTACGTATAAGGGTCTAGTGGAGATGGCTTTACTAAACACCGTCTCCAAAGGGGAAACCAAGGAAGAGGAACCCAAGAAGGTTGTGGGGAAAGCGCAATCGAACCAACGTAAAAGTGGAGGTAGACCCAAAGGAAAGATACAGAAGAAGAATATGCGTTGTAGGAAGTGTGGCAAGAAGGGGCATTTCATGAAGGAGTGCAAGGTAGACCTTTCTAAGGTTAAGTGTTATAACTGCGATTGGTATGGACATCTGAAGCGAGCTTGCACAACACCACCGAGAGCTTCTACCCAAACTTCTACTCAGATGGTTTCGGCTTATGCACTAGAGGTAGTCCCTAACTTGTGTGCACAACCAGTGGCTGACAAGGGTAAGAAAGTGGTGATCGAAGGTGTGTTGACTCTTTCCAGTTTATCTGTTCACACATTATTTGACATTAGGGCTTCACATTCTTTCATTTTTGGTAGACTTATTGATGAATTGCACTTACACACTAGTATAGCCACGAACCCTGTAGTTTTGTCAAACCTCGTAGAATGATTGGCTTATTTGTCTATGTTATGTAAGGTTTTGAAGTTATTTATCTTAGGGGTCGAGTTTGATTGTGAAATTGTATTGGGATTTTCTGGGTTTGGATTGATATTAGGCATGGATTAAATAACCATGTATGGAGCTATTTTAGACTATGATAGAAAGGTCGTTAGATTGAGCACATGCGGTGGACGTAGCTTGGAGGTTTATTGTGATCCCCAAGGATTTTTTATGTTGACCTACTTATATTCATTGGGCCTATCACATGACGAGCTTAGTACAGTGCCTGTGGTTAGAGATTTCCTAGATGTTTTACTGAGGTTACCGGTCTCTCATCCTAGAGAGAGATCATGTTTATGATTGTTGAGAATGCTAGACCCATTGCCTTACCATTACGACATATGGTTCCAAAGGAAAGATATGAGTTGAACAAGCAAGTTAATGAGTTTTTAGAGAAGGGTTTTATCAAGAGGAGCATTTTTGAGTGGGAAACACCAGTCGGCTTTGCCACCAAGTCAGATGGTTCTTTAAGACTGTGTCGATTATAGGGAAATAAATAAACTAACAAAGAAAAATCATTATCCATTGCCCCACATAGATGATTTATTTCATCAGTTAGTTGGAGCTAGAGTATTCTCTCAGCTGGACTTGGCAACCGAGTTCCATCAACTGCGTGTAGCCGTGGATAGTATTTAGGATATAATATTTCATACACCCAACTGATTGTATAAGTAGTTATTCATGCCCTTCGGACTAACAATTGCACCTGCCTACTTCATTGATTTGATGAGCCGAGTATTTAGGGGCTTGCTAGATAAATTCATCATCGTATTTGTGGGTGATATCCGTGTATACTCAAGAAGTGAAGAGGAACATCCATTGCATTTGGAGGAAGTGCTCAAGACACTTCGTGCACGTAAGCTTAAGGCAAAGTTTTCGAAGTGCCACTTTTGAAAAGAGAAGGTACGCTTTTAGAGACACATTGTCTCAGAAAGTGGCTTAGCAGTTGATCCCAGTAAGGTGGCAACAATTCAAGATGGCATGATCTGAATAATGCCATGGAGGTGAGAAGTTTCCTTGGTTTGGTAGGCTACTATCGCAAGTTCATTAAGGACTTCATGAAGATCTCTACCCCACTGTCCCACCTTACCAAGAAGAATCTAGACTTTTCGTGGGATGCAAGGTGTGAAGATGCTTTTATTAGATTGAAGGAGGCAATGACTTGTGCATCAATTTTGGTATTACCAGATGGGACGAAGCCACTTACAGTTTATACTGACGCTCGCTGTATGAGGTTATTCATGGTTTTGACGTAAGAAGGAAGGGTGGTGAATTATATGAGTAGGCAGTTGAAAACCCACGAGAAGAACTATCCTACACATGACCTAGAGTTGGAAGCCGTTGTCTTTGTGCTTAAGTCATGGAGGCATGATCTTTTAGGGAAGCGGTTTGAGCTGTTCACGGATCACAAGTCATTAAAGTACTTGTTTTTCCAAAAGGACTTGAATTTAAGGTAGCAAAGGTGGATGGATTTCTTGGCATCATATGACTTTGGAATCTCTTATATCCCGGGCAAGGGTAATGTAATGGTTGACGCTTTGAGTAAAAGCATGCAGTGTTGAGTCCATTGCTCTTGAAGTGGAAATTTTTGGAGTATATTTCTACCTTTTATTTTCGACCATCATCAGATATTACCCCAAGATTACTAATAGCTTTAGATATTCAGCCTACATTGATGGAGCATATTAGATCTAGGCAAAAGGGGTATAAGGAGCTGGTAAATATGATTGAGAGTATTGGTAGAGGAGAGTCATCGAGTCATTTAAGGCATTATGACATTGAATCGAGAAGATGGTTATAGAGAGATGATAGGCTTTGTGTTCCCCGCGGTATGGATTTGATTGATGTAGTGTTAGCTGAGTCTTACCATTCTAGGATGACCATTCATCCTGGTGGTGACAAGATGTATTATGACATGAAGAGAGTCTTTTATTGGTCCGGTATGAAGAAGTAAGTGGCGGAGTATGTCAGAGTAGAAGCAGTCGTGTGGACTATTGCAGCCACTAGATATTCTTTAGTGGAGGTGGGAGATATTTCCATAGACTTTGTATATGATCTACCTAGAGATAGGAGAGGGAATGAGTGCATTTGGGTCATAGTCGATCGGTTGACCAAGTGCGCTTATTTCATACCGCTAAGGAGTACTAGGATGACAGCATCGTTGGCAATTATATGTGTGAGAGAGGTAGTTAGGTCACATGGAGTTCTCATTAGCATAGTTAGCGACGAAGATCTGCTTTTCACTAGTGAGTTATGGAGGAGTCTACATGAGGCTTTGGGAACTGAATTGAGCTTGAGAACCGGGTGTCATTCACACCTACAACAATAGTTATCAAGCGAGTGTTGGGATGACACCTATTGAGGGGTTGTATGGTAGACCCTATAGATCACCGTCGTGTTGGTTGGATATGGTGGGTAGGACTATTTTTAGGCTAGAGATGGTGAGATAGGCATCGGAGAAGGTGGATATAATCCATAGGAGAATGTAGACCGCTCAAGAAAGACAGAAATCTTATACTGATAGGAGATGTACGGAGTTAGAGTTCGCAGTGAGTGACATGGTGTTTTGGAAGGTTTCACCCCTTAGGCATATGATGATATTTGGTAATTCTGGTAAGCCAGCACCGAGATTTGTAGGGCCCTTCCCGGTAGTTGCTAGAGCAGGGAAGTTGGCATATAGAGTAGAGCTTCCAGAGAAATTAGAAGGGGTACATGATGTTTTTCATGTGTCACGCTTGCGGAAGTACTTACACGATACAGCTATCGTGATTGAGCCAAATTAGAGGAGGTTGAGATAGAGCAAGAGTCATTTGTTTGTCGTGCACCCATTTGTATTCTAGAGCCTGGTAAAAAGTGACTCCGCAACAAGGAGATCAGATTTGTTAAAACCCAATGGAGAGACGACCCAGCGGAGTATACATGGGAGGTCAAGGAGAAGATCTGAGCTACCCATCCACAACTCTTCTCTAGTACATCTTAAATTTGAAATTCTCAGAAGTATAGACTTATGGGTAGGACTTAGGTACTATACCCTTTAGGTAGAGACCATTGGATGGTAGGAATGGTTGTAAACATGTCAATAGGATGTGTTATGAATGATGGATGCTAATGAATATACTTGGATGTATTGTTTGAATTGTTCTCTTTTGCATGTTTAAGACAATATATCCTCTAGGTATACCTATACATTCACACTTGATAGCATGTTATCTCTTGATTTCTGTTATGCTAATGGATGTTATGCATATGGATGTTGCATATGAGTTGTATGGTTGCGCATACATATAGAATTTCAAGTAAATATTTACTTATGATGTTATATACATTTGGATGCATGGCATTAGCATTTGCATGGTAGGAGATCGACTGGATCAGTAGATCGTCTAATTTTGCATTAGTATAGATTCACGTGCATTACACGTTGCATACACACACACATGATGCATTATAAATTTTTTTAAGGACAATGATTGCTCGTGGGTGATGGGTAAGTAGATGATTGTAGCTATTAGCTGCTGTGTGTACAAGTTACATTATTCCATCCTTGGAGATTTAGGAGAAGAAATCCTTTAAGGGAGGAGAATGTAACACCCTAAAAAATTATAAAAGTATTTCAAGTATTTAATAGAAATTTAATAAGAAAAGTAAATTTAATTAAAACAAGTACTTAAAAGTAAATTTTCCTAGACGTCCTAATTTAGCTACGAAACTTGCACCATCGAGTTCATAGCGATTTTCTAGACGATTTTCATATACAACACTACGAAATTGGACTTAATATAGAGAAGTTATGGGAGTTAGAAGAATTGAAAATTGAATAAGGAATTTAAAATAAAAATGCACAAAAATTATATAGGGACCAGTCGACCTGGAAGGGTCGATGGTCGACCGGTAGTGGTCGATCTTAGCCTTTGTAAAATCGAGCATTTTCGATTTTCCTGATGACGTGTTTTGAACATGTGTGATCGATTTCTTGGAAATGAAGACTGTGATGTGTGAACCAAACGTTATGAAAATATTTTCTAAGCTAATCTAATGGCCCAAACTAAACCCAAACCCTATAAGTACTGAGCTAAGAGAACTCTAAATTCTTAAACAGAAGTTTATAGTAACCAAACTCAGCCAAAATTTTCTCCCTTCTTCCACTTTAAAAATCTCTTAAAAATCAAATAAAATAAACCAAAAGAAGCCTAGAAGAAAGCAAGCATTAGAAGCAAGGCGGAGCTATCGATTTGGAGGAAACGATTCTCAAGCTGAATCAAAAGGAAGAGCTTAGGCTTGAGGTGACTGGGCACAACTTTAATAAGATGATTATTATAGTTAATTTTAAACTATTTTAATTGATTTAGGATGTTAGGAATCCTAATTGAATATGTCAGAAACTCAAATTGAATATGCAAAACACTAACTTTAAATTGTCGGTAAACTGTTAATTGGAGATTGATGTGTATACCATTTTCTCACTTGAAATTGAAAACCCTAAATCAACAAACCTCAAATATAATTGCAAAGTGTATAATTAGGGTTAATCAAATACCGTTAATGACCTAAATTAAGTATACAAACAATAGACGGTCAAAAAGGTGAAAACCCTAAATTTTGTTCGTGGACGGTCGACTCTGAACCCCCAGCGGTCGACCGTATGGGAACAACGGTCGACCATTTGTAATGAAAATGCAAATATTGAACCTCGGCCTATGGCCCAAGTTTATTAGTAAAAATATATAATAAACTTTAACTGTGGTGCACCCATTTAAGGGAAATTAGATGAACGTGGGCCTTGTAGCGAAGCTAGTTCCCTAGGAGCGAACGCTAGGTCGTGGAGACATTGGGTAAATATTATCTACCCAATTTAGGATCTAATAATCGATTCAAGGCGATGTATTTTCTCAAATGGCACTCATAGGAGGTTCCACAGTAGACGTGCAGTATTGATGAGAATGCCTGAAGAAGTGGGTCCGACACAACAGGATATCCTAGTATGCACGAAATTTTGATGAACGTGCTACAATTAAAAGGAAGACCCAAAGTGTGTAATAAGAGGCCAACACTATGATCAAGAGGTGGAAGCAAATGCAGACGATGAGACATTCTGACGAGTCAGTTTCTTGAATTTTTTCTCTCTAGGAATGCGGAGGGGAAATTGTAACAACCGAAATTCCAGTGGGTCCGGATTTTTTGCAAAAATGCTAAAATCCAAGCTCACTTAAGCCCGAGTTGGGTATCTGGTATCCTGCAAATTGGCAAAGACAAATATATCAGAGCTCGATAAATATCTCACAGCGGAAATGACTAAAATATAATAGTAAGTAAATACTCGCCAATATAATAACACTTTCCAAACAAGTGCCTCAAAGTTGGAAAGTCTCTGCCATCTACCTAACTTGTAGGACGTTATGAGGAGGGGGTCAGAACTAAAGTTCTGGTGAATCGACAAATTATACACTTCTAAGCTTAATTCTACATATAACGTTTTATTTCCATTTACTGTTATATTAGGTTCATTGGGTTTATAATACTCTCGCCTCTGTGCGTGAATCGTGCCCATCTACTCCCTAGTAGATTAAAACCTAATAACTGATATATATGTAGCTATATGCCCAATGACCACATCGGTTCTAGGTACTACCCATAGTACCTTCTGTATCCTCCTCGCAATTGACTCCATCATCTTGCTTCCATGGCGTTCTATGACTACATCTATAAAGGACTACCTCATAAGGCCTACAATACAGGTGTTCCGTCGTCTACTATGAAAATGTAAAACTACGTCCGCACCAGTCTACACTAATGCTCGGACATCCACAATGTACCACCCAGTGCGTACTTTGAGGACTATACGTAATCGTTCTGTCTACTCCCTGAATCCCGCTTAACAAGGTCTACCTTGTAGGGAACTGGGTCGGGGATTTCTATTTTGTAAAGGACTGCCTTGTTAGGCCTACAATATAGATAGTCTAGTTCTGTAAAGGACTGCCTCATTGGCATACAATACAGATAGTCTATTTTTGTAAAGGACTGCCACGTTAGGCCTACAATACAGGTATTCTATTTGGTCTGTCTCTTTTCTTATCGTGGCTATGGCCCCATGCAGCCACCCCTCAACTAATCGAAAGACCTCTAAAGAGCTAAGTGGCTGTGCGCTATAGTAAACAATCTAAACATCCAATTGACCGTGCCCCTCATCCAATGTCTCGATAGTGAAAGTGTCATTAGACTGTTGGTTTAACTCTAGTCTTTCCCGAACTCGCTCTTGGTTTTGATGTTGGCCCGATATCCGCATGCGACTATCCTTTGGGTCCTGCCCACTAAATTTACTTGCAAGTACTAGGACATACGAATATGCAACTCCAAACACCAACCTCTTTTGACTGCCTACAATGGTCCTGCCATGCAAAAAGCAGTCAAGGCATACTCTTTTGATGGAACACCTACGGACCTGCCTCTAGAGGACTACATCACTACGCCTACCCTAGAGGGCCATCCTAAAGTACCCTCACGTCTCGTTGAAGTCTCGTACTTCCTTCTAGCCCAAAATAACTAAGTTGGACGTGCTTCTTCTGCGCTGAAATCTGTGATGAACTACTTCATTAGGCTCTTCATCCTTTAGGCTGCTCCAAATGCATCTCACTCTTTTATTAGACCCTAAGTCTAACCTTTTATTTTACGTTTAGTTTACTTTCCTTATTCTGTTGGCTACTTATTTACCCTAATTAGCATAATCTTATCCCAGCCTCACCTAACTATTGTGAGAAATCAGTTCCTGACTGAAAGGGAATGATGTTGGTATAGGCCACTTCTATTATCTTGCTTATTAACTTAATTTTAGTCTTAAGTTTATTAAAATAAGCCTCTTCTGTTCTTTCTACTTAATTATAACCTATGTTATAATTTCACTTGTAATTGTCGCTTTTATTTTCTTTTATAATCTGTACATTATAAATATAATTACAAGTGTCTCTTTTCTATTCTAGTCTGTCTTCTTTTATTATGATGTTGAATTCTCTTTAATTTTCTTATATTATATGACAAGCTTAGCTTTGGACTACATCCGCTTGTCACAAATTTACTTATCATAATAACTACTTTACTTTTATTCTATTATCTACGCAGTAAATGCAGATCTAGGTACATTTCCGTTTATAGCTTCTAGTTTTATCTAATAATTAACTTGATTCCTTCAATTCTTTGCTTTATCTTCTTATATTATAGGAAGTAGTTCTATTCTATTTGGTGGTTACGAAAACTGTGTTAAACATTCATTTCCATATTTTAATACTAAATAATGCTATAAACAATAATCCGTAACTGCAAGATATTTCTTTTATTATCTCTTTACTTTAAGGATAGTGAAAAATACAATGGTTTCTCTATTTTACACTAATTCCTTTTTTCTTTCTTTTATTCTTGAAATTACGTTTATCGTTATCTTTTTAAATATTGAACTATAGAAATGTATTCTATTTTCTAAACCAATCAATTAATCTGTCACATACTTTCAAATCAAGTTATTAGATTTTTCTTTAAGTTATTACTCCCGTTTTAGCAAAATTACAGTAAATTTCTATCTTTCTCTTTTTATTTTAGCTTTTCTTATTTTGCACCTAATTTCTGTAAATCTAGTATTCTTCTATTTTAGTCCGTATTTGCGAATTCTTCTCTTTACTATTTTATTCGTGTAAAAAAGAATAAAAAGAAGCTAACATTTATAGACAAAATTTCTACTTTAAAATAGATGCAATCAATTGTAAACTTCTTGCTTTTAGGCTTACGTCTTTCTCTAACTACCAAGCCTAATATTAATTAAATATAAGCTCTCTTATACAATTTACAGTCTCAGCATAACTAATTAACTGAATTAATTACTGAAATAAATACTAAATAATATTTAACGGGAATCTAACGATAATATATCATAAACATAAAAGATATATAATTAAATCCACTCACATGTCGTCCATAGCATCAATCTCTATCCTTTTAATTTGCTACATTTTTTTCCGCTTCTTCCCCTTTTTGATTCCCCGTAAATTCTCTGATTATCTGATTTGTTTGCGCAATTCCCTGATTTGTTTGTATGTATTTCCTTGCTTAATTTTATTTTTGGTTTGGGGAAAGATTTGATTAACAGAGGAGAAAGGAAGAGGGAGAAGAGAAGAGGAGTTTGCTGTAAACGATGGCAGCTGATTCAGAGAAAATAGTGTGGGCTAGGGTTAAGTTACGTTCAATTTATAGGTGCAGTGAACAACTAGGAACCATCTGATTAACCCTAAAAACAATCCTCACCATCAGAACTTGATTTGTTTACGTTGGCTTATAACGTATAACTCTCCAACGTTATTCATTTGTTCCTTTGTTATATGACTCTATTAATTTATGTTTCCTTCTAAATAAGATTCTCCCATTGATTATCCAATTAATTAGATCATATATATATATATATATATATTTCCAATATTAATTGATTCTTATACGTTATAATTTCTTACCTATTTGAACACGTCAATTAATACCTCTATTAATTGAATACATATAAAAGTTATACTTTTTAATTTATTCTTATTAATTTACCTACATCAAAAACCTATTTACTTTGTTTGATTTTTGTACGCGTTCCATTTTTTTTACTTGGAAACAAATAATCATATAACTGGCGTTTTCTTCTAGCTAATTAATTTACATTATTAGCTATTGTAAAGATGGCATATTCTTTAATTAATTGACACCCTTTTTAAAACGCTCAACTAATTGCCAATTAATTAATTGACACGTTTTCCCATTTTAATCGATATCCAAATTAATTCCTATGCGTCACTCAATCACACATTTATTAGTTGTACATATTTAAACCGCCAATTCATTACCCAATTAATTGACATATAAGTTTCCCTCTTTTATTAATTGATGCTTACTTAATGTCTTTAATTAATTTCTCAATTAATTGATTGCATCAATTATAAATTAATATATGTATGTTATCATTTAATTTATTCCCCACATACATTTCCATTTATTAGAAGATCCCTTAATTAATTAATGTTATAAAAGTGACATATTCTCTAACTAATTGACGACTCTATGTCTCTTAATTAATTCATCTTTTAACTGATTGGTGCGTCAATTAATCACACACTCATTGGTTGCATATATCTATGTAACCTCTTAATTTTTAAATGCGTATATTTGACATTTATATTTTTCACTGTTTTGCAATTATGTTAATTCAATTGATTTTATTTGTCATTAAAGCATGGGGTGTTACATTCTCCCCCCTTAGGAAATTTCGTCCTAGAAATTTGATAAGGGTTCAATCATGCAAACCTTCGTGCATCCTTTCTACACTAGCAACCATTTAGTGTACAACCAATTTTCAACAATCCGTGCATAGTGCAAAGTGCAATACATCATAAAATATATGCATGTCCAAGAATTTCTAAGCGGTACCTCCTATATGAATGCTTTTTCTTTTAGAAATTCCTTTTAAAACATGATGCACTCAACCTAAATATACTTGCAATTTCTATATGAATGCAATCTTTTGAAAACTCAAAACAATTTTCATCCAATATTTCCCACACTCCTACTGAATAGTAGCATAGTTCAACAAATTTTACATCCAAACCTACCACACAACTTTTAATTTTAGAATTTTAGAAAATTCAAACTTTCCAAATTCGATTTCTTATATCAAAAAGAAGGTAGAAAATGGAAAAACTTCACATTTCTCCGTTTTACTTTAGCGTATCTTCACTCCGTACTTGGAACTAATGCCGCAATCCTATAAAATCTCTATTTTCTTTCCCAAGCACGGTTTACATAAGAAAGAATTTTCTTTTCAAACTTTTTCCCAAGCTTAATTTATGGGAAAGATGTATTTTTCTTTTGCAATTCTCATTTATTTCTATTGACGTTTATGTTGCTTTGTTTAGATCTTACTGTTTTTCTTTTAGTTACCTTATATCTGCTTTTACTCTTCTTTTAATACAGCAACTAAACACAGCTATCATCTAGGGCAAGGAGGTCTAGGACCATGTCCATTCTGACACAGAAAGGTCCTACTCTAGGAATCCAAGTAACTCATATGCTCCTCCTACCGTCTATTACTTGTTACCAACTTACGCTGTATTACTCATAACGAATAAGATCTATTCATCTCTTCTATCCCATGCTAAAAAAGGAATAATTAAGTCACATTTACTGCAATGGATAAGGATTTCAATCTATGCAGTCTCTATCTAAAAAGACAACTAAGCTTGGGGAAATTCTCTCTTCGGCTTTCATCTTCCCCCAACTAAGGTCTACCTATCCCAACCACATGTGTCTTATCATCTTACTAATATCATTTCACTATTCTTCTATAGTCTACACACATGAAGCAACATTTATAGGTTTTCACTAGTATCCTATACACCTTACGGGAACTTTTATTATTACTACTAGGAGTAATTACTACCATAGCCTTACAGGTGTCCCGTTATACCTAGAAAATGATTCCTATCTATTCCATATTTAAAAGTCTGGTTTGGTTTGGTATTTATCATTTTACTTCAAAAATTAAAACTTCTAAAATTTTGAAACATCAAATACCAAAATTCTTTCCTTTGGAAGTGTTATTTTGAAGTTTTCTGTTAAATTCAAAGGTACTTAATTACTTAAAATTTTATCTTTCCAAAAACTTATTTACTTTTTCATCAGACCATTTTTCTTTAAAACATGTCTTGCTTGTTCTTAAAACATTTTTCTTTTTTTTGACTTCAAAAAAAATGTCCTCACATGTTTTCAAAATATCTTATTTTCATAGATTTTCAAATTTACTAAAACTAGAGTAAATAAGAACAATTATTTTATCAAAAATCTCTTAACTTTCCTACTCTTCCAATTACTTAACCTTGAAGGAGTTACTAACTTAATACACTTAATGGTTTTATACCTTAATGTATTGGAATTACTTTCTCTTACGAGAAACCATTAACGCTAAAATCTTCTATGAATCCTTTAAAGGAGGAATTCATGTTTATGCAAAATTATAAGGAATTTATTTTATATTTTACCAAAATAGGCTATACAAAATATGGTGCTTTCCATACCTTGTACATCTCTTTCACGTATTCCTTATAACTTTCACAAAACATCTTTATTTGTGATTCATAGAAAATTATATCATTATTCATTTCATTCCAATAGATTAAGGTATGTTTGCTCTATACTTACTTACATAAGATATTTCCTACTAAATTCATTATTTTATCGTACATTATTTTTCAAAAGAACTCATTTTTAAGACTTTTTTATAACTAGAAAATATTTTCATATACTTATTTAAATAATAAGTGTACATACAAACCACTTTAGAGTTTATCTCAAAAACTCATTTGGGTCAAAACAGATGTTGTGTTAAACACCGTTACTACAACCCAAAAATACTAATATATGGATTCAATTAAAATAAATATTAATAAATCCCGCATGCTATGTAAAAACATTTACATTGGGAGTCACCTACTACAATAGTGTCATAGTCTATGCTTCCTTTATTTTTACCGAAAACATTTATTACAACAATAAATGCTGTAACCTACGTTTTCGATACTTAACGCACTCTAGGTTTTTATATTTTAAAATTTTTGTTCACCTACAAGGAAACTAACGAGCTACGCTCTATAATTCTTCAAAAAGAATTTTACTTTTAACAAAATTTACATCATATAAAAACCAATTTAAATTTCATACCACTTATTTTTTTCAAAAGCCCAATATTTACTTCCTCATATATATTAACAATTATATTTTTCAACTTTTCAATTCAAAAGTTTCATTTTATTAGGTTTAGACATAAAGTGGATTTTCTTCTTACCAAAACCTCTTATTCCTTCCAAAATAAAACACTCTCCCTAATCTCCCTAGGGAAGTTCTCAACTTCCTATAACATATGGATACTAATCTTCTCTCAAAACATGGCTTATATGTATGCTATAAATTGGTAATAAACATAGGGCACAACATACTTGGGTCATCCCAAACCCAACTAGCAAACTAAGCACAAATATACTTCTAAAAACTTTCCATATGTTAAAATCTATAGTTGGGGACTATTTGGATTTTAGTACATAATATTTTATATTTTACTCAAAAATACAACACTCACTATTTACTTAGAAATCCTAAACCTAGGCTCTGATACCAAATGTAATAACCCAAATTCCAATGGGTCTGGATTTTTGGCAAAAATGCTAAAAACCAAGCCTACTGAAGCCCGAGTTGGGTATCTGGTATCCTACAAATAGGCAAAGACAAATATATCAGAGCTCAATAAATATCTCACAGTGGAAATGACTAAAATATAATAGTAAGTAAATACTCACCAATATAATAACACTTTCCAAACAAGTGTCTCAAAGTTGGAAAGTCTCTACCATCTACCTAACCTGTAGGATGTTATAAGGACGGGGTCAGAACTAAAGTTCTGGTGAGTGGACAAATAATACACTTCTAAGCTTAATTCTACATATACCATTTTATTTCCATTTACTGTTATAGGTTCATTGGGTTTATAATACTCTCGCCTCTGTTCGTGAATCATGCCCATCAACTCCCTAGTAGATTAAAACCTAATAACTGATATATATGTAGCTATATGCCCAATGACCGCATCAGTCCTAGGTACTACCCATAGTACCTTCTGTATCCTCCTCGCAATTGACTCCATCGTCTTGCTTCCATGGCGTTCTGTGACTACATCTATAAAGGACTGCCTCATAAGGCCTACAATACAGATGTTCTGTCATCTACTATGAAAACATAAAACTGCATCCGCACCAGTCTACGCTAATGCTCGGACATCCACAATGTACCACCCAATGCGTACTTTGAGGACTATATTTAATCGTTCTATCTACTCCCTGAATCCCACTTAACAAGGTCTACCTTGTACGGAACTCGGTTGGGGATTTTCTATTTTTGTAAACGACTGCCTCGTTAGGCCTACAATACATATAGTCTAGTTCTGTAAAGGACTGCCTCATTGGCCTACAATACAGATAGTCTATTTCTGTAAAGGACTGCCTCGTTAGGCCTATAATACAGGTATTCTATTTCGTCTGTCTCTTTTCTTATCGTGGCTATGGCCCCACGTAGCCACCCTCAACTAATCGAAAGACCTTTAAAGAGATAAGTGGTTGTGCCCAACTGCAAACGATCTAAATATCCAATTGGCGGCGCCCCTCATCCAATGTCTCGATAGTGAATGTAATATCCCGGAATTTATGGACAATATCAATTTAATAATCTGTTTAAATAATTAAATTGATTTGATAATATTTGATAATAAAAATTTGAATTGGTTAATAATCTAATTAAATAGATATTTAATTAGTGAAATTTATCTTTTATAAGTCAATAAAATGATTTCTATCTATAATATATATATGAGTATATATTGTAAATAGATTGCCTTTGATTTGAAAGTTAATAAATAAATAAATTCTTGTTTTAAATTTCTTATATATATATATTTTTGATAGTTTGGAGATTTGGATTTATTTAATATTAGCTTTTCAAAGTTATTTAAAATTAATAACTATATGGTTTTGAATAAAGATTTATAGTAAGGTTAATTTATTTTCTTTTTAATATTGCTTAATAAATATGATATGTTAATTCAATTAATAATAAATGATAATTTATAATCTCTTTTATAAATTATTTTAAAATTGATAAGTATGTTATTTTCAAACAATATTAATAGTGTATTGTCTTTAAATAAATAGATTTTAATGTAAAATAGGATTTGTTATTTCAAATTGAATGTGTTGTTTAAGATTAACTTTAAATTGGATTTTTAAATATAATTTGCATTTGAATTTAAATTAAATTTGAAATTCAAAATAGGTAAGATTTTAAATAGTTTTAGATTTTAAATATATGGACAAGCTTTTATATATATATATACATAAGTATTTAATAAATAAGAAAGGCTTTTTATTTACATTTAAATAAATATAAACAAATTAAAAGGACATGTGTAAATTCCTAAAGCTTTAAAATAACATGTGTACATTAATAAACCAATGTAATGACAAATGTCAAGTTTTGAGTTTTTGTTTTTCTTTTATTTGAATATATCATTTTTACTTATATATACATATGTTCTTATCTACATTTTCTTTTCTATTTTCTTTCTCAAAATGTAAGAATCTTCAGCCTGCAAATGTAAACCCTCTCCTCATAAACAATCAGAAAATTTACCTCCTCTCAAACCAAACTTCTCAAAAACTAAATCTGTAATCAAAACTATTTCAAAACCAAATCAGTAATCAAACAAGTTCTCAAAACAAAGCATGTTCATTTTCTTCAAAACCTGGAATCAAAGCTTTTAGCCTGCAACTTCTTTTCAAAATCTGGAAGCAAGTTTAAAATCAAGAATTAAGCAACATCTCAGCAAGATTTTAGAGCATGCATGCAAGTCTCCAAATCAACATTCAAGTTTTAAAATCAAAAACAGATTCAAGCAACTCAAGTTTTTAAAATTTAAAAGCTTTTCAAATCTGGAAGCCTGTTCATCATTTTCTTGTGAGTAACTTTCATTTTTAAAACTTAAAGCATATGATATATGTTTGCATGTGATAATATTGGCTTGTATTGTAGTTTTGATTTGAATTTATATGAATTAGTATAAATATATGTATGAGCCTGTCAGTTTACACATAAAAACCTATCCCCTGTTATTTATCAAGTGAGTAAATCTCTTTTAAAACAGTTTAAAAACTGTGATTATATATAGATGTTTGTAATGGATTGTACAGAAATATGGATGCTTATGTTTATATGTATGAATGCATGTATATATATGATGTGATGTGTATATATATATCCGGATGCATGCCTGTAAAAGGATATTCATTTCTCTGTTTTGATTAACAGTCTAGGAACCAAGTTCAAAGAAAAAGAAAAACAAATATCTTTCTTCTCAATCTGTGTCTGGCTTTGAACATAAAATAGAAATGATTTTACAATGCAAATTTGTTTAACAAAATAGTTTACAGGTGAAATTAATTAGTTTATAGTTTGAAATTTTGTTTTTACAGTAGAAATCAATTTAACCAAAAAATTAAAACATCTTAATTTCCTGAGTTTAATTTATAATCTGATTTATTATTGTCAATAATGAATTTAGAGATAAAAGTCTTGATTTTTAGTTTTGCATTGGTTGAGATAATCTGGGTTGGACTAATTTGGGTTTATCGTCAATCTGCTTCGATCAACGATGAATTGAAGTTCGTGCTTGATATCGAAGGTAGCTTATAGGTTGATGATCACTGGAAAAATTGTAGTTGATTTTATTATTGGCTGTGGTGATCGGAACGAGATGAACTAGGGCTTTAGGTGGAGTTTTGATCGTCTGGTTTGTTGAAGCAGTTTCGACGTGGATAGGGGACCGGAATCGTTCGCAATAAGGGAAAAGATTGTTGGAGGCGTGGCGAAGCTGCGGCGAAGTTGGCGAGTGTTCTCGGAGTCGTGACCATCGGTGGTTGGTGATTCCGATCAGATTAGTGCCAGATTTCTTTGACAAGGAAGTTCGTTTTCGTTTCGATGATGACGATGGGTTTCTGGGTTGATAGTTGGAATGTCGAGGCTAAGGGGGACTGGTCGACGTTCAGATGATTGGTCGGAGCGACGTCGAACTACGTGCACGTGCACGTGTGCACGTTTGTGCTATTTGGTAGTTGCTGGCGTTGGAGAAGATGAAGGCAACTCGGGTTGAGCTCGTGCGATTTGATTTTTGTCTCGAAGCAAGGGGTATTTGAGTGGACTCGGTGTAGACTCAGGGAAATGGGGGTTTTATCTCGGGTAATTTTGAGATGGGCTTGGGTAGGTTTTTGGTTTCAGTTTTAAAGCTGACAGGTTTTAAAATTTAAAAAGGGAAGTCAAGTTTTGATTTCAGAAAGCAAAACAAATAAATGAAATTTGGTTTTAAAACTCTTACGAATTCTTTATAAATGAAACAATGTCCTTTAACAATTGTTTTAAAAAGGTTTTAAATTTTGTTAAAATTAAGTTGTTAATTCTAATTTAAATCTTTAATTTGAAAAGAATTAAAGAAAGATTTTAAGGTAAAAATGTTTCAAGCTTTGTTAATAATAATTGAGTTGTTAAAGGTTAATACTTTAATTTAGGAAGTAATTAAGGTTTAATAATATAGGAGTCATTAAATTAATAAGGAAATTAAAAAGTAATTTAATAATTTAATTAATTAATAATCTAGTGTTAATTAATTAAATAGTTAGGATGATAAGTTAATTAATTGAGTGTGAATTAATTTGGGACTTAGGATCATTTGTTTAAATAAGTATAGATTTTTAATAAATGATTAGAAATTATTAATCAAGTGATTAAAGATTAATTAAGCAATTAATTAAGTAATTGAAAATTTATTAATTAGTAATTAATAATGGTTGATTTAATAATTACTTAAATAAAGGATTGTTAATAATTAATGAGAAGTCAATAATTAGGGAATATTGGATAATCAATTAATGTGATGAGTTTTGATAATCAATTAGATTAATTAAGAAATGAAAATCATTTATGAAATTAATTAAGTATAAATTACTTAAGGGAAGGGTAATTAAAGTTAATTAGTGGATGTAATTAACTAAAGATGGTTTAATAAAAGTAATTTGAGTTTAATTACTTTGAATAATTAATCAAGGGATTAATTAAAGGATAATTAATTAAGAAGTAATTAATTAAGGGAAGAGTAATTAAGGGTAGTTAATTACTAAATGTGATTAATCAAAGGTGATTAATAATTAAAGATTAATTATGAAGTATAATTAATTTAAATGGAGTAATAAATTAAAAAAGTAATTAGAATCATTAATTAATATGATTAATGATGTAATTAAGGATTGAGTAATTAAGATTAATTAATCAAAAATAAGTGATTAAAGTAATTAATTAATTATAATTAATTAAAGATTAAGGTAATTAAGTATGGTTAATTAATTATGAAGTAATTAAAGATTTATTTCTTAAAGGGTTAAGATAATTAATTTGTGAAATTAATTAAGTATTAATTACTTAAAGTAATTAAAGGTTGATTTATCAGGAATGATTAATTAAGATTGATACTAGAGTATGATTAATTAATTAGTTTAATTAATGATTAAGTAAGAAGGATTTATAAAATAAGTAATTAATTTAATTCACTTTAAATTAATTAGAGATAATATAAATCATTACTTAAGGATGAATGAATGATATTGAATGCTTTGCATTGTTAATATCTCTGATAAGAGATGTGCTGATCTATGATATAGATGTTTGGTTGAATTGAAATGATAATATGAATTATCTGTTGGGATGATAATATAGATTATCTATTGAGTTATCTATCTGTGTGTATATAGATAAGAATTGAATTGTTTTAACCTTAAAACAACTTGGCCTTAAAAGATACGTTTTGGATTTCGATGAGACCGGGATCGGGTTTCCGTATACCGGAATTCCAGGTCTGGAGACCCGAATACCACATCGATCCAAATTAACGATAGGTCGTGAATCTCAAGTGAAGATGAAGATTCAGAGTGCAAGGGTTATTGTCGTTAACTCTGAGGGTGATTCCAATACGAGTGTAACGAGATAATGCCTTCGGTTTCGTTCGAACCCGGAACGAACTTGTATGGATTGAATGCTTTCAACACATCGTCAGGAGGGCGATGAGCATTCTAAGTGATGTGTTCTGATTTAAAGGTAAATCGTGACCTCAAGCCTCATCAAACCGGAAATGGCTAAAACAGGGGAGGTGCAGCAAGGCTTCGTGGGTAGCACCCACTGAGAGTAAGGTCATCCCTGTCTAGAGAAGTTCCTTTTATTTCGGCTTAGTGGTGCAGTTGGCGACGGCCATCTGTGGGGTGATTTTATTCGGGATTATCCAGTAAGGGATGGTTCCGGCTTTGTGTTGCAGGGGATTGGGAGTGATCCTCGGTACGGTGATCTAGGCCCCGTACTGTGATGAGCGGTACCCCGGTAGCTCTGCCATTGTATGGAATCCAAACTCCAATAAGTGCCGTACGTATTAGTTGTGCCCAACTATGTTGGAATGTGAGATGTAAGCATTTCAGCTATTTCTGTATTTTACTTGAAAACCCTAGACCATATTATAATAAAATCAGATTTCCTATCAAATGTTTTGGTTAGCGTAAGGTAAAAACTTACCCATGTTTATTTGTGGGGAGTCTTACGTGATACCTTTTCTTTCTAAAGGTTTTGAAGTTAAGCAAGTTTAACCTGTTACTCACACCAGACCCATGTCTGACCCAAGTGTTTATTTCTGTTTTATAAACTCTTGGGTACTCAAATTTTTACGAGTAGCCAAGGGATTCAGGTTTAGCTTTGACGAATATTCTGGAGGAGCAATGGAGCAGGAGGCTTCGGCGTTCGTAGATATAGTATTCCGCTGTGTTGATATCTGTGATAGTGTCTTGTCTTGTATTTGAGTTGTAATGTCTAGACAGATGTTTATAACTGTCTAGTATGTGATGTATATGTTGTGTAACTCTGATAAGTGTTGTATACTATGTAATAGTTTATGTTATTAATATAATTTATTCGTTCCGCTGTGAGATCGTTGTTGTTGTTTCTTTCTTTCTTCTCTTCTTTTCTATTTTCTACCTCTTTCTTTCTTATTAATGACGCGTCATTCTGTGGAATGAATGGCGGGTCGTTACAGTTGGTATCAGAGCATAGGTTGAGCGAATACCTAAGCTATTGGTTAAGTGGATATCAGAACACTAGGTTGAGTGAATACCTAGGTTCGGAAGGATTGTTCAATTAGGATCTGTAGCAACCTATTTTAGTCTGAGTGTATGTATATATATATACGAGAGCGCGTATTTGTTAGTTATATAAAATAATTTTATATTGTGTTAATTGATCGGTTAAGTGGTATATGGATTCTGGTCAATACGAGTAGCTACCGTTATTGATAGGGATCTCTAAACACTTGGACCAGGCCGACGGACACAATATTGTTTTAAAAAGGTAGATGAAATAATTTTACCCAGATATATTTTCTATATATAAAAAAAGTATAATTTTAAATGTATATGGTATTTGTAATGATTGGTTGAGATGATAATAATTTATCATCTAGGATTAGGAGTCTGAGTGTTGAGGTTGGAAGTGTATTTGTCGAGACTGTAAACCGAATACCGTCTCGAGTAAACTTTGCTGTGATGAAGGATTTCATCGATCTCCGAAGGAAACTGTTAAGGTTCGGAGTCCATCTTCTAAGTTGGATGAGTAGAATTTGGATCTGTCGGTTAGACAGAAGCGTGTGATGGTATCTTGATACCTCAGGTAATAATAGCTGTATGATGAGATACAGTGACTATGGATATTCCCGAAGATGTTTTCTTTGGAACAAGTTAATGAAGTGTGTCTGTTTCGATGTTATGGCTGAGTCCAGCGTGGTGTCTCTGTTTGGTTTGGGTTCGAGTTTCTCGAAGAGCTTTGGATTGAGAAGTCTTTGGCATCTGTGGCAGCAGTGCAGCTCGGAGTATTCTGTAATGGCAGGAAGTTTTCTGGATGAGCAGTTTTTTTTTTCTGAAGGTGAAGTTCAGAAGCAGCAGAGAGGATCCATTTCTTCGATGGATAGGATAGTCAAGTGTGAGCTGTTCTGATTGGTAAAGAGAGAACAGTTTTATTTGGATTTTGGCTGGGTGGATCGCAAAAGTGACTTGCGATAGTTTGAGTATTCTTTTGAGTTATCCGATATTTTCTGGAATGTGTTGTCCAGTCTGTGCTTGTGTTCTTCATCAGCATTTTCATTCTACTTCAGATCAGAATGGTGCAGCAGAAGCAGTTTGGCGAGTGCTCTTGTTGTCTTTTCCAGATAGGAGAAGTTAGTTCGATCTTCTGATGTTTGGTAGTAGAGTTGTGTTTTGGATTATTGGGTTGATCTTGAGGAGATCATTGTGTGGAGTTATTCTTAGTCTAGTTTGTTTCTAGAAGCATCAACGAAGGTTGAGTTGATCAGGAAGGATCTGTAAACAGCCCAAGATCGTCTGAAGAATTTGGTGGATAAGAGACGAAGGAATTTGAAATTCGAAGTTGGAGACTTCGTTGTTGTGAAGTTTTTCTCTGGTTAAAAGGAGCTATAAGATTGGGTAAGTCTGGGAAGTTAGCTCCGAGTTATTTTGGATCTCTTCTGTGATCTAATTTGGATAAGTGCTTTGATCTACTGGATTGAATTGTCAGTTTGGATAACTGGAATTCAATGTATTTTACGTATCTCTGAGGGAGTACGTGTTTGATCTATCTCTGGTTGTGGAACCAGTAGTTCTGGAGGAATTGGTTATTGAGTCAGACTCGTCTGTAGTCTGATATCTTGTTTAGCTCTGTAGATCTAGATGAGTAGAAGCTCTATAGCTTAGTAGTATTGATTGTTTGGATTCTATAGAGTGAGTATCCCCGTATATATATATACTTGGGGAAACTCGAGGAAATTTTATTCAGAATTTTGTTTGGATAATTAAAATTGGTTGTTTGGATGAATTGTTTGCTATGGTTGTTAGCATATGGATGATAATATATGCTTGTGATTTAAATAGATTATTAAATTACCTTTGTTTTAAATTTCGGGGACGAAATTATTTTAAGGGGGGAGGAATGTAATATCCCGGAATTTATGGACAATATCAATTTAATAATCTGTTTAAATAATTAAATTGATTTGATAATATTTGATAATAAAAATTTGAATTGGTTAATAATCTAATTAAATAGATATTTAATTAGTGAAATTTATCTTTTATAAGTCAATAAAATGATTTCTATCTATAATATATATATGAGTATATATTGTAAATAGATTGCCTTTGATTTGAAAGTTAATAAATAAATAAATTCTTGTTTTAAATTTCTTATATATATATATTTTTGATAGTTTGGAGATTTGGATTTATTTAATATTAGCTTTTCAAAGTTATTTAAAATTAATAACTATATGGTTTTGAATAAAGATTTATAGTAAGGTTAATTTATTTTCTTTTTAATATTGCTTAATAAATATGATATGTTAATTCAATTAATAATAAATGATAATTTATAATCTCTTTTATAAATTATTTTAAAATTGATAAGTATGTTATTTTCAAACAATATTAATAGTGTATTGTCTTTAAATAAATAGATTTTAATGTAAAATAGGATTTGTTATTTCAAATTGAATGTGTTGTTTAAGATTAACTTTAAATTGGATTTTTAAATATAATTTGCATTTGAATTTAAATTAAATTTGAAATTCAAAATAGGTAAGATTTTAAATAGTTTTAGATTTTAAATATATGGACAAGCTTTTATATATATATATACATAAGTATTTAATAAATAAGAAAGGCTTTTTATTTACATTTAAATAAATATAAACAAATTAAAAGGACATGTGTAAATTCCTAAAGCTTTAAAATAACATGTGTACATTAATAAACCAATGTAATGACAAATGTCAAGTTTTGAGTTTTTGTTTTTCTTTTATTTGAATATATCATTTTTACTTATATATACATATGTTCTTATCTACATTTTCTTTTCTATTTTCTTTCTCAAAATGTAAGAATCTTCAGCCTGCAAATGTAAACCCTCTCCTCATAAACAATCAGAAAATTTACCTCCTCTCAAACCAAACTTCTCAAAAACTAAATCTGTAATCAAAACTATTTCAAAACCAAATCAGTAATCAAACAAGTTCTCAAAACAAAGCATGTTCATTTTCTTCAAAACCTGGAATCAAAGCTTTTAGCCTGCAACTTCTTTTCAAAATCTGGAAGCAAGTTTAAAATCAAGAATTAAGCAACATCTCAGCAAGATTTTAGAGCATGCATGCAAGTCTCCAAATCAACATTCAAGTTTTAAAATCAAAAACAGATTCAAGCAACTCAAGTTTTTAAAATTTAAAAGCTTTTCAAATCTGGAAGCCTGTTCATCATTTTCTTGTGAGTAACTTTCATTTTTAAAACTTAAAGCATATGATATATGTTTGCATGTGATAATATTGGCTTGTATTGTAGTTTTGATTTGAATTTATATGAATTAGTATAAATATATGTATGAGCCTGTCAGTTTACACATAAAAACCTATCCCCTGTTATTTATCAAGTGAGTAAATCTCTTTTAAAACAGTTTAAAAACTGTGATTATATATAGATGTTTGTAATGGATTGTACAGAAATATGGATGCTTATGTTTATATGTATGAATGCATGTATATATATGATGTGATGTGTATATATATATCCGGATGCATGCCTGTAAAAGGATATTCATTTCTCTGTTTTGATTAACAGTCTAGGAACCAAGTTCAAAGAAAAAGAAAAACAAATATCTTTCTTCTCAATCTGTGTCTGGCTTTGAACATAAAATAGAAATGATTTTACAATGCAAATTTGTTTAACAAAATAGTTTACAGGTGAAATTAATTAGTTTATAGTTTGAAATTTTGTTTTTACAGTAGAAATCAATTTAACCAAAAAATTAAAACATCTTAATTTCCTGAGTTTAATTTATAATCTGATTTATTATTGTCAATAATGAATTTAGAGATAAAAGTCTTGATTTTTAGTTTTGCATTGGTTGAGATAATCTGGGTTGGACTAATTTGGGTTTATCGTCAATCTGCTTCGATCAACGATGAATTGAAGTTCGTGCTTGATATCGAAGGTAGCTTATAGGTTGATGATCACTGGAAAAATTGTAGTTGATTTTATTATTGGCTGTGGTGATCGGAACGAGATGAACTAGGGCTTTAGGTGGAGTTTTGATCGTCTGGTTTGTTGAAGCAGTTTCGACGTGGATAGGGGACCGGAATCGTTCGCAATAAGGGAAAAGATTGTTGGAGGCGTGGCGAAGCTGCGGCGAAGTTGGCGAGTGTTCTCGGAGTCGTGACCATCGGTGGTTGGTGATTCCGATCAGATTAGTGCCAGATTTCTTTGACAAGGAAGTTCGTTTTCGTTTCGATGATGACGATGGGTTTCTGGGTTGATAGTTGGAATGTCGAGGCTAAGGGGGACTGGTCGACGTTCAGATGATTGGTCGGAGCGACGTCGAACTACGTGCACGTGCACGTGTGCACGTTTGTGCTATTTGGTAGTTGCTGGCGTTGGAGAAGATGAAGGCAACTCGGGTTGAGCTCGTGCGATTTGATTTTTGTCTCGAAGCAAGGGGTATTTGAGTGGACTCGGTGTAGACTCAGGGAAATGGGGGTTTTATCTCGGGTAATTTTGAGATGGGCTTGGGTAGGTTTTTGGTTTCAGTTTTAAAGCTGACAGGTTTTAAAATTTAAAAAGGGAAGTCAAGTTTTGATTTCAGAAAGCAAAACAAATAAATGAAATTTGGTTTTAAAACTCTTACGAATTCTTTATAAATGAAACAATGTCCTTTAACAATTGTTTTAAAAAGGTTTTAAATTTTGTTAAAATTAAGTTGTTAATTCTAATTTAAATCTTTAATTTGAAAAGAATTAAAGAAAGATTTTAAGGTAAAAATGTTTCAAGCTTTGTTAATAATAATTGAGTTGTTAAAGGTTAATACTTTAATTTAGGAAGTAATTAAGGTTTAATAATATAGGAGTCATTAAATTAATAAGGAAATTAAAAAGTAATTTAATAATTTAATTAATTAATAATCTAGTGTTAATTAATTAAATAGTTAGGATGATAAGTTAATTAATTGAGTGTGAATTAATTTGGGACTTAGGATCATTTGTTTAAATAAGTATAGATTTTTAATAAATGATTAGAAATTATTAATCAAGTGATTAAAGATTAATTAAGCAATTAATTAAGTAATTGAAAATTTATTAATTAGTAATTAATAATGGTTGATTTAATAATTACTTAAATAAAGGATTGTTAATAATTAATGAGAAGTCAATAATTAGGGAATATTGGATAATCAATTAATGTGATGAGTTTTGATAATCAATTAGATTAATTAAGAAATGAAAATCATTTATGAAATTAATTAAGTATAAATTACTTAAGGGAAGGGTAATTAAAGTTAATTAGTGGATGTAATTAACTAAAGATGGTTTAATAAAAGTAATTTGAGTTTAATTACTTTGAATAATTAATCAAGGGATTAATTAAAGGATAATTAATTAAGAAGTAATTAATTAAGGGAAGAGTAATTAAGGGTAGTTAATTACTAAATGTGATTAATCAAAGGTGATTAATAATTAAAGATTAATTATGAAGTATAATTAATTTAAATGGAGTAATAAATTAAAAAAGTAATTAGAATCATTAATTAATATGATTAATGATGTAATTAAGGATTGAGTAATTAAGATTAATTAATCAAAAATAAGTGATTAAAGTAATTAATTAATTATAATTAATTAAAGATTAAGGTAATTAAGTATGGTTAATTAATTATGAAGTAATTAAAGATTTATTTCTTAAAGGGTTAAGATAATTAATTTGTGAAATTAATTAAGTATTAATTACTTAAAGTAATTAAAGGTTGATTTATCAGGAATGATTAATTAAGATTGATACTAGAGTATGATTAATTAATTAGTTTAATTAATGATTAAGTAAGAAGGATTTATAAAATAAGTAATTAATTTAATTCACTTTAAATTAATTAGAGATAATATAAATCATTACTTAAGGATGAATGAATGATATTGAATGCTTTGCATTGTTAATATCTCTGATAAGAGATGTGCTGATCTATGATATAGATGTTTGGTTGAATTGAAATGATAATATGAATTATCTGTTGGGATGATAATATAGATTATCTATTGAGTTATCTATCTGTGTGTATATAGATAAGAATTGAATTGTTTTAACCTTAAAACAACTTGGCCTTAAAAGATACGTTTTGGATTTCGATGAGACCGGGATCGGGTTTCCGTATACCGGAATTCCAGGTTTGGAGACCCGAATACCACATCGATCCAAATTAACGATAGGTCGTGAATCTCAAGTGAAGATGAAGATTCAGAGTGCAAGGGTTATTGTCGTTAACTCTGAGGGTGATTCCAATACGAGTGTAACGAGATAATGCCTTCGGTTTCGTTCGAACCCGGAACGAACTTGTATGGATTGAATGCTTTCAACACATCGTCAGGAGGGCGATGAGCATTCTAAGTGATGTGTTCTGATTTAAAGGTAAATCGTGACCTCAAGCCTCATCAAACCGGAAATGGCTAAAACAGGGGAGGTGCAGCAAGGCTTCGTGGGTAGCACCCACTGAGAGTAAGGTCATCCCTGTCTAGAGAAGTTCCTTTTATTTCGGCTTAGTGGTGCAGTTGGCGACGGCCATCTGTGGGGTGATTTTATTCGGGATTATCCAGTAAGGGATGGTTCCGGCTTTGTGTTGCAGGGGATTGGGAGTGATCCTCGGTACGGTGATCTAGGCCCCGTACTGTGATGAGCGGTACCCCGGTAGCTCTGCCATTGTATGGAATCCAAACTCCAATAAGTGCCGTACGTATTAGTTGTGCCCAACTATGTTGGAATGTGAGATGTAAGCATTTCAGCTATTTCTGTATTTTACTTGAAAACCCTAGACCATATTATAATAAAATCAGATTTCCTATCAAATGTTTTGGTTAGCGTAAGGTAAAAACTTACCCATGTTTATTTGTGGGGAGTCTTACGTGATACCTTTTCTTTCTAAAGGTTTTGAAGTTAAGCAAGTTTAACCTGTTACTCACACCAGACCCATGTCTGACCCAAGTGTTTATTTCTGTTTTATAAACTCTTGGGTACTCAAATTTTTACGAGTAGCCAAGGGATTCAGGTTTAGCTTTGACGAATATTCTGGAGGAGCAATGGAGCAGGAGGCTTCGGCGTTCGTAGATATAGTATTCCGCTGTGTTGATATCTGTGATAGTGTCTTGTCTTGTATTTGAGTTGTAATGTCTAGACAGATGTTTATAACTGTCTAGTATGTGATGTATATGTTGTGTAACTCTGATAAGTGTTGTATACTATGTAATAGTTTATGTTATTAATATAATTTATTCGTTCCGCTGTGAGATCGTTGTTGTTGTTTCTTTCTTTCTTCTCTTCTTTTCTATTTTCTACCTCTTTCTTTCTTATTAATGACGCGTCATTCTGTGGAATGAATGGCGGGTCGTTACAGTGAAAGTATCATTAGACTGTTGGTTTAACTCTAGTCTATCCCGAACTCGCTCTTGGTTTTGATGCTGGCCCGATATCCACATGCGACATCCTTTGGGTCATGCCCACTAAACTTACTTGCAAGTACTGGGACATACGAATATCCTACTCCAAACACCAACCCCTTTTGACTGCCTACAATGGTCTTGCCATGCAAAAAGCAATCAAGGCATACTCTTTTGATGGAACACCTATTGACCTGCCTCTGGAGGACTGCATCACTACGCCTACCCTAGAGGGCCATCCTAGAGTACCGTCACGTCTCGTTGAAGTCTCGTACTTCCTTCTAGCCCAAAATAACTAAGTTGGACGTGCTTTTTCTGAGCTGAATCTATGATGAACTACTTCGTTAGCCTCTTCATCCTTTGGGCTGCTCCAGACGCATCTCACTCTTTTATTAGACCCTAAGTCTAATCTTTTATTTTGCGTTTAGTTTACTTTCCTTATTCTATTGGCTACTTACTTACCCTAATTAGCATAATCTTGTCCCAGCCTCACCTAACTATTGTGAGACTATCAGTTCCTGACTGAAAGGGAATGTTGTTGGTATGGGCCACTTCTATTATCTTACTTATTAACTTAATTTAAGTCTTAAGTTTATTAAAATAAGCCTCTTCTGTTCTTTCTACTTAATTATAACCTATGTTATAATTTCACTTGTAATTGTCGCTTTTATTTTCTTTTATAATCTGTACATTATAAATATAATTACAAGCGTCTCTTTTCTATTCTAGTCTGACTTCTTTTATTATGATGCTGAATTCTCTTTAATTCTCTTATATTATATGACAAGCTTAGCTTTGGACTACGTTTGCTTGTCACAAATTTACTTATCATAATAACTACTTTACTTTTATTCTATTATTTGCGCAGTAAATGCAGATCTAGGTACATTTCCGTTTATAGCTTGTAGTCTTATCTAATAATTAACTTGATTCCTTCAATTCTTTGCTTTATCTTCTTATATTATAGGAAGTAGTTCTATTCTATTTGGTTGGTTACGAAAACTAAGCTAAAAATACATTTCCATATTTTAATACTAAATAATGCTATAAACAATAATCCATAACTGCAAGATATTTCTTTTATTATCTCTTTACTTTTTGGATAGTGCAAAATACAATGGTTTCTCTATTTTACACTAATTTCCATTTTCTTTCTTTTATTCTTGCAATTACGTTTATCATTATCTTTTTAAATATTAAACTATAGAAATGTATTCTATTTTCTAAACCAACCAATTAATATGTCACGTACTTCCAAATCAAGTTATTAGATTTTTCTTTAAGTTATTACTCCTGTTTTAGCATAATTACTATAAATTTCTTTCTTTATCCTTTTATTTTAGCTTTTCTTATTTTACATCTAATTTCTGTAAATCTAGTATTCTTCTATTTTAGTCTGTATTTGCGAATTCTTCTCTTTACTATTTTATTCGCGTAAAAAGGAAGAAAAAGAAGCTAATATTTACAGACAAAATTTCTACTTTAAAATAGATGTAATCAACTGTAAACGTCTTGCTTTTAGGCTTACGTCTTTCTCAAACTATCAAGCCTAATATTAATTAAATATAAGCTCTCTTATACAATTTACCGTCTTAGCATAACTAATTGATAGAATTAATTACTGAAATAAATACTAAATAAAATTATTTAACGAGATTCTAACGATGATATATCATAAACGTAAAAGATATATAATTAAATCCACTCACATGTCGTCCATAGCTTCAATCTCTATCCCTTTTAATTTGCTACGCTTTTCTCCACTTTATCCCCTTCTTGATTCGCTGTAAATTCTCTGATTTGTTTGCGCAATTCTCTGATTTGTTTATATGCATTTCCTTGCTTAATTTTATTTTTTGTTTGGGGAAAGATTTGATTAATAGAGGAGAAAGGAAGAGGGAGAAGAGGAGTTTGCTATAAACGACAGCAGCTGATTCAGAGAAAATAATGTGGGCTAGGGTTAAGTTACGTTCAATTTATAGGTGCAGTGAACAACTAGGAACCATCCGATTAACCCTAAAAACAATCCTCACCATTAGAATTTGATTTGTTTACATTAGCTTATAACGTATAACTCTCCAACGTTATTCATTTGTTCCTTTGTTATATGACCATATTAACTCACGTTTCCTTCTAAATAAGATTCTCCCATTAATTATCCAATTAATTAGATCATACATACATACATACATACATACATACATACATATATATATATATATATCCAATATTAATTGATTCTTATATGTTATAATTTCTTACCTATTTGAACACGTCAATTAATACCTCTATTAATTGAATGCATATAAAAGTTATACTTTTTAATTTATTCTTATTAATTTACCTACATCATAAACCTAATTACTTTGTCAGATTTTTGTACGCGTTCCAATTTTTTTTACTTGGAAACAAATAATCCTATAACTGGCGTTTTCTTCTAGCTAATTAATTTACATTATTAGCTATTGTAAAGATGGCATATTCTTTAATTAATTGACACCCTTTTTAAAACGCTCAACTAATTGCTAATTAACTAATTGACACATTTTCTCATTTTAATCGATATCCAAATTAATTCCTATGCGTCACTCAACCACACTTTATTAGTTGTACATATTTAAACTGCCAATTCATTACCCAATTAATTGACATATAAGTTTCCCTCTTTTATTAATTGACACTTACTTAATGTCTTTAATTAATTTCTCAATTAATTGATTGCATCAATTATAAATAAATATATGTATGTTATCATTTAATTTATTCCCCACATACATTTCCCTTTATTAGAAGATCCCTTAATTAATTAATGTTATAAAAGTGACATATTCTATGACTAATTGACGCCTCTATGTCTCTTAATTAATTCATCTTTTAACTGATTGGTACTTCAATTAATCACACACTCATTAGTTGCATATACCTATGTAACCTCTTAATTTTTAAATGCGTATATTTGACATTTATATTTTTCAATGTTTTGCAATTATGTTAATTCAATTGATTTTATTTGTCATTAAAGCACGGGGTGTTACAGAAATCGTTCCCAGTAGCCTAGTGATGGTGATAATGTTGGGAGTTCGTTTCCACAAGTTGCCAAGTGGCGGTGTTTTCCATAATTAGTAGCCAAGAGGGCGGTGTCTTACACATTGAATAACTCTAGGAGTAGTGGCCAATCGTTAGACATGAGATTCGATCCATTGTATTAGCCTACAATGATTGTAATATAGGAAAATATTAGATAAGAAACCTTATGTAACAGAGCATAGGAATTCATGGAAACTTGTACCACAGTCTCTATCATTTAGAGTAGTATTAAAGTAACTACATATGATCATCACATATTAAACTTTTACTCATTCATCAGACTTTCGTCTGACCTATTCTCCTTCCTTCTTTTTCCCTACCACAGGTGGATAGGGAAGCAAGTGATCGGCCCATTCTTGATACTTGGAGAGTCGAGCTTACCTTTGGAGACTGCTTTTACCATTTTTACTCTCCATGTATTTATCTATCTTATCCGTATAATTTATCTCTTTTGTCAGACTTGAATGATATTATCTATGTAGTTTGTATTGATCACGTATTGGTTTTTGAGACTGTGATTTGGATATTTTCTAAGATGGATATTTTTCTGCATTATATATTTTATTCCTTTCGTTGTGAGATCTGAAAGTGTAGTATATCTTAGATTTTATCTGCTTGTATTAATCTCTGGGATGTGAAATGTTATAAACCCCCATGATCGACATTTCTTGGCATGGCGTGAGTCCGAGAGTCCCAATAGGCTTTGGTTCGACATGGTAGGAGATGTGAGTTGTCACGCCTACCTTTATATCCATAATATCAAAGAATACTGTCGGATAATACGGAAAATGAGGTGATATGGGGTACACCGGTGAATATTAAGTTTGACTACCATCGATACATATCTCATTTCATATAATACCCACCATAGATGTAAACAGTCTTAGTATAAAGCAATAAACTTGTGTGCCTTCAGGACAAAACAATACACAATATACAAAAAATATTGAAGAGAACACTGAGACAAAAAATGCAGCGATAATATATAACCAAATATACAAGGTATGTTTAATATACAACACAAGGATATACATACATGAAACTATATAATACAAGTTGATATATATAAATACTATATACTAGTCTCCTCTATGCCCAAAACAACACAAGCTAGTCATACTGTCCATGACCTAAAAAGTCTTGACTGACCTAGGCGTTACATAAATAATACACAAATCAAACTATGTTCAAATCAAAGGTTAATACGCTTATGTAACTCAGAATATGTAGGACAATACAATGAAAAAACCAACAATATAACTCAAGTCGATATCCATATATGACAATATATATGTATATATAATAATAATGTATATACATCGTATATAATTATATGTCATGAACAATCCCAAAATTTTCACATAACGTCAAACATCACAATACCATATATAAAGATGTCATCACCCATATAACAATAAACCAATAAAAATTCACAGAATTGACATCAAATGCATGAATCATACATATCCAGAAATCATCATAAAAACCCACAAATCATTAATAAATATGATATTACCAAGTACATTCAGGCTAGCACATAGCGAAACCCAATTATATATCTCAATTTAGAATATAGAAGTATAGGCCGCCTATCAAAGAATCATATATAATAAAAGATACGAGAATCCACCATACTCTAGACATTTATCACATCATAGATATAATCTCATCTCCTTATATAGAAATAAAGAGTGAGGGTAATTGACTGTACGATAGACACTAGGTCCCAAGTAGAGGCATATCATAATGTAAGGGTTACACCACCTATATCTATACATAGTGAGGTAAATAAATAATATGTACTTATCTATCACTCTGTGTGGAACCAAAAGGGAGACTGACAGCTACCTGCCTACTCCAGTAGCCCTAGGCTACCCACCTAGATCCGCTCCTATAATCTTCAGTTACCTCCCTGGTAATCATGATAATATCCACCCGATATTCTCGTCGATGCGAGGACTCCTAGTCATGATCTTAGATAATGCCTCTATGGTAACATACTATTAGCCTAGGTGACAGAAAGAGGCTAGGGATACCCACCCTAAGGGCTAACCACTCTTCACTAAATTCCTATGATGTGCATCTAATATATAATAAAGGTGTCACAGATTTGGGGCACCACCACACGATCAAGACACCAGGATAGGCACTAGCCATTTGATCTCCGATAACTCCAAATTATATCCGAAGCACTTCATGATTGAAAAGTAGATAATATATGAATATATATGTAGATAGGTACTCCTCTATAACTTAGTGAATACACACAAACACACATGTATATGGGTACTTCCCCATAACTCAATCATCCATCAGTTTGCTCTACCCGAGCATCACCTCACATAAGTATAATCCTAATATTGCAGTTCCCTTCACATGAGTGACATCTACTTACAATGAATAGCCGAATAATTATCACATCGACGTCTCATACCACCACATGATGCTTAATCATTTATTTAATGCTCATAATCTACACCCAGTCCTCCCAATATTCTATATGACGAGTCCAATGAATAAGCGAAGAAATATTATGGAAAGTCTCACATCAAATGGTATTATAACTTTGTTTATTCGGATTTCTCTTCACACAGAATTAAAATCATTAAAAATAGAAATATCACAAGAATAGCAATATCAAGAATCCATACAAAGGGATGTCATCACCATATCATATCAAAACACTAATCAAATCAATATTGACGTTGAATCATTCATAATATTTAATTCAATATACAAGAAAAGAGAAATAAAAAAGTATAATAAAATAAATTAATCATATATTTATATACTGAATAATCAGTCAATGTTTAATAATGAATCATTCACTACATACAATCTTAATATAACCAAATCAGAAACGCGTAATGAGAATTCCAGAATTAAACTGAATTTTTAATTGGTCTATAAATTAATAAATATGTATTTGCTTTAATCATATATAAATATAAATATAACGTACTTCTAATTAAACTTATAAATCATGAAATTCTCTTTAAACTACTTGAAATGTTAATTAGAATAATCATAAACCAATTTTCATTATACAACCAATTTATGAATTAAATAATTAATATTAAATAAAAAAATTCTTTATAAAATTATATATTTACTTTATACAATCACCCACTTTTATTTTCAATGCAAATATACTCATTTACTATTAAAATATACACTTATAAAAAATTGCATAACGTAGGACTCAAACCTTGGTTGCTTGGTAGAAGAGCACAAGCTCTTACCACTATGCCACACCCATTTTAGGTGAAGTGGATGCACCACCGATCGACATGTAGCGGCCGACTGGTCAGAGCTTAGATGTAGACTTTTTAACCTACCAGTCGCACTTCCTAGATGATCGTTTTGATCGATTTCCAGCTATTTCCTCCTCTTTGCTGCTAATTACTTCCAATTCAATGCACACAAATAACATACCTCCAAACACAACATATAAGTTGAATTATAAGATTTAAACATAGATTCATTAGTGACTCACATCTACACTCTTTTCCTATTTCTACCTCTATTCGCGGCACTCCGACACAACAACACAACAAGAAAATCAAATTCCTCCTCTCCACATATGCATATAAGTATTGACATGCATATATTTGAATTTGATAATTTATAATAATTAATATGATTTTTTATAGAATATTGAAGAGGGAGATTATTGGGGAAGTAGTGTCAGGATGGAGATAAATTGATTAGGGGGAATATATGTAAATTGATAACTAGTAAACGAAGGGAAAATTCTCGATATAGAAAACTCTGGATACAAGAATACATAGGATATTAGAGTTTGGGTTTATGCCAAGCAAAAATGTGCTAGGATTAAATAAGTAGTTATTATTATTTTTGAAAAGAAGTAATTATATATGTATGTATGTATGTATGTATGTATATATATATCCATTTTCTTTCTTTTATAAAACTATTATTTTCTATCTAAAACAAATCACCATAAAATCCCAAATAAAATTTATCTCTACAACATTTAATTATTTACCCAACAATATAAAATTTTCTAGAATTTATTTTTCATATTTTAACTCATTTAAATTTAAATATCCAATATTCACCTTTTAAGTCCATTTATTAAATAATTTCCAAATTAATTTATTTCACAATCTTTTAAACAAATAATTATTCTCAAAACAATATAGTTCTATCATCAAATTCTTTATTATAAAATTTCAATATTTCAAAATAAATTCACATTATTCGTATTTAATCTCTAAAATCCATTTTAATCAATTAAAAATAATTAGTATTAACTTTTACTAATTACCTCTTAAAACCGAGTTGTTACAGAAAACCTTTAGGCTTACAAAACTATTCGTGCTAGGCCGATAGCCAAGTAGAACATGGTACTTGATCAACAATCCTGTCTAGACACTACCTTTCTTAAACACCTTACTAAATGAGTTCTAAGCTTAATTAGTTTGCCCTAATATGACTAATTTAGATAGCATATGCTAATTGACTCTGATACCATTATTGAAATTAGGCCAGCACATAGCAGGGTAAATGGGTAAATTTCAAAAAAAATTCCATTTGGAGCTTCTTGGGCTTATGAAGTCTAAATTTATTTTTAATACAATTGGTATTTTATTTAATTCGTAAATAAGGTTTTAATTATTATGTTTGTATATTATATAGTATAATATGTGTATCATATACACATATGTGTACGTGCACATGTTACATAAGTCGTATGCATGGTTTAACATGCACATGTACATATGTTGGGATTTACACCGCAACAGACATATTAGCCCCTCCATATACATATGTGTTATCTAATATATATATATATGTGTGTGTGTGTGTATGTATGTATGTATGTATTTATGTATGTATGTATGTATGTATGTATTATCTAATATATATATATATATATATGTATATATATATATATGTATATGTATATATGTATGTATGTATGTATTTATGTATGTATTTATGTATGTATTTTTGTGTGTGTGTATATATATGTATGTATATATATGTATGTATGCATGTATAGTTTTATAGATAATATTTGTAAAATATGAATGTTTATATATATATATATATGTGTGTGTGTGTGTGTCTGTATGTATGTATGTAAGTGTATGTATGTATATGTGTGTGTGTATGTATAATCGAAAATATAATATAAAGCAATTGTAAATATTATTACAAGTGAGTTGAATATAAAATCAAATTTGAATTTCAAATTTCGAATTCTAGATCTAGATCTATATAATAAAATATCTAGATGTTTCAAATTCATATTAATATATTAATGTTATATATATATATATATATTTTGAAATAATAATAATTATTTTTAATTCATATACATATTATATATATATTAATATTTTCGAAAATAGATGTGTATATATATAAGCTTTAGCATGAATAAATAATTAACAAAATGTATATATATATTATCATATATACATGGACTAAAATTAAATATATTTTTTATTAAGTAGTTTTCGGTTTTAAAAAAACAATTTTTTTTATTAAGATTTCCATACGGAAATCTTGATAGAATTTAAAAAAAACTATTTAGTACATATACATAATTTTATTAAATACTTATATTTATATATTTTATAATCTATATATATTTACAATATATAGAATAAAGTATAATAACTGAAATGAATCATATATATGTAGTATCTATAAACAGATTTAAATATAAATGTACATATATATTATTTTATTTTATTTATTTATTTACTCTTGAAAACTATAATGTATATACAGTAATAAATTAAATATACATATATTTTATAAAATTGTGTGTGTTTTAAAATCAATGTTTGTAAAAAATCAATTTTCTAATATTATTTAAATAAAAACTTTTTTCAAATTACTAGCCGTAAACTATATGTTATTGTATATATATATATATGATCATGAAATGTAGACAACACATTGGTATGAAGATTTGTGATATCAATTTCTAACCAAGCTAGCATATGATATGAATAAGCATATTAGACATTATAAAGTAACATTACCTTTCACCAAAGCCAAATTATTCACACCTTGAAATGAAGAATCTAACTCCCTAAACTGATCCCGTATCAGAAGTTGCTAGCTTTCCAAACACAACTACCGCTGATGATCGAATTGACTTTAATTTTGATGTTAAAATGCTTGAAAATGTGGAGGGATGAGGAAGAATTTTCGACCAGCAAAAGAGATGAAGAGGAAGCTAAAAATCAAAAAAGAAAGCGAGAGTTTAGAGATGTTTAGTAGAGGCGATACCAAGCAAAAAATTGTGGATCTGGATCCCTATTTCTATCTAACCTTTTCTCCTCCTTTTTAATTCAAAGCCAATCCCTCCTTAACCATCATTACGGCAGCCTTCCCATACACATTCCAGCCTAAAATTCAAACCCCTTTTGGGCCTCTAAATCATTTCAAGCCCAAACAATATTTGTTGCATTTAAATCCAATTTAAATGTGTACAGATATCGTTTACCGATATGTATATTTTAACTATTATAGATACACCGTTTAATATCGTTCAAAAAATCAAAAAAAATATAATTAATATTTCATAAATATTAATCAATTTATTACAATTACAAATTAATTAAATCGAGTAGTAGAAGGAGTAATCAACATTTCAGTTGTGTGATTCTTAGATATAAATTTGGTCAACGATTAATATTGAATAATTCGAATATTAACGTTCACAAGTCACTCAGTAGGTGATGTGCTATTTTGGCCAAATTTATCACATATTTGATTTTGGTAAAATCCAATTGTTCCTTGTTAAGCATTATGAGGTAGTAACAATTATTTACACCAATTCTTTTCGTCAAAATGATATCACTTTAGACTTATGGAATTTGATAACAGTCCAAATTCCAGTATCATCTAAATTCAACTTTATAGTCCAAACACAAAGTACTTGGTTTAATAATAATTATTATTATTAACCAAACTACTCTGGCTAGAGACTTTGACTTTGAGTTGACTTTAGTTGACTTTGATACTAATCTCGTATAATCGAGGAGATGAATTCTCTCTTAAATGGTGCTTCACTTCAAATGCTTCCTGTAACAGCCTTCTTTCTACGCTGTATAAATAAGTAAAATTTAACTAAAATAAAACTATTCGGATTTGAGTTTGATAATTAATATTTTGAAAATAAATTCTTATTTTTTTAAAGTTATTTAATAAAAGATTTCATTTTAATGAATTGAGTTAAACTAATAAATTTCTTTTTAGAAAATATATTGAACTCGAATAAAATATTTAAAATGAATATAAAATATTTTTACACTAAAAATAATATTTATGTTTGAAGTAGATGAAATAAATTTTATTTGACAATAATAAAATGAATAAATTGATGAAAGTAAATAACTAGTGCATTTAAAATGTTTTGTATAATTTATCAAAATATATTTTATAAATAGTTGTTCAATTTACGAAAATATATTCATGAAATATTTGATAAAGTGTGTATTCGTGAATAAAATGTTTTTAATTTTCCATGGAAAGATATAAAATGAAAGTGATTTTCATTAGGATTTGATTTGAAATGAAGAAAGAAATAACAGCAAATAAAATTGGCCTAAGCCCATATAACTAAACCCATTTTCTTTATTCTTTTCCATTCTAGATTGTTCCCTTATCTCTCTTCAACCCTCTTGAACCCAACCCGCTTCATTTTGTTCCTATCCAGATATGCCCAATTCGACACTTATTCAAAATCAAACACGAAAAAAAATTGGCACGTAAAAAAAGGTAGTTTGAGTGTGTGTTGCTCTTAGTCGTAGCGTCAGGTCAAAGGTGCATGTAGGCGCTTGCAATAGTGGAGGACGGTGTGTGCACGTGACATTAGAAGGGATAAGGTGACCAATTGTAACGCCCCACTCTGAGACCCACTATAACAAAGGGTATTACAGGAGTAATACCGTCTGTTAAAGCGGAGAATAGAGTATAGTGGAAGCGACCATTTGTAATCAAGCTATAACTATCTACTGAATACGTCGAAAGGGTGGTATCTAATTTTTTTTCAAGTGGTTCGACATATTCAATAAATATTTATAACGAAATTACAATGGCTAAAGATCTATCAGAATAAGCATAGTAATAAAATGATAAAACATCATAGAACAGAATCACATAACAGATATAAAATCCCAGAACAATACATCATCAATACAGATCCAAATACTATAAGTGGGTACAAAGCCACTGCTCACACATGTGAGTCAAAAATATGTACATATCAAAGTCTGAATAATAACAGAGTAGCGGAATAGTGGACAAATAAAAGCGCTATCTATCAGCATAGCAGATAATGTCCAAGCGGAAGCACAGAAGCTAAGTCCAAAGACCTAACCTGAAACAACTCGGTCTGACCCGAGCGAAAACACTCGGGTCAGGCTAGCTAAACAATCAGTAATAACTGAGATATATAATAATGCGGTACATAAATAAAACAGTACTTATCCAAAGAGAAGTATATTATGAACCACATGAATGTAATGACGATCCCTAATCATCAATAAACAATAAAAATCTCCAAAGAGAAATCAACACCAAAGTGCAGAATAAATAAAATCGCCACATATCATCGGCGTAGCCAAAGCTATAAAAAGATGCCCATAGGCAATAATCCCAAGAGTGACCAGAGTCTGTAATCAATGCCCAAGCAAAGATTGATGCTCCAAAGAGCAATGGGGATATACTGAAAAGTCAATGAAATCCAACACTGAAAAGCAGTGTCCAGAGACACCGTGAATCCAAAAGGCAATCGCACTTATATCGTATGGTTCCATAGAACCAACACCGAATGGCGGTACTCGAATGGATATAAAAATCATCAAATAATACCAGTATTGCACGTGCACCGACCGGAGTCGTTGTTGCCAAGTACTGTAGAGTTGTGATCGATCACTCGCACAGATGCGGAACGCGCGAGACGGCAAGATCCTTCCTAGAAGGATAAAGGCCCAGAGGCGCATGCCGAAAAATAAACTGCTCCAAAGAGTAGGTGTCCAGAGACGGTTGCCCAGAGGCGTGGTGACCCAGAGGTCCAGTACTGGCCGCCCAGAGGCTAATGTGTCACAAACTTCTTGGAGAGGAACCCGTAAAGTGTTAACAATGAGTCCCATACCCCACGTTCGCACTAAACGATTTCCTAACCAATAGCAAGCTCACACTCCAAACAAAAAAAAGTCCACCTCGTATCATCGGTAAACTAGACCCAAAGGTCAAAACGATCAATCGAATAGGTCGGGGATTAACCGGAAAGAAAATACACACGGTTCCATAGGCCGGAGATTTCCTAACCGTTTAAGCACCTTTCCACTTCGCTCGACATGCTAAAAAGTGAGTGTGATATTTTTATTATAGAAAATAATGGTTCGAAACGGATTTATAATTGATTTTGAGAACACTTTAAAACGGCTTTTGAAAACTCTCCTATTATGTAGTAATTAATTTAATAATTAAAAATAATATTATATAATAATTTCGAAAGCCATTTAGGAGTGAAAAATATTTTGAAAATGATTCATAAAACCCGTGTACAAAATCTAGAGACAAATCTAAAAGAAATCAATAAATCCAGAAAATCACTGAAAAATATTCTAAGTGTTTGTAAACATTCAAAAATAGCTGCGAACCCATGTTCGGCAATTTATTTGGACCAGCAAACGGTGTCCAAATGTCATGAAAATTTGCAGGCATGTAGTCCAACATCCCTACTTTAAGATTCAAAAAGAATTTCTGGATTCCGAGTTGAGACGAAGTGGCAGCGACATCTCAAAGTTGGACCCAGAAAAAGATTCATACTGTTTACCAACAGCGACCAGAGTACAACTTCGACACGAAATTCGAAGTACCAAACGAACTCCGATGTTGCCCAAACTTTCCAGAGATGGAGTTCGAAACTCCACCTTTCCAACGAGACCGAAAACATCCAATTCCGACTTCAGATGCGATCTTGGCGGCATCGCGAAGTGGAGGTAAAAAAAAATCTAGAAACAGGATATTATTATTTTTTCATCAAGCCCAGCCCACCTGGGCTGGGATCCATCCAGGCCCCAGCCCACGCGGGCTGGGGTTCTCCAGGCCCCAGCCCGCCTAGGCTGGGGACGCCCCAGCCTACGCGGGCTGGGGTTTGCTTCGGCCCCAGCCCGCTTGGGCTGGGGAGTTCTGCCCCAGCCCAAGCGGGCTGGGGTTCTCCAGGCCCCAGCCCACGCGGGATGGGGTTCTCCAGGCCCTAGCCCGCATGGGCTGGGGACCTATTATGCCCCATCCGGCCTGGGCTGGGGACGCCCCAGCCCACGCGGGCTGGGGGTTGCTTCGGCCCCATCCCGCCTGGGCTGAGGAGTTCTGTCCCAGCCCAAGCGGGCTGGGGTGCGGCTCCGCCCCAGCCCGCCTGGGCTGGGGGGGTTTTGCCCCAGCCCGCCTGGGCAGGGGAGGGGGGATTCGGCCCAGCCCGCTTGGGTTGGGCTGGGGGGCTCTGCAGCCTGGGTGCAGCCCAGGCCTACCCTGGTGCACCCAGTTCACTGTTTCGGCCTATTTTCAAGCTGAAACAAAACAGCCAACATAATTTGCTGTTTTTGGTGATTTGGGGTGTTTTTTTTCAATTTTTGGCATCAAATTTTCACCAAAATTAACTAGCAATAATCATTTTCACCAAAATTAACTAGCAATAATCACTAATAGATAGTAATTACCAATAATCACTAATAGATAGTAATTACCTCAAAGAAGCAATGGATCAAATAGTTAGTGTGCACAATATCAAGCAAGCCAATTCCTCAATCCCAAAGCATAAGATCATGAAATTTCAAGGACCCAAAATCAAAAAAAAACAAAACAAAGATTACACAAGATGGAAGAGATAAAATAAGGATTAAGAAAGATTAGAGAATAGGAGAGATTGCATTACCTTTCAAAGATTAAACTAGTTTAATTATGTAGAGAAGGAGATGGATCTTCTAAAGGGAGGCCATTAATTATGTTTAGATCTAGGTTTAGGAATTTATGAAGAGGAGGGTTAGGGTTTATGGGAGGGGTTTGAGATATTATATAGGAGTGGGTTGGTTAATGGGTCATGATAAGAGGTTTTAAAACCCATTAGGACTTAGTTTATTTTCCTAAGGTTATCATGTGAACAAAATCCTAAGTGGCATCCTAATTTTAATTAAAACCATATAATTGTCTCATTAGCCAATTAAACCCATTATCACATTAAAAATTCCCCTTTTAAATATTAAATTCCAAAAATATTAATTTCCCCATTTTAAACCCAAAATACTTTAATTTGCAAACCAATTGCAAATTTAAATTCCCAAAAATTTGTTTAGCTCCCTTTTTAACTTAAAATCATAATTTTAATTTAATATTCGGTAATTGCAATCTCAGGGTTGTTACACCAATTAGGGAGTAGCATCCAGGGCTTTACGAGCTAGCGGCCTAAGGAGGTGAAAGGTAGTGTGTGGTGGTTAAAGGTGGAGGCGTAGCGCAGCCAGGTAGGTGATGACGAGGCTGGAAGGCAGGTGTCGATAGAGTAGCAAAGAGTAGTGCTAAGGTGATGCTAGTTAGGTTTTGGGCAATACTTTTCAGGAATTTTAATGGAGGAGAATGCATCTATAAGGTGAGTTATTTCTTAACTCACACATATAAGTTTAGATCTATTTTTCCATGATTTTTCTTTGATTGTTTGATGATGAATTATGGTAGAAATGGATTGCATTGATTGGAATTGATTGATATATCTTGTTAAACTATCATTATGGTATGATATTTTTTGATTATTGAGTACACACATTATATGATGTTGTACAATAAATATGTGGTTGTAAATAACTAGGAACAACACTTGATAATGATTAGTAGAGTGTAAATGAATTGCAATGTAAGTTTTGATTGAAATAAGAATATTTAGAATAAGTGCTGAAGTTTTGGACCAAGTTTTTATTTAATATTGAAAATGTCACTGAGGATAGAAAGTATAAAAGTGAAATATTTTTTAGAATTGTGTGAACAGAAATTATTGGTAAGAGATGATTTTTGGGATTTGATTAAATAAGTGAATTTTTAATTTTTATATTTTATTTATTTATTAATGATTATAAGAATATTTAAAGGATTTTTATAAAATGGTATTTAAATTTCATATTTTTAAAGTGATTAATTAATTCTTTTGTATTTAACAAATTGGAAGTTTGTAAATAATATTTTGTAAGCTATATGCTTAGCGTTTGATTATCGTAATTTTCAATGAAAAAGAAAATCTTGATATTAAAAACTTATTTAGTATTTTTATTTCCAATTATATGAGAAAGATTTTAAAACGTATTAATAGCTTTAAAAGGAATTTAAAGGATTTGGAAATTGAATGAAGTTTAATTTATAAACTTCCTTGTAATTAAATATGAGATTTTCAACTATTTATTTTGAAATGCAAATTGATTTTGAGGAAAGAATAGAAATTTTATAAATTAATTTTCTTTTGATCGAAAATTATTTGAAATTGCTTTGAAGATTCTGGGAAAAATGTATTTTTAAACCTCTTCCGAATCAATAAATAATAAAATTGTACGTTTTAATTGATTTATATTTCTTTGTAATGAGGGATTAGAATAAACGGAGTTATAATACCATCTGGTATGGGACTTTCGGTAATATTTCTTCAGTTATTCTTTGGACTTGTTATATAGAAAAATTATGTGTTATTGAGTGCAATTTATGAGGATTAAAAATGGATAAGTAACACCAGGTGGTATGGGATACCTGAGCTGATATTAGTTCGATTACTTTCTGTAAGTAGATGTTACTCTAACAGGGTCGAGTATCCGTGGTATTATGTTTAAGTTGATGATCGTTGGGAGTAAGCATGTTGAGAGCTGTAAGAGTGTCTATTTATTATGTGTACTCCTATTATATGTCGGGGAGTAAACTAGATGGCTAGTATCCATCATAGCAGACTGTGGGGTCGCTCCTCGAACCTATAGCATACCTGTTAATGTATATGGTTGAGAGCCCTAGCTGAGAGCTATTGCCCCTATGTCACTTAGCATGTTACCATTAGGTGCACTTGCAGGGTCATGACCAACGCATAGCGTAGTCTTGCACTTGATGGATATTGGGTCATGATGGTTATCGAAGTAACTAAGACCATAAGAGTAGACTGAGAGTATGTGAGGAAGGCTCTAGAGTAGGTTGAGAGTTTTCAGTCTCTCGTCTGGTTATGATTAATGAGATTAACATGAGATGCTATAGGCACCTATTTATTCACCAATATGAGACCGTTGTGTTTACGGCTGAGAGCCGATCTGATCATTTGCCGAGACCGATACCGAAATAGTTATGATGTTGAGAACACAGAACCAATAGTCCCGATGAATATCCATGATACTAAGAGTTGAGTGGATTAGTAGAGCTTTGAGAGACCGTATAATTATTTTGTGGATATCGGTCTCTTGGATTATTTACAAGACTGAGAGTCAATGAAGTTGTGTAACCCCATACACATCGATGTTACAGCTATCGAAGATAGCTAGAGATGCTGAGAGCACAAGGTTGAACCCTATACCTATTTTTACATAGTCATCTAAGATATGACCTAGCTACCGAGGGTATGCCATATTTATATTCATTGTTGTTTGATTTGGGTGATATATATGTTATATACATATATACATTTATTGAGTGAGACGGACCCCGGGTATGTCTACTTTATGATTATTTGAGAGATAATCAATGGCATTGCTGGAAGCATGTCCTATATTGTTGTTGTGTTTTATACCTGATGATAGTTAGGTTATGTTCGTATCACCCACTTGATTGTATGCCCATTTAATGTAGATTGACTTTGCTTGGAAATGGATTATCTTTTGTATGCATGGTTTTGAGATATAGTGACACTTAGGATATGCACGTGCTACTTGTGTTGCACTTGTTTATACCATGCCTGTTGTTATTTCATATTGGCATCTATATTCTGGACATAGTCTGACCTGTGTGTTATTTATATAATACTCGGGTCAGTCCAAGACATTACAGGTTTAGGGATGAGTTGATTAGTTAGTGGATGAAGGGCATAGAAATTGGATAGAATATTTGTATATAGTTTATATATTTGTATCTACATGTGCTCATGTGTTGTTGAGATGTATATTGGACGTATTACATTTATTTTTGATGACAGTGAGCATTTGACTATTTTTGTAGACCCACTTAGACTTGTGTATATTTTATATAATGTATTATCGCTACGTTGATGACACTGTATTCTTTGTGATCTATTTGATAATGTATTGTTCTATTCTGCAGACAAACGTGTTTATTGCTCCGTGCTGATACTGTGTACGTATATGTGAGTTGTTTATGATTTTGAGATTCGTACCAGTGTTAGCTCAAGGGAATATTAACGTGTGTACTTTATACAATCTTATTCTCCGTATTATCTGACAGTATTACCCAGTAATACTCTTAGATGTATGGGTATAAAGTTGGGGTGTTACACTTCCACTCAACCTACCTATAATTGTTTGATGGACACCATGTCATGATTTAACTATAATCAAAGCGGAGCTTTCACATTGAAGATCAACAGTATTCCTAATTTAAAAGAACTGTATGATTTTGTCACACCGATATTTTCTGTTTAACCTTATTTATATTAATCAACAAAAAACTATTAACAAAGTCATTCAATAGTTATCCAGTAACTATTGATATGTAATCTCTTAGTGCCCTCAGCAGCTATGAGTAATACACTACCCAACATTTAAAGAGTGTTACGTACTCTAGTCCTAACAGATGCATTGATATCCAGTCTCGATACTTCTTGACTAGAAATATTTAAAACGATATGTTTTTTTGTTATGATAAATCATTCATGGTTACAATGCATTGTGACTACTATCACAAAATATATTATTTATGGATTTTCTATTGAATACTTTTATTTAAATTAATAAATTAATGTATAACACATTATATCAAGTATACAATATAAAGAAAATACCTTTTATTTCGAAGAAAATTGGTTATCGAGTTAGATATATGTAACAATTAGAGAGAAGTGCCCCTAGGACATACCACTAACTCTATCACATACACACACATACACACTTATATACATAAATACATACATGCATGCATGTATGGGTGAGTGCGCTCAACATATGTAAATATTTTTTCATACTGGCCAATGTAAATTGGGTAAGATACTATATCACAACTATTTTTCACTATGAGAAAGTTCATATTTATGTTTTTCGTTACTAAAAATATATGTAATTCACTAAAATGTACTAAGATGGAAAATATAGAACAATGCTCGACAAAAGTTAATGTTTAATTTGATTTGATTAAAGCCCAGGTAGATTGTAGTAAGCTTTTTATCCATTTATACACTAACTTCAAAGATAGCATAATATCTAACAAATCAGAAATATTCATCTAAGTAGACTGTAGTGAGATTTTGTGTCCATCTACTTTTTGTCATTTCAAAGTTAACAAAATATAAATCAGATCAAGAATGCTTTGAATTTTCTAATATTGAAGATGTTTATCAGTATCTTAGTCCTCTTTTATATGACACTGAACAACAAGATACTTATGAACAATATGCAAAATAATATAATGCATGAAGTGCAGTTATACGTTCTTTTTCAACACCAAGAATCCAAATAGTACTTTTTGTTTCTTTTGCTAAATTAATTAAGCTACCATGCTAAATTAATTACGCTACCATCATGAGCAATGAGGCAAGCCCTATCAAGCTGTCCTTCTAGAGAAGTCGAGTTCAGTACAATTTTATTTATAATATACGGCTAAGCAAGATACTCAAAAAGAGAAAACACTTGATTACACCAATCTTTTACGTTCATCAAATAAAGATCTCGTACTCCAAGTTCCCATAGATATAATAGCTTTCTTTCTTTTTTACTTATACCTCGTCTTCTTCAGACAACATATTGTCCTTCTAAGGTAAGGGTCGTGATAAATTCTTGCATACACACATGCATATATAAAATCAAAATTAAGTTCAAACACACACATCCTATGAAAAAAAAAGTTTAATGTTTAACATTTTGTATGATTAACTAGGAAAATAACAAACCCTTGAAAGGCATAAATCATGATGGTAACTATTGAACTAAAATAGGCATAAAGAAAGACACCCAATCATACAACAATCTCACACATGTTAGTAAAGTAAATAAGTATTTACAATTCCCTTTTCCCATCCAATTCAAAATAATTTTTTTTGATAATATGAAGTGAATATATAAAATCAATTAGAATCTAAACCACGTAAATATATAAAAATCTTAAATTATTCAGCCTATTTAACAACCACTGCCACCAGAAAGAAAGAAGGCCCAAATATGATTTTTAAATTCATACCTGCAGAAGATGTAGCCATATTGGTAGTGGTAAAAACAGTACAAAACCCCAAATCATAGACAACAAACTAAAACGACGGTGATAAACGAAGCCATAACAAAAACAAATCAAGGTATTGTCCAAAATTGTTCACCTTTTTCATAAAGATCGGATCTGCATGAAGCAGTTGTGACAATGGAAATAGAGAGATAATCATAATAAATGCTTGTGAAAGAGGATGGTTGTGCTGATGGATGTTGACGGTGGTGGAGGATGGTAGAGAATGGAATTAGCAAATTCAATGTAGATTGGATCATATTAAGATCATGTAAAATTATTAAATCTGGATCCATAAAATATCAAGCATTTTGCAATGATGTAGACTCGATCTAGATTTGCAAAAGTTCGAAGAATTTGCTACGATGGTGACAGTGGAAACTATGGATCAGACATAGGAGGATGGAAGAGGGAGTACAGACTAAAACATTGGAGTATTACTCCATATTTTTTACTTTGGACGAATTTGATTTAGATCCTACGGTAGGCAAACCTCTCTAATGGTGAGTTTGAATAACATTTGAAATGGTTATCATTTAACCTGCTTTTTCTCCTTCTTTTTTGTACTTGGATTAGTGGGTCTCGATGGATTTTAGGAGATATTTTCTAGCATTTCACTCCACCTTAAGCCTTTAGGGATCAGCTATAAATATGAGAAGCCTACAGAAGAGATAGGATCAATCTCTAAAAAATACGCGGAGACACTACCGAACTCTACATTGATTTCTTCGTATTCTTATTACAATAAAAAACTAGTAACCGATATTAATAATAAAATTAATGTGAATGTAGACTAACGATCCAGGAAAAAGCATCATAAAACTTGTGCGTTCATTCTCTTTAAAATTTTGCTTTATGAGTTATTTGTATTATCGTTTTTCTTTTTTCAGTGTTCATAAATCAGATTAGTTCTAGAGATTAAATCCATTAAAAACAACAACAATCAATTACATTCAAGGTAAATTTCTCCATATATTCTCTATGAGGTATTTGCCTAGAACTGAACAAACATTTTTGATGATTTCACTCAAACCAAAGTTTTAAGGTACATATCAGATCTCTTGGAGTTATGTGGATTCCTAGCCTAATTTCTACCAAGAGATGGCTACAAATGGAAGTAAAAGTAAGAAACTCTTATAGGTGCTAATGAATAACATCTAAAAAATGTTTTAGAAGACAACCAAAGGTGTGCTTTAGGAACATATAGAGCTGGCGATGTAATGGCTAAGTAGGAAGTAACAAGATGTTTGCAAATTTCCTAAAGTCAATTGTAGAGCAATAGCATGCTATGATGGATCGGTTGATCCAACAATTTGAATAGCAAGGACCATCCTCGATGTAACAACCTGCACCTCCGGATACACCGATCTAAAGCCTAGGGTGACTTTTGAAATCGCGTCGTGCCAAGAAGTACGAGCTGTTGGTTTTTAAAACATTACAGGACATGACTACAAGGACAAAATCTGAGACATTCTACACTTTCAGATCTCACAATGGAATGCAATAAAATATACCTTAGAAACACTATCTCAAAATATACATAGTCAAAGATCCTGAGTTTACAAATAACAGCATAAAGTCTGATAAGAACTAAGTACAATAGATAGTTACATTGACAATAATGAAGAATAATATGCAATGCCAATGCCAAGCTCGCTTCTCAATGTATTAGATCTGGGCCAATCACTTGCTGCCACGTCCTCCTATGGTGGGGGGAAAAGAAAAGGAGTGGGTTAGACAATAGTCTAGTGAGTGGGTTATATTATTTATATATAGTGGTCACACACACTTGACTTCATTTATAATCTATGTGACCTAGAATGTCCTACTTGTGTTTGTGAACTATTTACTAGGGTTAGTCACACTAATCTAAGGAATATGGTTCCAATACACCTACACCCAAACATCTTGTGGAGGTTTATACTTAGGGTCAAACAACTAATCGAACAACTAATCAACAACGGATCAAACAACTAATCAACAACAGATCAAACAACTAATAATCTCTAGGACCGCTCCTAACATAAGATCACATAAAATATCACCATTTAGACTGCATTACCAAAACTACGACTACAACGTATCATACTTACACATTGAGAGAATTCGTAATGCCGACATGCCTCGAAGACAAATTAAGGTCTACTAAAGCATCCGTGTCCAAAACTCAATGGTAATACCACTTATTGCACCGCACTGTGATGCCCCACCTCTATACCCACGCTAGGCAAGGACACTACGGGGTAATGCCGTCAACTAGCATGGAGAATAAGGCTGTTGAGGAGCGACCATCCGTGTAATTGCTTTGTGCGAGCACCGATATGTCAGATAAAAATATAACTTTTCATCTCAAGAAAATCCGACATACCGATACAAACTCAAAGCTACCACACAGTGGCTATAATGTCTTCGGAAACAAATATAGAAATAAACATAACACAAATCAGTCACAGACAATTCATATCACAAAGGCGGAAATAGATATGAATATAACACATGAAAGTGTTCATCAGAATAGTGGTCAAATAAGATCCACAATAACACAAAAGAATAGATACAAGTGCAAGACAATAGAATATGTATACATCAAGGAGTCTAGTCTCAAATGTATACAACAAAAACTACTAAACTAGAGTAGTTAACCAAAAGTCAGATGACGGTGCCAGATAGGAGGTCATGAGGAAGCACCTGTAAATTGTCAGTCTGACCCGAGTATTATTTAAGAAGAAAATAATAAACGGATCAGTCTAGCTATAAATATCAGGTAAAGTGATATAGAATAAGAGATATGACAAAAACGTATGATAACCATAAAGCCATACTGTGATAAGTATCTAATCGAAAATCAATCCAGAGATTAATCAATATCACAAGAATCTTCTCAAAGATTAAAAAGAATGGCATATTCTTAATTTAATTCACCAAGCCATAATAAATGACATACATATCAATGCCAACTGAAAAAGGTGGTGAAACATAAATTCCAGAAATCACAACGAGAAATCCAGAAATCACAAAGGGGGAGACCTATCAAAAACGGAAGCATGAAAACTCCCAAACACGTGTATCACTAACGGAATGCTAATCCATGGTCGCTAACCATAGAGCCGGAGCAACGGCGTAGTGCAATAACGGTACGCCCGAGGAACCTGAAACTCGAATGAGTTGGAACAACGACGAAGTGCAATAACGGTACGTCCGATGAACCTGAAACTCAAATATTTCGGAACAACGACGCAGTGCAATAACGGTACATCCGATGAACCTGAAACTCAAATATTTCGGAACAACGACGCAGTGCAATAACGGTACGCCCGATGATCCCGAAAGCCGAAGCATCGATGTAGTACAATGACGGTACATCCGATGAATCTCGAAAGCCGAAGCATTGATGTAGTACAATGACGGTACATCTGATGATCCGAACACCGAAAAAGAACATGGGTCGATAGCCCACAATAAAAATGAGACAAAGCTCAATAAAATGAAGTACAGTCCTCTACGTGGACGAAAAGACATCGCATATTGCTAGCCTAAACCATAAAATGATCATCATCAATCATCAAGAAGTGTCAATTACACTAAGCTAGTAAATATATGAGTTTAGCTTCATGTCCCATAACCACTAGCTTAACTTAAATATTTACGAACAAATTGTAGATCTCCACTAGAAAATTGTCACAAGGGTTTCAATCGAACAAGTCCATAAATTAACTGACGAAGTAAACGCAAGCGTTTCATACCACTTGTTTTGCTAAGCCGTTTAATTAGATTTTCTCATACGAATGAGGTAAAGGTTTGTATATACTAATAGATTAGAAAACGGTTTTATAAACGAACTTTGTATTAAAAATAGAGTTGAAATCGTTTTAATGAAAGAGTTTTGATATTTACTACTAGTATAGAAAACCTTTATATTTTTAAAGTGACAAATCAAAGAAATGATTGTAGAAACAATCAATCATAAAAATTCACATTCGAAGACGTGAATAAAATCCAAAGAATTCGATACTGAATCCATCAAAATGGATATTCCCAAAAATCACAAAGAAAATGTCATCAAAGCCGATAATAAATGATAACAACAAAAAGGGAATCAACACGAATCGATTAAAGTTGGAAATTCAAGCTCAATAGGAAAATAGACAAAATACTGCAGATTTAGACGTCTAAAAATTATGACAAACGGCTAAGTATGATTACAGACGTCTGAAAAGTTTTGATCAGACGGCTCAGAGGTCTAAAATTGAAACAGAGAGTAAAAAAACATTTTGAACTATATTCAGACGTCTAAATTTTTTGTCACAGACGTCTATATTTGATTTCAGACGTCTGAATTTTTATTTCAGAGGTCTGTATTTGGTCTCAGACGTTTGAAATAAATTTCAAACGTCTGAATTTTTCTGCTAGGCAAAAAAAATAGCCTAGCACAAAAACGACAAATCCAAACCGAAATGCGATCGAACGAGCGACGAGCACTAAGGGTTTACGCCAATCGGCAACCCAGTCCTATAGGCACTTCGATGCATCACTAAAAACATGTTCAAACATCCATAAAAGGATTTTCACAAAAATTAAACCAAAATACCAAAAATTGGAATATACACAAAATCAATCCAAACCAAAATCAAATGCACATGGAAAAGTGTTAGGAATTCATACCTAACAACAATGATAGATATAGACATAGATGTGAGATAAAAATCTCACCTTTGAACCCAAACAAATGAAGAAGAAGCTTTTAAAACAAGCTAAGATCAATTCCTCTTCAATAACAACTCAAGAAGCTTCAATCTAAGCTTTAAAAGAAGAACATTCCCAAAGTTAGGTTTAGGAATTTCTGAAATTGGAAGGAGAAAGAGTTGGAGAAGAAGAAGGAGATGCTTACCAGTGGGTTCTCTTTGAATTTGGAGCTAGAAGTTGGATTTGCTAATGAAGACTAGGGTTTTGAATTTCTATTTCCCATTCTCTTCCACCATTGTTGCTTTAGAACTGAAAAGAGGAGGAAGTGAGAGTGAATGGGGAGGAGTGGTTCAGATTTGAGTATAAGTTGGCTAGTGGGCTGAACCCAAACCCAAACCCAAAGTGAAAATGGTCAAATTTTTGACTAGCTCCAAACATATCGAAGCTTACACTCAAAAAGATCGCAAACGACATTTTGAACTCAATGGAGGTGGTATCGAGTCCTAATTCGACTGTTTGCAAAAAGTAGCTTTTTGGACTAAAATCCGACTAACGATGAAATATTTAAATAAAATATTTAAATATACAATCGATAAATATGCGGGTTGTTACAGACTCCCCTCCTTAAAGAAATTGCGTCCTTGCAATACTTAAGAAGAAAATAAAGAGTAACAACCATAAAAGCATATCAACACAAAAGAAAATTTGAGAATGAGAAGTTCACCATAAAGAGCACGAAAGAGTAAGTCCGAACGTGTTTGCTCGATGCATCCTCTGGATTCCCAAGAGCCATCCTTGGGATTTGAGAACCATTGAACTTTCACAAGAAAAGCATCTTTATTTCGAAGGCGCTCAGCCTCCGAAGCAATGATGCGAATAGAATGTTGCTCATAAGTCAAATAGGCGAAACTTCAATTTCCACAATAACTCTGGGCTCAAGAATAAAATTGGAATCCCTAAGGCATTTCCGCAGTAAAGAGACGTGGAAAACGTCATAATAGCAAAAGATTGAGCCGGTAATAAAAAGGCGATAAGCCACGGAACAAATATGTTCGGTGATGGGAAAGGGATCAACATATCGAGGTGCTAACTTTCCCGATCGAGTGAAAACGCACAACACCCATCATAGGTGAAACACGAATGAACACTAATAAGATCTGAACCTGAAACTAGCTTCTCACCGGCTTTAAGCCAACACAAAGAGAATCGGCATGGCCTTCTGTAGAGTGGCTCGAAAGGTACCATACCAATACAAATTGTAAGCTATTATAGGAAGAAAACTCAACAAGAGAATTATAACTTTCCCAACTTCCACCAAAATAAAGAACACATGAATGAAAGAGATCTTCAAAAGTTGATTCACACACTCGGTTTGTCCATCGGACTAAGGATGATAAGCGGTGCAAAAATTTAAGCTTTGTCCCCAAAGCTTTTGAAGACCTATCCAACATCCACTAATAAAATAATGGATCATGATTGACTCTGAACATTGACGCAGCACAAACGATACGTCCAATGAACCGAAGCTCAAATAATTCGAAACACCGACGCAGTACAAACGATACGTCCAATGAACCGAAGCTCAAAAAAGAACATCAGACGCTAGTCCATAAAAGAAATGAGACGAAGCTCAACAAAACAAAATACATCGAAACGTCCGATGAACTTGGTAAAAAGATCATAAGATACAAGGAACTTGAGCCAACGAGGTTGACGCAAATCAAGTTTCTTATAAGAAATAAATGTTCCAAAGATTTATGATCGAGGTGGAGAACAAATTTCTCCGCCAAACACAATGATGTCAAACTCTAAAAGCGAAATCAATAGTCGCGAGCACTAGATCATGAGTGGCATATCTACTCTCGATCGGCTTTAATGATTTAGAAGCACAAGTGATAGCACGTTCTCTTTTGCAAGAGAACGACATCTAAACCAATACAATTAGCGTTGGTACGAAAGATAAAATCTTGGTTCTCTTTGGGAATCACAAGAATAAGAGAATCGGAAAAGAATTCTTTCAAACAATCTTCTTTCCCGAAAAGCTAAAACTTTCAAAAATTACATTTATCTTTATGTAATAATCCTTCTAGAAAAATTTACATTTTTACAAGTCAATATATCGTGTCAAATTGTCTCATCAAAGCGTTTAGGAGATTCCTATCGATAACGTTGATCAGGCGCATCGACCAGAATTCTTAAAGCACTCAATGGGCAATACAATCACAAAATCATCTTCCATATGATAAAAATATCTCTTAGAAGTTTTAAGAATATTCTTTGTCCATCGAAGAACAAAATCCAATTATACTTATAAATAAATCTTATGAAAAAAAAGATTTGCAAATTTTTTTTTTTAAGTTGCTATTTCCATTCAAAATCATTAAATACAAAAATGGAGTCATCGAGATCGTAGAAGGCTCGATTCATAAAATGGATGAAATAAGCTGGACAAACTAAATGACATAATAAGTCATTCATAAGTTTCATAACGAGTGTGGAATGCGGTAAATGGAATGTTAACTCCCGCAACTCGTAGCAAATGAAAATCAGTGGCAAGGTCGAGCTAAAAAGACCTTAACACTACTCAAAAGATTGCTTAGGTGATAATCCTAAGACAAACTCAAAAATACCGGAAAATTCTCAAGCTACATGAATGAGAGAAATAACACTTTCCTCATCATGTGAGCTTAAAGAATAAAATGATGCCATCAAATTGGAATCAAAATCACAAAGGAAAAAACAGAAATCTGCTTAACAGATTGAAAATGTCGAAGATGAATAGTCCGCACGGGACAAAGGATATGGCTTCATAATAATTAAGCCAATCCTTACTAAAGTCAATTCCGAAGCATAAGTAAAAATCGGCTCGGAAAGAAAAATCACGTAAAATAATTTTGACATCAATAAAAAGCAAATTGAGTGTTGCGGATCCACCAATCCGGATTCACAATCCTCAAAGAAGTCATCAAGCCCAGAAATGTTTAAAGAAAAAGAATCACAAGTTCTTTTGATATAAAAAATAATAATGAGATGAAACCCATATCAAAAAGAACTCGAATAAGATAATCACAAAATAAATATCGTCAAGGATAAAAGGAGAATTACCTTGACTAAGAGAAGAGTTGCTAGGGGCTTGCACAATATTTAGCTTTCCCTCTCTCTTCTTTGGAAGTCTGGGGCATGAAGATAATAAATGGCCCGAACTTTTGCAATAACGACAAAAAATGGTTTCGGGCACTCTTTAGCATAGTGGTCCGTAAGACCACAATTGTAGCATCGTCCACGACTAGTGGTAGGAGTCTTTGCTACAGAACTATCTTGCTTCACTTTCTTGTCGGGATAGGGATTGGGGCCTTTGAGCTTAACAGGCCTCTTCATGTTATTGTTGAAGTTTTGTTTAGCACCCACAACTTCAACATCACACTCTCTATCGGCCTCTTCAAGACGAAGAGCGATATTAATAAGCTGATCGAAAGAAACTTCCAATTTCAAAAGTAATGGCTTCTTGAGATTCTTGTTCAAGCCATAAACAAATCTCTGATTTTTCTTCAATGGGGTATTAATGTATTCAACCCCGTATTTAGAAAGAGATTCGAAAGATGCGACGTAGTCCGTTACAGAAGATTCACCTTGAACAAGGTCGATAAAACGCCGGGCCAAAGTTACTTTTTCAGCCTCCGGCACAAATTTCAATTCGAATCTTTCCCGGAATTGCTCCCAAGTGAGATCCGCTTCAACGATTTCAGAAATAAGAAGCTCATACCAATCCAATGCTCTTTCTTGGAGCATGCTAGAAGCCACTTGGACTCGAAGTGAATAAATAAGATCCATACGGGAAAAGATGCGATCGCATGATCTAAGCCAAGCTTGGATTTCTATAACACTCTCGGATCCCTTGAATGGCCTTCCACCCAAATCGGTATAGTCTCTGCACAAGCGTGCAAATCCAGATCTAGGATGAGTTGGCTCTGGAGTGGGTCCGACAGCTTGAGCATTCTTTACAAGATCAAGAAGTTGCTGGGCAGACATAAAAACTCCATCCTGGGGAGTAGCATTAGATTGACCGGCGCTGGAACAGCCAGGTCTAACCATTTCTCTTCTCTAAGAAAGAAAGAAAGAAGAGGAAAAAGGTTATTCTCAAAATGAAGGTCAAACAACCTTGATTGATAAAACAAGGAATGATAAAAAGAAATAGGATAGAACGGTACGAAGACCCGAATTAAATCCTATGGCACGATTCCTAAGAAAGACTTAGGACAATGATCCTTGCTAGATTATTCTATATTGTTCCGAAGTTTGGCTTTGATACCAAGCTGTGACGCCCCACCTCTATACCTACGCTAGGTAAGGACACTACGGGGTAATGCCGTCAACTAGCATGGAGAATAAGGCTGTTAAGGAGCGACCATCCGTGTAATTGCTTTGTGCGAGCACCGATATGTCAGATAAAAATATAACTTTTCATCTCAAGAAAATCCGACATACCGATACAAACTCAAAGCTACCACACAGTGGCTATAATGTCTTCGGAAACAAATATAGAAATAAACATAACACAAATCAGTCACAGACAATTCATATCACAAAGGCGGAAATAGATATGAATATAACACATGAAAGTGTTCATCAGAATAGTGGTCAAATAAGATCCACAATAACACAAAAGAATAGATACAAGTGCAAGACAATAGAATATGTATACATCAAGGAGTCTAGTCTCAAATGTATACAACAAAAACTACTAAACTAGAGTAGTTAACCAAAAGTCAGATGACGGTGCCAGATAGGAGGTCATGAGGAAGCACCTGTAAATTGTCAGTCTGACCCGAGTATTATTTAAGAAGAAAATAATAAACGGATCAGTCTAGCTATAAATATCAGGTAAAGTGATATAGAATAAGAGATATGACAAAAACGTATGATAACCATAAAGCCATACTGTGATAAGTATCTAATCGAAAATCAATTCAAAGATTAATCAATATCACAAGAATCTTCTCAAAGATTAAAAAGAATGTCATATTCTTAATTTAATTCACCAAGCCACAATAAATGACATACATATCAATGCCAACTAAAAAAGGTGGTGAAACATAAATTCCAGAAATCACAACGAGAAATCCAGACATCACAAAGGGGGAGGCCTATCAAAAACGGAAGCATGAAAACTCCCAAACACGTGTATCACTAACGGAATGCTAATCCATGGTCACTATCCATAGAGCCAGTGCAATGGCGTAGTGCAATAACGGTACGCCCGAGGAACCTGAAACTCGAATGAGTTGGAACAACGACGTAGTGCAATAACGGTACGTCCGATGAACCTGAAACTCAAATATTTCGGAACAACGACGCAGTGCAATAACGGTACGTCCGATGAACCTGAAACTCAAATATTTCGGAACAACGACGCAGTGCAATAACGGTACGCCCGATGATCCCGAAAGCCGAAGCATCGATGTAGTACAATGACGGTACATCCGATGAATCTCGAAAGCCGAAGCATTGATGTAGTACAATGACGGTACATCCGATGATCCGAACACCGAAAAAGAACATGGGTCGATAGCCCACAATAAAAATGAGACGAAGCTCAATAAAATGAAGTACAGTCCTCTATGTGGATGAAAAGACATCGCACATTGCTAGCCTAAACCATAAAATGATCATCATCGATCATCAAGAAGTGTCAATTACACTAAGCTGGTAAATATATGAGTTTAGCTTCATGTCCCATAACCACTAGCTTAACTTAAATATTTACGAACAAATTGTAGATCTCCACTAGAAAATTGTCATAAGGGTTTCAATCGAACAAGTCCATAAATTAACCGACGAAGTAAACGCAAGCGTTTCATACCACTTGTTTTGCTAAGCCGTTTAATTAGATTTTCTCATACGAATGAGGTAAAGGTTTGTATATACTAATAGATTAGAAAACGGTTTTATAAACGAACTTTGTATTAAAAATAGAGTTGAAATCGTTTTAATGAAAGAGTTTTGATATTTACTACTAGTATAGAAAACCTTTATATTTTTAAAGTGACAAATCAAAGAAATGATTGTAGAAACAATCAATCATAAAAATTCACATTCGAAGACGTGAATAAAATCCAAAGAATTCGATACCGAATCCATCAAAATGGATATTCCCAAAAATCACGAAGAAAATGTCATCAAAGCCGATAATAAATGATAACAACAAAAAGGGAATCAATACGAATCGATTAAAGTTGGAAATTCAAGCTCAATAGGAAAATAGACAAAAGACTGCAGATTTAGACGTCTAAACATTATGACAGACGGCTAAGTATGATTACAGACATCTGAAAAGTTTTGATCAGACGGCTCAGAGGTCTAAAATTGAAACAGAGAATAAAAAACATTTTGAACTATATTCAGACGTCTAAATTTTTTGTCACAGACGTCTATATTTGATTTCAGACGTCTGAATTTTTATTTCAGATGTCTGTATTTGGTCTCAGACGTCTGAAATAAATTTCAGACGTCTGAATTTTTCTGCTAGGCAAAAAAAACAGCCTAGCACAAAAACAACAAATCCAAACCGAAATGCGATCGAACGAGCGACGAGCACTAAGGGTTTACGCCAATCAGCAACCCAGCCCTATAGGCACTTCGATGCATCACCAAAAACATGTTCAAACATCCATAAAAGGATTTTCACAAAAATTAAACCAAAATACCAAAAATTGGAATATACACAAAATCAATCCAAACCAAAATCAAATGCACATGGACAAGTGTTAGGAATTCATACCTAACAACAATGATAGATATAGACATAGATGTGAGATAAAAATCTCACCTTTGAACCCAAACAAATGAAGAAGAAGCTTTTAAAACAAGCTAAGATCAATTCCTCTTCAATAACAACTCAAGAAGCTTCAATCTAAGCTTTAAAAGAAGAACATTCCCAAAGTTAGGTTTAGGAATTTCTGAAATTGGAAGGAGAAAGAGTTGGAGAAGAAGAAGGAGATGCTTACCAATGGGTTCTCTTTGAATTTGAAGCTAGAAGTTGGATTTGCTAATGAAGACTAAGGTTTTGAATTTCTATTTCCCATTCTCTTCCACCATTGTTGCTTTAGAACTGAAAAGAGGAGGAAGTGAGAGTGAATGGGGAGGAGTGGTTCAGATTTGAGTATAAGTTGGCTAGCGGGCTGAACCCAAACCCAAACCCAAAGTGAAAATGGTCAAATTTTTGAGTAGCTCCAAACATATCGAAGCTTACACTCAAAAAGATCGCAAACGACATTTTGAACTCAATGGAGGTGGTCTCGAGTCCTAATTCGACCGTTTGTAAAAGGTAGCTTTTTGGACTAAAATCCGACTAACGATGAAATATTTAAATATACAATCGATAAATATGCGGGTTGTTACAGCATCGAACATCCACCAACTGTATCACGTTCTAATTACCGTATGCACCAAGGAACTTCCTGTTAGTGTCGGACCATGCACTACACCAGGAATCCACCAATAGCGTCGCATGTACACCAAGGAATCTCATGTTAATGTCGTGTGTTTAGCACACCCTTGCGATCGAACCGCCTTATATCGAATATCAAATTCGCTAAATAAATAGTGTCTGGGCCTACTTGCCTACATACACATCTAACTAGTCCCTTAGCATCCAAAAGTCAAGAATTAGGGAACTAACTTCCTTTTTTATACAATATAATATATACTAATATATATACTAAATCTGGGCTCCAGGCCAAGGTTCAAATCGCGCTTGGAATATGATAATCGGTCAACCACCGGCTATTGTAGTAGTCGACCGGCTACAGTAAGCCCGATGATCGATTGGGTTTTGATTATTATTATTATTATTATTTTCTTTGTTAAAGTTAATCGTATTTTTAACAGTAAATCGTATTTTGTTTGACGATGATCATCCCTCAACTTCCAACCACATTTCACTTATTTCTTTAAATCTTCCACTATGCATATAATTCCAACAATTTTCGTGTATAAATTATAATTTCATAATCACATATGTATATTTACATCTCAAAATCAGTTCAGGGTGAAATCAACAGGGTATATACATGGTAAATTTCATTTTTAATTCAAGGTGAATAAAATGGTGTATTCATATTAAAATCAAACTGAATCAATTAAAAAGAACTTTTATCTTAGATTTAAATTAGAAAAATTTCCAAATCAAATAGACGTATAAATAGACCCAATTATTTGTAAATCAACATAATTTAATAATAAGCCCACCCACCTCTAAAGAGCTTTCTCACTTTGATTTATTGATTCCTCCTTTTAGTTTGATTTCGATCTCCAATTTTGGTTGTCTACTCTTCTTCTTTGATTTGCTGATTTTTATCTTTATTTTGCCTTTATTTTGTTTTTGAATAAAAGAGTGATTTGGGAGAAAGACTAATTTGAAGAGAAGTAGAGTTTCGACCACTGTATAGGGTTACATGGTAAAGAACGAAGGAGTAACTCTATATTTATAAATGTATAGAGGAATTCCGATCGTTAGATTTAATTTAATAAAATCTAGGTCATTCAGCTTAGGCTAACCCTAACCGACTAACGCCTACCGGTCGAACAGTTGACGCGGGACAGTCGATTGGTTTATGCAGGGCGGTCGACTAGTCCCAATTCAGCTGTCGACCAGTTAATGTTACTTAAATTAACTTTAATTTTCCTTTTATATATATTTTAATTAAATTCGATTTCAAATCTTCAAACTTTAATATCTTCTTCATATGAACTCTGATTATAAAACTTTATATATGAAAGCTATCCAGAAAATCGCCATGAATGGAACAGTGCAAGGGTGGTACATTCTCCCCTTTAAAATGATTTCACCCTTGAAATCTCCAAGGATGAAAAATGCAACTCATATACGTGGAAATAAATATCTACAACTATAACAACCTCACCTTAACGGACCCGAATTTTAACTAAATTGAAACCTAAGTCCATTGTACGGATCGTTGCTTTTGATAACCTGTAATAAACATAAGTATATCAAAGATTTATCAATCTAAACTCACAGCTTAATGGAAAATATAATAGAACAAAAATACTGACTAAGGCTACTACCTCGGAATCAACGATAATCCTTGGACATCTAATTACCTTGTTACTACCGAGCATTAGTAAGAAGTTTTCTCCATCAGCCATTCCTGTCTTGCTCCAATGACATGTCCCTCTAAACTTATCCCTTAGGCTGTAATGAGGAGGGGGTCATAATAATGTTCCGACGATTGAAAATTTTGATACTTATCCATAACACAAACTTATACCGATTGGTTTCCATTTAACTATTATGTCTATTATTTACGACTTTATAATATAATAATTTTATTATAAAATATACAGCTTTATAATATAATATACAATTTAATTATCGTACTACTACTCCAACTCAAAGACTCATCTAAGGGTTAACTAGCCCACCTCCACTAAACTAATTTTTCACCGAACCATCTATCATGAGGTTACGCGCATCCCATACTGATTCTACACTAGTAGGAAGCAAAATCCGTCAAGGGATAACCCAAGTCTTTCCTACCGCTCCCTTGAGATCGCTAAGCGTCAAAGCTTATATGCAAGGCCTACTACAAAATATCGATAAAAACAATTGACATCCCACTTAGACTAATTTAAGTACAGTAAAAGAAAATGCCCCTTTTAATTATTTACATCTTATTGGATATGAAGCAGACCCCATTTCCTAAATAGTACTGGGCTATTTAATACTTCAAATCTGAGGTGAACACTTAGTATATTTTTCCTTACCTATCTGCAACATATATCCCTTTCCCACAGGTTCTATGGTTGGAGATGTCCCACATCAGTAGTAAGTGTACACAACTGCTGGTAGGCTCTGAGTCTGAGTGAATGACATATTTATGTTTTGTAACTCTACCGACCTCACATCGCAACCTACTAAATCAAATTATTCATCCGAAGTTTAAGTGTTGGCATAAGCCCACTAATCTTTGTTTGTATAGTTAAGGCTACCTAATTTACCATAATGATAGTTATATTACTTTATAATATTTAATTATCGCCTAATATGTTTATTTACTATTTCTATAAATGTCACTTTGTCCATAGTAAATGATTATTATCTAATCGGACAATTTCTAATGATATTTATTTATTCATTCTAATTTTACCTATTATACCTCTCTTATCTCTCCATAATTACCCCATTAATCTTTTTTAATTAGTCCCATTAATCCATTTATATCCTTTCTTAAATTCTTGTAACTCCTTATTTATTGCACATTTATTGCTCTATTAATTTTGGAGTTACAATCTTTTCCATCTACATTTTCTATTCCTATTATTTATTACACGAGTTATTCTAATGTTCTAATTATATCTAATGTGAATATCGATGTGTATTATGCTGTATTAATTATGTTTTTATTTTAAATGTTTAGCGCGGTTATACATATTTATATATTTATTTTTATATTTCTAGTTATTATCCTTAACTAGAATATTCCTTTCCATGTTTTAATCCATTAAAAATATCCTGCTAAAAAGCTTTTCCATTATAATTTGCCATTAATTAACCTAAATGAGATATTTACTTCATTTGAAATTACAAGAAATTAGTTATTTCATTTTTATTGAAATAGACGGTGTAAACTACGTAAAAATATCCATACTTTACACATCCCCTTCCCTATTTGTGTATATTCCTTATCAATCAAATGTTGTACTTTTTCTATATATTTAAGAAATTAGATAATTTATGGAGATTACATAGATAATACTTCCGACAAATTAAAATACAGAAATTCACATTCAAATTAAATTAGGGAAAATCTAAATTATACTATCATCTTTATAACCCAATTGTAGATCTGGAATAAATTGTACATCTTATCAATACCAAACTTTTAATAACTTAGAGACTGACTTCCAGATCTAGTTGTAAATAATATTCCTATTCAATTTTCCTAAATTGCATAATATGTAGGCAATATTTTATACGTTTAATTCGAGCCTACAACACTTCAGATTTTTATTTAGGCATAATAGTTAAATAAAAATCCAATGAAATAAATTCCAATGTTATAAATAAATTCCAAAATTTCCCACTCGCCTTTTGTAGCTTTCCAAATCTCCTAAATTTGAATACGATCCTTTGATTCAAATTCATCTTTTTTTAATCCAAAGAAATATGTATAACAAGGTATATACATAATATTAGAATTATAGATTTGAGAAGGAATTTTAGGTTAAGGAGAATATAGATTTATAACATTGAAATTTACCTTTTTATTATGCAACGCTGAATCGCTTCTTTTCTTCTTTTCTTTTTTGGTCTTCTCCAATTTGTCTAAATACACATTTTTTTATAGTTAGGAGGAATAGTGGAGAAGAGAAAATTGCCATATATGCAATGGTGTAGGTTTCATGTCCAAATTTCTATGTTTTCTCAAATTCTATTTTTAGAGCCTTATTAACGTAAATTTTTACGAGGTTTTACATTCTTCCCTCCTTAAAAGAATTTTGTTCCCGAAATTACTCCAGTGATTAAATGATGGGGTATTGTGCACAACCATCCTAAATAATTCAACTAATTAGTGTACAATCAAATTTGCAGCCAAACGTGTACAAGTGCATGGTGTATCACAACATAAAAAACATGTATGCAGAATGATTCTAAATCGAGCTCTCATATATGAATGCATTTTTTTTCAAAATATTTTTGAAAATATGATGCAAACAACATATATACACTGACAGTTCTATATGTACGCAGGTTTTCAAAAATCTTTTTCACACAACAATTTCCATACTCCTATGAATAGAAGCATGGTTCAACCAATTTTACATCCAATTCGTACCATCCAAAAATCTAACAAGTCGAATTTCATTTCTTAAACGTTGCTCATATGCCAAAAAGGAATTTAGATGGAGAATTTTACATTTTTACCACTCTATTGGGTATCAATCCCTTGTACATTGAAAATTTCCTCGTTTCCCCGGATTTTTTTTCCAAATTTTCACATGTACAATGTGCATAAGGATGCTTGTTTTCAAGCTCTAAAATGGAATTGAATCCGAAAACAGATTCTCATGCGTCGTTGACAAGGTGTGGAAATAGAAATTCAAGGCTAAAATAACTTTTTCCTTATTATCATGTGCGCTTATCCTAACATCAGCCTTAATGCACTAAATTAATATCTACTAACTCATCGCTCTTTCTTACACCTAGCATGTATCCTTTGAAAATAAAAATTCCCAAAAATCTTTTCCACTTTTTCAATCAAATTTACACATGGTTGGAAAAGTCAGCTTCCAAATACATTTAAACACCATTTTCTTTTATAACATTTTGACAAAAACTTCTAAAAATTATTTGAACGCTAAAATATTGTTATTATTATTTCAATTGAATGCAATTTTTCAAAACATTCACCTTTTCCATTTTTAATTACTCAAGCCACATTTCAATGTAATCAGAATTTTGTTATAAGTTAATGCATATGTTCAATCCTAGCATTTTGTAATAAATCCTAGACCTCAAAACCTGTTTTTTATTTAAAAAGACAACACCCTAATCTATTTATAAATTTTAGCTTTTAGGAAAGTTTCTCGTTCCCTCCCCTAGCGTACCTGCAGCTAAGGCTTCGCCGTTTGAGAATAGATTAGCGCTTAGATGAGCGTATTATTTACATGTTCCGAAAGATAGAATGAGAATCTGAGTACGGCCCTAGTCGGGGCCTTGGTCAATCAACTCAGCAGGGTACTCCCTCCTAGGAGTTAATATATGGGGCTATAAAGCATGACGGGACCTCCCTCCTAGGAGTTCCTCTCACTCTTTCTTTTCCATTCCCATCGGGATGTGACACGTGATTCACAACAACCTAGCATGCCCTTCGCTTGTTAAAATTTATTATTTATAAACTTCAAGTCTTACATTGCATTTGCCATTAGTTAAGTATCTTTATGAGATTTCCATATTTATATTGTTTCTTTCAAAATACACATGCAAAAGTGGCTTATATATATCCAAAAAAACAGTATAGTGAATAAATTGGAATGCATCTCATAATATACCGTACATGTCTTTTACACAAGAGACAACCAACGGTTACAACCCATACAACCTTAAGAAAGGAACAAATTCTGAAAGAGAAATGACAACAACAACACTACTAGACCTAAAATACTAACTATATACTATGGGATGATCCCGATCCTCTACAGGCGCTCGAGTCATTGCCACATAGAATGGGCGTAGCATGGTAGCTATACACCAAATCTCATGGCTCTAGAGCCGCTGCTTGGCTCGAATTTCTTGAAGTTTGGCCTGGACCTATCGGATAACGACTAGCTCAGGGCTCTAGGATCCTCCAATACCTTGTCCTTGCTCTGTCTCTGGCTGCGACTGCTCTTTCTACTACTAGTGTCGTTATCTCAGTTGGTGGCTCAGGGATCCCCATCTTCTTTAGGAATTTTCTTTCGAATGGGGTAGGAACCTTCTTCTAGATCGGCTTTCCATGGAGGTTCACTCTGTATCGCCTAAAGACACAAATAATATGTGGCAATGCAGAATGTAGCTCCATGGAGTCCCAACTCCAGGACTTACAAAGTGACTCACGATCGCAAGAGCCCAATTGATAGCTACACCACTCAAGGTGACGTAGGTGGCCTTATGCATAAAACGATAAATCTAATCGTAAGATCCCCATCTTTAAAATAATGTTCTACTGAATGATGCGAACAATGAGACGGGCTATAGGCCGCAAATTGTCTAACCTTCAAACACCGACATTTCCAAGAAAGATCCGCTGCAGAATCTCTTGATTGGTCATCTTAACATTCTCTGAGTCCGCTCCCTCCGTGGCTATCTCCAAAATCTCACCGAAATCATCGTCGGACATATCGATCTCGACTTCCTTCACTTCCGACTTGAGATTGCTGATATCCTCATCAAAATTGCACTCCAAATAGGCGTCAAATAGCCGCATGCAGCGTTGGTAGCATTCCTGCTCAAAAGCGTCGTGGCAGAGGATCGGTGCTAACCCAATTGCCGTGAACAATTCCTCGAGGCCAAAGGCAGCAAAATCTCCAAATTTTACTAGTCGTCCCTAAAGAAAGATGAAGTTTTACTGAGGCCAAGTAAGTGGAGATTTTTTTATCACTCCGGTCAAGCTAAGCGATCTCTTGAGGGGTGAGACTCGGATGGTGTGAGGAAGTATTGGAGGTTTGGAGTGGTGCCATGGACTGAGTTAGGGTCGGGGAGGGGAAGTTGTGTTCAGATCTAGAGTGGTGGAGAGGCTAGATCTGACGCGTGCAGTTGACGCTTGGGGAAAGCTCGACGGTTGTGGCGGTGCTACAGGCGGAGGAGGGGGAGGAGGAGTCGCTTGCTGCAGGGAAGGGGGATGCGGTGGTGCCTTTTTATTGGAGAGAGGTGAGGAGGTTCGGGAGTTGGAGGAGGATGGAGACGATAGAAATGGGAGAGGGGGTTACTTGGACGCGGCTATATGCCACGTTCGAGGTTCAGGTTGTGCATTTTACCCGTTAACCGATCGACCGCTTTTAGGATTACTAGTCGACCGGTTGTCGAATTTCGAGCACAAGTTGAACTTGGACCCTATTCGGGTCTTGTTAATTAATAACAAAAAAAAAATCATTTTGTCCCGTCTTCTTCGATCCGACACGATCCAAACTACCACGAGAAAATTCTTGTCCTCTACATTACAGTGCCCTAGCTTACCGTTTAGCTCTTCGAACCTTTTTCCTCTTTTGTTTCGCAGTAATCCTAACTTACTGCTACGGCTGTCACAACTTCAGAAACTCAAAAATATTCCAATTATTATTCTCCGTATAATTTTTGTACAAAAATATTCCTCATATTTTTACGGGGAGTCATTTCTACAATTCCTAACTACATACCCCAAATAAATTAAAAGTCATTTCTATTTTATCCGCCCCTTAGAGAGAGAATTTTAAAAACTTCTGATTTTAATAAACAGGAAAAATTGTCGAGCTAAACATACGCTCTTTTTCTATTTGTTTCGTAAATGAAAATCCCATTTTTGGCAAAAACGATTTTAAACTAAGATTAAATTGATATATACATTTATATATATATATATATATCAAAACTTACTTTACTTTTCAAAAAACAATTTCCAAACATTTTAAGGCATTTTCACAATATTATATCAAATTCTCTCACATGGGGTCGGACTCAAAAAATGAACTTTATTTCTTCTCCTCCTCTTTGATGTAAATCTGGTTTTTCATCCTGATATGATTGATGAATATTCCCTCGCGGTCCGGACGTTTGCGACATATAGAATATTATTTCCCACTTGTCTGGATAAAATGTGCATCTTCAATCGTCAATCCATTAAAATCCACAATCTCTAAGAAACCTAGTCTCAACAAAGAAGTCAAACACCATCCAGCCTCCGGGATCTTCCATATGTCGTACTCATGCTCTTTTTTAGTTAATGCCTTGCGTACAAACAATGTTCCGTGGGGTAATCGGGGTAGGGTGCGTAATTTTTAACTCTATACAAAATTTCCCAACTCATAGTCGCCTCGTCCATTCTTTTGGAATATGGTCACAACTACTATATAGTCGGAATTTATAGAGTTCGGCGTATAATATATAAATATATATAGGAAGAAAATTACAAATACGCTCTCTTAGAATATCCTAATCACTATTATTAACTAACATAGGCTCTGATAACAAATGTAATAATCCGCACCTTAATGGATCCGAATTTCGACTAAATTGAAAGCCGAGTCCATTAAAGCACGGATTGTTGGTTTTGGTAATCTGTAATAAACATAAGTATATCAGAGATCGATCAATCTAAACTCACAGCGGAATGGAAAATATAATAGAACATAAACACCGACTAAGGCTACTACCTCAGACTCAACGGTATTCCTTGGACATCCAATCGCCTTGTCAGTACCAAGCATAAATAAGAACTCATCAACCATTCCCGTCTTGCTCCAGTGACCTGTTACTCTGAATCTATCTTTGGGTTGTAAAGAGAAGGGGGTCCGAACAACGTTCTGATGACTGAAAATTTTCATACTTTATCCTTAACACAAACGTATACCGATTTGTTTCCATTTAAATATTATGTCTGTTATTTAAGATTAATCTGTTTAATTCTTATATGCATTACGATATATCTACCCTAACCTTCTCCAAAGGTATACTATATATATATATATACACACACACACACACATCTATGTACATACATATATTCTAACATTTCATTGCCCAAAATCCCGACCACTTAATACTTCTTAAATATGAAGCGGGGTCTTTGTATCGTCAATGCTAGTCTATCGGCTATAGCTACAAAGACTGATGACTCCTATATACGGCTTTATAATATAATATATAATTTAATTGACATACTACTACTGCGACTCAAAGACTCATCTAAGGGTTAACTAGCCTACCTCCACTAAACTAATTTTCCACCTAACCATTGATCATAAGATCTACGCGTATCCCATACGTATTCTACACTAGTAGGAAGCGAAATCTGTCAAGGCATAACCCGAGTCTTTGCTACCGCTCGCTTGGGATCACTAAGCGTCAAAGCCTATATGATAGACCTACTACAAAATACTGGTAACAAACAACAGACATAGCCCGCCGACCCTCTACAGCTAACATCCTATTTAGACTAATTTAAGTCAAGAAAAATGCCCCTTTTAGTTATTTACAACCTCTTATTAGATATGAAGCAAACCCCATTTCCCAAATGGTACTGGACCATTTAATACTTCAAATCCGTGGCAAACCATCGGTATATTTTCCCCTACCTATCTGCAACGTATATCCCTTTCCCATAGATCATATAGTTAGAGATGCCCCACATCAGTAGTGAGTGTACACAACTATTGGTATCCTCTAAGTGAATGACGGACTTCTATTGTGTTACTCTACTGACCTCGCATTCCAACCTACTAAATAAAATTATTCATCCTAAGTTTAAGTATTGGGCTAAGCCCACTAATCTTTATTTGTATAATTAAGGTTACATAATTTACCATAACGACAATTATACTACCTTATAATATTTAATTCCTGCCTAACATGTTTATTTACTATTTCTGTAAATGTCACGTTGTCTATATTAAATGATTATTATCTAACCGAACAATTTCTAAAGACATTTATTTATTCATTCTAATTTTACCTATTATACCTCCCTTATCTCTCCGTAATTACTCTATTAATCTTTTTAACCAGTCCCATTAATCCATTTATATCCTTTCTTAAATTCTTGTAACTTCCTATTTATTGCACATTTACTGCCTTATTAATTTAGGAGTTACAATATTTTCCATCTACATTTTCTATTCCTATTATTTATTACGCGGTTTATTCTAATGTTCTAATTATATCTAATGCAAATATCGACGTGTATTACGTTGTATTGATTATGTTTTTATTTTAAATGTTTAGCACGGTTATACGTATTTACATATTGATTTTTATGTTTCTAATTATTATTCCCTAACTAGAATATTCCTTTCCATGTTTTAATTCACCTTCCAAAAATGTTTTTCGTTATAATTTTCCATAAATTAAGCTAAATGAGAGATTTGCTTCGTTTGAAATTACAAGGAATTATTTATTTTCTTTTTTATTGAAATAAACGGTGCAAACTATGGAAAATATCCATGTTTTACGCATCTCTTTCCCTATTTACGTATATTCCTTGTAAATTCAAACGCTGCGCATTTTCTGTGTATTTAAGAAATTAGATAATTTATGGAGGTAACATAAATAATACTTCTAATAAATTAAAACATGGAAATTCACATTCAAATAAAATTTAGGAAAATCTTAATTATACTAACATCTTTACAACCCAATTTTAGATTTGAAATAAATTCTACATCTTATCAATATCAAACTTTTAATAGCTTGGAGACCAACTTTTAGATCTAGTTGTAATAATATTCCTATCCAATTATCCTAAATTACAGAATACGTGTGCAATATTTTTATACGTTAAGTCGAGCCTACAACTCTTCAAATCTTTATTTAGACATAATTAAATAAAAATCCAACGAAATAAATTCTTATGTTATAAATAAATTATAAAATTTTCCACTCACCTTTTGTAGCTTTCTAAATCTTCCAAATCTGAATTTGATCCTTTGATTTAACTTCATCGCCTTTTTAATCCAAAGAAATATGTATAATATGATATATACATACTATTAGAATTGCAGATCTGAGAATAAATTTGAAGCTAAGGGGAATATAGATTTATAATATTGAAATTTACATTTTTATTGTGCAATACTGATTCGTTTATTCTCTTCTTTTGTTTTATTTTCTGGACTTCTCCAATTTATATAAATACAAATTATTTTATAGTTAGGAAGAATAGTGGAGAAGAGAAAATGACAAAGCATCGCTGTTTTATCAGAAAATATGAGAAGAGAAGTGAGAGGTTGGGCATGTATTTATAGGCACTCGAATCAATCGTATCTGCTAGATTGAAATTATTAGATCCAAGCCGTTGGCCAAGGTTCAAACTTAGAACCGTGGCTAATTTGCATTTAAAAAATAAGAATAAAAACCTTTGCATGAGCAACACTCAACAATATTGCATTATTCAGCTGAGCAGTACATAGTTCAGCAATAGAGCACTACAATATTACAACAACAGAGGAGTATGTAATATCAGAACAACAATATAGCATTGCAAAGTTCAACAATAAAATATTACAACAATAGAGCAATACAACATTCAACAAGAAAATATCAATACAACAACAATACATATAGTACAAAGTTCAGCAACAAGCTGCAAAATACAATATTACAATATATTTTGAAATCTAGACTGAATTTTTAATACATCAAATATATTTTCTATTCAAATGGAAAGCGATGTCACAATACTTCATAGTACCTCTGGTGAACTTCTATGTTTGGCCCCTACTGTAGTATATCATGTTAGTTACACTCACAGATAGTGATATCAATATACAATTTTCATCAATCTTATCTTTTGTACATTATTTGCGCCAAAATTGGTCACAAACACCCAATAGAGTTTTGTAGAGAAATAAATGAAGAAATATAAATGTAACCAACATGAAATAAGCAAAAACAAGAACACAACGATTTATAGTGGTTCGGCATTGATTGTCTACGTCCAGTTTGATGAAATTGTTATATTAATGAATTTGAATTCTGAGTACAAGAGGGATCGGATCGGAATCCGTGAATACAATGAGTACAAAGCCATTAACAGCGTCCAGATCCTTCAAATGAACCATGAAGCATGTATTTATAGGGGGACAACCGAATGTTTTCCTGAAAAATTGCCAGTGGAACTTGCAGATGCAGATGAGATCGCATGAGCGATCGCCAGGCCCAAATCCCAAGGAATAGGGATCAGCCCCGATCCCTCTTAACGGCCACGTGGGGTCTCGCGATCCCTTTGGTGGGTCCCCTTTCATGTTAACTCTATGTCACCAAAAGTGTTTGCATATTTGACTTCTGGATTTTGAGATATCGATCAATCTCCGTCGAATTGAACTGCTAAGCTGATGCAACCTGATCCCTTGTATAGAGGTAGGGATCATACCCGATCCCTCGCCTAGTTGAGACTATAATCCATACTTGGAATGTTCTGTAGAATCCATCTCTCATTTCCGTTTGATCATTACTTCATATTATCGTCCGTGCTTGATCTCTGGACTATGTTATCGCTTCTCTAAACTGCTTTTTCTATCTATCATCGAGTCTAACTTATTCAGTCAGCCTGGATATATAGCTGGGTCAAAAGGCTGGATAACACTTGCCATCCAAAGTACATCTTGTTTCGAACATGACGTGCTTTGAATCGAAGCAAGTTAGAGGCGTTGGGAAGAATTCCATTCAGTTTTCCGAACAGTCGTTATCCTTCTAAAGAGCTATATCTCTCTCTATTCATCATGACGCTTGGTCGATATTCGACATTATAAATATTGGATTGTAACTTATCGATAACGTTCCATGCTCGGTTCCATTGAGCTAATCAATTAAGCTAGTAGGCCTTGGCTATCTGTAGTGACTTCTTTTCTGAGAATCCAGGTAGTAATTCAATTCCTGTCGATGCAAGAAATTGAATTTCAGATATATATATATATACATGCACGTTCATGTACATATTTCTGTAATTGGCTTCCTATCAGCTTTGTATGCTCACAGGCAAGGTTTTAAATATCGGATTTCGGTCACGTTTCGTCTCGGAATTTTTACACAAGTTATCTCGTATCGGGGGAGATCTCGGACGAGATGAGTACATATCGGGTGTACATCTCGGATTGACATTTCGGGTCTTATAATGCATTTCGGAAATATCTCGGATGTACTTATGTGTCTAAAATTGATGTGTCAAAAATATATTTAACGGTTATAACTTTCTTAGTAAAAATAAAAATGGTAACATACTTGATTTACATGGAAAAGGGAATATTTTTAGAAGAGTAGTAGTTTGATTAGCTTAATTGATTTGGTAATGATTGAATAATATCCTTTTATTTAAACACAATAAAGAAGTGAAACCTTTCACTATGACTCATTAAGATAAAAAGTAAAGAATATGTTCAAGAAGTTGGTAAATTATAATTGGATTGAGTGGTTTCTTTTGAATCAATATGAAAATAAAAAAATTATGCAAAATAAGAAAAATGTATAATTTCGGGTGAGATCTCGGATTGAAATTTTGATCCATATTTCGGATGAGATTTGAATATCTCGGACGAGATGAGTGTCAAGGGAGATATGGAGGAGATTTGATGTTTCGTCTCGTTTAAGTGTGAAAAGGAGATCTCGGAGGAGATCTCGGACGATATATAGGAGATTTAAAACCATGCTCACAGGTCGTTGCCAGTTTCACGTAATTTAATTGCAATTGGAATGTAATTTTATTATATATATATGTCTTCTGCCCTCTTTTTTTTGGTAGGGGACCGGTACAAATCCCATAGGTGGGGGATCGTACCCGATCCCTTCATCTTAATGGTCTTAACCATTTCGTGGTTAAGAGGAAACAGGCTAAACCCGGATTGGTATATGAACTAAAACTTAGCCTCCTTTTCTCTTCACTTCATTTCATTTGCTTTTATTCAACCGAACCAAGCCCTTCTCCTCCATTCCCAAACTCGAACTTAGGCGACCCGACCGCTCCAAACCCTTCGATTATCTTTTTACTCCCTTTCAGCTAGACACCATTGTCGTTCTCGATTCAACTCCAGCCCCTATTCGAACCATTCCATTCCTAAATGAGGTTGAGGCTACTCCAAACCCGATTCCAATTCGTACCTTCCTTTAACGTAGCTTCAAATAGGTAGGTTTTGATTTAACTTGTATGTGATAATCATGTGATAGGGCGATGAGGACTACCCACGTCGGCGGACTTGAAACTAGGGTTCAGTGAAGATGGTAGTGTATTGGGGACGAAGTTGAAACGTGGAATCGTTGATAGTGTTGTGAAGATAGACCGATCGGTCTATGATATGCAATCAGTCGAAGGCATTGAAGTGATGAAATTGCAGACTTAGGGGATCAGTGAAGGTGATGTTGAAGGGATCGGAGAAAACGATGTTGAAGGAGGGATCGGTTACGGGATCGGATAGAAGCATATAGGTGATGTTTAGAGGATCGGTTGGCTCATGGGAGTGGAGCGATCGGTTATATGGATGTGTGACATAGGGATCGGTTGGCATTTTAGAGTTTAAAATTTTGACAAAGCGAGGTCTCCTTCGTAAGGGATCGGGTATGATCCCCCCACCTAGGGACACTTAGCCGTTTTTCCAGTCCTGTTTGTGCACATTTGAACTTCATGCCTCGATCACATGAACTTGCACGCATGAGTGAATCTGAGCACATGTAAACTTACACATGATCTTGAACTTAAACATAAACTCAACTTGAACATATTAGCACATGAAAATGAACTTGAATATAAACTTGAATTGCAGCATATGCCTTGAACAGATCGGGATGCTCAAATGAATTCGAACACAAATATCGAATATGCCGACAACTGATCCTGAAGCTTACATGAAATCTGCAACCATTGATGTGAAAGTTGGTTGGGACGGTCAGCGATGACGGACACTCTGGTCGAATTCTAGAGTCTCGTCACAACTGTCGTTTTAATTCTGAATTGTTTATCGCTGTACTACACAACACTACACCGTACTGCACTAGTTTACACTTTACACGGGGGGAACAGGTTAATTTTTCTATTGATGATTATCTTCTAAGTTTAATAGTTATGGGTTCCAGACGCTCGGAGCACTAGCCGTTATGGCTACTGAATAGACTCCTCCACATGACAATTCTGATGCCGAATCTACCTCAGCAACTATATCTGCCTGAAACACTCCAGGTCACCAATCTGAACAACCTGAGAGTTCCCATCAAGTACCAGAAATTCCACAAAGTCCTGAAGCAGAAGATAAGCTAGCTCCTGACACTCTAGAAGATGTTGTATCTTGGAAGATCCGGTGGACTCTGTGGCTTCGAAAGTCGACGAGGCTTCTCTTCGGAGAATTTACATTAAGCATGGGATTCCATATGATGTATTAGCTCCATCTCGTCATGACAGAGCTTATTTGCCTCCAGAGGGATGTACTGCCTACTATAAGTTCATGTGTTGGGCGAGATGCATTACACCCTTCAATCCGTTCGTCCAGAAAATGTTTCATTATTTGAGACTGGCACCAGCTCAGCTTCATCTGAACAGTTATGTGTTCCTACACGGTACATATATGATATTCCTAGAGATCTTGCACCGTTAGCCAACTCCAAAAGACATCAGGTTCATCTATAATCTCAAGCGACAAAGGTAGTACACCTTCCTCGAGGCGGCGCCTAACTGTCGGGTCATAACCGGCGCTTGGAACAAACTTAGCGCTTTTAAGAATGAGTGGTTCTATGTGCGCTGCCCACTTGGTTTCGCGAGATGGTGGTTGGAAGGACTAAGTGTCACTTTAAATTTAACTCTAAGTGTTTTTATTTAAGTCATATCCTAAACTAAGCAGTTATTCTAAAAATGAAAGGTAGTCACCCATGATCCAACGATAGTCGTTACTCAGAAGCAGTTTCAGCGCGCAGGGATACTCCTACGGAAGACAGAGATATTAAGTTTCTCATTACCGACAAGCGCCGTTTCGCCTTTGGCTTACTAGACGAGAGTCGCAGCACCAAGCTTCCTCGGAACATTGAGGAGGGTACTACCGAAAGAGAAGATGATGTTGGGCAAGGAGGTGACAATGTCGATCCTGCCGTGCCCCCCTCCCAATCGAGGAAGTTCAGGATGCTGCCTTAGAAGGCGAAGCAAACGGTGATGATTTGACAAATCTGGTCATGGTGATGCGGGTTCTAGCCATGAACTTGCGGTCGGATCTTCACAAAGCACACAGCCTCCTGCACTTAAGGAGAGAAAAAGGAAGAAACTTGTCTACAAGCTTCGTAAATGCCAAGTTGCCAAGCAGCCCAAGCTATTTGTCACTCCTCAAGTCACTCCGAAACAATCTACCTTCTCAGCCTCCCAAAAATTTAGAAAACATATTTGAGGGACCGTCGGATATTCCGATTCGAAATCACGTCGAGACTTGTAACTTTGCCGATATGAGCATTGGGGGTCTGATTCTCCTATCAGAATTAGTGTTGATATTCCTCCCACCATTATGGGAGAGGCAACTCCAATCAGCAAGGCTCTCATATCTGGTCCGTTAGGGGACACCAGGACACTTACATCCACATGCACTCCACAACACTGCATTGCACTTGTCACGTGCCCTTTAATGCTGAAATTTAACTCGTTTTCCTTACAGGACCCACGGGGAAAAAGAAATATATGTTCCATTCTTTGCAAAATACAACGCATCAGACTCAAAGGCCTCGATCGAGCTCATATCACCAGGGTAGCGGTCGTGAATACGACCTAGTTACCATTCCAATCGAGACTATCGTGATAAGGGTGATAGGGACCGTTATTCGCATGATTTTGCTTCCAAGCATCGATCCAAATCTAGGTCCCATCCTCCAAAAGGTCCAAACAGGCAGCCGGATCGGCGCGATGATATCCCCCGGTCGACATTTCACGAGGTCCACCCTCTACTTCAGTCCCTACACAACTGATTGTATCATCATATTCTGGACGATCTTCTGACCAAAGACATCACAGTGGTTCTGAGGCTCCTCAGCATAGGCCAGGCAAAGAGAGCGTCGTTACTCAAGTCGTTACCGAAGACCAACGGATTGATAATTCTGCTCGCATGGCCCAGCTTAGAAAAGAATTCCCAAATGTTTGCTTCGATGGGTTTATGTTTGCGCCCAACCTAAAGAGGGTTTCTGATAAGGTCCAGCAAATGACTGCTGATTGCGTGGTCGCTATTCATAAGCAGTACAATGAATGGATGAGAGCGGCAAAGAAGATCTCCAAAGTCTCCAGAGAGAGGCAAAGGAAATTGAAAAGCTGAACCGCCAAGAAGCTCAAAGCAAACGGATCATTTCCACTCTTAATGCTGAGTTAGACGCCTTAAGGAAATCTCAGGCTGAGGCCGAAAGAAGAGCCGAAGAAGCCACCAAAGCACTCGAAGCGGAGAAATCGAGAAACTTGATTGAGGTTAAGCAGTTGCACCATCGAAATCACTAGCTGGTGATCGAGAGAGATACCGCCCGAAGAAGTGCAGATGAATTAAAGACCAAGCTTAAGCATGAGATAAAAGAGAAAGACGAAGCGTAGAAAATTGGCCAGGAGGCTTGTGATGAACTAGTCACGGTTAGACTTGATAGGGATGAGTCGTTGAGAAGGCTAGAGATATTGATGCTCTCGTCAATAGAGAAGTAGAGGATCCAAAGAAACAAACCAGGACGGAGGTTATGGATGAGCTGGATCTGCTACTTATCTCTTATAACGCTAATGTCTTGAAGTTCGAAAATTTAGAATGGCTCCAGGGCGAATACTCTTAGCATCTTGCCCGCGCTTGGAAACAGATAGTTGAAGATGAGAAAAGAGACCTTGGGGCTGAAGAGATTGATCTGATGCAGCTGGAAAAAGAAGTCTCGAGAGGCGATGAACCCAGAATTTTGCATGAGGGCCTACTCCTGATCCAAAAGGAAACTGCCGCAGTTTCTCAACAAGAGATAAGCGAGGGTTCTGAATTCATGCGGCATGACGCTACGGCTGATCAAACTCTGGAGACTCAAGTTGTCCCTAGCTCCAATGTGGACTCCTCTGCCTACACTGGTTATAACCCATAGGAACCGCTACTTCATAAATTCACTGGCCTCTCTTTCATTCTAGAAGGAGCATCCAGCAGTACTCCGACTCACGTGGAAGTTCCAACTGAAGAGGGTATCTCCCTTTTTCAAAAAGTCGATGTATCTCCGATTTACATTTCTAACCCCTCTTGTTGTATTTCTTTAGCTTCGGATTTTCCTGCTATCGCTCCGCTCCCTCCCAGGGCTCTCAACCAGGACCGTAAATCCCCGCGACAGAGTCCGTAACTGTAACGACTTCAACAACAACTCATAACATTCCAGATGAGGAAGTTCTAGACTTTGATGAGCGCTTGACGGACGCTTTGTTGAAGGAAGGGGGTGATTTGAATCAGAGGACTCAAGTTGATGATGACATTGTTATTACCAAGGTTTCTAATTCCTCATCGAGTCCTTCCATGCATGAGATGGAGCATGAGGCAGATGTTCTTCTTGCATCAGAGATCAAACAAGAAAAGCTGGAAGTCATTCCTCCTCCCATATCTATAGTTCTGCTCGAGGAGACCATTTTTGCCCCCGTTCATATCTCTCCACCTGGGGACGTTGAGAGTTTCTCGACGGTGTCTTCTTCAAGCATCCCAGTTTCCACTCCTCGACCTGGAACTGCCCAGGGCACACCTGGTGGATCAACCCAGAGCACTCCACTCAAGGGTAAAGGAAGTGGTAGGAGGAGAGAGCTTGAGCGAGATTTCTCTTGCTTAAAAGAAGAAGAAACAGAAGTCGTCAAAGAAGAAGTAACTCTGGGTTTGCGCTTCTTTATAGCTTAAAACAACAGTAGTCTCCTTTTTTTTAGTTTGTTAGGCATAAACTTCTACTTAATTTCCAATTTAGTATGAACATAAAAGTTCTTTTGTTTTTGTTCAACTTTTGCGTAAATTTGTTTAAGTGTTCAAGCTATTACGCTTTCCATTCAATGCACTTGTAATTCGTTGCTCGTTGTTTAAGTTGTAATGTCATTTGGTCGCACGTCGCTCTGAGCGTCGACTCAATAATTCAATCTCAAGGCCTCCTCTCGATCGTGGCCCTAAGTCGTTTGAAATTCAAGGCGTTAGCCACGGTGCTACGCCGTCGTGTTCATAGGTTAAGCGATTATACTCCCGCCATCGGCCTTAGGTTTGGCAGAGTTAGCTTGTGGACGATCGGATCCCATCCATAATGAGTTTATAATCCTCCTGTCAGATTCAGGTTAGAGTTAGAGAATTAATGGTCCAGTCGCACTCATTCATATGTTTATACTATTATCCACACTCTAGAGGTCGGAGTCAGTTAATGGGCAGTCTATCACGCACGTTTGATACTTATACTTCGACCTATCGGATCGTAGACGGGAGTTAATGGGTGAATGATCGAGTCACGTTCACTTTGTTTAATTCAATTATGGAACCAAGAACTTGGCTAGCGCCAAACTATGGATACTTGTTAGTTTATATTAAACGTATGTAAATGCAAGTTGGTCGCATATCACAACTATTATATCATGCACAAACAGTTCATAGATGTGGAAGAAATCTCAAATTCTATTGCCAACTGAAAAGAAGCGTCAAAATCTGTCTTATTACATGGTTTGAGTCGAAATGCAAAAGCAAATTCTAAATGAAATACAACTGAATGAAACAAAACTAAGTGAAATAGCGTCATAAATATTCATTATTCTATACTCTAGGAAGTGTGATGCCATCGATAGTCGCTAGCTTGAATATTCCATCTCCAAGCATCCGATTGATGACATACGATCCTTCCCATCTTGGACACATATTTGCGGGGCTAGGAAAGATCCGTTTCAGGACAAGATCGCCAATTTCAAAGGTCCTAGTTCGGACTTTAGTATTGTAGTATCGGGCATCTCGATGTCGATATGCAGCTGCCCTCAAATCAGCCTCTTCGCACTTCTCATCGACCATGTCTAGAGATTCCAAAAGGAGATCTCGGTTAGTTCTGGGGTCGTAGAAAGTCACTCGATGAGAAGGAACTTCAAGTTCTACAGGAATCACGGCTTTAGAGCCGTATGCAAGGGGAAATGGAGTTGGCCAGTTGCGAACTTGTGGGTGGTTCGGTATGCCCATAATGCTAACAGGGGTTCATCGATCCACTTGCCTCCAACCTTCTCCAAATGCTTCTTCAGAATGGACTTTATGATTTTATTAACAGCTTCGACCTATCCATTAGCTTGAGGGTGAGCAACTACCGTAAATCTTTTCTCAATGTGATGCCGGCGGCAGAAGTTTTTAAATTCAGAACTGTCGAATTGGGCCCCATTATTAGTCATGATTGTCCGGGGGAGACCAAAACGACATATGATGTTTCGAATAAAAAAGTTGATTACTTTCTTCGTTGTGTTCATGGCCAAAGGTTCAACATCAGCCCATTTAGTGAAGTAATCGATTGTTACGATGGCATGCTTCGTACCACCTTTAGAAATTAGCAAGGAGCCGACGATGTTAATGCCCTAAGTGGCAAACGGTCATGGACTAACCATTTGAGTACTTTTCATCGGTGGGGCTCTCAGAATTTTTGCAAACATCTGACACATATCGCATTGCCTAGCATAATCAGTTGCGCCTCGATTGACAGTTGGCCAGTAATACCCGTAGCGGAGTATTTTCTTAGCTAGGATTTGCCCCACAATGTGATCACCGCATTCTCCTTCATGGACTTCTCGTAATACTCACTTGATTTCATTGTGGATGATACACCGAAGTAAGGGTACGGAGAAACCCTTTCTTAACATAATTCCTTCTTGGATGATGTAGCGTAAAGCTTTGCGGAGGATCTGTCATCTTTCATTCCTTCATTTGAGAAGGATTCCTCGTTGTAGATACTCTTTGATAAGAGTCATCCACGACTCCTTTTCCGGCTCCATTTCTAAGAACCAGTCAATCGCCATCTGGTCAATGCTTAGAGCATTAAGTACTTCAACTGAGACCAAGTCCATTAGCTGTGCATCCCAAGAACTGGCCATCTTGGCCAGCAAGTCGGCTCTCTCATTCTGTTCTATAGGGATGTGTGTAATGGTGTAGTACTCGAAGTCGGTTAATAGCTCTTGGACCGGACCGAGATAAGGAGCAAGTCGATGTCTCTTGACCTGATAATCTCCCCTGGCTTGGCAGACTACTTGCTGGGAATCACAAAAGATTTGTAAAGTTTTCACTCCCAGTTCTCTGGAAAGTTTAAGCCCGACAATGAAGGCTTCATACTCGGCTTCGTTATTCGTTGTAGGAAAATCAAGTTTCAAGGCATATCAGATCGATCGTTCCCCAGAAGTCACTAACACGACTCTGGCGCCAAAACACAGATTATTGAATGCCCTATCCCTTTACATTTTCCATCAGACGATCGGTTCTCCACTGCTCTCCAAAGAGTTGTCTCGCGCAGTGAATTTAGCTATGAAGTCCGCCAATGTCTGTCCCTGGATAGCTCTTCGAGGGAGATAAGTGATATCGAATTGGCTCAATTCGATGTTCCACTTGAGCAACCTTCCAAACATCTCAGGTCGTTATAGGACTTGTCGTAACGACTGATCAGTGTAGACGTTGATGGGGTGAGCCTGGAAGTAAGGATGGAATTTTTGCGACGCGACCAACAGGCGGTACACGAGCTTTTCGAGCTTCGGGTAGTTTCTCTCAGCATTTGTTAATCGCTTGCTAACATAATATACTGGCCTCTGGATCCAATTCTCTTCGCGCAATAGTGCGACACTTATGGTGTGTACCGACACCGCTAGTAGATGTATAAGTCTTCATGATCCAGCGGCTTGGATAAAATGGGAGGTCTCTCTAAGTGACCTACCAGAGCTTGAAACACGTCAATGCAGTTCTGCATCCATTCAAAGTTCCTCTTTCCTCTCCTAATTAAATCGAAGAAGGGAATGCACTTGTCGGTGGCCCTGGATATGAATCTGCTTAAGGCGGCGACCTTCCCATTGAGGCTTTGTCCTGCTTAATCATTTTTGGCGCTTGGATGTTTCGAATTGCTTGAATCTTTTCGGGATTTGCCTCGATTTCGCGAGAGTTAACGATGAAACCCAGAAATTTCCTTGATGCAACGCCGAAAGAGCATTTCAAGTGATTGAATTTCATTCCATATTTTCGGAGAACACTGAACATCTCCGCCAAATCATCGATGTGGTCATTTGATCATCGTGACTTCACGAGTATATCATCAACATATACTTCCATCGATCGTCTGGTCTGGTCTTCGAACATCCAGTTGACCAGTCTCTGGTAGGTAGCTCCAGCATTCTTTACCCCGAACGGCATCACAACATAGCAATGCAATCCCAAATCGATAATGAAACTAGTGTGCTCCTGGTCGGGGACGTGCATCGGGATTTAATTGTATCCGGAGTACGCATCCATAAATGAAAGTAATTCATGTCCAGCGGTTGAATGGTCTACCCTTGGAAGTGGAAAATTATCCTTCGGGCATGCCTTGTTCAGATCTGAGTAGTCAACATATGTCCGCCACTTCTCATTTTCTTTTCTCACAAGAACAGGATTATATACCCATTTCGGGTAGAGGGCGTCGCGGATAAACCCGTTGCTTTTGAGCCTATCCACCTCCTCTTTAAGTGCGGTAAATCTCTCCGGATCCATGCCGCGTTGTTCTTGTTTCACCGAGACATGCCTCGAGTAGATATTCAATGCAGGGCTCGCAATGGTCGGCAAAATCTCACACATGTCAGAATGGGTCCAAACGAACACATCAAGATTCGCTCGAAAAAAACTAGCTAACTCTTTCATCATCACTGGGCTAAACTGTGATCCGATCTTCAGGACCCGTGAGAGGTCGTCGTGACTAACCATGACATCGATTGTCAGCTCAGCGGGTGAAGCCTTGGATTCTTTGAGCTCCTCTTCTTCGTCTCTCGGATCTATATCTTCATAGAACCGACTATGGTGCCCGAGCCAAGGCCCGGATGCTGGTTGCTAAGCCTCGTTGGTTTTTATGCGGAGAGATTTCTTCACACCTTTTCCCTTCTTTCGTTGAGCATCCTTCAACTCGGCCACATAACAGGCACATCCAATCGTATGGTCTCCATGAACACTCCCACACCGTTGTCTATTGGGAATTTTAGTATCATTCACCAAGGGCAAGAGCTGCCCTGAATTCAGCAAGGGCTGGTCGACCTAAAAAGGCATTGTATGGAGAGTCCACATCTAACACAACAAATGGCAGCATCCGCACTCTCCTACGGTTGTCGTCCCCTAACTCTACCGATAGCTCTACATAGCCTACCGCTTCAGTAGCGACACCGTTAAAGCTTAGGATGCGGGCTTTGCACCAGGTCTTTGGCTTTTATTCTCATCTGGTCGTAAGCCCTCTTGAAAATAATGTTTACAGGAATGCCACAATCAATCAAAATCTTTCTCACTAAGGCGGGGTCGATCATGGCCGAGATCACCATCGGGTCGATCGCAGGGGCCTCTACCTTATCTGCGTCTCTACTTCGGAATACTATGCCATCCGCCATAGTACGTTGTTGCTTGGCCGGAGCACCGTCCTCCATGTTTGAACATCATTCAAAAAATTAACATGCCTAACCGCGTTTGCATAATGCTTCATTTCATGCTAGCTTTTGTCGGCTGGATCCGGGCCTCCAACAATGGTATTAATAACCAGTCTTCCTCCGATCCGCCTAGGTTCCTCAGCACTTGGCGAAGCTTGCCCTCGATTAAGGTCGGATGTTCCATGCCCGCTATCCTGCGGGGTTTTAACAAACTGTTGCAATTTTCTCTCACGAATTAATTTCTCAGTGATATCATGCAAGTGACGGCACTCGTCCATATTATGACCATAGGTTTCATGGAACCTACAGTACTTCCCTGTCTACTTCTGCTTCTCCGTCAACTCTTTTGGAGGCAGTTTTTGGTACTGTAGGGTATTACAGATCGATAGATAGATGTTCTCTAACAACGTGTTCAAAGGCGTGTGTGTCGTACGTAGGGATCCTTGGCTTCCCTCTCCTAAAATCCCATCTTCGGTTGTGGTTTATGTCGCCGTCTTATTTCTGCTCATTCGGTTTATTGTGAACATTAATTAGAACTTTCCCAGAACTATCACTAGACTGTTTTACTGCTACATTATTTTGTACTCCCTCGGCACTTGGGCTTGCAACATCCCTCTTTCTAGTTCGCTTAGCTTCCTCCTTTCTCAGAAACTAAGCCGTTTATGAAAAGAAAAAGGTTTGTTGTGGAAGGAGGTTTTCCTGCCAACCAATCACCAAATTTGGAATCGGGGTCGACTCCCCTAGTCAGTGTCATGAGCATTGCATCATCATTCGGATTACTGAGTTCTGTAACAACTATATTGAACCTTTCTAGGTAATCTTTAAGTGTCTCCCCCGATGCATGAACCAAGTTGGAGAGGGATATAACATCTTTGGGGCGAGGCACATGCATGCGGAACAGCTCCAAAAACTTTGTTGCTAACGCATCAAATGAAGAAATAGACTGCGGTGGTAACTTAGTGAACCACATGGTCGCAACTCCCTCTAGAAAAATAGGGAAACATCTGCACTTGACTACATCAGGGGCTCCAATGGAGTCCATAAGTCATTCGTACCTCATAAGATGCTGTCTAGGGTCAGTTTTTCCCCTGTAAACAGGCATCGAAGGCGTATTAAACCTCCACGGGTACTTCGCATGTAGAATGTTATCGGTGAACAGAGTATGGCTCTTGGATAGTCCCCAATCATCATTGGTTAACCCCTGACTTCCTTTCACAAGCTGTCTCACCATGGCTGTTAAGTCCGGTGTTTGAAGAGTCGGTGCCAAGTGGTGGTCGTGTTCCATCTCACGTAAATGTCCCGGTCCATGTCTACAGGCAGTACCACGTTGCCTTGACTCCTCTTGCTCCCGATCCATCTCTTGAGCAGCGGTCCTACCATCATCTCTCAGCCGTGCATCAACTACATTTACCTAAGCTCCAGCACCCTGATCAATTGCAGCATCTCCAAAGAGCGCCCCTCCAACTGATTGGTGATTCCCTCCACGCTGGGCCGATCGGTGCCGATCGTTGATAGTGGGCCGCTTGGTTCTGTCCTGATGTTCCAGTGTTGTACGCGTCAGTTTTCCGACACCTACTCCGGTGATAATCGTTAGATGAAGAGGAATTCTCCGATCTTGAGTACGGAATAGGCTCCCTCCTTGTCTTGCCACGCTGATTTTTCAACTGGTTCATCAAGTCAATATTGGTCTCGATCTACTGGTTAAGTTGCTAACGGCTGTCAATCAGTTCCTTCATCAAGTTTTGGAAATCAGCTACAGTGATAAATTCACCCAAATTCTGAGTTTCTGTAGCTACTAGCTAAACATTTTGATCAACTTGTTGAAGACTAGCTTCTTCATTTCCTTCAACAACACGAGATGTAGACTTAGTTCCTTTGACCATGGCTATTAGTTTCTTTTAGATCTCCTTCGAATCTGAGTTAAAACAGAAACTTGTTGGTAGAAAACTGGATCTATCTCGCGAATATGAAAATCCACAAGTAGATGATGAGATCCAATCAAGCTAAGAATTCGTTCTCAGTGAAAGCGACAAAATGTTTACGTCAAAATTGATCACAAACACCTAATAGAGTTTTGTAGAGAAATAAATAAAGAAATCTATATGAAAATAGAGGAAACAGACAATTAACCAACATGAAATAAGCAAAAACAAAAACAAAAACGCAACGATTTATAGTGATTCGGCGTTAATTGCCTATGTCCACTTTGATGAAATTGCTTTATTAATGACTTTGAATTCCGAGTACAATAGGGATCGGATCGAAATCCGTGAATACAATGAGTACAAAGCCATTAACAGCGTCCAGATCCTTCAAATGAACCATGAAGCCTGTATTTTTAGGGGGGACAACCGAATGTTTAATTGTGTTAGAAAATTGATTTTGTCAATATCAATTGTGTCATGGAACGTCTCAAACTTCCTTCATTCCTGAACCATGTGATAGTTGATTACAAAAGAATACTGTATGAAGGGGCTTGTAGAAATTGACACTAGAAATTGACACATGTATGCAATACCAATATATTTCAAAATTAACTTATATTTTACCAATTATTGATGCATTTGGACTTGTGCAGAATCAGAACTTTTGTTGTATAAACTTTATATGTAAGCATCGAAGCCTATTTAACTACAGCAATATCTTATACTTCAACTCGGAATACTTTGTTGATAGGTGACAAAACAACAGGCAACTTGTTATTCATCTTCGGTGTAGGAAACTATGAGATTATATAATCTTCCTATGCTTTCCAACTTACAACCAAAACATGAAACGTAAGCAGTAGGAAACATTCTTGCACACAATATTTTATTTGCTTTTTATAAATTATATATACAACAATAGAGTATGTTCGATGATGTACAGTTGACTACCAAGTTAAAAAGTTAAAGAGTTAAAGTTTGTGCCATGTGCACTTTCTTTCTTTTTTTTGATATATTCAAATATATGTTTAGTCACGTTAGGTATGGTAGGAACTCCATGCCTGGAACTGATGACAAAATGATGGAGAAAAATGGCAATTTCTAATGTGGAGAAATCCATTCCTGGACAGAGACTATGCCCACCACATGCAGCGTAGGCACTGTTCTTGTTAATTTCTCTCCTCTGCTTCATACAAAACAAATACAGTATTATTACTGTTCTATTTTGCTGTAAAATTTCAAAAAAGTTCTATTCTGGTTTTGAGTTCAAGGATTTGGATACGGATTTTTTTGATATTTTATAAAGCAAAGCAGCTACATATAAGAGGTTTTCTAACACAACTACTAACTCACTTGCCATCTGTTTTCTTTTGATATTTTGTTTTAGAATTGCTTTAGATACAATGCGACTGCATATGGATATCGCAGTAAGTGGATGACACTTATCAACTAAGCACAGGCTTGATTTTACCAGTTGCAGCTAAGCGCTTCAACTCAGTTTTTTTTAACGCATCTCATTTTTGCAACTGAGCACACAACGCTCAAAAAATACTTGACTGCCGATGACTCTTTGAATAAAATTAGTGGTAGTAGAGATGACGGCACTTGTTGTGTAAATATATTTCTAATTCTAATACTGGCATAATAACCCCACCAAACACATGAAGGTTTCATGTTTAGGTTATCATCCTAGAACAGGTAAAAAAATACTAATTTATAGCTTCCAATATGTTGAAAAAAAATACTCAAATGTTATATAACTTTAAATGGAGTTAGTGGTTTTAACCAAGCTTAATATCAAAACAAAATGTGATTTCTTTAGCATTTAAAAAAACTAGAAGTACGAAAAAAAGAGCAATCAAGACGTACCTCTAAAATGAGTAGAAAATCAAGGCTTTATCCAAGTGTGCTAGGAAAATTCAAGTTGCTGACTTCATCCACTTGCATTCTGCAATATAAACCTCAAATTAATTTAGTTTAACTTGATTAAAAGATGCTCCATATCCAATATAGCTTAGTTGGCAATGCAATTGAATTACACACCAAAAATATTTTGATTGCGTGAATGAGAAAATTGCAAGGCAAGATATATAATGAATAGAAACAACTACATATTCTAAACAGTATCAAAACTTCAGTTACCAGCATCAAGCTAGCTGTGGTTCTGAAATTTTTAAATATCCCATAATATGTAAAATATTGTGCAAGAATACTTACAAAAGAAATTTTATTTTGGAAAAAAAAAATCAAACAAAAAGCTACTTATACAAATTTTTATGCTAATACAAAAAAAATTGAAACTTCACAAATTGTATATTTATGTACAAAGATAAGATTGGTGAACTTCTAAATTTCACCATCTCAATTGAAATACCATATAGAAATCATGTTAAACTTGTGAATGTCTGTTACAAAAAAAGCTATTTTCTTACATTTATTTATTTATGACCTTTGGTAATAACGCAAAATGGAGCTTCCTGGGTTTGCCCAGATTGCAACATTTCTGGCAAGAAACAAGGAACTCATGATGGTTCATATATTATCATTAGCTTGTTAATAACCAAAGATGGTATTCTCATATGCATGAGTTTTATTATCCTTATAATCACCACTGCAGTTACAAAAATATGCATAGCTTAAAATTTATGTACTGTGACCAATATTTAAAAATAAAATAAAAGGATGCTTACTCTTTTACTTTGTATATATGTTGCTTATTATTTGTAGCACTATAATATTATCCATTTGAATCAGGATTACGTATCCATTCAAGCAAACAAAATGTTGAAAAAACTTGAAAATATCTTCTTAAATGCATTAGTTTTCACGACAAGCTCTTCAGTCATCGTTGTAGAATTGCAAAGTTCAGTCCAAGGTATGAGGTATCGTTCGAAACGCCGAAATCTCGGCTATCTCGTATCGTTCTCGGCGAAGGGCGAAACGTTTCGCCATCGCATGTCTAAAAATTCGCGCAACAGAAATAGCGAAAGCAAGTACGGGTTGAAGAAGAAAAGGCGAAAGCAAAATCAAAAGCACACACGAGATCGAAAAACAAAAGCAATCACGATCAACAACAGAAATAACATGAGCATACAGTGAAGATTCGATTCGATTTTGTGTGTATAAATATAGTCGAAATCGAGCAAGAAAAATTAAAAACATTACCTAATTCTCTTCACTGTCCACTGTCGTAGGCGGCGACGGCGAAGGCAAAGCAAGGGCAAAGGCGCGGCGAAGTCGAGGAGAAGGCACGGCGAAGTCGACGAGAGGCGAGGAGCTTGACGAAGTCGATCGAATCGAAGACGCAGGTAATTCTTTTGAGTTTTTCCAATCGCGATTTTTTTTTATCTGGGTTGAATTAAAATAGCGTGAATAACAAAGAGTTGCCGTGAATAACAAATGGAGAGGGTGGGCTTTTGGGCTGTGACTTGTCAATATTTTTACACATATTATCAAGCCCAATAAGTCATTTCGCTATTGTTCAGTTCGCTATTGTAATTTCGCGAATATTATTCAGTTCGCTATTGTAATTTTGCTTCCTAAAAATGTTGTATGTAACATTATTATTTTATTGTAGTAGTGTTGTATGTAACATTATTATTTTATTGTATGTTATATTTCTATATGAATTTGAATTGTTTATCCGTTACGTTTTCATTAAAAATACAAAAATCCAATATCAAAACCGAAACCGAAACAAGCGAAATGACCGAAACTGGCCGAAACCAACAAAATTTCAAATGACCGAAACCGAGTTCTCGAACCTTGGTTCAGTCTTTACATCCCTTTTTGATTTTGAGGAATAATTATCATCAGATTGTTGGCACTTGCTAAATTAGTTAAACCATTATATGCACATGAACATATTGCATTGCTGCGTAAAAGCGTCCACTATGGATTAGATGATAAATTAGGTACATATTTATTTATTGTATAATTCTTTGCATAAAAACTTACATTATTACAATACTGTCAACTCTGTAGAGCAAAAAATTGGAGAAATTTAATTATCTGTCAGTATTTCTTTGACATGGTGCATTAATTGATTTTTCCACCAAATCCTTAATTAGTTGGTTTTAGATTTCTTCAGGACTATTCTTTTTTTGTGTGTCCTTCATATCTTCATCTCAATTCAACTTGGAATCAATGGCATCTTATAACTAAGAGATTAGATGCAACTAATTATAATGTAAACAAATATTTGATGTTTTGTTTTAGTGTTATAAGTTATAACATATGAAACTTGCTCTCTAAACATCAAAAATGTGTCAAATTTTGATAATCTGCTCTAATTAAAAATCAAAACAGACCTTATCAACATACTCATAAAATAACATGATAACATAGGGATAAATAAGAATACATGTGCGTGTATATGATATCAGGATATCCTTCCAGTAACTCTATGATAACAAGTGTTATATTTCAATGGTACAACACATATATTTCACACAGAAACAGGTTATCCGTCTAACGGTGAATAATAATCCTCAAAACAGCTTTACTAAATTATAATTGTGATACAAATGTGAATATCTCAGTGCAATCTCTGTTCTAAAGGATACTCATAAGGTTCGTGTGTCTTTTTCAACTCTGAATATCTCATCTTATCTCAGTTCTAAGTGAACAGTGTTTCAACCAACTACCCCTAATAGAGCTTGATTCAGCGTTCATCAATAGACTTTAGGTGTCATCTACATGAGTTATACAAATCCATTTGGTAAACTAAAGCATAATTACCAATCGCATAATTACCGATAGTATTACCAATAGTATTGATGCAAGAGAGTGGAGTGCGCGACGCGGGCGAGAAAAGCGAGAGGGCGGAGCGATTCACGCGAGATGGAGATTCACGCCGCAAGCAAATTTTATGGGACGACAGAATTAGGGCGAGCCAGAGAAGCATGCGAGCAGATTTTATGGAACGACGGAATTAGGGCGAGCCGGAGGAGTACGCGAGATGGAGGAGTGACGCGCGGAGGGGCGGAGCGACATAATTAGGGCAGATTTTATGGAACGGGCGTTGTGTTGATTAGGGTAACGTAGGAATGGCAATGGTGCGGGTTGGGGCGGGTTTCCTGTGCCCCAGACCCGCCTCGGGTTTTTTAAACCCCGCCCCGGACCCGCCCCGTAGATCCGGTGTAGGTTTGAAATTTTGCCCCGAACCCGAAACTCATACGGGTCAGGGTAGACCCGCCCCGCTCCGAGACCCGATGAGGTTTTTTTTATCGATTCAAAATTGTGTACCAATGTACATATATTTATATTTGTTGTTACTAAATGATACATTAAATACAAATAACAATGTATTTTCAATGATAAAGGAAGATAATAAAAATATGGTGTACCAAATAGTTCAAAAAAATATGCATATGTTATTGTATAATATCAATGATGCAGCTTAATACTATAAAATTTTATAGTTTATTGATTGGAACATTATAATATCCATGTCAGAATCACACACATAAATACATGTGTGTGTATTAACAAACCATCATTATAATACTAAACCGATTTTATGAGATCTCAGAAGTGCGGGTCGGGTTGGGGCGGGTCAGTCAAGCCCCGACCCGACCCTAGACCCGGAGCTCTCAAGAACGGGTCACGGGTCTACCCGCCCCAATGACCCAATGGGGCGGGTCTAGGCGGGCCAAAACAGGGGCGGGTCAACCGGGTTTGGACCCTAGACCCGCCCCATTGCCATCCCTAGGGTAACGTAGTGTTGGAGGTGTGCCCGGACCCGGACCGAACATAATGATGTGGCAGAAGACATTCAAACTGCCACGGATCGCATAAGCTTTAAATTCGGATAGCGTTCGTACGAACCGAACAATGTTCGGACAATACAAAAATCGAATGTTTTTTAACAGACATTTTTTCGTACATTAATTTTTGTTTTAATTCGTGTCTTAAATGAAATCGTACGGCCACGGATCAGACGCCTTATAGCCTCATACCGAGTCGAACGTTGGACAATCTTATAAAATTTATAATCCTATGTAGTGTAGCCTATCTATTTTAATAGTAAAGCATAAAAATTTGAAGTTCTCTCATTAATTCTAGGATTTAACTCTATTCTGCTTAATTCTCTCAAAGTCTCAATGTTTTATTTTTAAAATCCTATGATTACCATTTTGCAATTTTTTTTATTAAACTTCTCACACTATTTTAAGTTCAAATGGCTACTTTTTAAAAAAAATCTACTATTATCTACAAATCTTTCACAATTCTCTATCAAAATTTTACATTAAATTCCTCATGTTTAAATTAATTACGTAATCCAAATTTTAAACAGATTGTTAAACTTAATCAACTAATATTTATTAATAAATCTAAAAGATGAAAGCTTCAATATTTATACAACATGCATGTCAACAAATTGGTTGAAAATCATTTATATATATATATCACATAACATAAATTATATACGTTTATTTTATAATTTATCTAATAAATGAATTTAACATACATTGCATTGTAAAATTCTATTAACTTCAAATACCTAAATTTTAATATTTTTACAATTACGTTGAAATCCTTTTCAATTATCTTCTAATATTTTATATTTAAGTCCATATATTTAACTAATTGCATAATCGTAAATTTAAACTATTTAAATATATAAGTATGATTAACTAATATTCATTAATCCATGTAATAAACCCTAAAAATACGAGGATTTCAATATATACAATATTTATATATATTGGAAAAATGATAAAACTATTTATTCTTTATTCAAATATATAAAGATATTTAAATCACATAACATAATATGTATACATAAATAATAATAACTCTTTTAATTTCTAGTTATTTATCTCAAAAAATTATGGTACATTACATAACATAATTTCATTTTGAACAGCATATAAAAGATAAATTTATATTTTACAACATTATAATGTGAACGCACAAATTACACCATATTAGATTATATAAGCATTCTCACTTTCAACATGTTATCAAACCATACCCAACTCATAACTCAACTAAATGCTACGTAGCATTATTTTGCAATCATCATGACCCTCTTACAATAGTATGAAATGTATGGTTAATTACAATGATAAAATTGTTTTAAAACGAAAACTAAATACGGATAAAAGTTCACATGTAGATAAGTTGGCCAGAAGACCAATGCTCTTCTCAATTACAAATACGCATAAAGCACTTTCAATTTTCTTCAGTTTTTTTACATTTAACTCCTTATATTTAATTAGTTATGTTGACCATTAATTCAAATTATTTATTGTTCGTTAGTCCATTTATAATCCTTTAAAAAAGTTGACAATTCAACACACACACACACAATAATCATATAATAAAATGGTATAGTTAGTAATTCGCTCATACATATAAAAATATACATCACATAACATAAATTATTTTTGCATCAAGAAAAAACATAAATTATTCACATATACAATATTAACAATTTTAATTTATATTTTTTTGAGTTAGGACATTAATTTTTACAGAGATATATAGTTAGCGGGGATTGAACCCCCAACCTTATATTCGAATATCGCGTGTCATTTTAATTTATGATTAATATATCACGATAAATTTATCATATATTGCATGATAAAATATATTTTAGAAATAATTAAAATATAAATACTATTGTTTAACAACATTACCATGTGCAACGCACGGGTTACACACTAGTATGTAATTTAAAGTAGAAGAATTTAAAGCTCTCTTATTAATTCTAGAAATTTTCTCCTTTATCTTTAATTCGCTCTATATATTGTATTTTCGCATCCTCATAATTTATTGTTATTATAATTATTACAATGTTTCTACTGGTTCTCTTTTCCATCGTTAAAATTTAGTACTAATTTTCACAATTATTTAGATATTTCTTCCAAAAAAATTCCTGTTATTTTACATTTAAGTCTGTATATATTAAATTTAGTTAGATGATCTTAAATTTAAGTTTTTTAAATAAATGCAATTAACGAATATTCATTAATTGATCTAATAAATTTTAAAAAAGTACAATTCAATATGTGCACCGCATTCATATTGAAAAAAATGGTAAAACTAATTTTTCATTCAAGTTTAGATAGTTCTATATTTCCACAATTATATACAAACTATTACAATATTCTACTAATATTCACTCCTATCATTTTGCATTTAAATGCCACCATTCAATAATTTTTACAATTATTTACGGATTTCTCCTAAGTTTTCTTATATTATTTTACATTCAAATCCATATATTTGAATTTATTAATTGACCTTGAATTTAATTTATTTTAACTAAATCCAATTAACAAATATTTATTAATTGATCTAATAAATCATAAAAAATTATAATTTAATGCGTATACCGCATTTGAATTGACATAAATGGTAAAACTATATTTTCCTTCAAGTCCATATAATTTAATATTTTCATAAACATATACAAAATTATCTTTGATAATTTACATTTTTCTATATTTAAGTTCATAAAATTTCTTTCTTTCTAAATATATATTTTTTTTCCAAAGTTGGTATTTCATTAAAAACGAATATATACAAAAAAATTATTCCAAAATTGGTACATCATTACAAACATATATAATGTTTTTCTTTCGTAAAATTGGTACGTCAAATGGACTCTTTATCATTATTAAATTATATTTTGTGAAGAATAACATTACAATTAATGATAAGTGATGAATATTTGTATTCTGTAATATTGAAAAGAAAAAAAAATTCAGTTGGTACGTTTTTGTACAAAAATTACATTTTAATTATTTATATTCGTAATCTGAGTTAATCAATGGACAAAAATTATACCATATTTTGATTGGAAATATTTTTCTTTCATATTTTATTGTCTTTTTTACATAAAATGTTAAATATTTTTTAAAAAGTTTTATTATAAAATAAAAATAGTAGGGTATGAAGCAATAGATTAAAAATCATTTTTTTACATAATTAAAATGACAATGTGATTTGTAAACTTTCAGGTCTTATTTTCACTTAATATTTCTTTTAGTAGTTAATCTAATATTTTTTATCACTCTGATAATATCATATAATTATTTTAATAAATATATGCTACAAGAATTATAAATGCATGCAAATGTATTGAGTCTTTGGTATTACTCTTCTATTTTTAGTATTTGTCGTCATCAAGTAATATTTGAAATTTAATGTATACATCATTTATCTTTTAGTCAAATGTATCAAAACCTAAATGTCGATTTAAGAATATATATGTACATGAATATTTATGAAATTTTATAAAAATATTAATTTCAAAATTTATTAAGAATACTTATTTTTAATTATTTGATTGACAGTGTGAATCCTAAAAAATAATAAATCGATATATCTCATTTTCATCAACAAAAATGATAATTTAATTTTTATTCAAATATAAAAATATGTGAATCTCATGACAAAAATGCACAGTTATAAATATAGTGATTTTAATTTATAACTCATTTATCCTAACAAAATTAATCGGATATTGCATAATAAATTATATTCTTCAAAAATAGTTATAATATTATTTTTCTATAACATACCATGTGCAACGCACAGGTTACACACTAGTTTGAGAATATAGCGTATGAAGGAGATTGAAAAATTTAGGTGTTTTTGCAATAGGTTGGAGTCGTTGCAAAATTGCCACGGCCCATAATCGTTGTCATTTATTTTCCAACGGCTAAAAACCATAGCAAAATTGCCACGGCTCGAGACCATGGTAAATTTTTAGCATTGGGGTGTGGCAAAATGGACAGTATAGTGTGGATCTCAATCATTAACAATACTAGAAGAAACTCCATGTAATCGAACTATCTCCCTCACGTATAGAGTCACCAATGACGTAGCAGTCTTCGCGCTCCTAACCGAAATAAAGTGAGAACATTTGGTTAGTCCGTCAATTACGACCCAAATACTCACATTCCCCCTCATACTCCTAGTTAGTCCATTAATGAAATCCACAGAAACACTCTACCACTTCTACTGTGGAATATTTAATGGTTGCAACAATCCTCTCAGCTTTTTTTACTCTGCTTTTACTCTTTGGCAAGTTATACACTTGAAAACATACTCTGCCACATTCCTCTTTATACTAGACCAATAAAAGACTCTCTTCATATCATGATACATTTTTCCGCACCGTATGGATGGTCATCCTAGAACGATGTGACTCAGCTAGTACTGCATCAATCAAATCCCTAATAAGAGGAACACATACTTTATCATCTCTTTGTAACCACCCATTGAGTAATGGTATAATGCCTGAAATGACTCGACTGCTCTCCTTTACCAAGCTTCTTGAAAATATCCAATAACTCTGTATCTTGCTTCTGACTTGACCCAATACAGTCCATGAGTGTAGGCTGCACATCTAAAGCTGCTAAAAGCACGGAGTGATGTATGAGGAAGGTCAAAAGTCGAATGTAGAAATGAATTACAAGTGCTCCTACTCCAAGAACATAGGACTCAACATTGCATGCTTCCTACTTAATGCATCAGCTACGACATTACCATTGCTTGGAGCATAGGAGATACCGAAATCATACGATGTCAAGAACTCCATCCACCTTTGTTGCCTTAAATTCAAATCCTTTTGGGAGAACAAATACTTTAGAGACTTATGATCTGTGAATAGCTCAAACCACTCTCCTAATAAATAATGTCTCCATGACTTGAGTGAAAAAATAATGGTTTCCAACTCAAGATCATGGATATGATAGTTTCTCTCGTGGACTTTCAATTATCGACTAGCATAGCTTATCACTCTTCCCTCTTGCATCAAAATCGCATCCAGTCCCATACCGCAAGCGTTGGTATACATTGTGAATGCCTTCGAACCATTAGCTAGTACCAAAATAGGTGCACTAATCAACGACTCCTTCAGCTTGATAAAAGCATCCTCACACTTTGAGTCCTATGAGAAAATCAAATTCTTCTTGGTAAGGCGAGTCGGAGGGGCGGAAATTTTAGTGAAATCCTTATTAAACTTCCTATAATAGCCTGCCAAACCAAAGAAACTCCTCACTTTCATGGCATTCTTCAGTATATGGCAATCCTGTACTGCAATAACTTTACTAGGATTGACTGCTATCCCGTGTTCAAAGACAACATGTCCTAAAAAATGAACCTACGCCAAAAGTGACATTTGAAAAACTTCGCCTTTAACTTATGCCCACGGAGAGTATTGAGCACTTCTCATCGCAATGGGGAAAAAGGCATCAAACGATGGATATGCTCCATTGTCTGATTGCATACATCTGTCGTTAAATCCTATGCCGTCACATTGCACATCAGACCACAAAGATGCCATGTCGTCTGATATGCACTAGCATGACCAAAAAAACCATATGTTATCTGATGTTATAGTATCATCTCTAGAAATTCTTATTAGACAACATATAAATATTAACTGATATGAATAATTGTTCACAAAATGAAATTCAAATATTGTATTTAAAAAAATATTTTACTTCAAATCAGATTCAAATACAATACAATTTTCACTATCACTCTACTTACATTTTCAAATACAACTTTCACTACCACTCTTATATATACAACATTTTTATACACTCTCATATACAACATCTCTTTTACTCACACTCGCATGAGTTTATTTTTTATGTTGACCTTGATTTGCTTGCTCCAGCTTGCATCTAGCCATCTCTTATACATGTCAAATAAAAAACGTAGTAAAATGTAAAAAGAAACAAACCTAAATTGTAAAAAATAAAATAAAATTTGAATATTAATATTGCCTCAATTTATGGGTTCGTTTTTCTTCATGTTTTAGACAGGGGCAAATATATATATGCATGGACAACTTATGATATGCATGGTGTATCACTGCGAATATCACAAGGCCGAGCCTCAATCCAATCTCACGGACAAGTGTGCATAAGGTCAGACCAAGCAGTATACATAAGGCATTCAGCATTACATAGTCACACATATATACATACATATGTATGCATGTGTATATGGTGCAGCGAACACAAATGAAAACCAGAATATGGTGCAGCTAACACAAGTGCAGCAAACATCACCAAAGGGACAGTTCAACAGAAGTGAAGATCAGAATATGGTGCAACGAACACAAGTGCATAAGCTCATATTACTAAACCAAAATGAAACAAAATGGAAATCAGATTCAGGCCAGAATATGAATTTAGACATGAAAAAAAATGCATGTACATGTATATCAGGTCAATACTAATGCAACAGCAAGCATGAAATGTGATTTAGATTGAACAAGGCAACAAGATGGAAATCAAATTCAGGCAGACACACATTGTATCAAGAGGGGATACACACAGCTGCAACCGATAAACATGTGCATCAAGAAACTAAGTGCATACATCATTTATATACTCAAAACAAGTTCAACTCAAAATGGTTCATAACCGAAAACAAGTTCAACTAAACCTCAAAATGGTTCAAGCTCAAGGCAACTCGAGTGTACATACAAGTATATACAAGTGTATACAAGTATATACAAGCATATACAAGTACATACAAGAACATATAAGTACTTCATTGGAACAAGATTTGCAATTGAACCATATCCGACTCATGTACAAAAGGCAGTTCACACACATATATATGTAGATATAAGAACATTCACACATATATACAGACATATGTATGTATGTATATACATGTAAGTTCACAAATGATATACAGATATATATACATATATATATAAACATACATACACATGAGTATGGATGAACCAAGACAGCATAACAAGAAATCACAGTGCAAAAGCAACATTCACAGATATATACATACATATGTATGTATGTATATACATGGAAGTCTAATATTACTTGATATGAACCATATCAAACTTATGTACAAGAGGCAATTCACACACACACACACACATATATATATATATATACAGATATAAGAACATTCACACATATATACATACATATGTATGTATATACATGGAAGTTCACACATGCACACACACACATATGTAGTGATATGCACATATAAGCATACAAACACATGAGTATGGATGAACCAAGATAGCATAAAAAGAAATCATAGTGCAAAAGCAACTGGAACATCATCACATAATAATAAGTCCGGGCAGTTCAAGTCTAGGCAGTTCAAGTTCGAGATCAAAGCGCAACCATGGGATTCGAGCCATCAAAGTGCCACAAATTATGTATATACATGTATGCACCGGTTTAGCAAGCATTCACTCATATATACATACATATAAGTATACATATTGAACAAGATAGAGCATACAATTTAGAAATTATCAAAAACTCAAAAAAAATCAGTTGGAAACAAAATCGGTCACAAACAAAACCAGTCAAACTTAACTTCCCAAAACATGGCAACATTTATATGATTCTCGTCACTAAACAAACAACAAAATGTCAAATAATACTCAGAGTTAAGGAAATCAACTAATACAGCAAACCGAAGTCAGGAAATCAACTAGAGTCAAATATTAGGAATCGAAGGATAAACAAGTCAAATTCCTATAAATATCCATTATAATCATCGGCAATAATTTATTAAGTTCAAAAAGGTAGTAATCCAAATCCAAATCATAAAAAACATACCAATTCTTAAATCAAAAGAACTCGACCAATTGAAACCCTAATTCCAGAAGATCGAACACAAGGCAAGATTAGGGTTCTTCCGATTGAAGGCAGCAGATCGATCGAAAAGGTGAGATTAGGGTTCTTTCGATTGAAACCCTAATTCTAGAAGATTTGGTTTGGTTTTGAGATTGAGAGAGTATGGGGAGAAGAAAACGGGATGAGGGGTTTAATCATTTATTTGACTTCGAAGAGCGAAAAATGGAATGAGAAAAATAGAATAGGGACATAATTAAAAGAACCGGCGGCCACAAAATAATTGAGAGGAAAACCAAAATATAGGTGGAGTCAAAACTAAATTTTTTTATAACTTCAATCAGACAACAAATAAAATGTTGTCTGCACGACAAGCATGAACATTGAGATTTCGGGGGTTATGTCAAACAACATATTATTTTTCCATATGTTGTGTAAAACAGTGGTAAATATTGAGATAACAGAAAGTCTACCTTATGTTGTGTGATCACCGTTATCTGATTCACTTTGTGGCATGGTGCATAAACACAGCCTATGCTCCTCCCTGCTTTTCGAATAGACCAATATGTCATCAATAAATACCACCATGAACTTATTAAGTAACCCTTTAAAAACTCGACTCATCAAATCAATAAAATAGACAGGTGCATTGGTTAGTCCAAAGGGCATGAATAACCACTAATAAAGTCCTTCGGGTGTGCAAAATGCAATTTTCTGAATACTATCTTCGACTATACGCAACCGATGGAACCCATTAGCCATGTTAAGCTGAGAGAACACATTCGCTTCAAATAATTGATCAAAGAGACCATTTATGCAGGGTAACGGGTAACAATTCTTCTTTGCCAGTTTATTTAGCTCATGGTAATCGACGCAAAAACTCAGAGAGTCATCTGCCTTGGTGGCAAAGATGACTGGTGCTCCCTATTCTGAAATACCCCTCCTAATGAAGCCCTTCTCTAATAGCTCATCCACTGCTTATTCAGCTCGCATCTTTCTTTAGAAGCCTTATGCCTCAAAGGTAAGGCAATAGGTCCGGTGTTCTCCTAGAGGTAAATTCGAAATTAGATATCACTCTAAGGTGGAAGACCGATAAAAATCGAAAAAGACATCTGCATATTCTCGAACTACTGGCACTAAAACTAACTCATCGTGTGATGGGTCTAAAGAATACAGGGAACTCAACATAACTAAACCTATGGAGCAACAATAAACCTCAAGACTACATCCACTACAAGTACCCAAAATGAACGACCTTCCTATTACAATCTAAGACTGCACCATACATGGTCATCCATTCCATACCAAAAAGCAAACCAAACTCGGAATATCCCACGATAAAAGCGTCACAATCAAACTCGACCCCAAATTATACAATTTCAAACCCTTACAAATCATGGATAAATGAGCCAATCCTCCAATAGCGTTTGATACAACTACTGGGTCAATAACCTTGCTGGTGTCTAAGTGCAACTCATCTACAATTCTACTTGAAATAAAAGAGTGTGATGCCCCAATGTCGAATAAGGTACGGACAGATAAATCAAATAAAGTTAACCCACATTTAATTGCGACCTTCTTCCCATTGTCCACTACTGGAGGCGTGCTTGAGCTGGAAACAACACCCAGTACGTAAGCTAAGACCACTTGGTTAGAGGTCTTCAATGCAGTCGAATACTCCCTCCTCATGTGTCCGAGTTGATTACACTTGTAGCATTTGATCTTTGAGATGTCCATCCTTCAATCCTCATGACATACCCCTTCCTACCGCATCTTCTGATTTTGATTTCCCACTTTTTAATCTTCCCTTAGGTCCCCACTCCACCTTTGCATTGATTCTGTCAGGGTGTGTTTCTTTCCATCTTCTAAGGCTCACTCCTTATCTCTTCTTTGGAAATAGTATTCAACAAAGCCATTTCCATAAAACCCTTGTAAGTCATCCCTATGGGAATGTAACTAAAAGCCAAATCCTAAAGAGGTTAATTCAATCCCATTGCAAACTTTAAAGCTTTTTTATGAGGGGTATTTATCAGTTCTAGTACAAAGTTAGCCAACTCATTGAGCCGATTTACATAGTCTCTTGTTGACATCTCCCCTTACTGCAACTGTATGAACTTCTACGGCTGTACTCCCTGCTCTGCTATGGAATGAAATCTCATCTCAAAACGCCTTTGAAACTCTCCCCACATTATATCTTCCTTATTCGTTTCTACCACTACGGTGTCCCACCAGTTTAGAGCCACTCCTTGTAAATGCCAGGAAGAAAGTTGTCACCTAACGGTTTCTCCAAGGTCTATCAATCAAAAAATTATCTCATAAGTACGAATCCATGCCTTCGAATCTACAAAAGATTCAGTCTCCACATATGACTTCCCTCCTAGACTTACAAAGTCCTCACACAGTTTGGAGAAATCAACAAGTGGATTGGTAGGAACTGCACCTGGCGCCTGCTTTGTAGTTCCCCTACTTGGGTTAAGCTCAGCTTGTCCTCTGGCTTGCAAATACCGATGAAACCATATCGAGACATTCACGGTCGAAATCTCAACTGCTTCACCTAGGGCTGTCAATGGATACCCGAAAAATCTAAAATCCGTCCATATCCGTATCCGAAAATACGAATATTATCCGATATCCGAAAAGCAGATGCGGATATCCGATATTCGAAAATAATTTCGGATGCGGATGCGGATATGAGTATATCCGTATCCGAAAAATATCTGTCTGATCCGAAACTAGGTATGTTTCTAATAATTATTATTTTAAGTAGACAACTAAATTAAATTTAAAAGTTATGGTGGATGGAAGAAGGAACAAATATTATCTATTGTTTTAGTTTATTTTGTTTATTAAAATTGTTGTAATAGCGTATGAACTTGTTTGACATTATGTATGTTGCTATTTTGTCATTTGAATTGTTGTAATATCATATGAACTTGTTTGACATTATGTGTGTTGCTATTTTGTCATTTGAAAAACTGATTAGTATTGTAGTTTGTGTGTATTGTTATTTGAGAAAGTGATTGTTTTAGTTGTGATGTTTTAGTTCAAAAATATTAGTATAATAAAAATCTTATTCAATTTTGGATGCGGATATTTCGGATATTTTCAAATACCCGGAAATATCCGCTTTTTATTTTTGGATGCGGATATTTTCGAATATCCGAAAATTATCCACGAATGCGGATACAGATGTTAATTCTCTGATATCCGTGGATACCAGATGCGGATTCGGATTTAAATTTTTGGATGCGGATGAGGATATAGCCATATCCGCATCCGTTTGCATCCGTTGACAGCCTTAGCTTCACCTGACCCGCATTTAGCTAGGTTACTCACTCTCTCTATCTGTAATTAGGAATTATTAGCAACCTTTCCACATATGGTATTAACAAGAACATGTGGTTGCATTAATTTACATTAAATTTTTGAAAAATCTTATATATATATATATGAAAACCATTTGAAAATCTTCTTTTCAAAATATTCAAGTACGTTCTCTCAATACATGCCTAACTCCTAAGGAATCTAAAACCTAGGCTTTGATACCAAATGTAATTACCCGCACCGCCCAACACACCGATCCAACGCTTAGGGTGACTTTGTGACTTGCGCCGTGACAAGAAGTTGAGCTATCAGTTTTTAAACATTATAGGACATGGCTATAAAATCTAAGACATTCTACACTTTGAAATGTCACAGCAGAAGGCTGTAAAAAATAAATGCAGAAAATAATCATTTTAGAAAATATCCAAGGAACACAATGTCATAATATATGTAGTCAAAGATCCAGTATTTACAAAATAACAGCATAAAGTTTGATAAGTACTAAATACAATAGATAGTTACATAGAGAATAATGAAGAATAATATGCAATGCCAATGCCAAGCTTACTTCTTCACGTAATAGATGTGGGCCAATCACCTATTGAATGATATGCAATGCCCATGCCAAGCCCTATCCTCTTGTGGTAGGGGAAAAAGGAAAGGAGTGGGTCAAACAAAAGTCTGGTGAATTACTTATATTACTAATACATGGTGATCACATGCAATTGACTTCATGTATAATCTACGTGACCTAGGATGTCCTACTTGTGTTCGTGAATTACTTACTAGGGTTGGTCACACTAACCTAAGGATTATGGTTCCAAATACATCTACACCTAAACATGTTATAGAGGTTTATACTTAGTGTAACGACCCATTTTTTTGACCCTCGAAAGTCGGCACTTAATACATCCATGATATTCGAATGCCGAGCATCCAAGTGTCGAAAAGGAAAACTGTTAGGATAAAAAAAACAGATAGGGAAAACAAAAACTCACAGCGAAACGAAAACATATAATATAACAAAGACAATAAAAGATATTGTTAGTATCTTAGATATTGGTTTTGATGATAACAACTATAGGACATTATATAAAATACAGATACTAATGTTTTATCAAGATATATATATAGTATATAGTGCAGGATATTATACAGTTATTGATTAAGAAGACTGTACAGTATCAAGATGCTGATATCAAGAGTAGATTCAAGATGCTGATGTAAAGTTTCAAGAGTTCAAGAATGAAGACTCATGAGTATTGAAGAGTTTAAGATTTTAAGATATTCCAGATAAGTTATAGAGTCATAGAATTTATGTTAAAACCTTGATAGCACTTTCCTGATCTCTTTTACCTTCTCTAATTTTGTTTTAAATTGTTTTTCAAAAATTCTATTTTTAAAATAATCTTTTCAAAATATTTCCAAAATGATTTTCAAATCTCTTATACTTATAAAGATATTATGTTAATGTTTTTAAGTTTATATATATATATATATTGAATTATTGTTTATACTTTCATATTTATAACTATATTGATTTTATATATATTATTTACATTATATTAAATACTCTTATTAAATCTTTCAAAATTATTTTATAAAGTTTTATTAAGTTTTAATATGATTAAAATATAACTATGTTTGCACAAAATTTCAAAATATTACAAAACTTAATATTTTCAAAACAATTTTTATTAAGTAATTTTTCAAAATACAAAAGGTTATGTCAACATATCCTCTGCAAGTATGTCGACATACTAGCCGTAAATTTCAAAATTCAAATTTTAAATGGAAGTGTCTTTTTGTCATTTCTCTTCGCGAATGAACATGACTGTTGTGTCCCTATATCAGACTTCCAAACGAATTTTCAATAACTACTTCTTATTTTTCTCCCCTCTTTTCACTTTCTTGATTTCTAAAGCATACTTTTATACTCTATGGTGTGCTTGGTATCCCTAAAATCCAAGTAGGTATGATTGTAGCCAGATTAAATCAATTGGGTGTGCTTAGTAGCCCATAAATCTAATGTGTGTACTTGTGGCCTGAAAATCAAGTGTCTCTACCAAGAGGATGGGATTCTGGAGGGTATGCCTTATAGCCTTGAAATCAAGATTGTATTTGCATTTACTAGTTGAAAAGAAATCTATACAGGGAATTGTGCAGGACCGGATGTAGGGTAACTACGAACCAGTATAAAATCATAGTGTGTTCTTTCCTTTTTACTTTTACTACATTTACTTTTATCTGTACTTTGATTTTGTGATTGTTTTTTTAATTGTTAATTCCATCATTCCAAGTAAAATCTTAAAGAATTTGAATAATATTAATATAATCCATTAAACACTATTCACCTCCCCTTTAGTGTTAATTTAGCCTTAAGATCCCTATTCCGCTGACTCACATTTGGTATCGGAGCATTGGATTTCAAAGTATTCATCATTTGATTTTTGAGAAGTTTAAATGGCTACCAACATTGGTAATAGCACTGTTAGTAACACTGTTAATACACTTGTTAGTAATTTATTTGTCGAAGGACAATCCACTTCTAGGCCTCCACTTTTTAATGGCAGCAATTACATATATTGGTCATGTAGAATGAAAATTTATTTACAGCCAATTGGTTTAGACATTTAGAATATCACATAAACTGAGTACACTGAACCCGAGACAAATTTTGCACAGTGGACTACTGACCAAAAAGCAGTTGCATAAAGTAACTCTAAAGCTATGCATATATTATTTGTTACTAGATAGAAATGAATTTAATAGAGTATCTATATGTAAGTCTGCATTTGAAATTTGGAGAACTTTACAAGTTACACATGAAGGGACAATTAAGGTCAAACTGACCAAAATTTCCATGTTAATAAACTAGTTTCAATTATTCAAAATGAGTCCAAATGAGTCCATATCTGACATGTATAGTAAATTCCAGGATATAGTACACTCACTTATTGCACTGGGTAAAAGTTTTTCTAAAGAGGATCAAGTTATAAAAATCCTCAATCCACTTACTCCTGAAGGGGATCAAAAGAGTCTTGCAATCGAAGAGGCTAATGACATTAGCACTCTTAAAATGAAGAGTTAATGGGCAACTTAATGTCTTTTGAAGCACAAATGCAAGGCAGGAGAGAAAGCAAAGCAATAGAGAAGAAATCTATAGCTTTTAATGCAATGATGGATAATCTGGATTCAAACAGCGATAAAGATTAAGAAATTGCTTTCATGACAAGGAATTTCAGAAAATTTCTAAAATATAGGAAGATGAACAATTTCAAAAGAAATGACAACAAAAATCCAGGAAGCGGAAGTGGAAACGAAAATGGCATTAGATGTTATAACTGCAATGACCCTGGTCATTTAAAACGAGACTATCCACATCTCGATAAACTGAAAACTACACCAAACACTAATTCATCTAGAAAAGGGAGAAGAGCCTATACTACAACATTAGACGACTCAGATACATCCTCAAATGATACTGAATCAGATACATAAATTGCTAACATGTGCTTCACAACAATACATAATTCAAAATAAAATGGTGAAATGGATCGGAAAAAGGTACGCATTTAATATATCAAAAGTTTTTTTTAAATTTCTTAAATGAATATTTCTTTTGGTTGCTTTGTTAGTTGTTAGGAATATCCTGTAGATTAATAATAATATTGGTTGAATATTGTATGATTACATTTTATATATTTTAATAATATAATAGTAATACAAAATATGTAAAATTATTTTTTCTGAAAATAGAATAACTGTAAATAGATCTATATAATAAAATAGGAAATAGTTAAACAAAAAATCATTTTTGAAAAATTCGACCTATATGTCGACATACCCCACGAGCATATGTCGACATATGTAGACGGAAATTCAAAATTTGATTTTCCGTCCACCTTTTCACCAACTCCTATGTTCTGAAAGGTTGCTTTTTGACCAGAGAATGTGTCCTTTGATTCTCTTTTTACTTGTTCTATCTTCTTCCATTCATTTCTCACTTTCATTTTCAAATTCAAAAATCATAAACTCTCTTATCTCTTCAAACTATTCTTCAATGGCATCCTCAAGCAATACTAAGGAAATCATGAGGTTTTCTAAGAAAATAAAAGAATATCTTTTCAATGATCAAGAAGCCATTCAAGCCTATATAGAGTATTTATCTTTCGGAAAAGTCTTTCCTGGAAGATTTGCTATTTTTGAAGATTTTCCTACTTATTATCTTTTCAATCTTTGTTTGCAAAATGAAATTCTTCGTTTGATCGATGTTTCTCAAAATGATTTTGTTTGTTATCCAAGTTAGTAAAGATGTTTTATGCAAATTTAAATGGAAAATTTTATGAGGTAGAGAAGGAGAAGTTTGGAGTAGTGTTAAAGGGACACAAATTGTTTTAAATTGTGAAGTTTTGGGTCAAATTCTTGGATGCAAATCTTTTGGAATGGACCTTTCACCTTTTCAAATTGATTTTCAAAATCGTGAAGTAATTCATGATATTTTCGAAAGTGATGATGATTTTGAATTCAAAAATAAAAACTTGCATCCAAAAGCAAGAATTTTAAGCCTTCTTTTGCAACAAAGTATCACTCCTAGAACAGGTAATTATAATAACCCGACTCAAAAAGTTTTCAAAGCACTTTTCGCAATTAATGGTCAATACAACATAAATTGGTATTAAGTCATTTTGGATGAACTTTTTCCCAAGAATCTTTCTAAACATGAAAACACACTATTTCTTGGTGTGCATCTTACTCAGGTTTTCAATTATTTTGGTGTTGACCTTAAAGGAGAGAAAACAATTCCTCGAAAAATATTTGACAAGGCCAACATTTCACTTATGCATATTGCATCCTTTTTCTAGCCTTATGAAATGCTTACGGAAAAGGAACAAAGGTTGGCTTAGAAAGAAGAGCATGAAATAAGAGAGAAGGAGGAGGAGGAGGAAGAGGAATAAGATGAAATGGAAGTCGAGGAGGAAGAAAAAGAAGAGGAGGAGGATACTTCTTTGAAAAGTATGAATATGCCACCAAATCCATTCAACAAAAGTCTTCTCAAAAATAAGGGAAGATTATCCATACCCAAAGGAAGCTTAAGAAATCATTTTCAAAGAAATTTACTTCAATTTCCAACAAAATGGATAAATTCTTTGGAAAGATCATCTACAAGCTTGGTGGTTCTTCATCATCTTCATCCGTATCTTTCTAGTTGTTTAAAACTATCTTTTATTTGGATTTTCTAGTTTTAGTTTATGTTGAATCTTATGTATCTTTTCATTTCTCTGTATTCTATCTCTATCTAAGTATTAATGAAAATTTATTTTCTTGTTGTTATACATTATTTATCATCTCTGAAAAACATAACAGTATAATAGTATGAGCTAAATACATTAGAATATCAAAACAAAGTTGTTTTGAAAATTTCTACATATATGTTAACATACCCTAGGTATGTATATCGACATACAATGGTAACTTTTCAAAAAAAATTAATTTTGAAAATTGAATGGATAACAAATGTATATTCATTTCCAACGAATTTCTACCCTTTTAAATATTTAAGACCAGAGATTCATTATTTTCTACTCTCTTTCTTCATCCTTTGCATTCCTAAACTCTAAAACCAAAATGATGGCTTCTTCTTCCAAAAACTAACCGAAAATCTCGAACAAACTCTTGAATCATTTAAGAACATTCTTACTTTCATCCTAAGAAACCAGAGACACTTAAAATTGAGTCAAACGCAGATAATCAAGGAGCAAGAAAGGCATTTCGATGCAATTCGGTGGATGATTTCTGCCTTGAACAAAGAAGAACCAACCACCAATCCAGAGTGTACCATCAACAAGGATGATGAAGTTTGGGATGCTATCAAAGAAGATCCAATCTTTGGCACTGATGGATGGGTTGAAGTTCCTCGAAATGTCTAGTTTAAATAGGTTTGATTGTGTATAAATAATAATACTTGGTTTGGTTTGGATTTGATTGGTTTTGATTTGTGTGAATTTGTTTGAATGCTGTGTGACATAAACTTTGTTTGATTAGATGAATATTTGGATTGACTATTTCATAATTATCTAATTTTACATATCACTTATCGTTTTTATATAATCTTTCCCATCATTATTATATATGATTCTTATACATATTGATTTATATTTTATTTAGGGAAGTTAGAGTTGGGATTATAGTAAGAGTTAGTGTTAGAATTATAATTTTAGGAGGTTATTTTTTTGTTGATGACAAAGGGGGAGAAATATATAAAATCTAGGCATAGATTAAGGAGGCGTTTTGTAACTCGAGGGAGTTATACTATATTATATATACAGAATGGTAATCATCAAAAAGAGGGAGATTGTTAGTACCTTAGATATTGGTTTTGATGATAACAAATATATGACATTATATAAAATATAGATACTTATGTTTTACCAAGATATATATAGTATATAGTGTAGGATATAAGACAAGCATTGATTAACAAGACTATACAGTATCAAGATGCTGATATCAAAAGTAGATTCAGGATGCTAATGTAAAGTTTCAAGAGTTCAAGAATGAAGACTCATGAGTATTGAAGAGTTCAATATCTCAAGATATTCCAAATAAGTTGTAGAGTCATAGAATTTATGTTAAAACCTTGATTGCACTTTCCTGACCTCTCTTACCTTCTCTAATTTTGTTTTAAATTATTTTTCAAAAATTCTATTTTTAAAATATTCTTTTCAAAATATTTGCTAAATGATTTACAAATCTCTTGTACTTATAAAGATATTATTTTAGTGTTTTTAAGTTTATATATATTGAATTATTGTTTATACTTTAATAATTTATAACTATATTGATTATATATATATATATTACTTACATTATATTAAATATTTTTAGTAAATCTTTCAAAATTATTTTATAAAGTTTTAATATGATTAAAATATGTATAAACTATGTTTGTACAAAGTTTCAAAATATTTTACAAAACTTAATATTTTCAAAACAATTTTTATTAAGTAATTTCAAAATACAAAGAGATATGTTGACATATCCTCTACAAGTATATCGACAAACTAGCCGGAAATTCCAAAATTCAAATTTTGAATGGAAGCGTCTTTTCGTCGTTCTCTTCACGAATGGACATGACCGTTGTTTTCCTATATATACTAGACTTCCAAATGAATTTTCAATAACTACTTTCATTTTTTTTCTCTCCTCTTTTCACTCTCTTGATTTCTAAAGCAATTTCTATCGAAACTCTACTGAAATTTAACCAGAATCAAGTTCAACCATTACTAGTTTGATTCTCTTTCATATACTCTCCGATTTCTCTCATCTTTCTCAAGATCAAGTGCTATTCAAGAGTTATAGGATCATTTGTAATCAAGATCGAAGATCCGAGTCTGTAAACTCTATAAATCACACTCTCACACTCTGCGGTGTGCTTGGTATCCCTGAAATCCAAGTAGGTGTGATTGTTGCCTAATTAAATCAATTGGGTGTGCTTAGTAGACCGTAAATCTAATGGGTGTGCTTGTGGCTCGCAAATCAAATGGCTCTACCCAGAGGTCGAGATTCTGGAGGTTGTGTCTCGTAGCCTTAAAATCGAGATTGTAGTTGCATTTACTAGTTAAAAAGAAATCCGTACAAGGGATTATGCGGGACAGATGTAGGGTAACTCCGAACCAGTATAAAATCCTAGTGTGTTCTTTCCTTTTTACTTTTACTACATTTACTTTTATTTGTACTTTGATTCTGTGATTGTTTCTATGATTATTAATTCCATAATTCCAAGTAAAATCTTAAAGAATTTGAATAATATTAATATTATCCATTAAACACTATTCACCCCCTATGGTGTTAATTTAGCCTTAAGATCCCTATGCCGCCGACTCACAGCTATCAGTCTAAAATACAAGGTATATCAGAAATAAAACTAAACCTCAACGGCCTAGACAGTTATAACTTCCTTACTTTACAATTGCTGACAGGTACATATAATAATACATCGAAAATAAAAATACTACGACAAGTGAACTTCAACTCTACTCCATGAGCTCCATGTCTCACCAATGACAATCTGGAAAAACTCAGTCTGATCCGAGTATTATAATAAATAACACTCGAATCAGTCTGGAAAACTAGCATGAGAAGACTCAAGAAATATGGTGAACATATAATAATCCGTGAGACCACGCCGCTAAACATGGAACAAGTTTTACCTCACAGGAACAACATCCATACATGAAAGAATGGAAACAAATTAGAACAAAACCTAAACTTGAAAGAATGTGCATAAAAAGGATCAAAATCCAAACTTGAAGAATGGACACAAATAATTAAACATTGTGAAGTGCGCAAGACACTTCCCGATGCAATTAAGAAAGAACTAATTCAGAGATTTGAATCAAAAACCAGGAAAAAGAAAATTTCCAACAATGGCTAGGAGGGTGCACCCCTGCATCGAAAGTATACCTCTAGAAAATATACTTGAGAACTACGATGGCTCTTGGAAACCTCCAAGCCCCACCAACCTTACCGAGTATTTGAGTTTTTCACATCTCCATGCGCATACATCGAAACCAATCTAGAGTAGATGTGACAATACCCTAATGGGAGCACATAGCTTGGCCCCCCTCGCTCTTTGGTTTTAGTCATTTCCAACAAAGGATATCAAAATCGATAGTCGATGAATCAACTATCAAAAACAAACTAGTACTACCCAGGGGAAAACAACGAAGCGGGACAAGTTAGGACAGTGTTGCTTCCTATCTTGACTCGACAGTATTCTTAACTTTAAGAATAACAACAGCTTAATTGCCCAAAACGAGCAACAAAATCATCTTGAATTGACGAACACAAAGAAGATAGTAGAATCAATAGTTGATAAATCAATTATCGGGAAAAATAAAATGATTGTATATGAAAATTAAATCCCTTAAAACATGTGAATCACAGTTGTTTGATTTTCACATCACAAATATTTGTGAATTTGTGAAACACTTTAAAACACTCTTTAAAATATTCTTTCTAAAAATCTAATTATATTTCTAAGTATATTAAAAAGAAGGGTAAAAAACAAATGTCATTAAAACATCGTTTACTATAAACCCAAAAAAATTTACACTTAGCTTTATTTTTAAACATTCCTTTTTAAATACTTTCTTATTTATAAACTATCATTTATAACTTTGAAACAATCTTTATTATCCCGGAAGATAATAAATGAATTTAAAATATCTTTATAAATTTAAAATATTGTTAATCATCCTGAAAGATAACTAATATAACTCTTTTATATATTTAAAACCACATTAATTATCCTTAAAGAAAATTAATCAAATTTATAACCTTTTTATAATTTAAAACAACATTAATTTTCCCAAAAGGTAATTAATCAAATTTATACTCTTTTTTTATAAATTTAAAACAACATTAATTATCCCGAAAGGTAATAGATCAATTTTATAATCTTTTCTAAATTTAAAACAACATTAATTATTTCGAAGATAGTAATTAAGTTTATAGTCTTTTTATAATTTAAAGCAACATTAATTATCCCGAAAGATAATTAATCAAATTTATAACCTTTTCGCTATGTACACTTCGACTTCCTCTTACTTTCGTTCCTTGTAAAAAAATGGTTATTTATGCCATCCGCTTCCAAGCAGGAATCAAATCCAAACAACAATATATAAACTATCATCCAAGCATTCAACAATAATCTATTGCAACACATATATCATATAGTTTATTTAGAGGTGCGTAAACTCACCAAAGTTCTAGCGGACACTTTCGTGTTCCGTTTTGATATTTTAACTCAAAATTTTACTAGCTCCAAATTCAACTATTTTAACTCCAATGCATAGATAACAATGATATGAGTCTAATGCAAAAGACCGTGTCCAAATCCGACCTCGTAGGAGTGAAATATTAAATTATAAGTTTTCAGAATTAATTACATAATTAACACTAATTACCAATCTCAACTCTTTCTTTCCCAATCGAAATTTCCTCCAAAAACAAACTGTATATGCACCAAACCCAAATCTAGTGTGCACTAATCTCAGTGACACAGAGCTAGAGCCGATAAAATCCAACGCCATCTTTGCCATCGAGCTTCTCTTTGCAAGCTCGACACGTCAGACCTACTAACTCCATGACCGCGACCTGTAGGGTTATCGCTGCTGTTCATATAAGACGCGACATCCCAAGACAATCGGACCACCTCAAAATGCTCTCACCGACTCCACTTCGCACGAGAAACCAAACTCCATCCTCCCATTCACCAATCTTCGCATGAATCTTTGACTAGGTGGAACTCTAGTTCACGACCTCAAATGTCAAGCACCCCAAATCATAGTCACAACCCCCAATGCCTATATACACACAAAGATCTTGGCTATACGATTTCAACGAATCCTATTTCATGATTTTTAGTGATGTATAGCTTTTGATTTTGAATTTTAAATCTTGAGGCCATTTCTTAGTTTCATTGTAAATGAAGAACGAAAAGAGAGGAGGGAAATGGAAAAATAAAAGAGGGGAAAAGTAAATTTTTGGTCAAGTGTTGAAGTTGCTTAATTTATAAATAAATAATTACTTTACTTCGCTTTCAAGCTAGCCGGGAAATTCAAGCCAACCATTCTATCAAGGAAATCATCATTAATGCAAGTTGAATTTTTTTAATTTTGATTTGATTTAAAAGTTTTAAAAAGAAAGCTTTGCGGTATTCCGCTACATAATATTCTGTTCGCGTATGAACTGCGAACGAAAGAAATAAAAATATGAGCATGCTTCAAAATGCGACATGATCATAAATCAACAATAAAATACATAGATTATTTTATTATGTGAAATTCCAAAAATACAAACTTTTGCCGTAAAATACGTCAAACGATAATTTAAATATTTTTCAAATAAAAAATTATGGAAAAATCCTATAAATTTATTTAAAAATACATCAATAAAAATCAAGTCATTTTATTAACAATTGATTTTCTTGTTATTTATTCGAACTGTTCATTATTGTAAATAAGTTTACAAAATGAGTTCACCATTGTTATTTGTTAATTAATGGAGTTAAATAAGGCTATTAAATCCATTTAATTAAAATTTTAATTCACAATTCAAAAATTTAAATAAGTGAAAATAAGGGACATATCCCTAAAATCAAACTTAATACACAAAACATCCTCCAAAAAAAGATATAAATTACATCCCTATTTTCAAATACTATAATTTTCTTCCCTAAAATACCTCTCTGCTCCATGGCTGAACATTGGTTCTTCATATGTGGATGTTATTCTCACATCCATAATTAAAATTTGCACCCCATTAATTATCAATCTTTAGAACGAAATAATTTTTGTAGAAACGATGGATTAAAAAACCGTTTTCACCATTAAATCACAAATTTTATTATCTTCCTAATGAGTGGCATTATACATATGTAAAATCAATGGCAGGCCAAGTTAAATTGATGTTTTTCAAATTTTCTGCAATTATATGGTAGGACTGCAGACAATTCAGCAATTATATGCAATAATTACAGAAAATTCTGCAATTATATGGCATGGTCGTACTTTTCAGCGATTACTTGGAATAATTGCAGAAAAGTCTGCAATTATTCCATTTAATTGCAAAAAAGTCTACAATTGTATGGAATAATAGCAGAAAAGTTTGCAATTATTCCACCGAATTGCATAAAAGTCTGCAATTATTCCATATAATTGCATAAAAGTTTGCGATTATATGGAATAATTGCTGACACTTGAAGAAAAATTGATGATTATTTCATATAATTGCAGAAAATGGCAATTATATGCAATAATTGAAGAAAAGTCTGCAATTATATGGAATAATAATAGAAAAGTCTGCAATTATTCCATACAATTGCATAAAAGTCTGTAATTATTCCATATAATTTCATAAAAGTCTTCAATTATATGGAATAATTACTGACATTTGAAGAAAAATTGGTGCTTATTTCATATAATTGTAGAAAATGGCAAGTATACGGAATAATTGCATAAAACTTGGCAATTATATGGAATAATAGCAGAGAAGTCTGCATTATTCCATATAATTGCATAAAAGTCTGCAATTATTCCATATAATTGCATAAAAGTCTGCAATTATATGAAATAATTGCTGAAATTTGAAGAAAATTGATGTTTTTCAAAAATTGCAGAATTCTCTGCAAACATATGGAATAATTGCAGCCTTACTACAAATATGATTTTTGGTATCAATAATGGATCTCATTTTAAAGATTGTAAAATTTATGATTTTTTTGGTGAAAACGTATGTTGATCCGATGTTTCTACAAAAAGTTATGTGCGTTTGAAATGCTAAAAATGTAAAGGGTATTTGGGTCTTTTGGCACATGAGGATTTGAAAATAGGGACTAGAAATGTAAGTTTATTTTGGGGAGGATGTTTTCTCTATTTTGAAACTTAATAGGGACGTAAGCCAAACTATCCTTTTAAATAATCCTATATTTGAATATAAGTTATTTATATTTTTCCAGGATGTTACATTCTCCCCCTTAAAAGGAATTCGTCCCCGAAATTCTTAAAGGAAGAATATGTTTTCTCACCCTTAGGCTTTTAAAGTTCCTTATCTATACTATATTATTATTAGTGAGTTAAATTTCAAGCTCACACATGCCCTCTTGAAATTTGGCAACTGAACAGTCTCCGAGTTATTATATTATTAAGGAGTGGTAATTCAAGAGCATAGAAGCCACAAGTATTCTCTAAAATGAACGGTCGCAAATGCAAATTTTATTTTCCTTTTATTCATACCTAGCTCTCTGCTTCTTCCTCATCCTCCAAACATATATTAGCGTCCCTATTCCACTTCCTCTTGATTAAAAGCCTAATCTTAATGATCGATAACTTCAAGTGCCTCGCTCTATCAGCCGTTCTTCCAAAATTGCAGTGAGTAGGTCTTTTTTTGCCCTCTCATTTTACGTATTTTCTTTCCTTCGGTTCAATTTTTTTACAACCTACAGTTTATAATCCAATTATGTTCTGTTCAAATTTACTTATTTTGATTGTATCACTCCTCTCAATTTTGCATTTTCCCTTATTTATAGATTTTATTTTAATTATGTTTGTGCATAGTACATCATATTAGGGTTCTCTGAAGGCTGTTCTTAGTGGCAAGCTCGGCAGTTTCCAGTCTTTTCCATTGCTCTTTTCTGGAAACTTTCCTTCCTTGCTCATCCTGATTCCGGCAGAGAGCCTGTCGTTTTATTGGTAGATTTAGGGCTGCTCTGGCTTCCTTCGCCTAATTGTCTACCATATTTGAGATTTAAAAAAACCTAATTTCTATTAGGCAACCATGCTGTTATTATCGCTTTACTACTTCAGCTTGCGTCTATTTAGTTTGCTTTTTTCCTATTGTTTCTTCGTACTGTAATATAAAAATGTCCATGAGTAAGTCGGTGTCTTGATGTTGTACCTTTTTCATCTCCATCTTCTATGATTAATATATTTTTTGTGCTGAAATTATTGTTTTACTACATATATGATGGTAACAATAAATTTAAGAAGCTTAAAATATTTATTTTCTATTATATATATAAGAACATAAAGTTGAACTTAAAACTGAGTTAGTAATCAACACAAAGGAAGGACAAAAGAAAAAAATTATATGTGGTTCACAATTTTTCTCATAGTTATTTACTTATTTTCCATGTTCTGTCCTTTTTATATGCAAAATTGTACCTGCCATATATATTGATTCAAATTCAGTATGCAAACTTTAGTGTAATTAGTCCACCTCACCAAGTATCATGTAGAATAAACAAAGGTAGACGTTCAGTCTGTGAAACTATACCTGCAACGGAAGAAAAATCTCTATATGAGCATTAATATTGAGCAAAACAACTTAATCTTTCAAACTTTCCGCCTCTATTGACATTTTGAATTTATTGGTTATGCTAATGATGATATGGGTTGAGCTCTATTTCATTTATGATTGGAGAATTTATTTTGTATTTCTTTGAATTTTATTTTTGGTGCATGATTTAATCTTTGTTTAGGGTGTACCTTAACAACTACCATAGCTACTTTTTAACTAATTTTATATTTTATTATAATAACGCAGGAGATACGACAATTGATATGACTTTTGAGGTGATGCTCCTATAATTGAAGGTCAGTGCACAAACCTTTAAAATGGTAAAGTGAGTTATATTTGAGTAGACAGGCTTCACTTGATTAGATGCATATGTCAAAATATAGGGATTGTCTTTTTTTCTTTACTATATTATTACCATAGAGGTTTATATCTCAAGATATCACCATCATTTTCTCGACAGTTGTCTTGGTTAATAAGGTTTAGATGCGTGTGTTAGTAAAAGTTATATGGTTGTGGTTAATATTATATATGTCCAAAATAGTAAAAATCTACTTGAGACTTTAGGAAAATAAGCTTTGGTCCTAGCTAAAATGGTGCTGACATGTTTGTAAATAAATTTTATTTATTGAAATGATTCAAAGTGAGATGTTGTCATGTTTCTTTAAGATCGTTATTAATACCTTTTTTGCTGACAATTTCAAAAATATTATTAGACAACTGCAGTTCAAATAGTCAATAGATTTTCACAGTTAAATATATGAGTTTGGTAGCCGTGCTTGAAAATTTTCTTATTATCTTACTAATTTATGAATTGTCAACATTAGTTTAGCCATTGATTTTTTGACTTGAATTAATTATAAGTAACTTTATAATAGGATTCTTGCAATTAGACTGATTGGATTCATAATGTAGTAATTGAGCACTAAGGATAAGTGTCTTAATACATATCCTAGGTTACAGACATTTGAGTTAATTTACATACTTCATCGAAAGATGGAGCATATTCCACTTCTTAAATTTCATTGAAGCTACTAGCAAGTAGGTGTTGGTTTATTTAAATTAAAATGGTGTAATTTAACATGCTGAATTTACGCAATCCATACACATACACAAACATATGTACGTATGTACATACATATGTATGTATAATGTCAAGTTAGATACTTCACTATTCGTATTACTAAAATAAAAGAGAGAGTTGCATAACTCAATCATAAAAAATATTAGCTGATTTAAGAGCCATTATATATAATATTAATTAGGGTGGATTTTGTATAAATAAATCACATTGAGATTTGACATTCATTTATGTAGGTTAATCAAACAATGCCAGCTATATCCAACTGATCGTTAGAGGTGCTTGATGAATTCAACAAATTTCAAGTTGTTTCAAAGAAATAGACACTGTCATTTCGTCACCGAGGCCCATGTTGTGACCAGTGCTAATTCAGGTTCTTTTTTTGGTTTCACTATGTCATTTGAGTATTGAAATTTCAACATTGGATTGATAAATTTGTTGGTTTCTTTTTAATAATTGCATAAGTCAACTTTTGAGAATTTTGAATGTGATTTGCATGTTTTAAGCATGACTGCTATGTATTACCATAATGAACATATTTAGTCGGTTACATGGTCCAAGTTATTGATTTGTTCAAATATAAATTTTTCACAGCATAACTGAAAGATAAATGAATATGTATAGTTCAAATCATTTAATATGAAAATGTTTTTTAATAAATGAATTGCCTCAGTAATGTTAATTTTTTCCACTACAATGTTAGCTTACATATTTCTTAGTTCACTCTCTTGAAACCTAAATTTTTAGGCCAATGTGTGGCCTTATCCATATACCGGTCCATTTTTATTACCATGTTATAAATAGATTTTTTTTCCACACAGTATATATGTAATATTTTACATCTTCTTTCACATTTTTAATCCTAATAGTGGTTCAGATTTTCATTATTGAATGGTTTCAACTGCCACTGATAATATGTATTGGGTTGGATTTCTTTTATCGATACAACTTGAGCCCAGTAAAATAGCTTCACATGCATTCCACTGTTTTACCATAAATTAAGTCTAAAATTTCTTATGCTCTTACTTACTGTATAAGATAAAAAGCCGAGTTATGCATTTTTCACATGCTTCACTGGGCATAAAAAATGATATTGGCCCATTTAGCGGACTATCGTGACATGTACATAACATCTATCTAAGAATATTTAGCATATTCTTGCCTTTTTTAGCATATTCCTGTTGAGAATGAAAATTCATTAATTTTTAAACTATGGAAACATTTGATTTTTTGTTTTTATATTTTCTTACTGTATTTTTTGCCTAACATGTTGCTAATGGCTCAATAATAATAAAATCAATGAGGTAAAATCCATAATGATTTTCCTCTACTCAAGACCGCAAATGAATTAGTGACGTTTAAATGCATGTGCTAATTATCCTATAATTTTATATAATAAACCGGGCTAGCTTCATCCCTCATTCAATGAAAAGGAACAGTCTAGGGGTCCAATTTCATAGAGTTACTTATGTGTTCAACCTGATGTCAACCTCAATGATAGTGGACATACATTATAAGGGGGACAGTTATCAGTGGTTCCTACTTATTACTCATACACTTAGTTGTAGTGATTTGAGGTAAACTGTACAAACATTTATAAGCCATTTGTGATAAAAGAATTAAATTTTGGTTAATTATATAACCTCCTTTGTAAGTAGTTTATTAACGAACCATTTACAAATTTGTAGCTGCTACGACTATGCATCACCATCTCCGTATTGAGATTGACGATTCATTACAAATGCACCCATTGCTTTTCATATCTAAATTGAAAAATCTAGAAAATGTGCAAAAAATTTTCTTTTTGGTTTTCTTTGATATCTTAACATATGATGATGTCCTATCCTATACTGTAAGTTTCTCAATAAATATAAAACCGGTGTACTTCTTGATTTATTTATAAGTGACTTAATAATGAGGAAAGGTTGAGTGGATAAAACTCTTAATGATTTTTCTCCCCTCTTAAAGGTTTAATTTTAATTTCATTTCTCAAGTTTGTTCATTTTGAGTTGAAACCAGATTCCACTGAATTCACTGAAAAATGGCAATGTAGTAGATCCTTTTTAGCACTCTACTTAAGTTGAAGTAAGCTATAAGTTTGCAATTTTTTGTTGAAATATAGATCGACATATTGGAAGTTCCAATATTATTATGTGTTAGTGAATGTGAAGGCAAAGAAAGTGCATATAATGTATAATTTAAGAATAGTTTTGCCAGAGAATTTCTTTTAGAATCTTTTATTCCTTCATTTGACAGTTTGGCTAAATATTCCATAAATATTCGCTTGGGGGCCTGTAATAGGAACTTTTTCTACTCCAAGGAACAATCATTGAGTGTGTATAGTTTTCTACATTAATTTTCAAGTACATAAAAACACCTAAGATCTTATGAAGATGCTTCATATGCTTTCTACTTTATTTTTTCTCCTCAAGTCTGTTTAAGTTAAAGCTTTATCTATTTTCAAAATAGTCCATGTATCCACAAAACTGCATAATAATATAAAAGCTATATATGGGTAATTAGGTCCTTTTTCATTTCTTGACTCATAATTAATGCTATGCTGTTATTTTGAACTTTTATTTAGTACTTTTATTTTCATATGAAGAATTTGGACAGCAACATTTTACACTGTTTTATTTACCTTTATTGGGATTAAACTTCTGAAATCTTCCATGTTTAAGTGATTTGACTCCAAAACAAGCCGTATTCCAATAACAATTTTTCATAGTTCTTTTTTCTAGCATTTCATCACATTCATCTTCTCTGTTGTAACTCATGTCCATTTAAAAAAATTAATTTTATTTATTTTTTGGACCTAAATTTTGCAGCTCTTCTTATCTCAAACAACTTTTCCTCATTGATGAATATAAACAGTCCCAGCGCTGTAATTTTTTTATAGAATATGAAGTTAGTGTGAAGGAAACATCGTGAAGATGTTGAACTATTTTAGCGTTCTAATAATAAGTTCTGTCTACAAAAGTTAGATTCTAGAACCTAAAATATTTGATTTATGCTTTATTTTCTTAATTGATTTAAGCGAGTAGAAAGGTTATATATCTTCCCTTAAGTTAGATTTTGGCTCGAACATCATTCATTTTGTGATCCGTTTGGTCTCGAACTCTCGGTCTCACGAAGTAGAAAATATATACATCTTCCATTTTGCCTTGAACATCTTATAACGATTACATTCACATTGTATTGTTTTTTATATTGTCACATGGACCTTAGAATAGAAGATCCTTCAACATATCATATATGAGTTTATGCTTTATCTCATTCTTTTATGCTCTAGATCATATATAGTTTCATGGATTAAAGTTTTTACCTTTACCTCTTCGTGGGTGATGTTATTATAGTCATATGCTTGAGTAATGAAGTTTAAAAAAATGGATGTGTGTTCATTATACAGAATTTTAATTTTGAGACTTTAGCCATTGCAATAATTTCTATTTTCCTGTCCCTGCGTTGCATAAGATTGGCATCAATTCTGAACCATTACAGCACATGAGTCCCTTATATTTACATCAGTGTTGCATTTTCCAGTAAACTTCAACTCGGTTGATTTGAGCTTTTAGGACTTCGGACGGCAATAAGTTTACAGGCACCCAACAGTATGCACTAACATGATGAAGGTGGAATTAGTCTAAGGATGATTCCAGGTGGTGTGCATCATCACATGACTACAAATATTACACACATCTTGGATTACAGATATAGATCTACTTTAATTACTATTCATAATTTTATGAACTATGTCACTAGGAATATACAAAACGTAAAATATCACCTGGCTTTCTAAGGCATACATCAATTGCTACCATTAAGAGTTCAAAATTATACAAGAAAATAGTGAATTTGGTTAATAGTGAATGCAACCATCAATAGTTTTTTTTTCTTATATCCTTTTCAAAAGTTGGCTTCTGTATTTGTTGGAAATCTTAAGAATAAGGCTCCATTAGGTGATTGTATATTTTATGAATGATACACTATTTTTCATACTGTCATTTGAAGAGTAATATAATTCTTACATTCAAACGGATAGATTCCAACATGGTGTTACAGATGAAATTAAATTTTGTACACTGTTCAAGACTACAAACTGTGCATTCTAGGTACGATGGTATAAGCCACTTTCACTGCTACTTTTGGTACTGTTTTCAAGGTCAAACGGTTACTATATAATTTTGTTCTTCCAGGCTATATTTACTGTAATATAAGCATGACAAAAAATTTATTCATTCTTATGCATGGATCCTTTTGCTATATGTTCAAGTGAGTCTTGATGTTTCAGGGAAAACATAACGTTGATGGATGGACTAAAGCTAATAGCTAGGATTCAGGAGCTTTTTACATGGATGCATCGCAATAATTTATATTAAATTTTTACTAACTTTGATGTTTTATCAATAAATGAAAAAACCATTTGAGAACATTTTATGCACAAATAACATAACCGTTGCTTGAAGATTTTTGTTTGATTCTCTGTTGTATTGTCATCTTTTATATAATGAGGCTTATGTTATTTAAATTTCCAGTATATATAATTATTTTTATAGGTGATAGTTTGTATTTGTTGACATTCTTGCTTATAACAGTTGTTGCAGCCAAATCAAAGGATGTATTCTCAATAAACATGGTAAGTTAGCAAGTATTATATGCGTAGTAAATTAATTGCTAAGCTTTGTGTCGGTTTAGTTTAATAAAACTTCGTGAATGTTGCTTATTATTTCAATATATTATTTTATTCAAAAATATATACAATCATAATGCTTTCTAATATGAATGACACGTTTTCATTTCTTCTTGCAATCATTTTGTACTGCATTCGGTTCCAACCGCTTCTTTTAAGGCGCAATGCCCAGATTTCCTATGAGACCATGATTGTTTGAATTTGCTGCAATGGTTTTGGGATAAAAATACACTGTAGTAAGAAAAATGATGAAATATAAGTTGTTATTAATCATAATAAATAAAAATTCATAAACTTATTTGTCTACCCCGTGTGCGAAGCATGGGTTCGCACTAGTGTTAAAGAAAAGTTCAACAACACTTCCTTTGCGTGGCTAGATTCGAAAACTACAACTCGCCACATTTTTTCCAAATCAACAAAGAAAATAAATCCCAAAAGTGGCCTCCCATATCTGGGGTATATAATTATCAATCAACCACCAATCTATAAATCTACTATATACCTCTTTTGTGTGTTATTTTTTGCAAGCAACTTATTATCTCAATGTGAATGTAAGTGCACAAGCAATCAAATAGTAATCTCTTGCATCTCTATACCCATCTTGTATTTACATAATCCAAAAGAGAATCATGGTGACAAAAGAGCAATACACTAACTATTTCTATGATAAGCACAAGCAACATAAACAATATAACAACCATATGCAACATGAGAATATGATGCAACTAACAATAATGATGCAAATCTAGTGTGACATAAAGCCACATGCAACCAATATTTTCAAAAGATAAATTTAGAGCTAAATACCCAGGTTTTTATATTCAAAATGTATTTTCAGATTCCATCAAAGAGAAATATATCAAAAACAAAATCAATTATGACAAGAAGGGGACTCCTCCTACCGAAGCATGGTATAACTCTAGAATCAAAATAACACGAGCATCTGGTGGTATTCCGGTTCCTTCTAAAATAATAAGTAGAGTAAACAAACATACCTGGCAAGTCTTCCAAATCGAAAAACTCCCAATCGCCTAACTTTAGTCATAACTATTAATGTTTGAAAAACCACTTAAAAAATACCTTTTTAAATGTCTTGAAATAATAATACTTCATCAATACTTCCAAAATAATAATATTAGTATTTCTTTTCAAATTCTTTTGAAATCACTTTTTTTTCAAAAGCACTAGGATTTAAGTCCTAATAAACAACAACTTAAAAAAATCCTTTACTGGAAATCATACTTTATAACCCATAGTGTGTGTGTATATAATCACGCTATCAATCAGATAAAATTTCATAAAGGAACAAACTAACACTTAACATTATTTAAAATGTTAAATGACTAAACAATAAGATTTAGAATTTTGCTTAGGTTCACAACTTTCTCGATCATCCAAGGATATAGATAATTTCCTAAGCATACCATTACGCTCATTTGCCTTCGATTATTGCTTAAAAGATTACCTAAGCTCCCTCAAACAAAATTAAAAGTCACTTCCAAAACTTTCCTAAGCCACACAACAAATCACACAAATATACTTAAACCCATATGATGTACATAAATCACATATACACAATATTTGATCCAATCACTTGCTCGGATACATAAACTTTACTTTCAAACTAGTATCACTCACTTGACCTCCTTAGTATAGACTCCAATCAGGTTTCTTGAATAGAAACCTTCGTTCTTCTTGCATAGCCATATACTATGATAGAAAACCCTTGTATCATATTGAGAATCTAAATCAAGTGTTCACCGACAAGAATTAAGTGAGAAATCCTTTTTTGGAATGGTGTGAATCACCCTAAAGTTATGTGTTCGAATCCTAGATCAAAAACCGTGTGAATAAAATGATATATGTATAACTTACATACTTAATCTGATTGGTTTCTTAATTACACCAATCACTTTCATCTTTATTTATAGTATTTCATTCAATACTAAATTATCTATAAATCAATTCACAAATTTCCACTCTTATTTACTTGTATAATACTCTTCTATATCCTAAGGTATATACAAAATGTTAATTATTTTTTTCAAAATTCAAATGGAGGCCCAAACATAATAAGTAAAACTAAGTTGACTATCCGACTTCTTTACCTATCTGATCCGTTAAGTAGCTAAGAAGAGTAGAATGCCGGTATCCAAACTCAATCCAGAGTCTACTTTCCTTTGACATCCCTAAGGTAAAGATGTTTATTAGTCGGTCCAATAACATCAAATAGTTTATGAGACTTAGATGTTTAAACAAAAAACTATTGTTTTAATAAAACAACGCTTATTAAAATCTTCCTATCCAATTTAACCCATTTAATAACTTGAGTTAAATTATTTCTATTTTTTCAAGAATTTAAAATTTCATTTGTCAAAACATTCTTTTCAAAATACGTTTTATTTTAAATCAATTTCCTTTAAGGAAACTCAAGAACTAAATACCCAGTTTTTATTTCAAAACCCTTTTTGAAATCATACTACCTATATATTTATATATGTATAAAATAATTTAAATAATTTATTCACTAACAATAGTTTTGGGTTTGTTCAGATTTGAACTCATTTCGATCGCACAATGATAGAGAGAATAATTTACTAAGTGCATTAGATGTTCGCCTAAGCAAGCATTCAATCGTCACTTAGAGGATTATTCAGATTACCACAAATTAATCGAGATGTTTTCCCGAACTGTTCAAAGAAAATGTATTTTTCTTAAAAATTCCCTTTGAAGTATTTTTACTTATAAGTACTTCTAAGTAATATTATTATTACCTTTCTCAAAAAAACTTTAAAATCATTTCTGCCAATACTGGGATTTAAATTCTCAAAAACTCTTTTTACTTGTAAAACACCTTTATAAATCATATAAATATAAATCATTTTATATACCATACTCATATAAAATATATCTTTGAAAATCATCTTATATTATAATAACTTCCCTTTATTATAATAAACTTTTCATAATCATGTATCCTCTAAATGTCTTATCTTCTCATTTAGATTAAATTAAACAATTTTATTAAAAGATGACTTTTAACTTAACATTTTCTTCGAACACTTTATAGTCAAATTATGAAACACAATGCGCAAGGGGCTTAATGTACACACAATTATCAAAACAATAAATGCCTATAAAATGGTCGAGCATGAATTAATAATAAACAAACAATAGTCAGTGCTCCTAAACTACTGAAGCATGACAAATCAAACAATAATGATAATAAAGAAATATTATCATTTTCTCACAAACAGACATGCCATAATAACTATATAAATTTGAAAATTTAATTCTTATATATATATATAAAATATAATCCTAGATAAAATATTTCATTTACCAAATTTTTGAAAATCAATATCGTGTCCATTTGTCTTGTTCGAGTGTTAAAAAAATCCCTACCAACACTGTGGCATCCCACGCCTCGACCAAAATTCATAAACAATTTAATAAACCAATTAACAGAATACGTTTTTATAGCAACAACAAATACGCTCTTGTATATATAATACTCTCAACTCATTCTACGGTGTCACGTACCATATCTCAAATGAGCTTACCCCACCAAAGCCAAGGTTCTCACTTAACCTTCAGCTCTAATACCAGATGTAACGACCCGCCTTTTCGACCCTCGAAAGTCGGTACTTAATATATCCACGGTATTCAAATGCCGAGCATCCCAGTTCTGAAAAGGCAGATTGTTAGGGTAAAAAGAAAAAGAACAGGGAAAACCAAATCTCACAGCGGAACGACAACATATAATATAACAAAGACAACAAAAGCTGTCGTTCTAAAATACAAGGTATATCAGAGTTAAAAACAAACCTCATCAGCCTGGATGGTTATAACTTCCTGACCTTACAATTGCCGATAGGTATATATAATAATAGAGCAGAAATAAAAATACTATAGCAGGTTAACATCCAACTCTACTCCATAAGATCCATGTCCCACCAATGACCTGGAAAAACTCGATCTGAAAAACCATCATGAGAAGATTCAAGAAATATGGTGAACATATAATAATATGTGAGACCACGCCGCTAAACATAGAATGGTTTTTACCCCATAAAAATAACATCCATAAATGAAAGAATGGAAACAAATCGGAAAAAACCAAACTTGAAAGAATGGGCATAAACATGATCAAAATCCAAACTTAAAGAATGGACACAAATAATTAAATAGCGTGAAGTGTGCAGGACACTTCTCGATGTAATTAAGAAAGAATTAATTTAGAGATTTGAATCAAAAAGAAGGAAAAGGAAATTTTCTAATAATGGCTAGGAGGGTGCACCCCCTTACCGAAAGTATACCAGTAGAAAATATACTTGAGAACTACGATGACTCTCGGACCCCAAGCCGGATACCAACAGCCTTACCAAGTATCCAAGTATTTCACATATCCGCACGCATACAACCGAAACCAATCTAGAGTAGATGTGACAATACCCTAATGAGAGCACCTCCATGTAGGCCCCTACTTGCTCTTTGGTTTTAGTTATTTCCAACAAAGGATACCAAAATTGGTAGTTGAGGAATCAACTATCAGAAACAAACTAGTACTACCCCAGGGAAAACAATGAAGCCGGACAAGAGAGGGCAATTTGATTTTTATTTTGACTCGACGGCATTCTTAACTTTAAGCATAACAAGAATTTAAATGCCAAAAATGAGCAACAAAATCGTCTTGAATTGAAAAACACAAAGAAGGTAGCAGAATTGATAGTTCGATAAATCAACTATTGGGAAAAACAAAATGATCATTTATGAAAATTAAATCTCTTAAAACATTTGAATCACAGTTGTTTGATTTTCACATCACAAATATTTATAAAACGCTTTAAAGAGACTTTTTAAAAATATTTTTTCTAAAGAGATAATTATATTTCTAAGTATATTAAAAAGAAGGGTAAAAAACAAATGTCATTGAAACATCGTTTACTATAAACCTAAAACAATTTACACTTAGCTTTATTTTTAAACATTTCTTTTTAATGAATCTACTATTTATAAACGAACACTGGTAACTTTAAAACAACCTTTATCATCCCTCAAGATAATAAATAAATTTAAAATATCTTTATAAATTTAAAACATTGTTAACCATCCCGAAAGATAATTGATATAACTCTTTTATAAATTTAAAACCATATTAATCATCTCGAAAGAAAAGTAATCGAATTTATAGCCTTTTCATAATTTAAAACAACATTAATTTTCCCAAAATATAATTAATCAAATTTATAATCTTTTTTTACAAATTAAAAACAACGTTAATTATCCAGAAAGATAATAAATCAAATTTATAATCTTTTTATAAATTTAGAACAACATTAATTATCCCAAAGATAATTAATCAAGTTTATAGTCTTTTACTAAATTTGAAACAAAATTAATTGTCCCGAAAGATAATTAATTAAATTTGTAATTTTTTTATAAATTTAAAACCACATTACTTATCCCGGAAGATAATCAATCAAATTTATAACACCTTTTGTAAATTTAAAAAACACTTAAGCTTTATTTCAAAATTCCCAAAAACACCTAAAAATATAGTTTAAACAACTTTCAAACTGCAAAAATGCGACCAAACACTTATTGTAAAAATACAAGCACAAGTTCAACGCATACATATGTTTAAAGGGATGATATTTCATAAGTGACGATATAGTGATAGTCGCTGTAATGACATTTACACATATCAAACAGTATGTCACAAATATTTCAACCAAACATCAATATAAGCAACATAAGAATATAAGTAAATCAATACTAGCGCTAAACCCCTTAGGGTCTCTCTACAAAAGTTCCATGTAAATCACACATATGTATGTGTATTTCAAAGTGTTCCATAGTAACCGATTCGCTACATATAATTCGACTTCTTCTTGCTTTTGTTCTCTGCAAAACAGTGGTTATTTATGCCATCCGTTTCCAAGCGGGAATCAAATCCAAACAAAACAATCAAACAACAATATATAAACTATCATCCAAGCATTAATAATCTATAGCAACACATATATCATATAGTTTATTTAGAGGTAAGTAAACTCATCAAAATTCCAGCAGATGTTTTCATGTTTCGGTTTGATCTAAGATCGAACGGTGTTCAACTTTAACTCAAAATTCTACTAGCTCCAAATTTAACGAATCTAACTCCAATGCGCAAATAACAATGATATGAGTGCAACACAAAAGACCACGTCCAAACCCGACCTTGTATGAGCGAGATATTGAATTTATAAGTTTTCAAAATTAAATAAATTAATTACATAATTAACACTAATTTCCCACCTTTAACTCTTTCTTCCTCAATTGAAATTCCATCCAAAAACAATTGTACATGCACTAAACCTAAAACAGCATGCACCAATCTCAGTGATACGAAGCTAGATTTGACGAAATCCAATGTCATCTTCGCCATCGAGCTTCTCTTCATGAGATCGATACATCGGACCCACTATGGCCAAGCTCAGCTCCACCTCCATGACCACGACCTGTAGGATTATCGCTATTGTTCACATAAGACGCGACATCCCCAAGAAGATCGGACCACCTTAAAACGCTCCCACCGACTCCACTTCGCACGAGAAACCAAACTCCATCCTCCCCTTGGCCTATCGTCACATGAATCTTCGACTAGGTGGAACCCTAGTTCACAACCTCAAATGTCGAGCACCTCAAAGCATAGCCGCAACCCCCAATACCTATATAGACACGAAGAGTTTGGCCACACGATTCCAACAAATCCTATTTCATGATTTTTATAGCTTCGACTAGGTGGAACCCTAGTTCACAACCTCAAATGTCGAGCACCTCAAAGCATAGCCGCAACCCCCAATACCTATATAGACACGAAGAGTTTGGCCACACGATTCCAACAAATCCTATTTCATGATTTACACGATTCCAACAAATCCTATTAAATCCAAAAAGAGAGGAGGGAAACGGAAAAATAAAAGAGGGGAAAAGTGAATTTTTGGTCAAGTGTTGAAGTTGCTTAATTTATAAACAAACAATTACTTTACTTCGCTTTCAAGCTAGCCAAAAACTTCTAGCCAACCATCCTATCAGGCAAATCATCATTATGCATGTTGAAAATTTTGAATTTTGATTGATTTAAAAAGTTTTGAAAAGAAAGCTTTACGACATTCCGCTACACAAAATTCAGTTTGCGTACAAACTACGAACAACAGAAATAAAAATATGCTCGTGCACCAAAATGCGACACGATCACAAATTAACAATAAAATACACATATTATTTTATTCTGTGAAATTCCAAAAATATCAACATTTTCTAGAAAATACGTCAATTAATAATTTAAATATTTTTCAAATTAAAAATTATGAAAAAATCCTATTAATTCATCTAAAAATACGTCAATAAAAATTAAGTCATTTTATTGACAATTAATTTTTTTTATTTATTAGAACTATTTATTATTATATATAAGTTTACAAAATGAGTTCACCATTATTATTTATTCATTAAAAGGAGTTGAATAAGGTTATTAAATCCATTTAATTAATATTTTAATTCATAATTCAAATATATAAATAATCCTTATATTCGAATATAAGTTATTTATATTTTCCTGGATGTTACACCGTAGGCCGAACAACTAATCAAACCACTAATTAACAACATATTGGACAACTGATCATGTAACAACCCGTAACTTAATGGGCCAAAATTTTGACAAAAACTGAAACCCAAGTCTATCAAAGCACAAATTGTTGGATTTGGTATCGCAAATAAGCATGAGCATTATCAGAGATTGATAGAAATCTAAATTCATAGAGGAAACAATAATAAGATAAGAATACTAATTATGACTACTACCTTGGAATTAGCGGCATTCTTTGGATAGCAGTTTGTCACATCAGTATCAAGCATGAGAGAAAAGGAGACTTCTCTAACAACCAAACACATCCAGCTTTAATGACCTGTTCCTTTAAATCTATCCTGTGGGTTGTAATGAGGAGGGGGCCAGAACAACGTTCTAGTGACTAGAAAATCTATAAACTATCAATAACATAAATTTATACCGACTAGTTTCCATTTAATTGTTATGTCTAATAAAATTAGCAATACTAATCAAACCTTCCATTGCACAAAGATTACTTACCTACCCATTCCCAAGGTATGAAATACTAACGAAGCCTTATCAACCACCTAATACTTCTAAGTCCATTAGCCACTTGATAGTTCTATATATGAAGTGGGATTCTACTATTGCCACATAATATTTTTAAAAGAGAAATAGGCATACTCTGCCATTTAAGACTTCAATCGAGGTAGATTCCATCATTTAAGACCTATTTCCAAGGTGGACTTCTAGTATCGTCATTATTAGTCTATTGGTCCAAGCTATAAAGACCTTTAACCACTATCTATGGCCTTATAATTTATAATAGCCATACTACTAGCGCATTTATCATTATTAAAGTCTTAGCAATATGAGAGACTATACCCAAGTCACTTAATACCTCATTAACAAGGACTAGGCAGGCTCTGACCATTTAACACTGATTTATAGGTAAGCCTTTGCCATTTAATACCTAACACCTAGGTAGAGTCCTCACTAGTACTATCTAGCTGACAATGCTTGGAAATCTCATTGGGTTACTTAATACTTCTTTAATATGAAAGAGGAGGACCTTAAAGCTGCTTAATACCTCAAACCTAAAGTGAACCTCTCCTGATATATCTAGTATCACTCTTATAAATATGGAATCTCATTAGATTACTTCTTTCGATAAACCTACAATAGCCACTTAATACCTCAGCGCGGAAGTGAACCATTTTAGAGATATCCTTATTTATTTGGAGTCTCACTAGGTTGCTTAATACTTCCTTTAGGAGAGAGGCGAGCCCTACAGACACTTAATACCTCAAACCAGAAGCGAACCACTATGGAGATATCCTTCACCACTCCTAGTTCCAAATTTGGACCATTTAATACTTTTCAATTAAGAAAGCAGGTCCAATCTCTAACACCGTCACAAGTCCTAGGATTAGTGATATCTCACATCAGTTGTAAGTGCATCCGACTGCCGGTAGCCTCAAAGTGAAGGGCAGTCTTCCGTCGAGTGACTCTACTGACCTCGCATCACTAACCTGCTAAGTCCAAATAAACATCCCAAATCTTGACATATATTATTTTAGGTAGACGTTGGACTTAGCATACTAATTTCCTTTTTATTTAAGGTAATAAGATTTACCTTAAACACTTATCTACCCATAAGTCCCTTTTATTGCTCATAAATGTCAATTTGTCCATAAAATCCTAACGGACATTTCCTAAGACATTTATGTATGATTACTAATTTCAAACTAGCAACCTTTTATATCCATTCCATTTTTATCAATACCATTAATCTGCTTGTCCCTATTAATTGTAATCCTTAATTTAATACTATATATTATTTCTCATTAATTTTCCATTAATTAAGGTTACAATCTTTCATTTCCTATTAATTAATTAATTAATAAGAATTCTTAATTTATTTCCTATTAATATGAATTACTATCTTTTCTAATCCTAATTATTCGCTTCTCTAAATATAATATTAACTAATGGACGTTACGCATAAATAATGCTCGAATAAATGTTGTTCTTCTTTATTAACACAATAAATACGTATAAACTTCCTGGTAAAACTACCTATTCGTAACCAAATATATTCTAGTCATAAATATATAACTAGAATACTTCCCATATTTAATTTCCTAGAATTAAATTCCTTAGGAAGATTTTCCGCTATGATTCCCATAAACTAGTTTAATACAAGAGGAAAGATTTACTTCATCTGAAATTACATAGAATGGATAATTTCTTTTTAATTGGAATAGATAGTGTAAATTACGTAGAATAAATCTACACTTTACATGTCTCTTCCCTTTTTGTTTGTGGGTATTCCTTATTAAATCAAACGTCGCCCTTTTGAATGAAAAGTGGAAAAGTAAACAAATTTATAAAAATCAAACGGGTGTTCTTCCCACAAATTAAACTATGAAATATCTACAACTTAGCACAAATTGGGAAATAATCCAAAAATCCTTTTTTACACCTAAGTACAAATCTGGAATAAAAATATACAACATTCAAATTCTAAAATCTTTGGGACCTAGTTCCAAATCTAGGTGTAAACATACTTCAAATTAGATCTAAAACAAGAATATGTAGGCAATAGTTTTCTATAATAATTTAAGCCTACAATTCACAAATAAAATTGATTTAGGCATAAAAATCAAACGTATGCCAACAGAATTGATTTAAAATCATAAACAATATCTAAAATTTCTCACTCACCTTTTAAAAGCGGTCCAAATCTCCAAATCTAAAGTAGAACCTTAATTCATCTCCAAATCCTTTTTAATCCAAGAAATATGTATAAAAGGGTATATACATATATTAGAACTACAGATCTAAGAAGAGATTTGGGATTGAAGGAAAATATAAATATATTTACAAATATGTATTACCTTGTTATCGTATAGTGTTGATTCGCTCTTCTTCTTCTCTTATTTGATTTCTACTCTTCTCCAATTTGTATATATACAAATATAAATTTTATTTTTATAATTTAGAAAGAAAGTGAAGAAGAAGAAATGGCAGAGCTTCGCTACTGCATCTAAAAAATATGAGAAGAGAAGGGAGGTTAGGCCTGATTTATAGACGCTATAATCAACCTCAACTGTTAGATCGAAATATATTAAATCCAGACCATACATGGCCTAGGTTTACGGGAGTCGCCATACATGAAGCGGTCGTCCGCCCTTGGTCGACCGCTCCAATATGCGGGTCGACCTTTAGGCCCTAGATAATTAATTAAAAACGTTAATTTATCTAATCGAATTATTTTCGTTCTGAATTTCTTTTTCGTCCGTAACTTCTTTGTTTGGACTCCGATCGCAAAACTTCAAATATGAAAGTTGCTCAAAATTTCGCCATGAATGCAATGTGCAAGTTTCATTGCCAAATTCCATCATTTGCACAAATTTCATTTTTGGAGCCTAATTAAACTAACTATCTAATTAAATAACTAATACCAAATTACAGGGTGTTACATTCTTCCCCCCTAAAAAGAATTTCATTCTCGAAATTTCACTAATGAAAAGTCATAGTTTTGGCTCCTAATTACCCTAAGTTACACGACCAATGAGTGTACAACCAATTTTGTAACCAAATGTGCACAAGTGCATAGTGTATTACTATATCATCACACAGAAAATATGTATGCAGAATGATTCTAAATCAGATCCTCCTATATGAATGCATTTCTTTTGAAAACATATTTGAAAAAAAAATGATGCACACAACCTATACATATACTAGCAGTTCTATATGTATGCAGCTTTTGAAAAAAAATTTCAACCAAAACTCTAATACTCCTACGAATAGAAGTATGAAGCAACCAATTTTGCATCCAATTCCTACCATCCAAAAATCTAAAGCATCGAAAAATTCTTTCTAAACTTTACTTCTGCTAAAAAAACGAATTTAGGTGGAGAATTTATTATTCTTACCACCCTAAAATTTCCTCATTCCCATAGTAAAGTGAAATTTTCTTCCCTGCCCTGGATTTACTCTAAATTTTCCACTTACAAAATGCATAAGGAGGTTTATTTTCAAACTCTAAAATAGATTTGAGTCTAAAAATAGACTCGCGTGCGTCGTCAACAATGTGTGGAAATAGAAATTCCAAGGCTAAAACAGTTTTTCCCTTATTAGCACTTGCATTCTTCGCATCGTCGATCCTAATGCATTGCTAAATCCGCAAATTCTAACTATATATGTCTTCCCTACACTTAATATGTGGCTTTCAAAATAAAATATTTCAAAAAAATGTTTCTCACTTTTCAAATTTGCACGTCATTTGAAAAATAAAATCCCAAAATATTTAGACGCGCATTTTTTCTTAAAATCAAATTTTTGAACGAAAATTCTAAAATAATTTAAAAGCCAAAAATAACAAAAACCTAAATTTTTTTTTGAAAGAGAAGCTTTCCAAATCAAGGGAAACTTTTTAAAATATTTTCCTTCTAAATTTTTTTGATAAATCAAGCTACAATTCAACGCAGTCGGAAGTCGGTTATGTGTTAAACGCATACACCAAATTCTAAAATTCTACAACTAAATTTGACCATAAAAGTTGACATTTTATTTAAAAATGTTCTCATGCCCAATCATCTAAAAAAATTTAGCTTTTAAGGAACATGAGGAATGACCGGTGATACCAAAACAACTTTATCATGTCCTTCACAAAAAAATTTCAACTATCCTAAACTTCTAGTCTTATATTACATTTACTGTTAGTTAAGTATCTTTTATGAGATTTTCTTATTTATACCGCTTCTTCGCTATGCATATATAAGAGCAGTTTGCATGTCCAGAAACAATAATATAGTAAATAAATATGAACTCATAATATCGTTCGTGCCTTTTAAGAAGAGACAACTAACAGTTACAACTCAAACAACCTAAAAGAAAAGAAAAAATGCTGGAAGGGAAAAGACAACAACACCATAAATCCTAAAATAATGCCTACAGACTATGAGATGCCTTGCTCCACAGCTGGAGCTCGATCCATTGTTGCGACCCTTGAATGGTCGTGGCATGGCGGCTATACATCCAGTCTGGTGCCGCTGGCGCTGCTAGTGTTGCTGCGGGTTTCGAAATTGCCATCTTCCTAAAGAATGATCTAATGATGGCAGAAGGAACATTCTCCTAAACTGCCTCTCAACGGAGGTTCACTCGTATTACCTAAAGACGAGGTTGGATATGTGAAAATATGGAAAGTGACTCTATGGAGTGCTAATCCTTGATCAACAAACTGCATCATAAGGGTGTGGGACCAATTGACGATGATGCCGCCAATACTAGCATAGGTGGACTTTCACACCATGGGATAAATCCGGTCGTAACTTCTCATTTTAGGGATGGCGTTATGTTGAATGATAAGCACAACCTGACAGGCAGTAAGACGTTGATTATCCATCTTCCAAACACCGACATCCTTTGAAAAGATCTGTTACAAAATCTTTGAGTCGGTCACTTCAGAATCATTCAAGTCTGCATCTTTTGTGGAGGCATCCAAAATCTCAGCGAGATCATCATTAGTCAGCTCAATCAAGACACTCTTCACCTCCGAATGAATTAAACTGTTGCCTCCATTGAAATTCTACGCCAATAGGACATCGAAAAGGCAGATGCAGCGCAGGTAACATTCCCTCTCAAAGGTCTCGAAGTAGAGGATCGGTGCAAATCCTACCGTGACGAATAGCTCTTCCAGCCCAAAAGTGGTGAAACCTTCTACTTATTCCAGTCCTACCAAGTGGCCTCTTGAGAGTTGAGACCATGATGGTGCGTGGAAAAACCAACAGTGCAGAAATGTGTCTTAGGCTAAGAAGTGGTTGGAGGGAGGAAATAAGGTTTAAATCTGGAGTCGTGGTGGGGCGAGATCTAACGTGCAAATCCTGCATGAAGGGAAGGCGAGGCTACTACTCCTAGGAAAAAACAGCTTCGCCTAAGGGAGTAATGAAAGAGAGAGGTTGATACTTTGAGGAGAAAGAGGATGGAGATTGGGTTCGACTTATTAAGGAAGGAGGAACAAAAGAAGGCAACTTGGGGGATTTCGGACGTGGCTTTTATAGTCGCATTCCAGGTTCTAGTTGTGCCAAAACTCGTTAACTGGTAGACCACTCTAGATTTACCGCTAGGTGGTCAACTGCTAGACGGGTTTTGGTGTTAATTGAACCTAGACCTCATTAGGGTCGGATTAAATAATAATAATCGTTTCGCATCATCTCCTTCGATTCGACACGATCCGAAAAATTCATATCCTTATTATAGCAGTGTCAAAGCCTACCACCTAGTACGAACCATGCTTCAGCAATTCATAGTAGTCCCAACAAAACTACCGCGACCAACATCAATTCCAAAAACTAAAAAATATTCCAACTGGTATTTCCAACCTACTTTGCATGGAAATATTTCTTCCAATAGCTGGTGGATACAACAACACTTCAAACTACATACCCCAACAAAATTGAATGTCATTCCTATTTTGTCCATACCTTAAAGAGAGAAAATCTATAATCCTAGATCTTACAAACCGAAAAATCACCGAGCTAAATATATCTCCTTATAATTGTTTCTAAATAATAGAAACTATTTCATATCGAAACTTCCCTTAAAAAATCAAACTTATATATATAAATATTTTACGGTTTTCAAAAACTTTTTGTTTAAAATATGAATTTCCTAAATTGGAAAACTATTTCCTTGCCAAAAATCAAAATCAAGCCCTTAGTAATATATACTTTTGAGGAGTTCAAAAATTAATCTTTTGTAAACTAAAAATTTCTTAACACGACCGACGTAGTAGTATACGTGTTTCTTTGAAAATTAAAATTTCAAAACTTTTCCAAAACAAAATTTCCAAAATAAATCCTTGGGTAAAGACTTTAGAAAACCCTCTTTCCAAAATCTAAGGCTTTTCCAAAATATACTCTATAAAAACTCTCTCGCTGGTTTAAAACTAGGGAATTGATATTAATTCTCAAAATAAAAAGCCCGTTTGCCATCAAGGAGGTGATCAATGAATGCACCCTATCAAAAACTTGCTAAAACTGGTTCTTAGAAGTTTGCGACATATAGACTCCAATTTCCCGCTCATTTGGAATAAATGTGTGTCTTTGACCGGAACTCATTATCAAAATCCAAAATCACAAGGTAGATAGAATCTTAACCATCAAGTCGAACACCTCCAGCCTCCGAGATTCTACTATATGTCGTACTCATGCTCTTCATCAACAATGCCTTATGCATCGCTAGCACTCCGTGGGGTATTTCAGAGTCGGCGTGAAAAATCCTAACTCTAAATATTTCCAACCCATAATTGCTTTGCCTATTCATTCAGAGTGGAACAACAACTACGTCTATAGTCGGAATTCTTAGAACCTAACGTAAAAATATAATAATACTAGATAGGAAAGTATGAATACGATCTCTCAATTTATCCTAATTCCTCTGGTCTACTAACCTAGGCTCTAATACCAAATGTAATAACCCATAACTTAATGAGCCTAAATTTCGACAAAAATCGAAACTCAAGTCCATCAAAGCACATATTGTTAGATTTGGTACCTGCAAATAAGCATGAGCATTAGTAGAGATTGATAGAAATCAAACTCATAGCGAAAACAATAATAAGGATAAGAATATTGAATATGATACTACCATGGAATTAGTGGCATTCCTTGGATAACAATTTGTCACATCAGAATTAAGCATGAAAGAAAAGGAGACTTCTCCAACAACCAAACACATCCAGCTCCAATGACCTATTCCTCTAAATCTATCATGTAGGTTATAATAAGGAGGGGTCAGAACAACGTTCTGGTGATTGAAAAATCTATAAACTGTCAATATCATAATTTATACCAATTGATTTCCATTTAATTGTTATGTCTATTAAAATTAGCAATTCTAATCAAACCGTGCATTGCACACACGATTACTTACATATCCATTCCCAAGGTACAAAATAAAGACGAAGCCTTATCAACCACTCAATACTTCCAAGTCCATTAGCCACTTGATACTTCTATATATGAAGTGGGTTTCTACTATTGCCACATAATACTTTTAAAAGAGAAATAGGTAGATTCTGTCATTTAAGACCACAATTGAGCTAGATTATGTCATTTAAGACCTATTCCTAAGATGGATTTCTAGTATCGTCATTATTGGTCTATTGGTCTAAGTTATAGAGACCTTTGACCACTATCTATGACCTTATAATTTATAATAGCCATACTACTAGTGCATCTATCGTTATTAAAGTCATAGCAATGCGAGAGACTATATCCAAGCCACTTAATACCTCATTAATAAGGACTAGGTAGGCTCTAACCATTTAACACATATTTATAGGTAGGCCTTTGCCATTTAATACGTAACACCAAAGCGGTCTCCTCACTGATACTATTTAGCCGACATTTCTTGCAAATCTCATTAGGCTACTTAATGCTTCTTTAATAGGAAAGAGGAGGACCTTATAGCCGTTTAATACCTCAAACCTGAAGCGAACCTCTCCCAAGATATCCAGTATCACTCTTATAAATATGGAATCTCGTTAGATTACTTCTTTCGGTAGGGAGGCAAGTCTTACAATAGCAACTTAGTACCTCAACACTAAAGTGAATCTTTTTGGAGATATCCTTATTATTTGGAATCTCACCAGGTTACATAATACTTCCTTTTAGGGGAGAGGACGACCTACAACCATTTAATAACTCAAACCAGAAGCGAACCCCTATAGAGATATCCATCACCACTCCTAATTCCAAATTTGGACCATTTAATACTTTTCAATTAAGAAACCATGTCTAATTTCTCACTCCGTCATATATCCTAGGATTAGTGATATCTCACATCAGTAGTAAGTGCATTCGATTGATGGTATCCTCAAAGTGAAGGGCAGTCTCGCATCACTAACCTACTAAGTCGAACTAACCATCCTAAGTCTTTACTTATGTTATCTTAGGTAGATATCAGACTTAGTTTACTAATTCTCTTTTTATTTAAGGCAATAAGATTTACCTTAAATACTAACCTACCCATAAATCCCCTTTTAATGCCCATAAATGTCAATTTGTCCATAAAATCATAATGGATATTTCCTAAGACATTGTGATTACTAATTTCAAATTAGTAATCTTTTATATATATCCATTCCATTTTTTCAGTCTCATTAATCCACTTGTCCCTATTAATTGTGACCCTTAATTTAATACTATCAATTATTTCTCATTAATTGCCCATTAATTAAGGCTACAATTTTTCATTACCTATTAATTAATTAATAGGAATTCCTAATTTATTTCCCATTAATATGAATTACTACCTTTTCTATTTCTGACTATTCGCTTCTCTATATATAATAATAACTAACGAATGTTACGCATAAATAACACACGAATAAATGCTGCTCTTCTTTATTATCACAAATAATACGTGTAAACTGTCTAGTAAAACTACCTATTCGTAACCAAATATATTCTAGTCATAAATATGCAATTAGAATATACGTTCCATATTTAATTTGCTAGAATTAAATTTATTAGGAAGATTTTCCTCTATGATTTCCATAAATTGGTTTAACACAAGAGGAAAGATTTACTCCGTTTGAAATTACAAGGAATGGATAATTTCTTTTTAATTGGAATAGATAGTGTAAACTACGGAGAATAAATCTGCACTTTACACGTCTCTTCCCTTTTGTTTGTGGGTATTCCTTGTTAAGTCAACGTCGTCTTTTTGAATGAAAAGTGGAAAAGTAAACAAATTTATAGAAAACAAACGGATGTTCTTTGTACAAATTAAACAATGGCAAATCCAAAATATAGCACAAACTGGGAAATAATCCAAAAATCCTATTTACACCCAAATACAGATCTGGAATAAAAATATACAACATTCAAATTCTAAAATCTTTGGGACTGAGTTCCAGATCTAGGTGTAAACATATTACCAATTAGATCTAAAATAAGAATATGTACGCAATAGTTTTCTACAATAATTTAAGCCTACAATTCATAAATAAAATTGATTTAGGCCTAAAAATCATACATATGCCAACGGAATATATTTAAAATCATAAACAATATATAAAATTTCCCACTCACCTTTTAGAAGCGATCCAAATCTCCAAATCTGAAGTAGAACCTTAAATTCATCTCCAAATCCTTTTTAATCCAAGAAATATATATAAAAGGGTATATACATACATTAGAACTACATATCTAAGAAGCGATTTGGGATTGATGGAAAATATAAATATATAAATACAAATATATATTACCTCGGTATCGTTCTTCTTCTTCTCTTATTTGATTTCCATTCTTCTCCAATTTACACACACACACATATATATAATTTTTATGATTTACAAAGAAAGTGGAGAAGAAGAAATGGCAAAGCTTTTCTACTGCCTCTAGAAAAATATGAGAAGAGAAGGGAGGGTTAGGCCTAAATTTATAAACGCTTGAATCAATCTCAACCGTCAGATCAAAATATATTAAATCTGACCGTACATGGCCTAGGTTTACTAGAGTCGCCACACATGAAGCGATCGACCACCCCCTTCCTAGGGGTCGACCACCCCTGGTCGACCGCTCCAATATGCGGGTCGACCTACGGGCCCCAGATAATTAATTAAAAACGTTAATTTATCTAATCAAATTACTTTTGTTTCAAATTAATTTTTCATCTTTAAGTTCTTCGTTTGGACTCCGATCGCAAAACTCCAAATATGAAAGTTGCTCAGAATTTCACCGTGAACGCAATGGTGCAAGTTTAGTGGTCAAACTCCATCGTTTGCACAAATTTTATTTTTGGAGCCTAATTAATTAACTAACTAACTAATTAAATAACTAGTGCCAAATTACGGGGTGTTACAGATCAACAATGGATTGAACTAATAACCTTTGGGATCGCTACTAACACAAGATCGCATAAATATCACTATGGGTCTGCATTACCCAAAATACGACTATATCATATCATACTTACACATTGAGAGGATCCCATAGTGTCGACTAGCATCAAAGATAGCTTAGGGTCTACTGAAGCATCCGTGTCCGAAACTCAATAGCAACGCCACTTATTGCACCGCACCGGGCATCCACCAATAGTATCTCATCCTAATTGCTGTATGCATTGAGTAACCTTCCATTAGTGCCAGACCATGCACCACACCTGACATCCACCATTAGCATCACACGTACACCGAGGAAACTCTTGTTAGTGTGGTGTGCTTAGTACAACCTCGTGATCGAACCACCTTATATCGAATATTAATTTCGTTGAATAAATAGTGTATAGACCTACTTGCCCGCATACTCATATACATAGTCCTATAGTATCCAAAAGTCAAGAATTAGGGAACTAACTTCTCTTGCATATATAATATAATATAATATAATATATATACTAGTGTGTATATATACACACTAAACCTGAGCCAAAGGCCAAGTTTCAAGTCCCGCTTGGAATATGATAACCGATTGACCGCTAGCTACTGTCGACTGGCTACAGTAAGCCGGTCGACCGGTCAGGTTTTGATTATTTTTTGTTATAACTATTTTCTTTGTTAATGTTAATCGTATTTTGTTCAACGATGAAAATCCCTCAACTTCTAACCAGATTTCACTTATTTGTTAAAATCTACCACTCCGCATATAATTCCAACAATTTCATATATAATTTATAATTTCATAATCACAATGTATATCTACATCTCAAAATCAGTCTATGGTGAAATCAATAGGGTATATACATATTTAATTTCATATTTAATTCTAATGTTGTATTCTTATTAAAATCAAATTGAGCCAGATTAAAAAAAAACTTTTTATTTAGATTTAAATCAAGCAAATTTTCAAATCAAATAGATGTATAAATAAAACCAATTACTTGTAAATCAACCTAATTTAATAATAAACCCACTTACCTCTCAAGTGATTTCTCCTTTTGATTTGTTGATTCCTCCTTTTAGTTTGATTCTATCTCTAATTTTGGTTGTCTACTCTTCTTCTTTGATTCTTTAATTTTTCTTTTGTTTTGTTTTTGAAGAAAAGAGTTATTTGGGATAGAGGCTGATTTAAAGAGAAGCATAGTTTTGACCACTGTGTAGGGTTACTGGGTAAAGAACGATGGAGTATCTCCATATTTATAAATATAGGAAGAAATTCCGACTATTAGATTTAATTTAATAAAATTTGGGCCGTTTGCCGTAGGCTAACCTTAGCCAAATGCCGCCTATCGGCCGACCGATTAATGTGCAACGGTTGACGGCTAGGGGTCAACCGGTGCTAATTCAACAGTCGACCGGTTAATGTTACTTAAATTAACATTAACTTTCCTTTTATATATATTTTAATTATTTTTTATTTCAAATCTTTATACTTTAAAAACCTTTTCATATGTACTCCGATTATAAAACTTTATATATGAAAATTGTCCAGAAAATCTCCACAAACCAATGGTGCAAGTTTCGCAGCCAAATTCTAGTGTTTTTATAAAGTCCACTTTTGTCCTTATTATTAATGAATTAATTTCCTTTAATAAATTTTCGATTAATTTTTGTGTGGTGTTACACTTGAACACCTATCATAATGCTCTTCAAGGTATGAAGGTCCGAATGAAAGAGGCTCCTATGTTGCTAGGGAGATCGTGAGTTGGCTAATTATAATTGAAGGTTATTGTGATTGCGTAATCAAGATGATGAAGTTGCTTCAAAAATGTTAGGCGAAGTTCGCACAGATCGCGGTTGAATAACCAGAGGAATAGAACAAGAAGTCAATCAAGAAAGAATAGGAAACTAGATGGCCAAGGAGGCATAATCGAGCTAGTCATTCTTAGATTAGGCACTATCAAGCCAAGCATTCTTGAGCCATCCCTTCCCAAATGTCACCTCGCCAAGCTAGACCAAATTTTGAAGTTGTTGCAATTGTATGAACTCAATAGCATCGCAAACCTTTTCCTTAGCAATACCGTGGCCAAAGTGCTACACAAGTCAACATGAAAGAAGTTGTAAAGATCCCTCTAACGAGCAAGAAAGAAATATAAACCATGTTAGCGACAGTCAACCATCGGGTCGCGACCGTTATGGTTGATCGTACGATCGAGGGCTCAATCAAGATGTAGTTGGAGGCCAGGTCATGGAGGGGGTACTCCACATTCATATGCCCAAATTGCCAAGCTGATAAGAGAGTACTTGCATCGAGAAGACACAAATCATCATGCCAAAAGATTACCCCAATATCCATTCACGTTCAAAATTCAGCTTGCTTGGATCCAATGAAAATTTAAGTTTCCCACCATGCAGCCTTACACGGGAACATCCGACCTACTTATCACTTAAACATATATGAATAACTTATGATAATGGCAAGGACGATGAGGTTACAAAATGTTGATGCATTACGCTATTTATGACGGATGTAGCTATGTTATAATTCTGTAGGTTTAAGCCTAGTTCCATTGTCATGTGACTGTTACTTGCTAAAAAATCAAAAGCCAATTCACAGTATACATAGAGAAACCATGAGATGGTATCACGTTGGATGATATCAGGTAGAGAGATGGGAAATCATCGTGAAGTTATTTAACAAGGTTTAATGCCACCGCAACAATGGTAAACCGATAAGATTAGAAACTTATGCATATGGTGATTTGTGTTAAGAGTGAATAAGAGAACCGAGTCCTCGATGGAGTTAACAAAAATAAGTTGAAGAACTTGAGGGAATTTTGTTACAAGGCCGACCAGTTCTTACGATTGGAAGCCATTGATGTTGAGTTGAGTATGGTGAACTTTGTTAAAGTTGGAAAGTCATCTAATACCAAGCTAGTGAAAATTGGAGGTAACGACATTACAAGGAAGAGAAAGGGAGATGGCCAAAATGGTAAGGATAATGACACTATAAAGAGGTACAAAGGAGGGTCTTAATTTAATTCATATAGGGATCTCACGCATTAAATCAGGAATATCTATCTTGCTACCCAAGGCATTGTTTAGTATAAGAAGCCACCTTTGAACTACTATTGAACAAGAAAGGAGATCTATAAAACACTGTAGATTCAATGAGACTCGTAGATGTAATACCAATGAATGTCATTATTTAAGTGACCTGAAAAAGGAGTAAATCAAAAAGAAAAAGCTTTAGCAATATGTGAAGGATGGTTCAAGGGAAGTGATGCAAACCGCTAATCAACCTTTATAGTAACCTACTACTGAAAGGAGTGGAAAAGGTCCAAGTGAGACCGCTTCCCAGCATGTAATTACTCATAGACTTGAAGTAGGTACGATATCAGGAGAGCCACATATAGTAGGTACTAGCTTGAAAATGATGGAAATATATGGCATGTTTTTAAATCACGGGCTTGAAGATGAAACTGTATATGTCGTACCCTTACACGGATCCATGGTGTAACGACTAACATTGGACTGGCCAAAGTAAGCATGTTGCTTGTGGATAGTAGAAGTTTGGTAAATTTGTTGTTTAAAATGCTTATGACAGAAAGAGATGGTAAAATAAGGATTTACATCTATGCAAATCTTCATTGCAAGGATTCACGGGTTAAGGAACAATGCCTATAAGGCACATTTGTTTAACCATAGAGGTAGGAGATACCCTTTGGATAATTGTAACCGTCCAGACTGGACCAATTTTAGGCAAACAACAGTTCTTGGGGCGCTTAGCATTGTGTGAATTTAGAGCAGTTATAGCCCTAAGGTGCCTAACAATGAAGTTTCCCGTAGCAATAGGTGTCGAAGTAGTAAAGGAGTTTTGGATCAGGTTCATTAGCATGTGGGTTAAAAGGATGAATTTCAAAAAAAATCCTTTTATTAATTTGCACAAGATCAAATTTTGTGTTTATATTAATAATAAATTTAAACTTAATCATATTAAATATTCACTGATAAAAGAGTTTGGGTATATTTTCAATTTGTTTAACTATATTTAAAATATTTATTTATTTTGTTATTATTTAATATTATTATTTTACTACTAAGTTAATCTAAATTTAATTTACTATTTTAATTTTAATTAATTTATGTGTTAATATTTTAAAATGTTTGTATCCACGATATAAAATATTATAAGTATACTAAAATTGATCATCTAACCTATGGGTAATAGGTGCACATGTGTATGATCAACTGTTACGATTTACAGTTAATAAGTGTATATGTTAGGGTCATATGTCAATGATGATGTTAAAGCGATATACATATAAATATATAAGGGATATACATACGTACACACACATGCATGTGTGTGTATATTAAATAATTAAATTATGATTACATTAACATAAACTAAAAAATACGGCCATTTATTTTAATTAAAATTTATAATTAAATAAATATTATATATATTGTGTAATATTATTTAAAATAAATATATACATATATATTGATTGTTAAATACATATAATATATGTACATATATATATATTAATTAATAATCGAATTACATATACAATAATCTAATAAATTTAAATTTTGAATTTAAATTAGCTTGACCTTTTAAGATATATTTTCTATTAATTAAAGTCACCGACAAAAGGTAGTATTTTTTAAATAATCCCATGCAAAAAAATTTATGAGAAGAGAAGGGAGGGTTAGGCCTAAATTTATAAACGCTAGAATCAATCTCAACCGTCAGATCAAAATATATTAAATCTGACCGTACATGGCCTAGGTTTACTAGAGTCGCCACACATGAAGCGATCGACCACCCCCTTCCTAGGGGTCGACCACCCCTGGTCGACCGCTCCAATATGCGGGTCGACCTACGGGCCCCAGATAATTAATTAAAAACGTTAATTTATCTAATCAAATTATTTTTGTTTCAAATTAATTTTTCATCTTTAAGTTCTTCGTTTGGACTCCGATCGCAAAACTCCAAATATGAAAGTTGCTCAGAATTTCACCGTGAACGCAATGGTGCAAGTTTAGTGGTCAAACTCCATCGTTTGCACAAATTTTATTTTTGGAGCCTAATTATTTAACTAACTAACTAATTAAATAACTAGTGCCAAATTACGGGGTGTTACAGATCAACAATGGATTGAACTAATAACCTTTGGGATCGCTACTAACACAAGATCGCATAAATATCACTATGGGTCTGCATTACCCAAAATACGACTATATCATATCATACTTACACATTGAGAGGATCCCATAGTGTCGACTAGCATCAAAGATAGCTTAGGGTCTACTGAAGCATCCGTGTCCGAAACTCAATAGCAACGCCACTTATTGCACCGCACCGGGCATCCACCAATAGTATCTCATCCTAATTGCTGTATGCATTGAGTAACCTTCCATTAGTGCCAGACCATGCACCACACCTGACATCCACCATTAGCATCACACGTACACCGAGGAAACTCTTGTTAGTGTGGTGTGCTTAGTACAACCTCGTGATCGAACCACCTTATATCGAATATTAATTTCGTTGAATAAATAGTGTATAGACCTACTTGCCCGCATACTCATATACCTAGTCCTATAGTATCCAAAAGTCAAGAATTAGGGAACTAACTTCTCTTGCATATATAATATAATATAATATAATATAATATATATACTAGTGTGTATATATACACACTAAACCTGAGCCAAAGGCCAAGTTTCAAGTCCCGCTTGGAATATGATAACCGATTGACCGCTAGCTACTGTCGACTGGCTACAGTAAGCCGGTCGACCGGTCAGGTTTTGATTATTTTTTGTTATAACTATTTTCTTTGTTAATGTTAATCGTATTTTGTTCAACGATGAAAATCCCTCAACTTCTAACCAGATTTCACTTATTTGTTAAAATCTACCACTCCGCATATAATTCCAACAATTTCATATATAATTTATAATTTCATAATCACAATGTATATCTACATCTCAAAATCAGTCTATGGTGAAATCAATAGGGTATATACATATTTAATTTCATATTTAATTCTAATGTTGTATTCTTATTAAAATCAAATTGAGCCAGATTAAAAAAAAACTTTTTATTTAGATTTAAATCAAGCAAATTTTCAAATCAAATAGATGTATAAATAAAACCAATTACTTGTAAATCAACCTAATTTAATAATAAACCCACTTACCTCTCAAGTGATTTCTCCTTTTGATTTGTTGATTCCTCCTTTTAGTTTGATTCTATCTCTAATTTTGGTTGTCTACTCTTCTTCTTTGATTCTTTAATTTTTCTTTTGTTTTGTTTTTGAAGAAAAGAGTTATTTGGGATAGAGGCTGATTTAAAGAGAAGCATAGTTTTGACCACTGTGTAGGGTTACTGGGTAAAGAACGATGGAGTATCTCCATATTTATAAATATAGGAAGAAATTCCGACTATTAGATTTAATTTAATAAAATTTGGGCCGTTTGCCGTAGGCTAACCTTAGCCAAATGCCGCCTATCGGCCGACCGATTAATGTGCAACGGTTGACGGCTAGAGGTCAACCGGTGCTAATTCAACAGTCGACCGGTTAATGTTACTTAAATTAACATTAACTTTCCTTTTATATATATTTTAATTATTTTTTATTTCAAATCTTTATACTTTAAAAACCTTTTCATATGTACTCCGATTATAAAACTTTATATATGAAAATTGTCCAGAAAATCTCCACAAACCAATGGTGCAAGTTTCGCAGCCAAATTCTAGTGTTTTTATAAAGTCCACTTTTGTCCTTATTATTAATGAATTAATTTCCTTTAATAAATTTTCGATTAATTTTTGTGTGGTGTTACACTTGAACACCTATCATAATGCTCTTCAAGGTATGAAGGTCCGAATGAAAGAGGCTCCTATGTTGCTAGGGAGATCGTGAGTTGGCTAATTATAATTGAAGGTTATTGTGATTGCGTAATCAAGATGATGAAGTTGCTTCAAAAATGTTAGGCGAAGTTCGCACAGATCGCGGTTGAATAACCAGAGGAATAGAACAAGAAGTCAATCAAGGAAGAATAGGAAACTAGATGGCCAAGGAGGCATAATCGAGCTAGTCATTCTTAGATTAGGCACTATCAAGCCAAGCATTCTTGAGCCATCCCTTCCCAAATGTCACCTCGCCAAGCTAGACCAAATTTTGAAGTTGTTGCAATTGTATGAACTCAATAGCATCGCAAACCTTTTCCTTAGCAATACCGTGGCCAAAGTGCTACACAAGTCAACATGAAAGAAGTTGTAAAGATCCCTCTAACGAGCAAGAAAGAAATATAAACCATGTTAGCGACAGTCAACCATCGGGTCGCGACCGTTATGGTTGATCGTACGATCGAGGGCTCAATCAAGATGTAGTTGGAGGCCAGGTCATGAAGGGGGTACTCCACATTCATATGCCCAAATTGCCAAGCTGATAAGAGAGTACTTGCATCGAGAAGACACAAATCATCATGCCAAAAGATTACCCCAATATCCATTCACGTTCAAAATTCAGCTTGCTTGGATCCAATGAAAATTTAAGTTTCCCACCATGCAGCCTTACACGGGAACATCCGACCTACTTATCACTTAAACATATATGAATAACTTATGATAATGGCAAGGACGATGAGGTTACAAAATGTTGATGCATTACGCTATTTATGACGGATGTAGCTATGTTATAATTCTGTAGGTTTAAGCCTAGTTCCATTGTCATGTGACTGTTACTTGCTAAAAAATCAAAAGCCAATTCACAGTATACATAGAGAAACCATGAGATGGTATCACGTTGGATGATATCAGGTAGAGAGATGGGAAATCATCGTGAAGTTATTTAACAAGGTTTAATGCCACCGCAACAATGGTAAACCGATAAGATTAGAAACTTATGCATATGGTGATTTGTGTTAAGAGTGAATAAGAGAACCGAGTCCTCGATGGAGTTAACAAAAATAAGTTGAAGAACTTAAGGGAATTTTGTTACAAGGCCGACCAGTTCTTACGATTGGAAGCCATTGATGTTGAGTTGAGTATGGTGAACTTTGTTAAAGTTGGAAAGTCATCTAATACCAAGCTAGTGAAAATTGGAGGTAACGACATTACAAGGAAGAGAAAGGGAGATGGCCAAAATGGTAAGGATAATGACACTATAAAGAGGTACAAAGGAGGGTCTTAATTTAATTCATATAGGGATCTCACGCATTAAATCAGGAATATCTATCTTGCTACCCAAGGCATTGTTTAGTATAAGAAGCCACCTTTGAACTACTATTGAACAAGAAAGGAGATCTATAAAACACTGTAGATTCAATGAGACTCGTAGATGTAATACTAATGAATGTCATTATTTAAGTGACCTGAAAAAGGAGTAAATCAAAAAGAAAAAGCTTTAGCAATATGTGAAGGATGGTTCAAGGGAAGTGATGCAAACCGCTAATCAACCTTTATAGTAACCTACTACTGAAAGGAGTGGAAAAGGTCCAAGTGAGACCGCTTCCCAGCATGTAATTACTCATAGACTTGAAGTAGGTACGATATCAGGAGAGCCACATATAGTAGGTACTAGCTTGAAAATGATGGAAATATATGGCATGTTTTTAAATCACGGGCTTGAAGATGAAACTGTATATGTCGTACCCTTACACGGATCCATGGTGTAACGACTAACATTGGACTGGCCAAAGTAAGCATGTTGCTTGTGGATAGTAGAAGTTTGGTAAATTTGTTGTTTAAAATGCTTATGACAGAAAGAGATGGTAAAATAAGGATTTACATCTATGCAAATCTTCATTGCAAGGATTCACGGGTTAAGGAACAATGCCTATAAGGCACATTTGTTTAACCATAGAGGTAGGAGATACCCTTTGGATAATTGTAACCGTCCAGACTGGACCAATTTTAGGCAAACAACAGTTCTTGGGGCGCTTAGCATTGTGTGAATTTAGAGCAGTTATAGCCCTAAGGTGCCTAACAATGAAGTTTCCCGTAGCAATAGGTGTCGAAGTAGTAAAGGAGTTTTGGATCAGGTTCATTAGCATGTGGGTTAAAAGGATGAATTTCAAAAAAAATCCTTTTATTAATTTGCACAAGATCAAATTTTGTGTTTATATTAATAATAAATTTAAACTTAATCATATTAAATATTCACTGATAAAAGAGTTTGGGTATATTTTCAATTTGTTTAACTATATTTAAAATATTTATTTATTTGTTATTATTTAATATTATTATTTTACTACTAAGTTAATCTAAATTTAATTTACTATTTTAATTTTAATTAATTTATGTGTTAATATTTTAAAATGTTTGTATCCACGATATAAAATATTATAAGTACACTAAAATTGATCATCTAACCTATGGGTAATAGGTGCACATGTGTATGATCAACTGTTACGATTTACAGTTAATAAGTGTATATGTTAGGGTCATATGTCAATGATGATGTTAAAGGGATATACATATAAATATATAAGGGATATACATACGTACACACACATGCATGTGTGTGTATATTAAATAATTAAATTATGACTACATTAACATAAACTAAAAAATACGGCCATTTATTTTAATTAAAATTTATAATTAAATAAATATTATATATATTGTGTAATATTATTTAAAATAAATATATACATATATATTGATTGTTAAATACATATAATATATGTACATATATATATATATTAATTAATAATCGAATTACATATACAATAATCTAATAAATTTAAATTTTGAATTTAAATTAGCTTGACCTTTTAAGATATATTTTCTATTAATTAAAGTCACCGACAAAAGGTAGTATTTTTTAAATAATCCCATGCAAAAAAATTTATTATTTGAAAATTTCAATATTAAAATTTTAAATATGTTTGACCTTTTAAAATACATAAAAATGGTTTTTACTAGAAAAACCAAGGTTAAATAAATTAAGTTAAATTTCCATACAAATATATATATATATATATATATATAATTTGAAATATAATTTTCAGTGTTCGAATTATTATCGAAAACCAAGATAGTAAAACCTATTTCTTAATATTAAAAACCAAAAATTATTTTAATAGTTTAAATGTTTAAAAAATTATTTTAATATATATATATATATATTCAGATTCGAGAATATTTTTCTTATAAAGCCGAAAATATTCTATAAATATATAAGGTACTAAAAAAAGTTTTCTTCAATAATTGATTATCAAAAAATTAAAAATAATTTTCGGTCTTATACGGTATAGCTGAAATAGATAGGGTAATTGCATGTATACACATAAACGTATTTATATTTGAATAAACTAAAAACAAAAGAATTACTTCCTACCCGTGATCTTGCCGATTGTCGAACACCTCGGTTATTAGTCGTTTCCTCGATCTGCATGGCTATGGGTTGCAATGCCATCTCCTTTACTTCACCAATGTCTGTTAGAAGCTAGGGTTAGGTCATATTAGTGTAGAGATAACAAGAAGGGGGCTGACTGTATATAGACAACTAGATAATAAATATCTAGCCCTTTCTTTTGAATTTAGGAGACTAATTCACCCCGTGCCCTCTTGCTATGGCCGGCCTCATCATGGGTAGTTTGGGCTTCCAAACTACATGCCAAAATGATTTAACACATTAAATTATTCATTTAATTCATTTGTCCAATGTCGTTTGTCAACTAAATCATTGTATAACTTTAATACTCATTTAGAATAAATTTTTAGTCTTTAAATAAATAATTATATTGCCATTAAAGTTTAATACAACATTTGTAAATATTATTATTAACTTGTAACATTTATAAATTAATTTTACATTGGTCAAACTTGAATTAACTAATAACTCAGTCATGTTGACTCTTTAGTATGAAGTCGGTCCTCATTTAATATTTAAACAATTTAAATACTGAAGCTTATACAGACTTTGCTGAAGTACGTTATCAAGCACTAGTTCAACACTTATATATCATTTAGGAAAAATCCAATTTCTGGTCTATAATAAGCTAACTTAGTAAGAATATTTTTTATCTGTATTCTTTTCATCATCACTATAACACTTGGATATATAGAGTTTGGTTTAAGGTTGAAAAAACTCTATTAATATCCATATTTAATTTTGTAGATCACTTTAAAGTCTTTGGTTCAATCCAATAGCATTCATCCATTAACTGATTCACTTTAGCCAAAGATTATAAGTTAACTATTAATTATGGTGATATTAACCTTCTACAATGAAGAAGACGAATCCTCTCTTGGGTGTTGTTTCACTTTAAGCAGTTCAATGCTTATAGATCATTATCCAAATTCTAACTTATAATAAGTTCACCTAGTCACGATATTTTGTACACTTATTTTTTTCGTCATCACTATATCACTTAGGTATCTAAAGTTTAGTTGAAGGTCAAAAAATCTAATAACATCAGTATTTAACTGTGTATACTACTCTAAAGTCATTGGTGACGGAATAAGGGATGTGCCGTAAAGGGAATCATGTGATTTGTTATGTAATCCTAATTCTTTAAGCAATCTTGTTTGAAATAAGATATGTTTTTTTGTTTTTTTTCTATTATGTGTTTGTTAAACTATGATATAAGTAATGAGTTAATAAACATTAAATATGTATAAGTAAAAAATCCCTCGGAGTAGATCTTTATCGATTGTAATTATGAAATGTTCGTAACCATGAGTATTTAATTGATACAAACAAAAAAACTGTAAAGGTCCGCAAATCCGTACCCCTTGAATCGACCATAAATCACATCAGTTCGACTCAAATTGAACGGAAAATATGAATCTTTAGGGTGAAGAGGAAAAGGTAGAAGAAAAATAGAACAACAATATCACAGAATCTCACAATCGCAGCGGAACAAAATATAATATATAACAACAGACTTTTACACAAAAGAATCTGTAACTGTTTTATACTTACAATCATCAGAGTACAACAATCAATACATCAATCTAGATAGTTATGGTAACTTGTCCTCATACAGCGACAAATATAACCGAGTACGAAAATACGTCTGAACTCCTCCAGCTCGTCTCTTGAGCTCCACAACATTTAAACCTGAATCTATAATACTCGGTATGGCCCAAGCATTATAATAAAATAACACCCGAGTCAGTCTGGAATACCAGCGTGAGAAAACACACTCAATTTGAATTATTAACGTATCAAACCCTTTGAAAACAAAGGTATGTTGTAAGACCACGTCACACATAAACACGATGGGTTTTTTCCTTATGATAACCAAAATGATTTTTATCAAAATCATCTGATATTATAATAGTGTCTATAGAAAGTAAATAGAAAATAGCTGAAATGCTTGCATCTCATGTTTCAGCATAGTTGGACACAATCAAAACCGTATGGCGCTTATTGGAGAATGGATTCCATCGAATGACTGGGCCACTGGGGTACCGCCCACCATAGTACACCTCTAGAATAATATACCGAGGACCATGCCGGGATCCCCTGCTACACAAGACCGGCCTACCCTTAACCTGGATAGACCGAATATGTTATCACCCTGGGTGTTCCCACCCTTACCATCGAGCGCTCCTTCTTTCATGCACAACCGTATCCATAATATATAGGTTTCCGAGGACATCTAGAAAGGTGATAACATACCCTAATTGGGTGTGACCCACTTAGCCTTGCTTCACCTCCCCTATTTTAATCATTCCCGGTTGATGAGGCTCGAGGCTAAGCGTTACCTTTCAAGAACACAATTCTACTTAGAATGCTCATCGTCCTCCAATGACGATGTTCTGATAGAATTCGTCCATACAAGTTGTCCTGGGTCTGGACAAACCGAATCATCGTCTTCATCATCTCCACAGTATTCATTCGTAACGTTCAAACCGGATCGAAGTGGTTTTCGAATAATTACATCCGATCCCAGTCTCTTTGAAACGATTAACGAAATTGGCCAATATTGATAGTCGGTTATTTAACTATCAATAAAACATCCATAAGTAGACACTAGGCCTTATTTTATAATCTCCGAATATTCATTTTCAAAATATCTTTATAAGATATATCAATTCCTTCCAACATTTGAAAACAATTTCCAAATACTTCAATCCATAATAGGATACTCCCAAACCATCTCAGCGCTTAGAAATATTCCCAAATCTCCATTTTCTGTACTTAGGAAAATATTATAAGTCTTATTTTCCAAAATCCTTTTCAAATACCAACACTTAAGAGAATATTTTGTAGCTTATTCCATAATCTTCGGAATCACTAATAAATCCCCTTTTCAATTTCCAAAATCCAGTATACTTATGTATAACCCCATTTAACGTTCTATAACTTCTTTTATAAATTCCGATTTCATTTCCAATTCCCATATTCATACATCTGAAACCCATTCCTCCAAATCCCTTATAAAATACCTCTCCTCCAAAATCATATCCATTTACAAGCCTCGTTTATGAATCTCGAGAGAATTTATAAATAAAAATTTTCAATTACTTCAAACTATATATATATATATATAATAAGTATTTAAACGAATAATAATTTATTTTTAAAACATGTTCAAATAATTATATAAAATATCGAAAACCTTATAAACATGAGTAACTCATTTTTTTTGTTAAATAAATAAAATTTTAAAGCTGATTTTTAAAAGTTAGAATTTACTGAAATAAATACTTAATATTTAAAATTCTATTTACCAAAGCATTTCAATCCTAACTAGTTTAAAATTTCATAGTTTTAAAATAATAAAATTTTCCTTTTAAAAGCAAAATTAACTTCTTAGAATTGAAGATATATTTTTAAACCTCACTAACCAATTCAAATTATAAATCCCTCTTGAATCACAAAATATCTCTTCCATTTAGATCTCCTTAACCATCTTCACTTTCAAAAAAATAGTTCCACTATTTTTCCTCACCCTATTCCCCTATTCTAATATAAATTCTTCTTGTAAATTTATATTTTCAACCTATCATCTGATATCAAATTCCTTTATTTATAAAAATCATTTATAAATTTTATAACCCCTTTGGTTTTTCCTTTTTATAAAACAAATCTTATTTATAAAATCCCATTATATAAATTCATTTCTTATCAATTCCATTTATACCTCCAATCTATTTTTAATATGGATTATAACTCCTTTTTATATTTCATAATACCATTTACAAACTCCTTCATATTTTTTTTTTAAAAGTTTCTATTTAAACCCATTCACGAATAGTTACGTACAATCCAAAATTAATATATATTATCCCCAATTCAATTTTCTTAAAATTAAATCAATTTCCAATATAAATATTTTTATATCAAAAATTCCCTTTAATTTCTTAAATTTTAGAAATATATATATGGTATTTTAAAATATTAAAATTCAGGCCAGTGCTATAATAGCATCCAATAATTTCAATCACTACAATAATCTATACTAGATTATTCTACACAATCCATATATCACTATATATGAAAAATAAACAACATATTTGAGGGATCTAGTTGGATCCCTCCAACCTGTTTCCCTGCATCCACAAATGTTAATACAACATAAAATAATACCAATCCCACTTCAAGGGGGATATCGCGGTATGTAGGGTCATCTGCTATTATGCAGGCGCATAGGGTCTCATCCGCTATAATGTGCAGGAATATCACTCTAACAACTAATATATATATATATATATATACTACTATATATATATTATATCATTCAACAGACAATAATTATAAATTCAACAGGCGTCCAAACTTAATTTCAATTATTTAAAATTTAAATTTTGGTAATCCAAATGAGTGAGAACTTTTCTCACCTTGATTTTAATTTGAATCCGTACCAATTTTATTTCGTATTCTACGTCATTTCGAATCTAATGCTCTTAATATTATGATTTTTAAACCTCATATGAATTTTAGATGGGTTAATAAACCACAAATAAATTAATTGACAATTAACTTATATAAAGAAAATCATTTTAAATAAATTACCCTCTGCTCTACTCGCTGATTCATTTTTTTCTTCTTTGTTTTCCTTTCTCTCGATCGAACCCTAGCCTCCACCTAGTTATGCCGCCCTAGGCTATCACGCATGCAGCCTCCTCTGGTCGCACCCAAACCCTAGGCTCCACTGCTACACTTCCATGAGATCCATGCTACCACAACGACACTGCGAACATCTCTTGCGCTCCTCCTTCGACGCGCCCTCCGCCAACAGCTCGCCCGAACCCACATCGTGAATCGAATGCCGAGACGATCGCGACCCAGCCATCTCGTCGCCACCACCTTCCTTAGTGCATCGCGACCTCGCCAGAGAACCACTCGATGTCAGCTCCTTCACCAATTGCCAACAGTCCCCAGGTCAGCATCTTCTTCCCCATCGCTCGAAGCCTAGTAGGAGATGCGGCTAACGAACCTCGCTTCTCAAGCGGTTTGTGATTGCTCATGTTCTCTATTTTTTTTATTTTTGAACTGGAAAGTTTGAAAGAGGGCAGTCTCGATTTTTTTGCTGATTTGAGGAAAGAGGGACGTGATTTTAAACAAAAGGAGGTTGCTTCGTATGTGATCGAATCAGTATAAATTTTCTTTTCATTTATGAGGTGATTTCATTTTGATTGAAGGAGATAGGGAAAGAGACGCGCGCTTTAAATTTTTTGGGGAAAAGCTGCTATATGCACAGGGTAGGGTGGCTACAATTTTGACTTTGATTTGATTATGTGTGTGTGTATATATATATATATGTATATATATAAATATTTCGTTGATGGCACCTTAAAATCCTGAACCCCTATCGAGGCATGCCGCCTGGCGTTCATAATGTTATACCACTATTTCGAGCCCAATGGAACAAGTCTCGAGCCCCAATTCGATCGTACGTGGAAGATAGCTTTTTTTTAAATCAACTATTTAAAATAAATTCAATTAAATTATTTCTAAGCGTTTTCAGACCGTACGATCAAACGATAACTCCAAATGCTACGAAACTTGAAATTCGATAATAATCTAATATTATGGATCCAATGGAACTGGTTTCGTCGAATTCCGAGATTGTGCCTCGGAAGGCTATTTTTATACATTAATTTAACGATATATTTTTAAAACTAAACAAATCACTTCTAAATTCGATTTAAAAGGTTCTATTATCTTCACTATTATTAATATAAATTTTACAAGACTTTAAATTATTTTTATCGAGCTTAAAACTCAAGATACAATAATTTATCCAATATTAAATTATTAAATCCAATTATTAAGTTATCCAATAAATCGCTATATTTAAATTCTGAATTTCTTTTATAAATAAAAACCAAATTTTCATATTCAAAAATCAATGTATAATTCAAATTCAATATTCAAAACCATTTAAATATTCCAAATCAAACGTCGAAAAATCCGGGTTGTTACAAAAACCAACTCCTTAAATGTTCCTAGTCAAGAAGTATCGAGAAAAAGATAACGATACATCGTTTAAGACTAGTGTACGTAATGCTCTCCATATGATAGATGGTGATTTACCTATGGTCATTGAGCATCAAGGGTTACATACTTATGGTTGTTTGAAATAATCATAGAACGACTCAATGAGAATCTTCTATTGGTTATACAACTTAGTAAAAATAGAAGATCTTGGAGTAATGACGTATAGTAGTCCTTTGACTTGAGGGTACTACCGATATTAAGCACGTAGACTATACTTTGACTATGGTCAACCACATGGCATAATGACCACATTACGACCATAGTTGGGTGCACGTTGAAACACTTGAAGTGATACACTACTCAAGATAGGAATTTACTCCTTCGTTATAGAAGGTCAGTATCACCGTAATTCATAAGTCAAACTAAAGTAAAAGTCTCTAGCCAGAGCAAAAAGGTTAATCGATAAACATTATCAAATTGAACCAAGGACTTTAAAATTGACCCATGCAATTACTAAGGATATTAGTAGAATTTTTGACCTTAGACCAAACTCTAGATATCTAAGTAATACAACGATGATGAAAAGAATATGTGTACAAACTATCATTACTAGGTAAGCTTATATTAAATTAGAAACATGATTTCTCATAATTGATCTATAAGCATTGAACTTGACCTTATAATATACTCCAACAAAATATTTATAGGCTTGGATATTTGAATTGTTTAAATGTTGACTGTGGATAGAGTTCACAACAAAGAGTTAATAAAACTACATTGTCAGTTATTTCCGAATTCGATCAGGGATAAAATTAATTATAAATGTTATACATTAATACAAACTTTGTATCAAAATTTATGGCTAATTTTAATTATTTATTTGAGGCTTAAAATTAGATAGAGCGATATATAAAAGTTATACGATAGTTCGATCGATTTTGAATTCAGAAAATAATTAATTAAATGTTGATTTAAACAAAAGTTAACAAGAGGCTTGACTATACCTGTCATAGGATAAGTCAACAATAACAACCCAAAATTTTATCACTTTGATTTGTGAATATTTAATTAATTTTAAATATTTGATGTAACAACCCATAATTTAATCACTTTAAATATGAGTATTTAATATATTTTTAAATGGTTAAATAATATATTTTATAACTCAAATAAAATTTGGATGTCTCGAGTGGTTTTTTTCTTGGATGTAAAATGTTAGTTTAAAGACGGTTCAAGTTATAAGATGGTTAGGGTACCGATTTATTTAAAAATAAGAAGAAAACTTAAGCTTTTCTACTCTCTTATTAGACCACATTATATCATTATCCATATAATAGTTATATTTTTAACTTATAGAAAGAAAAATTGAACTTTTCTTCTCTCTAATTGGACGGCACTTTTTAAACTTGTCCTTATAATCATTATATTTTAACTTCTCCCTATTTAAAACTTACCCTAACCTAGCTTCTAACCTAAGCTTTCTAAACTTTCCTGATAAAACAAAATAGAATAGTGACCTTGCCTAATAAAACAAAATATTATGATGGTCTTGCCTAATAAATCAGAATAGGATAATTACTTACTTAATAAAACAATAGTTTAAAACAAAATATCATAATGATTCTCATTTAACTTATATTCCAGGCTTATCTATATTTAAGTCTATCCTAAACATAATCATTTTATTTTAACTCATTTTTATTTTGTCCTATTCTAAAGTCTTATCCTTATCCTATCCTAGCTTACACCCTAAGCTTATCAAACCAAAGCCTACAAATACACGAAGGCAACTTCATATTTTCCATCCCTAACCAAAAAGAAAATCATCATAACTTTCATCTTCATTCTCAAGCAAACTAGAGTTTCAAATCTCTTCATCAAATCAAAAGAATTCAAGCTTTAGGAGATGAGTAAAATCAATTTATTTTAATATCCAGTGAGTATAATTCAAGCTTTAGGAGTTGAGCTCACTTTTAAGCGACTTAAATTTAGAGATATGTTGTAATAATTTATGTTCCTTTGCTTATGTGTTTGATTGTAAGTAAAAATATACGTGTTTGATTTGGAAATGTATTTCCGCTCATTCAGCGGATGCACTTGACTTGTATTTTGCAGAGGACTATGGAAAGGAGTCGAAGTGGTTTGTAGCGGAAACCGCGATGAACACACTTTAAAAAAATTATGGAAGGATCCAATGGGTCCCCTCGCAAATCTTGATTTTACTTCACATTATTACTTGCTATGTACGATGTAATGAAGTGGATGTTGTGGCTAGTCGATTTGCTTTGATGATTTGTTTTTATGCGACATTGAAATCTCATGCTTTCTTTTTAATAGTTTATTACTTTATTTTCTAAAGTGTTTTGAAGTGGTTTTCAAACTTAACTTTTGTTTTTAAACCTTTTTACATAGATATGTAGTGGTTTAAAATATGGTTTAAAAATTATTTGATTTACAAAAGCAAGTTTTAAAAGTTATGGTCCATATAGTGATAGTCTCTATGGATACAGTTTATAAATCTATGTTTTTAGTAAAGTATAAAAGGGTCATCTATTTTAGATGTTTTGTAAATTCTTTTCGAATGAGTTTTATAAAAGTAGTACTAAAATTTAAAAATGAGATTGAAGATTTAAATATATTTTAAGAATTTATTCAGGTTACTTAAATAAGAGGTTTAAATTTTATAAAAAAACCGCTTTGTTTCAAAAAACAAATTTTGTTAAAAATGACCATCTTTATGGGGATGTTTTTAAAATACAAGTTTAAAACTATGGCTTAAAAGTTTCAAAAGCAAATTTAGAAGATGGAGGAAGCATCGATTACAACACCAATGTTGTAATAAGTTTTTCCGAGAAAAGGAAAGAGATCGTGGACTATAACTTTTTGGTATAGTAAATGGTTTCGGTAAATTGGAAAGGAAGTTTGATTTATAACACTTGGTTATTATTAAATGAGGTGTTTAATTTTATAATAGACAAATGTTTAAGGTGGTTTGGAATTTATCGATTTAAAGGTGTTTACTTTTTTAAAAGGAAGATGTTGCCTTTTTAATAAAAGAAAGATGTTGCCTTTTTAAATCAAACTTTGGTTTAAATAAGTGATTTTGAAAATTGTTTTTAATAGCGAGTATATGGGAACTCTCTGACCCATTTTTAATTTTTAGACTTCGAGGTATGGAAACTTGTTTCTATTTTGAAGTTAGAAATGTTGTAGAGTCAAGGTTTGAGAGGTAATAATACCCCAACTTGAACGGTTTCATTTCTAACCGATGAAAATTACTAGTTTGAAATCAAAGACTAGTAATAAGTTTACGAAGTTGGTTTTCCAATTGCTTTAAAAAGGACATTGTTTTATACAAGGGATAGAGAAGTCGAAATGCCGGAAGTGTGATAAGTATAAGAGGGTTAATTTCTATAAATAGGTCATGATTAATTAATTATATGGAAGACACTTCATCTTATACTCGACACTAAATTTCGAGGTATGGAAGCTGAAACAACCCATACCTTTATGAGCCTAATTTTCAACAAAAAATTGAAACTCAAGTCCATCGAAGCATAGTTCGTTGGATTAAGTACCTGGAAATAAGCATGAGCATTATCAGAGATTGATAGAGATCTAAACTCACAGCATAAACAATAATAAGATAAAAATACTAATTATGACTACTACCTTGGAATTAATGGTATTCCCTATATAGCAGATTGTCACATCAGCATCGAGCATGAAAGAAAATGAGATTTCTCCACAACTAAACACATCTAGCTTGATATGTAACTCTAAATCAATTCTATGGGTTGTAATTAGGAGGGGGTTAGAAAAATCTATAAACTGTCCATAACATAAATTTATACTGATTGGTTTCCATTTAATTGTTATGTCCACTAAGGTTTGCAATTCTAATCTAACTTTGCATTGCACACACGATTACTTACCTACCCATTTCCAATGTATAAAATACTGACGAAGCCTTATCAACAATCCAATACTTGCATACCATTTTCCACTTAGTACTTCTAAATATAAAGCAGGCTTATACTATCACCACATAATACTATCAAAAGAGAAATAGACAGACTCTACCATTTAAGACCTCAATCGAGGCAGTCCCCATCAGTTAAGACCTATTCCCAAGGTAGACTTCTAGCATCATCATTATTGTTCTATTGGTCCTAGCTATAGAGACTTTTGATCATGATCTATGGCCTTATAATTCATAATTGCCATACCACTAATGCATCTATCATTATTAATGTCTTAGCAATGCGAGAAACCATACCCAAGCCACTTAATACCTTATTATAAAGACTAGGCAGGTCTCTGACCATTTAACACCTATATATAGGTAGCTCTATGCCATTTAATACCTAACCCCAAGGAGGACTCCTCACTGGTACTATCTAACTGACATTGCTTGGAGATCTCATTAGGGTACTTAGTACTTCTTTTATAGGAGAGGCGAACCCTAGATCAGTCACTTAGTACCACAAACCCTAAGGGAACCCTTCCTGAGATATCCATCATCACTCTTAATTATAAATACAGAATCTCATTAGGTTACTTCTTTCGGTTGGGAGGCGGGCACTAAGATAGCCACTTAATACCTTAACACTAAAGTAAACCTTGTTAGGGACATCCTTATTTATTTGGAGTCTCACTAGGTTACTTAATACTTCCTTTTAGGAAAGAGGCGGACCCTACAACCACTTAATACCTCAAACCAAATGCGAACCCCTATGGAGATATCCATCACCGCTCCTAATTCAAAATTTGGACCATTTAATACTTTTTAATTGGGAAAGAGGCGGGCCCTCAAACAACCACCTAATACCTCTAACCCTAAAGCAGGTCCTATATCTCGCAAAGTCACGGGTCTTAGAATTAGTGATATCTCACATCAGTAGTATGTGCACCCGACTACTGATAGCCTCAAAGTGAAGGATAGTATTCTGTCGAGTGACTCTATTAACCTCGCATCACTAACCTACTAAGTTCAATTAACTATCCTAAGTCTTTACTTATACTATCTTAGGTTGACATTGGACATAGCTTACTAATCCCCTTTTTATTTAAGGCAATAAGATTTACCTTAAATACTTATCTACCCATAAATCCCTTTTTAATGCTCATAAATGTCAATTTATCCATAAAATTATAATGGACATTTCCTGAGACACTTATGTATGACTACTTATTCCAAATTAGTAACCTTGTTATATCTATTCCATTTTTATCAGTCCTTTTTACCCATTTTCCCTATTTATTGTAAATCCCAAATTGATTTTCATTAAGTGCTCATTTATTGGAGTTAAAGTCTTTAATTTCTATACTAATCGATTGTAACCCTTAATCCAGTCCTAGCATTTTTTCCATTAATTGCCTATTAATTGGGGTCACATCTTTAATTTTCTATTAATTATTGGCAATTCTAATTTATTGCCCATTAATAAGAATTACTACATTTCCTAATTCTAAATATTCACTTTCCTAAATATAATAATAACTAACGAATGTTATGCATAAATAACAAACGAATAAACGTCGTTCTTCTTATTAACGCAATAAATACGTATAAACTGCCTAATAAAACTACCTATTGGTAACCAAATATATTCTAGTCATAAATATGTAACTAGAATATACTTTCCACTTTTAATTTGTTTGAGTTAAATTCCTTAGGAAGACTTTTCGCTATGATTTCCATTGGTTTAAGACAAAAAGGAAAGATCAACTCCGTTTGAAATTACAAGGAATGGATAATTTCTTTTTAATTGGAATAGACTGTGTAAACTACGGAGAATAAATCTGTACTTTATACATCTTTTTCCTTTTTGTTTGTGGATATTCCTTGTCAAATAATATGTCGCCCTCTTGAATCAAAAGTGGAAAAAGTAAACAAATTTATAAAAATCAAACGGAAGTTCTTCCCACAAATTAAACTATGGAAAATCTAGAACTTAGCACAGATTTGGGTAATAGTCCAGAAATCCCATTGTCCACCCAAATACAAATCTGGAATAAAATTATACAACATTCATATTCTAAAGTCTTTGGGACTGATTTCCAGATCTAGATGTAAACATATTTCAAATTAGATCTAAAACAAGAATATGTAGGTGTTAGCACCAAAATTGGTCACTAACACCCTTGAATAGAGTTATGTAGAGAGATTAATGAAGAAAGTAAATTAAAAAAGTGGAATGTATGCCAAATTAACTGCAAAAACTTGAACACCGGATTTATAGTGGTTCGGCGTAACTGCCTACGTCCACTTTGAATTTTATCTTTATTGCTTTCCCATATGATTGAATACAGATACAATCCGTACACCAACAACTTGAGTTCAAGTTTGAACAAAAATAAATAAGTCTTGAAAATGGTAGGGTCTCCCCGGAGTTCCCCAAAAAAAGGTCCCTCTCACTATGCGCATGCCCCTCTATTTATAGGCGAAGATAGGCCGGACTTCCTTCGCGGGCCAGGAACAAAGTACTTTAGCCCATAGTAAGTGACTCCTGCGCACCGAGCCAGGAATGCCGAACAAGAAATGCTGGTCGAGAAATGTCGAACGACAATCGGCCGATCCAGGAACTACAAGCTATCGTGGCTGACCGGTGATCATCCTAGCAAGTGACTCGAATAAGACTTCAAAGTACTCGAAGCAAATGGTAGGTTGACTTGAAGCGAAACCATGCCAAACCCCTCACTTTGCCGAGCGATGCTTCCCGAGTGAGGTATGCCGAGCGACGACACCCTCACTCAAGGTTAAGTGCTGACCCTCCCCTTAAAGTTGAACGACATCAAGCTAAACCAAAATGTCTAGACCGAACCACACATCTATGTCGAACGACATCCAGGCCGAGCCACATATCCAGGCCGAACGACACTCGCATGCTGAGCGAGGCATTCATCTCGAACGGCACTCATACGCCGAGCCACATATCCAGGCCGAATTGCATTCATATGCCGAGCGAGGCATGCATGCCGAACGACACTCGTACGCCGAGCCACATATCCAGGCCGGACGACATTCGCATGTCGAGCGAGGCATTCATGCCGAACGGCATTTTGCCTAACCTCTCAAGTCAAGCCAATCTCTCAACGGACCATACTTCACTTTGAGCCAACTAAGAAACTCGATAATGCCTCTAGTAAGCGGGCCAATCAACCGGGTAACATTTGCCCCCCAAAGCGTATCGTGAGAATCAATCACGATATGCTTTGAATCATAGGCCAAACATGTTTCCCACTCTTCTCCTCCCACCAGGTGGAATTTGCTTCTCTATTGTGCTACCATCTCCAGTGTGGTCCGATCGACATACACATACCGAGCCATCTGTTCGGCATACTCATTGCCGCTCGGTACCCTTATTCTCCGAACTAGTGAGATACCATGACCGGGTCCACTGGTTAGCGCCTGTTGACCTCCCCTTCCTTATATAAAAATCAACACTTCTCCTTTTCTTCTCTTCACTCACACTTCAACACCACAGGATCTTGTGACTTACCTTCTCCCAAACTTCGGCTACCTCTTCCCTTCGAAACTATATCTCCTGCCTCGATACTTCAAGTACCCTTAAACCTGAGCAAACTTCAGCCTGAAGCCCCATAATTTCAACTGACTTCCAATTTCCTTTATAGGTACGGATACCCTCTTTAATTCGTCTCCCTTAGATCGGAATCTTGTTTAAGGTCTGAATACGTGGGTTCCTAGATAGGATTTAGCGGGAAGCGGCAAACGGAAGGAGGAATCAGAGGTAGGAGCGTGCTCTAGGTTAGATGTTTGACTCGGTCGCAACGGTAGTAGAATAGGTTATTAAGAGAAGTAGTCATGGAAATCATTGCAGGCCTGTAGCATTTGACCTATGACACAATCGAGGGAGGACAGTCGGCGACCTAGTCGCGGCGATGTTGAGTTGTTAGGAGTTTTAGTAGCAGGGTAGGTCGAAGCGACGAAGGGGAGTGTGGTTCGACATACCGAACGAGGAAGCTGCTCGTATGATAATCTAGGAATTCTCGTAGGGGAGCATGGCCCGGTATGAAGTTATGTCGGTAGGCAAATCCCTATTGGGTGTATCGCTCGGTCTAGAGAGAGGGAGAGATAGAGAAAGTGAGTCTAGTTCGGTGATTTAAGGAAATGAGGCGGTGGTGAGCGAGTGGGTCGGCGTGTCTGGTTTAGGTGGAAGTTTGGTCGTATGTTTTGAGTGTCGCTCGGCATTGAGCCTTGAAGTAGGCAGCATTAGTCAAATTTGTCCCAACTTGAATACAACTTATGTCAAATTCACTTACTTCCCATGCCTAATCATATGACAATAATCAAAGACAAAGACTTAAGCAAACAGGCATATCGAACTAATCCGGACTGATAACTCCCCAATTTCTACAACTATAAATATGAGTTTAACTCGATAAAAACAAATAATAGCCTTCAACACATAGTGCCAATGTCCGAGTTCAAAACTGAAACCATCATAGGGCAGGCTCTCGGAGACGGCCAGCGATGTCTGTCTTCGAAGATGACAATTCAATGCTTAATTTTATTTTATAAGCTTTATGACTTTTAATTCTTTTACACTTATACTCGAACGATTGCACTAGTCTACACACCACACGGGGGGAGCACCTTTGTCATTATGTCTAATATTGATTGTCTTTCAAGTATATTTCCAATGGGTGTTTAATCAAATTCAACATTCATTGAAGATGTCTAGAAAGTCAAGCTCCGCCACAGTCTCAGATAAACCCGGGCCAAGTTCTCGACAAGAAGTGGTGGAAACTTCGAATCCATCGACAGCTCCTGCACAAAATATCCCGAGTCTAACGATCGCATCTATTGACCTGGCTCCCGATGCCCTAGATGCAGCGATCTTTCTAGACAATTCGGTCGATTCTCAAGCTTCGAGAATTAATGAAAGCGCCCTTCGTCGACTATGTTCGATACATGGAATTCCTTTTGATGATGTACTGGTCCCATCAGGGCAAGATCAACCCCACCTGCCCATAGCCGGATATACTGCCTGCAACAAATTTATGTGTTGGGTTGGTAGCGTGCCACCATTCAACTCCTTCCTTTACGACGTGCTGCAATATATGGAGATCGCCCCAGTGCATTTACATCCCAACAGTCATGCATTTTTATATGGCACGTGCATTCTCTTCATGAGCATTCTATTCAGGCTCCCGACTCCTAGCGATATCCGCTACATTTACCATTTTAAGAGGCGGTCCGACAGCCCATCCTTCGTATTCCTCGAGCCACACAGCAAGTGCCAAATCCTCACAGGGGCATGGAGAAAATTCACCGAATATAAGCAAGAGTGGTTTTACGTGCGCTGCCCCCTGGTTTCACGAGGAGATGGCTGGAAGGGAGTAAGTTCCTTTTCTAGATCAATAGTCGTACGGGCCAGGAAGTGCATTTTTTCTAAACCTTTTCTCGATTTTTTACAGGCATCAGCCCGCATCCCAAAGGCTTCGGGTACTTTGAGGCAGTTGAAGCTATTCGAGCTATCCCCGCGGGACATAGGGACATCAAATCCATCATTTCTAATGAATCGCTCTCGAAATTTGGGCTGTTGGCGGAAGGTCGCCGAATAAGTCTTCCTCACGGCGCCACTTCAACTGGACCTGCCTTGGATAAACGCAAAAGGCAAGCTGGGCCTTTGTCACGTGGTGCCCCTGACACACCTAAGGAGGCCGAGATTAGAGAAACTAAGGTGTCCGAAGCACCGGGTGAGAACGTTAGTCCCACTCTAGAACCTGTGGTTGAGGTACACGATATTGAAGTAACGCCTCCTCCTTCAAAGGGAGAGAAGAAACTGGCTTACAAATTGAGGAAAAAGACAGTTGGCGGAATCTCAAAGGTCACAATCATTCCAGTAGAGAGAGAGCCTTCTCCTCAACATTTAGAGAGTTCATTGAATGGCTTGTCTGGCCTTATAATTCCCAATGATTTACTTAACTATGGTTTCGACGACCCGGAAGCCATAAAACTTCATTCGCCGGCGAAAGGCAGTGAAGGCGTTCAAGGCCATCACCACGGAGAAAGAACTCCGATAAGTAGAGCTAAAGAAACTGGTCCGTTGGAGGGAAACACTAGGACACACGCGAACACTTGCACTTCACCTTGCACTTAAACTTTAGCCATCATGCCATTTTTGCTAACTTGTCATCACTTAACTTCTACACAGGTGATATGGGACGCTCTCACGGATTCGACCGCCTTTGTGGCTCTTCCATTTTCCATCCTTCCGGCCGAGACTCTGGATATGGCAAGCGCCAAGATAGAGGTGATGACAGCGACAGAGATTATCGCTCTCGAGATTCATCTTCTCGAAGGAAAATTCACAGTCATTCATCGTACTCCAACGATCCCCCACCTCCACTGGATCAAGGCTGGGAGAAATCAGGTCAAAAGGGGCCATAATTTGAAACTCTTCGCGACCAACACTCAGGTTCCTCAAGTACTAGGCAATCTTGGGCGGTTCATAAGAAGTCCGTAGTTTCGACAAAGTACCTCTACTCCTGCACCTGATCCGTCGGTAGCGGAGAAACTTGCCGAGCTTAAAGCGACATTCCCAAGAATATGCTTTGACGGACTAAAATTTCTTCCAGCCATCCATCCTATTTCGGGGAATGTCAAACAGAATGCCCTTGCTTGCACCAATGATGTTTATGTTCAACACGACGCATTTTTTCACTTGGTCGAAAAAGTTTCTGAAGTTTCTATGGAACGCCAACATGAAATTAATCGTTTGAAGCTCAAGGCCATCCATGACAAAGACATCATTAGGGCCCAAGATAAAGAGCTTTCCACATATAAATCTCAACTTGAGGCCGCCCAAAAGAACGCTAAAGATACTGCAGAGGCTGTTAGTCGCTTGGAGGCCACACACAAAAAGGAGGTCGTGAAGCTGTCCAACACTGTGGTTCTTTAGCTTTAGAGAAAGACTCCGTTCAAAAGGATAGAGATGCATTCGCTCAACGAGTCAAAGAGCTGGAAGAGCAATTTCTCAAAGAGAAAAAAGAAAAGGTTGCTACTCAAGAGGAGTCGCAACTTTACTGCGACGAGATTGTCGCTACTCGACTCCTGAAGACAAAGCTCGATGAAGAACTCTCCAAGGCTGAGACGCTGATGGATGAAGCCTGCGAAGAGGGCAAAAGAATAGCATTTACGGAGATGGACTCTCACCTTGAGGCGGCCGCCGAAGCTGGTAGGGAGGAGATCAAATGCCAATTCGATCCGCTTGTAGCCGAGTACAACGCTCGAGTCCTCATGCATCGTGACTTAACATTTCTCGACGAGGGTTACCTCGAATCTTTGGCCGAAGCATGAGAGACTTTGATAAGGATCAAAAAGGCTGAGTCGGGGACTGAAGAGGTTGACGAAGAAGCTTTAGTAAAGGAATTTCTCCGGGGGAATGAGCCTTCAGACTTGTCTGCAGTGAAGGCTCTCTACAATAGAGACTCCTCCTCGCCGAAAGGAAAAAATGACATTGCCGGCCCGTCCGGAGCCGAGTCTACAGTTCCTCCCCCTACTCAACCGACTAATCGCCTACCACTGGACCCCTTCGAAAAACACATTAGCTACGACCCAGAAGATCATGGTCTTGGTATTCATTTTCTATCTCCTATCCCAGAAGGAGAAACTCCCCAAACAGCCGAGAGTGAACCAGAGACGGGTACATAACTTTCCCTTCAAAGTCCAAAGGGCATTTGCTTTCAGCAAGCGATAAATGTATTCTAACACTTGTTTCTTATGATTCCACGTAGGTCATCTCGATCCCGTACCTAATCAAGGAGCGATGTCGCCACGGAGAAAGAGGAGAAAATGGGAGAAACAACTCAAGCAGAAGAGACTCCCGGACCTGACGCTCTGATTGAGGCGCTTAACGAAGACAAATCCGACGATCCGTCGCCCGTCGAGGAACATTACGAAGTTGAAATTACTGGCGCCTCCAAACACACTTCAAAGCTGAGCATGAAGGAATAGGTCACTGAAGAGGGGAGAAAGAAAGCCAAAATTAAGGCCGAGCCTCAAGTGGTAGAACTCGACGACCCACTGAACAACCCTTTGAAGATTATTCTTCCAAGTGGGACCAGGCTGTTAGAAGTTCCTCGTTCCTCTGACACCCTTTCTCAGGTGAGCAAAACGTCCAAGAGAAAACGCGTGGGGGAGGAGTTGTCTAAGAAATCGAAGAAGGAGAAGAAGCCAAAGAAGTAACTATCATGCTCGTTCAACGAGAATCAGCCTGGATTATGTAATTATTTTTATTTAATTTCATAGCCGTTGTAGATAGAGTTTTTGCCCCGAGTTTGGGAGAAGTTGTAGTAGGACTTAATTTTTAATTAATGAATAAAACTTCATTCTTTGTCTTTTAAATGACTTTTGTTGTTCAGCTCACTGTATAACTCGTAGTCAAATCCGAAATCTTGTGAGTTACATAAGCCCTAGTTCACTTCCATATGACTTGGAGATTTTTTGGATCGCTTATACTCTGATCCGTACTCTGGGGACTCAGAGTACTCCAGTCCGCGCTCAGGGGACTTTGGAGATTTCGAAGTTGTTTATACTCTAGTCCGCACTCTGGAGACTCATAGTACTCCAGTCCGCGCTCATGGACCTTGGAGATTTTTTAAGCGTTTATACTCTAGTCCGCACTTTGGGGACTCAGAGTACTCTAGTCCGCACTCTAGGGACTTAGAGATTTTTTAGTCATTTATACTCTAGTCCGCACTCTGGGGACTCAGAGTACTCTAGTCCGCACTCTGGAGACTTAGAGATTTTTTAGTCGTTTATACTCTAGTCCGCACTCTGGGGACTCAGAGTACTCTAGTCCGTACTCTGGGGACTTAGAGATTTTTTAAAGTTTGGGTGTGCATTCATACGCCAAACAAAATAACACAATTTAATTTTCGTCATAGAATTGTACTATACGGAAACATCAATAGTTCATGGAAAAGACGGCTTCAAGCCTTTATTGATCATAACAAAGGGAAACAAACTGAATTGTCTTATTGCATGGCAAAAACTAAAAACAACAAAATGAACATACATTGGAAATAATTGCAACTAAAATGCAAAAACAAATAGACTAGGTATAATAACGACGCAAATGCTCGCTATTCCATGCACGAGGGAGTGTCACGCCATCTACGGTCGCTAGCTTGAAAGTTCCTTCTCTAAGCCTCCGTTCGATGACATACGGACCTTCCCATGTGGGATTCAAATGTGATGGGGTCGGAAAAACTCGCTTCAAAACGAGATCACCCGCATTGAAAGTTCTCGGTTGGACTTTTTCATTATAATACCGAGCAACTCGGTGCCTATGTGCAGCCGCTCTTAAATCAGCTTCTTCACGTTTTTCGTCAACAAAGTCCAATGATTCCAATAAGAGATTCTGATTCGTCTTGGGATCATAATAAGTTACCCGATGAGAGGGAACTTCAAGTTCCATGGGTATCACAGCTTCAGCGTCGTATTCCAAGGTGAATGGAGTATGGCCAGTCGCGGATTTGTGGGTGGTTCTATAAGCCCAGAGCGCTGTCGGAAGCTCATCCATTCACTTGCCTCTAGCCTTTTCCAGTCGTTTCTTTAATATTAGCTTGATTATTTTATTTATGGCTTCCACTTGTCCGTTCGCTTTAGGGTGAGCGACCGCCGAAAACCTTTTATCAATATGATAGTTCTGGCAAAATTCTTTGAATTCTATACTTTCAAATTGAGTTCCATTGTCTGTGATGATAGTTTGTTGGAGGCCAAAATGGCATATGAAGTTTCGTACAACGAAATTAATTACTTTTTTGGTGGTGATTGTAGCTAAAGGCTCTGCTTCTGCCCACTTAGTAAAGTAATCAACCGCAACAATTGCATACTTTGCACCACCCTTGGAAATCGGTAAGGAACCGATTATATCGATCCCCCAAATCGCAAATGGCTAAGGACTAACCATTTGCGTGAGTTCCGCTGGCGGAGCTCTCGGGATTTTCGCAAACTTTTGACATATGTCGCATTTTCTTACGTAGTCTGCAGCATCCCGATTTATATTGGGCCAATAGTATCCATAGCGGAGGATCTTTTTTGCCAGTGTCTACCCCCCCAGTATGGTCGCTACATTCGCCCTCATGAACTTCTTTCAAGACCCGTTTTATCTCGTCGTGGGCGATGCAACGAAGTAATGGAACCGAGAACCCTTTTCGATACATTATTTCATCCTACATCACATATCTTGAGGCTTTACGTACGACTTGTCGTTTTTCATTCCTCTTTTCAGGCAAAGCTCCGTGTAACAGGAACTGCTTGAATGGGGTTATCCATGACTCCTTTTCAATTTCTACTTCTAGCAGAAAGTCTATTTCCATCTCGTTTATACTTGGAAATTGCAAAACTTCAACATGAATCAAGCCCATATATTGTGCATCGCCAATACTTGCGAATTTTGCTAATGAATCGGCTTCCCTGTTTTGTTCACGCGAGACATGCGAAATATCATAATACTCAAGTTCTGCCAAAAGTTCTTGAACCCGAGCGAGGTATGGAGCAAGCCTTTGCCCCTTTGCTTGATAATCTCCTCGCACTAGGTATACCACCAATTGAGAGTCACAAAAGATCTCAATCATTTTTATTCCAAGCTCCCTGACAAGTTTTAAGCTAGCGAGCAATGCTTCGTACTCTGCTTCATTATTCATGGCTAGAAAATCAAGCTTCAACGCATAACAGATAGATCGATTTTCAGGGGTCACTAGAATAACACCGGCTCCGGAACAACTGTCATTTGACGCCCCATCGGTGTATAACTTCCATCGAATGGGGGAGTAATGTCTTCATTACTTTGCTCGACGGGTATTGTGAATTTTGCAATAAAGTCTGCTAACGCCTATCCTTGGATAGCTCTCCACGGCAGGTTGGTAATATCGAATTGACTTAACTCGATGTTCCACTTTAGCAACCTTCCAGAGGTCTCTGGTCGCTGGAGCACCTGTCATAGAGGTTCATCGGTATAAACACTGATCGGGTGTGCTTGAAAGTACGAACAAAGCTTGCATGATGCAATCACCAAGTAGTAGGCTAGCTTCTCAATTTTAGGATAATTTCTTTCTGCCCCCGTTAAACGTTTGCTAACATTGTACACCGGCTTTTGAACTCGGTCCTCCTCGCGAACCAAAGCCGTACTGATGGCATGTTGAGATACGACCAAGTATACATATAATACTTCGTGGTCTATAGGCTTCGACAGCATCGGGGGACTTTCCAAATGTCTTACCAGAGCTCGGAATGCGTCCTCGCAGTCGGGCGTCCATTCAAAATTCCTCTTCCTTTTCTTTATTACATCGAAGAAAGGAATGCACTTGTCAGTCGCTTTGGATATGAATCGACTCAGGGCGGCCACTTTTCCGTTCAAGCTTTGTACATGCTTTATAGTTATGGGCACTTGAATGTCTCGAATAACCTAAATCTTCTCTGGGTTAGCTTCAATTCCTCGTGCGTTAACGATGAAACCCAGGAACTTCCCTGACGCAATGCCGAAGGAACACTTCAGAGGATTGATTTTCATTCCGTAATACCTGAGTATATCAAACATTTCCGCTAAGTCTCGAATGTGGTCGTTTGACTGTCGTGACTTCACGAGCATGCCATCCACATAGACTTCCATCGTCCTGCCGATTTGGTCTTTAAACATCCGATTAATCAGACGTTGATAGGTTGCTCCCGAATTTTTCAATCCGAAAGGCATCACTACGTAACAGTACAGTCCGACGTCCGTGACAAAACTAGTGTGTTCCTGATCCGGGATGTGCATCGGGATTTGATTGTATCTCGAATACGCGTCCATAAATGATAATAACGCATGTCCGGCCGTTGAATCGACCAACTGGTCAATTTTGGGTAAAGGGAAACTATCCTTAGGGCAAGCCTTGTACAAGTCTGAGTAATCAACACAGGTCCTCCATTTCCCGTTCGCTTTTCTCACTAACACGGGGTTATGCACCCATTCAGGGTAAAGGGCGTCACGGACAAACCCATTGGCTTTGAGTTTGTCCACCTCCTCTTTGAGAGTAGCGGACCTCTCCGGGTCCATCCCTCTCCTTTTTTGCTTTATTGGAATGTATTTTGGGTCTATGTTCAACATATGACTTGCAATGGCGGGAAAAATTACGCACATATCAGAATGTGTCCAAGAGAAAACATCCAGATTCGCTCAGAGGAAATCAGTGAGATCCTCGGTCATCGAGGGGTTGAGTTGTGATCCAATCTTAAGTACTCATGATGGGTCATCTCGGCTGACTGGAATGTCAATCGTCAGTTCAACCGGTGCTACTTTTTCTTCCCTGGGTTCCTCATCATCATCTTTCAGATCTATGTCTTTACAGATCCGATCGTGTTGCCCGAGCCATAGCTCGGGCATTACTTGTCAATTTTCAGTGACTCGGGTGTGGACGGAGCTGTCCACAACCTTTCCTTTCTCTCTTCGCTGGGCCTCTCTTAGCTCAGCCACATAGCATGCACGACCAGTTGCCTGATCGCCATGTACAACACCAACTCCTTTGTTTGTGGGAAATTTCAGAGTTAAACACCACGGGGCCAAAGCTGCCCTAAACTCTGCCAAGGCCGGTCGACCCAAAAATACATTGTATGGAGAATCAACATCCAAAATAATGAAAGGTAGGATTCGTACCCTTCTACGTTCACCTTGCCCTAGTTCAACTGGCAATTCAACATAACCCACCGCATCGGTTGCTACACCATTAAAGCCATGGATACGAGCTTTAGATGGTTTTAAATCCTTCGTCTCCATCTTCATTTGGTCATATGCTTTTTTGAAGATGATATTAATAGAACTTCCACAATCAATAAAAATTCTTTTCACAAATGCTGGCCCGATTGTTGCGGATATGACCATCGGGTCAATGGTAGGAGCCTCCACCTGATCAGCATCTCTGCTTCTGAATACTATATCGTCCGTCATCATGCGCTGCTGTTTAGTGGGGGTCCCATCCTCCACATTCGAACAACACTAAAAATCTGCATGCCTCAAGGAGTTAGCATACCGCTCCATTTCTTGCCAGCTCTTGTCTGCCGAGTGAGGCCCTCCGACTATCGTATTTATGATTAGTCTTCCTATGGTCCGAGTAGGTTCCTCAGGTCGCTGTGGAGCCTGTCCGCGATTGGGGTCGGATGCCCCCTGTCCGCCTTCCTGAGGGTTCTTTACAAACTCCTGTAGCTTTTTCTGTCGAATCAGCTTTTCAATCGCATCATGGAGGTGCCTACACTCCTCGGTATTGTGCCCGTAAGTCTCATAGAAGCGGCAATACTTCCCAGTCCGCTTTTGTTCTTCGGTGGACTCTTTTGGGCGTGGCTTTCGATATTGGAAAGTGTTACAGGTCGATAGGTAAATATTTTCTAGAGATGCATTCAGAGGAGTGTATTCATTGTAAGTCGGGATCCATGGTTTCCACTTTCCAGCCTCCCTTTTCTTTTCGGGATTTCCCCCACCAGATCCTTTAGATTGTTCAGGTTTGTTTTGAACATTGACTTGCACTTATCCAGAGTTGTCACCAGATTGCTTTACAGCAATGTTGCTCTGCACAGTCTCCTTGCCAGGCACGGGTGCATTATCTCGCCTCGTCCACCTAGCTTCCTCCCTTCTTATAAATTGGTGTTCCTTTGAATAAAAACATTCCAGTGTAGTCGGAGGCTTTCTCGCCAGCCAATCTCCAAACTCTGAATCCGGATTTACCCCTCGCATCACGGCCATTAAAATAGCATGGTCGTTGGGGTTGCAAACTTCAGTTGCGGCAACATGAAATCTTTGTAAGTACTCTTTCAACGACTCCCCTGGAGCTTGAATCACACTGGACAAGGACATCACATCCTTGGGACGAGTGGCATGAATCCTGAATTGTTCCATAAATTTCGTCTCTAACTCATCAAAGTTGGAGATAGTCCACAGAGGAAGTCGGGTGAACCACATGGTAGCGGTTCCAGATAAAGTTATTGGGAAACATCTACACTTGGTTGCATCGTTCGCTCTAGCTGAGTCCATCATCCATTCATATCTCATCACATGTTGTCGGGGATCAGTCTTTCCTTCGTAGGCCGGAATAGTCGGCATGTTAAACTTCCTGAGGTACTCGACTTGTAAGATAGCATCTGTGAATGGAGTGTGACTCCTGGATATCCCTCAATCATCATTTGATAAGCCTTGATTCTCTCTCATCAGCTGTCTGACCATAGCTGATAGGTCTGGGGTTTGTATGGAAGATGGCAGGTTGGTGTCTGTCCTGTGAGACCATTCTTGTAACGACCTGCCCTTCTATACACAGAAAGACGCATCATCTTTAAGAAAGAAAGGGATCGAAAAGAGAAAAGATAGAGAAGAAAGAACTAAACAACATCAGAATCTCACAGTGGAAACGGAACAAAATATAATACATAGTATCATATACATCAGAGATACACAGCTTATACATCACAAATTAGACAGTTATAAACACTTGTCTTTCATACAACTCAAAACATCACAGAGATACAACACAATGGAAATACACATAAACACTAACACAACGGAACCAGTATATATCTATACGCTGTAGCCTTCTGCTCCATTGCTCCTCCAGAATTTGTCAAAGCAAAACCTGAATCCCTTGGCTACTCGTAAAAATTTGAGTACCCGAGAGTTTAAGAAAAACAGAAATAAACTCCGGGTCAGACATGGGTTTGGTATGAGTAAACGGTTAAAGTTGCTTAACTTTAAAAACCTTTTGAAACAAAGGTATCACGTAAGACTCCCCACACATAAACATGGGTAAGTTTTTACCTTACGCTAACCAAACATTTGATAGGAAATCCAGTTATATTATAATAGTGTCTAGGGTTTTCAAGTAAAATATAGAAAATGCTGGAATGCTTACATCTCACGTTCCAACATAGTTGGGCACAACTAAATCGTACGACACTTATTGGAGTTTGGATTCCATACAATGGCAGGGCTACTGGGGTACCGCCCGTCACAGTACCTGGCCTAGATCAGCGTACCGAGGATTACTCCCAATCCCCTGCAACACAAGGCCGGAACCATCCCTTACTGGATAATTCCGAATAAAATCACCCCACGGTTGTGATCAACAACCGCACCACTAAGCCGAAATAAAAAGGGACATCTAGACAGGGATGAACTTACTCTCAGTGGGTGCTACCCACGAAGCCTTGCTGCACCTCCCCTGTTTTAGCCATTCCCGGTTGATGAGGCTTGAGGCTACGATTACCTCATCAGAACACATCACTTAGAATGCTCATCATCCACCTAACGCTGTTCTAAAAGCATTCAATCAATACAAGTTCGTTTTGGGTTCGAACGAAACCGAAGGCATTATCTCGTTACACTCATTTTGGAATCATCCTCAGAGTTAACTACAATAACCCTTGCACTCTGAATCTTCATCTTCACTTGAGATTCATGACCTATCGTTAATTTGGATCGATGTGGTTTTCGGATATCCAAATCGGGAAACTCGATCCCGATCTCATCGAAATCCAAATCGCCATCTTTTAGGTCCAAGTTGTTTTAAAGTTAAAACAATTCAATTTTATTATCTATATACACAGAGATAGATAATTCATATCATCACAATAGATAATTCATATTATCATCACAAACAGATAATTCACATTATCATCATATTCAACCAAAACATCCATATCACACAACATTACTTATCTCATATCTAAGATCTCAAACCATTCAAGACAATCAATATCATTCAACATCCATAAGCAAAGATTTATTAATCACCATCTATAATTAATTTAAAGTGAATTAAATTAATTACTTCCATTTCTTATTAATTTAAATAAATTAAATTAATTACTTTCATCACATAAATCTTGCTTACTTAATCATTAATTAATTACAAATCAATTAAACAATTTTAATCTACTTATCCATCTTAATTAATCATCTTGATTAGTTATCCTTAATTACCTTAAGTAATTTGCCTTCAATTAATTTCACAAATTAATTAACCTTAACCATTCATTGTAATTAACCATTTATTACTTCATTAATAACACTAATAAATGATCCTTAATTAATTAACTATAATTAATTACATTAATCCTTAATTAATTAACTTTAATTAATCGCTTTCATTTATCAACCTTAATCACAAACAGTAATTCCCATCTTGTAATTACTTACCTTAATTAATCAACTTCTTAATTAATTATATAAATCCTTTTGATTAATTACACTAAGTAATAAATCTTTAATTACTTCTTCCAAGTAATTATACTTTAATTTACTTCCCATTAAGTAATCCCCTTTAATTAATTACATCCAGTAATAATACATTAATTACTTCGCTGAGTAATTACACTATTCAATTTCATTAAATATTTATACTTAATCAACCATCAAATGATTATCTTTAATTAATCAAATCAATTAATTATCTTAAATTAATCACATTCATTTGATTAATTACAATTGGGTAATTCATTCCTTAATTAACTTAAAACAAATTAATTAATCTTAACTGTAGATTAATTATCCTTTAATTATTAATTAATAAATCTTAATTATCAAATAAAACTTAATAAAAAATTAATTACTTTTTAATTATAAATTAATTAGTCACTAATTACAACTTAATTACTTAATTAATTAATCACTAATTATTAACTAATTATCTCTAATTACACATTAATAGTTCTTAATTACAAATTAATTAACCTCTCAACTAATTAATTTAAAACCCTTAACTATTAATTAATTAGTTTCTAAATCAATAATTAATATAGGTTAATAACACTTTAATTACTCCATTTAATTATCAAAATCTTAATTACCTTTAAGATAAATCATCATCTTTGTTAATTTCTTAATCATATTATTTAAAAACATTAAATCTTTAATTATCACTTAATTATATTTATAAAGATAATTAAGTTTAAAATATCTTAAAGTTTCACTTAACAAACTTAAATTGAACAACATATAATTTCCTAATTACAGGTTTAAGAAAATATTTATTATGGGAAAGAAATTATTTAAGAAAATATTTAAACAAATTTCATTTAAAATTTCAAAACTTTGCATTTTAAAACTTTTTAAAACATGATTAAAAGCTTCCTATCCCTGCCTCGGGTTAAACCCGCTTCTTACTCGAGACTGTCTCGAGTCCTTCCCCTCTTCTACTCTCTTTTACAAAAAAACTTAGATTAATTTTTAAAGTTTCAAAACTGTAGGCTTCACCCACAACTACTCGAGACATTACTCGAGTCACTCACCCTAAAACCCGGTCCTTACTTCGAGTCACCCCACAGTAAAATCACAACAACTCACTGACACAACTCAACTCCTCCGTGCACATGCACCGCCGACCCTGGCGTTTCCGACCATCCACGCCACTTCTAACAAATTGACAATCACTCCTACAACTAACCTAGACCACCCAAACATGATCACAGTCCCACGACCAAAATCCAGCAATGCAGTCGAACCTGGAAACTAACCCATCACCAGAAAAACTCTTCGTCCAAGCTTTTCCGATCGCCTGCGCCTCCGAAACTCCGGCCACACCCTACCGACCTTCCACGCCACCATTTCCCAGAGTTTCGAGCAACTCGAATCACCAGAGGCTCCGCGGTGGTCCTACTTCCGACCTCAACAAAAACTAGGTTTAAAAACTAGATCCCTTCGCCGATGACACCATGGTGAACTATTCACCCTCATGCCATTTTTCCTAGCCTCGTCCATCACTAAACTTCATCCAAGCGAAACCCCGGCCACCCTAGATTCCTCGGCCACCAGAAATGCCTCAAAAACCCAATCACGTTCAACCCACGAATACTCACTCGATCCCAAACTAAAATTTGTGATTTTTCTTTTAAAAATCCTAACTTCCTAAGTAGATTCAACTTACAATCCTGAAACGACAAATTATGATGTTTAATTTTTACATGTTTAAAGGATTTCTACTGTAAATCTTGAGTTCTAGGTTCGATATATAACAAACATGTTTAAAAATATTTTTAGATTCAAGTTTATGATTTAAAAAACTAAATTTGTTTAAATACTACGGCCTACCAGAGATCAAGGAAAGAGATTTGGGATTTAGTTCAAAAATTTAAAGCCTGATCTAAGAACAGAGGTAATAAAAACAACAGACATGCACAGTTCAAACATAACAAACATATAGCACATTTATATCTACATATGCAAGCATTACTTATTTCAGAATTTCACAAGCAACAATCCTGTATCTACTTAACTTTTTAAAATAAGAGTTTACTCACCTTTTTGAAAAGCAGAGGCTTTGATTTCCTTTAAAACTGAAATGCTTTGCTTGCTTAGTTGATTTCAAGTTTGCATTTGAGAATAGCCTTTTCTCAGGCTTTTGAAAAATGATTACAGGGTTTGTTTTCTGGTTTACATTGTTTGATGAATGAAAAAGAAAAAGGAAGCTTGATATAAAGAAAACAAGTACACATGGCTGATATTTGCATTTGTACAAGATTTGATCAGAGATCTCTTTTCTTTTTATAAAGAGGCTGAAATGATATATTTGTACACTTATCCATTATTTTTTAAAATTTCGTATGTACTATATGATTTTTCCCTTGCTAGAGAGGATGGCATTAAATGCCTTGTTCCTTATCATGTTTACAATACTATTCTTTATTTTATTTTGTACATCTTGTATGTATGTTTGTCTTGGTTTTTGACTTACTACTTTGCATATACATATGGTGATAGTATATATATATAATTCTAGACTTAACTTAAGTGTCAATTTTTAAAGTTGTTATATTTATTTTTATTATGTTAGCTTGTGTATTTATTCCTATTTTTACATGACTACTTATTTTTATTTCTATTTATAAACTTAATGTATTTAACTAATGTATATTTTTCTATTTTAAACTTAACTACCAAACACTTCATTTATAATTATTTATTTATTTATTTATTTTCACTTATGTTAAATGTTTATGTATTAATACTTACATTTATGACCATATATTTGTTTTATATTTATATTTAATATTGGCAAGATTTATTTTAATTTAAACATTATTACCAAAATTACATCACATTATTATATAGATCAAAATGTAATAAGTAGAGCTTTACTTAAATTTAAGATAGATTTTATTGTAATTATATTGGAACACTTTTATTTTAAATTCTCAAATCATAATTTTCTTCTAAAATACACACATATATATACACATTTAAATAACACTTATTAAATTAGAAATAATAGGACTATTTAAATCTATTTATAAAATAACACAAATTAAATTTGTAACTAATTATTCTTATTTAAAATCAATCTAAAATCATAATTTAAAACATCATATTATTAATTTATTGGTTATTTATATTTGAAAATAACAATTTAATCAATTTTAAATAATTAAATTAAGAGATTATCACATTTTAAATTCCTCGAAATTCTGGGATATCACAATTCTGGTCGGTGTCTCCTCCATTGATGATCTACCAAGTGTGTATCCTGGAGACCAGCATCATTAAGACCTTGGTGTGCCGGCTGTCCAGCTTCCACTCGTACTCCAGTTGAGTGTGATTTTCTTGGTGTAGGTGAGGGGCCATTGCTCCAGGTAGAGAACCCGGACCATCCTTGGTTGATCGATCAGCAACACCTGTTTGCGTTGTTTCTGTTCTACGACGTCTACGCCTGGGAGGTTCATCAGACGAGGAAGAGCTGTCGGATGAGGAATAAGGAGTGGGGCTTCCTCCAGCATTCTGATGCTGTTGTTGAGTAAGCTGAGTCATAAGGTTGGCGTTAGCTTGGATCTGTTTGCTAAGTTGTCTCCTGCTCTCCATGAGTTCTCTCATCAGCTCGTTGAACTCCGTCCTAGTGACAGCTTCCATTTGACTTTGGGCAGTGATAGTCCCTACGCCCAAATTAATCTATTGATTGCTGGGTCCTACTTGTTGGACACTAGCAGTCTCGTTGACATCTGCGTTTTGGGAGGCTGATCTAGTACGTGGTCTTCCCATTGTAGAGTTATTGATAGAAACTCTGAGTAGAATCAACGAATTTCCTGTGAATGACTTGGATCTCCTTCGGGGGATTTCTTCAATCCAGTAGCTACAAAGTAGATCCTAATGGCTTGAGAATGGTTCTCAGTGAAAGCACCAAAATTGGTCAATAACACCCTTGAATAGAGTTATATAGAGAGATTAATGAAGAAAGTAAATTAAAAAAGAGGAATGTATGCCAAATTAACTGCAAAAACTTGAACACCGGATTTATAGTGGTTCGGCGTAACTGCCTACGTCCACTTTGAATTTTATCTTTATTGCTTTCCCAAATGATTGAATACAGATACAATCCATACACCAACAACTTGAGTACAAGTTTGAACAAAAATAAATAAGTCTTGAAAATGGCAGAGTCTCCCCGGAGTTCCCCTAAAAAGGTCCCTCTCACCATGCCCCTGCCCCTCTATTTATAGGCGAAGATTGGCCAGACTTCCTTCGTGGGCCCAGGAACAAAGTACTTCAGCCTATAGTAAGTGACTCCTGCGCACCGAGCCAGGAATGCCGAACGAGAAATGCCGGTCGAGAAATGCCGAATGACAATCGACCGATCCAGGAACTACGAGCTATCATGGTTGACCGGTGATCATCCTAGCAAGTGACTCGAATAAGACTTCAAAGTACTCAAAGAAAATGGTGGGTTGACTTGAAGCGAAACCATGTCGAATGCCTCACTTTGCCGAGCGATGCTTGCCGAGCGAGGTATGCCGAGCGACGATACCCTCACTCAAGGTTGAGTGCTGACCCTCCCCTTAAAGCTGAACGACATCAAGCTGAACCAAAATGTCTAGACCGAACCACACATCTATGCCGAACGGCATCCAAGCCGAGCCACATATCCAGGCCGAACGACATTCATATGCCGAGCTAGGCATGCATGCCGAACGGTACTCGTACGCCGAGCCACATATCTAGGCCGGACGACATTCGCATGCCGAGTGAGGCATTCTTGCCGAACGACATTTTGCCTAACCTCTCAAGTCAAGCCAATCTCTCAACGGACCATACTTCACTTTGAGCCAACCAAGAAACTCGATAATGCCTCTAGTAACCGGGCCAATCAACCGGGTAACAGTAGGCAATAGTTTTCTACATTGATTTAAGCCTACAATTCATATATAAAATTGATTTAAGCATAAAAATCAAATGTATGCCACTGGAATAAATTTAAAATCATAAACAATATATAAAATTTCCCACTTACCTTTTAAAAGCGATCCAAATCTCTAGATCTGAAGTAGAACCTTAAATTCATCTCCAAATCCTTTTTGATCCAAGAAATATGTATAAAAAGGGTATATACATATATTAGAATTACAGATCTGAGAAGAGATTTGGGATTGGGAAAAAATATAAATATATATAAATTACCTCGGGTATAGTTGATTCTCTTCTCTTCTTCTTTTTATTAGATTTCCATTCTTCTCCAATTTGTATGAATATAGATATAAATATCTTATTTTTATAATCTAGAAAGAAAGTGGAGAAGAAGAAATGGTAGAGCTTCGCTGTTGCCTCTAAAAAAATATAGGAAGTGAAGCGAGGGTTAGGCCTAAATTTATAGGCTCAAGAATTAACCTCAACCGTTAGATCGAAATATATTAAATTCGGACCGTTGGGCCTAGGCTAACCCTAACCGCCACATAGGGAGCGGTCGTCCGCCTCCTCCTAGTGGTCGACCACCCCTGATCGACCGCCCATAGTGGTGGGTCAATCTGTGGTCCCGGGTTAATTAATATAAAATGCTAATTAATTCTAATCGGATTATTTCCATTTCGAATTCGTTTTTCATCGTAACTTCTTTGTTTAGACTTCGATTGCAAAACTCCAAATATGAAAGTTGCTCAGAATTTCGCCACAAAGATAGTGGTGTAAGTTTCGTGGTCAAAATCCATCATCTGACTAATTCCATTTTTGAAGGATAATTAGTTAATTGGCTAACTAATTAAATAACTAATGCCAAATTGCAGGATGTTACATTCTCCCCCCTTAAAAAGAATTTTGTCCCTAAAATTTCACCAATGACTAAGTCTTGGTTTTGGCTCCTAATTATCCTAAACTGCACAGCCAATGAGTGTACAACAAATTTTGTAACCAATGTGCATAAATGTAGTGTATTACCGTATCGCCATACAGAAAATATGTATGCAGAACGATTCTAAATCGGATCATCCTATATGAATGCATTTCTTTGGAAATAATTTTGAAAAATATGATGCAAACAACCTATATATATATTGGAAGTTCTATATTTATGCAGTTTTTTGAAAAATCTTTTCAACCTAAACCCCCATACTCCTACGAATAGAAGTATGAAGCAACTATTTTTGCATCCGATTCCTACCATTCAAAAATCTAACACGTCAAAAAATCGCTTCCTAAACTTTACTTCTAAGCCAGAAAAAGATATTTAGATGGAAAATTTATCATTCTTACCACTCTAAAAATTTCTCATTCCCGTAGTACAGTTGAATTTTCCCCGCTGCCCCGGATTTAATCCAAATTTCCAATTACAAAACGCATAAGGAGGCTTATTTCAAGCTCTAAAACGGAATTAGGTCTAACAATAGACTCACGCGCATCATCAACTAAGTATGGAAATAGAAATTCCAAGGCTAAAACATATTTTTCCTTGTTATCACTTGCATTTATCGCATCGTCGATCCTAATGCGCTGCTTAATCCGTAAATTCTAACTCTATTTGTCTTCTCTACGCTTAACATGCGGCCTTCAAAAATCTTTCTCACTTTTCAAATTTGTACACCATTTGAAAAATAAAATCCTAAAATATTTAGACGCACATTTTCCTTTGAAACCAAATTTTTGGACAAAAATTCTAAAATAATTTAAGTGCCAAAAATAACTAAAACCTAAAAAAAAAATTCAAAAGAGAGACTTTTCAAAAAATTTGATAAATCAAGCCACAATTCAGCGTGGTCGGAAGTCGGTTATCAACTAAACCCATAAACCAAATTCTAAAATCCCACAACTAACCTTAACCCACAAAACTTGATATTTACCTAAAGAAAAATGTCAACACATCTGTTATTCAAAAAATTTAGCTTTTAAGGAACATGAGCAATGACCCGTGATACCAAAACAACTTTATCATGCACTTCTCTAAAATTTTCCAACTATTCTAAACTTCCCGTCTTATATTGTATTTACTATTAGTTAAATGTCTTTACGAAATTCCCATATTTATACTACTTCTATACTATCCATATATAGGAGCGGTTTGCATATGCAGAAACAATAACATAGTAAATAAATAGGAACTCATAATATCATGCATGCCTTTTACAAGAGACAACTAATAGTTACAACCTAAAAGAAAAGAACAAATGCTGGAAGGGAAAAGACAACAGCACTATAAATCCTAAAAATAATGCCTATAGACTAAGAGATGCCTTACTTTGTGACTGGAGCTAGATCCATTGCTGCGACCCTTGAATGGTCGTAGCATGACGGCTATACACTCAATCATGTGTCATTGACGCTGCTGATGTTGCTGACAGATTCGGGATTGTCATCTTCCTAAGGAAGGATCTAATGATGGTAGAAGGAACCTTCTACTAAACTGCCTCTCCATGGAGGTTCACTTGTATTACCTAAAGACGAGAGTGGATAGGTGAAAGTACGGAAAGTGACTCTATGAAGTGGTGATCCATGGTTAATAAATTGCATCATAAAGGTGTGGGTCCAATTCACGACGATGCCGCTAATACTAGCATAGGTGGTCTTCTTCCCCATAGGATAAATCCAATCATAACTTTCTGCCTTAGGGATGATGTTATGTCAATGATGCACATAATCAGGTGGGCAGTCGGACGTAGATTATCCATCTTCTAAACACTGACATCCTAGGAAAAGATCTGCTGCAAAAATCTTTGAGTCGGTCACTTTAAAATCATCCAAGTCCGCGTCCTTCATGGAGGCCTCCAAAATCTCAGAGAGATCATCATTAGTCAGCTCAATCAAGACACCCTTCACCTTTTGGATGAATCAAACTGTTGCCTCCATCGAAATTCTATGCCAACAGGACATCGAAAAGGCAGATGAAACATGGGTAACATTCCCGCTCAAAGGTCTCGAAATAGAGGATCAGTGCAAATCCTACCATGACGAATAGCTCTTCTAGCCCAAACGCGACGAAACCTTCTGCTCATTTTGGTCCAGCCAAGTGGCCTCTTGAGGTTTGAGATCATAATGGTGCGAGGCAAAACCGATAGTGTGGAAAGGTGTCTTAGGCTAAGAAGTGGTCGGAGGAAGGAAATAAGGCTTAGATCTAGAGTGGTGGTGGGGTGAGATCTAACATGCAAAACCAACACGAGGAGGAGACGAGGCTGTTGCTCCTAAGGAAAAATGACGTCGTCTAGAGGAGGAACGGAAGAGAGAGGCTACTACTTGGAGGAGGAGGAGGAGGGAAATTGGGTTCGATTGATTGAGGAAAAAGGAACGAAAGAATGCAATTGGGGAAATTCGAATGCGACTTTTATTGTCCAGTTCTAGGTTCAAGTTGTGCCAAAACTCGTTAACTGGTAGACCACTCTAGGTTTACCGCTAGGTGGTCAACCCCTAGACGATCTTTGAGAGTTAATTGAACCTAGACCCAATTAGGGTCAGCTTAAATAATAATAATCGTTTTGCACCATCTCCTTCGATTTGAAACGATCCAAAATATTCCTGACCTCGTCACGGCAGTGTCAAAGCCTACCGCCTAGTCTCGAACCACACTCCAACAATTCACAGTAGTCCTAACAAAACTACCGCGACCAAAAACAATTCCATAAACCCAAAAATATTTAATCTGTTATTTCCTGCCTACTTCGCACGAAAATATTTCTTCCAATAGCTGGTGGTACAACAACACTTCAAACTGAATGCCAATCCTATTTTGTTTATACCTTAAAGAGAGAAGATTTTAAAAACCAAAAAATCACGAAGCTAAATATATGCTCCATTATACTTGTTTCTAAATTATAGAAACTATTTCATACCAAAACTTCCCTTAAAATCAAATTATTATAAACTAAAAATTTCTTAACACAACCAACGCAGTAGTATACGTGTTTCTTTGAAAATTAAAGTTTCAAAACTTTCCCAAAACAAAAATTTTAAAATAAATCCTTGAGAAAAGAAATCCTTTGAAAACCGTTTTTTTTCAAAATCTAAGGCAATTCCAAAATATAATATATAAAAATTCCCTCACAAGTTTATGCTAAGGAATTGACATTAACTATCCAAATAAAAATCCGGTTTGCTATCAAAGAGGTGATCAATGAATGCACCCTAGCAAATACTTGCCTTCAAACAATTGCGACATAAAGACTCTAATTTTCTATGCATCTGGAATAAATGCGTGTCTTCGATTAGAACTCATCTCAAAATCCAAAATCATAAGGTAGCTAGAATCTCAACCATCAAGTCGAACACCTCTAGTCTCCGGGATTCTACCATATTTCGTACTCATGCTCTCCATCAACAGCGCTTTACCCATTGCTAGCACTCTATGGGGTGCTTCAGAGTCAGCGTAAAAATCTTAACTCTAAGATATTTCCAACCCATAGTTGCTTTGCCCATTCCTTCAGAGTGGAATTACAACTACTTCTATGGTCAGAATTCTCAGAATCTAACATAAAAAATATAATAATGCTATATATAAAAGTATGAATACATTCTTTAAATTTATCATAATTCCTCTGATCTACTAACCTAGGTTCTGATACCAAATGTAACAACCCATAACTTAATGGGCCTAAATTTCAACAAAAATCGAAACCCTAGTCCGTCAAAGCACAGATTGTTGGACTTAGTACCTGCAAATAAGCATGAGCATTATCAGAGATTGATAGAAATCTAAACTCATAGTAGAAACAATAATGAGATAAGAATACTAATTATGACTACTACCTTAGAATTAATGATATTCTTTGGATAACAGATTGTCACATCAGCATCAAGCATGAGAGAAAAGGAGACTTTTCCACAACTAAACACATCCAGCTCCAGTGACCCGTTCCTCTAAATCTATCCACTGGGTTGTAATGAGGTGGGGGTCAGAACAAGGTTCTGGTGATTGGAAAAATCTATAAACTGTCCATAACATAAATTTATACCGATTGGTATTCATTGAATTATTGTCTATTAAGGTTAGAAATTCTAATCTAACCTTGCATTGCACACACGCTTACTTACCTACCCATTCCCAAGGTACAAAATACTGATGAAGCCTTATCAACCATCCAATACTTCCATACCCATTTGCCACTTAATACTTCTAATATGAAGCGGGCTTCTACTATCACCACATAATACTTTTAAAAGAGAAATAGGCAAACTCTACTATTTAAGACCTCAGTCGAGGTAGACCCCATCATATAAGACCTATTTCCAAGGTGAGCATTGTCATTATTGGTCATTTGGTCCTAGCTACAAAAACTTTTGACCACAATCTATGGATTTATAATTTATAATAGCCATACCACTAACGCATCTACCGTTATTAAATTCTTAGCAATGTAAAAAACTATACCCAAGCTACTTAATACCTTATTGACAAAGACAAGGAAGGCTCTGACCATTTAACACCTATATATAGGTAAGTCTTTGACATTTAATACCTAACCCTAAGGCGGACTCCTCACTGGTACTATCCAGCTGACATTTCATGGAAATCTCATTAAGCTAATTAGTACTTCTTTTATAGGAGAGAGGCGAACCTTAGATCAGTCACTTAGTACCTCAAACCCAAAATGAACCCTTCTTGAGATATCCATCATCACTCTTAATTATAAATATGGAATCTCAATAGGTTACTTCTTTCGGTAGGGAGGTGGGCTATAAGTTATGTAACGACCCGCCTTTTTGGACGGTTCAAATCGATAATCATCCGCACATGTCAACTCAAACCACTCAAAAGGGAGGATTGTTATGGGGTAAAAAATAAAAAGAAGATAAAAGAAAAAAACAAAGAATCTCACAGCGGAATGACAAAATATAATTATCAAATATTCATGAAGCTGTTTTACAAATACATTTGATTATACTCTACAATACAATCAGAGTTATACATACAGCAAGAATAAATAAATAATGCAGTGGAACAACATGATGCAGTGGAATAAATATAATAAATAGTAATAATATACTGAATCTCCGTCTTCGTCCTCCAGAAAATAGTCTTCAATACACTGAAAAGCTCAGACTGACCCGAGCGTAATGAAAAGACAAAACACTCGAGTCAGAACTAAAATATCTTATGTAAGTTAAATCAACAATAAATAAATATGAGTGCAACGGCTTCAGATATGTTTACGAGGCTTTACATCTCCTATCTAGTGTCTAACATGCGTGCAATAACTTAAGAGGTGTTCGGGATTACCATCTCCTAAGGATCTGTTAAACTATTTACTATGTAGTAATATACGCTATTATAATATGTCTATCAGTAAAGTAAAGTATTAAAATAGCATTGAGGCGTTACCATATCCCCCTTAACACATTTTTATAAATTCCCATAGTCTATACAGATACTGTAAGCTCCACCAAACGGGTGGTTTACTCAGTGAGCACTCCATAGGTACGGTACAAATCAAACTCGTAATGGGCGCGATAAGGCATGTGACAAGGCACGCGAGGCAATGCCAGGGTAGGATTCTACCGTTTGCACTCCCGGGCTGGTGGTAAGTAACGCATAGCAGCTACTACCGCCCACCTCGGAACACATTCCCTTAATCAAATCGAGGGGTGGCCACCAAATCAATCACAAAGTCATAATATGGTATCGAAGAAATGTGCCCAATAGGAGGAGCAACCTTACTTGGCCCGGTATAGCTCTTGTTTTAGCCACATCAAGCTGACTCGAGGGAGTCATGGCTACGTTAATACCTCATACAGAATCGTTTGCCAAACCTTCCTACTTCATTCTGGAATCGCCACCACGTACACAGTTATTAAAGTGGTTTTCAGTATTGGCAGAGAGTATGAAAATATCTGATCCCCGTCTCTTAACAACCAAACGCTTATTACACACCGGATGGTTCTTTTTCATTTCCAAAACCATTTCATATTGATATCTAAATATCATATTGATATCTAAATATCATATTCAATTCAAACCATATCACTTTCGAAATCATATTTTCAAAATAGGTTAAACCCTCATTTCAAAATCATCATATTTACTCAAAATATGTCATTTCACTAGAAAATATCATTTCAAATTCCAACGTAGGTTATAACATTATTTAACCATATTCGCTTTTAAATCAAGGATTTAAATCTAAACAATTCAGCCTTGCACAGTTGAATTTTAGAAAATAGTTTAGATAGTCACAAATAGTTTAAGTATTTTTAAAATAGTTTAAAATAGTTTAGAATACTTTAAAATAGTTTTAAATGGTTTAAATAGTTTAAAATAGTTTAAAATATATTAAAATAGTTTAAATATATTTAAATAGTTTAAATAGATTAAAATAGATTAAATAGTTTAAATAGTTTAAAGTAGATTAAAATAGATTAAATAGTTTAAAATAGTTTAAAATAGATTAAAATAGTTTAAAATAGAATAAAATAGATTAAATAGTTTAAATAGTTTAAAATAGATTAGTTTAAATAGATTAAAATGGTTTAATATAAAATGGTTTGATTATTGGAAATGGTTATATATAAATAGTTTGGAAAACTGAATTTAAAATAATATATTTTTAAATAGTTTATATTAAAATAATTAATTTGAAATTCATATTAATATAACTATTTCTCCCATTTCAACAAATCTAGACCATATCCAGTTTCCAAATCAACAAAACGCAATTTTAAATCTTTCAATTTAGATTCTCAATAAAACCATTTAAATCTTTATCGATTTCAAATCCATGTTTGAACTATCAATTTAAACTACTCCAAATTAAATAGATTTCAATGTGTATATATTCAAACATTTTCAATAACTCAATTTCGGTAAATTTCATTTATATTTCAAAATTCAACTTTGAAATTTCAATTTAAATTCTTTTAAACAATTCATTTGAACCAGTTTCAATTTCAACATTTAAAGCTTGTATTTTCGTAAATAATTCAGTTTATATAAAACAATTTTTTTTAAAATATCATTTAATTGGATTCAAAAATTTAGGATTTAAGATCATTTAATTTAACCAATCCGGCATCCATATACAATTTTCTACCCTATGGTCAAGTGATACGGATATATATCATTTCAACTCGTAATAATTTAAATTTACGGGTATATATCATTTCAACCCGCAATCCCGAGTTAAAATTCAAAATCCATAAATCGCTCGAATCTATCATTTCAACCCATAACGATTTTCCCTTAATCTATCAGATCGTTCAGGTTATCATTTCAACCCATAATGATTTTTCCTAACAATAAACTAAGGGAACTTGTAGTGTGATAATAATATATAACATCCAGTCATCCAATATCAAAAATTAAACATCCATCACAATCATCGTTCAAATCAATCAATAAATAACAACAATTGACTGATTATCAATAACAGGTATTAACTGGGAATTTAAAATTTAATATAAAATTAAATGACAATTATATTCAATAAAAGTCAGATCTAACTGGAATGACAATTTAAATATACCAAACAGCAATCAATCAATTTCTAATCACATCATAAATTCAATTTAACTAACATAAGATAATTTAGTAGTCGTGAGTGGGTTAAAACACTCACTTTTGATTTTTTTTTGTCAATTTAACATCCAAATGGAGGCCCAAAATTGAACAATCTCAGAATTCGACCAAACAAGTTCCAAAATGTTTGGAATTTTGATACGATCGCAATAGAGAAAACTGTGTGTGAATTCGATCTCGTATGAAGAATATGTAATCCTTATAACATTTGAAAAATTAAAATTTAATTAACAAATTAGAACAAGACACATCACCTCTAACCATACGCTTAAACCCTAGCTTGCCTTCCATCTCGTTTGAACACGATATGCTGACAGCTGCCACCACATATCGACCTAACGCCGCCACATCCATCACCTAGACCTCAATCAGACACAAGCGCCGAGCTCCCCACACCACACCGACCTTCCAACACACGAGCGGCCCTCTGAAGCTCGCCCAAAACGAATGCACCACCGCCACCATGGTTCAATTTTTCTAGCAAACCCCAATGCCTCTAGCATGAATGAACGACACCCAAAGGACCTGCTCGACTCCCTCTTCCCAACGCCGCCTCCCGATCGTCAAATTATCGAGATCCACCGTTGGATCGCAAAAACCTAATTTCGACGGTCGAGGTTCATCCTCGATTTCTAGTAAAACGATGCACCAAATCAAAAAATGAATTATTGTAGTAGATTATGCTCGTCGAGAACTTCCCAATGATATATAATATGATATAGTTTTGAGGAGTTTGAATTTCGATTTGAATTTGAAACTGGATTTAGGGTTTTAGATCTACAGCCATTAGAAGAAGGAAGAAGCTGATGACTGAATAGACATATACATTCAGAAATAAGAAATAAAAAAGCTGCTAGGGTTAGGAAAACTATTTATATAGATAAGCCCCGATAAGAATGAATAACATATCGAATTGTTTCGAAACGACAATAACAACCCGAAAAGCCAGTTCCGCTTCCGAAACGAAAGCGGGTCATCCCATATATCAAAATAGATGTTTCGATATTTTTAAACTCAATGGAACAGGTTTCAAACCCTAATTCCATTGTATATAGAAGTTAGATTTTAAAATCAGCTTATTTTATTTTGATTTCATTGAATTGATTTCTATGCATTTCGAGCCCGCACGATCAAATGACAAGTCTGATCGTTACGAAACTTGAAATTCTACAATAATTCACTGTTACGGATCCGATGAAACTGGTTTCATCGAAATTAGAGATAGTGGTCAAAATGGCTATTTTCACGTTAATTAAATAAATCATTATTAAATTAATTAAATCACTTTTTAATTCAAATTCAAAAGTTAGACAATTTTTATCATTTTTGATTACCTAGTAATTTATAATCTTTTAAAATAATTTTTCATGTCAAATCAAATGTTAAATATTGCACAAATTATAGCATTCAATTTTAATTGCAATAAATTCATTAATTAAAATTAAATTTCAATAAATTCATTTATTTCGATTTACACCTTATTATTAAATCAATAATTACCCTACGGCTATAATTAACAATGGTTTACATTTTATTACATCAATATTCTGCAGTTATTATCTTAATTCATATTAACTGCAATATTTAAGTAGACTAATTGCAATTGATTTCCAATTTAATTTCAACGGATTAAATAGTGAAATGATAATTAAACCGTTGTTACAATTTACAATTTCAAACACATTTCTATGTTTATTGTTTACAACCCAAGCTAATAAATTCACATACTAGTTAATCTTTCTATATTAACCAATTTCAATTAATTACGTACAATTTTACCATTAAATGCAATATTTGGCTTAATTCAATATTTACGATTTCTAACCAAACTAACTTTACAATTATTCCAATTGATTGAGATTACATTCAAATAGTCATTGATTACCTTAAATTAACATTATTAACTTTCATTCTAGTTAGTTTTCTCATTAGTAAATCATAAATTTTTAATTTCACACAATATTAAATCCAAAAATATTATATAATTTAATATTTTAATTGTCGAAAATACGGGTCGTTAAACTCTCACCCACTCAAAACTTTTCATCCTCGAAAAGGGAAAGAAGGAATTAACAAAATAACTTATTTTTATTCAAACAATCAATTTATAAACATTTTAAACTTACATAATTAAGTATTTAAATATAATATATAAATTTATAAACAATTAAATCCTTCATATTCAAGTTAATAAAAGTTTGAAAATATTTCCACTTTCTCAAAAAAATTCTAAGTCTAAAATTCACGAAAAATTTCGACAGAGTCTCCTTTGTACGGAGATGTCTGAATATAATAATATCAATAATAACATATATATATATATATATCATATTTCAAAAGTAAAATATCCCAAACCACGGGAAAACAATATAATATCGCTAGAAAACCGTAACCCCAAAATGTACCTATTTGTTGGGCAAACAACGCTTTACTTATGAAACCAAAAGCAGTAGTTATTGCTTCCATAAACCTGTATTTCACTTTATAATCCAAACGAGTGAGAATTATGTACCAGAGAAATATTTAGTTGTTTCAATTAAATAAAAAATGTAAATGTGGAGACCCAAAAATTTTGAGATAAAAATTAAATAATATATATATATATATGATAAATTGGTTAACAGAAAATAATTGAAGAATAAAATGATTTGAAAATGAATATCAAAAGGGAATAAAAATATTTCAACAAATAATGAGAAGAAAAGAAAAATTAACTAAGGCATGAATGAGTTTTAAATACACATATCTTATGAATACTAAAAATTTATATGTCCAGAAAAGCATTTGGGCAGTGGAATAATTCCTTTTTAGCAATTGAAATGCATACCAACTAGTCTGGTAATATTTATAGGTATGAATGTATTTTTAAAATAAATCAAGATAGATGACAAAAATTTGTTAGCCAAAAATAAAGCTTACAAAAGAAATGTAGGGCTGAGTCACATAAAAATGATGTGCAAGGAAATCATGCAAATAGCATGTGCACAGAAAAGTAATGAGGCAACTGTTTTTCTGAAAATGGAAACCAAGAGAAAATGGCACTTATAGCCATAGAAATGCATACATTAATCCCTGAGTAAGGTAAGGACAGAATGGGTTTTTCCTCTATTTAAAACCCTAACAGAATGATTTAAATCAGGGGAGGAACAATAGTTGTCCAGGGGGAGAAAACAGAATTAAAATAAAAATAAACTTACATTGTCCTCAGACCTGAGCACTCCCGGAGAGAAGCAAAGGAAGGTGAGTGGTAATCACTTTGGGATTTATGGCACTAAGACCCATATTAAGGGCAGCCAAGTTATTTTTATGTATAAAATTTATTATGATTTTTAGTTTGATTTTATTCTCTGAATAAATGCATGCTAATTATGGGTGATGTTTTGATTGAACTTTTGGTTGGAGTTTTGATCTGTCTTTGTTTGTTAAGATGGTTTTAGTCTTTTGTTTTAAAATATAAGTAATCAAACATGTATTTAGATAATAGAAGTAGATTTAATGATCCAGTTTTATATGAGAAATAAACTGAATATTATACCGAGAAATGGGATATCAAAGGAAAAATAGCAGGCAGCATGAATAATGAGATTTATGCTTATGCCTAGTCTATATTAAAATGACATGAACAATGCAGTATCATGTATAGGTGATGAGTTGTTCCTACTATAAGTTAATATGTTTCATGGGTTTATCTTAAAGAAAAATCATGTCTTATGTTCTCAATAAAAATAAATAGATAGGATATGGTTTCATCATATTTATAGGAAAACTTCTATAGATATATACATATACATATAAAATTTCAGAAACATGATTTGAATAAATTAACCTTGGGATGGGATTTGGTATTTGTGCATGAAAGCTTGATATGTCTAATTAAAACCCCTGATGGAGTTTCTTAAACTATTGATTCTTGAGAGAAAAGGAAAAGAATGCAAAGCATTTCAAGTGATAATAAAATCCCCAGAAGATAAATAAGTATGGTCTCTAAATTATAAAGGTAATTTAGGAATGGTGCCTTGATCTGCTCATCATCAGGAGGATGATGGGTATGTGCATGACTTGCTAAAGTCCTATAGGCCTCTGTGAAAAGGGATAACAGAACTGAGCCCCTCTTCAATGCACACATAGTGTTCAATGGCAAGGAGTTAGACCAAATACAAAATATAAAGAGAAATGAAATGAGATTGATCAGTCAGGCTATGGAATTGGAAATAATTTCATAGGAGTATGTATATGAAAATCTGGATGGGATGAGTGCATGGTTGTTTGAGTGTATGATTGATAGACAAGTTTACCAATACTCAGATTTTAGGATGAATTGAGTTCTCCTTGAATTGATATGTTTTCTATGTAGCATCAAGAATTTACAAAATGTTTAACATGTGATTTCACTCATACCAGAAATTTATTTCTGACCCTATTTGTTGCTTTGTAACATTTGGGGTGTCTCATTTTTGTTGAGGCAGCTCTAGATGTTGCTGCAGGAAAGGAAGCATAAGAATCTTTTTAGCATGGATACCTGAAGATCTACTTGCATTTAGAGTACTTAAGGAATTTGGCAGAAATATTGTAATAATTAGGCTAAGCAAAACTTCATTATGTTTAAGTATTTTCTGGATTGATATGTGCTTATCTTTCTGAGTAAAGAATATGTAGAAACTTTTGTATTACATATATGTGGTTATTGGTTTCTGTTTTAAATGATTGATCTGGATAATATCTGGTGAAGTATGATATAGAGGATCATGCCATATAACTTGATATGTGACCATGTTTCCCTTGGCAATGTCTGATTAGTTTTCAAAGTGGCAAAGTAGAAATAATTATAAAAAGAGAGGAATATAGACATTCTGTAAAATATTTTAAAGTATGAGTTGAACCAAAACTGAGTCAATCAGAAATGCATGATCATGGCTTATAATTGATATAAGTATATGTCAAGCCTGAAAATGAAACCTCTAATTCTTAGTTAGGCATTTAAATTTACAGTAGAAGCTTGCATTGATTTGTGAAGTAGGTTCATATGCATTTTTATATTACCTATAGTTCTCATAGCACTATGTTCAACATATCTCTCTATCTAGGTGCATGACTCAAGACTGGATGCATTAGGTCATGATCAACTTGAGGCTGATTAAATAATTAGTAGTCCTGTTTGCAATAGGCATGCCCATCACTTAACAACACCTTAGATATTACTATTTAGTAATAAAAGAACATTAGTTATCTACCAGATAAGTTCACCTGAGAATCTGTATTAATTTGGGTTGTAACTTAGCCAAAATCATTTTGTCTCCAAATATATGCTAAGTCTTAGTAAAGTATGTGTGATGCATTTGTACTCTGCCTAAATGGATGTGTTTTCTCTGCTTGGTCTTCTACCCAATCTGTTCCTTGATCACTCACATGATTCTTGCATACTAACAAAATTGATATATGAGTATCCTTATCTAATACACAAATTTGTGTAATTAGGAATTATGAACCCCGGGTTAAAATAGAAGGAATGAGCTATTTTAAACACCCCCTTATTTTAGCATAGAACAATTAGTATCAAATTAAAAAAAAAATCCCAGAATCTAAATATATATGGCTTTAGATCCAGGAATTAAACAACTGAGAAGTAAAGCAAGAAAAATAAGAAAAATGTTATTACTTGATCTTATAATCAAGCTTGAGTTTTAAGTAAGAAAAATCCAGAAAAGAGGGGCTATGTGACACCAAAAACTCTGGAACAAGAGAAATAAGGTGTGACTAAATTCCTTTGCCAACTTCAATTACTCTGATAGGCAAAGAGTCATCTATATATCTTCATATATATATATGATCTAATTTAATTTAATATACTGATATTTTTATATTGGTCAAATAAGGGATCTTGGGAAAAATGAGAAAAGGGAAGTGATCCATTGAAGCATATATCTATATATGTAAAAAAAAAAAAAACTCAACAGAAAATTCATTAAAAATAAATGAATAAGTAGAGGGTCACTTCAGTTGGTATCAGAGCTATGTTATTAAACATAGCAGAAATAAAAATCAGATTCTCTTAGTAAAATAAAATCTTATGAGACTAAATACATAACACTATTTTCAGTATAAATGAGATTACTGAAATAATTAACTTACAAATTAATCTAACTAGCTATGTAAAAATTGTATAGCAAATCATGGTAGGAAGACCACCAAGTCATGGAGCAGGACCCTCCAATACCACACCAATGGTTAATTTGCAAGATTTAGTGAGGGCCTTTAGAGAAGGAGCAATGCAGTGGGAAGCTTTGGACAATTGGAAGGTATACTTCTAATTAAAAATTACCCAATCACAGTTATATATGACACTGGAGCTACACATTCTCTGATATCACAAGCCATAGTGGATAAATTAGCTCTCACATACAATACAGTTGAAAAACCCTTGTTTATTCAAAGCCCACTAGGTAGTTCTTGTCTGCTTGGATTAAAATGTTTGGGAGTAGAATTAAACATAGGAGGAAATATGTTTAAATCTGACTTGTTTGTGTTAAAATATCCTGGAATAGGAATTATTCTAGGAGTAGATTGGTTAAATAAATTCAAAGCAATTTTGAATTTAGAAAATTTTACAATTTCTTTGAAAACAGAAAATGGTAAAAACATCATAGTCATGAGTGAAGTAGCCAAAACAAATTGTCTTAATCAAATATGGAGTATGACTGAAAAGGAAGTGACCTTAAAAGACCAAAAAGTAGTGAATGAATATCCAGATGTTTTTGGGGAAGTTGTGGGAATTCCAAAAAATAGACCAGTGGAATTTCAGATAAGGCTGATCCCAGGATCAAGTCCTATCATCAAAAAGCCTACTAGAATGGGTCCAAAGGAATTAGTAGAATTAAAGCAACAGTTGGAGGAATTAGAGCAGAAAGGCTTTATAAGGCCTAGTAGTTCAAACTGGGGTTCTCCAGTTGTATTTGTGAAAAAGCATGATGGTACACTAAGAATGTGTATTGATTATAGAGAACTAAATAAAGTCACCATCAAGAACAAATACCCACTCCCCAGAATTGATGATCTATTCGATCAATTGAATGGAGCAAGGATTTTCTCAAGACTGGATTTAGCCTCTGGATTTCACCAAATGAAGGTTGAAGAGGAGAGCATTAAATACACTGCTTTTAATACAAGGTATGGCTTATATGAATTCTTGGTAATGCCTTTTGGATTGACAAATGCACCATCCTATTTTGTAGATTTAATGAATAGGACATTTAGAGACTTTCTAGACAAATTTGTGGTTGTTTTCATTGATGACATATTAGTGTTTTCAAAATCAGAAGAAGATCATGTAAAACATTTGCATCTGGTTTTGTCTAGACTGAGGACACATGATTTAAAGGCCAAATTCTCTAAATGTACATTTTGGCAAAATGAAGTAAAGTTTTTGGGGCATATTGTATCACAACAAGGAGTTAGTGTAGATCCAACTAAGGTGATAGCAGTGCAGTCATGGGATAGACCCAAATCAGTGACTGAGGTGAGATCATTTTTAGGAATGGCAGGCTACTATAGAAGGTTTATAAAAGACTTTGCAAGAATAGCCATTCCATTGACCAAGTTAACTAAGAAGGAGCAACCCTATGTGTGGACAGAGAGGTGTGAACAAGCTTTTTCATCACTAAAGAAAGCACTGGTGGAAGCTCCAGTTTTGCAAGTGCCAGAGGGTAATGAAGGGCTAGTGGTTTATACAGATGCTAGTGGATCTGGATTAGGGGCAGTGCTCATGCAACATGGTAAAGTCATAGCATATGCATCAAGGCAACTCAAGCCAAATGAAACCAGGTATGCTACACATGATTTAGAACTAGCTGCTGTAGTATATGCATTGAAACTATGGAGACACTATTTATTAGGTGCTAAGTTTGAATTGTTTACTGATCATAAGTCACTTAAGTACTTATTTTCTCAAAAAGACTTGAACATTAGGCAACATAGGTGGGTGGAATTTCTAGCTGCCTATGATCTTGATATATTATATACCCCTGGAAAAGCTAACAAAGTGGCAGATGCATTGAGCAGGCATCAAGCAAAATTGGCAAACTTAATGATGACTGAATTCAAGGATTTGACAATCCTCAGTGAAGTAGAAGTAAAAGAAGGGATGGGGGTATCAGATAAAACACACAGTGATATGACTGAATATGGAAAACTAAGCCTCATTTCTTTAAGGTCAACTTTGGTTGATAAAATAGAAAAAATGCAGGATCAAGACACAGATTTAAAGGAGAAGAAAGATATGATGTCACAAGGCATGACAGTGGAAAATTATGAAGTAGATGAAAAAGGCTACTTAAGGAAAAAGGGGAGACTCTGCATACCAAATATGGAGGAACTGAAGCAAGAAGTTATGGATGAACATCACAAAACAAAATATACAATACACCCAGGTGGTACAAAAATGTACCATGATCTCAAGAGAAATTACTGGAGGCCAGGGATGAAAGGAGCAGTGGCAAAATATGTGGCAAATTGTTTAACATGCCAATTAGTTAAAGCAGATTATCAAAGACCCTCAGGCTTACTGCAGCCTTTGGAAGTGCTTACCTGGAAGTGGGAAAGCATTTCAATGGATTTTGGGGATGGTTTGCCAAGAACAAGAAAAGGCAATGATAGTGTTTGGGTGGTGGTTGATAGGCTTACAAAGACAGCACACTTCATCCCTATAAGTTCCAGCAGAAATGCTCATAAGCTAGCTCAGTTGTTTGTAAAAGAGATAGTGAGATTACATGGTATTCCTAAGACCATCATTAGTGACAGAGACACCTTGTTTACCTCAAGATTTTGGAGTAGCTTTCAAGAAGCCATGGGAACAGAACTAAGTCTAAGCACAGCCTACCACCCACAAACTGATGGGCAAACTGAAATTGTTAATAAAGTTTTAGAAGACTTACTTAGAGCATGCATACTTGATTTTGGTGGCAACTGGGAAGATCACCTTTATTTAGCTGAGTTTGCTTATAATAACAGCTACCAGACCACCATAGGTATGGCTCCATTTGAGGCTTTGTATGGAAGGCCTTGCTTATCTCCTGCATGTTGGATGGAGGCAGGTGAAAGAGTATTGCTTGGACCAGAACATGTGAAGGAAACCTCTGCAAGAATTGAATTAGTGAGGCAAAGGATGAGAGTGGCACAAGAAAGACAGAAAGCATATGCAGACAAAAGAAGGAGGCCAGTAGAGTTTGAAGTGGGGGATTATGTATTTCTCAAAGTTTCACCCATGAGGAAAATACTAAGGTTTGGCAAAGCTGGAAAGCTATCACCAAGGTATATAGGCCCATACGAAATTATTCAAAGGATAGGAACTTTGGCTTATAAATTAAAGTTGCCAGGGGAATTGAGCAAGATACATGATGTATTTCATGTATCTCAATTAAGAAAATGGGTGCATAACAAGGAAACTATTCTTGAATCCCCTACACATGTTGAAATTCAAGAAAACCTGGTTTATAAGAAGGAACCAGTAGGCATAGTGGCTAGAGAAGAGAAGAAATTGAGAAACAAAATAATAAAGTTGGTTAAAATACAGTGGAGTCTAGATGGAAATGATTGCACTTGGGAGGCTGAAGATAGGATGAAGGATAAATATCCTAGTCTATTTTCTGCATAAAGGTATGCCTGAAACTATAATAAATGTAAGTACTATTTAAACATATATATATTTGATTAGTTCTAGATGCATAAGTTCTTAAATTGCTTAGATAAGGAGTAAAACTCTTGCACAGTGGAAAAGAGAGATATATTTATAATTGTGGGACACAATTCCTTTTAGGAGGAGAGTATGTGGAGACCCAAAAATTTTGAGATAAAAATTAAATAATATATATATATATATATATATGATAAATTGGTTAACAGAAAATAATTGAAGAATAAAATGATTTGAAAATGAATATCAAAAGGGAATAAAAATATTTCAACAAATAATGAGAAGAAAAGAAAAATTAACTAAGGCATGAATGAGTTTTAAATACACATATCTTATGAATACTAAAAATTTATATGTCCAGAAAAGCATTTGGGCAGTGGAATAATTCCTTTTTAGCAATTGAAATGCATACCAACTAGTCTGGTAATATTTATAGGTATGAATGTATTTTTAAAATAAATCAAGATAGATGACAAAAATTTGTTAGCCAAAAATAAAGCTTACAAAAGAAATGTAGGGCTGAGTCACATAAAAATGATGTGCAAGGAAATCATGCAAATAGAATGTGCACAGAAAAGTAATGAGGCAACTGTTTTTCTGAAAATGGAAACCAAGAGAAAATGGCACTTATAGCCATAGAAATGCATACATTAATCCCTGAGTAAGGTAAGGACAGAATGGGTTTTTCCTCCATTTAAAACCCTAACAGAATGATTTAAATCAGGGGAGGAACAATAGTTGTCCAGGGGGAGAAAACAGAATTAAAATAAAAATAAACTTACATTGTCCTCAGACCTGAGCACTCCCGGAGAGAAGCAAAGGAAGGTGAGTGGTAATCACTTTGGGATTTATGGCACTAAGACCCATATTAAGGGCAGCCAAGTTATTTTTATGTATAAAATTTATTATGATTTTTAGTTTGATTTTATTCTCTGAATAAATGCATGCTAATTATGGGTGATGTTTTGATTGAACTTTTGGTTGGAGTTTTGATCTGTCTTTGTTTGTTAAGATGGTTTCAGTCTTTTGTTTTAAAATATAAGTAATCAAACATGTACTTAGATAATAGAAGTAGATTTAATGATCCAGTTTTATATGAGAAATAAACTGAATATTATACTGAGAAATGGGATATCAAAGGAAAAATAGCAGGCAGCATGAATAATGAGATTTATGCTTATGCCTAGTCTATATTAAAATGACATGAACAATGCAGTATCATGTATAGGTGATGAGTTGTTCCTACTATAAGTTAATATGTTTCATGGGTTTATCTTAAAGAAAAATCATGTCTTATGTTCTCAATAAAAATAAATAGATAGGATATGGTTTCATCATATTTATAGGAAAACTTCTATAGATATATACATATACATATAAAATTTCAGAAACATGATTTGAATAAATTAACCTTGGGATGGGATTTGGTATTTGTGCATGAAAGCTTGATATGTCTAATTAAAACCCCTGATGGAGTTTCTTAAACTATTGATTCTTGAGAGAAAAGGAAAAGAATGCAAAGCATTTCAAGTGATAATAAAATCCCCAGAAGATAAATAAGTATGGTCTCTAAATTATAAAGGTAATTTAGGAATGGTGCCTTGATCTGCTCATCATCAGGAGGATGATGGGTATGTGCATGACTTGCTAAAGTCCTGTAGGCCTCTGTGAAAAGGGATAACAGAACTGAGCCCCTCTTCAATGCACACATAGTGTTCAATGGCAAGGAGTTAGATCAAATACAAAATATAAAGAGAAATGAAATGAGATTGATCAGTCAGGCTATGGAATTGGAAATAATTTCATAGGAGTATGTATATGAAAATCTGGATGGGATGAGTGCATGGTTGTTTGAGTGTATGATTGATAGACAAGTTTACCAATACTCAGATTTTAGGATGAATTGAGTTCTCCTTGAATTGATATGTTTTCTATGTAGCATTAAGAATTTACAAAATGTTTAACATGTGATTTCACTCATACCAGAAATTTATTTCTGACCCTATTTGTTGCTTTGTAACATTTGGGGTGTCTCATTTTTGTTGAGGCAGCTCTAGATGTTGCTGCAGGAAAGGAAGCATAAGAATCTTGTTAGCATGGATACCTGAAGACCTACTTGCATTTAGAGTACTTAAGGAATTTGGCAGAAATATTGTAATAATTAGGCTAAGCAAAACTTCATTATGTTTAAGTATTTTCTGGATTGATATGTGCTTATCTTTCTGAGTAAAGAATATGTAGAAACTTTTGTATTACATATATGTGGTTATTGGTTTCTGTTTTAAATGGCTGATCTGGATAATATCTGGTGAAGTATGATATAGAGGATCATGCCATATAACTTGATATGTGACCATGTTTCCCTTGGCAATGTCTGATTAGTTTTCAAAGTGGCAAAGTAGAAATAATTATAGAAAGAGAGGAATATAGACATTCTGTAAAATATTTTAAAGTCTGAGTTGAACCAAAACTGAGTCAATCAGAAATGCATGATCATGGCTTATAATTGATATAAGTATATGTCAAGCCTGAAAATGAAACCTCTAATTCTTAGTTAGGCATTTAAATTTACAGTAGAAGCTTGCATTGATTTGTGAAGTAGGTTCATATGCATTTTTATATTACCTATAGTTCTCACAGCACTATGTTCAACATATCTCTCTATCTAGGTGCATGACTCAAGACTGGATGCATTAGGTCATGATCAACTTGAGGCTGATTAAATAATTAGTAGTCCTGTTTGCAATAGGCATGCCCATCACTTAACAACACCTTAGATATTACTATTTAGTAATAAAAGAACATTAGTTATCTACCAGATAAGTTCACCTGAGAATCTGTATTAATTTGGGTTGTAACTTAGCCAAAATCATTTTGTCTCCAAATATATGCTAAGTCTTAGTAAAGTATGTGTGATGCATTTGTACTCTGCCTAAATGGATGTGTTTTCTCTGCTTGGTCTTCTACCCAATCTGTTCCTTGATCACTCACATGATTCTTGCATACTAACAAAATTGATATATGAGTATCCTTATCTAATACACAAATTTGTGTAATTAGGAATTATGAACCCCGGGTTAAAATAGAAGGAATGAGCTATTTTAAACACCCCCTTATTTTAGCATAGAACAATTAGTATCAAATTAAAAAAAAAATCCCAGAATCTAAATATATATGGCTTTAGATCCAGGAATTAAACAACTGAGAAGTAAAGCAAGAAAAATAAGAAAAATGTTATTACTTGATCTTATAATCAAGCTTGAGTTTTAAGTAAGAAAAATCCAGAAAAGAGGGGCTATGTGACACCAAAAACTCTGGAACAAGAGAAATAAGGTGTGACTAAATTCCTTTGCCAACTTCAATTACTCTGATAGGCAAAGAGTCATCTATATATCTTCATATATATATATGATCTAATTTAATTTAATATACTGATATTTTTATATTGGTCAAATAAGGGATCTTGGGAAAAATGAGAAAAGGGAAGTGATCCATTGAAGCATATATCTATATATGTAAAAAAAAAAAAAAAACTCAACAGAAAATTCATTAAAAATAAATGAATAAGTAGAGGGTCACTTCAGTAAATCACACAAACATAGATAAACAAAGCAGTACAACCATTACATGCATCAAAAGAATAAATCATACATCCATATCAACCAATACTAATGGTTTGTTTCGGTTCAAAATCTTTAATTGTACAAGGGTGATAACAAACTATCAAGTGTACCCTACGCTCAACAGCCTTAGATAATAACTTAATAGGTTATTCATACAACCTCAACAATTAGAAGTATCCTTTCCCAACTTTCCATAAGCCAAACAATATTATTTAAGTTTATTCTTATTAATTTCCTTTCACATCATTGTTTACTTTTTATTTATTTCATTTATTCATATAATATCTTCTTTTCCATTCATTTACTTACGTAAGTTATTTCCATTCAATTATTTTGATCATCCATAACCAGTTCTTAAAATATTATGTAAGTCTCGTTACAATCTTAATTCACCATTAATAGATTATTTCATTTTCACATTTATTTCTTTCATATATAGTATTATTGAATATTAAATTTGTTTCTAAATCATTTCAACATTTTCTGAAGTTATAATCATTTACTTAATATATAGTATTCACTTTTACTATACACTTCAATTATAAATAGCTTCAAACATGAACTTAAGTTTATAATCATTTACTTACCGTATTCATTATTCTATTAAATTTAATTACTAGTATCTCAAATTATTAACTTAAGTTTATAACATTTTTGTAACATCAGAATTCTTATTTATAGAAATAATTCCATTTAAACACTTTCATTACTTAAGTTTTACTTTTATAATACTCTATTACATATTCCTATTTAGCATTTCAACTTTTAAACATTTCTGGTAAGTTATATATATATTTGTTTTAAGAATGTAATTGAACGTTACATAAGTTTATCTTATTCACTTAGTTAACAAAATGTTCAATAATTATAACTTCTAAATTATCATATCTTTTGATTTACAAGTTATAAATTTCTAGTTTCTTATATATATATATTTCATTAATCACTTAGCATCTAATTTCTTATTTTCATTTTAGAAGTTTTCAATTATTAAAATTTCACTTTATTTCTAAACTGAAAAATCATTAATTTAATAGAAACTTAAGAACTAAATGTCGGGTTCTTTCAAACCATTTGAAATAATAATATATACTCATATCTTTTATATATCCAATCATATTTAGAAATTTAAAATAAAGATTTGTTTATCAAAACAAATGTGTTGTAAAGCTACTACAGTGGTCTTCCCACTTTGAAACTCGAAAATGAACATCGACGATGCGTGCACTCATCACCAAAATTATTTTCCAATGACAAAGAGGGGAGTACAGAACTTATTTCCTTTTAAAATTCCTTTTAAAACTTTCTTTCAAATCACATTGAAAATATTTCTATCCGAAAATACTTCCAAATGATACTAATATTATATTTAAAAATCTTTTGAAACAAATTTCAAAACCTCGGAACTTAAGTTCTCAAATTTCCAATTTATATTTACTTTATTCGTAAACCCTATTTTACAACCAATATTTATAAAATTTCACTTCCTAACAACAAACATATCACAAACAACTATATCCATTTATAAAATTTTCTTTTATACACAAAATATAATACTAGGTAAAATTATTTCATTTACCTATATTTCGAAAACAATATTGTGTCGGTCTGCCCTATCAAGTGTTTAGAAATCCTTATCGATGCTATAGCATCCTACCGACCAGAATTTATAAATACCAAACAGGACAAATTAACACAATACAAACATTTTATAACACTAACAAATACGCTCTCTTATATATATGCTCAAACAACTCATTTTAGGGTATTACTACCCTATCTCTAATGAGTCAGACCCCACAAAGCTAAGGTTATCGCTAAACCTAAGCACTGATACCAAATGTAACGACCCACCTTTTAGGATGGTTCAAATCAACAATCATCCATGCATGTCAACTCAAACCATTCAAAAGGAAGGATTGTTATGGGGTAAATAAGAAAAAGAAGAGAAAAGAGAAAAAAACACAAAATCTCACAGTGGAATGACAAAATATAATAATCAAATAAACAGTTCATGAAGCTATTTTACAAATACATTTGATTACACTCTACAATACAATCAGAGTTATACATACATTAGGAATAAATAATGCAGGGGAACAACATGATGCAGTGGAATAAATATAATAAATAGTAATAATATACTGAATCTCCGTCTTTGTCCTCTAAAAATATTTTTCAATACACTAGAAAGCTCAGATTGACCCGAGCGTAATGAAAAGACAAAACATTCGAGTCAGAACTAAAAGATCTTATGTAAGTTAAATCCACAATAAATAAATATGAGTGCAACGGCTTCAGAGATGTTTACATGGTTTTACATCTCTTATCTAGTGTCTAACGTGCGTGCAATAACTTAAGAGATGTTCGGGATTACCATCTCCTAAGGATCCGTTAAACTATTTAGTATGTAGTAATATACGCTATTATAATATGTCTATCAGTAAAGTAAAGTATTAAAATAGCATTAAGGCATTACCCATATCCCCCTTAACACATTTTTATATATTCCCATAGTCTACACAGATACTGTAAGCTCCACCAAACCGGTGGTTTACTCAGTGAGCACTCCATAGGTATGGTACAAACCAAACTCGTAATGGGCGCGATAAGGCATGTGACAAGGCATGCGAGGCAATGCCAGGGTAGGATTCTACCATTTGCACTCTCGGACTGGTGGTAACACATAGCAGCTACTATCGCCCACCTCGGAACACACTCCCATAATCAAATCAAGGGGTGGCCACCAAATCAATCACAAAGTCATAATATGGTATCGAAGAAATGTGCAAGATAAGAGGACCGACCTCACTTGGCACGGTATAGCTCCTGTTTTAGCCACATTAAGTTGACTCGAGGGAGTCAGGGCTACGTTAATACCTCATATAGAATCATTCGCCAAACCATCCTACTTCATTCCGGAATCTCCACCACGTACACAGTTGTTAAAGTGGTTTTCGATATTGGCGGAGAGTATGACAATATCTGATCCCGGTCTCTTTAACAACCAAATGCTTATTACACACCGGATGGTTCTTTTACATTTCCAAAACCATTTCATATTGATATCAAAATATCATATTCAATTCAAACCATATCACTTTCGAAATCATATTCACTTTCGAAATCATATTTTCAAAATAGGTTAAACCCTTATTTCAAAATAATCTTATTTACTCAAAATATGTCATTTCACTAGAAAATATCATTTCAAATTCCAACGTAGGTTTTAACATCATTTAACCATATTCGCTTTTAAATCAAGGATTTAAATCTAAGCAATTCAGTCTTGCACAGTTGAATTTTAGAAAATAGTTTAGATAGTCACAAATAGTTTAAGTAGTTTTAAAATAGTTTTAAAATAGTTTAAAATAGTTTAGAATACTTTAAAATAGTTTTAAATGGTTTAAATAGTTTAAAATAGATTAAAATAGATTAAAATAGATTAAAATAGTTTAAAATAGATTAAAATAGTTTAAAATAGATTTAAATAGTTTAAATAGTTTAAAATAGATTAAAATAGATTAAATAGTTTAAATAGTTTAAAATAGACTAAATAGTTTAAAATAGTTTAAATAGTTTAAAATAGTTTAAAATAGTTTAAAATAAATTAAAATAGTTTAAAATAGATTAAAATAGATTAAATAGTTTAAAATAGATAAAAATAGACTAAATAGTTTAAAATAGTTTAAATAGATTAAAATAGTAAAAAATAGTTTAAAATAGATTCAAATAGTTTAAAATGGATTGAAATAGCTTAAATAGTTTAAAATAGATTAAAATAGGTTAAATAGTTTAAAACAGATTAATATAGATTAAATAGTTTAAAATAGTCTAAATAGATTAAAATAGTTTAATATAAAATGGTTTGATTATTGGAAATGGTTTATATAAAAATTAGTTTAAAAATCTAAATAAATCTGAATTTAAAATAATATATTTTTAAATAGTTTATATTAAAATAATTAATTTGAAATTAATATCAATTTAACTATTTCTCCAATTTCAACAAATCTGGACCATATCCAGTTTCCAAATCAATAAAACTCAATTTTAAATCTTTCAATTCAGATTCTCAATAAAACCCATTTAAATCTATATCGATTTCAAATCCATGTTTGAACTATCAATTTAAGCTACTCCAAATTAAATATATTTCAAAGTTTAAATATTTAAACATTTTCAATAACTCAATTTCGGTAAATTTCATTTATATTTCAAGATTCAATTTTGAAATTTCAATTTAAATTCTTTTAGACAATTCATTTGAACTAGTTTCAATTTCAACATTTAAAGCTTGTATTTTCGCACATAATTCAGTTTATATAAATCAAATTTTATTTAAAATATCATTTAACTGGATTCAAAAATTTAGGATTTAAAATCATTTAATTTAACCAATCCGGTGTCCGTATATAATTTTCTACCCTATGGTCAAGGGATACAGATATATATCATATCAACCCACAATAATTTAAATTTACGGGTATATATTATTTCAACCCACAATCCCGAGTTAAAATTCAAAATCCATAAATCGCTCGAGTCTATCATTTCAATCCATAACGATTTTCCCTTAATCTATCAGATCGTTCGGGTTTGTATCATTTCAACCCATAGTGATTTTTCTTAACAATAAACTAAGGGAACTTGTAGTGTGATAATGATATATAAATATAACATCCAGTCATCCAATTTCAAAAATTAAACATCCATCATAATCATCGTTCAAATCAACCAATAAATAATAACAATTGACTGATTATCAATAATAGGTATTAACTGGCAATTCAATATTAAATTAAATGACAATTATATTCAATAAAAGTCAGATTTAACTGGAATGACAATTTAAATATACTAAACAGCAATCCGTCAATTTCTAATCACATCATAAATTCAATTTAACTAACATAAGATAATTTAGTAGTCGTGAGTGGGTTAAAACACTCACTTTTGATTTTTCGCCGATTTAACATCCAAATAGAGGCCCAAAATTGAATAGTCCCAGAGTTCGACTAAACCAGTTCCAAAATGTTTGAAATTTTGATATGATCGCAATGGAGAAAATCGTGCGTGAATCCGATCTCGTATGAAGAAAATATGATCGTTAGAACATTTGAAAAATTAAAATTAAAATTTAATTAACAAATTAGAACAAGACACGTCACCTCTAACCATACGCGTAAACCCTAGCTCACCTTCCATCTTGTTCGAACACGATACAATGATAGCCGCCACCACATATCGACCTAACGCCTCCGCATCCATTGCCTAGACCTCAATCAGACACAAGCGCCGAGCTCCCCACACCACACCGACGTTCCAGCCCAGGGGCCCCCTGAAGCTCGCCCAAAACGACTGCGTCGTCGCCACCTTGATTCAATTTTTCTAGCGAACCCCAATGCCTCTAGCATGAATGAACAACACCTAAAGGACCTGCTGAACTCCCTCTTCCCAACGCCGCCTCCCGATCGTCAAACTGTCGACGATCCACCGTTAGATCACGAAAACCTAATTTCGACGGTCGAGGTTCACCCTCGATTTCTGGTCAAACGATGCACCAAATAAAAAAATGAATTACCGTAGTAGATTACGCTCGTCGAGAGCTTCCCAACGATATATAATATGACATAGTTTTGAGGAGTTTGAATTTCGATTTGAATTTGAAACTGGATTTAGGGTTTTTGATCTGCAGCCATTAGAAGAAGGAAGAAGCCGATGACTGAATAGAGAGATACGTTCAGAAATAAGAAATAAAAAGGTTGGTAGGGTAACGAAAACTATTCATATAGACAAGGCCTGATAAGAATGAATAACATATCGAATTGGTTCAAAACGACAATAACGACCCAAAAAGCCCGTTCCGCTGCCGAAACGAAAGCGGGTCATCTCATATATCAAAATAGATGTTTTTGATATTTTTAAACTCAATGGAATAGGTTTCAAACCCTAATTCCATTGTATACAGAAGTTAGCTTTTAAAATTAGCTTATTTTATTTTGAATTCATTGAATTGATTTCTACGTGTTTCGAGCCCGCACGATCAAACGACAAGTCTGATCGTTACGAAACTTGAAATCCTACAATAATTCACTGTTATGGATCCGATGAAACTAGTTTCATCGAAATCCGAGACAGTGGTCAAATTGGCTATTTTCACGTTAATTAAATAAATCATTATTAAATTACTTAAATCACTTTTCAATTCAAATTCAAAAGTTAGTTAATTTTTATCATTTTTGATTACCTATTAATTTATAATCTTTTAAAATAAATTTCCATGTCAAATCAAATGTTAAATATTGCACAAATTACGGTGTTCAATTTCAATTGTAATAAATTCATTAATTAAAATTAAATTTCAATAAATTTATTTATTTCGATTTACATCTTATTATTAAATCAATTATTACCCTATGGCTATAATTAACATTGGTTTATGTTTTATTACATCAATATTCTACAACTATTATCTTAATTCATATTAACTGTAATATTTAAGTAGATTAATTGTAATTGATTTTCAATTTAATTTCAACGGATTAAATAGTGAAATGATAATTAAACCATTGCTACAACTTACAATTTCAAACACATTTCTATGTTTATTGTTTACAACCCAAGCTAGTAAATTCACATACTAATCATTCTATATTAACCAATTTCAATTAATTACGTACAATTTTACAATTAAATGCAATATTTGGCTTAATTCATTATTTACGATTTCTAACCAAATTAACTTTACAATTATTCCAATTGATTGAGATTACATTCAAATAGTCATTGATTACCTAAAATTAATATTATTAACTTTCATTCTAGTTAGTTTTCTCATTAGTAAATCATAAATTTTTAATTTCACACAATAATAAATCCAAAAATCTTATTTAATTTAATATTTTAATTATCGAAAATATCGGTCGTTACAAGATATCCACTTAATACCTCAACACTGAAGTACCTTTTTAGAGACATCCTTATTTATTTAGAATCTTACTAGGTTACTTAATACTTCTTTTTAGGAAAGAGGTGGACCCTACAACCACTTAATACCTCAAACCAGAATCGAACCCCTATGGAGATATCCCTCGCGGCTCCTAATTCCTAATTTGGACCATTTAATACTTTTTAATTGGGAAAGAGGCAGGCTCTCAAACAACCATTTGATACCTATGACCCTAAAGCAGGTCTTATCTCTCGCAAAGTCACGGGTCCTAGGATTAGTGATATCTCATATTAGTAGTAAGTGCACCCGACTACGGGTAGCCTCAAAGTGAAGGGCAGTCTTCTGTCAAGTGACTCTACTAACCTCGCATCACTAACCTACTAAATCCAGTTAATTATCCTAAGTCTTTACTTGTACAATCTTAGATTGACATTGGACGTAGCTTACTAATTCCCTTTTTATTTAAGGCAATAAGATTTAACTTAAATACTTATCTACCCATAAATCATGTTTTAACACTTATAAATGTCAAATTGTCCATAAAATCCTAACGGGCATTTCCTAAGACATTTCTATATGACTACTAATTCCAAATTAGTAACCTTTTTATATCTATTCAATTTTTATCAGTCTCTTTTTATCCATCTGCCCCTATTAATTATAACTCCCAAATTCATTTTCATTAATTGCCCGTTTATTGGAGTTATAGTCATTAATTCCCATACTAACCAATTGTAACTCCTAATCTAAGCCTATCATTATTAATTGGGATTACAATCTTTTATTTTCTATTAATTATTGGCAACTACTAATTTATTGCCCATTAATAGGAATTACAACATTTCCTAAATCTACCTATTCGCTTCCCTAAATATAATAATAACTAATGAACGTTACGCATAAATAACGCACGAAGAAACGCTGCTCTTCTTATTAACACAATAAATATGTATAAACTGCCTAATAAAACTACCTATTTGTAACCAAATATATTCTAGTCATAAATATGTAACTAGAATATACTTTCCATATTTAATTTGTTGGAGTTAAATTCTTTAAGAAGATTTTTCACTATGATTTCCATTAATTTAACACAAAAAGGAAAGATTGATTCCATTTGAAATTACAAGGAATGGATAATTTATTTTTAATTGGAATAGACTGTGTAAACTATGGAGAATAAATCTGTACTTTATACATCTCTTCCCTTTTTATTTATGGGTATTCCTTGTTAAATCAAACGTTGCCTTATTTAATCGAAAGTGGGAAAAGTAAGCAAATTTATAAAAATCAAATGGATATTCTAAACATTATTATAATGGTAATAATAAAAATCAAAAGTGGAAAGAAATTATGTCTAAACATTATTATAATGGTAATAATAATTTATACCAAATTACACGTTCGGTTAACAATAAATTGTCTAATTTTTGGAAACCAATTTTAGAATGCCATGATATTTATAACCTTGGTACTAATACAATTGTTCATTTAGAAAATAGTACAAATTTTTGGCATGATCGTTGGATATCAGTCATTCCTCTTAGGGTTGAATTTAAAGAGCTTTTCGAAATTTGTAACTTTAAAAATGTTTTAGTTAAAGATATTTCTTTCCGAATAATGATCCCTCTGGAAACTTCAGTTTTAATAGAATCTTAGAAGGTACAACTCTCGGATAATTCTCTTTATTATGTGCAAGATTGAATTTATATAACATTGATAATGAAAATGATATTATTAACTGGGAATGGGATAAAAGTAAGAAATTCACTTCTAATTCTTTGTATAAATTTCTTAATTTCTCGAGAGTTACTAATAACACCTTTAATATTATTTGGAAAACGAATGCACCACCAAAAGCCAAGGTTCATATGTGGTTAATCATGCATGGGAAGCTAAATACCATTGAATTTTTAAAAAGAAAGAATTTTCCAATTGATAATAAATGTACCTTTTGTAACTTGTATTTTGAAAATATTAATCATATATATTATGATTGTATGGATACTTGCTACATTCTTAATAATACTCTTAAAATTGGTTAATTTGATTAAAATAAAATATTTTTGGAATCTAGATATTTTTACATAATAAAATGTAAATCGTTTTCTGAGTGAGACGTCATTTTTCGTTTCGCCAAATTTGGACTGCTCTAGCACCGTTTATTTTACTTTCAGCGAATTAGCAGCAGTTTTGGCAGGAACATTGACTTTTGATAGGATGATCATATCGCTCATATCTATGTACCATTCTGTTCGTCTTGTCTTGCTGATCTCCGCAGTATATTAATTTGTGCATTTTGGAGTCCGGTACGCGGCGAAATCAGTAAAACGCTAAGCCGTATCGGTACCCAATTCTAACCTTTTGGTTTCCTGTGTCCTTTCAACTGCTTAGCCATGAGAAACCAATAGCCATAGCTTTTATTATTCCTTGAATTCCCGTACTTGACTTTTTGTTATTCCCACCGGTTGCTTTTACATGTCCTTTGGCTAACATTCTTTCTCTCTCCTTTTTGTTTCGCTCTGAAGAAAAAAAAAATAAGTTTGTATTATATAAAGTTTGCTTCCTTCTTCTGTTCATTCTTTTTCTTATTTCATTCAGATCTTTCCTTCGTCCATTTCGCTCTATCATGAATGAAAAAAAACAATATAAATTATATATATAAATCAAATCTGTTATATATATATATGTGGTTCTCGGTAGCTTGCTCATCTCTCTCCTTTCGCTATTATAACTCACGCAACCAACCGCCATTTTCATTATGTCGAACCTCTGCCCAGTCCTTGTTCCTCACGCTAGTGCCACACAACCTGCTACATCCTCTTCCCATGCGTCTCCTACTTTTCCAAACTTCCACCATGCTCGGCCATCGACGGTCACACCTTGCTCCACCCTGACCTCCGCTTCCCACTAGCCGCCAGAGAGCCTGAGATCCCATCAGCCCCACCCTGACTGCCTATGCCGCCTGCACATCCCTCTCCATCACCGATGCTGCCCTAGTCATTAGCCACCAATCCTATCACTTGCTCCCTCCATTCGCATGAAATACCCTGTCGCCTACCCATTTTCTTCCATCATTCGTTTGTAGCGGACTACCACATAAAAGACTCCACCAACTGAAGAACCTGCTTGCCAACCTCCTAAGACCGAACTGATAGGTCTGCCATCGCCATCCACCTTCTTAGATCCAAACTAAACCACCTATCACCCACCCATCTCCTTACTTTCACCGATCAACCTACTCTCTTAAGCAACCACACATGACGGCCCCAGCCTCGTTCCCCCTTTTCCAGTGGCTGTGGCCCACAAACACCTTCCACGTGCCGAACCTCACAGCAAACAATCCCTAGCAGCCACCACCTATAGCTGAGCACTCGGATCCACGTTATCCACCTTCTCCGACCTGTCACAACCCAAACCCAAAGTTCATCACTCGTAGCTGCAACGCCAAGCACCCTAGCAACAACATCCCGCTCCAACCCCGAGTAGCGGCCTGCCTTGGCTAGTCAATGCGACTACTAGCAGCAACCAACCTTCTCTTTTTAAGTTTATTTATATATATTGATTTTTAAGTTGAAAAAAATTATATATAATACATAGATATTTTGGTTTATTACACGTGTTTTAAGAAATAATGATTTTGAATATAAAATATAAAGATTTTATTTTTTATTGTGTTTAAATATATGTGTTATGTAGTATTTTGAAATATATATATATATAATATGTTGAAATGAAAAAATATATATACATATATATGTGTATATCTTATTTTTGGGTTTTGAATTAAAAAAATTTGATTTTAATACATACATACATACATATATATATAAAGAAATGATTTTTGAAATATCTGTTTAAATTTAATACTGATTTTTCAAATATATATATATATATATATATTGTAAAGATTTTATTTTTAAATACGTGTTTAAATTTTAGATTTTAAAATATGTAGCTATATATATTTGTTTCGTTGAATCCATCGAGTTTGATCATGCCTGCTTCGCTTTGCTTTGCATTGGATGTGTCGTAGAGTTCATGACAAAATTCGTAGCTTGTCGTGTTGTCTATTTTCTCTAGCCTCGAAAAGCGAGCAATCACTTACGATTAATGTAACGACCAAAAAATTTTAACAATTTTAATAACGTAATTAACTGAATTTTTGTGAAATTTAAAATGATTGAATTTGGAAATAAAAATTTGATATTTGGAATACGTCTGTTTAAACGTAGTAAATGGAAAATTTTTGTCAGATAATATGGAAGTTAATTTTGTTGTGTAATTTTATTTAAATTTTAAATCAGTTAAAATTGATATAAATAAAATATTTTCAAAGCCTGAATATTTTTATATAATAAAAATGTAAATCATCTTCTGAGTGAGACGTCACATTTTGTTTCACCAAATTTGGACTGCTATTGCTCCGTTTATCTTATTTTCGGCGTTTTAGCAGCATTTTCGGTACCGAATATCGACTTTTGATAGAATTTTCGTATCACTGGTATTTGTAAACCATTCTAATCGTCTCATCATGCTGATCTCTGCGGTATATTCATTCGTGTGTTTCAGAGTCCGCAACGCGGTAGAGTCTACGAAAACAGTAACCATATCGGTACCTATTCGTACCTTTTTGGTTCGTGTGTCCATTCATTTTTCCAACGTGCATTAGCCGAACAACCATTTTCCTTTTAATTACTCTCAAAATTAATAATTTGACTGTCAGTGTTTTGTTTGATATTTTTGCTCTGTCAATTCTAAAATATATACGTTTATATATATGTTTGCTTTCTATTAAATGAAACGGTTTGTCCCTTCAAAAAAAAGAGGATTATATAGTTTAAGCCGGCCGTTCCATTCTGCTTTCATTCCCCCTTCATTTGCTCATCCTTCTTCTTCACTACTTTCGAGTCATCAATAGATCGACCTTCTCCTCCTACAAAACATGCATATATATATATATAATTTGCATATGAATCTTTGAAGGCAACTACTCCTTTTTCTTCCACCTAGGCGTCTTGTGCTCGTCCTCCTTTTTTTCAAGAACCAAACCCACAGCCTGCCTAACCAAACACAAGCTCCACCATGGTCCACCTCACCTGCATGTACACACAGCCGACCTATGATCCCATATGCCTCCTCCTTCCTTGTCGCATCACTCAGGCCGAGAACCACTTGCTCCTCCCCTCTGCCCTCTACTCTCCTTCTTGTTCCCCTGTATCTTCACAAATGAGTGCACCAGCTCGCGTGTCTCATATAAGCATTCCTCCTCTATAAAGAAAATAATATATATATATATATGGGTTTCCTATATATGATCTGTAGCTTCTCGTTTTTGGCATGTCAGCATGCAGCTCATCTATTTCTTCCATCCAAACCGAGCAATCTCCAGCCCTATACCCGAGCTCAAGCCCTCCGACAAGTCTCACGCATTTCAGATATTATTTGAAAGGTATATATTACATTATAAAGGAACAGTATTATATATAATTACTTGATTTCTAATATCTCGTATATATATATATTGCATAGATTTGCTTTCATATATGTAACTGATACTTGACATTCTAAATATATTTGATTACAATACACACACACAAATACACACACAAATATATATTTTGATTTTAATTTTATGGATTTTATTCTAATATGTGTGTTTTCTTATATTGTTTTATTTATAATATATTAGTTACTGTGATAAATATATGTGTGTTACATATCCTACATATGTTGTATGCCTATATAAGTTATATACTGTGATTTTAAATTATGTGTGTTATTCTATATGTAGATTAGTTGTATTTTTCATATATAATCTGCATATGTTGTTTGAGTTGAGACATATATTTGTTTTTCTTTTCTGTTTTGTATTGTTGAAAGGAAAAGTTTATGTATGTTTTTACATATTGTTATATATATATATATATATATAATTTGTATATACTATGTTTATTTACAGGTTTCGTGTATGTTGAGTGAGATTTAAACTATATTTACATAGTAGCCTTGTTAAAGTAATTATCATATGTTTAAATATTATATTATATAAGCTTTATATAAATTTTATTTTTAACTATATGTTTTAAATTGATTTCTAGAAAATTTATATAATATGTGTATATGTTTGATTTTAATGTATCTAGGTTTGTATATGTTTATATATTAATTTATATAGATGAGTATACATAAGTTTGGGTTTTCAAAGTTTATATTGATTTCAGAGAAAAATTTATATATAGATATAATTTTTTTTCTTCAGTTTATGTTAAGCTAATTTTGATTTGTCCTCCGTCAATTTCAAACTTACAGCTTCGCTTTGTTCGTCGATTTCGTGGTTATCGTGCTTTACTTTGGAATTCGTGCTGGGATTCGTAACTCATTTCATTGTCAAATCTCTCTAGCCTCGAAAGGAGCAATCACTCACGATTAACATTCTGATATTTATTAAATTTGATTTCATTTCAAACGACAATTGAAATATGCTGCTAAATTGAACTGTTAATCATTTTGTTGTATATGATATGCCATTATCTGCATCTGTTCACCTGTGAGATATGACACCATATCCTATTGTTTATATTTTATTTAATTTCTCACTGATGATATATGCCTGTTGTTGATATTGTTATTGTTATCACATTTGTCTCATTCTGCAAGTTCCCTGTTAGTTTAGAATTCCCTATGGGTTGAAATGATACATACCCGAATGATTTTGTAGAATAGGAGAAAATCGTTATGGGTTGAAATGATAAACCCAAGAAATTTTCATTAATTTTAAATTTTTGAGATTGCGGGTTGAAATGATATATACCCGTAGATATTTAAATTGCGGATTGAAATGATAAATATCCGTATCACTTGACCATAGGATAGAAAATTATATACAGACACCGTTGGTCTATATATATTGTGAAAATGATTTCCAAGGCTTTGAAAGGAAATATATGGTTTAATAAATATTAATTTTTAAGATATTTTACATATAAAGGTTATTTTTATAAAGATTTAAATTTTAGGATTTTAAAATAACATGTTTTGGAAATTTTAACTTATAAGTTAGTTTTGAAAAATGTAAATTTCAAGATTTTACTTACATTTTATTTATTTTAAAAAAATATATAAAATAAATTAAATATAAAAATAAATTTAATAATAAGTTTTAATTTAATAAAATTTAGTTTAATTAGTATATAATATGTTTTAAATTATTTATTTAAAAATTTATATTAATATTTTAAAAATAGATTTTATAACTTTAATAATAAAGGATAGGAAAATAAAGTAAAATTGACTTGAAGTTTAATTGGTTAATAATTGAATTTAAGGAAGAATTGATTTAAACCTATTAGTTTTGAGATTTTGAAAAGATACGATTATGACTTGATTTATAACTTGATTTGATAAAATGTGATTAAATGAATATTCTCAACTTTGAATAAAAATGGAGATTGAATATTTAATATTGATTTAAATATATAAATTGGGATTTAAATAAATTGTTATAAAAATGATTAAGGGAAAAATTTCCAAATCGGATAACTTTAAAGTTAAATGTTGAAATATAAAGGAAATTATATTGTAAATGTTTGAATATTTAAACTTGAATCTTTAACCTTTTAAATGGAAATGGTTAAACTGGAATTGATTTAAATTGAATTTTGGAATTTAAGCCAATTTGAATCGATTTGTGAAATTGGAGGAAGCTAATTTTATTATATAAAGTATTTTAATATATATATAAACTATTTTAATTTATAACTATTTTAATTTGTATACTATTTCGATATCTAAACTGTTTAGGTGGAAACTACTATGATTTTTAAAGTGTTATGATTTCCAAAGTGTTATGATTTCAAAGTGCTATGATTTCGAAAGTGTTATAATTTTTAAAGAGTTACGATTTTGGAAATGAATATTATTTAAAGTGAATAATGATATTGAATTGATATGGTTTTGAAATGAATATGATATTTTGATATGAAATGACCCTCCTATTTACTCACTAATTTTATTGGTGATTTTTTTTTAGAGATGATATATAGATATATCATCTATTACAAATATATTTCCCAGGGTCATTCTTCTTTCTCTAATAAACAAAAATATATCCAGGATCTTTCACAATATAGAAATATTGTTTTAATTCTAAATCATCTTTAACATACATATATGAAGATATCTATGTTATATTCTACTTGAATCAGAGCATGATAATAAGTAGAAATCCTTTTTAAATTTGCAAAAATGTGATAAATTCCCCTTTAAATTAATACTTAATGTATCCTGATTTTTGACTATAGTGTCCACTGGGAATATGTACCTTAGACTGTTATTATAATTAAGAAATAACCAAGCAATAATCAGTGGAAAGCAACCTTATAATATAGATGATTGTCTTAAAGTCAGAATATTATCAAACTCAGGTTAAAAGAAAGTGGATCCTAAGTGAACACAAGCAACATCTAGGCGTAATGGAAACGCGCCTAACTTATACATGCAAGGTCACTAGTTCGAGTACTATGCTGGTCGGTTCAAACACAATTTTTGTTTTTCTTTTTATTTTCTCCTGTATGGCTGAAATCTGATACCTACCTATAATTGTACATATATATTTAATTTTTGCCTAAAACCTAACATACAAAACAGTTCTTCTTGCATAACTATTTTTAAAACCCATTCTTCCAACTGTTTTAAGAATTTACATCTATATTTTTGCCCAATATCAACATGTACACAGATATATATGTACATGTCAGTGTCTTTGTTCATTTCCCTGAAAACTGAGCTCAAATGTTCCCTTGCTTCATTGATCTGAAGTGAAACATTAGGCATAACCTATGGCCTAACCATGTGGTCACTCTGGCCATTCTTTTGTTTGCATTTTTACAACCCAGATTATACACAAAACATTGATACCTTTCCTTTCCAAAAGCATGTATATATATATATTTGTATGAATCAGACATTTTGTGATCAGATATATATATCATTCTTCCTAATCATACTTAATAGTTAAAAATACATTTCCAGGGTATAAACATTTTTTTTTCTTGCATCTGGACTTATGTCAATATCATAAATTGAAGATATAGTAGTTTAATTCTTTTCTGGGTTTTCCCCAATATTATTTTCTGTATATCTATATTCTTTTTGAAAGAACTCAGGATTAACTGAAATCATCATAAAATGATTATGCTTATAAAATCCAGGTTTTTCCTCAAAATCAAAACAACTTTAGAAAATAGGTTTTCAAATCAGTTTAATATCAAGATCCTTAGTACATACCAAATCAGAAATAACCAGAAACAACATAGCACATGTCTCTTACAAGTTCTTCCTACTTAATACATTTAGATAGCCATATTAATCAGGGAATACATGCATAAATTAACACATTTTAGCTTTTATCTCTAATTATCTTAGCATCCTCTAATCCATATCTTTTTAATCTTGCTTACTTAGCTCCATCACAACCTGCAAAAGCATTAGTGGCTGCCCCATTATAAATGAGACACCCCCATGTGCCATGAGCAATAAGGGTCAGATCTATGATCTGGTGTGAGCATTTCTAACATATCCATGATATTAAGCTAAGGATACAGCATGAATATACTTTGCATACTTGACAGGTATTATCATGTACAATGCATAAGAGCAAACATATGCAATAAAACAACTTTTATCTGGAACTACTAGGTTGCCTTTTCTTTTTCTTATAAATTCCTGGCCTCATCTGCTATAAGGAATCAAAGGGACACATTGCCATGAACTAATTAACATTATGGCACAAAGATCTCAGGACTTAAACAAGCCATGTGCCAACTTGTCTACTTCAAATAGGACAAGCATTCCAGCAGCCTTCTTGGCACAAAATCCTTAGTTATATCACTAAGTGTATTTATGTTCATTCTATCAATGATAGCTAGGTGTACATACCACCTGTACTCATGAAGCATACTAGTTACCTTGCAGACATAATATTGCAAGCAAGTTAAAGGTTACTTTCTAGAGGTATAACACCCCAGTCATTCCATCTCACATTATTTAGCATATAAACACCCTATTCAAGCATATACCAGAATGTTTGCAACTGAGAATAAATGCATGGCTCTATTGAGTTTATTTTGATTTTGCAAGCAACTATATTTAGCCAGATTTTTAATCTTGTTTAAACATAGTTTTTAGGCTTGTAAATTTCTGTTTAGTTTAGGGCTCAGCACTTATAGAGAAAGACTCCATTGCACCCTTAACCAATTATTTCAAGCCTCAGCACCATACCAATGTATATGCAGCTCATTGTTTTCTTTATCTTTTCATTCTTTGTCTTAAGCCATTATTCAAACTAGTTACAAATACTCTGATATATGTTCCTTAAGGTTTTGGTATAATATACAGAGATGAAAATAGAGCAACAAAGTTATACATCCAACATAGCAGATCATATCTCATCAAACATTCATGAAACCATCAGCAGCCAACATAGTTTGTAAATCAAAACATGCAAAATATAACATATAAAAGCTTGGCTGCCTAATCCCAGGTCTTAATGCCATGTATATGAGTGAGGATACTCACCTAAATGCTTACACAAGCTTAAGCCAGAAAACCCTTCAAATCTTTAGCCTTATCTCCCTCTTCTTCCTTAGGTTAATCAATTAGTGAGAGAGCAGTTTTCTGATTGGGCTCTTGGTTTAAATAAGGGTTCTGTCTAGGGTTTTGGGTGATGCAAAATCCCTATTTTAGCCCAGACTAGAATCATGCATTTGGCATTGCATATTCCTTCCCTCCTAACCCTTAATGTCCCGGCCAATATTTTAGAACAAGACTAAATTGTGCCTATTTTCCTTTCTTTTCAGAAAGTGATAACCTTAAGTATTTTTATTATATTTACCTCAAACATGATAATGGTGTGACTTTCTATTTTTCTGCCTATGTACATTTGCTTTCTTGCACTTTGGTTCTTACTGTTTTAGTGCTTCCTTTATTTATTTTCTGCTCCAATAATATCTGGATATATATATATATACATTTATACAACTATGGGTGTTAATTTAACTTTAACCTTTTATTTGCAGAAAACATGTGCATACTTATGTGCATTTCTACACCTATTTAAAATTTCACTTAATCATTATATATCAATGTTTTCTTCTGTCTAAATTTTTCAGACAAGTCATGCATAGGCATATATATAGATATATATATATATATATACACACATCCTCAGGAATTTTTAATACTCATGTCTAGGTCTATATTTTCTTTATTTAAAACATTTTATCTAAATGTTTTCCTCCCTTGTTTTATTATTCAGGAATTCTGGATTTTCTCTTAGTGCCATAACTAGTGTGCACGTGCACACATGCACACAACCTTGCACCACTGAAAATCCCCACCTATATAATAATTCTGATTTTCCCCCAGAATTTTAATCATTTATTTAAAAGAATTTTCCTCAAAATCTTGGGGTATTACAATCACCCCTTCTTTTAGGAATTGTGCCCTCACAATTTACAACATATTCTTTGAGTACTCCTACTTTCTTAGGAAAATTATTCAAACATGCATGAGCAATTTAAATAGTCACTGTCTATCATACATATCAAACTTTCTTAGTAATCTAAGAATTTACCTTTTAAATTTGCAAAGAGCCTAGGGTAATCCATCCCGATTTTATCCTCTAGCTCCCAAGTACAATCACTAGGATCTATACTCCATTGAATCTTTACAAGCTTCAATGTCTTGTTTCTTAATTTCTTTTCTTCCCTTGCCACAATTCCCACTGGCTCTTTCTCATAGATTAGATCTGGATTAATCTGAACTTCAGTAGGCTTTTCTAAGATTTCCTCCTTGTCATGTACCCATCTCCTTAGTTGTGACACATGAAACACATTGTGCATTGCACTCATCTTCTCTGGAAGCTCCAGCTTATAGGCTAGTGAGCCTATCCTCTCCAAAATCTTGTATGGTCCAACATATCTGGGTCTGAGTTTCCCCTGCTTGCCAAATCTCAAGACTTTCTTCATTGGTGAAACCTTAATGAAGACATAATCACCTACTTTGAATTCCACTGACTTCCTCTTTGCATCAGCATACTTCTTTTGCCTATCTTGAGCTACTGCCATCCTCTTTCTCACCAGTCCTATTTTCTCTGTGATGTCTTTGACATATTCTGGCCCTAGGATAGCTTTCTCTCCTGTCTCAGCCCAACACATAGGTGATAGACATGGTTTCCCATATAGGGCTTCAAATGGTGCCATTCCAATTGTACTTTGGTGGCTATTATTGTATGTGAACTCAGCCAAATGGAGGTGGTCCTCCCAATTTCCTCCAAAGTCTAACACACATGCTCTAAGCAAATCCTCTAAAATCTTGTTTACCACTTCTGTTTGCCCATCTGATTGGGGGTGATAAGCAGTGCTTAGGCACAATTCACTCCCCATAGCTTCTTGGAAGCTCTTCCAAAATCTTGAAGTGAAGATTGTATCCCTATCACTCACTATAGTTTTAGGAACACCATGCAGTTTTACCACTTCTCTCATAAAAGTTTGGGCTAACCTAGGTGCATTTCTGTCTGCTTTCACTGGTATGAAGTGGGCTACTTTAGTCAGCCTATCTACAATCACCCAAATACTTGTATTTCCCCTCTTGGATCTAGGAAGACCATCTATGAAATCCATAGATATGTCTTCCCACTTCCACTGTGGTATGCTAAGTGGCTGCAATAACCCTGAAGGTCTTTGGGTCTCAGCTTTTATTTGTTGACAAACCATGCACTTAGCAACATATCTGGCTACATCAGACTTCATTCCCTTCCACCAATAGTCCCTTTTTAAGTTTTGGTACATTTTGGTGCTGCCTGGATGTATGGAATATTTGCTCCTATGGTACTCATTAAGGATTTCTTCTTTCAATTCTAGGATGTTTGGGACACATATCCTTCCCTTGTATCTTAAGTATCCTTTTACATCTATGTGATAATCCTTCACTTCTTCCTTCTTTAATAGGAGAGACCTCTTTTCTGCTAAGTCTTGATCTTCTTCTTGCATTTTTGCCACCTTCAAGGCCAGATTTGATTGTAAAGTAATTAAACTTAACCTTCCTTTACTCTTTTCTTCCTCAATTATCTCCATACTCATCCCACTGTTCTCATCTATTTCCAAATCAGTGAGCATGGTCAAATCTCTAAACTCCTCCATCATTAACATGGCCATTTTTGCATGCTGCCTACTCAATGCATCTGCCACTTTATTAGCCTTGCCTGGTGTATAAAGTATATCTAAGTCATAAGCAGCAAGAAATTCAACCCATCTGTGTTGTCTCATATTTAAATCTTTTTGTGAAAAGAGATATTTTAAGGCCTTGTGATCAGTGTATAAAATGAACTTTGCACCCAATAAATAATGCCTCCAGAGCTTTAAGGCATAAACTACTGCTGCCAACTCAAGATCATGAGTTGCATATCTTGTTTCATGGGGTTTTAGTTGTCTAGATGCATAGGCTATGACCTGATCTTGCTGCATCAACACAGCCCCTAGCCCTGACCCACATGCATCTGTATATACAACCAATCCCTCATTGCCTTCTGGTACTCTCAACACTGGTGATTTTACCAAAGCCTCCTTAATCTGGGTGAAAGCTTGTTCACACTTATCAGTCCATATAAACTTTTGGTTCTTCCTAGTCAGGTTAGTGAGTGGCATTGCTATTTTAGAAAATCCTTGTATGAACCTCCTATAGTATCCTGCCATCCCCATGAATGACCTAACTTCACTAACATTGTTAGGCTTCTTCCATGCTTGGATTGCTACTATCTTATTGGGGTTTACAGAAATTCCTCTAGCAGAGACAACATGTCCAAGAAAGTGTACTTCCTCTTGCCAGAACACACACTTAGAGAACTTTGCTTTCAAATCTTTTTCTCTTAATCTAGATAAGACCAAATGTAAGTGGTTCTCATGTTCCTCTATTATCTTAGAGTAGATTAGAATATCATCTATAAAAATCAGAACAAACTTGTCTAAGTAATCTCTGAATATCCTATTCATTAGGTCTACAAAGTAAGAAGAGGCATTTGTTAGCCCAAATGGCATAACCAGAAACTCATACAAACCATATCTTGTGTTGAATGCTGTATATTTAATACTTGATTCCTCAACCTTCATCTGATGAAACCCAGATGCCAAGTCTAGCCTAGAAAACACTTTAGCTCCACTGAGTTGATCAAAGAGATCATCTATCCTGGGTAATGGGTATTTGTTTTTGATGGTTACTTTGTTTAATTCTCTGTAATCTATACACATTCTTAAAGTACCATCATGCTTTTTAACAAATACTACAGGAGCACCCCAGCATGAATTACTTGGCCTTATAAACCCCTTGGCTTCTAATTCTTCCAGCTGGTTCTTTAGCTCCTTTAATTCACTTGGCCCCATCCTTGTAGGCTTTTTGATAACTAGGCTAGCCCCAGGCATAAGGTTAATCTGGAATTCAACAGGTCTATGGTGTGAGACACCTTTTACTTCCCCAAATACATCCAAGTATTCTTTAACTATGGGGATTTCATTAATAGCTATTTCCTTGGGATTATTTTCTAATTCAATTAAATGATTTAGACTGTTTTCTTTGATAGGTTCACATAGAATTGTAACCCTTTGGCCTTTAGAATTTTGTAGTGAAATGGTGGATGCATCTAGGTCAATTATGGCTTTGAATTGTCTTAGCCAATCTGCCCCTAATATAACTCCTATATTTGGGAAATTTAGAACATACAAATTGGAAACAAATGTGTTTCCCCCTATGTTCAAATTCACATCCACACAAATCATATCTAATACACTAGAACTTCCTAAAGGGCTTTGTATTAACAGAGGTATTTCAGCCAATTTGCAGTTCATTTTCAACCTTTTAACTATTTCATGGGAAATGAGTGAGTGGGTTGCCCCGGTATCATATATTACAGCTAAAGGTATGGTACAAATAAATAGTGTACCTTCCACTTGACCATGGTTTTCAGCATTAGCCTCAATTATGGCCTTGCCCCTACCTTCCAGGTTTGCCACTTTCCCTTGTTGCTTGTATTCTGGGCAATTTCTTTTCATATGCCCTTCCTTCCCACATAGATAGCATTTGAAAGCTCCCCCTTTAAGCTCTGGGCATCTTGGCTTAATATGGCCTTCTTTCCCACAATGGTTGCAAACTATTTTTCTTTTGGCTTCATTGGGCTTTGCATCTACTGCCTTCTTACCATCTGCCTCTCCTTTCTTTTTATCATAAGGGTGGTACTTCCCTTTGTTCTTCTTGTTACTATTGTTTTTGAAGTTCCTGAACTTATCTCTTTCCTTGTCATGCTGCTCAATCTTCAGAGCCAAATCTATCACTTGGTCAAAAGTTCTATCAGCATAAGGTAGTATAGCCCTGCTAAGCCCTGGGTTCAATCCCTTGATGTATCTATCATTTTTGGATGCTTCATCAGCCACTAACATTGCCCCATAGGTAGACAATCCCTCAAACTTCTGGGTGTATTCTGTGACATTCATAGTCCCCTGTCTAAGTTTGATGAACTCCTCAAGTAAAGTGGTTTTTGCTGAGGCTGGAACAAACCTTGCCTCTAACATCTCCTTAAATTGATTCCAATTAATATCATTTTCATTCCGGCCAGCTATGATCACCTCCCACCAACTCAAAGCTGCACCTTTTAATTGCCTTGAGGCCACTTGCCTCTTCCTTTGGTCATCTAGTTGCATATCAGTGAAGATCCTCTCTAATGTCCTCAGCCATGCTTGAATCTCCATTACACTTTCAGTTCCTTCAAAGCTCTTGCCTCCCAAGTTGGTATAAGTCTTCACTAACTTGGAGAGCTCCTCATGTGGGTTCTCAGGTCTGTGCCCAATTCCATCTCTCAGAACTCTCACAAATTCCTGCATGTCAAGCATTTGTGGTGTGCTAGATCCTCCTTGATGATGAGACCCTCTTCCTACCATATTTCTAAAAGTATATGTATTTCATCTTATTAGTTTATAACACTTAGCTTTAATTTTAAATTGATTGTATCTTTCCTATTTAATCATTGTGTATGTCACATGCACACACATACATACATTCAGGGAATACTTATAAACAGTCAAATATACAAACAACCTAGTATAAACATAAGCATACAAACATTTTGCTATGTTAATTAAAACATAGCTCTGATACCAAATGAAATGACCCTCCTATTTACTCACTAATTTTATTGGTGATTTTTTTTTTTAGAGATGATATATAGATATATCATCTATTACAAATATATTTCCCAGGGTCATTCTTCTTTCTCTAATAAACAAAAATATATCCAGGATCTTTCACAATATAGAAATATTGTTTTAATTCTAAATCATCTTTAACATACATATATGAAGATATCTATGTTATATTCTACTTGAATCAGAGCATGATAATAAGTAGAAATCCTTTTTAAATTTGCAAAAATGTGATAAATTCCCCTTTAAATTAATACTTAATGTATCCTGATTTTTGACTATAGTGTCCACTGGGAATATGTACCTTAGACTGTTATTATAATTAAGAAATAACCAAGCAATAATCAGTGGAAAGCAACCTTATAATATAGATGATTGTCTTAAAGTCAGAATATTATCAAACTCAGGTTAAAAGAAAGTGGATCCTAAGTGAACACAAGCAACATCTAGGCGTAATGGAAACGCGCCTAACTTATACATGCAAGGTCACTAGTTCGAGTACTATGCTGGTCGGTTCAAACACAATTTTTGTTTTTCTTTTTATTTTCTCCTGTATGGCTGAAATCTGATACCTACCTATAATTGTACATATATATTTAATTTTTGCCTAAAACCTAACATACAAAACAGTTCTTCTTGCATAACTATTTTTAAAACCCATTCTTCCAACTGTTTTAAGAATTTACATCTATATTTTTGCCCAATATCAACATGTACACAGATATATATGTACATGTCAGTGTCTTTGTTCATTTCCCTGAAAACTGAGCTCAAATGTTCCCTTGCTTCATTGATCTGAAGTGAAACATTAGGCATAACCTATGGCCTAACCATGTGGTCACTCTGGCCATTCTTTTGTTTGCATTTTTACAACCCAGATTATACACAAAACATTGATACCTTTCCTTTCCAAAAGCATGTATATATATATATTTGTATGAATCAGACATTTTGTGATCAGATATATATATCATTCTTCCTAATCATACTTAATAGTTAAAAATACATTTCCAGGGTATAAACATTTTTTTTTCTTGCATCTGGACTTATGTCAATATCATAAATTGAAGATATAGTAGTTTAATTCTTTTCTGGGTTTTCCCCAATATTATTTTCTGTATATCTATATTCTTTTTGAAAGAACTCAGGATTAACTGAAATCATCATAAAATGATTATGCTTATAAAATCCAGGTTTTTCCTCAAAATCAAAACAACTTTAGAAAATAGGTTTTCAAATCAGTTTAATATCAAGATCCTTAGTACATACCAAATCAGAAATAACCAGAAACAACATAGCACATGTCTCTTACAAGTTCTTCCTACTTAATACATTTAGATAGCCATATTAATCAGGGAATACATGCATAAATTAACACATTTTAGCTTTTATCTCTAATTATCTTAGCATCCTCTAATCCATATCTTTTTAATCTTGCTTACTTAGCTCCATCACAACCTGCAAAAGCATTAGTGGCTGCCCCATTATAAATGAGACACCCCCATGTGCCATGAGCAATAAGGGTCAGATCTATGATCTGGTGTGAGCATTTCTAACATATCCATGATATTAAGCTAAGGATACAGCATGAATATACTTTGCATACTTGACAGGTATTATCATGTACAATGCATAAGAGCAAACATATGCAATAAAACAACTTTTATCTGGAACTACTAGGTTGCCTTTTCTTTTTCTTATAAATTCCTGGCCTCATCTGCTATAAGGAATCAAAGGGACACATTGCCATGAACTAATTAACATTATGGCACAAAGATCTCAGGACTTAAACAAGCCATGTGCCAACTTGTCTACTTCAAATAGGACAAGCATTCCAGCAGCCTTCTTGGCACAAAATCCTTAGTTATATCACTAAGTGTATTTATGTTCATTCTATCAATGATAGCTAGGTGTACATACCACCTGTACTCATGAAGCATACTAGTTACCTTGCAGACATAATATTGCAAGCAAGTTAAAGGTTACTTTCTAGAGGTATAACACCCCAGTCATTCCATCTCACATTATTTAGCATATAAACACCCTATTCAAGCATATACCAGAATGTTTGCAACTGAGAATAAATGCATGGCTCTATTGAGTTTATTTTGATTTTGCAAGCAACTATATTTAGCCAGATTTTTAATCTTGTTTAAACATAGTTTTTAGGCTTGTAAATTTCTGTTTAGTTTAGGGCTCAGCACTTATAGAGAAAGACTCCATTGCACCCTTAACCAATTATTTCAAGCCTCAGCACCATACCAATGTATATGCAGCTCATTGTTTTCTTTATCTTTTCATTCTTTGTCTTAAGCCATTATTCAAACTAGTTACAAATACTCTGATATATATTCCTTAAGGTTTTGGTATAATATACAGAGATGAAAATAGAGCAACAAAGTTATACATCCAACATAGCAGATCATATCTCATCAAACATTCATGAAACCATCAGCAGCCAACATAGTTTGTAAATCAAAACATGCAAAATATAACATATAAAAGCTTGGCTGCCTAATCCCAGGTCTTAATGCCATGTATATGAGTGAGGATACTCACCTAAATGCTTACACAAGCTTAAGCCAGAAAACCCTTCAAATCTTTAGCCTTATCTCCCTCTTCTTCCTTAGGTTAATCAATTAGTGAGAGAGCAGTTTTCTGATTGGGCTCTTGGTTTAAATAAGGGTTCTGTCTAGGGTTTTGGGTGATGCAAAATCCCTATTTTAGCCCAGACTAGAATCATGCATTTGGCATTGCATATTCCTTCCCTCCTAACCCTTAATGTCCCGGCCAATATTTTAGAACAAGACTAAATTGTGCCTATTTTCCTTTCTTTTCAGAAAGTGATAACCTTAAGTATTTTTATTATATTTACCTCAAACATGATAATGGTGTGACTTTCTATTTTTCTGCCTATGTACATTTGCTTTCTTGCACTTTGGTTCTTACTGTTTTAGTGCTTCCTTTATTTATTTTCTGCTCCAATAATATCTGGATATATATATATATATATATACATTTATACAACTATGGGTGTTAATTTAACTTTAACCTTTTATTTGCAGAAAACATGTGCATACTTATGTGCATTTCTACACCTATTTAAAATTTCACTTAATCATTATATATCAATGTTTTCTTCTGTCTAAATTTTTCAGACAAGTCATGCATAGGCATATATATAGATATATATATATATACACACATCCTCAGGAATTTTTAATACTCATGTCTAGGTCTATATTTTCTTTATTTAAAACATTTTATCTAAATGTTTTCCTCCCTTGTTTTATTATTCAGGAATTCTGGATTTTCTCTTAGTGCCATAACTAGTGTGCACGTGCACACATGCACACAACCTTGCACCACTGAAAATCCCCACCTATATAATAATTCTGATTTTCCCCCAGAATTTTAATCATTTATTTAAAAGAATTTTCCTCAAAATCTTGGGGTATTACATGATATGAAGTATAAACTGTTTGAAAAATAAAATGACCACGGTGTTATAATAACGTTTGGTTGTTAAAGTGACCGGGATCATATATTGTCATACTCTCTGTCAATACCGAAAACCACTTTAACAACTATGTACGTGGTGGAGATTCCAAAAATGAAGTAGAATGGCTGGCGAACGATTTCTGTATAAGGTATGACGTGACCCTGACTCCCGTGAGTCAGCATAGATGTGACTAAAACAGGAGCTAGACCTGGGCTAAGTGAGGTCATTCCTCCGATTGGACATGCTTCTTCGATACCATTCTATTTCTTTTGTGATTTGATTGGGTGCACCTTTGATTTTGGGAGTGTGTTCCGAGGTGGGCGGTAGTAGCTACAATGCGTTACCACCAGCCCGGTTCTACAATTGGTAAATCTACCCTGGCATTGCCTCGAATGCCGTGTTCACATGCCCTAGAGCGCCTTCTACGAGTTTGTTTTGTACCGTACTGAAATGACCCTCTCATTTATACTTTAATTTGTAAGGAATTTTTTTTATATCATATGTACACATGTATATTTCTAAAGCCTAGAGCCATTTTCTATCAAACAACATAAATCCAGGATCAAAATCTTTAACCAATATAAATATATCAGTACATTCACAAAGACATGCACATACATGTGAAGATGTATATGCCTCTCTTGTTTGAATCAGAGTTCTGGAAAACAAGAGGATATTTGATTTATTAAGTTTAATCAATCCACACATAGTTCAGTTCAAATATATACAATAAAATTTCCATCCATGCATGAATACCTATATTTTTTTTAAACTCCCGATTCTTTGCTAAATTCTTTATGGAGTATAAATCCTAGAAACCAGATAATTGCAATATGATTGTCTATAAATTAATGGTTTGGTGCTTGTGCTCTGGGAAAATGATATGAGTTCCTATCATTATCTATGTTTGATTTTCTTATAAAATCTGTCTAGAGTACAGACTCTTTTCTAGAATATTTTTAAGTGATATATCACATTCAAAAACTTAATTCTTTGATGCTAGGATGCTAAGCTAAAACAAATGCAAACATGAGTAGGTTTTCTGAGAACCAAAATATCTGAAACATGGTTCAACCAGACTCCTTGCTCTGGTATAACCCATAAGATCAGTAGAATGCATTTTGATCAAAACTTTAGTAAAAAGGGATTCAGATCTATGTTAAAAATATAAGGATAAATGAGGAGTTAATATTTGAACAAAATATATTTAGGTGTGTACTGGTACAACTATCATGGTCATGACTTCCACTCCTATATCATAGATTCTTTCTTTATCAAGAACAAGGTATAAAAACATTTAGGTGAAACAAGTTGAATTATGTAAACATTACAGATACATAATACATACTCCCTATGCTTATCATTTCTTGTATACATATGTCATGGTAGAAAAATAAAACCATTTAATTTACTGAGACTCACTATCCAGATTTTCCAAAACTTAACCCTTTTCAAAGACTCAAGATTGACTAATACATTTATAAAATGTAACCATCCTTTTTATCATAGTATTCTTACTCAATTTACTTACAAGATTTAGATTAACTTCTTCAACATATCAGATAATATCCAAATTCATAAATTCCAGTTACAAGTCAATTTCTTAGCAAAATACTTAAGAAAGTATCCATCCAATATTCAATACTTAATACAGGTAGCAACTTAAATTATCAATACATGCAGATTTCATCATTTAGGCTCTTATCTAACTAAGTTTAGCATGCTATAATCCTCTTCTCAAAGCCTTGCTCCTACTCCTACTTAGTTGCTGCAGTCCCTGAAAATGCATTTGAAGCTGCCCCATATTAAATGAGACACCCCATATGCCATTAGCACACTAGGGTCAGACACATGTCTGGTATGAGAAAATCCACTAAAACAGTATGCAAAATCAAGTTATAGTTAAAACATGGATATATGTATATAACTCTGCCTTTAGAAAACAAGTAATTCATGTGTGCATGTTCTGTGTCAGTGTGCAGGTGCACACTTAAGTCTGCCTTTCCAGGAACCTCAAGAAGACATGGTACATTCATACATTCATATAATTCAATCATGAATCAAATAAACATCCATACAAACAAGGAAATCACCTAAAATGAATTAAATCATTTATTCACTATCCAGATTTCATTCCAGGAAAACTCTAGTTCCTCTTTATATCAAATTCTTTTACATTGATATATTTATCTACCTTGGTTTCATCTGCAATTAATTGAATCAATGGACACACTGTAATAGACTAATTCACTCCATTACTCAAAGATCTCAACACTTAAACAAGCCATGTGTCAACTTGTATTACTCAAGAAAACAAGTCATTCCTGCAGTGCTCTTGACCATCATTTCCTAATCAGGTTTAAGTTAATAATAACTCTTTTGATTTTTCATGACTAAACCATTCAGTGATTCATTTCACTAGCTTAAACATCCATGTCATGACATCTCATATTGTTCATAACCAAACAGAAACAAACAGGCAAGCAACCATTGGTGTCTAATTAAATAAGATTTTGCATATATATATATTCTAGTATTTTTAAAAAGAGGGATATAGGCAACTAACATTGGCTTATGGCTTTTGAGAGAGAGTTTTTCCTTTTGCAACCATCTGTGCTTGAGTTAAACTCAGAATGACCAAGTTTCACTAAATCACAAAATTTGTTTACTGTGTATATGAATATTTATATATTTTCATTGAATCGGGAGCATCAGCACATAGGCAACCCTATTGCACCCCTAATTCCTTTTTTTTTGTCTCAAGCCTCAGCACTTATACATGAGTATATTGCAGCTCAACATTGTTTACATTTTTCTGGGTAAAGCCAAAACCAATACTACTTGCCTATTTTCAACATTTTATTTTCTGGGTATTTGTTTATGTTCCTAAACATTAACATATCAGAGAGATTTGGGTTTATAAAACATATATGTATACTAATAATACTTAAAACTTCCATATAATAAAACAAGTTGAACAACCAACAAGAATCAAAACATTTTCAGCTCTAAAATCATAGATAGGCAATCACATATGAAAATACATTTTCAAGAAAATTAACTTATAACTGGCTGCCTACCTTAGGACTTATTGCCTTAGATTTTGAGTGAGTTTTCTCACCTAGCTCTCTTTCACTTCCTAGTTGATTGGTAAGCTTCTGCTTTCAACCCTTTTTCTTTACTTGTATTATATTTATATAATATCTATATATTTTTCTCAAGAGCTATCCGGGAAGAAGAGGGTTTTTCATCTCACTGTCTATTTATGCAGGGTTTTCCTTAGGGTTTAAGATGTTGGCTAAAGTCATTTTTGCCCATCAGAAATCATGCCATTTGCATTTAGTTTTTAAACCCAAAATCTCACCCTCCCCTGCTTGAGTTTGTGGAAAGAAAAGTGGTTATATTCTTTTGGTTATTTTCAGAGTTTTTCTTTTCCAGAAAATACTTTTCCTTTTGTCTACTATCATGCTAAAAATGTGACTTGATTTTATCATTTGTCAAATATTCTTCCTAATTCTGCCTATACCAAACATTTCTCTGTTTTATCTTATTTTTCTATTTTTAGCTTTCATTTAAATAGTATGTACTTCCTTTATTTATTTATAAGAGGATTTCTCCTTTTTATATCTTCATTATTTCTTTCTTTCTGTCTATAATTTAAAATATGTTAGTATATTTTATTTTTGCTGATTTGAACTCTAATATCTTATTAACATATCTATATATATGTATAAAAGTCTTACTGAATTAATTAGTACACTTATATATACATTTATACATTATTTTGTACTGACACACATGCACATGTACACTCAACAATACTCAGTAGCATCCATACATATATTTATTTATGTATATAGATTTTAAGGATTTTATCTATCTATATATATATAATATTTCCATACACATCAATCATGTGTTCATTCTTAGCATTCAGGAATTAAACTTTAGTTCATGTGTATTTCCTGTGCACACATGTACACACATACAGATACACCCTATCAAGCTATATCAATTCCTCTTTTAAAATGGGTTTAAAAATTATTTTAAACTTATTTATATTTTTCAAAATAAATTCCTAAAATCTTGGGTTATTACATACACCCCACCTTTTAGAAACCGTGTCCCACAATTTTCCTAAGCTTAAATAAATTTTAAACTTAATTCAGAGAACAAGTACATTCTCAACCAAATAGATTTTTAGTTCTATCATAATAACTAAAAATATATACACCTAAAAAGGAAAACAAATTAAAAATCAAAATTACCTTTAATCTGAAAATAGCTTAGGATAATTCATCCTAACTTTGTCTTCTAATTCCCATGTGCAATCACTAGGATCAAGACTCCACTGTACCTTCACAAGTTTCAGAGATTTATTCCTCAACTTCTTCACATCTTTTTCCAAAATTCCCACTGGATCCTTTTCATAAATCAAATTAGGATTTATCTGCACTTGGGTTGGGGTCTCAAGAATTTCTGTCTTGTCATGAACCCACCTTCTCAATTGTGATACATGGAAAACATCATGCATCCCTTGCATGTTTTCTGGTAATTCCAACTTACATGCCAAGGAACCAATTCTTTCCAGAATTTTGTATGGCCCAATATATCTTGGGGTTAATTTGCCTTGTTTCCCAAATCTCAGTACATTTTAATAGGTGATATTTTAATGAAAACAAAATTTCCTACTTCATATTCCACCTGCTTCCTTTTCATGTCTGCAAATTTCTTTTGCCTATCTTGAGCTGCTGCCATTCTTCTCCTTACCAACTCAATTTTCTCTTTAGTTTCTTGTATGAACTCAGGCCCTAAAATAGCTCTTTCCCCTGCTTCTACCCAACATACAAGTGACAAGCATGGCTTGCCATATGAGGCTTCAAATGGTGCCATCCCTATAGTGCTTTGATAGCTGTTATTGTATGTGAATTCAGCTAAATGAAGATAGTCTTCCCAATTGCCTCCAAAATCCAGTGCACATGCTCTTAACAAGTCCTCTAGAACCTTGTTTACCACCTCAGTCTGCCCATCTGATTGTGGATGGTAGGTAGTGCTTAAGCACAATTCACTTCCCATGGCTTCTTGAAAACTTCTCCAGAATCTAGAGGTGAAGATGGTATCCCTATCACTCACAATAGTTTTGGGAATGCCATGCAATCTTACCACTTCTTTCACAAATACTTGTGCTAACTTTGGTGCATTCCTTTCTGATTTAACTGGGATGAAATGTGCCACTTTAGTTAGCCTATCAACTATCACCCATATGCTTGTATTTCCTCTTTTAGATCTAGGCAGTCCATCTATGAAATCCATAGATATATCTTCCCACTTCCACTGTGGTATGCTAAGAGGTTGCAATAACCCTGACGGTTTTTGTGTTTCAGCCTTGACTTGTTGGCAAGTCATACACTTTGCAATATATTTGGCTACATCAGATTTCATTCCCTTCCACCAGAAATCTCTTTTTAAGTTTTGATACATCTTTGTACTGCCTGGGTGTATGGAGTATTTACTTCTATGATATTCATTTAATATTTCCTCCTTTAACTCCATGTTTTCTGGCACACATATTCTATTCTGGTTTCTTAAATAACCATTTTTGTCAATATGGTAGTTTGTCACCTCTTCCCCTTTTGATATGAGAATTTTCTTCTTCTCAACTATCATAGGGTCTTGGTCTTGCATTTTATTTACCTTCAAAATTAATTCAGATTGAAGTGTTATCAAGCTCAACTTCCCTCTATTTTCCTGTGCACCATGCACATGTACATCCATGTGCACACAGTCATTCTCCCCAATTTCTAACTCAGTAAGCAAGGACAAGTCCTTAAATTCTTCTATCATCATCATAGCTAATTTAGCATGTTGTCTACTTAGAGCATCAGCAACTTTGTTTGCTTTACCTGGTGTATAGAGTATATCCAAGTCATAAGCAGCTAAGAACTCCACCCATCTATGTTGCCTCATGTTTAAATCTTTTTGTGAAAATAAATACTTTAAAGACTTGTGGTCAGTGTAAAGTTCAAACTTAGTTCCTAAAAAATAATGTCTCCAAAGTTTCAAAGCATAGATCACAGCTGCTAATTCAAGATCATGTGTGGCATACCTTACTTCATGGGGTTTAAGTTGTCTGGATGCATATGCAATGACTTGGCCTTGTTGCATCAACACTGCACCCAAGCCAAATCCACTAGTATCAGTATATACAACTAATTCTTCATTTCCCTGGGGTACTTTCAAGATTGGAGCATTCACCAAAGCCTCCTTCAACTGTTCAAAAGACTTCTCACACTTCTCTGACCAAACAAAAGCTTGGTTCTTCCTGGTTAGGTTAGTAAGTGGTGTAGAAATTTTTGAAAAATCTTTTATAAATCTCCTATAATATCCTGCCATCCCCATAAATGATCTCACTTCACTCACTGTGCTAGGCCTCTTCCATGCTTGAATAGCTACTACTTTATTGGGGTTTACAGAAATCCCTTTGGCAGAAATGACATGGCCAAGGAAATGTACTTCCTCTTTCCAAAATACACATTTTGAAAATTTTGCTTTTAAATCTTTTTCCCTTAATCTAGACAAAACCAGGTGCAAATGATTTTTATGTTCTTCCACTGTTTTGGAATAAATTAAAATGTCATCTATAAAAATCAGCACAAACTTGTCTAAATATTCTCTAAAAGTTCTATTCATTATATCCACAAAGTATGATGGTGCATTAGTCAGACCAAATGGCATAACCAAAAATTCATACAACCCATACCTGTTGTTAAAGGCAGTGTACTTAACACTTGACTCCTCCACCTTCATTTGATGAAAACCAGATGCTCAATCTAGTCTAGAGAACACTCTTGCCCCAGCTAATTGATCAAAAAGATCATCTATTCTTGGCAATGGGTATTTATTTTTAATAGTTACTTTGTTCAATTCTCTGTAATCTATACAAAGTCTTAAGGAACCAACTTGTTTCTTAACAAATACCACTGGTGCTCCCCAGAAAGAATTACTTGGTCTTATAAAACCCTTTTCTTCCAATTCCTCTAACTGTTTCTTTAATTCTTTCAGTTCATTTGGCCCCATTCTAGTTGGCTTTTTAATCACTGGGCTTGCTCCTGGAACAAGATTGATTTGAAACTCTACTGGTCTATAGTGTGGAACACCCTTAACCTCCCCAAACACATCCAAATATTCATTGACTATGGGAATTTCTTCAATGGTTAGTTCACTGAAATCTTTTTCCGAGTCAACTAAATGATATAATTTTCCTTCCTTAGCTACTTCACATAAAACTGTGATCCTCTGGCCCCTAAGATTTTGTAATGATATAGTGGATGAGTCTAAATTAGTTATGGCTTTAAATTGCCTTAACCAGTCTACCCCCAATATAACACCTATATTTGGGTAATTCAAAACATATAAATTGGAAATAAAAATATTTCCTCCTATGTTTAATTCCACATCCACACAAATCATATTTAAAACACTAGAACTCCCCAGTGGACTTTGTATATGCAATGGGGTTTCAACCAAAATGCAGTTCAATTTAAGCATTTTAACTAGTTCATAAGAAATCAAAGAGCGAGTTGCCCCAGTATCATACACTACTGCTATGGGTATGGTACAAATAAGTAATGTACCTTCCACTTGGCTATGGTTTTCTGCATTAATCTCCACTGTGGATTTGTCTTTGCCTTCCAAATTTGCTAATTTTCCTTGCTGTTTATACTCAGGACAATTCCTCTTTATATGCCCCTCCTTCCCACATAGATAGCACTTGAAAGCTCCTCCTTTCAATTCTGGACACCTTGGCTTGATATGTCCTTCCTTTCCACATTGATGACACACAATTTTCTTCTTGGTTTCCTTAGCTTTGACATCTCCAGTGCCTTTGTTACTGGCTTCTTCCTTCTTCTTATCATAAGGGTGATACCTCCCCTTACCTTTCTTAGTGTTATTGTTCTTAAAATTTCTGAACTTTTCCCTTTCCTTGTCATGCTGCTCTAACCTCAAAGCCAAGTCTATTATTTGATCAAAGGTCCTATCAGCATAAGGTAACATGGCTCTACTAAGTCCTGGGTTCAAACCTTTTATGTATCTATCATTTTTGGATGCTTCATCTACCACAAGCATTGCTCCATATGTGGAAAGCCCCTCAAACTTTTGAGTGTATTCAGTGACACTCAAAGTTCCTTGCCTAAGTCTAATAAATTCTTCTAGTAAGGTGGTCTTAGCTGATGCTGGTACAAATCTTGCTTCCAACATCTCCTTGAATTGATTCCAAATGATTTCATTCTCATTTCTCCCTGTAATGATTACTTCCCACCAGCTTAAAGCTGCTCCTTTCAGCTGTCTTGAAGCCACTTGCCTCTTCCTTTGATCATCAAGCTGCATGTCATTGAAAATCCTATCCAATGTTCTCAACCATGCTTGAATTTCCATAATACTTTCTATCCCTTCAAAGCTTTTGCCTCCTAAACGAGTATAAGTCTTGAGTAATTTGGAGAGCCCTTCATGGGGATTTTCTTGCCTTTGTCCTGCCCCATCCCTAAATGCTCTCACCAAATCTTGCAGATTGACCATTGGTGGTGCATTGGAGGATCCTGCTCCCTGATTTGGTGGTCTTCCTACCATAGTTTGCTAATAATAATTTACATAGCTGGTTAGTTTTATATTATGTTTTTTTTAACTCAAACTTGATCATCCAGTGATCAATCCCTACAAAATATTTTACTTATAGTTTGTCTCTTAAGTTTCTAATTTCATAGAAAGATTTTGATTTTAATTTTTCAACTATGTTTTAGTAACATAGCTCTGATACCAAATGAAATGACCCTCTCATTTATACTTTAATTTGTAAGGAATTTTTTTTATATCATATGTACACATGTATATTTCTAAAGCCTAGAGCCATTTTCTATCAAACAACATAAATCCAGGATCAAAATCTTTAACCAATATAAATATATCAGTACATTCACAAAGACATGCACATACATGTGAAGATGTATATGCCTCTCTTGTTTGAATCAGAGTTCTGGAAAACAAGAGGATATTTGATTGATTAAGTTTAATCAATCCACACATAGTTCGGTTCAAATATATACAATAAAATTTCCATCCATGCATGAATACCTATATATATATTTTTTAAAATCCTGATTCTTTGCTAAATTCTTTATGGAGTATAAATCCTAGAAACCAGATAATTGCAATATGATTGTCTATAAATTAATGGTTTGGTGCTTGTGCTCTGGGAAAATGATATGAGTTCCTATCATTATCTATGTTTGATTTTCTTATAAAATCTGTCTAGAGTACAGACTCTTTTCAAGAATATTTTTAAGTGATATATCACATTCAAAAACTTAATTCTTTGATGCTAGGATGCTAAGCTAAAACAAATGCAAACATGAGTAGGTTTTCTGAGAACCAGAATATCTGAAACATGGTTCAACCAGACTCCTTGCTCTGGTATAACCCATAAGATCAGTAGAATGCATTTTGATCAAAAATTTAGTAAAAAGGGATTCAGATCTATGTTAAAAATATAAGGATAAATGAGGAGTTAATATTTGAACAAAATATATTTAGGTGTGTACTGGTACAACTATCATGGTCATGACTTCCACTCCTATATCATAGATTCTTTCTTTATCAAGAACAAGGTATAAAAGCATTTAGGTGAAACAAGTTGAATTATGTAAACATTACAGATACATAATACATACTCCCTATGTTTATCATTTCTTGTATACATATGTCATGGTAGAAAAATAAAACCATTTAATTTACTAAGACTCACTATCCAGATTTTCCAAAACTTAACCCTTTTCAAAGACTCAAGATTGACTAATACATTTATAAAATGTAACCATCCTTTTTATCATAGTATTCTTACTCAATTTACTTACAAGACTTAGATTAACTTCTTCAACATATCAGATAATATCCAAATTCATAAATTCCAGTTACAAGTCAATTTCTTAGCAAAATACTTAGCAAAGTATCCATCCAATATTCAATACTTAATACAGGTAGCAACTTAAATTATCAATACATGCAGATTTCATCATTTAGGCTCTTATCTAACTAAGTTTAGCATGCTATAATCCTCTTCTCAAAGCCTTGCTCCTACTCCTACTTAGTTGCTACAGTCCCTGAAAATGCATTTGAAGCTGCCCCATATTAAATGAGACACCCCATATGCCATTAGCACACTAGGGTCAGACACATGTCTGGTATGAGAAAATCCACTAAAACAGTTTGCAAAATCCAGTTATAGTTAAAACATGGATATATGTATATAACTCTGCCTTTAGAAAACAAGTAATTCATGTGTGCATGTTCTGTGTCAGTGTGCAGGTGCACACTTAAGTCTGCTTTTCCAGGAACCTCAAGAAGACATGGTACATTCATACATTCATATAATTCAATCATGAATCAAATAAACATCCATCCAAACAAGGAAATCACCCAAAATGAATTAAATCATTTATTCACTATCCAGATTTCATTCCAGGAAAACTCTAGTTCCTCTTTATATCAAATTCTTTTACATTGATATATTTATCTACCTTGGTCTCATCTGGAATTAATTGAATCAATGGACACACTGTAATGGACTAATTCACTCCATTACACAAAGATCTCAGGACTTAAACAAGCCATGTGTCAACTTGTATTACTCAAGAAAACAAGTCATTCCTGCAGTGCTCTTGACCCCCATTTCCTAATCAGGTTTAAGTTAATAATAACTCTTTTGATTTTTCATGACTAAACCATTCAGTGATTCATTTCACTAGCTTAAACATCCATGTCATGACATCTCATATTGTTCATAACCAAACAGAAACAAACAGGCAAGCAACCATTGGTGTCTAATTAAATAAGATTCTGCATATATATATATATTCTGGTATTTTTAAAAAGAGGGATATAGGCAACTAACATTGGCTTATGGCTTTTGAGAGAGAGTTTTTCCTTTTGCAACCATCTGTGCTTGAGTTAAACTCAGAATGACCAAGTTTCACTAAATCACAAAATTTGTTTACTGTGTATATGAATATTTATATATTTTCATTGAATCAGGAGCATCAGCACATAGGCAACCCTATTGCACCCCTAATTCCTTTTTTTTGTCTCAAGCCTCAGCACTTATACATGAGTATATTGCAGCTCAACATTGTTCACATTTTTCCGGGTTAAGCCAAAACCAATACTACTTGCCTATTTTCAACATTTTATTTTCTAGGTATTTGTTTATGTTCCTAAACATTAACATATCAGAGAGATTTGGGTTTATAAAACATATATGTATACTAATAATACTTAAAACTTCCATATAATAAAACAAGTTGAACAACCAACAAGAATCAAAACATTTTCAGCTCTAAAATCATAGATAGGCAATCACATATGAAAATACATTTTCAAGAAAATTAACTTATAACTGGCTGCCTACATTAGGACTTATTGCCTTAGATTTTGAGTGAGTTTTCTCACCTATCTCTCTTTCACTTCCTAGTTGATTGGTAAGCTTCTGCCTTCAACCCTTTTTCTTTACTTGTATTATATTTATATAATATCTATATATTTTTCTCAAGAGCTATCCGGGAAGAAGAAGGTTTTTCATCTCACTGTCTATTTATGCAGGGTTTTCCTTAGGGTTTAAGATGTTGGCTAAAGTCATTTTTGCCCATCAGAAATCATGCCATTTGCATTTAGTTTTTAAACCCAAAATCTCACCCTCCCCGGCTTGAGTTTGTGGAAAGAAAAGTGGTTATATTCTTTTGGTTATTTTCAGAGTTTTTCTTTTCCAGAAAATACTTTTCCTTTTGTCTACTATCATGCTAAAAATGTGACTTGATTTTATCATTTGTCAAATATTCTTCCTAATTCTGCCTATACCAAACATTTCTCTGTTTTATCTTATTTTTCTATTTTTAGCTTTCATTTAAATAGTATGTGCTTCCTTTATTTATTTATAAGAGGATTTCTCCTTTTTATATCTTCATTCTTTCTTTCTTTCTGCCTATAATTTAAAATATGTTTGTATATTTTATTTTTGCTGATTTGAACTCTAATATCTTATTAACATATCTATATATATGTATACAAGTCTTACTGAATTAATTAGTACACTCATATATACATTTATACATTATTTTGTACTGACACACATGCACATGTACACTCAACAATACTCAGTAGCATCCATACATATATTTATTTATGTATATAGCTTTTAAGGATTTTATCTATATATATATATATATAATATTTCCATACACATCAATCATGTGTTCATTCTTAGCATTCAGGAATTAAGCTTTAGTTCATGTGTATTTCCTGTGCACACATGTACACACATATAGATACACCCTATCAAGCTATATCAATTCCTCTTTTAAAATGGGTTTAAAAATTATTTTAAACTTATTTATATTTTTCAAAATAAATTCCTAAAATCTTGGGTCATTACACGTACCTATGTGATGTCCTCTGGGTAAACCTCCAGTTTACGAAGGAGCGTATGGCATTGTATAGACTACGGGAATATATAAAATGTGTTAAGGGGGATATGGGTAACGCCTTAACGCTATTTTAATACCTTTACTTTACTATAGACATTATTATAATAGCGTATATTACTACATAGTAGATAGTTCCACGGATCCTTAGAGGGCGGATATCCCAAACATCCTTTAAGTTAGTGGTATTTCAGTTGATATTTCACTTGAGTTGAATTTATTAATATAAGAATGTTAATCCTGACTCGAGTATTTTGTGTTTTGCTTTACGCTCGGGTCAGACTGAGTGTCACAACATTTGAGACTCACTTTTGGAGTTGGAGCTTCACTTGGAGATTCATCTGTATCTATTCAGCCTTCAGCTATCCAGTTGTTTTGTTCAGACTTGTCATCTTTTTGTATTCGAGACTATATTGTATTTGAGATATTCTATTGTATTTTATTTCAAACTCTATTGTTTATATAGTAGCTTCATGAACTACTATTTATCTATTCCACTGCTTATGGTTGTAATACTCTATGTCTGTGATTCTGTGATTGATTTATTTACTATATATGTTGAGTTTTGCCAAATATAAATTAACAATCTGATATTTTGAGCAATTCAAGTCTGACATGTGTGGATGCGAATGGCAAGAAATACCGGGTCGTTACAATTAACATTCTTATATATATAGTAAATTTAATTCACATGAAATGACGATTGAAATATGCTGTTAAACTTGAATTGTTAATTTATTTAATTGTTAAATATGATATGCCATTATCTGTAACTGTTTATCTATGACATATGACACCATAATTTGTTGTTATATTATATTTAAATTTGTTACTGATGATAAATACCAGTTGTTGATGTGTTATATTATAATCATATTTGTTCTCACTCTGCAAGTTCGTTGTTGGTTTAGAAATCCCTATGGGTTAAAATGATACATACCCGAACAATCTTGTAGATTATGGGGGAATCGTTATGGGTTGAAACGATAAACCCAAGCGATTTTCATTGATTTTGAATTTTGGGATTGTGGGTTGAAATGATATATACCCGTATATTTAAATAAATTGTGGATTGAAATGATAAATATCCGTATCATTTGACCATAGGATAGTAAATTATATACGAACACCGTTGGTCTATATTTTGAAAATGATTTCCAAAGTTTGAAAGGAAATATATGGGTTTTAATTAATATTGATTTTTAAATATAATATAACGATTTTAATTTTAATATATGTGTAAAAGTTAGATTTTAAAATTATATATTTTGGATATGTTAAATTTATAAGTAAAGTTTTAGAATGAAAATTATAAAAATTTTACTTATAACTTTATTACATTTTTAAATATATAAAATATGATTTAAAATAGATTTAAAAATATTAAGATTTAATTTAATAATAATTAATATAACAAAGTTTATTAAGAATTTAATTTAACTAATAACATATATATAATATGTTAAGCATTTATTTAAAATTTATATTAATATTTAAAATAGATTTTTGTAATGACTTTAAGTAAATGGAAGTTGGAAAGACAAATTAAATAAGAATTGGTTTGTAATTTAATTTGTTAAGAATTGAATTTAATAAGAATTGATTTATTATTAAATTTGTTTAGAATTGAATTTAAATAAGTTTTGATTTGAACTTATTGATTTGAGATTTTGAAAGGTATGATTTTATAACTTGATTTGATAAAAAGTGATCAAATGAATATTTTCAACTTTAAATCAATTTGAGATTGAATATTTAATATTAACTTAAATTTGTAATATGAGATTTTGTTTAAGTATTATTAAAAATTATTAAGTTAATATTTTGAAAATGTAATAGGACTAAAGTTGAATTTTGAAATATAAATGAAATTTATTAAATTTAGTTATTATAAACGTTTGAATAATTAAACTTTGAAACCTATTGAATTTGAAGTGGTTTAAAATTTGAAGTTTAACCTGGATTTGAAATCGATTAAAAATGGTTTTAATAAAAATTTGAACTGTGGTTGATTTAAATGGAAGTTTGGAACTAGAGTTGATTTGAATTGATCTATGAAATTAGAAGAAACAATTCTAATTTGAAATTATTTCCAATATAAACTATTTTTAATATATAAACTATTTTATCTATAACTTATTTTAAATATAAACTATCTTAATTTATAACTATTCTAATATATAAATTATCTTCAATACTTAAACTATTTAAGTTGGAACTGTTATGATTTAGATTTAATAAATTTAAATACTAATATTTTGATATGATGGTTTAAATTATTTTTTGAATATGATTTTGAAAGGAATATGATTTCGAAAGTGTATATGATTTCGAAAGGAATACGGTTTTTTGATATGAAGGATGAACAGCTTGAAATGATTATAAAAATGATTTTTTTATAAAATGACCACGGTGTGAAATAATCGTTTGGTTGTTAAAGAGACGAGGTCGGACATTGTCATACTCTCTGCCAATACCAAAAACCACTTTAACAACTGTGCACGTGGTGGAGATTCCAGAACGAAGTAGGATGGTTTGGCGACGATTCTGTATGAGGTATTAACGTAGCCCTAACTCCCACGAGTCAGCTTGATGTGACTAAAACAGGAGCCACGCCAGGCCAAGTGGGGTCGCTTCCCCTATCGGGCACATTTCTTCGATTCCATTCTATTACTTTGTAATTTGATTAGGTGCACCTATGATTTGGGAGTGTGTCTCGAGGTGGGCGGTAGTAGCTGCTATGCGTTTCCATCAATCTGAATTTGCAAAACGGTAGTATCCTACCCTGGGCATTGCCTCACGTGCCTTGTCACATGCCTTATCGCACCTTCTACGAGTTTGGTTTGTGTCGTACCTATGTAGTGCTCCCTGGTAGCTCAACAGTTTGGTGTAGTTTACAGTACTGTATAGACTACGACATTATATAAAATGTGTTAAGGGGGATATGGGTAATGCCTTAATGCTATTTTAATAGTTTACTTTACTATAGACATTATGTAGCATATTGTACTATGTATGTAGATAGTTTAACGGATCCTTAAAGGATGGGAATCCCAAACATCCTTTAAGTTATTTTGTATTTCAGTTGACATTTCACTTGAGTTGATTTACTGGTATAAGAATGTTAATCCTGACTCGGGTGTTTTGTGTGTTGCTTTATGCTTGGGTCAGACTGAGTGTCACATCATTTGACTCGCCTTTGGAGCTTGGAGATTAGCTTGGAGTCATCTATTCAGCTTTTAAGTTATTTCAGCATTTCCAGTTGTTTACGATCCAGACTTGTCAGTTTATTTTGCATTCGAGACTTCTGTGTATTCGAGATATCTGCTGTATTTTATTTTAACTCTGATGTTTATATAGTAGCTTCATGTACTACTATTTATCTATTCCGCTGCTTATTGTATATTACTCTGTGTCTATGATCACGTGATTGATTTATTTACTGTATATGCTAAGTTCTGCCAAATATAAATTAACAATCCGTTGTTTTGAGCAATTCAAGTCTAACATGAGTGGATGATTGTCGATTTGAACCGTTCGAAACAGCGGGTCGTTATAATTGGTATCAGAGTTCTGGTTTAGGCAAAACTTAGCATATGGAGTAAAAACTTATTAGAGATAGGGTAGTAATATCCTAGAATGAGTAAAAATTAATTACATAATCACTTTCGTTCGAGCTTGAATTTCTTCCTCTTTGATTCAGATTTCCTTTGAATTTTGGAACACCCCTTTTGTTTTGAAATCCATTCTTGTCTTTTCTTGTTCGTGTTCTTCTTGATACTGGAGCATCCCATAGCTCCTTTTCTATCCTGCCAATCTTAGTATTGTTTGTAAAGGGGTGCGTCGATTCATTGGAAATTTCTATGTCCTCGGTTTTGATGCTGTTATTTCTTGCTAAAGCCCAAACCGTTTCTTTAGTAGACGACTTGGGTAATTCTCTTGTGATTGAATGTCGATTTCCTCAGGAAGGTGCAGGCAATTTTATCTCTTTGCCTAATTCTCAACCTAGTGATCTTGACTCCACCCCAATCTTCAGGGATTATCCAGATGTTTTGATGAAGTCACTTCTCTCCCTCCCAAGCAGGAAATTGAAATCCGCATCGAGCTTATTCTTGGAGCTCGACTTGTTGTCCTCCCTCCAAAAGAATGGTTTCTATAAATGGTTAGTCATACCCCTTTGGATTAACCAATGCTCCTGCCTTCTTCGTCGATCTCATGAATCGCGTCTCCCGTGATGTTCTCATCTAGTTTGTCCCCATCTTTGTTGATGATATTCTCGTCTTTTCTAAGTCTCGGTTGACCCGGTTAAGGTCGCCGCGATTTATATAAGTCTATCCATCTTTCCTCTTTTGTAATTTAATCCACTTATCATCCTTTCGAGCTATCTTCATTGTTAGAATTCTCTTAATTAGGGTCCCTCTAAATTTGAATCTCTATCCTTGTTTTGAAATCCATTTTTGAATCATCCTATGAGAGAGCGTATTTGTAAATTAATATAAAATGTTTTATATTGTGTTGTTTGAGTTTTTAAGTTTGAATTTTGGGGTTTCGATCGATTCGCCTGGCCCACGCTATCGATAGGAATTCCAAAACACTTGAACAGAGCAAACTGACACAATATTGTTTTCGAAATTGATAAATGAAATAATTTTATGTATGATTATATTTTAGATATAATTTTCTAAAATTGATAGTTAATGAATTGGTTATTAGAAATGATAGCACTAGATTATCATTTACTGTTTTGACAACATTTTTAAACAATTAACTATTGTTGTATGTTATAAAGAGATGGAATTTTTAAAAAACTTGGTTTATAAATCTGATTTGAAATGAAATGAATTTAAATTAAGGATTTGAGAATTAAATTTCCGGTGTTTTTCAAAATTTGGTTTTCAAAATTTGAAAAATATATATTATTTGAAAGTATTTTCGAATAGAATTTATTTCCAAAGAATTTTAAAAGAACTAAGTCAGTACTCTCCTCTATTGTCGCTAGAAAATAGTTTCGGTGATGACTGCAGCATCATCGACATTCATTTTCAAGCCTCAAAGTGGAGAGGCCACTTAGTAGCTTTACTACAATTTTTTTTTGGAAAATGAATTTGATTTGAATTTTTTGAATGTGATTTGATGTACTATATATATGTATATATATTTATTTCAAATTTGTTTGAAGTGAAACTGGAAATTGAACTCTTAAATTCTGTGTTAAGTAATGATTTTCAATTATTGAAATGAAGAATTTTTTTTGAATAATTGGAGGGTCTAAAATGAGAAATGAAATTTAAACAACTTGAAAACAGTTGAACTAGGATAAAAGTTTAATTGTATAATACTCAATTGCATTCTAAAATATATACAACTTACCTGAAATATTTCAAAAAGTTAAAATGTTAATGAGAATATGTAATTAAATAGTACAATATAAATGTAAGTAATGGGATGTTCAAAAATTTAATTTGTTAAAGGAATTTGTTTTGAGTGGTTATAATAACTGTTTATACACCTAATATATGTTGTAAGATATGTTAATAGAAATAGATTGAAAAAAAAGAGAATGATATTTATGTAAATAAATATGGAATGTTAATGCTAAACTTAAATAATTCATTGAAGGGCTATTTAAGTGATATTGACATTAAAGGAATATAATATGTGAATGAAATAAAATAAATGAAATTTATATGGTTTTAAATTAATTGTTGTATCTGGTACTTTGTATTTCAAATCTATCCTTCCTTTTTGTTGTTTCTATTCTCCTATCTCGTTCCTTTTCGGGGATGAAAAGTTTTAAGTGGGGGAGAGTGTAACGACCCGGGGTTTTTAACGATTTTAAATAACATAATTAACTAAATTATCATGAAAATGTAACAATTAAATTTTGAAATGAAAATTTGACATTTGGAATACGTCTATTTAAACGTAGCAAATGTCAGATTTTCATCTGAAAATATGGAAGTTAGTTCTGTTTTGTAATTTTCAATTTCAATTTAAAATCGATTAATTTGATGAAAATAAAATATTATTGGAATCTGGATATTTTTACATAATAAAAATGTAAATCATTTTTTGAGTGAGACACCGTTTTTCGTTTCACCAAATTTGGACTGCTCTAGCTCCGTTTATTTTACTTTCGGCGATTTAGCAGCAGTTTTGGCAGTGAATATCGACTTTTGATAGGATGATTATATCGCTTATATCTATGTACCATTCTGTTCGTCTCGTCTTGATGATCTCCACAGTATATTTATTTGTGCATTTTGGAGTCTAGTACGCAGCGAAATTAGTAAAATAATTAGCCGTATCGGTACCCAATTCTAACCTTTTGGTTTCCTGTGTCCTTTCAACTGCTTAGCCATGAGAAATCAATAGCCATAGCTTTTATTATTCCTTGAATCCCCATACCTGACTTTGGTTATTCCCACCAGTTGCTTTTACATGTCCTTTAGCTTACATTCTTTCTCTCTCCTTTTTGTTTCGCTCTGAAGAAAAAATATATATATAAGCTTGTATTATATAAAGTTTGCTTCCTTCTCCTGTTCATTCTTTTTCTTACTTCATTCAGATCTTCCCTTTATTCATTTCGCTCTATCATGAATGAAAAAAAACAATATAAATTATATATATGAATCAAATCTGTTATATATATGTGGTTCTTGGTAGCTTGTTCTTCTCTCTCCTTTCGCCATCAGAACCCATACAACCAACCAACATTTTCACTATGTCGAACCTCCGCCCAGTCCTTGTTCGTCACGCCAGTGCCACGTAACTAGCTACGTCTTCTTCCGATGTGTCTCCTACTTTTCCAAACTTCCACCATGCTCGGCCATCGACGGTCACGCCTTGCTCCACCCTGACCTCCGCCTCCCTCTAGCAGCCAGAGAGCCTGAGATCCCATCAGCCCCACCCTGACTGCCTATGCCGCCTGCACCTCCCTCTCCATCACTGATGCTGCCCTAGTCATCGATCACCAATCCTATCACTTGCTCCCTCCATTTGCATGAAACAGCCTGTCTCCTACCCATTTTCTGCCTCCATTCGTTTGTAGCGGACTGCCACATAAAAGCCTCCACTAACCAAAGAACCTGCTTGCCAACCTCCTAAGACCAAACTGATAGGTCTGCCTTCGCCATCCACCTTCTTAAATCCAAACTAAACCAATTATCACTCACCCATCTCCTTACTTTCACCAATCAACCCACTCTCCTAAGCAACCCCACATGACAGCCCCAGCCTCGTTTCACCTTTTCCAGTGGCTATGGCCCACAAACACCTTGAATGTGCCGAACCCCACAACAAACAATCCCTAGCAGCCCACACCTATAGCCGAGCACTCGGATCCATGTTAGCCACCTTCTCCGACCTTTCACACCCCAGACCCAAAGCTCATCACTCGTAGTTGCAGCACCAAGCACCCAAGCAGCAGTAGCCCGCTCCAACCCCGAATAGCAACCTGCCATGGCCAGTCAGTGCGACTACTAGCAGCAACCAACCTTCTCTTTTTAAGTTGGTTTTTAAGTTTATTTATATATATTGGTTTTTAAGTTGAAAAAAATTATATATAATATATAGATATTTTGGTTTATTATACGTGTTTTAAGAAATAATGATTTTGAATATAAAATCTAAAGATTTTATTTTTTATTATGTTTAAATATATGTGTTATGTAGTATATTGAAATATATATATATATATATATATATATATATAATATGTTATGTTAATATTTTGAAATGAAAAATACACACCCACACACACACACACATATATATATATATATATTATTTTAGGGTTTTGAATTAAAAAAAATTGATTTTAAAATATATATAAAGAAATGATTTTTGAAATATGTGTTTTAAATTTAATACTGATTTTTCAAATATATATATATATATTGTAAGATTTTATTTTTAAATACGTGTTTAAATTTTAGATTTTAAAATATATAGCTATATATTTTTTTTCATCGAATCCATCGAGTTAGATTGTGCCTGCTTCGCTTTGCTTTGCTTTGGATTTGTCGTAGAGTTCGTGATTCAAAATTTGTAGCTTGTCGTGTTGTCTATTTTCTCTAGCCTCGAAAGGTGAGCAATCACTCACGATTAACATTATTATATATATAGTGAATTTAATTCACATGAAATGACGATTGAAATATGCTGTTAAATTTGAATTGTTAAGTTATTTAATTGTTAAATATGATATATCATTATCTGTAATTTTTTACCTATGACATATGACACCATAACCTGTTGTATATAATATATTTAAATTTGTTACTGATGATAAATGCCTGGTGTGTTATATTATTATCATATTTTTTCTCACCCTGCACGATCCCTATTAGTTTAGAAATCTCTATGGGTTGAAATGATACACACTCGAACGATCTTGTAGATTAAAGGAGAATCGTTATGGGTTGAAAGGATAAACCCAGACGATTTTCATTGATTTTGAATTTTGGGATTGCGGGTTGAAATGATATATACCCGTATATTTAAATAAATTGCGGATTGAAACGATAAATATCTGTATCACTTGACCATAGGATAGACAATTATATACGGACACCATTGGTCTATATTTTGAAAATGATTTCCAAAGTTTGAAAGGAAATATATAGGTTTTAATTAATATTGATTTTTAAATATAATATAAAGATTTTAATTTTAATATATGTGTAAAAGTTAGATTTTAAAGTTATATATTTTGGATATTTTAAATTTATAAGTTAAGTTTTAAAATGAAAATTATAAAATTTTACTTATAACTTTATTATATTTTTAAATATATAAAATATAATTTAAAAAAGATTTAATAATAATAAGATTAAATTTAATAATAACTAATATAATAAAATTTATTATGAATTTAATTTAACTAATAACATATATATAATATGTTAAGAATTTAGTTAAAATTTTTATCAATATTTTTAAAATAGATTTTTGTAATGACTTTAAGTAAATGGAAGTTGGAAACATAAACTAAATAAGAATTGATTTGTAATTTAATTTGTTAAGAATTGAATTTAAATAAGAATTGATTTGTAATTTAATTTGTTAAGAATTGAATTTAAATAAGAATTGATTTATAATAATTTTTTTTAGAATTGAATTTAAATAAGTTTTGATTTTAACTTATTGATTTGAGATTTTAAAAGGTATGATTTTATAACTTGATTTGATAAAAAGTGATCAAATGAATATTTTCAACTTTAAATCAATTTGAGATTGAATATTTAATATTAACTTAAATTTGTAATATGAGATTTTATTGAAGTATTATTAAAAATGATTAAGTGAATATTTTGAAAATGTAATAGGATTAAAGTCGAATTTTGAAATATAAATGAAATTCATTAAATTTAGTTATTGTAAAAGTTTGAATAATTAAACTTTGAAACCTATTGAATTTGAAGTGGTTTAAAATCTGAAGTTCAACCTGGATTTGAAATCGATTAAAAATGTTTTTAATAAGAATTTGAACTGAGGTTGATTTAAATGGAAGTTTGGAACTAGAGTTAATTTGAATTGATTTGTGAAATTGGAAGAAACAATTCTAATTTGAAACTATTTTTGATATAAACTATTTTTAATATATAAATTATTTTAATATATAAACTATGTTATCTATAACCTATTTTTAAATATAAACTATCTTAATTTATAACTATTTCAATATATAAACTATCTTCAATATTTAAACTATTTAAGTTGGAACTGTTATGATTTAGATTTAATGGATTTAAATACTAATATTTTGATATGATGGTTTAAATTATTTTGTGAATATGATTTTGAAAGGAATATGATTTCGAAAGTGTATATGATTTTAAAAGGAATACGATATTTTGATATGAAGTATGAACTGCTTGAAATGATTATAAAAATGATTTTTATAAAATGACCACGGTGTGAAATAAGCGTTTGGTTGTTAAAGTGACTGGGATCGGATATTGTCATACTCTCTGCCAATACCGTAAACCACTTTAACAACTGTGCACGTGGTGGAGATTCCAAAACGAAGTAGGATGGTTTGGCGACGATTCTGTATGATGTATTAACGTAGCCCTGACTCCCGCGAGTCAGTTTGATGTGACTAAAACAGGGGCCACTCCAGGCCAAGTGGGGTCGCTTCCCCTATCGGGCACATTTCTTCGATTCCATTCTGTTACTTTGTGATTTGATTAGGTACACCTTTAATTTGGGAGTGTGTCTCAAGGTGGGAGATATTAGTTGCTATGCGTTACCACCAGTTCGGATCCGCAAAACGGTAGTATCCTACTGTAACGTCCCGAAAATTTTCGACTTTCGAAAATTCGACATCGATACTCACTTTATCGACTGCCGAGCAATTGAATGACGGAAACTCGAAATGTTATGGTTTAGAAAGAAGAAAAGGGTAGAAGAAGAAGAAGATAGAAGAAAAAGAAAGAAGAAGAACAACAGAACAAACCCAGAAACAGAAACAATATCAGAATCTCACATTCGCAGCGGAACAACATATAATAGATAAATGAATAATCTTTAAACAAAAGAACTATATCATTTTATACATTACATTATCATCAGAGTTTACAATAACAATACAACAATGGACAGTTATATAAACTTGTCCTCATACAGAATACACAGCGGAATAAATAATATCATATACAAGTGGTACGTCTCTCCATCCAGCTCGCCAATAAGCTCCACAGCATCCCGAATCCAGAATGACCTGATAACCTAACTCTAGACTGCCCGTGTGGAAATTGGTGGGCACCCAGAGTTTAGGAAGGAAACAATAAACTCCAGGTCAGTCATGGTGACTGGTGTGTTTATCTTTAAAACAACAACAGGAAGATTTTAAAGTCAATTTCGCAATGCTTTTGGAAAATGAGACTACCATAAGGCCTCCCGCACACACACACAATGCAAACGCAGAATCGGAGGAGATTTCTCCTTATGATAGTCAAAGATGCTTGATACGCAAAATCAAATCATTTTGGGATATTATTATTAGTGCATAGTGTAGAAAACATTTCGAAAGTATAATATTAATCTTAGCCAACATACGACCAGTATCGTATGCCTACTATAGCTACCATCTAAACAGTGGGGCGCCACCATAAGTAAATGGCAGGTTCGACAACTAATACCGTACACAGTTCGTATTGGTGTTTGGATTTCCATCAAATGGACAGGCTAAGGAACTTCCTATGCCACGAAGGAACGCCTCTGGAAAGACATCCCGAGAACCAAACCGGATCTCTGCCAACACAAGGCCGGGTTACCTCTGCAAAAATAGGTAACTACTGACACGCGTATGCCATCCCCCGATCGTAACCGATCTTCCCGAGGATCCTCGATTTCCAACAACCACAAAGTAATAAACTCGCAGCATCAACATAGGTTAAATATCTGGGCTCCATACCATGATACCACCTTTATCCAGAAGGAATGACATACACTAAGGGGCGCTACTCCCTAGAACCTTGCTGCAACCTTCCTGTTTTGACCATTTCCGGGGTGTGAGGTCCAACGAAGTTTCGTCCACAAAGCTACGCTTTGTTCACAAAGCCATGCCTTGGGTCAACAAATGATCAACCTATGATCACAAAGATAAATGATCAAACAAATGATCATATCACAAATGATCAAACACTGATCATTTCACAGCAACACTCAGCATGTCACATTACCAAATTGGGAGTATATCGCTAATAAATTTCAACTACATAACCTCTGAGCTCGTACGTCTCAGAGAAGGGTATTAAGCTAACAGAATAAATTCTCCACCACCAACAGAAATGTATTTGAAAGAAATCAGCTTTATATCTCAATTTGTAATGTCAGACATACAATCCATACAAGTCTGTTCGGGGATCGAACAGAACCGAAGGCACTTCTCACGAAGCCCTTGCAATTTCGGATAATTTTCAATCACGTCCGGACTTCTCGTCACTAAGGGTGATAAAATCTCTAAATCGGAGATCAGCCGATGTAGAGTAACTCGACGTTAATCCTTCCGTTTTCAAAAATATCCGGTCTTCAACACCAGTTATCAAATGCAATTCATAACGACATATCACATATTTGGAATGGGTTATACGACCCCATGGTCCTTTCCCGGCTAACCCGAATAGTGAGCGCTTATTCAAAAATAAGTGTGGCATTCAAATTCATCCAATTCACAAAAAATACCTATTTAAAGGTAAATATTGATAGTCCGTTATTTAACTATCAATAAAGATGCGCAACATCATCAGATTCCAAATAATTTTCCCAAATTATTTATTCTTCAAAAATATCTTTACAAGATATAAAATTTTCCACACTTAACCATTTGAAACTAATTTCAAATATTCACTTTTCAATTTATCTTTAAAAGATAAATTCTCAAAAATGTTTCATTTCACATTGGAAAAACATTTCCATACTTATTTAATAATAAGTAATTCACAAATCATTTATTTTCATCACTTGGAAAATATTCAATATACTTAAATCAAAATTAAGTATATATTTCATTCTTTAAGGAAATCATTCTCTTTCACAATTTAATTTGAGTCAAAACGAATGTTACGTAAAACATCGTTACGACAACTCAAAATCACTAGTATAGGGATTCGAAATTTAGATAGATATATAAATCCCAATACTACACAAAATATTTCCTTTCGGAAACCATTTACTATAACAATAGTGTTATAGTCCATCATTTCCTTATTTTCTCGAAACGTCTATTTCAACAATAAATGTTGAAATCTATGTATTCGATACTTAATACATTTTAAAACATCTTTTAAAACAACTACTTCATTTAACAAAATTCCTTTTCCCAAAATATATTGATTTTATTCAATAATATATATTCATTGTCCAAAATCGTGAATAAAATCACTATCCCAATTTTAACAATTTCTACACAATTTATTTCAATAATAATTCGCTATCCAAAATCGCGAATATACTTCCTTTAATAATTTTCTAAATTCAATTTATCAAATTCCATTGATTTCGAATTTATAAACAATGTCTATAAATTCTTTCCCTATTTATAAACTTCGATTTATAAAAAATCCTTGAATTAACAAATTTAATTCATAACTCGATTTCATATCAAAATCTAATTTATAAGTCAATTACTTATAAACTTTTATTTTACAAAATCTATTTATTTTATAACTTCACAATTCATAAATTTATAAATTTCAATCCGCTTATAAAATCCATTTTCTATTTTATTTATAACACTTATAAAAGCTTGTTTTATAATGCCAATGTTTTTAATTTGTAAATATCAAATTTATAAATCTTTTTAATATAAACCGTTTATAATACTTCAAAAATTCCAATTTAACCTATTTCATAATTTTATCAATTATTTATTTCAAAAATAACACTTTGGTCATATTTCACAATCTCATAATTTTCATAACACGAAAATTATAACATTCATTTATTTAAATGGATCGATTCCAAAATTCAATAAAACGTATATTTTCAAAAATCACTTTAAAATCCTTTGTAAATTAGAAATCGTTATTTTTAAACTTCAAAAATGGATCCGATGATGCTACAGCACCAACAATCAATCACAGAAATCAAACATCATATATCGATATGAAAATCAACAAATATCAAAATATCTGTAAACAATCAATACAGTTGAGGAATCCAGTTGGATCCCTCCAACCTGTCCCCCTGCATCCAAAGATGTTAGCACAATACCAATTCCGCTCCAGTACGGAATATCGCGGTATATGGGTTTAATAAATATTATTCACTATTATGCGGCGCAATAGGGTCTCATCCGCTATACAATGCGGGAAATCAACAACTCCAATATATACATATGCCAATATGTATATATTGTTATATATATACATATATAATACAAATTTCACACAAAGGTGAAATATTCGTGGTATATGTTTTTAATAATTAACATCCGCTTAATAACGGCGTATAATGTCTACTTCAATCAACAACAGATAATAATATATCATCCAGGCATACAATCAACAATTTTAAATCTAACTATTTAAAATAAAAATCGAAACAATTCGATTGAGTGAGAAGTTCTCACCTTGAATTTCCAATTTAGTTTCAGCGTTTATTTCGAATAAAATTAAACACGCGTTTAATTTTACCTGAAATTTTCACTGACTCCAATTGACTCCAAACCAGTTTCATTGCGTAGTGCTCGACAAAACGAAGCCAACGCAATTTGTTTCGTCCAAAACGGACCTCGTATGAAAAAATTATACACGTTTAAAGTTTGTACAATTTAATATAATTCAATTTTACAATATCTTTTATTGTTTTAACCTCCAACTCATCTGAGCCCTTCATCACTCCAGCATTAGATCTGGGCCGTGCTTGTTTGCTTCTCCTCCATCACGCATGCTCCAGGCCATTCACGTTGAAACCAAACCCAACATCGCCTACTTTGACCGTCCAAGACCCTACCTCCGATCGCCTGAAACCTCATCATACTACCCTCAAATCGAAGCTAGTAGCCTCCCCTACCCACGCCTGCCACCATGCCCAGCTCGGCCAACCCATGGCCTGGGAAAACGTGCCCAACCTGAACCCAAACGCAGCCCCCGAGAGATCACTACGAAGCTCCAATCCCGATCTCCACCGTTGATCTGCTAGCTCTCATCGAGCTCTACATTTTTCTAGTTGATGACTTCGGCCAAATGTTTACGGATTGAGGGATAATCGAGGAAGAAGAAGGCACATTTCTGGCCATTGAAAGAGCAGGTGGAGGCTGGCTTTGTTTACTAGGGTTAGGGTTTTAATTTTGTGAAAAAAATGAAAATAGAAGGGCTTTTATAGAAAAAACGACAAATGCTATTCACTCCGGATTTTCCGAACTCCAAACGAAGCGTGCCGGCTGGCGTTTCTAAGGTTTACCCCACGTTCCGAACGCAACGGAACATGTTTCGGAGGCTAATTCGGACATCTGTGCGAGTTACGGAATTAAACGATCGATTTTAAATTAAACCGATTCAAACCGATTTCGAGGCGTTTTGGCTTGCCCGGGACAAACGGTACATCCAATTAACACGAAATTTGAAATCATACAATAATTTCACATTACGGATCCGATGAAACAGGTTTCGTCGAAATCCGAGACTTTTTGAAAAATGACTATTTTAACTCGCCGAATTAATATTAAAACAATTTCGATGCGTTTGGAGCTGCCATGGTCAAACGACAACTTCGATTGCTACGAAAATTGAAATCCGATAATAACAAACTATTATGGATCCAATGGAACTAGTTTCGTCCAATTCTGAGACTGTTCGAAAATTGGCTATTATTCAATCGATAATTAAATATTAAAATATTCAATTTTCACAGATTAACTTTAAATTCAATTTTAAAAGTTCTATAACATCACTATAACTTCAATATGATTAAATAAAATTTTACAAATCATTTTTAATCACATTTAATCCAGATTTTAATTATTTCTGGAATTTAACTATTAGATTATCGATTAAATTGTCAAATTAAATCCAATATTCGAAAAATAAATTATTCGACTCATTAATTTCACTTATTAATATTTAAAATCAATTAAATATTCAAATTTAAATTAATAAAAATTCTGGGTCGTTACACCTACCCTGGGCATTGCCCGCGTGCCTTGTCACATGCCTTATCGCACCTTCTATGAGTTTGGTTTGTGTCGTACCTATGTAGTGCTACTTGATAGCCCAACAGTTCGGTGGAGTTTACAGTACTGTATAGACTACATCATTATATAAAATGTGTTAAGGGGGATATGGGTAATGCCTTAATGCTATTTTAATAGTTTACTTTACTATAGACATTATGTAGCGTATTGTACTATGTATGTAGATAGTTTAACGGATCCTTAAAGGATGGGAATCCCAAACATCCTTTAAGTTATTCTGTATTTCAGTTGATATTTCACTTGAGTTGATTTACTGGTATAAGAATGTTAATCCTGGCTCGGGTGTTTTGCGTTTTGCTTTATGCTCGGGTCAGACCGAGTGTCACAACATTTGACTCACCCTTGGGGCTTGGAGATTTGCTTGGAGTCATCTATTCAGCTTTTAAGTTATTTCAGCATTTCCAGTTGTTTACGATCTGAACTTGTCAGTTTATTTTGTATTCGAGACTTCTGTGTATTCGAGAGATCTGATGTATTCTACTTTAACTCTGATGTTTATATAGTAGCTTCATGTAATACTATTTATCTATTCTGCTGCTTATTGTATATTACTCTGTGTCTATGATCTTGTGATTGATTTATTTACTGTATATGCTAAATTCTGCCAAATATAAATTAACAATATGTTGTTTTGAGCAATTCAAGTCTAACATTAGTGGATGATTGTCGATTTGAACGGTTCGAAACAGCGGGTCGTTACATAATTGATTTTACGGTACTATAGAAAAGTTATTATTATTATCATTGTTTGAGTATTAAAATAGAAGGTCCTTTCTAAATAATAATGATGATGATAATAATAATAATTGTAAAGGAATGTTTTCCAAAAGTGTTTATGGTTAAATTATTACTATTTTTGATGGAAAATACAATGTTTTAAGGGATTTGAAGTAATGAGATTATAATATAGTATTTTTGATTTATCTTATGGTCTTGAAAGATTATTATTGTTTTCAAATAGTTAAAGGTGTTTTTGTAATAAACAATAGTAAAACGATTTTTACATTTAAGCGTAAATAATTTATGGCGTATTAATAGTTGAATATTAGTATATGTGTGAGTATGTATGTTGTGATTAGTTTATTTGATGTTCTGGATTGACAATCAGTGTTGTCAAATGTATGTGATGTTTAATGACTAAGTGTGTTATTATTGTTTAGTGGGAGTAGCGTTTCATGCTTCCGTTGGTAGCATGGATGTTATGGTTGTTATGAGTTAACAAGTATTTGGATGCATGAGAAGAGAAGGAATAGAACTACGTGGGCTTGATTCCGAGAGTGTAAGTAGGTAGACTTTTTCCATGCAAGTGTATAGAAATTGGCATAGTCCAAACACAGTTGAACATTATTTTTTTCTTCCATGCATTTGTGAAGTTGCAGGTGGGAGCAAAGGAGCGAGCAGAAGTCTGGATATAGGGAATATCTGCAGGTTGTGGACTTTATATATTTCTCTTATGTTACATTTGTTTTCTATTTATCTATAATGATTAATGTATTAAAAATGTGAATGCCATTTGATGTATGGAAATGTGTGTATTATTTACCTATTCAGACAATGTATATATAACGACCCGTAAATTTATCACTTTAATAAATTATATTTATTTTTAAAATTATTCAAATAAAAGGTTGACAATACAAATAATGCTGTTTTAAGTGATGACAAATAATAATAATCTTATGTTGAATAAATATTTACAAAAATATTTCCCTTTGAATTTAAATCGATAAAATGGTCGAAAATCGTTTTATCGATAAACAGCTCTATAATCGTAAAATGTTGCATACAGAGCTAGATACATACACTTATTTTATAATTGAATAAAAATATGAAATAAAATAATTTATTGTATTTTTGAAATTTAAATGTATTTAGTAATGCCCTAAAATATAATAATTGATTTATTAAATTTAATTAGGATTTAATGGTTTAAATAGTTATTCAAATAATTATTTTTAAATGATAGTAATTCATTTTAAATAGTTATAAAGTGCTAATAAAACATTTATGGTAATTTTATAAAGACATAATTGATTTGAAAATATAAGAAAAAAATCGATATCGCTTTATCGATATCGCTTTATCGATACAATAACAATTAGTTATTAATATTAATTTATATGATTTTATAAATGAAATATGATTATTTTAATTTATTAATAATGATAAGAAATAAGTTTTCAAATTTTTTTTACAAATATATGTATATAAATTAATAAGTGAAAATGTGACCGATAATCAGTTTCCCGGTTTTCAACGATCTAATAAACAAAAGTTGTTCGAAGACATTTGAAATGTTGTTATCCTCTTATGCACATACATGTCACATGCACATAATAACATATACATACATACACACACAGATATATCTTATATATAAAGGGAATACTTCCCCTACTGAAGCCTTTTTCGGACTGACCAAATTGACCTTTTTCAAATCATTTCATAATTTTTGGTAGTAAGGACATATTTGGTTTTCCCACTGCCCACTTCGCTTTCGCATACACGTTTCTACCCACGCCCCCATTTCACCCCTACCATAATCCTCCAAACCGCAACCACTCTCTCTTCAATCTTACTCGATTTCTTCTGCTTCAACCGAGTGAGGAGGTAGAATATTGCGGTGGCGACTTTGGAACAAAATCTTATGCCATTACAGATCTGACAAGTAATATCACCATGTGCTATATATGCTTGAGTCTGATTCACGAATTAGGTAAGAATCCTGCTATCATTTTTTCGATTTTAGATTTGGTTATTACTTACTTTGCCAGCCTACATAGATTCGAAGCAATATTTATTGGGCGAGTTTTGATACAGAAAGGCATAACAATGCTCCAATCTTTAGTGCCTAATTGTCCACATTATTTTGAGGGATCTGAAAATCAAAGGAATACAAATAGGTACTGTTTCTTCATGTATTTTCGACCAAGGTGTCATTATTTTTTCATTTGGATTAAATTTATAATTCGATTCTCTACCAGCACCGCATCGGTTGGGGCACGTGAGATCAGTTGGGAGCTCGACATTGCTAGAAGATGACGAACTTTCTCTCTAAATTTTTCCAGAAATTGGCCTACGGTTAGCTTTTTCTACACTTTGCTATGTAGTTTTGTATGAAGGCCCTTTCTGCTTAACTAATTGATTGCTTATTGTTGTTTTTGTTGTATACAAAGAGCTTATTGGTTTTCTTGAAACGCTCCTTGGAAGATGATGCTCTGTGAGTTTTTCTTCATCCCTGACTATTTAAAGCCTAGGATATACAGAATCTTAAAGCCAGCTTAATTTACCTACTTTATTAATATTGGGTACGAAACCAAGCATGACTAAAATTGCTTAACTACTGGAATATGACATTACACATTTTGAATTTATTTTTGTAACCTTTAGCTAGACATAAATCAGAGAAATTTTTATAGTTGGTAAAATTAAAACTTAGGAATATAAAGAACAAAAAATTTAAGTACTACGGTAAATCAGAGTATACACTGCATTTAGTATCAATTTTTTTACCTTCTACCTTCATTTATTTGTCCACTACAATTAATGCTACTATTAAATTAGCACTTATTTTTTAAAGCCTGGGTAATAATGTGTTAAATAATTTTCTATCACCCGATATAGAAAGTAGATAATTATTAAGAACATCTTTGGATTTTGGTTTTTATTATTTCATTCATTTTGGTCAGTTTTTATTTTCGCATGAATAAGACTTTCTAATGCACTTTTCCATAGAGTTTGTTGTAAGGCAAACTGACAATGTCCAATCAATTTGGTATTTAACAATTTACAAATCACTCTGCTAATGATGAAGTTACAATAATTTCTAACTTTTAAAGCTGATGTTCATTGTATTTGGAAAATTTGATTACAAATCATGTATTTAATATGTAGAGTTTTTTTTACTAAATTAGATTGATACTTGATGTTCACTGACAAATATAACATTTCAAGAAAAATTACATTTTATACTTATTTTCGATAATCAATATACGACATTTTCTAATTCTATATTTGTTAGAAAGTTAGTCAGTTGGTCTACTTTGTATTTTTATTCTAATTCCAAAAGACAAAGTAAGTGGTGGGATTTATCATTGAAAATTTGTTTATTTGTATAGCATCAGCTACCTCCAAAATATTAGTTCATAAGATAATGTTGATGATATACATGCTAACACAAACTTATCCATTACTAACTGTTATAGTTTAGTTTGATAACATTTTGTTATAAGATAAAATTTGTTTATACGGAGCATTAACAAAGGAATTGGATATGCTACAAGTAATTAATTAGATTTCATCAATTTTTATCCAAGATTTCAACCATCATGTTTTCTTGCCGGTAGCAAACCTGTTTGACAAAACAGTAAACCAATACAAATATTTGTCAACTTTAGACCATGAATTGGATTTTGCTTTTGTTCAATTGCATATCTCATGCATAACTACTCGTGTTATGTTTCTCATTTCATAAGCCAAACACGTTTAATGAATGAAAGAATAGCAGTACTAACCAAAATTGATTGTGTCAATTAATCATGCAATTGAAATCTATTGATGAATTAGTTTATTTAGATCTGAATAATTTTATATATAGGAATGAGACTTAATTTTTTAATGAAATGGGTAAGGATCAATGGATTATGTTTCACTCTTTAGTTAGGTTGTTCCTTTGTAACCTTAAATACTTGGTGTCCATCACTTCTTCTCAATAGGCACGTGAAGAAATATGAAGTTATATATGGTTAACAAATTTTCAATTTACTATGTATTACAAAAAAATGTTGTTTTATTTATTGGTCATAGTTGCAAGTATCATTGCTGAATTTAGCCATAAAATCAACATAATTAAACTATTTAGAAGTGCTAATCTCATGTCTTTATTTGGTATTTAGAGTTTAGCATCACTTATAGGTTCAAACAAAGAATCATAGTGCCAACCTGAATTCAAAGTTTATTCATTAGGTTGGTGTTAATTAATTTTATTCATTAGGTTGATGATAAGTAATAAAACCTAATTATTAGTTATCGATTTACTGTAATATTTTTTTGTATGTGTATGCCTGTGTGTTCAATTTGAACTGAATTTAAAAGTTTTTTCAAATGTTGAAAGCTTAATGCTGTATAATTTTAATCTTCTAATATGTATATGTTTCACGGTTTAAGCTACCATTCCGTTCCTATGTAATACCGATATTATCGAATAATTATTACAATTTTCTTCTAATTGTTTCACAATTATGTAATGCACATGCATTTTAAATTTTCAACATTGAAATGTTAGAAGAAAATAAAAGAAAAGATAGAATAAAATCACTTTAGATTGCTGAAAGAAAAGTAAGCATCAAAACTATATCGTATTATTCATTTATTACTTTGCTCAAGTCAATCGGTAAGATTTTTCAATGGAGAAGACAGAAAAATTTCAAAATAAAAAATAAATAAATTATGAAAGTTAAATGTGTTAATCTTCTATTTATCCTACTACGCTGGAAGTTTAATATGAACAACTATCTAGAAGTTCTTACTGGGTTGAGAGGGCAAACAGTTATTATAACCCAATTTAACTGTACCAAAATATGAAATTGTTCGATTTTTCTTGACACATCCATATAGATAATAGTTGGCCGTGTGTATACTGAAAATTTTCTACTTGGAAGTTCCATTTGGTTCAATCCAACTGAATGGAAATTAGAAAACTAATAACGTCTTTTCCTAATATGTTACTCAATAGGTTCTTTCATTCAGTTTTCTATATTTTCTTCACACTGAAAACAAAAGTACTTTCGTGTGCATAACTCAGAAAATGAACACGCAACCTAATGCAATGGTTCCTATGTTGAGATTCTTAAAAGATAGATAAATCTCAGATCTATTATTTATTTCTGCATTGTTGACAATGAGAAGCAAGGTGAAGATTAGGACATGACTCTCTTCATGACTAAATAAATTGTGACCTACAAACTGCTGCTACTTATTTACATATTGTGAAATATAATTTTATTATCGGAAATATTACTGATAGAACTGTTATTGTAATGCAAACTGCTGCTTCATGTTGAAAATATTGATTAGTATTATTCTACAATATGCGAACTATAAATTTATTATTCAAATTATTAATGGAAGTATTATAAGTATTACTGTATAAACTGATATTTGGTACTGAGTTTAATTTGTGAAAAGATAACTATTGATGTACTTATCCATCTATGTGAAAAAGATATATGAACCTCACTATACAACATGTGAACTATAAGTTTATTAGTCACTGTCTTTAATATGACCTTTGTACTTGAAATCATTTTACTATTATAAAAATGATTTTCTTCCTAGCTCTACACTAACTCTAACTGTCTTTTGATTAAATTACTATTTACAGTTGTGCTACTCAAAACCGTACTACAATCTCACCAATGGATTAGCATGTACAATACATATAAATTAATATATGGTACGTTCATCTTTCAGTTTAATTTGTGCATGTACACACATAAAAAAATGCAACACTGCATGCACGTTAAAGTATCAATTTTTTTACCTTCTACCTTCATTTATTTGTCCACTGCAATTAATGCTGCTATTAAATTAGCACTTATTTTTTAAAGCCTAGGTCATAATGTGTTAAATAATTTTCTGTCACCCGATATAGAAAGTAGATAATTATTAAGAACATCTTCGGATTCTGGTTTTTATTATTTCATTCATTTTGGTCTTTGTTCTTTTGATGTATTTAGTTTACTCCTAAGTTAATCAGTGTAAGTATGAAAAAATGCACATCATTACAAACACTCAACTGACCGCCTGAATTAAAGATCATGCTCTCAACAAAAGAATGGGCTTGGTTTTCACTATTTTCATCTGAATGTTAAAAGACTTTCGACAATCTACCTACAGAGTTACAAGCAATATGGCAGGGTTTGCGTTGTAATATATTTTGAAGTATTATCAATTTTTGGAGGTTTTGCCTTGAGTAACTTCTGAAGTATATTACTATTTGGTAGGAACTAACGCATATGTTTAATTTATTATTGCAGACATCATATACGATCCATTGGCGGTTGGTGATGAAGAAGCAAATAGTGGCAATGAATTGATGGTGTTTATTGATATGAAAAGTAGCATTAGTAGTGACGTGTTTTCTTATTATGTACCAAACTTATTTGTGGTATCATCCTTGACTGCTTTTACGTGTTCATTTTGACTTTAATTATCAAAATTTAAATTTATTAGTTGATGTAAGATATAGTCATACACAGCTGAATATTTTAAACTGCTATATTCGACGTTTACATGAGCATGTTTAATTTAAGATCAATAAGTTTTCAATGCCAATGGGTTGTGTTGGTTAATATACATGGTTCTGTTGGGTTTACATTGCTCGGATCATATTGCTTAGATCCAATGGCGACGAGTTTGTATGTCCTGATGTTATTTTTTCCAACTGTGTATGTTATGGTTTCATCTCCACTTTTATATTTGTATGCACATAAGGTGTTTGCAAAAGTGTTCCAAGTTCTAATGAATGCCTATTCACGTTTGTTGTCAACTATATGAATGTGTACTGCAACTATATTGAAATAGATATGCAAAATTCTTTATGGAGTGGAGTCAAGTAGACCGAGTTTTCTACACCTTTTTTTACCTTATTTACTGTACTTAAGTTTTGACATCGATCATCTAAATTGAATATATTGTTCAACCGTCTGTTTTCTTAATCTGAATAAGGATTTCAACAAACTCTTTATGCTATCTCTACAATGATCAGACAAACCAAATTAACCCTGCACTAGGTCAAAATCTAAAAGCTAATATGCTTTAATTAATTTTTTATTAAGTAAACTTGAAAATATCATAGATTATTCATAGGTTGATATAACTCAAAGGTGCTTCATCATTATTAGGTTTACCTATCGTCTTTCTTACAGCACCTTATTTCTGTTTAGTTCTCATATCTTCTTCCTCTTTTTTTCATAATTAACCAAAATATCAATGTAATCTCTCACAATATTATAATTGTAACAAGATAAAATACGCTCATTTCCTTCTTTGCACACGTCCAACGGACGTGCCACCATACTCGTATATATATATATGTACTTGAACACTTAAATATGTACATATTACAAAATAATTAAATAATTTCCTAAGACTTAACATTTAAGCAACCAAAAAGCAAACATCAACTCACCATACAACCATCACCTCAACATTACCATCACATGTCAAGGGGTGGGGGAGCCGTGCACTAGGAGGGGGCTAGGAGGTGTGTGGGACAAAGGCAAAATGGAAATTTCACCATTAGATATTTGTTCCAAATTTTCTCCAATAAATACCCATCCACTTTCTCATTTTTTTCACCGTATTCTTATCATCTTCTTCTCCACTTCAAGCTTATTTTCATGGCTTCTATGCTTAACAAAATAATGGAGAATATTTAGCAAAAGAAATTTAAAATCATATAATACATATAAATTATCGATCCACTTCAAAACTAGTTTGAATCTCCTCCATTCCTCTTCCTAAACTCACGGCCATACACCATTACCACCATGGTCGAGCTCTTTCACCTTTTCAAGCTTGGGCCGTGGCCTTCCTAAGGTCTTTGACTCGATTCCATATGCTCCGGTGAGACAGTAGCGAAGCTATAGCCGATTTTAGACTAGCTTATTGGAAAAATGAAGGTGAGAAACTTTTACTTATATTATATTCTTGGATGATTATATGATGTTTGCAAATGGATGTTTAATATGCTTTGATCATCAAGTTTGGTTGTTTAATATGAATGTTGAATATATATACAAGTCACGTTTAAATACACATCGATAAGCACAAAGGAAATTACTTTCCTTTATTTAATGACTTGGTGTATGTGGAATGATAACCCTCTTCAAAAAGGTTTAAAAATGAATTTGAAATATTTTATAAACATATGGAAGTGTTTTCGTGAACTTTGAAAGGTAGTTGAAAATTTAGTCAAAGAATAGGCGCGTCGCGTAACAGAAGTTCGCGATTTCGCGCCATAAAAGTCAAACGAGTATATAGAATGGAATATAGCTCGGAATTCTTCAAGATAAGAATTTTTCAAGCTATTATATCCATAGTTTTCAAACAAAGAAAGAAAGTCGAGATTTTGATAAGTAGATTTTGAAATATGAGTAAAACAAATTTTTGGAAAAATCACGGTTTTGCAGTTCGGAATCAATAAAAGGATTTTTTTTTGAAAATAATATTTTAAAATTGTTTAAAAATATGAATAAATTATAAAAATCTTTTAAAAGTGATTTGAATTATAAAAAAAATGAATTTCCAAATGATAAAAAGTCATTTTGATCAATATTCAATATAGCTAAAAAACCACTTTTTGCAGCACTTTCCGCATCACTTTTCTATGACCTTTGAAATATAGCTTTAAACTTAACAATTCTTTTCCAAATCTTTTATAAATGTTTTCAAATGGATAATTAAGTGTTTTAATATTGATTGGGGTTTTTATAGTTTATTTTAAAGAGGTTAAATAAATGATTTAAAGAAAAGCTATTATAAATAAAGTGGTTTAATCTTGGCTCTCAAAGCCGATGAGTAGACTGTATTTTTCTATTCGTGAGATTAGAATGTGAGGTGCTTAAACTAAGGAGATGTTTAGGAGCAACCAGTGCCCTGGCTCACCTGGCCTCTTCCCTAGGCGAGGGACAGATAAGGTCGAAATATCGGAAACGAGTTAAGTATAAAAAGATTAAATTTTCCAAACTTAAATTAAATACAACGTTGATTGTATAGAGATGATCTTCTTATAGTTAATGTTAAAGACGAAGAGGGAACTTGTACCATTCATGGAATTTAAAAGGTGATTTCGCCGTTATTCAACTCATAGTACTTATTGAATACGAGAATTGATATTGAGTAGAATTAGATGATTTCTATAGATTTTGCTCACTTAATATTTACTAGTTTTGGGATTAACATCCTAGATAACATGGTTTTAACTCAATCAAAATTATGAGTTTTGAATTAAAAAATCTTTGTTAAGATTTAAATGAAATGATTTGGAAATATTTTCCTAAGTGAAAAATGAAATGATTTTGAATTATTCCAAGATTTAAAAAGATTTTAAGTAATCAAAGGATTTGATAAGAGAAGTTTGATGATTCCATATATACCGAAAAGAAATGTTTTAAAAGATATATATCTCTTGAAGATATTTTTGATAAAAAAAGGAAGTAACAAATCAAAAGAAGAATTCCCTATTTACTGCACAATTCTTTTATAGATGATTCATTCGAAGGAACCGAGATCGAATTTAAGTGATTCTTATCCGTAAACCACTTCGAACCAATGTACGCGTTCGTAAAATGAAGGTCTGAAAAAGAAAATGAGGGATGAAGACCGAAGATCTTCGGGGTGGAAGGACTGCTTGTTGATAATTCTGGTTAGCTCACAAATATTAAGTAGCAGTGGTCCCTTCATTTTTGAAACTCTTCCGGTGGCAAGGACTTCTCGCTACTAATCCTAGGGGTAAATCCCAACAAATGTGGTAGGAGAGTGCCTTCGATTTGTCCAGTTCCTGAACAACTTGTATGGATGAATGCCTAACGTTGCATTTCTAGTTACATAAATTGATCTCTATGAACGTATCATCTATTTGGTGGGGGAGAAGGCAACTTCTCTTAGCTAAACACCCTTTCCTAAGACGTACGAGCTCAGGAGTTATACGTTTGTAGAAATTAGTTGTGTAATTATGGAATGGCAATGTGGCAATCAAAGTAAAAAAGATGTGGTGCAATGTGAAAGGTAATCGTTACCTCAAGCCTCGCACCCGGAAATGACCAAAACAGGGTAGATGCAGCAAGGCTATGTGGTTCACAACCATTAGGGTACGATCATCCCCTTCTAGGTACATTTCTACCCTCTATAATGTTCGGGTTAAATTAATGTGGTGGATGGTAAACGAGTGCACGGATTAGGTCGGTAACGACCGGGGCGATGACATATTCGGTACTATCTGGGGAGAGGTTGGTCGGTCTTGTGTTGGTAGAGGTGTGGACGTTCTATAGCCTCGGTACATTCCTCTAGAGGTGTACTACCGGAAGGTAGTCCCTTCACCTGGGCATTTATATGGAAACCCATTCTCAAATAAGTGCTTGCCATTTTGTTTGTAGAACCCAATTTGTGGCTAATATGCTGGAATTTAATCATAGTAATAATTTTGGCTAAGGTTAATAGGTTTACCTGCAAATGTTTTCAAAGAAATGTAATTAAAAATAATATTCCTTATTTTTATGTAATAAAGGTTTGGTTATCATAAGGTAAAAACCCATCCCATGATTTCGTGCGGCGTGGTCTTATAAGATACCGTTTTGTTTTTAGAACGCGTATTTTTGGGATCTAACACCAGCCCCATGATTGACCCGGAGTTTGTTTTCCTTTTCCTTAAACTCTGGTTGCCCTAATTTTCCTGGGCAACCTAGTAGTCAGGTTTAGTTTTAAAAGAAATTTGGACGAAGATCGAGGAATGGAGTCAGAAAATTTTTCTGAAGATTTTTATTTATTGCCACCACACTCTTGTGCTATAGTATTCCGCATTTGTAAGGACGGAAATTTGTAACTGTCCATGTTTGACTATGATAAATGTATTTATATTTCCACTGTAAAGTTTATGTTGAAATAATATATGTGAGATTCTATTTTGTCTTTATTTTCTTTCTTACCCTTGAGAATCCGCTTCTCCGGCACTTGGATTTGCGACACTTGAATACCGAGGATGTATTAGTGTCGATTTTCGAGAGTCGAAGAAACGAGTCCTCACATTTTGGTATTAGAGCTTAGGTAGAGCGAACAACTTGGCTTTGGTTAGGGTAAAGTCTCATCAGAGATAGAGTTAGTAATACCCTAGGATTAGTAACTCATTAGAGATAGGGTTAGTAACACCCAAGAATGAGTTTGAGAGTATTATATACTGAGCGCGTATTTGTTAATATTACATACAAATGATTTTGGTTTTGAAAGTTGGTACATGAAATCAATTTACCAAAAAATATATTTTTGAGAAATTATTTAAAAAAATTTACAAGCAATAAAAAACAAAAAATTGGGTAAAATTTTGAAAGAATTTTTGGAAGGATAAAACATTTTTGTCGTACAAAGAATTTTAAAAGCTAACTTTAGATATTGAGTCATTTTCTGAGTATTGACCAAACCTTGGTTTGAGAAAAGTAATACTAATCAACAAGCAAACTTATCTAAGAATATGTTAGATTAATTACCTATTGCTTATGTCTAAGGAAATGTTGTTTACCTTGTAGAAACCGTATGGAGGAAATTTGTGATGCCCCACCTCTATACTCACACTAGCCAGGACAGTACGGGGTATTGCCGTCGATTAACACGAAGAATAAGGCTATTGAGGAGCGACCATCTGTGTAATTGCTTTGTGCGAGTACCGATATGTCAGATAATATGACTTGCATTTCAATTCAAGAGGAAATCCAACATATCAAATACAAACTCAAAGCTACTACACAGTGGCTATGTGGGCTTCGGAAACAAATATAGAAATAAGCATAACACAAATTAGTCATGGATATTCATATCACAAAGGCGGAAATAGATATGAATATAACACATAGAAGTGTACATCAAAGTAGTGGTCATATAAGACCCACTATATCACAAAAGAATAGGTACAAGTGCTAGACAAAAGAATAAGTATACATCAAGGAGTCTCTATCTCGAATGTATAAAAGAAAAAACTACTAATCTAAAGTAGTTAGCCAAAAAAATCAGATGATGGTCCCTGATAAGAAGTCAAGTAGAAGCACTTGAAATACCTCGGTCTGACCCAAGTATTATTTAAGAAGAAAAATAATAAACGGATCGGTCTAGCTATAAATATCATATAAAATGAGATAGGATAAGAGATATGACAAAAACGTATGATAACAATAATGTCATACCGTGACAAGTATACATCAGATAACAACAAAAATCATACAATATCTCAAATATTCTCAAACACTAAAAAGAATGTCATATTCTTTAAATTATTCACCAAAACACAAATATTGACAAAACATATCAATGCCAATCGCAAAAATCGGTGAAACATAAATTCTAGAAATCATCAACTAGAAATCCAAATATCACAAAAAGGGGAAGGCCTATCACAAACGGGAGCATGAAAACTCACCAACACGTGTGTCACAAACGGAACGCTATTCCATGGTCGGTAACCATCAAGTTTGAGCCGAAGCTCCACAAACGGCCCGAAGACCATGGGTCGCTACCCCACCAATTTGAACCGAAGCTCCACAAACGGGGTTTTTTAGTCCCCCACATAAACAAAGAGACATCGCACATCGCTAGTCTAAATCACAAAATGATCATCATTGATCGATAAGTGTTAATTACACTAAGCTAGTAAATAAATGAGTTAGGCTTCATGTCCCATAACCACTAGCTTAACTTAAATATTTACGAACAAATTGTAGACTTCCACTCGAAAATAAGTGTAAATTACACTAAGCTAGTAAATAAATGAGTTAGGCTTTATGTCCCATAACCACTGGCTTAACTTAAATATTTACGAATAAATTGTAGATTTCCACTCGAAAATTGTCACAAGAGTTCAATCGAACAAGTCCAAGAATTAACCGACAAAGTAAACACAAGCGTTTTATACCACTTGTTTTTCTAAGCCATTTAATTAGATTTCTCATACGAATGAGGTAAATGTTTGTATATACTAATACATTGGAAAACGGTTTTAAAAAAATGAGCTTTATATTTAATAGTAGTGTTGAAATTGTTTTTGTTAAAGAGTTTGAGTATTTACTACTAGTATAGAAACCTTTGTATTTTAAAGTGACAAATCACAAAAATGATTGTAAAAACAATCAATCATCAAAAATCACATACTCCATAAAAATCGATATCAAATCCATCAAATGGATATTCCCAAAAATCCAAAAAAAGAAGTCATCAAAGTCGATAATAAGTGATAACAACTAACTGGATCGACAAAAATCGATTAAAATTGGAAATCCAATCAAAAACAGCTAAAATAGGCAGAATTGGCAGTTCCAGACGTCTGGGGTTCATCCAGACGTCTGGATTTGGGTTCTGGAAATATTCCAGAAACCTACCAGACGTCTGAACTCTAACCAGATGTCTGAAAACTAACCAGACGTCTGATAGGTTTGGACCAGACATCTGGACCAAGTCTCTACCATTTTTTTCTTTTCTGCCGTATATTTCTTTTCATCTGCTGCCCAAACCAGACGTCTGGTTGCCTTTTCTAGGCAACAATTTGCCTAGGCCAGTGATGGCCAAAATGATTTGGAAGCGATCGGACGAGCGATGGAGGCTAGGGATTTATGCCAAGCGACAACCCAGTCCTATAGGCTCTTCGATACACCCCAAATAACACGTCCAAATATCTAAGATAGGATCTTTAAAGATTTTGACTTCAAAACACCAAAATTTGGAAAATTCACCAAATCAATTCAAATCAAAAGCAAATGAACGTGAATAGAATGTTAGAAATTCATACCTAACAACAATGAAAACTATGGACATAGATGCGAGTTCAAAAAACTCACCTTTAAACCCAAAAACAACGAATGAGAAGCTTTAAAACAAAGGAAAGATCAACCACTCTTCAACTTCAACTCAAGAAGCTCCAATCTAAGCTCATAAGCAAATATTTTCTAAGTTAGGGTTTAGGAATTTTGGAAAATTGAAGAGAGATTGAGATGGAGAAGATGAAAAGGATGCTTACCTAAGCTTCTCTTTGATTTCTAGAACTTGAATTTGAATTTCCTAGGAAAACTAGGGTTTAGGAATTTTAATTTCCCATTCTTTCCCCCATTTTTCTTTAGCTTTAAAGTGTTAGGAAATGGGATGAATGAATGAAGAGGAGTGGAGTGGAGTTAGGGTATTATGTTGGGTAAGTGGGCTGAAACCCAAACCCAAAGCCCAAAATAGAAAAATAGCAAAATTCTACTCAACTCCAAACATATCAATGTTTATACTAAAAAAGTTGTAAACGTCATTTTGGACTCAATGGAAGTGGTCTCGAGTCCCAATTCGACTGTTTATAAAAAGTAACATTTTGAACTTTAATCCGATTAACGATGCTATATTTAAATAAAACATTTAAATATATATAATCGTGAAATATGTGGGTTGTTACAGACTCCCCTCCTTAAAGAAATTGCATCCTCGCAATACTCAAGAAGAAAATAAAAAGTAACAACCAAACTATGGCATAACACCACAAAAGAAGAAATTTTAAAATGAGAAGTTCACCTTAATGAGCACGAGAGAGTAAGTCCGGATGTGTTCGCTCGATGAATTCTCTAGATTCCCAAGAGCAATCCTTAAGATTTGAGGACCATTGAACTTTCACAAGCGGAACATCTTTATTTCGAAGGCATTTAACCTCCGTAGCAATAATAAGAATAGGATGTTGCTCATAAGTCAAATTAGGTGAAACTTTAATTTCTTCGATAACACCGGGCTCAAAAATAGAATCGGAATGTCTAAGGCATTTCCGTAATTGAGAGACGTGGAATACATCATGAATAGCAGAAAACTGAGCCGGTAATAAAAGGCGATAAGCCACGGAACCAATACGTTCGGTGATGGGAAATGGACCAATATATCGAGGTGCTAATTTTCCCGATCGACTGAAACGCACAACACCCTTTATAGGCGAAACAGGAATGAATACCGAATCTCCCACAAAAAATTCTAATTTCCTTCTTCGGCTATCGGCATAGGATTTTTGTCTACTTTGAGCTTCTTTCATCCTATGACGAATAAGGTCAATCTTTTCTGTGGCATCACGAATAAAATCTGGACCTAAAACCAGCTTCTGACCGGCTTCAAGCCAACAAGAAGGAGATCGGCATGGCCTTCGGTATAGTGCCTCGAAAGGTGCCATACCAATACTAGATTGGACTCTATTGTTGTAAGAAAACTCAACAAGAGAAATATGATCTTCCCAACTTCCACCAAAATCAAGAATACATGCACGAAGAAGATCTTCAAGAGTTTGATTCACACGCTCGGTTTGTCCATCGGACTGAGGATGATAAGCGGTGCTAAAATTAAGCTTTGTTCTTTTTGAAGACCTTTCCAAAATCCACTAGTAAATAATGGATCACGATCGCTAACAATAGAAGTAGGAACTCCATGCAGTTTTATAATTTCTTTGACATAGAGTTTAGCCAAAAGAGGTACGGTCCGATTGGACCGAACGGGAAGAAAATGGGCAGATTTTGTAAGTCTATCTACTATCACCCATAGGCTATCATGACCCGAACGAGAACGGGGAAGACCGTGAATAAAGTCCATGGAGACTTGATCCCACTACCAAACGGGAATGTCCAAAGGTTGCAATAACCCACTGGGCCTTTGATGCTCAACCTTTATGAGTTGGCAAGTCATGCAATGCTTAATAAAGTTAGCAATATCAGATTTCATTCCATCCTAATAATAAAGTCGCTTCATGTCCGCGTACATTTTACTACTACCGGGATGAATGGTCAATTTAGAATGATGAGAATCATCTAAAATGTCTTTACGGAGATCACTAATATTTGGCATGATAAGTCTACCAAATTTTCGAATACCCCCACGATCATCAATATCAAAGTCTTTCAAACCTTCAATATCAATTATATCCCTACAACTTTGGCTAAGAAGAACCAATTCGGGATCTTGCTTTTGAGCTTCAAGGATGCGGTCCAAAAGAGAAGGATGAGCCTCAAGGCTACACAAAACAAGAGATGAACATAAATTGGATTCACGATCTCGAATCTCACAAGTGGATAAATTCTCGAGATCATTCCATTCGGATATCATCATTGAAATAACCGCTTGTTGCTTACAACTAAGGGCATTGGCAACTCGATTACCCTTTCCGGGAGTATAGAGAATATCAAGATCATAAGATGCAAGGAACTCGAGCCAATGTTATTGACGAAAATTAACTTCCTTTTGAGAAAATAAATACTTCAAAGATTTATGATCGGTGTAGAGAACAAATTTCTCTCCCAAAAGATAATGATGCCAAATTCTAAGGGCGAAAATAATGGCCACGAGCTCTAGATCATGAGTCGCATATCTAGTCTCGATAGGCTTTAATTGTCTAGAAGCATATGCAATAACACATTCCCTTTTGCATGAGAACGACACCCAAACCAATACGACTAGCATCGGTATAAATAATAAAGTCTTGGTTCCCTTCGAGAATCCCAAGAATAGGAGTATCGGAATAGAGTTCTTTTAAATGATCCTTTTTCCCGAAAAGCTAAGACATTCAAAATTATAATGAACTTTATGCAATCATCTTTTTAGAAAAATTTACTTTTTACAAGTCAATTTACTGTGTCTGACTGTCTCATCATAGCGTTTAGGAGATTCTTATCGATAACGTTGATCAAGCGTATCGACCATAATTCTTAAAGCACTCAATGGGCAAAACAACACAAAATCACCTTCTATATGATAAACATGTCTCTTAAAAATTTTATGAATATTCTATGCTCATTTTAAGAACAAAATCCAATCATACTTATAAATATCTTATTAAAAAGATTTGCAAATTTTAAACTACTGTTTTCACCCATAATCAATGAATACAAGGACGGACTCATCGAGATATTCGCAGAATACTTGATTCACAAAATGGATGAAATAAGCTGGAGGGTTCGTCAAACCAAATGACATAACGAGCCACTCATAAGAACCATAACGAGTGCGGAATGCGGTAAGGGGAAGCTATCCTCCGCAACTCATAGCTGATGAAAACCGGTGGCAAGGTCGAGCTGAAAAGACCTTAGCACCACTCAATAGATTGCTTAGGTGATAATCCTAAGACAAGCTCAAATATACCGGGAAATTCCCAAACTACTTTAATGAGGGAAATAACATCTTCCTCATCATGTGGGTCTAGAGAATAAAATGATGCCACCAAATTGGAATCGAAATCATTAAGAACAATAAAAATCTGCTTAACAGATTGAGGATGTCGAAGATGGATAGTACTCTCGGGATATAGGATATGGGCTTCATAATGATTAAGCGAATCCTTTCCCAAAAATCATTTCGAAACCTAAATAGAGGCTCGGAAGGCATAATCACATAAAATAATCTCGACATCTTTACAAAATAAACTGAGTGTTGCGGATCCACTAATAGGATTTGCAATTCTCAGTAAAGTCATCAAGCCCATAATATTTAAAGAAAAAGTATCAAGTTCTTTTGATTTAAAAGAAGGAGATGCACCTGTATCAAAAGAATTCGAATAGGAAGACCACGAAATAAAATAATGCCATTAAGGACTGAATGAAAAATACCTTGACCAAGAGAAGGGTTACTAAAGGCTTGCCCAACATTCAGCTTTCCCTCTCTCCTACTTCGAAGTTTGGGACATGAAGATAAAAGATGACCCAAACCTTTGCAATAGCGACAAGTAAGAGGCCTCAGACACATATTTGCATAGTGGTCCTTAGAACAACAATTGTAGCATACTCCACGATTAGGGATTGGAGTCTTTGCTACCGAAGTTGCTTGCTTTACTTTCTTGTTGGGATTAGAGCTTTTGAACTTAATATGCCTCTTCTTGTAGATGTTGAAGTTTTGTTTGGCATCCACAACTTCAACATCACTTTCTTTATCGGCCTCTTCTAGTCGAAGAGTGATATCTACAAACTAGTCGAAAGGCACTTCTAATTTCAGAGGTAAAACCTTTTTGGGGTTCTTACTCAAAGCACAGATAAACCTTTGATTCTTTACAAGATCCAAAATTTGTTGGGCAGACATGAATACGCCATCCAGAGAAGGACTACTGGATTGACCAGCACTAGGACTGCCAGATCTAACCATTTCTCTTCTTTAAGAAAGAAAGAAAGAAGAGAAAAAGGGTTATTCTTAGAATGAATATCAAACAAACTTGATTGATAAGACAAGGCATCATAACAGAAAATAGGATAGAACGGGTCCTAAGACTCGGATAAATCCTAAGGCACGACTCCTAAGAAAGACTTAGGACAATGACCCTTGCTAGATTATTCTACATTGTTCCGAAGTTTGGCTCTGATACCAAGCTGTGATGCCCCACCTCTATACTCACACTAGCCAAGGACACTATGAGGTAATGTCATCGACTAGCACGAAGAATAAGGCTGTTGAGGAGCGACCATCTGTGTAATTGCTTTGTGCGAGTACCGATATGTCAGATAATATGACTTGCATTTCATTTCAAGAGGAAATCCGACATATCAAATACAAACTCAAAGCTACTACACAATAGCTATGTGGGCTTCGAAAACAAATATAGAAATAAGCATAACACAAATCAGTCACAAATATTCATATCATAAAGGCGGATATAGATATGAATATAACACATAGAAGTGTACATCAAAGTAGTGGTCATACAAGATCCACTACATCACAAAAGAATAGGTACATGTTGGGCGTGTTCTCACCCAGAAGACCTCGAGACCAAAAAGCCAGATGCATCCACCCAGGCTTACCTAAAATCATTCGGCATTGACGTTCTCCAGGGCCCATTCGGCAGGAATTCATTCGGTATCCATGCCTAATAGAAACCCATCCGGCATTCGCATCCCACAATGCCCATCCGGCATTCTCATCCCGCCATGTCCATTCGGCAGACTCCATAACCGGACCAACCCTCTTCGAGACTGCCGAACCAACCCTATTCAAGACTGCCGAACCAACCCTCTTTCGAGACCGCCGAACCAACCTTCTTCAAGGCTGCCGAACCAACCTCCTTCAGACAATGCCGAACCAACCTCCTACCACCGGACCAAACGCTACCGGATCAAGACGTGCCAGGCCAGATCACGTCAGCCCAGGCCCACCAGCAGCTATATACATCCAAGACCCCTGCTCCCAACCTCACTCTATAAATAGAGGGGCAGGGGTACAACAATGGGGACAAGTTTTGAGAGCTCAAGCACGGAGAGAACTTTCAAACAACTTTCTTTTACTTGTATCAAAGCTTTGTACTTGTAATCAAAACAAGAGAAGAGAAATAACATATAAAGTGGACGTAGGCATATTCTGGCTGAACCACTATAAATCTGCGTGTCTTTTTACAGTTTAGCCCCTGCTTTTCATATATTTGCATAAATCACCCAAATCACTAAGAACAACATAAGATCTACTAAATCATACAACTTTGAGGTGTTTGTCCATTTTTTGTGCAAACATTTTTGGTGCTTTCACTGAGAATTAGAAGCTCGAAGCTTCAGCTTCATCTACTTAACAAGTTTTCCTAACAGCATCGTCCGCCACTTGGAAAACATGCCTCCCAAACAGAGAAAAGATGTTAACAAAGGAAAAAACATCGCATCCAGCAGTCTTCCAGATCCAGCTGTCACGAATCAAGTGAATCGTCCTCCTCCAACAACGGTAACAAATGAAGGACAGGCTAACCCAACCACTCCTGCCACAGAACAGCCTACAGCAATTACTAGGGCAGATTTGGACAGAGTTGTTGTTGAAGTAACTAACCGCTTCACGTCCCAGCAGGAAGCCTTGGTGGACCATCTCATGTCACGCTTGAGGGACGCTGAAGAATCCAACCGCAACACTGAATCATGGGGCGAGTCCCAGTCTGGAGGATCTCAGAGACAGCAAAGATCTTCCTTCTTCGAAGGAGCTAACGGCAGAAGTAGCCGTGGTAGGAGCCGAGACCGAGCACAGCCCGAAGTTAGGCCTGAGGAAACGTTTGGTACCGAACCCAACGGGGAAGGTACCGGGCGAAGGTCAACTGTAGCTGAGCCTGTCATGCTGCCTAACCATAGAAACACCAATGAACGGGGCCGAGCTAGAGTTCAGCCCGAAGTTGGACCCGAGGAAGTGCTTAGATCAGAACCCAACAGGGGAAGATCAAGGCAAGGGCCAACTATAGCTGACCCAAGCATGCTCCCAGAAGATCAAAGGCAGCCACTGGAAAATATGAGGAATGATAGACGATACCATCCCTACAGGTCGTTTGGACGGAATCAATCCCACATAACAGAACCAAACTCATTTTTATCCGCTCCAAGTTCTGATGAAAGGATGGCACGCTTATTCAGAGAGTGTGTCCAGCGGGAGCAAAGAGATCGAGGGATAGGCGCTAGGGTAACCAGCCCTTTCGCCCGCAATATCGAAATTGCTATCACCCCCCGAGAATGGAAGATGCCAACAATGGAACCCTACAAAGGAACCTCCAATCCCGTTGTACACTTACAGAGGTACACGCAGCATATGCTCATGAGTGGAGCAACAGAGGGAGTACTGTGCAAATGCTTTCCGCTCTTCTTAGCAGATCTTGCTACCTCCTGGTTTTGTCATCTACCCCAAGGATCCATCAGCTCATGGGAAATGTTGAAAGAAAAATTTATCAGTCAGTTCCGCATTCATGTGGAGCAACCTAAGGACGCTTATTCCTTATCCAGCGTCAAACAGAAACCCGGAGAAAAGCTGCAGCAATACCTAACCAGATTCAACGCCGCAGCAGCCGCAGTTCAAGATACCGATGAGAAGCTTATCCTAATGGCCCTCTGCAGTGGGGTGCATCCGGACACTAAATTTGCTAGAAGATTGACAAAAGAAAAACCAGCTACTTTACCCGATTTCTTCCATGAAGCCGGGAAATACATGAGGCTTGAGGATGCCGCCATTGAGGGGCAGTCAGGACAGCAAAGTAAGACGACCCATGGCAACGCCCCTGCTGTGGCGAGGGACGTTCGAAGAAATGATTCCAGAGACAATGTTGGGGGCAAGAAGGTAGAAAAGCGCCTATATCGGCCAGGACCAAGATTCGACACTTACACCCCTTTGAACGAGACCGTCGAAAATATCTTCCTTGCCACCCAAAGCGAAGTTAGATATAAACGCCCACCATACAAGAAGGAATCAGATAACGCACAGAAGTCTGGAAAATTCTGCCGCTTCCACGAATCTCACGGACATGATACCAACGAATGCCATCATCTCCGAGATCTGATTGAGGAACACATCAGAAGGAAGAAACTGGAATGTTATGTAAAAAGTCAAGACAGGACTCCAGCCCCTGCCAATGAAAACCCAAGGCTACCCTCACCAGGGACCGACAGAGGAAACCGCAACGCTAGCAGCTCTAGTCAAGAGAAGATAGTGGTCCATACCATCTCAGGAGGTCCACACATCGCAGACAGAAGTTGGAGAGAGATGGAAAGATATGGGAAGTCGCTTAGAGACAATAAAGACTGTGTCAATACGGTTATAGAAGAGCGCCACCCAAAGCGGAAAGAAAGCGATGACATCATATTCAGTAAACGCGACCTAGAAGGAAGACAGTACCCTCACATGGATCCCATGGTTATCTCTGCCCGACTCGGTCCCGCCGAAGTTTACCGAATCCTGGTAGACACTGGAAGCTCTGTAAATATCCTTTTCAAACACGCATTCGACAAAATGAAGCTATCAATGAAGGATGTATCTCCCTGCGATAAACCACTGCACGGTTTCACTGGAGATGCGAAGATGCCCCTCGGGCAGCTGGACCTCTTTGTTGAGATTGGAAGCCATCCCCGCTCCGTTGTAAGGAAACAGACATTTGTGCTGATAGAAAACCATTCGGCCTACAACGCCTTCTTAGGAAGACCAGCCTTATCTGACTTCCAGATTGTCCTAGCCCCATGGTGCCTGAAAATGAAATTTCCAACAGACAATGGGGTAGGGGAAGTGGAAGGAGACCAGGATATTGCACGAGACTGCTATGTAACCGAACTTCGCAACAACCACAGGAAAGATAAAGGGAAAAGTGTAGAGATCGCCCTCTGCACAAAAAGCCTTGAAGCATAGCAACTAAAGAAAGCCCCTCCTCTTCGATACACCAGCGACCCTTTCAATGAATTAGACCCTAGGGACAAAGAGGAGGAGGCCACCGCCGAGCCTGCAGAAGCTATGGAGTTTATATCTGTAGACAAGCACGACTCAAGTAGGCTACTGAAAATTGGGTCCCAGCTGAAAGCTGAATTGAAGGAACAACTCATTGATTTTCTCCGCCACAACTTGGATGTATTCGCTTGGTCACACGCTGACATGACCGGAATCTCCCCCGACGTAGCATGCCACGTATTAAACATTGATCCTACCAAGGCGCCTGTAAAACAAAAAAAGAGAAGTATGGGGGCAGAGTGATCAGCAGCCCTCGATGAAGAAGTAAAGAATCTACTCGCCAATGACTTCATACGAGAAGCTGTTTACCCAGAATGGATCGCCAACCCGGTACTAGTAAAGAAGGCTAATGGGAAGTGGCGGACCTGCATTGACTTCTCCAACCTAAACGACGCCTGCCCAAAGGATTGCTTCCCGCTTCCCTGAATCGACCAACTTGTAGACAGCACAGCCGGGCACGAACTCCTATCTTTTATGGATGCATACTCAGGATATAACCAAATTCCTATGCATGCTCCCGACCAAGACCACACTAGTTTCATCACTGACCGGGGTTTATACTGCTACAAAGTGATGCCCTTCGGACTTAAAAATGCAGGAGCCACCTACCAGCGCCTCGTCAACAAGATGTTTGCAGGGCTAATAGGACAAACTATGGAAGTATATGTGGATAACATGCTGGTAAAGTCAAGGAAGGCCAAAGATCACGTAAGCCACCTAGGCGAGATGTTTCAAGTACTCCGGCAATATGGAATGAAGTTGAATCCACTAAAATGCTCCTTCGGTGTGTCGTCAGGGAAGTTCTTAGGATTCATCGTTAATGCCAGAGGGATAGAAGCAAACCCTGAACAAGTCCGAGCGCTAAGGGATATCAAGATACCTTCCACCCGAAAGGAAATGCAAAGCCTAAATGGAAAAGTGGCCACCCTAAGCCGATTCATCTCCAAGGCAACGGACAAGTGCGTCCCCTTTTTCGAATCCCTAAAGAAAGATAAAGGAAAGTTCGAGTGGACTGACGAATGCCTGACCGCTTTCCTTCACTTAATCGAACACCTCCAGAAACCACTGGTGCTCTCAACTCCAAGTGAAGGAGAAGAATTATACATATACCTCGCTGTGTCATCCCACGCCCTGAGCGCTGCCTTGGTAAGGGAAGACAACCGCACGCAACGACCAGTTTACTTCGTCAGCAAAAGGTTTACTGGGGCAGAAGTTAGATATCCTAAGCTCGAGAAGTTAGCATACTGTTTACTAATCACCTCACGAAAACTGCGTCACTACTTCCAATCCCATTCCATCAAAGTTCTGACCGATCAACCACTGAGGCAGGTACTCCATCGTCCCGACACTTCCGGGCGACTACTTAAATGGTGTATTGAGCTGAGTCAATATGATATCACCTATCACCCTCGCACCGCCATCAAGGGACAAGCCATGGCTGATTTCATTGCAGAGTTCACTACCAACGAGGATAAGGAGCAACTGGAAATAACAGAAGATATCAAGTGGAATCTCTTTGTGGACGGTGCATCTAACGAACAGGGCTCGGGGGCAGGTGTGGTAATAATCACTCCCAGGGGAAATAAACTGCACTATGCTATAAGGTTGGAGTTCGCCGCCACCAACAACGATGCAGAATATGAAGCAGTGATAGCTGGACTAGAAATCGCCATAGAAATCGGAGCCAGTTCTTTGTGTCTTCACAGCGATTCTCAACTTATTGTTAATCAAATACTAGGAGAATTCCAAGCTCGAGAGGAACGACTCATAGCATATCTAAAGAAGACCAAGTTGCTTCTCAGCCGATTGGATCAGTACTTAGTCAAACACATCCCTCGGAAAGAGAACCAAGAGGCCGACGAATTGGCAAAGCAAGCGAGTATGAGAGACATCGCCATCTTCGGGGCAGTAACCATCTCAAAGCAAACGGTCCCAAGTTTTGAGCAAGTGAATCTGATAGCCGCAGCCGAAGAAGCAACTTGGATGACTCCCATCCAAGACTACCTACAAAGTGGTACACTGCCCAACGGGCGTAATGAAGTCAAGAAAATCTTGAGGAAAGCGTCCCGCTATACAATACAAGAAGACATCCTCTATCGGCGCGGTTTCTCTAACCCATTATTAAGGTGTGTCGCCGGAAGGGAAGCCAAGGAAATCTTATCCAACATCCATCGGGGGAGCTGTGGAGATCACACCGGGGGGCAAACATTAGCAAAAAAGATACTCCGATACGGATATTTCTGGCCCACCCTAAGCAAGGACGCCTCAGATTTCGTCAAAAGATGTGACAGATGCCAAAAATTTGCTAAGATTCCACGGCTACCAACAACTGAGATTACTCAAATGACCAGCCCTTGGCCCTTCGCAATATGGGGAATTGACTTAATCGGCGAGCTACCGATGGGCCGAGGCGGGGCCAAATATGCTATAGTGGCAGTTGATTATTTCACCAAATGGGTGGAAGCAGAACCTCTGAATAAAGTATCTTCAGCAAAAGTTATTAACTTCTTGATCAAAAATGTTCTGTGCAGGTATGGAGTCCCACTCAAAATCATATCAGACAATGGACTTCAATTTGACAGCGAGGAATTCGCCAACTGGTGCCAAGAACACCGAATTCATAAAAGCTTCTCATCCGTAGCATATCCCCAGGCAAACGGACAAGTCGAAGCAGTCAACAAAATTCTGAAAACTCTAATAAAAAAGAAGCTCGAAAAATCAAAGGGCGCTTGGGTGGATGAACTTCCTACGGCACTATGGGCCTATCGCACATCTTTTAGAACATCGACAGGGCACACTCCTTTCTCTTTGGCATACGGATCGGAGGCTATGCTCCCAGTTGAAACTATTGTGCCTTCCCACCGTCGGATCCACTATAACCCAGAAGAGAACGAAGAACTCCTTCACATGTCTTTGGATCTAATCGAGGAGAGAAGAAACGATGCAGTCCTCAAAACAGCAGCCCACAAGCAAAAAGTGGCAACACAATACAACTCCAAAGTCAAGCATCGTACCTTACAGGAAGGGGATCTTGTCCTCAAGCGAATCTTCCCTCGCCCCGGAGCATTAGACCCAATCTGGGATGGACCATATGTAATTCATAAAGATCTCCACAACGGAGCCTATATTTTGTCAACAGTGGACGGAGAGGTGTTCCAGAGGGCATGGAACATCCAACACCTCCGTCGATACTTTTCTTAACTTGTATTGCCCATATGAAGTGAATTAACAAAGAGAATCAGTGGACGTAGGCATTTTCGTGCCGAACCACTTTAAAAAACCCTGTCTCTTTTTTAACTTGTTCCTTTGTATCTTGGCTGCTCGTTAACTTTATCCTTTTCTGTTGAACAAAATCCTGAGTATATAGCATTTCTATTCAAAGCACTCCACAACGCAACTTCACCTAGACAAGACCCAATAGGTACTATGCGAATCTATGCCCTCGCCAATGAGACACTTTTGCTCCAGCATCCCTCTACTGCGGGTTAACTCATTGCTCGCGACGGCCCTGAAAGCCAACTGTAATGAGCCGATTATAAGCCACCGAGAAGGCCGACTATAGCCGAGGCAGCTCATTACGGCGTTAGGCTCGCCGGCAACTGTGAACCGACTATAAGCCCCAACATAAGGTGTGGCCAGCCAGGGGCAGTTCACAGTTGACGATCGGCACCCACGCTAGCCGGCCACAGTAAATCGAATAATACCCACGATTACGGGCCATAATGGCCCGGGTAGTTACTGTGCGCGATCTCGGCTCCGATGTGTCTTAAGTGCGGCTGTGGTAAAAAAGAATTAACTCCCCGCGGAGGCGTAAGATGGGTGACGAATGTCTCCAAGACCCACGGCTAGGGAAAGTGACTACAAAACCCGTTTGCCACGAACTTAAGCACATCGAAGGCCTTCCGTGATTGGAAGTTTTACCTTTTTTACGTATTTCAATTTTACTTAAAAAGCTTTTTTCCTATCCCCTATAACAATCCCTAAAGTACATGATACAGAGTAGGAGATACTCGCCAATGGGTGTAGGGACTCACAGTGGTAGGACATTCGACTACATTCCATGCTCGGTCCTACAAGATATTCAAGACTGCCATCTACGATTAAAACATGAAAGGCGGTATTTCCTTCTTTTATGTACAAATACATGACTATAATTTGTTCACACCACACGCTAATATTGCAAGTCATAAAATTATGGTTTAGAACCAGAGTCTAACATCAAACACAATTTAATTACAAGAATATACATAGCTACATTTCTCATACGATATGTCGAAATAGCAACAAATATTCAAGAAACGACAAAATCAGCTTAAGTTAAAAAATTACACGTCAAGAATAATGTTGATTGTTACAAGTAGCAAGAATTACAACTTAGAAGTTACTCTACTGTCTTAAGACTAACGTATACAACCATACCAAGCCTACAAAAAGAATTTTCCAGGTCTAATCAGGGAGCCGGTTGCGTCGGAGTCTTGTCCTTGCTCTGTTGCCCACCTGTCCGGTCATAAAAAGGATTCATTAGTAATAAGCAACCAAGTTAATCAGGAAGCTGAAAAGGAAAACTTACCAGCATAAGCTTACTGGCCACTCTGGTCGTCATCATCCACTTGCACCCCTGCCTCCTCAGCAGCGAGCAACCGCATACCCTCCTTCACTACCACCTTCTCCCCCTTGGCAAACTGGGCAGTGACCACATCCATGCTGAAGGCCACGCCACCATCTTTATCCGCATCGGCCTTGGCCTCTTCCAAAGCCCGAAGATAGATCTTAGCCATGACCCTGGGATAATCATCCATCCAAGAGAGATTGCCCTGCTTCCAAGTTCGGAAATACATGTCCTGGAGCATGTCATCCATCATTCCCTCATTCTCCTCAAACTCCCTCATCCGGGCCTCGGAAGCCGACAACCTTTCGACGGCAGCATCTCTCTCCAATCTGTATCTCGAGCAATCAGCCTGAAGGGACCTCCGCATCACCTCCATCTCTTCCCTCAACTTAGCTTGAGCAAGCTCTGCAGCCTCAAGTTTCTCGGACAATTCCTCCACCTGCTCGAGATCCGCTTTCCGAACCTCGTCCACCGTGGCAATAGCCATGTCAATCCGCTCTTTGCAAGTAGCTTCCATTTTCAGCAATTCGGCCCGACTGGCCTCTTCCATGTTTTTCCTTAATCGTCCAGTAGCAGCCTCATGCTGAGAAATCTGAATAGCCTGATCCGCAAGCTGTTTGGCCTGATCTGAAACCACCAATCGAAGTCGGATATTGGCGCTCCCAATCTCCTCTCCGGCCTTAACCAGCCGGGCATGATGCCCCATCAGCTTCTTGGTCTCCTCCGCCACCCGATCAATATTAGCCTTGGCCTCATCTCCCATAGTGACTATACGAGTAGTGAGCAAATCGAGATCTAAGGACTTGGCTTCATCAAGTACTCGTACCATGGGGTTACGGGGGAGAAGGTGTTCACCAGTGACTTCGTCAAAAATAATATCATGAGAGCTTGGATCCAGATCAGGATGACCCGCAAATGGATTACGAGCCAAGTCGGGACAGTCGATGTGAATAACAGAAGGGTTTCCAGACGGGTGCGGAGAAGGTGCAAACTCGCTACCCTCCTCAGTGATATCATGAAGAGGCTGAGCCGGAAGCTGAGGACCAGGCAAAGGTTCGGATAAAGGATGACTCCTCTTCCTCTGCTGAATACCTTCTTCGATGACCCCAAGAAGAGGACGGTAGCCGACTACATCCCCGGAGCGTTGGGTCGAGGGCTTCGGCTTAGCAGAAGTTTTGGAAAGCTTATATTGCTCAAGCCTGTGTCGAAGGTCTGAGGCTTTGGACGTCTTGCCTGCTCCTGATATAAAGAACAAGTGTCACAAACTTACATTACTATATGATTCGAGAAACGCAGTAAATTACAAGTTAAAAAAGGAAAGGAAACACAGCTGTGGTTGTACAAACCCTGGGGAGGAGTGGGATACTGCAATAAGTCCTGGATTTCATTCCAGGACGGGAGCGGGTCATAAAATATTCCTAAGTCCCTATCATTAATGAAGCATGCAGGAGTCAAGAGTTCACCTTGAGTCGTCGGAGCCACCTTGGCTAGAATGGTCGGAGAAGACTCACTTGCACCAGTCCCGGCTTTGTCCGCCCTCCCGTTTTTCTCTACCAAAGCCGGATCTTCATCCAGCCCCTCAAAAGCCTGGTGGAACGCATCATCCGTCCACTCCTGAATCTCGCCCGCTTGCCCAGGAAGTAGGGCCCCGATGCCATCGCCACCTTTGTCACCATCCCGACCATCTCCACCCTCGCCTCTTTCCTCCTCTATGTCTTCCTCCTCCCGGGTAAGTGGACAATTGCTGGGGGAGGGACCGTCCGACTTCTTGAGTTTCTTACCTCCGACAGCTGGAGGTTTAGTGAAAGGTTTCCGCTTGCTACTCTCTACCGTAACACCTTCCTTGGTCTGAGCAGCCGCCCTCTCCTCCGCCGTTTCCCTCAGCTTAACTACTGACTGCTGCGGAAGGATTAAGTTATGTTCCAGAAGAATCGCATTTCTGATCAAGAAGGCAGATGATCTATATTTCCCAAGAATGGCTTCTATCTCAGCCGCCGTCTGAACCAGGCGGTCAGTCTCCACAATCGGAAAGCCACCTGTCGCTAGCAAAAATGAGAAAGTATGAGAAGAAGCATCGCAATCGGAATAAAAATTATAAGTAAAAGCATCAACTTACATCCAGAAGTAAAGCGCCGGATTGAAACGGAGTCGTCCCTAACAAAGAACCACTCTTTCTTGAACATGCTGAATTTAGAGTACAGATCCAAGACCGGTTTGAAGGTCACGGCTGACTCCAAGCTAATGTATGGGGACCCCTTCTTATAGCCCCTCAAATTATACAAGTACCGGATCTCCCGGTTGGAAGGAGCACGACCATACTTCCTTTGGAAAATGACGAAGAGGCTCACCAGGATAGCATAGGAGTTGGGTTGAAGCTGGAATGGGGCTACCTTGAGATATGTAAGGAAGCTGACTACCCAAGCATTAAGAGGCGGAATGGCACCACACATGCAGTGTTATCTGCTGTAAGCAAAGTACCCCTCAGGGGGGTCGTATGGCATAACGTCTCTCCCTGGCAACAGCATTCGCGCCCTATCAATTCCAAATGAACGGGAGATGGCATCTAGCTGCTCCTCCTTGAGGGAACTAGGAAAACAGTCGGGCGGGGAGTTCAGAATTTCCTGAGGGCCGTACCCGTCCACTAATGATCTCGGGGTTGGTCCGTGACGTTCGGGATTCGGCTGAGCTGGGGGCACGGCAGAGGAACCTCCTTCGCCCCCGGATTTCTTTTTGTCTGATCGAGTTTCTGCCTTTCGAGACATTTATCTGCAACATCGAAAAAACATGTTGTTAAAACGGGGGATATAAACAAGCGAGTCTATGAAAAATCCATCCAACACAAAAGTCCGTCTAGTAAAACAAGGTTCATTCGGCAATCTGTTGAGCCAAGCTTCGTTCGTCATATTCCATTCGGTAAAACTGAAGAAAGTTCATTCGGCAGAATATTCACTCACCTGATTCGGCAAAAATATTTGATTCGGCTACCAGATTTGATTCGGCTACCAGATTTGATTCGGGTACCACGTTTTGATTCGGCGAGAGTAAGAGTCTGATCCGGCAAAGGCAAGTGTTTAGTACGGCAGGTAAGAAATAGCCAAAGCATACGATCCCTACTTATAGACAAAAGGACACGACCGGACCATCTGGTTCGGTATCCAAGGGCCAAATGAAAGTATCAAACAAAGCACGCCATATTCGAGAATATGCCCCGCTTTGGGGGGCAAATGTTGGGCGTGTTCTCACCCAGAAGACCTCGAGACCAAAAAGCCAGATGCATCCACCCAGGCTTACCTAAAATCATTCGGCATTGACGTTCTCCAGGGCCCATTCGGCAGGAATTCATTCGGTATCCATGCCTAATAGAAACCCATCCGGCATTCGCATCCCACAATGCCCATCCGGCATTCTCATCCCGCCATGTCCATTCGGCAGACTCCATAACCGGACCAACCCTCTTCGAGACTGCCGAACCAACCCTATTCAAGACTGCCGAACCAACCCTCTTTCGAGACCGCCGAACCAACCTTCTTCAAGGCTGCCGAACCAACCTCCTTCAGACAATGCCGAACCAACCTCCTACCACCGGACCAAACGCTACCGGACCAAGACGTGCCAGGCCAGATCACGTCAGCCCAGGCCCACCAGCAGCTATATACATCCAAGACCCCTGCTCCCAACCTCACTCTATAAATAGAGGGGCAGGGGTACAACAATGGGGACAAGTTTTGAGAGCTCAAGCACGGAGAGAACTTTCAAACAACTTTCTTTTACTTGTATCAAAGCTTTGTACTTGTAATCAAAACAAGAGAAGAGAAATAACATATAAAGTGGACGTAGGCATATTCTGGCTGAACCACTATAAATCTGCGTGTCTTTTTACAGTTTAGCTCCTGCTTTTCATATATTTGCATAAATCACCCAAATCACTAAGAACAACATAAGATCTACTAAATCATACAACTTTGAGGTGTTTGTCCATTTTTTGTGCAAACAGTACAAGTGCTAGACAAAAGAATAAGTATACATCAAGGAGTCTCTATCTCGAATGTATAAAAGCAAAAACTACTAATCTAAAGTAGTTAGCCAAAAAAATCAGATGATGGTCCCTGATAAGAAGTCAAGTAGAAGCACCTGAAATACCTCAGTCTGACCTGAGTATTATTTAAGAAGAAAAATAATAAACGAATCAGTCTAGCTATAAATATCATATAAAATGAGATAGGATAAGAGATATGACAAAAACGTATGATAATAATAATGCCATAATGTGACAAGTATACATCAGATAACAACAAAAATCATACAATATCTCAAATATTCTCAAACACTAAAAAGAATGTCATATTCTTTAAATTATTCACCAAAACACAAATATTGACAAAACATATCAATGCCAATCGCAAAAATCGGTGAAATACAAATTCTAGAAATCATAAACTAGAAATCCAGAAATCACAAAAAGGGGAAGGCCTATCACAAACGGGAGCATGAAAACTCACCAACACGTGTGTCACAAACGGAATGCTATTCCATGGTCGCTAACCATTAAGTTTGAGCCGAAGCTCCACAAACGGCCCGAAGACCATAGGTCGCTACCCCACCAATTTGAACCGGAGCTTCACAAACGGGGTTTTTTAGTCCCCCACACAAACAAAGAGACATCGCACATCGCTAGTCTAAATCACAGAATGATCATCATTGATCGATAAGTGTAAATTACACTAAGCTAGTAAATAAATGAGTTAGGCTTCATGTCCCATAACCACTAGCTTAACTTAAATATTTACGAACAAATTGTAGACTTCCACTCGAAAATAAGTGTAAATTACACTAAGCTAGTAAATAATTGAGTTAGGCTTTATGTCCCATAACCACTGGCTTAACTTAAATATTTACGAATAAATTGTAGATTTCCACTCGAAAATTGTCACAAGAGTTCAATCGAACAAGTCCAAGAATTAACCGACAAAGTAAACACAAGCGTTTTATACCACTTGTTTTTCTAAGCCATTTAATTAGATTTCTCATACGAATGAGGTAAACTCACGACCATCCACCACCACCACCACGGCCGAGCTATTCCACCTTTTCTAGCTTGGGCCATGGCTTTCCTAAGGTCTTTGACTCGATTCCATAAGCTCCGGTGCGATGGCAGCGAAGCTATAACCGATTTTAAACTAATCCGTTGGACAAATGAAGGTGAGAAACTCTTACTTATATTATATTCTTGGATGATGATATGATGTTTGCAAATGGATGTTTAATATGATTTTTTCATCAAGTTTGGTTGTTTAATATGAATGTTGAATATATATACAAGTGACATTTAAATACACGTCGTTAAGCACAAAGGAAATTACATTCCTTTATTTAATGAATTGGTGTATATGGAATGATAAACCTCTTTAAAAAGGTTTAAAAATGAGTTTGAAATGTTTTATAAACATATGAAAGTGTCGTGCGGAAGTTTGAAAGGTAGTTGAGAAAAAGTATGCCCCATATACTCAAAGGGGTGAAGGCAGATATCCAATGGCCGGAATGCTTGTACCACCCACGGCTCTAGAGATAATTACAATTTCTTGTGATGACGAACCTAGGCAGGCCTCGGAGAGGAATTGGATAACAGATCTTGCTAGCTCCATATTGGAAACTATAGAGGAAGTGGAGCCCATGGAGGAAGAATCGGAACCAATAGAAGACCCATATGCTATTATATCCAAAGAGTGTAGTAATGTGATATAGGATATGGACGGAGAGCATGTTGTGTGGCAGGAGGGATCATCCAGTTCATACATAAACATGAATGAAGCAGAGAGCAATGACGAAGAAATAGCAAAAGAAGAGGAAGAATAAGGAGTCGAAGAACTTGAAAATTCTTGGAAAGAAAATGTGAATGGTCTCGAAGAACTAAAAGGAGGAGGGGTAATTCCTAGAATACCGATTGGCATGGGACATGTCCCATGGATCCAACCATGGCTACCCCAGGTAGTGGGAGAAATACCAGAAGAGGACGACAATGAGGCTGACGATGAGCTAGGTAGTGATGAAGAAGGAGAGGGAGAAGTTATGATAGACCTTGGTAATTGGAGTCCACCATCAGCTTCAGACTCGGAGGAGTAAAATAGACATTGGGGAGTTAAGAGTAGTTCTAGTATGTATGTATAAGTTCATTTGGGATGTTGTTTGATATAGTATTTTGTATCATATTAGTGTAAGGGAGGGGAATTTTCTGTTTTTGGACCCAAGCTTAAATTTGAATGATGTAAACGTATGAAAATCTATAATATGGTGTTTGTTCTAACTTCACATTAGTATGAATCTTCTAAATAAGAATTTTGGAAAGATTATTAAAATTATATGAAGTATATGGATTATTTCGTCGCATGATATAATCTAAGATTTGAGTGCAGAACTTTGAGGTGTTTACACCGGTCCGAAAAAGAATTTGTTACTCGATTCTTGATGATGAACAATGTTGAGGGTTGGTGGTTAGATACTTGAGTTTTCTATCATAGTTGGGAGCTATGCAAGGAAAACTGAAATTCTGATCGGAAAGCCTGGTCAAAGTCCGCATTAAAGGATCGGGGGATCAATACTAGTTTGGAAGTAAAGTTGTGAATTCGAATAATAGATCGAATCAGATATTTTGTATGGGTGATCTATATAAATTGTACGAATGTAAGTTTAAAAATAAATATTTTGGGCAAACATTTGAGTTTTCTTTTGGTAATTTCGGGGACGAAATTCTTTTTAGGAGGGAAGTCTGTAATGACCCTCAAATTTATCACTTTAATAAATTATATTTATTTTTAAACTTATTCAAATAAAAGGCTGATTATACAAATAATATTTTTTTAAAGTGGTGATAAATAATAATAATCTTATTTTGAATAAATATTTACAAAAATATTTCCTTCGGAATTTAAATCGATAAAATGACTGAAAATCGTTTTATCGATAAACAGCTCTATAATCGTAAAACGTCGCATACATAGCTGGATACATACACTTATTTTATAATTGAATAAGAATATGAAATAAAATAATTTTTTGTATTTTTGAAATTTAAATGTATTTAGTAATGCCCTTAAATATAATAATTGATTTATTAAATTTAATTAGGCTTTAATGATTTAAATAATTATTATAATTATTCAAAATAATTTTTAAATGATATTAATTCATTTTAAATAGTTATAAAGTGTTAAGAAAAATTTATGGTAATTTTATAAAGACAAATAATTGATTTGAAAATATAAGAAAAAAATCGATATCGCTTTATCGGTATAATAACAATTACTGTATATAATTATTAATATTAATTTATATGATTTTATAAATGAAATACGATCATTTTAATTTATTAATAATGATAATAATTTTTTTTCAAATTTTGTTTACAAATATATGCATAAAATTAATAAGTGAAAATGTGACCAATAATCGGTTTTCCGGTTTTCAACGATTTAACAAACAAAAGTTGTTCGAAGTCATTTGAAATGTTGTTATCCTCTTATGCATATACATGTACATGCATATACATGTCACATGCACATACATGTCACATGCACATAATAACATATATATATGTACATGAACACTTAAATATATACATATTACAAAATAATAAAATAATTTCCTAAGACTTAACATTTAAGCAACCAAAAAGCAAACATCAACACACCATACAACACCATCATCACACCATCACCTCGACATCACCATCACATGTCAAAGGGGGGGAGCCATGCGCTAGGAAGGGGCTAGGAGGAGTGTGGGTCAAGGGAAAAATGGTAATTTCACCATTAGATATTTGTTCCAAATTTTCTCCTATAAATACCCATCCACTTTCTCATATTTTTCACCATATTCTTATCATCTTCTTCTCCACTTCAAACTTCTTTTCATGGCTTCTATGCTTAACAAAATAATGGCGAAATATTTAGCGAAAGAAATTTAAAATCATATAATACATATAAATTATCTATCCACTTCAAAACTAGTTCGAATCTCCTCCATTCCTCTTCCTAAACTCACGACCATCCACCACCACCACCACGGCCGAGCTATTCCACCTTTTCTAGCTTGGGCCATGGCTTTCCTAAGGTCTTTGACTCGATTCCATAAGCTCCGGTGCGATGGCAGCGAAGCTATAACCGATTTTAAACTAATCCGTTGGACAAATGAAGGTGAGAAACTCTTACTTATATTATATTCTTGGATGATGATATGATGTTTGCAAATGGATGTTTAATATGATTTTTTCATCAAGTTTGGTTGTTTATTATGAATGTTGAATATATATACAAGTGACATTTAAATACACGTCGTTAAGCACAAAGGAAATTACATTCCTTTATTTAATGAATTGGTGTATATGGAATGATAAACCTCTTTAAAAAGGTTTAAAAATGAGTTTGAAATGTTTTATAAACATATGAAAGTGTCGTGCGGAAGTTTGAAAGGTAATTGAGAAAAAGTATGCCCCATATACTCAAAGGGGTGAAGGCAGATATCCAATGGCCGGAATGCTTGTACCACCCACGGCTCTAGAGATAATTACAATTTCTTGTGATGACGAACCTAGGCAGGCCTCGGAGAGGAATTGGATAACAGATCTTGCTAGCTCCATATTGGAAACTATAGAGGAAGTGGAGCCCATGGAGGAAGAATCGGAACCAATAGAAGACCCATATGCTATTATATCCAAAGAGTGTAGTAATGTGATATAGGATATGGACGGAGAGCATGTTGTGTGGCAGGAGGGATCATCCAGTTCATACATAAACATGAATGAAGCAGAGAGCAATGACGAAGAAATAGCAAAAGAAGAGGAAGAATAAGGAGTCGAAGAACTTGAAAATCCTTGGAAAGAAAATGTGAATGGTCTCGAAGAACTAAAAGGAGGAGGGGTAATTCCTAGAATACCGATTGGCATGGGACATGTCCCATGGATCCAACCATGGCTACCCCAGGTAGTGGGAGAAATACCAGAAGAGGACGACAATGAGGCTGACGATGAGCTAGGTAGTGATGAAGAAGGAGAGGGAGAAGTTATGATAGACCTTGGTAATTGGAGTCCACCATCAGCTTCAGACTCGGAGGAGTAAAATAGACATTGGGGAGTTAAGAGTAGTTCTAGTATGTATGTATAAGTTCGTTTGGGATGTTGTTTGATATAGTATTTTGTATCATATTAGTGTAAGGGAGGGGAATTTTCTTCTTTTGGACCCAAGCTTAAATTTGAATGATGTAAACGTATGAAAATCTATAATATGGTGTTTGTTCTAACTTCACATTAGTATGAATCTTCTAAATAAGAATTTTGGAAAGATTATTAAAATTATATGAAGTATATGGATTATTTCGTCGCATGATATAATCTAAGATTCGAGTGCAGAACTTTGAGGTGTTTACACCGGTCCGAAAAAGAATTTGTTACTCGATTCTTGATGATGAACAATGTTGAGGGTTGGTGGTTAGATACTTGAGTTTTCTTTCATAGTTGGGAGCTATGCAAGGAAAACTGAAATTCTGATCGGAAAGCCTGGTCAAAGTCCGCATTAAAGGATCGGGGGATCAATACTAGTTTGGAAGTAAAGTTGTGAATTCGAATAATAGATCGAATCAGATATTTTGTATGGGTGATCTATATAAATTGTACGAATGTAAGTTTAAAAATAAATATTTTGGGCAAACATTTGAGTTTTCTTTTGGTAATTTCGGGGACGAAATTCTTTTAAGGAGGGAAGTCTGTAATGACCCTCAAATTTATCACTTTAATAAATTATATTTATTTTTAAACTTATTCAAATAAAAGGCTGATTATACAAATAATATTTTTTTAAAGTGGTGATAAATAATAATAATCTTATTTTGAATAAATATTTACAAAAATATTTCCTTCGGAATTTAAATCGATAAAATGACTGAAAATCGTTTTATCGATAAACAGCTCTATAATCGTAAAACGTCGCATACATAGCTGGATACATACACTTATTTTATAATTGAATAAGAATATGAAATAAAATAATTTTTTGTATTTTTGAAATTTAAATGTATTTAGTAATGCCCTTAAATATAATAATTGATTTATTAAATTTAATTAGGCTTTAATGATTTAAATAATTATTATAATTATTCAAAATAATTTTTAAATGATATTAATTCATTTTAAATAGTTATAAAGTGTTAAGAAAAATTTATGGTAATTTTATAAAGACAAATAATTGATTTGAAAATATAAGAAAAAAATCGATATCGCTTTATCGGTATAATAACAATTACTGTATATAATTATTAATATTAATTTATATGATTTTATAAATGAAATACGATCATTTTAATTTATTAATAATGATAATAAAATTTTTTTCAAATTTTGTTTACAAATATATGCATAAAATTAATAAGTGAAAATGTGACCAATAATCGGTTTTCCGGTTTTCAACGATTTAACAAACAAAAGTTGTTCGAAGTCATTTGAAATGTTGTTATCCTCTTATGCATATACATGTACATGCATATACATGTCACATGCACATACATGTCACATGCACATAATAACATATATATATGTACATGAACACTTAAATATATACATATTACAAAATAATAAAATAATTTCCTAAGACTTAACATTTAAGCAACCAAAAAGCAAACATCAACACACCATACAACACCATCATCACACCATCACCTCGACATCACCATCACATGTCAAAGGGGGGGAGCCATGCGCTAGAAAGGGGCTAGGAGGAGTGTGGGTCAAGGGAAAAATGGTAATTTCACCATTAGATATTTGTTCCAAATTTTCTCCTATAAATACCCATCCACTTTCTCATATTTTTCACCATATTCTTATCATCTTCTTCTCCACTTCAAACTTCTTTTCATGGCTTCTATGCTTAACAAAATAATGGCGAAATATTTAGCGAAAGAAATTTAAAATCATATAATACATATAAATTATCTATCCACTTCAAAACTAGTTTGAATCTCCTCCATTCCTCTTCCTAAACTCACGACCATCCACCACCACCACCACGGCCAAGCTATTCCACCTTTTCTAGCTTGGGCCATGGCTTTCCTAAGGTCTTTGACTCGATTCCATAAGCTCCGGTGCGATGGCAGCGAAGCTATAACCGATTTTAAACTAATCCGTTGGACAAATGAAGGTGAGAAACTCTTACTTATATTATATTCTTGGATGATGATATGATGTTTGCAAATGGATGCTTAATATGATTTTTTCATCAAGTTTGGTTGTTTAATATGAATGTTGAATATATATACAAGTGACATTTAAATACACGTCGTTAAGCACAAAGGAAATTACATTCCTTTATTTAATGAATTGGTGTATATGGAATGATAAACCTCTTTAAAAAGGTTTAAAAATGAGTTTGAAATGTTTTATAAACATATGAAAGTGTCGTGCGGAAGTTTGAAAGGTAATTGAAAATTTAGTCAAAAATAAGCGCGTCGCGTAACGGTAGTTAGCGATTTCGCGCCATAAAAGTCAAACGAGTATATAGAATGGAATATAGCTCGGAATTCTTCGAGATAAGAATTTTCCGAACTATTATGTCCATAGTTTTTAAAGAAAGAAAGAAAATCAAGATTTCGATAAGTAGATTTTGAAATATGAGTAAAACAAGTTTTGGAAAAATCGTGGTTTTACGGTTCGTAATCCATAAAAGGATTTTTTTTTAAAATGATATTTTAAACTTGTTAAAAAATATGAAATAAATTATAAAAATCTTTTAAAAGTGATTGGATTTATAAATAAAATGAATTTCCAAATGATAAAAAGTCGTTTTGATCAATATAGCTAAAAATAGCACTTTTTGCAGTACTTTTGCAGTACTTTTCTATGACCTTCAAAATATAGCTTTAAACTTAACAATTATTTTCCAAATCTTTTATAAATGTTTTCAAATGGATAATTGAGTGTTTTAATAATGATTTGGGGTTTTTATAGCTTATTTTAAAGAGTTTAAATAAATAATTTATAGAAAAGCTATTATAAATAAAGTGGTTTAATCTTGGCTCTAAAAGCCGACTAGTAGGCTGGATTTTTCCGTTCATTAGATTTGGATATGAGGTGCTTAAACTAAGGAGATGTTCAGGAGCAACTAGTGTTCTGGCTTTCCTAGCCTCTTCCCCGGGTGAGGGATAGATATGGTTGAAATGTCAGAAACAAGTTAAGTATATAGAAGATTAAATTTTCCAAATTTAAATTAAATACAACTTTGATTGTTTAGAGATATCTTCTTATACTTAGTGTTATAGCCGAAGAGGGAACACGTACTATTCATGGAATTTAAAAGGTGATTTCACCGTTATTCTGCCTATAGTACTTGTTGAATACGGGAATTGCTATTGAGTAGAATTAGATGATTTCTATAGATTTTGCTCACTTAATATTTACTGGTTTTGGGATTAACATCCTAGATAACATGGTTTTAACTCAATCAAAATTATAAGTTTTGAATTAACCAATCTTTGTAAGGATTTAAATAAAACGGTTTGGAAATGTTTTCCTATGTGAAAAATGAAATAAAATAGAATTAATCCAAGATTAAAAAAGATTTTAAGTAATCAAAGGATTTGATAAGAGAGGTTTAATGATTCCATATATACCGAAAAGAAATGTTCTAAAAGATATATATCTCTTGAAGATATTTTTGATAAAAAGGAAGTAGAATTCCCTATTTACTGCACATTTCTTTTATTGATGATTGGTTCGAAGGAACCAGGATCGGATTTGAGCGATTCTAATCCGAAAACCACTCGGAACTAATGTACGCGTTCATAAAATGAAGATCTGATGAAGAAAATAAAGGATGAGGACCGAAAATCTTCGGGGTGGAAGGACTACTTATTGATAATTCTAGTTAGCTCCCAAATACTAAAGTAGCAGTGGTCCCTTCATTTCTGAAACTCTTCGGGTTGCATGGACTTCTCGCTACTAATCCTAGGGGTAACTCCTGATAGGATATGGTAGTAGAGTGCCTTTGGTTTGTCCTGTTCCTGGATAACTTGTATGGATGAATGCCTGACGTTGTATTTCTAGTTACATAAATTGATCTCTATGAACGTATCATCTGTTTGGTGGCGAAGAAGGCAACTTCTCTTAGCTTAACACCCTTTCCTGAGACGTAAGAGCTCAGGAGGTAGAAATCGGTTTTGTTATTATGGAATGGCAATGTAGCATTCAAAGTAAAAAAAGATGTGGTGCAATGTGAAAGGTAATTGCTACCTCAAGCCTCGCACCCGAAAATGACCAAAACAAGGTAGATGCAGCAAGGCTGTTGTGTTCGCAACCATTAGGGTATGATCATCCCCTTCTAGATATATTTCTACCAGCGTGGTGTATGGTAAACGAGTGCTCGGATTAGGTCGGTAAACGAGTGCTCGGATTAGGCCGGTAAGACCTGGGTGATGACATATTCGGTACTATCTAGGAAGAGGTAGGTCGATCTTGTGTTGGTAAAGATGCAGATGTTCTATAGCCTCGGTACATTCCTCTAGAGATGTACCGTCGGAAGGCAGTCCCTTCACCTGGTCATTTGTATGGAAACCCATTCTCCAATAAGTGCTTGCCATTTTGTTTATAGAACCCACTTTGTGGCTAATACGTTGGAATTTAGTCAATTTAACAATTTCGGCTAAGATTAATAAGTTTACTTGCAAATGTTTTCAAAGAAATGTCATTAAAAATAATATCCCTTATTTTACCTAATAAAGATTTGGTTATCATGAGGTAAAAACTCGTTCCATGTTTATGTGCGGTGTGGTCTTATGAGATACCTTTTTGTTTTCAAAATGTGTATTTTTGAGTTCTCATACCAGTCCCATGGTTGACCCGGAGTTTATTTTCCTTTCCCTTAAACTCTGGGTGCCCTAATTTTCCCGAATAGCCTTATAGTCAGGTTTAGTTTTAGAAGAAATCTGGATGGAGCTCGAGGCATGGAGTCAGAAGATTTTTTTGAATATTTTTATCTATTTCCACCACACTCTTGTGCTATAATTTTCCGCATTTGTAAGAACAGAAATTTATAACCGTCTATATTTAACTCTGATAAATGTATTTAAATTTCCGATGTAAAGTTTATGTTGAAATAATATATGTGAGATTATGTTCTATCTTTATTTTCTTTCTTACCCTTGAGAATCTGCTTCTCTAGCACTCGGATTTACGGCACGTGAATACGGAGGATTTATTAGTGTTGATTTTCGAGAGTCAAAGAAACAGGCCCTCACAGTATACACATTAATGTTTGATTCCAATGTAAGGTTTACCTTTTTCTTTCATAATTATTTAAATTTTAACTATAAAACAAATGATCCATGACTTTTGATATGGAAATTTAGTTATAAGAGTATTTTTGTGGTGCTTGTACCTATATTAAAAATAGTAGGGTGCTATAAATAGGGAATCTAGTGCGCCATAGAGATAATGCGAGCTTCTTGTTGACAGTGAGAATGCAGATTGAGTCCTTTATGACGACGATCTCCTCAAGAACTGATAGGCCTTGAAGATTTAATATGAGTCAGCGAAATAGGGATCTTAAGGCTAAATTAATACTAGAGGGAGGTGATAGTGCTTAATGGAATATATGAATATCAAATACTTTAAGATTCTACTTGGAATGATTTAATTAATAATCACAGAATCAAAGCTCAGATAAAAGTAAATGTAGTATAAGTAAAAAGAAAAGAACACACTAGGATTTTATATTGGTTCGGAGTTACCCTACATCCAGTCCCGCACAATTCCTTGTATGGATTTCTTTTTAACTAGTAAATGCAAATACATTCTCGATTTCAAAGCTACGAGACACACCCTCCATAATCCCGACCTCTAGGTAGATTCACTTGATTTTCGGGCTACAAGCACACCCACTAGATTTACGGGTTACTAAGCACACCCAATTGATTTTACAGGTTATGATCACAACCACAAGTATAACAGTATGATTTGATAGAGTTTTACAAACTCAGATCTTTGATCTTGATCATAATTGATCCTATAACTCTTGAATAACACTTTGATCTTTGTTGAGCGAGAGAGATGAGAGAAATCAAAGAGTAGATGAAGGAGAATCAAAATAGTGATGGTTGAATTTTGATTCTAGTTTCGATAGAGTTTGGGTAGAAATTGATTTAGAAATCAAGAGATGAAAAGAGGAGAGAATAATAAGAAAACAGATATTAAAAATTCCTTTGGAATTCTGGTATATATAGGGAAACAACGGTCATGTCTAATCACGAAGAGATACGATGAAAAGACACTTCCATTCAAATTTGGATCTTGAAAATTACGGCCACTATGTTGACATACATAGATAGAGTATGTCGATATACTCTTCACAAAATTGAAAACACTCTAAAAATAATATTTTGAAAAGTGAATATTAGGCTCAGGTCCCTAATAAGTTTCAAAATACACAAAAACCCCAGTAAAAAAAAGTATGTAAATTAGGTCCTTAGAATTAAGTTACTAAGTAATTGCATATAGTTATGCAATTATTCACTAAATAATTGCAGACATTTATGCAATTCTATACAAAAGTTGCATAAACTTATGCAATTTTTTCGGTGAATAATTGCGGAAATTTCCGCAATTTTTTTGGTGAATAATTGCGGAATTTTCCGCAAATTTTTGAAAAAATTGCAGAAATTTCGGCAATTTTTCAATGAATAATTATGGAAATATCTGCAATTTTCTGATATAATTGCATAAATGTCTATGATTATTCACTGGATAGTTGCATAAGCGTATGCCATTATTCGGTAACTTAATTCTAGGGACCTAATTTACAAACTTTTTTTTACTGGGGTTTTTGTGTATTTTGAAACTTATTAGGGACCTGTGCCAAACTGTCCCTTTTGAAAATTCGTTGCTTTGTAAAATAATTTTATACTTTGTAGAATCATTTAAATATGGTTTATATGCATTTGAATCAAAATATAACTTAACAAAACTTTATAAAATAACTTTGAGAGATTTAATAAGAGTATTCAATATAATGTAAATAATATATATAAAATCAGTATAATTATAACTTGTTAAAGCATAAACAAAATTCAATATATATATATATATACATACACTTAAAAACATTAAAATAATATCTTTATAAGTATATGGGATTGAAAATCATTTTGAGAAATATTTTGAAATGATTATTTTAAAACCAGGATATTTGAAAAACAATTTAAAACAAAATTAGAGAAGTAGAGAGAGATCAGGAAAGTGCTATCAAGATTTTAACATAAATTCTATAACTCTATACCTTATTTGAAATATCTTGAAATCTTGAACTCTTCAATACTCATGAGTCTTCAATTATCATCATCTTGAATCTACTCTTGATACCGTATAGTCTTCTTAATCAACACATGTCTTCTTAATCAACACCCGTCTAATATCCTGCATTATATACTATATATATATATATATCTTGGTAAAACATTAGTATCTATATTTTTTATAATGTCCTATAGTTGTTATTATCAAAACCAAAACCTATGGTACTAACAATCTTCCCATTTTTGTTGATGACAACTCTATATATAAAATATAATATAACTCCCTCCGGGTTACAAAACTCCCCTTTAATCTATGCTTAGATTTTATATATTTCTCACCCTTTTCATCAACAAAAACAACCACCTAAAACTACTAACTCTTACTCTAATTCTAGCACTAACTCCCCCTAAATAAAATACTAATTGATATATATATATATATAAGAATTATATATAATTATGATGAGAATGATTGTATAAAAACAATAAGTGATATGTAAAATGAAATAATCATAATCAATCTAAATATTCATCCAATCCAACAAAGTAAATGTCACACACCATTCAAAAAAATCCACACAAATCAAACCAATCAAATCCAAACCAAATCAAGTATTATTATTTATATACAATCAAACCTATATAAACTAAACACTTCGAGGAACTTCAACCTATCCACCTGCGCCAAAGATTAGATCCACTTTGATAGCATCCCAATCTTCATCTTTTGTTGATGGTACACTCTAGATTGGTGGTTGGTTCTTCTTTGTTCAAGGTAGAAATCATCAGCCATATCACGTCGAAATGCCTTTCTTGCTCCTTGATCATCTGCATTTGACTCAATCCTAAGTGCCACCGATTTCTTAGGATGAAAGAAAGAATGTTCTTGAATGATTCAAGATTTTGTTTTGAGGTTTTCGGTTAGTTTTTGTATAGGAGAAGCCACTAATTTTTATTTGAGTTTTGGAATGAAAAAGAGTGAAGATAGAGACTGAAAGTAATGATTTTCTAGAGTGAATAGGCATATATAGGGGTAAGAAGTCGTTTGAAATGAATTGGTGTTTGGTAGTTATTAATTTTTTAAATTTAATTTTTTTTTGAAAATTGACCGTTAGATGTCGACATACATTATTTGCATATGTCGACATATGCACTATATTTTTCAAAACTACTTTATTTCACAATTCTATTGTTTTGGCCTATATTTTTATATTTGTATGACTTTCTAGCGATAATTGACAATGTATAACAGCAAGAAATAGAATGTTCATTGATAATAAGGATGAGTACAAGGAATAAAAGAAAGATACATGAGATTCAACATAAACTTAAAACTAGATAATCCAAATACAAAGATAGCAAAAAATACAACTAAAAAGGTATGGATGAAGAAGAACCACCAAGCTTGCGGATGATCTTTCCAAAGAATTTATTTATTTTGTTGGAAATTGAGGTAAATCTCTTTGAGAATGATTTCTTAAGCTTTCTTTGATAGTGAATGAGCTGCTCTTGATTTTTGAGAAGATCTTTGTTGGATAGATTAGGTGGCATATTGATACTTTCCAATGAAGTATCTTCCTCATCTTCTTGTTCTTCATCCTCGACTTTCATTTCCTCACCTTCCTCTTCCTTTTCCTCCTCTTCTCTTATTTTTTGCTCCTCTTCCAAAGCCAACCTTTGTTCCTTTTCCACAAGCGCTTTATAAGGCTCGAAAAAGGATGAAATATGCATAAGTGAAATTTTGGCCTTGTCAAATATTATTCGAGGAATTGTTTCCTCTTCTTTGAGGTCAACACCAAAATAATTGAAAACACGAGTAAGATACATACCATGAAATAGTGTGTTTTCATGTTTAGAAAGATTTTTAGGAAAAAGTTCATCCAAAATGACTTGAGACCAATTGATGTCGTATTGACCATAAATGGTGAAAAGAGATTTGAAAACTTTTTGTGTCAGGTTATTATAATTACTCGTTCTAGGAGTGATAATTTGTTGCAAAAGAAAGCTTAAAGTTCTTGCTTTTGGATGCAAGTTTTTTTTAAAATTCAAAATCATCATCACTTTCAAAAATGTCATGGATTACTTCACGATTTTGAAAATCAATTTGAAAAGTTGAAAGGTCCATTCTACTAGATTTGCATCCAAGAATGTAACCTAAAAGTTCACAGTTTAAAACAATTTGTGTCCACTTGACACTACTCCAAACTTCTCCTTCTCTTCCATCATAAAAATTTCCTTTTAAATTTGCATAAAACATTTTCACCAATTTTGGATAACAAACAAAATCATTTTGATAAGCATCGACTAAACCAAGAATTTCATTTGGCAAACAAAGATTAAAAAGATCATAAGTAGGAAAATCTTCAAAAATAAAATATCTTCCGGTAAAGACTTTTCCAAAAGATATCAATATAGGCTTGCATGGCTTCTTGATCATTAAAAAAATATTAGAAAGCCTCATGGTTGCCTTAGTATTACTTGAGGATGTCATTGAAGAGTAATTTGAAGAGATAAGAGAGTTTATGATTTCTGAATTTGAATATGAAAGTGAAAAATGAATAGATGAAGAAGAGTAAATAAATAGAGAATCAAAGGACATGATATCTGGCCAAGAGATATCTTTTTAGAACATAAGAGTTGGTGAAAAGGTGGAGAAAAATTCAAAATATGAATTTGAAATTGAAATTCAAAATCTATGTACATATGTCGACATATGCATGTGGGAATGTCGACATATAGGTCAAAATTTTCAAAAATGATTTTTGTTTAACTATATCCTATTTTGTTATATATATATATGTGTGTGTGTGTGTGTGTGTGTGTGTGTGTGTGTGTGTAACAACCCTAATTTTGACTAACATTATTTAGGACATTTAGTTAGATAAATTAAATGAAATAATGTAAATGGTTAAGGGATTGAGATTGGAATATTATAAGGTAGTGGTGCCTAATTAATCTATAAGCCAAGGATTAATAGAATGAAATAAGTAAGAGGATTAAGATAAGGGAAAAATAGGAATAAGTTATAGTCTTATACCCTAAACCCTCATTCCACTTTCATTTACATCATTCACAAACAAAAATTAAACTAAAGCTTGGCCGGCCGCCATTAGAAGAAGATAAGGGGAAGATAAGCAAGAATCAAAGGAAGAAGCTAAATCAAATCAATTGAAAAGCAAATCTCAAACTCCTTAACAACAAGCTAAGGTGAATAATAGTTCTTTCATTTCATTTTTTTGGTTTCGGTTTCTAGATAAGATTCAAATATATTTTGCAAATAAAATGCCATGTTTTGATTGTTTAAACGAATATATATATGCTTGTTGATGATCTATGTTGTTCATATAGACTTTATGATAAGTTTTGATTTGAAAAACCTATTAAATGACATCCAAATGGATTGCGTTTTTTATATAAGGTCAGAAATATTATTTTAAAGATGGGTTTCAAGTTTCATAATTTTCTGAGATTCTGTGAATTTATTATGAATTTTCTAGTAAAGAAAATAGTTAAATTATGTTTAAATTAATTTCGGCTATTATATGTTTGCTTTGGGTCTGAAATTTAAATATGTTAGAGAACATGTTAAAAGTGATTTATGCGAATTTTTTGAGAATTTTCCTAAGTATTTTATTAACGATATAAAATTATTTAAGGTATGAGACTCAAATATTTTATATACTTCTAAAAGGAGAAGGGGCTAATTTGCTAAATGTTTTAATTTGTTAATTACTGAATTCGGTAGCACTTTTAGAAAAAGATTTTGAAAAAGCATTGGCAACCATTTATATGTTGACAAACAAGGCAGGTTAGTTGGAAAGAAATTACTCTAAAAGGTTTATAATCAGTTTTACAAGAAACTACTGTTTCGCCACTTATAGTAGCTACCTTTTGACCTTATACTGCAGCTTCCAACCATGTCAAAACCAATACACATGGTATCAATGCCTTGGTACATAGTGGATTGGAGATAGGCGGAGGGTATAGAGTCGAAACATGCTTTCGAAGGGGTAGAAGTAGCTCTTTTAAACATAGAATTATTTTGGTTACAATATGCTTTCGAAGGAATTAGCTTTCTACTTGGTTGAATATGCCTTTGATTTAGAAAAAGGCTTTCGAAAGAGGTTGCTGCCTTTTGTTTTCAAATAAAACTTTGGAAGGGGTAGAAACCCCTGCTGCTGCATTCAACTTTTCGAATCAATGCTTTCGAAAGGGTGCTTTTGCTTTTAAACTTGTAAGCCGCTTCTCCATGCTTTCGAAAGGGGTTGGTTTCAGCACCATCCACTCTCTTTTACTTAGGAATATTACTTTCGAAAGCTATGCTTTCGCCCCAGTTCTTTTAAGACCCTTAGATATATTAAAAGTTAAACCCAAAGGTTTCGAAAGGAATGGATTTAAATGGTTTCGAAGCTATGTTCTACAAACTTTTACTTGAACCCAATGATTTCGAACGGTTTGTTTTAAGCAAAGGACTTTAATGCTTGCGAAAGCTATACGACGAAGGTTTCGAATGGGTGATTACTCAATGTTTTCGAAAGGTTTACTTTTAGTATTTGAATGGAAGGTTTCCAATGCTTTCGAAAGGCAAGTTTGAAGTATTTTGAAAAGGGGATTTCCAAGTTTTTATAAAGCTTTCGAAGGGGACACTTTCAATGATTTTGAAAGGTCTATTTTAAAGGTTTTGAAAGATATATTTTGGCCTTTCGGCCTAATATTTTAAGTTAAAGTTGTTAAACTATTTTGAAAGGGGTACTTTCAATGGATTCGAAAGGGATTGTTTAAAGTTTGTAAACAAGGGTTTCGAAGGTTTTCATAAACATTTTTGTGTGTAAAGCATATATCATGGCAAAGAGATTTGAGTAAAAAAAGTATATTTTCCTTATTAGTATGATTTAAAGGGTTAAATCAATTTGAAAGAAATGTTTTCAAGGAAAATATGATGGGGTAGTTAAGCCTAAGTAAATGACCCAGATATTAGAATACCAGATGAGACTGGTGTAAGGTCGCGCCCTATACTTTAGCTATAGTCCTTAGCTAATATAAGTCGAAAATTCCAGTGTGTAGGGCTTAGTCATAGGTAAGACTTAAATGGTGTTACACACAGAAAGGAATATACAGAGGAGGATAGGTTATTGATGAGCCTGCAAAACCATTAGGATCAGTTGACCTTGGGAGAAGTAAGTTAAGGACAGATCGTCTAGAAGTGTGTCTAACAGATGTTAGATTATTTATTTTGTCTTGTAGGCCCGAGTCCGCCAATGGGTAATAGTTAGCCAAACAAAACTATATTTTGGGGACAAATTGTCCATTGATTACCTGATTTATGTGCATATATGATATTGCTATTATTGCTTTAATCAGTTTGATTGCAGGATTTTGATTTCCAAAAGATACGTTTCCAAAAGGATATCAGTGAGGGGAAACCCGTTCCGCTAAGCGGCATGGTCTCACTTAATATCAGTAAACCGAGATGTCATAGGATTATTCACACCAGGCTTTATGTCTAACCCGAAGTTTATGTTTTCCCCCTTAAACTCTCGGGTGCTCAAAATATGATTTGAGTAGATTGAGAGTTGAGGTTTTCAGGTTAGTAGGTTGGACGAATAAGCTTCCGAAGACGTGCAGGAGGTAAAGCTAGCTATATAGCAGCTATTTATTTTTATTTCCGCTGTGTTGTATTAAGACTAATTTGTCTATTTTGTACTCTAATCATCCAAGGGGGCATCTTCATATGCCACTCTTGGCGTATTTTGTAATAAGTATATTTGATCAAAACCAAGAAATCATTTTAGGATTATGTATCTGAATGTGAAATACTGATTTGAAATGTAATCATAAAAGTTGTTTTTAAATCTGTGTTGATTTTATTTCACATTCATGTGCTTCTGATATTATGAATACCATTAACATTACCATACTTTGTCACCGGAAGTTAATACGATGGATGACTGCAGCATCTGTAGCACTTAGCTTCGGGCCTCAAGGTAGGGGACATTACAATATATGTCTATTTATAGTTATTCTATTTACAGAAAAATAATTTTAAAAATAATTTTAAGTATATTTTATATTATTATTATATTATTATAAAATATTTAAATTTAAAATTTAATCAAACAATATTCAACCAATATTATTATTAATCTATAGGATATTATTAATAACCAATAAGCAACCAAAGAAAATTCATTTAAGATTAAAACTTTTGATATATTAAAAGCGTACCTTTTTATGATCCATTTTACCATTTTGTTCGGAATTATGTATTGTTGTGATGCACATGCTAGCAATTTTTGTATCTGATTCATTATCACTTGGGCATGTGTGTGAATCATCTAATGTTACAGTATATGCTCTTCTTCGTTTTCTGGATGAATCAGTGTTTGGTGTAGTTTTCAGTTTATCGAGATGTGAACAGTCTCGCTTTAAATGGCATGGTTCATCGCAGTTATAACATCTAATGCCATTTCCGTTTCCACTTCCATTTCCTGGACTTTTGTTGTCATTTCTTTTGAAATTATTCATCTTCCTATATTTTAAAAATTTTCTGAAATTCCTTTTCATGAAAGGAATTTCTTCATCATCATCGCTGTCTAAATCCAGATTATCCGTCATTACATTAAAAACTATAGATTTCTTCTCTATTGCTTTGCTTTCTCTCTTGCCCTGCGTTTGTGCTTCAGAAGACATTAAATTGCCAATTAACTCTTTAATTTTTAGAGTGCTAATGTCATTAGCCTCTTCGATTGCAAGAGTCTTTTGATTCCATTCAGGAGTAAGTGAATTGAGGATTCTTTTAACTTGATCCTTCTCAGAAAAACTTTTACCTAGTGCAATAAGTAAGTGTATTATACCTTGGAATCTATTATACATATCAGATATGGACTCATTTGGACTCATTTTGAATAATTGAAACTGGTTTGTTAACATGGAAATTTTGGTCTATTTAACCTTGCTTGTGCCTTCATGTGTAACTTGCAAAGTTCTCCAAATTTCAAATGCAAACTTACATATAGATACTCGATTAAATTCATTTCTATCTAGTAGACAAAATAATATATTCATAGCCTTAGAGTTACTTTGTGCAACTGTTTTTTGGTTAGCAGTCCACTATGCAAAATTAGTCTTGGGTTCAGTGTACTCGGTTTGTGTGATATTCCAAGTGTCTAAACCAATTGACTGTAAATAAATTTTCATTCTACATGACCAAAATGTGTAATTCCTGTCAATAAAAAGTGGAGGTCTAGCAGTAGATTGTCCTTCGACAAATGAGTTACTAATTAGTGCATTAACAGTGTTACTAACAGTACTATTACCAGTGTTGGTAGCCATTTAAACCTTTTCAAAAATAAAATGATGAATACTTTGAAAATCAATGTCTAATACCAAATATGAGTCAGTGGAATATGGATCTTAAGGCTAAATTAACACTTGAGGGGGGTGAATAGTGTTTAATGGATTACATGAATATTTTTCAAATTCTTTAAGATTCTACTTGGAATGATATAATTAACAATCACAGAATCAAAGTTCAGATAAAATTAAATGCAGTAAAAGTAAAAAGGAAAGAACATACCAGGATTTTATACTGGTTCAGAGTTACCCTGCATCCAGTCCCGCACAATTCCTTGTACGGATTTCTTTTCCACCAGCAAATTCAAATACAATCTCAATTTCAAGGCTACGAGATATACCCTCTAGAATCCAGACCTCTGAGTAGAGTCACTTGATTTCAAAGTTACAAGCAAACCCACTCGATTTATAGGCTACTAAGCACGCCAAATTGATTTTACGGACTACAACCACACCCACAAGTATAACAGTATGATTTGATAGAGTTTTACAGACTCAGATCTTCGATCTTGGTTACAATTAATCCTATAACTCTTGAATAACACTTTTGATCTTGGTTTGAGTGAGAGAGATAAGAGAAATCAGAGAGTAGATGAAGTAGAATCAAACTAGTGATGATTGAATTTTAATTCCGGTTGAATTTCGATAAAGTTTGGGTAGAAATTGATTTAGAAATCAAGAGAGTGAAAAGAAGAGAGAAGAATAAGAAAGTAGATATTAAAAATTTGTTTGGAATTCTGGTATATATAGGGAAACAACAGTCATGTCTATTCCCGAAGAGATACGACAAAAAGACACTTCTATTCAAATTTGAATTTTGAAAATTATGGCCACTATGTCGACATACAAAGATAGAGTATGTCGATGTACTCTTCACAAAATTGAAAAACACTTTAAAAATATTATTTTGAAAATCCGTTGCTTTGTAAAATAATTTGATACTTTGTAGAATCATTTAATACAGTTTATACACATTTTAATCAAAATATAACTTAATAAAACTTTATAAAATAATTTTGAAAGATTTAATCGGAGTATTCAATATAATGCAAATAATATATATAAAATCAATATAGTTATAACTTGTTAAAGTATAAACAAAAATTCAATATATATAAACTTGAAACATTATAATAACATCTTTATAATTATAAGAGATTGAAAATCATTTTGAGAAATATTTTGAAAAGATTATTTTAAAACCAGGATAGTTGAAAAACAACATAAAATAAAATTAGAGAAGGAGAGAGATCAGGAAAGTTCTATCAAGGTGTTAACATAAATTCTATGACTCTATAGCTTATCCGGAATATCTTGTACTCTTCAATATTCATGAGTCTTCATTATCATCATCTTGAATCTACTCTTGATATTGTACAGTCTTCTTAATCAACACCCATCTAATATTCTACACTATATACTATATATATCTTGATAAAACATTATATGTAACGACCCTGAATTTTGAACAATTTAAATTGAAAATATTTAATAAATTTTAAATATTCGAATGATGGTTTGACTTGAATTCCAAATTATCAGGATGAATTTGGCGATTAAATTTTAGAAATTAATCTATTGAAAGTAGAATAAAAATTTGAATCTTCAGTATAAAGCTGATTTAAAATAATTTAAAGGCTTAGAGAATCCATGTTGATAATACTGAAGATAATAGAAGCTTCAGAATTTAATTTGAAAGTGATTTGTTCAGTTTTGAAATTTTATTGTTTAAATTGAATTTGAAAATAGCCTTCCGAGACACAGTCTCGGAATTCGATGAAACCAGTTCCATTGGGTCTGTAATGTTGAATTTTTACCGAATTTCAAATTTTGTATTTATCGGCGTCGTTGTGTGGACATACGACATATAAACGTGTAGAAATTTAAATCGAATCCAATTTAAATTTCTGTAACAACCCGGATTTTTGTATGGATTAATATCGTCGTTGGACGATTAATATCATTTGTTAATTGTTCTTAGGAGTTTGTAATTGGGTTTAAATTCTTTTGAAAATTTTGTTGAAATGGTCACGGGCTTTAAAATTTATCTCGGCCCAATTCTCCTTCGTTCGTTTTTCCCCCAATTTTCAGCTACCCCTAAATTTACGCCTAAACCCATGCCTAAAATCACGCAACCTTCGTGCCAAGCATGGCCGTGTTATGTCGATTTGTACTCGTCCCCTTTCCCCCCTTTCTCTCTAAAATACAAAGCCCTCCTCCATTTATTTTCGCCCGTTCCTCTTTAATCGATCAGAAAAAAATAATAATGGCGGCCGTTCCTTTTCGTTCGCTCGTCTCCAAATAGCTAGGGCTTCGTGAAAACTGAAGACGCCATCTTCTGTAGCTCGGTCGAGGCCTTGCTGGGGGCGATCGATGCTTTCTATCTCTGATTCGACTACTTTGAATTTTGGTTGAGCTCGAGAGGACTTCGGCTGCTTCGATTCGTGAAAAAGGCGAGTGATTATTTGTCACTCACATTTAATTCAAACTTTATTGCTTTTGAACTTGTGATTTCTTGGTTCGTTTGGATTTTGAAAGTCGATCTTCGTTCGCCTGGGAATTGACTTTTGTACTTGTTGTCTTTGGTTTTGAATTGGTTTAGCCGAGGATGATTTGTGATATAAGGTTTGAACCCCTATTTTTTTCTCGTTCGATCATTCTTTGATCGTTACGGTAGCAACTTTCCTATTTTATTTGGAATCGATTTTTGACTTTTTCAATCTTTACACATACTTGATTTCTAATTTGGTCAACTGATTTTGATTTGTGAATTCAACTCCATTTTTTCTCATGACTTCGGCCATCGCCATTTCTTTGATATCGAGTTGTACTCTGTGTATTTTGGCCTAACTGTCCATTGTTCGACCTTGTTCGATTTATACCTGCCCTGGTCACCACGAATTTGCATTTTTCTTTGACTTCGGCCACTTGATTTCTTAAACATTGGTGATATTGTTAAACTGTGCTATGGTTCGAACTGTACCATACCATTGTATGATTTTGGTAGTCGATGAATTCTAATGGCTTCGGCCTTGGATTGAGATTTCTGTATATTGAATTTTTGTTACTTGTTTTTCTATATATAGAACGTTGCTATTGACGTTCTATTGCTATAGCCATTAGATATAGTCTTCACTGCACCCATATTATCCTTGTTTATGCGTGCTATAATCATGTGTGACAGTTTAAAATGTTGTTTCATTCATTATGTTGCACTGCCTCACCACTGTTGCAAGTGTTCTTTGATGTTGAACTGCATACTTCTTTTGGGCTTCGGCTTTGAAACATTTTCAATGCTTGGCCCCCTTCAGTTTCATTATCTCTGGGGCATTGTCTCATGTATATCTATGCATTCTTGTACGTATATATATGGGTTATCATCTTGCCTGGAGTAGCTCTGTATTATCGTGGCTATTCATTTGTTGTCACATTTGTTCATCACCATAAATGTAAATATATTTATGCATTTTATTGTTGTCGAGCCACCGGGTCATTGTAAATGTTTCTTCTACTGACTTCAAACTGATTTGATTTTGAATGCAGTATTGGTTTTCATTAAGGCATTTGGTCTGGTCATTAAATTTGTATTTCACTGGATAGCATGGGAGCAGACATTGTTGTTTCACTAGTGGTTGTCCTGTTGCATTTTAACCTTGCCTTAACTCGAACTGGTCTGGTTGCTTCCATATCATGGTTGGTTTGAGTTTTGCTGTCACTACATGTATGCATTCATATGTATATACATGTTTATGCATTGTCTTCATGTAGTTTGTATTTGTTTGTAGTTTCATACATCCTGAGTTTGCACTATGTATTTACATATGCAGTTTTAGTGCCGTGCCACTATTGTGTACTGTTTAGTTCATGATGCAATTACTTGCATACTTGTCGACATCACTGATGCACTGATTTTTGTTCGGCTGTGTCTTTGATGCTGGCTTGCATTGTTTTGGGTATGACTACCTTTGTGCACTTGTTATTGAACTGCAAGTTGCCTTCAACTTTGAATACTTGTGGTAGTTGCAGCTTCTTTTGTTGCAATTGTACCCTTGTTATTTTGTATTGCACTGAGTCAAATTCTCATGTGCACTGATGCATTTCTTTTTGTTGCACTATGATGGATCATCACGGTTGCGACTTGGTCTTTGATTTCTTTGTATTGCTGTTGGCTCTGGGTTTCCTTAACCACTCTGGTTTGAATACTTTGCTTTGATTTGGCCTGATAGTAACTTGTGTAGTTGTAGTGTTGCAGTTCTTAACTTGTACTGTTCAGTTGAGTTCGGCACCTACGTTGTCGTTGCTCGATTGTTTAGTTCGTGGCCATTTGCTTGTTTCAACTGCAGTTTTATTGTACAGTTGTTTCTTGCTTTACTTGGATTTTTGCAGTTTCACTACTGCCACAGTAACTTGAACAGGTTCTGTTGTTTTAAGTCACTACTTATGTATATATACATATGTATGCATTGAGGCAGTTGCATGTGTTTGCAGTTTTTCCCCTGTTTGGATTTGTTTTGGAATTCACTTGAGTTGAATCCAGCTAAAACGCTTAGGTTTGACCTTGTGCGTGCATTGGAATTTCATTTGAATTAAAGTTGAACCCAACTTTTCGGATTTGACCTTGTGTTGATCCCTATTTTATACTAGTGGCGAGGCAGTGCACGCGTGCGTGTACTGCAGCCAATCAGAATTGATGTTTTAAAGTGACATTTCAATTGTTTAAATTGATTTTGTTTGATTTGATGATTTTGTTGTTTTCTAAATTATCTTTATTGATAATCTTTTTATTTATCTCTGTTGATGATTTAAATTTGCTGATTTGTTGTTTAACACTGTTAAGTGTTATATCTACCGTTATCCGATTTCTTTGTTAATAAGGTCGGATAGACGAGAATTATTGCGACTGTCGTCTATTTGATTATTTGATTTTTATTGCTCTATGCACTAATAACTGAGTTTGAATTAGACTGACCTGTGTATTATTTTCTTTTGAATGTAATACTCGGGTCAGACCGAGTATTTTACAGCTTGAAGATTTTCGAGCAGCGAAGTTAGAGAGAGGGGGTAAAACGCTCACTTTAGTTTCAAGAATTTTGTACTTAATGAAATATTCCGCTGTATAAATTCAACGAATTGTATAAACTCTGATGTATGTAAAATGATTCATAGTAGTGAGATATTATTATTATTCTGTGTTTCTGTGGCTGATTCTGTTTAAATTACATAAACTAAATAACAATCCGTCTTTTTGAACGTTTCAAGTTGGTTTAATTACCGACTAGGGGCGATCAAAAGGCGGGATGTTACAAAGTGGTATCAGAGCTTTGGTTTATACAAAGCTTAGTTTATGGCGTTTAATATGAATAGTTACTAGAATCACTTTAAAGAAAACGTTTTTCAAATCTAAAGAAGTATAAAATTGTTTTTGAAAATAAAAAGTATTTTGAAAATTCAAATCCTTTTCGGAAATTCCCCTCTCTAAATTTAGGGTTACGATAGTTTCTCTTTGATAAGGTCTCCTTAGATTTGAGTTCCGATCATTCGAAAACCATTATCGAATTGCTGAGATTTATGAAAAATTGAATATAAGTTAAGAGAATTAATGAATTGGTTTAAATCGAATATTTTTGAATATCTCCAATTCAAGAACAGAAAGATAATGATGAAAGAAGATTTGTTAAAAATCTAAAGTAATATGACGGGAATCGCGATTAATGAGACCTATTAGGAACATCAATAAGTATAAAAGAAAAAAAATGGTTGCTATGGAATTTTTGAAGTGCGAATTCAAACAAATGAAGTAATAATTGGGAAATAAAATGACATGTCAATTTAGTTATAGCCAAGGGATTATTGAACTATAATTTGAGAAATTGATTCTGAATTCTTTTGAAAATTGATTTTCAAATATTTAAAAAAAATGAAGTATAAATGGATTTCATAAGTGAAAAAAAAATTACAAAATTAAAATTGTGAAGTTATAAAATGAATCGATGTTGTAAAATAAAAGATTTATAAGTAATTTACTTATAAATTAAATTTTTGATATAAAAAAATTGAGTTATAAAAGGAATGGTTAATAAAGTGATTTTTATAAATTGAAGTCTTTATAAATAGGAATAGAATTTATAAACGTTGTTTATAAATCCGGAACTGACTTATTTTGATAAGTAAATTCTTATAGCTTGTTAAAGGAAGTATATCAACAATTTTGGACAGTGGATAATCTTTTGAAAAAAATGTATAGAAATGTTGTGAATATATTATTGAATAAAATGGACATGTTTTGGGAAAGTGATATTTTAAAACGAAGTTAATTGTTTTAAAAGATGTTTTAAAAGGCATTGAATATCGAAACCATAGATTTCAACATTCATTGTTGAAATAGACGTTTTCGAATAAAAGGAAATAGTGGACTATAACATTATTTTTATAGTAAATGATTTCCGAAAGGAAATGTTTTGTATAGTATTGGGATTTATACATCTATCTAAATTTCGAATCCCTATACTAGTGATTTTGAGTTGTCGTAACGATGTTTTACGTAACATTCGTTTTAACTCAAATAAATGTGTGAAAGAGAATGATTTCCTTAAAAGATGAAATATATACTTAATTATGATTTAAGTATATCGAATATTTTCAAATGTTGAAAATAAATTAGATTTGTGAATTACTTATTTTTAAATAAGTATGGAAATGTTTTTCCAATATGAAATGAAATGTTGTGAATATATCCCATGAGTAATAAATGATTTGAAATTCATTTTCAAAGTCGAAGTTGAAAAGTTAAATGAGAAATTTGAACAATTAGTTCAATTAGAAATTTTTCAAAAAGATTGAATCGTTGAGTTAAATTGAGTTTAACTTCGACACCAAAAAAAAATATAAGTTGAGTTTTGAATTTCAGATGGTCGATTTGGATTGTATGTCTAACATTGTGAATCGATGACATAGCAATTGATCTCTATTAAATATATATCTGTTTGGTGGCGGAGAATTTATTCTCTTAGCTATATACACTCTTCTCTAAGACGTACGAGCTCAGAGGTTATATATCGGTAGACATCAATTATGTGTTGAGAATTGACAAAGTAACGTGTGATCCAAATCGAATGTGAAGTCGATAATAAATGGAATTATAAATATGAATTGGGTTTGAGATAACCTTAAATTTCCAAATCGACTTAGAGGAAAATTTTAAATCGGTAACGAGATGAAAAATTCAGGAATCCTCTATTTGTTATAGGTATGAAATATGTAGGTTTTCGGAACTTATATATATGAATGAAGTAAATTTGAAACCCGTCAGCTTGGAAAGTAATTGTTATGGAAATCTTATATAATTTTACATAGATATGATATGTACGAAATGTGAAATGAAGTACTACATATATATGACATTATGTTTTCTAAACTGAGGATATGGAAAAGTACCTTCCATTTAAAATTTGTGAAGGTGTTGGAACTCGGTATGAGTGTCCATTTGAAATTCGTAGCTACATAGAATTTCCATTAGTCGGAGTGACTATTTGAATTGGAATCCCTCGGGATGGATCATGTCGATGGGATCATATTGATTGATTAGCGTAATTTGAGGGGCGTGATGCCTACAATTACAAGCGATTCCACTGGGATAGTGGCGCAACCGCCGTGTAAACTGCAATCTGGATGCCAAAGCGAAATTTGAGGGGCGTGATGCCTACGGTTACAAGCGATTCTACTGGGATAGTAGCGTAACCGCCGTGTGAACTACGATCTATGGCAACAACCATGGCGAAATTCAAGTGATGTGAAATCTACAGATTACAAGCGATTCTACTGAGACAGTAGCGTAACCGCCGGGTAACTGTGATCCATGGGGGAACGTGCTTTCCATATCCATTTTTAAAAGGATTTTAAGTATTTTCACTGGGAGTTGACGCAAGTATATTTAGTACTTGGAGATTTTTAGTGTGACGACCGCCCATGACCCCTGCACCGAACAAGGAAAATAGTGCGCTGTAAAGTGTGCCAGGCAGCCATGGACGACCGTCAAGGTAAGTTAAAACAGCAGAATCTATCGTATTACTCACAGCGCATGGATAAAAATACAATAGAGAATATATATAGTGAAGCTTCACAAAATAGAATCTCATCAATTAAGCTTCATAATAGTTGAATACAAACATCTGAATAGTCAATACATCAAGCCTCACTACATATCACTCAGAGAATTATACAAGCAGTGGAACATCCAGTACATATAGTAAGAAACTAATACGCAAGCCTCCAGCTCGTCTTCGTCATCAGCATCGTTGGTCACTAAGAACAGCACCTGTCACCTGCTACCTAGTCTGCCCATCCCAAAATGGATGAACAGCCCAAGGTAATAAGAGTTGAACATAAAACCTTGAGTCAGACAACAGTCTTAGTGAGCGGTAAATTAACTAACAACATACCAAAAGAGCATAAAGGTAAAAGGAATAGGAATCCAAACCTCCCACTCCACCTCTTTCTACAGTGATAGCCCCCAGACACACTAAGTAGAAATAAACATAGCGAAGCAGACATTTAAAGTAAAGCAATTATCACTCGAGTCAAGGTCGACATTTTCCAAGCACAAACCCCCAAGGCCTAAACCAAGATCAGATAAGCACCCAGAAAATATCGCTCTTGAGACCGAATGACGATACAACCAAACATCCATGACTCTGGCTATCACTGTTATCATTGCTTCGATACCACCGTTAATTGAATGACCGGCACATTCTTTCAGCCGTCCGTCAAGGGCTAATGGAAACCCCGGTTCTAGACAGAACTCCGCACGTCGTCGCAGCCCGTGCCTAAGACTATCGAATCTGCCCAGAGTACTCGACTACCAATCATAGTCTTTAGGGACTATCGAATCTGCCCAGCGTACTCTTGCTCTGAGCCTGCTAGAACCTTCAACAACGATGAAATCTCAGCCTTCTAGTCATCCTCCTCGACGACTATTTTTATACTAGCTCAAGCGCCTCCCGAGCCAACCATTATCCTCAAACTCGAACCATATCACCGAGTTACCAACATGCTTGGAATGATCCCGTCTGGATTAAACCAAGGCTATCTCACATCATGCCTCGCTTCATCTCATCATAGCAAAGCCTCATCTCAACATCATCATCAAATCTATCCATATGAGCTTCATCATCCGCCACATATGCCACGAGCAGCTTTTCCAATTCAAGAGCCTTTCCCTTAGCTTTTGAATCATCTTCGACCATCTTGTCTAAATCAAATCATCAATTAACTAATCGAATCACAATCAATCAAGTCAATCATTAATCCAAGTAATCAAACATTCAAACATGATCTAATAAACAATTATAACAATAATGGCAATCTAGTAAATAAAGAGTCCAAATCTAACAAGCATGAATCATGAGCAATATCTCTACAACTTGATGAATGAACTTGCATAGGTTAACATGTAGTAAAATGGATGTCAAATCATCATGAACAGTTGATCTATACTTAAGGTTAAGAAAATGCATGGAAATCACTATTTAACACAAAATCAAGCCACCAATCCGATATACTCCTTTGGATCCGTGTGAGAGATAATCACCACTCACCGAATCACCTAAACACCTCAAAAGCAACACACTTCAGATCTGGACAGCGAAGAATCTAACTTGATCTACCAAAATCCCGCTTCAAACGATGAAATCTCTCTTCGATGGATGAAGATCTTCAATCTAAGCTCTTGGATCTTCGATCCTTATCTTCGATTTGGATGGAAGGAATCACAAGATTAGAGTGGAGAAAAGAAGTGAAGAAGTGTAGAACTTGAGCTCTCAAAATAGCAGCACTTTGTCGCTTCAAAATTCGGATCCCAAAAAGTGAGGAAATGGACGTGTATTTATAGGCAGTTTTCCTTAAGTCGTCCGCCCCCCTTAAGTCGTCCACGACTTATGGAAACCCACGACCTACGACTCATCAGTATTTCCGACCTAAAACCCCACGACTTAACAAACTCTTCGACTTAACAACTCAGGCCCAACGCATCCACGACCTAACGAGTTAGCAAGTACTACGACTTAACAAAATGTGGCCTAACGACTTAACAACAGTCGCGACCTAACACTCAATACCTTCGCGACTTAGCTGGGTTACGACTTAACACCTCACGACCTAACTATACCCAGCATACTATCATAGGTCGTCTACGACCTAACTAAACATGCCATAGCGACTCAATGACTTATCTTAACTCGTACACGACCTAAGAAAACCTTACGACTTAACTGCCTCCGACCTAAGACTTAACGGTACAACATCCTAAGCCATAACACACGACCTAACCTTAGCTCGCTCCTAAGTCACTCACGACCTATCTCCTTAAGTCGTTAGCTTGCCTAGTTTCCTAGGTCGCTATCCCTATGCCGCTAACTCTTAAGTCGCCGCTTTACTTAAGTCGCCAATTCCTATAAGTCGCCAACTCCTATAAGTCGTCTACTCCTTAGGTCGCTAACTTCCTATAGGTCGCTCCAATCTCTTAAGTCGTCTATCCCTTAAGTCGCTCCACAACCTAACTTCCTTCACGACCTAAGCTCCAACACGACCAAACTCCTTAGGTCTCTCCTATCTCTTAAGTCGCTCCACGACCTAAGCTACCACCCGACCTAAGCTACCACTCGACTCAACTTCTACGCGACTTAACCCTGGACGACTCAAGCTCTAGCCGACTTAAACTCTGAACGTTCTATCAACATTTCGACCTAATGAAAATTGTTCTACAATCTTTTGATCCTTAAAATAAGGGTCGTTACATTCTCTCCCTCTTAGGAATTTCGCCCTCGAAATTCCAAACAAACAAGAGCAATCAAACATTATTCTGTATGCCTACCATCCATAGCAATCAACAAACCATGCGTCCAATTCTAGCCTAGCATGCAGAATTCTAAAACTAGAACAAGTTACAATGTCGTGAGATGTTACGACATCTTATGGCCATACCTCGAAGAGTTCAAGATGAGCTGCCTTCATCCTCTCTTCCACCTCCCATGTACAGTCGTTAACATCATCACTCCATTGTACCTTGAGCAACCTAACTATCTTCCTCCTAAGCTATTTCGTGTCAGTTTCTATAACACGAAGCGGCTTACGAGGTCTCTTATCGACTAGATAAATCTCAAAATCTTCACAGCTATCAGCAGAAACCACCGTATTCGAGTCGTGCACATACTTCCGTAGATACGATACATGAAAAACGTTGTGCACACCCGACATCTTTTCTGGTAACTCCAATTTATAGGCGAGCTTTCCAATTCGCTCGATGATCGGGAATGGTCCAACAAATCTCGAAGTCAATTTTCCTTTCTTCCCGAATCGAATAACATTCTTTAGTGGAGAAATCTTCACAAAAACCATATCACCTACGTCGAATTCCAAATCCATACGACGCTTATCGGCATAACTTTTCTGTCGGTCTTGGGCTGCCTTCATTCGTTACCGAATGATCTCTATGCAATCTGAAGTCTGTCGAATCATTTCTGGCCCAAGTATCAACTTTTCTTCTGTCTCTAACCAACATGTCGGAGAGTTACACGGTCTTCCATACAATGCCTCATACAGTGCCATACCAATGCTTGACTGGTAACTGTTATTATACGAAAATTCCACCAAATGAAGGTGATCTTCCCATGATCCTCCGAAATCTAAAACACAAGCTCTAAGGAGATCTTCCAAAACCCGATTGACTCCCTCGGTCTGACCATCTGTTTGAGGATGATAAGCTGTACTCAAACACAACTCGGTTCCCAAAACTTCCTGAAAGCTCTTCCAAAATCCACTAGTGAACAATGGGTCTCGATCGCTCACTATACTCTTCGGAATACCATGGAATCGAACTATCCACTTAACATACAGCTCAGCCATCTTTGATGCAGTCCTGGTTGATCGAACATGAATGAATCTTGCACTCTTAGTCAAACGATCTACGATGACCCAAATCCCTTCATTTCCCGTTCTGGTTCTAGGTAACCCATCGATAAAATCCATCGATATTTGTTCCCACTTCCATGTAGGAACTTCTAATGGCTGTAGCAATCCACTGGGCTTCTTTTGCTCGGCTTTTACCAACTGGCAGTTCATGCACTTGGAAATGAAATTTCCAACGTCCTTCTTCATACCTTCCCAGTAATAGGTTCTCTTCATATCCCGATACATCTTATTTCCACCTGGATGAATTGTCAGCTTCGAGTGATGACTTTCCTTCAGAACTTCATCTCTCAATTCATCTATATCGGGAACAACTAGTCGTCCTTGCTTCCGAAGCCAACCCTCTCGATCGACCTCGAATCCTTTATCCTTCTCTGGGTCCAATCCAGATTCCAAATCACGGATAATCTCGACAAGCTTATCGTCTCGCTTTTGGCTCTCGCCAATCCTTTCCACAAGAGTCGGTCTTATCGATAAGTTTGCCAATATCTCAGGTTCCAATTCACATCTAGGCCTGAAGTCAAATCCAGCCAAATACTCGAGACTCTTCCATTCTGAAAACATGGCTCCCAATCCTGCATGCCTTCGACTTAACACATCTGCCACTGCGTTACCCTTTCCCAGAGTATAGGCTATACTAAAATCATACGATGCCAAAACTCTAGCCATCGTTGCTGCCGAAGATTCAAATCCTTTTGGGAGAAAAGATACTTCAATGACTTATGATCTGTAAACAACTCGAATCGAACTCCCAATAGGTAATGTCTCCACATCTTCAGAGCAAATACAATCGCCGCCAACTCCAAATCATGAGTCGGATAATTCCTTTCATGCGGCTTCAGTTGTCGACTTGCATACGCAATAACTTTATTCTTCTGCATCAGCACTGCTCCAAGTGCAGTACCACATGCGTCGGTGTAAACCACCATCTCATCATTTCCACTTGGAATAGTCAAAACAGGAGCACTTGTCAGTCGCTCTTTCAGAATTCCAAAAGCTTGCTCACACTTAGCATCCCATCTGAATACTTGATTCTTCTTCGTCAATCCTGTTAATGGTGCAGCTACCTTGGAAAAGTCTTCGATAAATCGACGATAGTATCCTGCTAATCCAAGAAAACTTCTCACATCAGATGCATTCTTAGGTCTACCCCAATCCTGGATTGCTGCTATCTTGGCGGGATCAACCGCTATTCCGCTTCCAGAGATAATATGGCCTAAGAACCTCACTTCACTCTTCCAGAAGTGACACTTCGAAAACTTAGCCTTCAGTTGATGTTTCCGTAAGATTTCCAAAACAATACGCAAGTGTGTCTTGTGCTCTTCTTCAGTTCTGGAATAAATCAAAATATCATCCACGAACACTAGTACGAACTTGTTTAACTGATCCCTGAACACTCTATTCATAAGATCCACAAAATATGCTGGTGCATTGGTCAATCCAAACGGCATTACCAGCCACTCAAAGAAACCGGATGGTGTCCTGAAAGCAGTCTTCGGCATCCTTAGCCACTCTTAACTGGTGAAATCCCGTTGCCAAATCCATTTGAGAAAACATCTTAGCTTCGTGAAGCTGATTAAACAAGTCATCTATTCTCAGCAATGGATACTTGTTCTTCTTAGTCACTTTATTCAGCTCACGATAATCCACACATAACCTCAACGATCCATCCGCTTTGGTTACAAACAAAACTGGTGCACCCCATTCGGACACACTACGCCGAATGAATCCTTTCTATAAAAGATCATCAACCTGCACCCTCAACTCTTGCTGTTCCCTAGGCGCCATCCGCCTAAGAGGCATTACAACAGGTCTGGCTCCTTCAACTAAATCGATACGAAACTCGATCTCCCTATGCGGCGGTAACCCTTTGACCTCATCAAAGACATCCTCAAATCCATTAGCGATTGGCACCGATGACAGTCCATCCCGTGGAACAACCAGCGAATACATGAAGCTCATGAAGACGCCTTCCTCATGCTTACATCGTATCACAACTTTTCGCCCTTCCACATTCTCGACTGTCACCTCCAACCTTTCACAATCAACCTTTGCCGCATACTTCCTAAGCCAGTCCATACCCAAAATAATTCCGAACCCCGCAAAGTTCAGAACAAAACAATCACAAACAAAAGAACAATCATGACTCGATACAATCAGACCACGGCATAGCATACACAGACATGACGAACCCTCTACTGGATTAGTCACAACCAATGGTCTATCAACAATATCCGGTTCCAAACCCAACCGACCTATAAGTTCATTACAAACAAAAGAATGCGACGCCCCAGTATCGAATAACACTCTAACTGGAACACCACATATGGAAAGAGTACCTTGAACCACCACACTCTTTCCTTTCTCTTCAGCAGTAGGAGCTTTTGAAGATGATGGAACAGCCCCCAAAGCATAAGCTTGCACAATCTGCTTGTCCTTCCGCGGTTCTGGACAATTCTTCTTAATATGCCCCAGCTTGTCACAGTTGTGGCACTTCACCGACACCTTTGGATTCTTGCAATCTCTGGAGAAATGGCCCTTCTGCTGACAATTGTAGCAGGTCACTTCGCCCTTCGGCTTCGTCTGGCCATCCTTACCCTTTTGCTGCTGCTGCTTCCTCTTCTTGTTTCCACCCTGCTGTGGTTTAGACTCTTCCTTGGTCACAACAACAACAGATCCTTCTTTAGGAAACAGATTCTCGTGCCTGAGAGCCTTCTCTACAAGCTTCTCAAATGGATCGTCCAAATGATCCACCAACTGTCTCCCAAGATAACTGTCCAAGCCTATCACAAACTTCTCGTTCTTCTGATAAGGAGATTCAATATACGACCGGGCATACTTGGACAAAGCTTCAAACTCAGAAACATACTCAAGAACTGGCCTTCCGCCTTGCTTGAGCTCCACAAACTTCTTGAACAGAACAGATTTCTGAGCTGTAGAGATGAACTTAGCTTCAAATCTAGCTTGGAATTGCACCCAAGTAATTTCTTCCTCCGGAGTATCGATGGTGATAGAGTTCCACCAATCAGAAGCTCTTCCTTGAAGCTGTCTCGATGCGAGCTTCCTTTTGGTTGCATCCTCGATTCCCAAGTCATCGAAGATCCTTCTACAAGCATCTATCCACCTCTGGACTTCAATGGTTGACTTTGTTCCCAAGAAAACCTTTCATCCAAGAGCAGTATAATCTTTACACAGCTTAGCAAAATCCACCGGTTTTGGAGTTTGAACTTAAACTCCAACATCTACTGCTGGCCCCGGAGCTGGCATCCTTCTCATGATCGAAGTCATCATAGCTTCGAACATAGCAGCATATTCAGCAGCCCCCTCAGTAGCACGGCCTTCCCTAGTAGCTGGTCTCCCTCTTCGACTCATTCTTAATATCTATAAAAGGAATGATTAATACACCTTGAGAACAACTGCATAAAGAACTCAAATCCTTCTAAGCTACTATATTATATATAGTAATCATCCATCAAAATACAATTACGTCTCTCATACGTAGTTACGTCAGCGAGCGTTGGGTAAAATCGATTAACCAAAGCTCTGATACCAAATGTGACGACCGCCCATGACCCCTGCACCGAACAAGGAAAATAGTGCACTGTAAAGTGTGCCAGGCAGCCATGGACGACCGTCAAGGTAAGTTAAAACAGCAGAATCTATCGTATTACTCACAGCGCATGGATAAAAATACAATAGAGAATATATATAGTGAAGCTTCACAAAATAGAATCTCATCAATTAAGCTTCATAATAGTTGAATACAAACATCTGAATAGTCAATACATCAAGCCTCACTACATATCACTCAGAGAATTATACAAGCAGCGGAACATCCAGTACATATAGTAAGAAACTAATACGCAAGCCTCCAGCTCGTCTTCGTCATCAGCATCGTTGGTCACTAAGAACAGCACCTGTCACCTGCTACCTAGTCTGCCCATCCCAAAATGGATGAAGAGCACAAGGTAATAAGAGTTGAAAATAAAACCTTGAGTCAGACAACAGTCTTAGTGAGCGGTAAATTAACTAACAACATACCAAAAGTGCATAAAGGTAAAAGGAATAGGAATCCAACCCTCCCACTCCACCTCTTTCTACAGTGATAGCCCCCAGACACACTAAGCAGAAATAAACATAGCAAAGCAGACATTTAAAGTAAAGCAATTATCACTCGAGTCAAGGTCGACATTTTCCAAGCACAAACCCCCAAGGTCTAAACCAAGATCAGATAAGCACCCAGAAAATATCGCTCTTGAGACCGAATGATGATACAACCAAACATCCATGACTCTGGCCATCACTGTTATCATTGCTTCGATACCACTGTTAATTGAATGACCTGCACATTCTTTCAGCCGTCCATCAAGGGCTAATGGAAACCCCGGTTCTAGACAGAACTCCGCACGTCGTCGCAGCCCGTGCCTAGGACTATCGAATCTGTCCAGAGTACTCGACTACCAATCATAGTCTTTAGGGACTATCGAATCTGCCCAGCGTACTCTTGCTCTAAGCCTGCTAGAACCTTCAACAACGATGAAATCTCAGCCTTCTAGTCATCCTCCTCGACGACTATTTCTATACTAGCTCAAGCGCCTCCCGAGCCAACCATTATCCTCAAACTCGAACCATATCACCGAGTTACCAACATGCTTGGAATGATCCCGTATGGATTAAACCAAGGCTATCTCACATCATGCCTCTCTTCATCTCATCATAGCAAAGCCTCATCTCAACATCATCATCAAATCTATCCATATGAGCTTCATCATCCGCCACATATGCCACGGGCAGCTTTTCCAATTCAAGAGCCTTTCCCTTAGCTTTTGAATCATCTTCGACCATCTTGTCTAAATCAAATCATCAATCAACTAATCGAATCACAATCAATCAAGTCAATCATTAATCCAAGTAATCAAACATTCAAACATGATCTAATAAACAATTATAACAATAATGGCAATCTAGTAAATAAAGAGTCCAAATCTAACAAGCATGAATCATGCGCAATATCTCTACAACTTGATGAATGAACTTGCATAGGTTAACATGTAGTAAAATGGATGTCAAATCATCATGAACAGTTGATCTATACTTAAGGTTAAGAAAATGCATGGAAATCACTATTTAACACAAAATCAAGCCACCAATCCGATATACTCCTTTGGATCCGTGTGAGAGATAATCACCACTCATCGAATCACCTAAACACCTCAAAAGCAACACACTTCAGATCTGGACAGCGAAGAATCTAACTTGATCTACCAAAATCCCGCTTCAAACGATGAAATCTCTCTTCGATGGATTAAGATCTTCAATCTAAGCTCTTGGATCTTCGATCCTTATCTTCGATTTGGATGGAAGGAATCACAAGATTAGAGTGGAAAAAAGAAGTGAAGAAGTGTAGAACTCGAGCTCTCAAAATAGCAGCACTTCGTCGCTTCAAAATCCGGATCCCAAAAAGTGAGGAAATGGACGTGTATTTATAGGCAGTTTTCCTTAAGTCGTCCGCCCCCCTTAAGTCGTCCATGACTTATGGAAACCCACGACCTACGACTCATCAGTATTTCCGACCTAAAACCCTACAACTTAACAAACTCTTCGACTTAACAACTCAGGCCCAGCGCATCCACGACCTAACGAGTTAGCAAGTACTACGACTTAACAAAATGTGGCCTAACGACTTAACAACAGTCGCAACCTAACACTCAATACCTTCGCGACTTAGCTGGGTTACGACTTAACACCTCACGACCTAACTATACCCAGCATACTATCATAGGTCATCTACGACCTAACTAAACATGCCAAAGCGACTCAATGACTTATCTTAACTCGTACACGACCTAAGAAAACCTTACGACTTAACTGCCTCCGACCTAAGACTTAACGGTACAACATCCTAAGCCATAACACACGACCTAACCTTAGCTCGCTCCTAAGTCGCTCACGACCTATCTCCTTAAGTCGTTATCTTGTCCAGTTTCCTAGGTCGCTATCCCTATGCCGCTAACTCTTAAGTCGTCGCTTCCCTTAAGTCGCCAATTCCTATAAGTCGCCAACTCCTATAAGTCGTCTACTCCTTAGGTCGCTAACTTCCTATAGATCGCTCCAATCTCTTAAGTCGTCTATCCCTTAAGTCGCTCCACGACCTAACTTCCTTCACAACCTAAGCTCCAACACGACCAAACTCCTTAGGTCTCTCCTATATCTTAAGTCGCTCCACGACCTAAGCTACCACCCGACCTAAGCTACCATTCGACTCAACTTCTACGCAACTTAACCCTGGACGACTCAAGCTCTGGCCGACTTAAACTCTGAACGTTCTATCAACATTTTGACCTAATGACAACTGTTCTACAATCTTTTGATCCGTAAAAATACGGGTCGTTACATTTAGTCCTGCGCCTGGCCAGCGTATGCCTAATGTCTGTAAGAACGACGATAGACTTGTTAAATTTCGAGTTAGTAAGTATTTTCAAACTGTAAATAGCAAATCAATAGTCTGAAAATAAAATTACACAAATTCCTACCTAATAAACTAAGGAAGAAGATCTTTGAAATGTCTTGAAAGTCCACAGCTTTGGAAGAGATATATTATGCAAATCTCTAACATGAAGAATTTCAAGTTTAAATCTAAGTTTTGTAAGTCGAAAATTTTGATAAAAGACTTTTGCGTCTTGATTGTAGAAATCAATGAACCAAAGAAAATAATGAACAAAGCTAGTGAGATAAAACAAATGGAATGAATCCTATATTTATTTACTTTTAATAAGTTTCGAGCTTAGTAAAATTGTGTAGGGTATAAATATCGGTGAGATTTTAACAATCATTTTTCCTAACTTATAATTTCGGGACGAAATTCTTTTAAGGAGGGAAGATTGTAACGACCCTGAATTTTGAACAATTTAAATTGAAAATATTTAATAAATTTTAAATATTTGAATGATGGTTTGACTTGAATTTCAAATTATCAGGATGAATTTGGCGATTAAATTTTAGAAATTAATCTATTGAAAGTTGAATAAAAATTTGAATCTTCAGTATAAAGCTGATTTAAAATAATTTAAAGGCTTAAAGAATCCACATTGATAATACTAAAGATAATAGAAGCTTCAGAATTTAATTTGAAAGTGATTTGTTCAGTTTTGAAATTTTATCGTTTAAATTGAATTTAAAAATAGCCTTCCGAGGCACAGTCTCGGAATTCGATGAAACCAGTTCCATTGGGTCCATAATGTTGAATTTTTACCGGATTTTAAATTTTGTATTTATCGGCGTCGTTGTGTGGACATACGATGTATAAACGCGTAGAAATTTAAATCGAATCCAATTTAAATTTCTGTAACAACCCGGATTTTTGTATGGATTAATATCGTCGTTGGACGATTAATATCGTTTGTTAATTGCTGTTAGGAGTTTGTAATTGGGTTTAAATTCTTTTGAAAATTTTGTTGAAATGGTCACGGGCTTTAAAATTTATCTCGTCCTAATTCTCCTTCGTTCGTTTTTCCCCCAATTTTCAGCTACCCCTATACGCCTAAACCAATGCCTAAAATCACGCAACCTTCGTGCCAAGCAAGGCCGTGTTATGTCGATTTGTACTCGTCCCCTTTCCCCCCTTTCTCTCTAAAATACGAAGCCCTCCTCCATTTATTTTCGCCCGTTCCTCTTTAATCGATCAGAAAAAAAAATAATGGCGGTCGTTCCTTTTCGTTCGCTCGTCTCCAAATAGCTAGGGCTTCGTGAAAACTGAAGACGCCATCTTCTGTAGCTCAGTCGAGGCCTTGCTGGGGGCGATCGATGCTTTCTATCTCTGATTCGACTGCTTCGAATTATGGTTGAGCTCGAGAGGACTTCAGCTGCTTCGATTCGTGAAAAGGTGAGTGATTATTTATCACTCACATTTAATTCAAACTTTATTGCTTTTGAACTTGTGATTTCTTGGTTCGTTTGGATTTTGAAAGTCGATCTTCGTTCGCCTGGGAATTGACTTTTGTACTTGTTGTCTTTGGTTTTGAATTGGTTTAGCCGAGGATGATTTGTGATATAAGGTTTGAACCCCTATTTTTTTCTCGTTCGATCATTCTTTGATCGTTACGGCAACAACTTTCCTATTTTATTTGGAATCGATTTTTGACTTTTTCAATCTTTACACATACTTGATTTCTAATTTGGTCAACTGATTTTGATTTGTGAATTCAACTCCATTTTTTCTCATGACTTCGGCCATCACCATTTCTTTGATATCGAGTTGTACTCTGTGTATTTTGGCCTTACTGTCCACTGTTCGACCTTGTTCGATTTATACCTGCCCTGGTCACCACGAATTTGCATTTTTCTTTGACTTCGGCCACTTGATTTCTTAAACATTGGTGATATTGTTAAACTGTGCTATGGTTCGAACTGTACCATACCATTGTATGATTTTGGTAGTCGATGCATTCTAATGGCTTCGGCCTTGGATTGAGATTTCTGTATATTGAATTTTTGTTACTTGTTTTTCTGTATATAGAACGTTGCGTTCTATTGCTATAGCCATTAAATATAGTCTTCACTGCACCCATATTATCCTTGTTTATGCATGCTGCAATCATGTGTGACGGTTTGAAATGTTGTTTCATTCATTATGTTGCACTGCCTCACTGTTGCAAGTGTTCTTTGATGTTGAACTGCATACTTCTTTTGGGCTACGGCTTTGAAACATTTTCAATGCTTGGCCCCCTTCAGTTTCATTATCTCTGGGGCATTGTCTCATGTATATAGATGCATTCTTGTACGTATATATATGGGTTATCATCTTGCCTGGAGTAGCTCTGTATTGTCGTGGCTATTCATTTGTTGTCACATTTGTTCATCACCATAAATGTAAATATATTTATGCATTTTATTATTGTCGAGCCACCGGGTCATTGTAAATGTTTCTTCTGCTGACTTCGAACTAATTTGATTTTGAATGCAGTATTGGTTTTCATTAAGGTATTTGGTCTGGTCATTAAATTTGTATTTCACTGGATAGCATGGGAGCAGACACTGTTGTTTCACTAGTGGTTGTCCTGTTGCATTTTAACCTTGCCTTAACTCGAACTGGTCTGGTTGCTTCCATATCATGGTTGGTTTGAGTTTTGCTGTCACTACATGTATGCATTCATATGTATATACATGTTTATGCATTGTCTTCATGTAGTTTGTATTTGTTTGCAGTTTCATACATCCTGAGTTTGCACTGTGTATTTACATATGCAGTTTTAGTGCCGTGCCACTATTGTGTACTGTTTGGTTCATGATGCAATCACTTGCATACTTGTCGACATCACTGATGCACTGATTTTTGTTTGGCTGTGTCTTTGATGCTGGCTTGCATTGTTTTGGGTATGACTACCTTTATGCACTTGTTATTGAACTGCAAGTTGCCTTCAACTTTGAATACTTGTGGTAGTTGCAGCTTCTTTTGTTGCAATTGTACCCTTGTTATTTTGTATTGCACTAAGTCAAATTCTCATGTGCACTGATGCATTTATTTTTGTTGCACTATGATGGATCATCACAGTTGCGACTTGGTCTTTGATTTCTTTGTAGTGTTGTTGGCTCTGGGTTTCCTTAACCACTCTGGTTTGAATACTTTGTTTTGATTTGGCCTGTTAGTAACATGTGTAGTTGTAGTGTTTCAGTTCTTAACTTGTACTGTTCAGTTGAGTTCGGCACCTCCGTTGTCGCTGCTTGATTGTTTAGTTCGTGGCCATTTGCTTGTTTCAACTGCAGTTTTATTGTACAGTTGTTTCTTACTTTACTTGGATTTTTGCAGTTTCACCACTGCCACAGTAACTTGAACAGGTTCTGTTATTTTAAGTCAGTACTTATGTATATATACATATGTATGCATCGAGGCAGTTGCATGTGTTTGCAGTTTTTCCCCTGTTTGGATTTATTTTGGAATTCACTTGAGTTGAATCCAGTTGAAACGCTTGGGTTTGACCTTGTGCGCGCATTGGAATTTCATTTGAATTAAAGTTGAACCCAACTTTTCGGATTTGACCTTGTGTTGATCCCTATTTTATACTAGTGGCGAGGCAGTGCACGCGTGCGTGTACTGCAGCCAATCAGAATTGATGTTTTAAAGTGACATTTCAATTGTTTAAATTGATTTTGTTTGATTTGATGATTTTATTGTTTTCTAAATTATCTTCATTGATAATCTTTTTATTTATCTCTGTTGATGATTTAAATTTGTTGATTTGTTGTTTAACACTGTTAAGTGTTATATCTATCATTATCCGATTTCTTTGTTAATAGGGTCGGATAGACGAGAATTATTGTGACTATCGTCTATTTGATTATTTGATTTTTATTGCTCTATGCACTAATAACTGAGTTTGAATTAGACTGACCTATGTATTATTTTCTTTTGAATGTAATACTCGGGTCAGACCGAGTATTTTACAGCTTGAAGATTTTCGAGCAGCGAAGTTAGAGAGAGGGGTTAAAACGCTCACTTTAGTTTCAGGAATTTTGTACTTAATGAAATATCCGTTGTATAATTCAACAAATTGTATAAACTCTGATGTATGTAAAAAGATTTATAGTAGTGAGATATTATTATTATTCTGTGTTTCTGTGGCTGATTCTGTTTAAATTACATAAACTAAATAACAATCCGTCTTTTTGAACATTTCAAGTTGGTTTAATTACATACTAGGGGCGGTCAAAAGGCGGGATGTTACATTATACCTATATTTTATATAATGTCCTATAGTTGTTATCATCAAAACCAAAACCTAAGGTACTTACATTTAAGACCCTGCCTTATGGTTGTGCTATGAAATCTGAGATAGATTCCATGTACAAGAATAACATTTGGACTTTGGAAAATGTTAAAACCTATGGCTGCAAATGTATCTAGAAGAAGAAGATCAATGCGGATGGAAAGGTTGAAACCTATAAAGGGAGGTTGATCGAGAAATTGTTCCGTCAAATTCAAGATATTGATTATAGTGAAAAATTTCAACAGTCATCATGTGCAAATCCATTAGGATTTTACTTGTGGTCGCCGCATACCATGACTATGAAATTTGGCAAATGGAAATTAAAACATATTTTCTAAATGGTGATTTAGAATGATCTAATGTCATAGTCAGAGAGTTTCACGGTCGATGGGAGTGGTGGTAAGGCTTATAGCCTATTAGGATTGATTTATGGTCTTAAGCAAGCATCTTGAAGTTGGAACAAATGATTTAATAATGTAAGCAAACAGTTTGGTTTCTATTAAAACAAATAGGAAGCGTGCGTATATAAAAAAGGCAATGATGGACCAATTTGCAATCAGTGAAAGCGTGGTTGTCCAATAATTTCTCGATGAAGGATTTAGGTGTGGTACCCTTTATTTTTGGAATTATAGATGTAGATAGAAAAGGATATTGAGATTGTCCCAATCCACGTGCATAGAAACCATAAGACAATTTAGGAGGAGAATTCCAAGCATAGAAATGTTCCGCTACGACATGGGATTGTCCTTTCTAAGAAGGACTCGCCATCTATGGACGAGGAAAGACAATGCATGAGTCACATTACTTATGCTTCGAAAATATTATCGATCATACAATCATGTATGTTATGCTATGTACTAGGCTAGATATCGCTTCATTAGGCCGATATCAATTTAATCTAGGAGAAAACCATTGGACAATTATCAAAGTAATTGAAGTTTATCTTTACTCTCAATGAAGGAGTCATTAGTTGGAAAAGTTCCAAATAGGATGTTGGTAGAGATATACCATAGGGACTATGTACATATTCATTAAAGAGCTAGGTGTGATCCAGGCATTGAAGGTCCAACTCTTATGTACTGTGACAATAATGCGGCAATTCAGATTTCATAGGAACCATGAGCTCACAAGAGGTTAAGACACATCCTCCATAAATTCCACATGATAAGACAATTTATCAGTCGTGATGAAGAGAGTAGACATGAATGATAACATTAAAGACCCATTCACAAAGGTGTTCACTTGGTCTTTTTAGGAAGACTGTAGGCATGAGGCTAAAGCTCCATAATTGGCCCCAAGTGCAAATGGAAGATTGATATAATTTGGGGTGTGCGTCATAGGTAATTATGTGATTTGTTATTTAAGAAATATTCTATGAGCAATCGTTTTCAAATTAAAATATATTTTCTGTTTTGATTTCTATTATATGTGTTTTTATATTATGATATAAGTAATGAGTTAATAAACATTAAACATATATAAATTGAAAATCCTTAAAAGTAGTGTTTTATCGATTGCGATTATGAAATGTTCATAACCATGAGTATTAAATCGATACAAACAAAAATACAAACTCTTTAAATGTTCTTAGTCAAGAAGTATCAAGATAAGGGTATCGATACATCAGTTGAGACAAGTGTATGTAACACTCACCATATGATGGATGGTGATTTAATCATGGCCATTGAGGGTATCACGGGGTAACATACTTGTGGTTGTTTGGAACAATCACATAACAACTCAACGAGAGTCTTCTATAGGTTATATAACTTAGCTAAAATAGAAAATCTCAGAGTAACGATGTACAATAGTCTTCTTACTCGAGGGCATAGCCGATATTCAGTATGTAGACTAAACTTTTACCGTGGTCAACCAAATGGCATTGCGATCATGTGAAGACCATAGTTGGGTACACGTTGAAACAATTAATGTGGCATAGTATTTAAGAAAGGTTTCGCCTCCTTCGTCATTAAACTGTACTTCAACAATGTCTGTATTGACTTCGATATTTAAACTGTTTATATATTGACTATGGATCAAGTTCACACCATAGAGTCAATAAAACTACGTTAACAATTATTTCCAAATTTGACCAAGGAAAAAATTAATGGGTAAATATTATAAATTAATACAAATGTTGTATTTATATTTATGACTAATTTCAATTATTTATTTCAGGCTTTAAATTGGATGAAATGATGTATAAAAGTTATATGATAGACAAATTAAAATTGAAGTTAGAAAATAACTAATTAAATGTTGATTCAAACTGAAGTCAACAAGAGGCTTTACAACACTTCGTCATAGGAGTGACCAACCATTTTTTGGGGTTTAGAGGAGACTAAGCTTGGTATTCAGATTTAGAGATAAAGGGAGAGAAAGGGGTGCAGGTTGATAGCTATAAATATCATAGCCTCCATATAGTTTCAAAAACAGGATTTTGCTCTCCATCTCATAGCCCACCCCCTAGTGTTGCCTTCTCTTGACTTTGCAAATCAATGAGGAACAAAGAGACCGTGGTGCTCCAAAAGGAAGAACTGCCCAAAAAACATATTGATTCTCGATGAGGTCGCTTAGAAGTAATGTATATTTTCTGATTCACATTTATATACTTATATAAACATGTTAACGTCGTCATAATGCAATAAACATATTCCACATTTGTTTAAAAAAACCAAAACTAATTTCAATTATGTAATTAGTTTGGAATATAACAACATATATTAAAAAGCTTATAAGCACGTGCGTGTGTGTATGTATTCAATCTATAAATTTATGTATTTATATATTATAGTAGTATATAATTTCATAGTAAAAAAGTGGTTTTAAATATTTTATATGCATGCATGCATGTATAATTAACAAATTATTATAAATAAGATATTCGATAATATACATACATACATATATATATTTAAAAAAATTATATACTTATTTCTTGCCGAAATCTCACACACACATATATGTATATATTTTTGTATCTATATATAAATATATTACATAAATTATATAACATTTCGAATATTAACAAAAAAAATTGAATTTGATATTTTAATATAGTTATTTTATAATTGTTTTTACCATTTCCAAATTATTTAAATGAAAACTTTGATTTTTTTCAAGGTTTATATTTTCGACCACAAATAATTAAAAAATATTCATTTTTGAAATCGATGTATTTTATTAAAAATAATAATTTAAATAGGTTAGTTTTTGAAATTTGAATTTTATATTAATTAAATAATCATAACAAAAAATAAATATAGATTATATATATCTATATACAAATATTTTATAATAGTTAGTTAATAATTTTACAGTAAATAATATTATATTTAATTCTTTATATAATTATATATATCCAATATGGATTTAAATATATTATTATTTATGCATGTTTTTAAATTTATAATTATTTCTTATATGTATATATAGGATATTTATATTATATATATATATATATATATATATATATATATATCACGCCAGACATCTTGTTGACCGTAGGACAAAACAGTCAATTTTCCTAATAACCTTAGATTATATATATATATATAATATTATTTATGATGTCATCATGACATATTAAATAAATAAATATAAATGAATAAAATTATTTAAACACTAATAACCAATAAGTGTTCTAATTAATAAATTAAATTAAAATACTAAAACCATCTTTTATTGATTAAAATACCAAATTTGATTTAGTATATACGAATATTTATTTACACAAAACAAATTATAGATTTTGTACTAATTAATAAAAGGAATTTTTTTAAATTCACCCTTTTACCCACATTACCAGTGCACCTAATCCAACACTTGGTTCATTTTGATAACTTTTACCAATTAACGTTTTACTCAGGCTAGAGATTTTTGGTTTTATGTTGACTACCCATTATGCTGATGTCAACCTTCTACAATGAAGGAGGCGAATCCTCTCTTAGGTAGAGTTTTGTTCTAAGTAATTTAACATATACCCAACTATGGTCATAACATGATTACAATGTCATGTAATTGACCATTATCAAAGTACGGTCTCGTTACTCAAAATCGATGGTACCCTTAAGTCTGATGTGATATCCCGGAATTTCAAGGAATTTAAAATGTGATAATCTCTTAATTAAATTATTTAAAATTGATAAATTTGTTATTTTCATATATAAATAACCAATTAATTAATAATGTGATGTTTTAAATTATGATTATAGATTGATTTTAAATAAGAATAATTATTTAAATTGTGTTATTTTAAAAATAGATTTTCAAATTTAATAAGTGTGTATATATATGTGTGTATTTTAGAAGGAAGCTATGATTTAAAAATTTAAAATAAAGTCTTTCAAAAATATTTAAAAATAAAATCTATCTTAAATTTAAGTAAAGCTCTACTTTTTCACTTTTGATCTATATATATATATATATATTTGATGTAATTTTGGTAATAATGTTTAAAAATAAAATAAAATATATATTTAATTGTAAAGGGGATATTTGGTAGTTAAGTATAAAAATAGAAATAAGATCTTATCAATATTAAATAAGTATAAAACAAATATATGGTTAAACGTAAGTATTAATATATAAACATATTAAACATAAGTGAAAATAAATAAACAATTAGAAGAAGAGTTTGGTAGTTTAAGGTTAAAATAGAAACAAATACATTAAGTTTAAAAATATGAAATGAACATAAGATAAGTTCTAAAAATATAACTTTATAGAAGTTTAAGGTAGAAAACAAATCAGGCAAGAAGGAATAAGTCTAGAATTATTATAGTCTTTAGGAAGACATATATTTGCAGGCTAGAGGAAACAATAAAATGTATAAAAGTTGTACTTGATAGAAAAAAAAATCATATTAGTACATACGAATTGAAAGGGGATAAGCATGAAATGTACAACTTCATTAATTGCTCTCATTTCAGCCTCCATAGAGAAAAAAATCTCTGATCAAAATTGTACCAAATACAACTATCAGCCTGAACTTGTTCTTATTTATCAACCTTCTTTTTTTCTTTTCGTTCATTTGAAACAAAGCACACTCAAGTTCAAAAGCCAAAACCTGAAAACATTTCCTCAAAATATTCTCAAACCTTCAACCAAAAGTATAAGTCTGTAACCATTTTCAAATCAGAGGAAAAAAAATCAAAACCTTGTAATCTTTTCAAAAGCCTGTAACATCTTCAAAATGTAACCTGAAATCAAAAGCTTTGAAGCATCTCATCATCAAGTCGAGTTCAACTAAGTATTTCGGTTTCAAAGATCTAAGCATTCAAGTTTCCAGTTTTTAGCAATCCAGTTTTAAATCTCTCTGCATTTTTCTAAAGTGAGTAAACATTTTAATTTAAAAGTTGAAGTAGGTAAATGATTGTTGTTTGGGAAGTTTTCTATGATGATGATTGCTTTGCATATAAGTGATTCCAGTTTTTTTCAAAACCCAGAGCATCACAGTTTTTAATCCTCTGATCATCACCTTATTTAAAAATAAAAAAAATTTAACAAGCTTAAATTATTGTTTGATGATCTGATGCATGTTGTAATTCTTGAATCTATGATGAGATATATGCTTGCATGTTTGTTTAAGTATGATTGAATGTATATATGTTGTGCATGTCTGGATATCATCTTTGTAAAGTTACAGAGTTAAAAATTTAATCAAATCCAAAATCTCCACATCGAATCTCTGATAGGCTTAGGAATTCAAACAAGTTGTGTTTGTTTATACATGAATTAAGTCTTAAAAATATATTTAAGTATAATAGGATTGAAAATCTGCTGGGATCAAATATTTACAGTAGAAATCCTTTAAACATGTAAAAATCAAACATCATAATTTGTTGTTTCAGGATTATAAGTTGAATCTACTTAGGAAGTTAGGATTTTTAAAAGTAAAATCACAAATTTTAGTTTGGGATCGAGTGAGTATTCGTGGGTTGAACATGATTGGGTTTTTGAGGTTTATCTGGTGATCAATGGACTCGGGGAGGTCGGGGCTTCGACTGGAGGAGGTCGGGGTGTAGGAGAGCTCGGCAAAAATGCAAGGAGGATTTATCACCTCCTGTGGCGTCGGCGGTGGGTCAAAAGGGTTTTAAACCCTAGTTTTGGTCGAACTTGGAATAATGGATGTCGCGTCGTTTCTAGGGCTTCGAGTTGCATCGGACATTGGGGAATGGCTGCATGGGAAGCTAGCGGAGGCGTGGCCAGGGTTGGGCGTCATCCGATGGTCGGAGATGTGAGTTCGAGGGAGGTTTTGGCCTGGGTGTTTGGTTCAGTTTCGAACGCATAGCTCGTTTTGATTCGAGACTGGTAATGGTGTTTTAAGGTTTGGAGATGGTTGTTGCATTGGTGTTCGATATGCAGGAGAGTTCATCGGAGGTGAAGAGTGACTCTGGCGATGGTACAAGTGCATGGAGTGGTTTGGTTGTGTCAGAGTGTTGTTGTGATTTTGATGTGGGTGACTCGAAGGGGAACTCGGGTTTTTGGGTGTTTAACTCGAGTTTGTACTCGAGTGTTTTGTAGGTGATAAGCCTTCAGTTTTTAAAACTGTAAAAAATTTAAATTTAAGTTTGAAAATGGGAAGTAGGGGAGAACTCGGGTTTAAACCCGAGTAGCATTCGAGTATGACCCGAAGTAAGTCAAAATCCAGTTTTTAAAAAGATTTTTTTTAAAATAAGATTTTTGAAATTTAAAGACCAAATTTGTTAAAACTTTCTTTATAAAATTACTTTATAAATATAAATTGTTTTCTTAACATTTGTTAAGAAGTTTTAAAATTTAGTTTAAACCCTCTTTTGATAAATGTTTAAGGGTATGTAAAGGAAGTTATGTTTTGTTAACTTTAATTTATAAAGTTAAATGATTATTTTATTTCAAACTTAAATTATGATTTAATTAAGTAAATTTAAATTATTAAGACAAAGCGTTTTAATGATAATTAAGACATTAATAAGGTAATGTTTTTATCTTAAGATAATTAAGGTTTAATAAGTGAGATTAATTAAGTAAATTAAGAAAATTAATTTAATTAATTAAGAATAAAGTATTAATTAAGTAATTAATTAAGAATAATTAATTAATTTAATTAACTAATGATTATGATTGATTAATTAATGATTAGAGATTAATTAATTTGAAATTAGAAATTACTTAATTAAGTAATTAGAGGTTGATTAATTGGTAATTAAGAAATATGTAATTAAGTTTTATGAATTGATAATTAAAGTTTATTAATTAATAATTAAAGAATAATTAATCTATAATTAAAGATTTATTAATTTGTTTTAAAGGCAATTAAGGAATGAATTACCAATTATAATTAATCAAATGAATGTGATTAATTCAAGATAATTAATTGTTAATTAATTAAAGATAATCATTTGATGGTTGATTAAGTATAAATACTTAATGAAATTGAATAGTGTAATTACTCAGCGAAGTAATTAATGTATAATTACTGGATGTAATTAATTAAAGGGGATTACTTAATGGGAAGTAAATTAAAGTATAATTACTTAGTAGAAGTAATTAAAGATTTATTACTTAGTGTAATTAATCAAAGAATTTATATAATTAATTAAGAAGTTAATTAATTAAGGTAAGTAATTATAGGATAGAAATTTCTGTTTATGATTAAGGTTGATTAATGAAAGTGATTAATTAAAGGTAATTAATTAATGTAATTGATTAAGGATTAATGTAATTAATTATAGTTAATTAATAAATGAAAGTAATTAATTAAGGATCACTAATCAATGCAATTAAATGAAGTAATAAATGGTTAATTACTGGGAATGGTTATGGATAATTAATTTGTGTAAAAAATTAAAGGCCAATTACTTAAAGTAATTAAGAATAACTAATCAGGATGATAAATTAAGATGGATAAGTAGATGATAATTGATTAATTGATTTGTAATTAATTAATGATTAAGTAAGCATGATTTATGTGATGAAAGTAATTAATTTAATTAATTTAAATTAATTAGAGATGGAAGTAATTAATTTAATTCACTTTAAATTAATTATAGATGGTGATTAATAAATCATTGCTTATGGATGTTGAATGATATTGATTGTCTTGAATGATTTGAGATCTCAGATATGAGATAAGTGATGATGTGTGATATGGATGTTTTGGTTGAATATGATGATAATGTGAATTATCTGTTTGTGATGATAATATGAATTATCTATTGTGATGATATGAATTATCTATCTCTGTGTATATAGATAATAGAATTGAATTGTTTTAACTTTAAAACAACTTGGACCTAAAAGATGGCGATTTAGATTTCGATGAGACCGGGATCGGGTTTCCAGATTTGAATATCCAAAAACCACATCGATCCAAATTAACGATAGGTCATGAATCTCAAGTGAAGATGAAGATTCAGAATGCAAGGGTTATTGTCGTTAACTCTGAGGGTGATCCAAAATGAGTGTAACGAGATAATGCCTTCGGTTTCGTTCGAACCCGGAACGAACTTGTATGGATTGAATGCTTTCAGCACATCGTCAAGTGGACGATGAGCATTCTAAGAGATGTGTTCTCTAAAGGTAATCGTGCCTCAAGCCTCATCAACCGAGAATGGCTAAAACAGGGGAGGTGCAGCAAGGCTTCATGGGTAGCCCCCACTTGAGAGTAAGGTCATCCCTATCTAGATGTCCCTTTTTGTTTCGGCTTAGTGGTGTGGTTGCTGATCACAACCGTGGGATGATTTTATTCGGAATTATCCAGTAAGGGATGGTTCCGGCCTTATGTTGCAGGGGAGTGGGCGTACTCCTCAGTACACTGATCTAGACCAGGTACTGTGATGGGCGGTACCCCAGTAGCTCTGCCATTGTATGGAATCCAAACTCCAATAAGCGCCGTACGATTTAGTTGTGCCCAACTATGTTGGAACGTGAGATGTAAGCATTCCAGCTATTTCTGTATTTTACTTGAAAACCCTAGACCCTATTATAATATCACTGGATTTCCTATCAAATGTTTGGTTAGCGTAAGGTAAAAACTTACCCATGTTTATGTGTGGGGAGTCTTACGTGATACCTTGTTTTCAAAAGGTTTTAAAAAAAATTAAGCAACTTTAACCGTTTACTCATACCAGACCCATGTCTGACCCGGAGTTTATTTCTGTTTTTCTTAAACTCTCGGATACTCAAATTTTTACGAGTAGCCAAGGGATTCAGGTTAGCTTTGACGAATTCTGGAGGAGCAATGGAGCAGGAAGCTTCAGCGTATAGATATATAGTGGTTCCGCTGTGCTAGTGTTATATCTGTATCTATATTGTAATAACTAGACAGGCGTTTATAACTGTCTAGTATGTGATGTATAATCTGTGTAACTCTGATTGATGTTGTATACTATGTAATATCTTATGTGATTAATATAATTTATTCGTTCCGCTATGAGATTCTGATGTTGTTTAGTTCTTTCTTCTCTATCTTTTCTCTTTTCTATCCCTTACTTTCTTATAGATGATGCGACTTTCTGGTGATAGAAGATCGGGTCGTTTCATCTGAATATTATTATACGTCGTTACCATATCATTTTTTATTTTGACTTAGTTGTATAACCTATAGAAGACTCTCGTCAAGTTGTTCTATGACTGTACAAGACATCCAAAGGTGTGTAATCTCTCGGTTTCCCCAACACGAGTAATTCACCATCTATCATATGGAGAGCATTACTACACTAGTCTCAAAGGATGTATCAATATTCTTTTATCAATACATCTAGTATAGGAACATTTAAGGAGTTAATGTTTATATATCGATCCAATACTCATGGTTACGAATACATTCCTAAGCGATAAAACATTCTTGCGACACCCTACCTCTATACCCATACTACTCAAGAGTATTACTAAGTAATACCATCGAGAAACTGGAGAATAAGGCGATATTGGGCACACGTGAATACCCCCTTGGGCTAATACTACTATGTAATTAAACAACAAATAAATAACTCACCCATACGTACACAGTATCGGCACCAAGCAATAAACACGTGTGCCTCCAGGATAGAATAATACATAATATATAGTAATGACAGAGAACACAGAGTCAATCGCAGCGGTTACATATAATATGATATATAATATATGATACAGTTTAGATAAAAATATCTCCAATGTCAACCATCTCAATATAATACAAAGTGTGATTAACATGTTATACAACTTTAGGAAAATACAATGTATCACAGTCATTTAAAAATCATGTAACGGTCCTAATATAAATCTCCTTTAGTGCCCAATAAAATAAATGCTGGTCATGTTGTCCCTATATTTGAAAAGTCTCGGACTAAGCCGTTTGACTATGTCTAATCAATTATTCTAATAGGGTAATACAATGTAAAGAGAGAATAATAATATGATAACTCTAACATAGATAATCAAAGTATCAGATGACATGTTAGATAATACATACAAATGTAATAATGTATGCCTCAAATATATATATATATATAATGCTGAAATAATCATCAAGGCATCACCTCATCCAAATAGCTCAAATCTTTGTGAAGCAATCAACTCTGATATCAAAAAATGTCATTACCCATATAAACAAATTGATCGAAATCAAGGATATCAAATTCAGTAGGTGAATCATCCATACAACAAAATATCATCATAGAAAACGTAATCATCAAGTGAATGGGGAAAATACAAAACGATGCCCTAACATAATATCATATAAACATATAATCAATAGATAATGTGAGATAGCCCATCAAATCATCCAAATAATATCCAATACTATACAAACCACAATGATAGTCTATTGCAATCTAAATTACAATCAATAAACAAAGGCTCTCTCAACAATATCAAATCATCAAACAGTATGGATATAATAGGGACCGACTACACTCTAGACCCCCATTCTCTAGAATAGCCAACTCATGATAGGATAGGGACATATATGCCGATCCACTACCATACTCACATACCGATACCATACAGGAGACTGACAACACATCTGCTTGCTCCAGGAGCCACACGTTGTCTATATATGACACGACTCCTATAGTCATCGGTTATCCTTACCCCCTCCTCTCTCGGTATCGTGACAATGATCCACCATAGGCTTAACAACACGTAGCCTCTTCGGCCACGACTATCGACACTTGTGCCATAAGGTAACTAACTGCTGGCCTATATGATATAGGGATACCACACAACACTAGCACAAAGCTAACAATCCATAACAAGGTGTCATGATTTTGGGGCACGACCCCTCAATCATGCCGCCAGGGTGGATACTGGCAAATGTGGTTCACTCGTGAAACATAAGGAAAGTCGGACCCTATGTGGATGACATATAGTACTCCTAACCTATATCTACTCATAGCTCTAGACATAGACCGACACACGGCTCTATATAAGTCAACACATGACTATGGTATGATAGAGCTCTTAGCACCAGCCGACATAGGGCTCTAACCATAAGTCAACGCTTGACTAAGATATACCCATTGTAGCGAGTATCACCACATACACACGAGTATATCCCCGTTTGAGTGAAATTTACTTACAAAGAATAATTAAACGAATAACATAACGACATCCCATACCTCGCATGTTACTCTAATAATTATTCAATGCTCATAAAGTACACTTAATCCATACTAGATATTTCTTTATGACAAGTCCAATGAATAACTAGAAAAGTGTTATTGAAAGTCTCATATCAAACGATATCACCAATCCGTTTATTCAAATTTCCCATTACATAGAAATAAAAAACAAAATTAATAAAAAATACAACAAATCCCTTCAAAAGTATGTCACCACCGTATCACATCGAATCACTAATCAAATCAATGGTGAATCATTCATATTATTGGAATCAATATAAAGAAGACTAGAAATCAGAAAGTAAAAGCCAATAATAAAAATAGATCATTCAAATAAATATAAATAACAAACCTTTACTTAATAATGAATCATTCGTTACGTGTAATTTTATATAACAAAATAAATAAATAATCCTAATCGATTATTAAATATTACTAATAACATTGGAAAAACTCACTTTAAATCCCAAAATAGTTTATAAAACTAAATATTGCATATAAGTACCATTTCCAAAATTTTCTATTATCAAATACTATTTCTAAATGATTCTAATCTATCTAAACAATTTAATATACAATAGTCAAATAGGTATAGATATATTTTTATAGTTGGAAATTTATGTATGTATATTACAATTTTGCACTTTTATAAAATAACAATTATTTACCATAATATAGCTAATTTCACCTTGTTTATATATCAAACTCATATTTACATTTATAACAGCAAAATATATCAACAAGATTCAAAAGCATAAATGTACACAATAAATTGAAATAAAGTACCTAAATCTATGACAGTATTTATACATCAACCATAAAAATAAATGTGCAGACACTCTCATACCAGCACACACACATGTGCGGACCCTCTCATACCAATGCACATGTATGTATAGACTCCCTCATACCAGTGCATATGAACTTAAACAATTATACCCATGATTGTTTTGTACCAAACAAATGATAATAATATATGGCATTACTATTGCTAAAAAATAATAGTACTCATATAAACATGAATCCTCATAGCAACATAAAAAATTAATAAAATGTAAAGAACATTTGAACATAACTTGTACAACCTACAAACAATATGTACACACACACCTCTTCTATGTGTAAATATTTACTACTATCCATACATCTCAGCCGACACACTTAAAAAGTAAGAACCAACATTTACAGAGCATATTATGTATCAGAAAGTTTAGCAAAAAAAATAGTTAAAAAAATAAAGTTAAAACTTGAAATAGTTCATAGTAAAACAAAAACAGCAGCTAGGATATGTACACACCACTAAAAATTGAACAAACCATATTTAATTATATAAACTCTTTAATATGATCCTCGTTGCTTTAATAAATTTAAATTAACAATGATCTATTAACACTTTATACAATAAAAAGGAACTGAACAATGAGATGGTGATAAGGAAACACACGACAATGCAAATTTAGTTAATAGAGGTATGTAGAACTATTCATAAAAGAATGCATATACACCCATTGCACATTTTGATATATATACACTGTACACACACACATGCATACATATATATATAGACACATACATGTACTCTTTGTCAGTACCTTGAAACACGCACACACTCTACCTAAACCAACCACACACACACTAATAAATGCACACGCACTCATAAGCAAACACACACGCACTCATAAGCAAACACACACACCAACGCGCGCACACACATACACTCAACCTCTCACGCCTATACACAAACACGTACACTGCCATATTCTTACTCATACACAGCACTTCACACAGGAACACGACACTTCACACATGAACACTTAACTCACATTTGCCTCACACCCACTAGCACACACACACTTACTAACACATACACACACAATAAAACATATACATAAATTCACACATGAATGAACATATATGCTCATGCGCACATTTAAGAAACACGGCCACCCACTTGACCACTCACCTGAAAGAAGCTTCTTATCTCTTCCCTCACATCATTGAACACACACATGCTTGCAAGTAGAGATTCATCGCCATATCACAACCTTAATCACCTCCATGCCCACATAAATTTATGTCGGTTCCATGCTGTACCCTATCAAATTTGAGAATTTATATAAATTGATTTAATTTGTTCATAAATATTTAAGAGAGGAGGGTTTTTCGTGTTTTTCTTTCAAATAGATGATAGTGAAAATGAGTGAGAAGAATTTAATGATTTCCTCTAGATGGAGATAATTCGGTGTGTAAAGTAACGTATGCATATATTACTGAGAGAAAGAGGACTCTCGAAATAAAAAACTCTTGAAAATAGGAATAACTGAAAATTGGATTTGGGTTATAAACATATGGGCTTAGGCTTTAGAAATTATAACAATAAATAAATTTAGATTTTAATTTTTCTTTTACTTTGAAAACCAAATAATTAATTTAAATAAATTTAAGTTTCAATAAAAATCATTTCTTAACCCAACTAATATTTTATTTCAATTACACCCCTTTTTCAAAATTTATTTTCATATTTAACCCATTTAAAATTTGGATATTATATTTTTATGGTTTAAACCTTTCTATACATATAAAAATTATAAAACCTAATTTCAATTAAATCTCCAAATTCCAAATTAATTAATCAAATTACTATTATTAATTAAATTAATTATTACTTAAAAACCGAGTTATTACAATTCTCTTAAGGATTTTCTACATATATATATATATATATAACATATTTACATCATTATTTATATCACCATATAATAACACATATAAAAGAAAATAAAACCGAAAGCATACTTTATTTCAAACAAGTTTGTTTACCGAGTTAAGTTTATATTACTATCTACGTAATTGCCCTTAATGCACACCCTTAACTCTGTCAGTTTCATCATAATCAACACCATGAATTTGATGGAAACTTTCACCACCAACTTACCTTATGTCTTAACCTTTCCATCTGCACCAATCTTTTTCTTAAAGATCCATTTGCAGCCGATGGGTTTCACCTCTTAGGATACATTCTCTAAAGTCCATACTTTGTTTTTGTATATGGAATCCACTTTGAATTTCAACGCATCAAGCCATAAGCCAGAGTCTTTACTCTCCAGGCATTTTCAATACGTGAGGGAATCGTAGTCATGAATGACACAATCCGTGTTTCTCCTATCATGAGAAATACGTAGTATCACTCTAGCACGCGAGGTTCTTTACTAGAACTTCTGATATGTTTCGTATTTTCTATGGATGTTGAATTACTATCTAAATACTCAGTTTCTACTAAAGTTTATTGGATCTCATCCAATTCTGTCTTACTACCACAAATTTCTAAAGAGAGAAATCCCTTTTCCAAAATGGTGGCATGCCTCGAAACAAACACCTTTTGTTACTCGATTTAATAGAATATGTATTTATGAGAATTTCTTAGATACCCTATAAACTACATAAAACCGATCTTGCCTCAAGTGTACCAGGGTTCAAGTTTTTTGACATAAGCTTGACAAATCACAATCTCTAGGTAATTAAGGTGCGGTTTCTATCCAATCCACAACTCGTATGAAGCCTTAGGCACAAATTTAGATGGTATATTATTCAACATACATGTCGCGGTTTCTAGTGCATATCCCTAAAATGAAATAGGCAACTAAGTGTCGCTCATCATTGATCAATCCATGTCTAACATAGTTCGGTTCCTCTTTTCTGAAACACTATTACATTGAGTAGTATAAAGAGGAGTGACTTGAGAGAGAATTCCATTACCTTTTGGATACTCTTGGATTTAATATCCAAAGTACTCACTGCCTTGATCAGATCAAAGTATTTGAGTTTTCCTATTAGTCTGGTTTTATACTTCGTACTTATATTATATGAATTTATCATAAACCTCTTATTTGTATTTTATGAGAAACACATATCAATATCTTGATAAATCATCAATGAATGTTACAAAGTACGAGCCTCCAACTTTGATGGTTGTAGACATAAGACAGCATACATTGGTATACTGGTCCTAAGAGTTCATCAACTTTTTTATTTCTTCTACTGAATAGGTGCTTGGCTATTTTTCCTTTAAGAAACAATGTACAAGTATCAAAAAATTCAAAATCAGACGATGGTAGAAACCCCTAGTTTCTTAACTTATTCAATCATTTCTTACTTATTCAATCATTCCTTACTTATTCAATCTGTTACTTTAGATACATTATTATTTTCAACAGCAAACACACGATTATTATTAACCATACAAATGCCATTATTCAAAGTACCATAACCATTTATTATATTTCCATTATAAACATTGATTATGCTATCGTTACAAACAAAACCATACTTGTTTTCCATCAAATGGGAAATAGAAATAATTCCACTAATAACTTTTAGTACATAATAAAAATTATATATAATCAAATCATGTCCTCTAGCAAGCTTCACATGGTACTCTCTGATTGCTTCGGCAGCTATAGTAGCTCTATTTACAACTAGGAATTCCATGTTTCCTCTTACTATGGGCCTCCTTCTCCTAAGTCCCTATAACGAATTATAAATATGAGTTTTAAATCCATTATCTAAACTAATTAGAAGCTCTTATAGATAAACAATTTTCTATAAGAAAAATACCTTTAGGAGCAAAACCCGATTGCTTCCCCTTGAGCGTCTTCAAATAGTCCAAACAGTTCGTCTTCCAGTATCGCATCTTCAAACAAAAGTGCCAGTCACCTTTCTCTTAGGCCCTTCCTTTACCCTTGTTACCCTTGGACTTTTGCTTTCTCTTCTTCTAACTATTCGAGAAAGAGGTACGCTTAACAACAAGCGCTACATTCAGTTCCGTCATTAACATACTCCCAACCGTCCTTAACATATTAAGGGGGCACATGATAGTAAACCTTAACAATTTCATATTGAAATTCAATATGAATGGATCGAACTATGGAGTCAGCGATCCAAAAATCAAATCAACCTATAGTTCAATGTTAAGTGTAGTTCCTAACTTGACAAACCTTTCAATGTACCTAATCATATTGAGTACATGATCTTAGACTAAGTTGCCCTGCTCATATTCACATGGAATAGTTTCTATGAGATCTCATACCATACGGTATGAGATTGCTCGCTATACAACTTTTAGATGTGTCTGAATATTTCAAAAATATCAATATTCTCATGTTGTCTTTGGAGCTCGATGCTCATAGTCGACAACATATAGCAGTGAGAAAGGTTGTGGTATAACGACCAATTTTCATATACCTTAGCTTGTTCAGGCGTGGCATCCTTCTAGGGTTTAGCTAATGGCTCATTGGTGGTAACATACTAGATTATTTCATAGGTGAGTGAAACCTTAACATTTCTTAACCAGTCTTTGTAGTTTGCATCATTTAGTGTGTTCTTTTCAAAAAATAGCTTTATAGTTGCCATTTGATCTATGAAAATTCATTAGAGTAAATTAGAAAGCATTAAATATGTCCTTGTAGTTATTAGAATGCTTTATTATATTTATCTAATAAGACTCCCACTGAATTCTACATCTCTCAAAAACCCAAAAAGTGGTAAGTAAATTCATAAATTCCTTCAATGGGTGTTACAATATATTTATTACCACAACCCTGAGGATGCTCAATAAATTATTGTCAAATAACTCCTAACATACTTAACTATGCTCCTAATCATCTTTATGACAATGAGGATGCTCAATTAATCATTAATTATATTGGATACCCTAGACCCATCATTTTGTGATTTCCTAAGGGAAATTATGTAACCCTTGAGGGTTCTTAACAAAGTTACATAATATTCTTATTTATCTAGGGATAATATAAACATCACTTTATATATTTTATGGCTTGAGGGTGATCAAAAACCATAGATATTTAAGGTACTCTATTTATATTATAAATGACGATGGGCATTTTATTTTAAATTCATAATTCAAAATAATTTTTATAGAGTATTATCAACTATTTAAGGAAGATGAGTATAACTCATGACATCATATGTCTTTATATATATACATCCAATGTAAACTCTCTTAAGTCTCATGGATTTTAATTTATTTAACCTCCCATTTTAATTATACATATTATATATATATATATTATAACTTTATAATTTATTATGTTTTATACATACACACTTATATATATTCTTTCTTTAATTAAATAATTTAATTAATTATAAGTAAAACGTTTATATATATTAAATTCATATAATTTTAGACTTTATTTTGATAACTCTTTATAAGATTATGTAATTATTTATTTAATTTAAAACAATTTTGTACTTCCATATGAAAAAGGAATTTATAAGATTGAAACTAGAAAGATTGGAACTTAACTCGGTCATCATATAAAAAGGGAATTTGTAATGACCCAATTTCTATTGTGTTCTTAGTAACATTGAATACATAATTTATTATGATTGATAAGATGACATGATAATTAACTAATATGTGTCAGATTATTAAAGTTAAGTCGAGGATAATTAGTTATAAATGAGATAATTATTTATTGTTTGTTAAATTATGTATAGAAGGCATAAGTGTGTGCGTGAAGGGATTTAATTCCAAATGGGATTCTATGTCGAGTGAAGGCTATGAACCCATGTGCAATTCCTATTCTTTTGCACTTTCACATTTCATTATTTCTCATTCCTTTAAAACAAAATAATGTTTGAAAAAAATTCATTAATGGCTTCCTTATAATTTTCGATTGAAATTAAGTGAAAAAGAAGAAGAAAGCAAGCAACTTTAAGATGTCAAGAGCTTAGAGAACTTAAGGAAACCTTCATCTTTATGTTTAGGCGAATAGTATTACCTCAATGCAAATTTAAAGTTTAATTAATTTATTTTTGATTATATATGGTAATTATAAGTGTATTCTATAAGAGGTATTGTTAATTATAATGTCATTTTATGGGTTAACCCCAGTTTTTACCTTAGGAACACTTGATATAAATTTCTAAAAGATAAGCTTTGATTTTCAGAAGTTGATTCCATTAGAAAGTGTACAAATATGATTTTTAAGAATTTATATGGATTTTAAAGGCAAGATAATTTTTAAAAGGACGAAAGAAATTAAAATTTTCATTTTTCCCCAAAACCAATTTGCGGGAGAGAAAATGAATTTATAAATTTATGAGATTTTTTGGGTATTTTCTAAAATGATTTTGAATGGTTCTTTAAAGAGAAAAGAGTTCGGCCGATCCTCTTGGTTTATTGTCGAGAATATCAATATAAACTTGGGTTTAATTAGAGATTATGTACTTAATATTGGGGAAACCAAGTCTTCCCAAAATGTTTTCTTCTTAAATCAAGTACAAACAGTAATTTTGACGACCAAATATAATTCGACTTATAACATGCATATTACATAATAGGGAATAATGTGTAAGAGCACAGAACCATAAATAAATGATTAAGTAAAATCATTAAGCACTAGCCATTACTAAACACCGAATTAGAAGGTTGGCATAGCCGGGGGACGTACGAGCAAGAATATTAAACGATGAGAGTTGTGCATTTTGTATAAAACCAAGACTATGTCAACTTGGTTGAGAAATAGCAACGTCAAGGATGAATGCTAGGATAATTGGAATCTGAATGAGTTAGCTTAGGTTGTTAGTAGAACCAAGGAGAAAAGTTAGAGAAGAACACCATAAGAAAAAGGTTGTTTTCTAGCTTGATATTTCTTATGTCATTCCGACACCCTAAGGCGAGGTGTCAGAATGGCTTTAGAATTTTGTCTAATATAGATATGGAATCTATTTAGCAGTGGAAAGGTAATGTAGTTCTAACACCCTTCCAACGCCCTGGAGATGCCTAACGACACATCCTCTTTACCAACTGTCGGCCCTCTCCTCTTCTCATTACAACATTTCATAAAAATAAAAAATATTGTCGAGCATTGCGCATCACTAAAGCCCTTCACGCATCGCCAAAGCCTTATGCACCCTACAAAAACCATAGCCCTCCAGCAGATAACCCTTCAGCACTATGCATCATCTTCGCTAACCCTTTTGCCTTACCAACGATGATAGCCTTATACATCGCCCTTAGCCTTGATGAATCCCTAGCCCTCACCAAGCACCACAAGAATTCGTATGATTCAAATTATAGACTTTTAAATTAAAATTGTAACTTAAAATTTAAAATTGAAATTCGTGAAACTAATGTATTCATACTTGTGAAACTGGTATGCTTAAATTTGTATATAAAATTAAAAATTGAAATATAATATGTTTTAGGTTGTAAATTTGACATTATTAAATTGTACTAGTATATGAAAATTATGAAATTAACATTGGTATGTTTAACATTCCTGAAAATGTCATTGGTATATTCGATATTTTGAAATTGACATTCAAACTGAATATTATCTATTCAAATAATATTGAATGATATCGACATAAGTATAATATATAGAATATTTTCAATTATTTTCTATTTTCATTTCCATTGTAAAATTATTCATGAGAACTCTTAGATGTTTAGTTTGACTCCATCTGACTAGTATCATATGTGATCGTTATATAGATATTCGTTTTATCCTAAAACAGACCTTGATTGATACTCTATTTATCAGATGTGCCTCTATATTAGACAAGTTATTAATGCAAAAATATTTACATTTCGTAAATCATTTCAAATTGAATAGTTTCCAAAATTTTGGCAGTACTTTCTTTTTGTTCCTCGAGTACGCTCTTCTGCATATGATACAAGGACTAAGGGGAAATGTTGTTGAAATTTTACTAAACCGTTTGAGTTGAAATAATTTATGAGATGTAAATATTATTGCATTCGTAATGGAAGGTTTGATGGCCATCCATTTAAAAAAGGTAGAAATCCATAAGAATAACTTTGAAATTATTTGTAAAATCCGCGACTAAGAATTATTTGTGAATATTATTATCAAATTATTGGTTATGAAATACAAGATATGGTACTTTTAATAAAAAAATAATAACGAATGTTATTAGTAATCAAATTAATAATGAATGGATTGCACTATTAAAAACATATTTCATATTATTGATAAAATAGTAATGAAAGTATGGTATTGATAAGAGAAATAACAATGAATGGTATTATTAATTAAAACTAATAATGCATGGTATCAATAAAAAATAATAGTAATACAGTGTATTAGTGATAATAAAAATAACAACAACAATATTATATGGTATTATTATTAATAAATAATAATAAATTATCATTAGTAGTATAAGATGGTGGTAATAAAAATTAATAATATATGATATTATTAATTATATGATAGTATTTATAATGTTTGGTTTTATTAAAAAAAGAATAATATACCGTCGTGTGAAAAATAATATAATTTTTGTTTATGTGTACAGTAAAAGATAGATTATTTTAAAATTCAATGTTGGATGTACCACATGTAGGTTTGAAAAAGGGATGATATATTGCACTTTAGGAATGGTATGGAAGTATTCATAAAAGTGGCATTTCGTGATAAAATAAATCTAAAAGAAGTCTGATGTTTGTGTTTGAAATGCCTTTACCTGAAACTTCTAGAGTGTGATATTGTAATGCTACATTTGCAAAAAATTGGTTTTATGCCAAACTATCATGTGTGGAGATATCATGAAGAACATGTAACCGACGTTATTGAAGATGAGACCATAAACTTAGATGCCGATTGTGATGAACCTTTAAACAAATTAGAATGACCGAAATGGTTTATGATTTCGTTGGTTCGATGGTGTGGGTAGATGAACCATATTTGGAGGAAGAACTTGGCCCAAAAGGAAAAAAAGTTGACCCATTAGAAGCATCAAAACAACCATTTTTTATAGTTTGTACAATGAGACAGTTGCCAATGACATCTAGGTTAACCGATATAAAACCTGAATACAACACATCAGAACACCTAATGAATGCAATTCTTAGTCTGTGTAAAGAAATGCTTCAACCTAACAATGTGTTAGTTGAGAATCGGTACTCGCTAAAAAAGAAGTCTTTGCCTTTGATTTGCCATATGAAAATTGACATGTGTCTAGGTGGATGCATGATTCATTAGAATGATGATAAAAATATTGTAACAACCCTAGATTTTGAATATATTTTAAAATTTGACTTTATTTTATTTTGAAACTATTTTAAACTTGTTTGATTTCAAACATTTCATTTTTCAAAATAAATGTTAATTATTATGTGAATTATAACTTCAAACTTGTATAAATTGGTTATTTTACTGAAAAGTGAATTTCTGTTCAAACTGTTCAATCTTTGGCTTTTAAACTTCAAATTTTAATTATGTAAAATATTAAATTTTACCTTTTATTATGAAAATAGATGAAATAACTTGAACCCTGCTTTTCGTTTCGTTGGAAACGGACTTAAACTGTGGAGGTTATGTATATTTCAATATTGTGTGTAAACTGATGTATTTAGCAATATTGTCTATTTTAAATTATATTTTATTTGTCATATTTTGTTCTAATATGTGTTAATATTTTATTTTATTTATATTTTTGTCTTTTATTATTTTTAAAGTGATAATATAATTTGTCCAAAGTTTACTTGAATTTATTTCAATTTATAAAGCCTAGTTTCCATTTTTCTGCTATTTTCTTCATTAAAATTATATTTAATTAAAATTTATTTATTTTGTGAATTCATTTTTATTTTGTGTTCTTATCTTTATATATAAATACTTTTCAAGTACATAAAATTTTTCCAAAGTTCATTGCATTTATTTTTCATATTTTTAAGACTAGTTGCAATTTTTGTTGTTTTACTTAATTAAAATTTATATAATTAATTAATTTATTTTTGTTCATTTACTAAATTTTCATATTTTATCTGAGTTTATATATATATATTTCAGTTATCTAAAATTTAAAAAGAAAATAGTGGAAATTTGAAAGGTTTTAAACTTCAAAAGTCTCCTTGCATTTCCGACCTTTCACTTTCTCAACTCCTCTCTTAATTAATTATTGGCCGTACCTTTCCTACTTTATTTCAGCTGCATTCTTCATTTTTTTTTCATGAGAAAAACATTCCTCAAAACCACAAAAAAAATCACGGCTCCATTGTGTTCAAGGTTTGGTAAAAGTTATCATCTTCTTCCTTTGTTTTTATGACTTCTCTTATTGAAATTTTGCATATGCTCTCTACTTCATAGCTTTGTTCCTCCTCCTCCAAGCTTTGGCCGACCACCACCACCCCCTTCCTCTAACCATCACCCACCGTAGTACCCCTCCTACCCAGGCCGAACCAACCCAAGGCCAAGATCTACACAAAAATCCAATTAAACTATCACAATCCATCACCTATTGTTGAAACCAATCCTAGTTTGTCATCTCCACCTTCTACCACCATTAGCCGCCACAACCACCACCACCTCTGACCTGACCTCCACCCTCTGCCATGTCACCCACCACCTCCTGGAGCCACTGGCCGTGACCCATGACCTCTGGCCGAACCTATTTGTGCCAAAGATGTGAGGTTATGTTGCATTGTTTAGCCTTGAACACCTAGTTTATGCACCTAGACTTCACCACTTTGTTAACACATGCTAGGCCGACCTTTAGGAACCCAAACCAGATCCAAAACATGCCTTTAGCCATGCCATTTCAGATCTAGAGCTGAAGCATAGATGGTAGAAAGCAAGTGCAAACACTTTGGCTTTGTTTCATGCATTCATTTCTAACATCGTGTAACGACCCCGAATTTTAATTATATTTAAATTGATAATTTAATTTATTTTTGGATTAAATTTGTGAAAATAATCAATGCGGTGATGCGAGTTTCCCCGAATTCAAGTATATTCTGTATAAATCATTTAAATTTAAATTTTTTGTATATATGAGAATATATATCTGTATTTGAACATATCTGACTAAATTTGAAATAATAATAATAATATATATTTTGACTTGAATTTAAATTGTTAATAAGTGGTTTAAAAATAAAAATAAAAAAATATAGTAAATAAATGTAATATTGGATAGTTAAGTTTAAAATAAAATAACGAAAGTAAATTATATATTGATAGTTTAAGTTTGAATAACATAAGCAAAATAAAAAGTGTGCAGGCTGAAAGTTATCAAAGAGATTAAAAATATACTAAAGTTTAAAGTAAACATATGGCTTCACATAATAAAGCAGTAGCATATATAGTATCATTAAACAAGACCGTATATACAAGCATAGTACAAACAATTGTATATAGTAAACAATTATAAAAAGATTCAGGCTGAAATTTTTAAGAAAATAAAATATACAAATAGTGTACAAAAGCAATCAATGCTACTACCTCTAGCATACAAGAGAAGGTATCAACCGAAGTCAATACCAAGAAAAGAAAACATAAACAAAGTACAAAACAAATAAAAGCAAGATCTTAAGTACACAATATTATACTTATCAGCCACCAACAAACATCTTCATAGCCCCAAACGAAAAATATCACTGATCAAAAGTAGTACAAATCTATTCCCTATAAGCTTTCTTTTATATCAGCCTGTACACTTCTTTTCTCATATATCTACTTATCTCCATTTCATTTGGTTTATTCAAAGCCAAGTAAAACTGAAGTTAACATCATCTTTAAACTAAAACAAAATTTCAATTTAAACCATCATACAACTCAAACCAGAGAGGTGAATCAAAGAATCAAGAAAAGACTTCAGATTGCAAATTTCAAAGCCTGTTCAACATAAATGATGAACTCTGTTCTTCTTCAAAACACTGTGAGCAACTCCTATATTTTAAAAAGCCTAATCTGTTTTGATTTTTCTTGATGCTAGTGAGTAACACTTGTTTTAAAAAAAAAATTTTGAAATAGACATCTGTCGCTTGGAAATTTCTCATTCGAATATGAATGTGTGTGAACATATATACATGTATTGAGATGGGATGCTTGTCTATGAACAGATGAGTTTCTGTTTAGTAACAGGGCAGCTAAAACGCAAGAAAAAAATTCATATTACCTAAACTAATCTATATTAAGCCTTGATCTTAAAATAAAAAGTGATTGTAAGGTGGTAATACTAATTTTAAAAATTATCACAAGTATAATTTTTGAATAAATATTCTGAAACTTGAAATTACAGTGATGAGTATTTTAAATCAGAAAAATCTGGTATTGAAATTTCATGTTTTGTTTATATTATCGGGTTCGAATAGAAAAATTATGATTTTTGAGATTAATACCATGATTTTTAACTTTGTAAATCACAAGATATGATAAGATGATCGGATTTTGGGTTTCGTTCAATTCCTGACGATCGGCGAAACCAGGTTGGTCGAAATTGGTTGTGAAGATAGCTGGAGGAACGGAGGTAATGGGAAAAATGATCGGAGATGCTCACGTTCACCGTGGAGGCAGCGGCATGCCTTTTTCGTTTGTAAACCTAATTTTGACGTGGTGCTGTATTTCGATTCGTGCATCGTCCTCAGGCGACCGAGTTTGCCGTGGGTTGGGGAGTTGGTGGAGGAGGTGTTGAGGAGTGGATGGCCGAAGTTTCGTGGACTCAGATGGTCGGGGGGTGGAGAACTCGGTGTTGACAGGTTTTGAGGGTGGCTGAGTTCGTGTTCCAGGTTTGGGTACGAGTGTTAAATTTCGATTTCCAGGGGAGTTCGAAGTTTCGATGGTCGGAGTTTGACGTGGGGAGGGTTGTCGACTTTCTTTGATGATCGGCAGGGGACCGGAGGCGAAGACGGCACGGTGCATGTGCACGCGTGTATGTGGGTGTCAGTAGTTTCGATTTGGGGAAGAAGTTCTCGCGTGTTTTGCTCGAGATTTTCGTGGTCGATTCGAAGTTTTGATCGAGTGTTTTGGGGTTTCTACTCGAGTTCGTATTCGTGAATTTGTAGGTGATAGGCCTGCAGTTTAAAGTTTTTAAAAAAAAATAAACTAAGTAAAATATAAAGAAGAAGAAGAACGTACGAGAGAAGGAAGGAATAACTCGGGGAATCTGGTGGGAAACTCGAGTAGATCTGGGAAATTCTCGGGTATGTTGATTTCCAGTTTTTAACCTGTAACTTGTTTTCAGGTTTAAAGTGTTGGTTTAAAAAGTAAAAATCAAATTTAAACTGAGGCAAAGGAAATGTTTAGCTTCCAGATTTTTGAAGTAAATAAAGTTTAAAACTTAAATAATTTAAATAAGTTTAGATATTTTGAATTTGAGGGAATTTGATTTAAAATTCTTTCATACAAAGGAATTGCTTTAATTTGTAGTTAATACTATAATTGATTTTCAAAATTTGAAGAGACTTCTAAGTGTTAATTTAGTTGAACAATTAAATCAATTAATTAAATTATAATTGTAATTGGAGTTTGAATTAAGTAATGATTAAGTGATTAATAAATGGTAATTAACTACTTAAGTTAATAAATGAATGATTAATAGTTAATTAATGATTCAGATTAAATTATAATTGGAAATGATTTAATATGAATTAATCTAAGATAATTTCTCAAGAAAGCAATTGAAGAAATGTTATTAGTTAATGAAGTTAATTAACTAAAAGTTATTAAGTAATCAAATTTATGTGATAAATTTTGATAAATAATTAGATTAATTAATTGAGATAATCCATTGTAAATTGTTAATTACTTCGTGAAAGCAATTAAGGGGTCAATTAATTATGTAATTGGTTTAAAGGTTAATTAATAAATGATTAAAGGTCAATCAATCAAAATGATTTGAAATTAACCAAGATTAGTAATTTATTCATAAGAAATCAATCTGGTATAAATTAATTATGATCAGATATTAATTGATCCTACTTGTGAATGTTTGGATTCTATTGGATTTGAATTGTTTGATATCCCTGATTCGTGATGCTTTGTGATACATCCTGATTTAGGTTATGATCTGAAATTTCTATTTCTGTGATATATTACTATGTGAATATGAAACCCTTGGCCCGTAAAACGGCACTTGAATTTCGATGCGACAGGGAGTCGGATTCCAGTTGGTTATCCGAAACCCACATCGAATTGTAATGATGAATCTTTGTGATTGATAAATTTATTTTATCTATGAATCTGTGAATGAAGATAAGCGTTATGGGTTATACCGCTTATCGATATATCTGTGATGATTGATGTTGTGCACTATTGTGTGTAAAACCCCTGGACTACACCATACACACACAAATATGGATTTCATGTGGAAATCGGTTAAATCACAGATGATTTGAATTCAATGTTTTTGAAATTGAAATTTTAATTTCAATTGATTTTGAAATTGGAAATTGGGGTTTAATATGAAAAGCTTTTGAAATGGAATTTCAAAGATAAAGTTATTTCGAATAACTTGATTAAGTTTTGAAATTTAAATAATTTGATTTAAATTCGAATTCATGTTTGAAATTGAATTCTATTATTTGAAACTAAGGATTAAAGATGTTATACAAGTTATATATGAGTTAAATCATTTTAAAGATATTGATTTGGAAATTTGAATTTTTATTCAAGGGTTTTAACTCGTGTAAATATAACTGGATTTTTCTGAAAACGAAATTATTTGTTTTCAAATAGTAAAAGCTTTCACATAAGAAAGGATTTCCAAATTGTGTTGAATGGTTTCGAGTTGAAATAGAATTGAAATGTTTTGAAATTTATGAAATGAGTCTTTGATTCAAAGACCGAACGAGTTAATCCAATTTGAAATGGAATTGTTTTGAAAGCTATAAGTTAAATCTTGATTTAAAGATTTAACGATTTAACCAAATTGAAATGGAAATCGATTTGAAACCTATGAATGAATCTTTGTGAATGGGGTTAACTTTGTGAATTAAATCTTTTGTTTAAAAGATTAAAAGTGTGGAAATTGTTTAAACCAGTGAAGGTTTTTGAATTGAATCTTTTTGTTTAAAAGATTGGAAATGGTAATTTGTTTTACCATTCGAATGAAAAGTTTTGGGCTTTAAGCTGTGATTTAACTGAGACCCCAGTATCCATATGATTTTTAATTGCGATCGTTATTCGGTTTAGCCGGGAGAGGACCTTTGTGTCATAGAACCCATTCCGAATAGTGATACGACGATATGGATAGCATTTGAAGACCGGTGGTGAAGACCGGGTATTTGCGAGAGCGATATGATGACCTATCGATTTTCTCTACATCATGGCTCCGGTATAGAGATTCCCTAAGTGATGGGAAGTCCGATCGAGATTGTGAATACCCGAATTTGCAAGGGCTTCTTTGGAAGTGCCTTCGGTTCTGTTCGAACCCGGAACAGACTTGTATGGATGTGTGTCTGACGTTACACTTTGAGATGTAAAGCTGGTTTCTATCAAATACATTTCTGTTGGTGGCGAAGAATTTATTCTCTTAGCTTAACACCCTTCTCTGAGACGTACGAGCTCAGAGGTTATGTAGTTGATGGTTACTAGTGATACATTCCCAATTTGGTAATGTGGCATACGAAGTGCTGATGATCATTTGTTGGTCAAAGCGTTGCTTTGTGAAAAGCGTGCTTTGTGAAGAAGCGTAGTGTATATGGACGAGACTTCGTCGAGCCTCACAACCCGGTAATGGTCGAAACAGGAATGTTGCGACAAAGGTTTGTAGGGGTAGCGCCCCTAGGGTATGTCATTTCCTTCTGGATAAAGGGTGGTATCATGGTATGGAGCCCAGATACTTAACTCGTGTGGACACTATACATTTATCACTTTGTGATGTTGCTTTATGATTGAGGTACCGCGGATAAAGGTCGGTAACGACCGGGGGATGACATAGCTCGTGTGTTAGTTACCTAGTTACAGCTGTACAGCGTGAGGTAGCGTCAGTGTGTTAGTTACCTAGTTACAGCTGTATAGCGTGAGGTAGCGTCGGCCTTTTGTTTGCAGAGATCCGGTTAGGATCCGGGGCGTCTTTCCAGAGGCGTTTCTATTTCGGTAAGGAAGTTCCTTAGCCTGATCATTTGTTGGAAATCCAAAGAAACGATACGAACCCTGTACGGTTTTTAGTTGTATAACCTGCTATGGGATGTGGCGGTAACCTGTTATTAAACATGGTAGCTATAGTAGGCATACGATGAAATGTTGTATGCTGGCTAAGATTTATATTATATTTTCGAAATGGTTTTCGACACTATGCACTAATGATAATAATATCGAATGATTTTGCGTAGTAAGCATTTTTGACTATCATAAGGAGAAACCTCCTCCAAGTCTGCGATTGCATTGTGTGTGTGGCGGGAGGCCTTATGGTAGTTTCATTTTCCAAAAACATTGCGGATTTCAATGTTTAAAAGCCTTTTGTGTTTGTTTAAAGATAAACTGTTTTTGTTGCTCACACCAGTCCCATGACTGATCCGGAGTTTATTGTTCCTTTCCTAAACTCTGGGTGCCCACTATTTTCCACACGGGCAGTCTAGAGTTGGGTTTTTCAGATATTCAGGTTTAGTAGACTATTTGGAGCTAGTTCAGTTCTTGGAGTACATGGACTGACGTTGCTTATCTTGGAGCATTCTATTGGGGATATTCTATCCACTGCTGGTGTTATCTATTTTCTTTCCGCTGTTATTTCTTGTATCATATCTCTGATGTATATTGATATATGTTGTATCATTCTGTTGTACCTGTCATTGTATCAATGTTATGTAATTGATATATTCTTTTTCCGCTGTGTTGTTATACTTAATGGTGTTATAAGCTCCGGCGAATCGGATTTGAATGGTCGAATCTACGGCATTCGAGTACAAGGTGAAGTACGGATGTTGATTTTCGAACGCGAAAATCCATGTCGTTACAAGTGGTATCAGAGCTAAGGTTGAACTTTAGCTCAGGAGTATAACACGTTAAGTAGCTCATTAGAGATAGGGTGAAGTATACCCTAGAATGAGTATTTCTCAGATATTCGTCCGTATGCCTCAGTAAATTCTCTTGCTATCTACTGATAGTGAGTATGAGTGCGAGAAGAGGATGAGATAGGGGACAGGGGAATACGACTATAAATGGTCGATACTCTGTAACAACAAGGAAATAATCTTTTCTCTATTCTTCGATGATTTCTGGTAGATCCAGGAAGAAAGAAGATTCGATATATATTGATATGGGATGTAAACTCCGGATGGACCAAAATTGTTTGTTTGGATGTATTATTTGCTTTGTTTGCTATGGTTGATAGGTATATTTTAGTTTTGAACTAAAAGTTTTGAAATTGTATCCACATATCTGTCTATTCTTTGGGTCCGGATATATTCTACGAATGGTTAGTTATCTCTTCGAACTGACCGATGCCATTGTATATTTCGTAGATCTGGATAACCCGAGTATCTTCTGAAGTGTTAAAACAGATTCGTTCTTGATATTCTGATTTGGTAAGCCAAATGCAAAATATATATTCGGTTTGATTCGATGAAATATTCTTCATCTATCTTTTTGTCTCCTTGGTAATTTCGAGGACGAAATTCTTTTAAGGGGGGAAGTTTGTAACGACCCCGAATTTTAATTATATTTAAATTGATAATTTAATTTATTTTTGGATTAAATTTGTGAAAATAATCAATGCGGTGATGCGAGTTTCCCCGAATTCAAGTATATTCTGTATAAATCATTTAAATTTAAATTTTTTGTATATATGAGAATATATATCTGTATTTGAACATATCTGACTAAATTTGAAATAATAATAATAATATATATTTTGACTTGAATTTAAATTGTTAATAAGTGGTTTAAAAATAAAAATAAAAAAATATAGTAAATAAATGTAATATTGGATAGTTAAGTTTAAAATAAAATAACGAAAGTAAATTATATATTGATAGTTTAAGTTTGAATAACATAAGCAAAATAAAAAGTGTGCAGGCTGAAAGTTATCAAAGAGATTAAAAATATACTAAAGTTTAAAGTAAACATATGGCTTCACATAATAAAGCAGTAGCATATATAGTATCATTAAACAAGACCGTATATACAAGCATAGTACAAACAATTGTATATAGTAAACAATTATAAAAAGATTCAGGCTGAAATTTTTAAGAAAATAAAATATACAAATAGTGTACAAAAGCAATCAATGCTACTACCTCTAGCATACAAGAGAAGGTATCAACCGAAGTCAATACCAAGAAAAGAAAACATAAACAAAGTACAAAACAAATAAAAGCAAGATCTTAAGTACACAATATTATACTTATCAGCCACCAACAAACATCTGCATAGCCCCAAACGAAAAATATCACTGATCAAAAGTAGTACAAATCTATTCCCTATAAGCTTTCTTTTATATCAGCCTGTACACTTCTTTTCTCATATATCTACTTATCTCCATTTCATTTGGTTTATTCAAAGCCAAGTAAAACTGAAGTTAACATCATCTTTAAACTAAAACAAAATTTCAATTTAAACCATCATACAACTCAAACCAGAGAGGTGAATCAAAGAATCAAGAAAAGACTTCAGATTGCAAATTTCAAAGCCTGTTCAACATAAATGATGAACTCTGTTCTTCTTCAAAACACTGTGAGCAACTCCTATATTTTAAAAAGCCTAATCTGTTTTGATTTTTCTTGATGCTAGTGAGTAACACTTGTTTTAAAAAAAATTTTGAAATAGACATCTGTTGCTTGGAAATTTCTCATTCGAATATGAATGTGTGTGAACATATATACATGTATTGAGATGGGATGCTTGTCTATGAACAGATGAGTTTCTGTTTAGTAACAGGGCAGCTAAAACGCAAGAAAAAAATTCATATTACCTAAACTAATCTATATTAAGCCTTGATCTTAAAATAAAAAGTGATTGTAAGGTGGTAATACTAATTTTAAAAATTATCACAAGTATAATTTTTGAATAAATATTCTGAAACTTGAAATTACAGTGATGAGTATTTTAAATCAGAAAAATCTGGTATTGAAATTTCATGTTTTGTTTATATTATCGGGTTCGAATAGAAAAATTATGATTTTTGAGATTAATACCATGATTTTTAACTTTGTAAATCACAAGATATGATAAGATGATCGGATTTTGGGTTTCGTTCAATTCCTGACGATCGGCGAAACCAGGTTGGTCGAAATTGGTTTTGAAGATAGCTGGAGGAACGGAGGTAATGGGAAAAATGATCGGAGATGCTCACGTTCACCGTGGAGGCAGCGGCATGCCTTTTTCGTTTGTAAACCTAATTTTGACGTGGTGCTGTATTTCGATTCGTGCATCGTCCTCAGGCGACCGAGTTCGCCGTGGGTTGGGGAGTTGGTGGAGGAGGTATTGAGGAGTGGATGGCCGAAGTTTCGTGGACTCAGATGGTCGGGGGGTGGAGAACTCGGTGTTGACAGGTTTTGAGGGTGGCTGAGTTCGTGTTCCAGGTTTGGGTACGAGTGTTAAATTTCGATTTCCAGGGGAGTTCGAAGTTTCGATGGTCGGAGTTCGACGTGGGGAGGGTTGTCGACTTGCTTTGATGATCGGCAGGGGACCGGAGGTGAAGACGGCACGGTGCATGTGCACGCGTGTATGTGGGTGTCAGTAGTTTCGATTTGGGGAAGAAGTTCTCGCGTGTTTTGCTCGAGATTTTCGTGGTCGATTCGAAGTTTTGATCGAGTGTTTTGGGGTTTCTACTCGAGTTCGTATTCGTGAATTTGTAGGTGATAGGCCTGCAGTTTAAAGTTTTAAAAAAAAAATAAACTAAGTAAAATATAAAGAAGAAGAAGAACGTACGAGAGAAGGAAGGAATAACTCAGGGAATCTGGTGGGAAACTCGAGTAGATCTGGGAAATTCTCGGGTATGTTGATTTCCAGTTTTTAACCTGTAACTTGTTTTCAGGTTTAAAGTGTTGGTTTAAAAAGTAAAAATCAAATTTAAACTGAGGCAAAGGAAATGTTTAGCTTCCAGATTTTTGAAGTAAATAAAGTTTAAAACTTAAATAATTTAAATAAGTTTAGATATTTTGAATTTGAGGGAATTTGATTTAAAATTCTTTCATACAAAGGAATTGCTTTAATTTGTAGTTAATACTATAATTGATTTTCAAAATTTGAAGAGACTTCTAAGTGTTAATTTAGTTGAACAATTAAATCAATTAATTAAATTATAATTGTAATTGGAGTTTGAATTAAGTAATGATTAAGTGATTAATAAATGGTAATTAACTACTTAAGTTAATAAATGAATGATTAATAGTTAATTAATGATTCAGATTAAATTATAATTGGAAATGATTTAATATGAATTAATCTAAGATAATTTCTCAAGAAAGCAATTGAAGAAATGTTATTAGTTAATGAAGTTAATTAACTAAAAGTTATTAAGTAATCAAATTTATGTGATAAATTTTGATAAATAATTAGATTAATTAATTGAGATAATCCATTGTAAATTGTTAATTACTTCGTGAAAGCAATTAAGGGGTCAATTAATTATGTAATTGGTTTAAAGGTTAATTAATAAATGATTAAAGGTCAATCAATCAAAATGATTTGAAATTAACCAAGATTAGTAATTTATTCATAAGAAATCAATCTGGTATAAATTAATTATGATCAGATATTAATTGATCCTACTTGTGAATGTTTGGATTCTATTGGATTTGAATTGTTTGATATCCCTGATTCGTGATGCTTTGTGATACATCCTGATTTAGGTTATGATCTGAAATTTCTATTTCTGTGATATATTACTATGTGAATATGAAACCCTTGGCCCGTAAAACGGCACTTGAATTTCGATGCGACAGGGAGTCGGATTCCAGTTGGTTATCCGAAACCCACATCGAATTGTAATGATGAATCTTTGTGATTGATAAATTTATTTTATCTATGAATCTGTGAATGAAGATAAGCGTTATGGGTTATACCGCTTATCGATATATCTGTGATGATTGATGTTGTGCACTATTGTGTGTAAAACCCCTGGACTACACCATACACACACAAATATGGATTTCATGTGGAAATCGGTTAAATCACAGATGATTTGAATTCAATGTTTTTGAAATTGAAATTTTAATTTCAATTGATTTTGAAATTGGAAATTGGGGTTTAATATGAAAAGCTTTTGAAATGGAATTTCAAAGATAAAGTTATTTCGAATAACTTGATTAAGTTTTGAAATTTAAATAATTTGATTTAAATTCGAATTCATGTTTGAAATTGAATTCTATTATTTGAAACTAAGGATTAAAGATGTTATACAAGTTATATATGAGTTAAATCATTTTAAAGATATTGATTTGGAAATTTGAATTTTTATTCAAGGGTTTTAACTCGTGTAAATATAACTGGATTTTTCTGAAAACGAAATTATTTGTTTTCAAATAGTAAAAGCTTTCACATAAGAAAGGATTTCCAAATTGTGTTGAATGGTTTCGAGTTGAAATAGAATTGAAATGTTTTGAAATTTATGAAATGAGTCTTTGATTCAAAGACCGAACGAGTTAATCCAATTTGAAATGGAATTGTTTTGAAAGCTATAAGTTAAATCTTGATTTAAAGATTTAACGATTTAACCAAATTGAAATGGAAATCGATTTGAAACCTATGAATGAATCTTTGTGAATGGGGTTAACTTTGTGAATTAAATCTTTTGTTTAAAAGATTAAAAGTGTGGAAATTGTTTAAACCAGTGAAGGTTTTTGAATTGAATCTTTTTGTTTAAAAGATTGGAAATGGTAATTTGTTTTACCATTCGAATGAAAAGTTTTGGGCTTTAAGCTGTGATTTAACTGAGACCCCAGTATCCATATGATTTTTAATTGCGATCGTTATTCGGTTTAGCCGGGAGAGGACCTTTGTGTCATAGAACCCATTCCGAATAGTGATACGACGATATGGATAGCATTTGAAGACCGGTGGTGAAGACCGGGTATTTGCGAGAGCGATATGATGACCTATCGATTTTCTCTACATCATGGCTCCGGTATAGAGATTCCCTAAGTGATGGGAAGTCCGATCGAGATTGTGAATACCCGGATTTGCAAGGGCTTCTTCGGAAGTGCCTTCGGTTCTGTTCGAACCCGGAACAGACTTGTATGGATGTGTGTCTGACGTTACACTTTGAGATGTAAAGCTGGTTTCTATCAAATACATTTCTGTTGGTGGCGGAGAATTTATTCTCTTAGCTTAACACCCTTCTCTGAGACGTACGAGCTCAGAGGTTATGTAGTTGATGGTTACTAGTGATACATTCCCAATTTGGTAATGTGGCATACGAAGTGCTGATGATCATTTGTTGGTCAAAGCGTCGCATTGTGAAAAGCGTGCTTTGTGAAGAAGCGTAGTGTATATGGACGAGACTTCGTCGAGCCTCACAACCCGGTAATGGTCGAAACAGGAATGTTGCGACAAAGGTTTGTAGGGATAGCGCCCCTAGGGTATGTCATTTCCTTCTGGATAAAGGGTGGTATCATGGTATGGAGCCCAAATACTTAACTCGTGTGGACACTATACATTTATCACTTTGTGATGTTGCTTTATGATTGAGGTACCGCGGATAAAGGTCGGTAACGACCGGGGGATGACATAGCTCGTGTGTTAGTTACCTAGTTACAGCTGTACAGCGTGAGGTAGCGTCAGTGTGTTAGTTACCTAGTTACAGCTGTATAGCGTGAGGTAGCGTCGGCCTTTTGTTTGCAGAGATCCGGTTAGGATCCGGGGCGTCTTTCCAGAGGCGTTTCTATTTCGGTAAGAAAGTTCCTTAGCCTGATCATTTGTTGGAAATCCAAAGAAACGATACGAACCCTGTACGGTTTTTAGTTGTATAACCTGCTATGGGATGTGGCGGTAACCTGTTATTGAACATGGTAGCTATAGTAGGCATACGATGAAATGTTGTATGCTGGCTCAGATTTATATTATATTTTCGAAATGGTTTTCGACACTATGCACTAATGATAATAATATCGAATGATTTTGCGTAGTAAGCATTTTTGACTATCATAAGGAGAAACCTCCTCCAAGTCTGCGATTGCATTGTGTGTGTGGCGGGAGGCCTTATGGTAGTTTCATTTTCCAAAAACATTGCGGATTTCAATGTTTAAAAGCCTTTTGTGTTTGTTTAAAGATAAACTGTTTTTGTTGCTCACACCAGTCCCATGACTGATCCGGAGTTTATTGTTCCTTTCCTAAACTCTGGGTGCCCACTATTTTCCACACGGGCAGTCTAGAGTTGGGTTTTTCAGATATTCAGGTTTAGTAGACTATTTGGAGCTAGTTCAGTTCTTGGAGTACATGGACTGACGTTGCTTATCTTGGAGCATTCTATTGGGGATATTCTATCCACTGCTGGTGTTATCTATTTTCTTTCCGCTGCTATTTCTTGTATCATATCTCTGATGTATATTGATATCTGTTGTATCATTCTGTTGTACCTGTCATTGTATCAATGTTATGTAATTGATATATTCTTTTTCCGCTGTGTTGTTATACTTAATGGTGTTATAAGCTCCGGCGAATCGGATTTGAACGGTCGAATCTACGGCATTCGAGTACAAGGTGAAGTACGGATGTTGATTTTCGAACGCGAAAATCCGTGTCGTTACACATCGTTTATGTATAATTTGAGTTGAAAACTTATGTTATATATACTTGTTTTGTTTGCATGTGTGTAAGGAGATTTATCTTTGGCTCTCCCACTTAAATCATATTCGTGTTGTCGTGCCTTCGAAGATTCTGTGTTGTGTGTTTTGGTCGTCATCTCCAGCTTAAACAAGTGAGTAAATCTCACCAGACTAATATGTACTTATATAGTTGATAAACTAACATCACTTGAATCTGTAAATGCATATCATTCTGTTATAACTGCTATATTATAATCATATGATGTTCACACCTGTATTTACAACTGTTATACCATATGTTACTGTTATATCATGCTATTCTGTTATTTATATCAGTTTATCACACTGCAAGTTCCCTATAGATTAGAATCACTATGGGTTGAAATGATACATACCCGAACGGACTTTAGAATAGGGAAAAATCGTTATGGGCTGAAATGATAGGCCTAAACGATTTTTATTTATTTTATTTTAACTTGGGATTGCGGGTTTGAAATGATAGAACCCGGTTTTTCTTTGTAAGTTACGGATTGAAATGATATATATCTGTATCACTTGACCTAGGCTAGAAAATTATATACAGACCCGTGGTTTATATATTTTTCTGAAAATTTTAAAATATTTTAAAAAAGTAAATATTATGATATTTTGATTTAAATTTTACTAAAATGATTTCTATAAAATATTTGTGATATTCTACAAATTAAATAAGTGAATTAAGTAAATGGTGAAGTAGAATTTGAAATATAAGTTAATTTTGGAATTTATGATTTTGTTTATAAATGGAATTTATGTAAAGGAAGAAAATATGACAAATCTGATTTAAAAGATGAATTTAATGATTTTATTAAGTAATAATAATTTTTAAAAGTGTTAATGATTTTTGTATAAATTAAAATATGGAATAAATGAATGTTTAAGTTGAAAATTTTGAAATGTAACTTAAATTGGGAAATTGTGAAATTTGTTTAAAAGTAAATTTTTAATTAAGTAAAATAAATGGAAATAAGTTATATTTTGGAAATTTAAACTTAAGTGTTAAGTTAAATTTTTAGATAAAGAAATGAAAATTTAATTGTCATTTAATTTGATTTTTGTATGGAAATTTGACTTTATAAAATCATAGAAATAAAGGTATTTAAATGATTGTTTTTTTGAATATGAAAATATATGATTTTATAAATTAAGATGATTTATATTAAAAGTTAATTATGTGTGAAATTGTAAATAAAACTCTGAATTTGATTTGACAGCATTTTTGAAATGTAATGTAAAGATATTACATCATTGGAAAATGCTGTAGTTTTTTAAATAAACCAAATAGCAAATTTGAACTAAGGGTTATTATAGCACTTTGTTAGTGCTGTAGTTGTTAAATTTAACTAAAATTTTAATTGAAACTAAATTAAGATATTAAAGCATTTTAAATGCCGTCTTTTGTTAATAAACTGTTTTTAAACATAACATTTCATAGCATTTTCTAAGTGCTGCGAAAGTTGAATTTTCGTTGTTTAATAAATTCAAATGAATAAAAGATCTTTGAAAAAGATTAAATTTTGGAAATTAAATATTTAATTATTAAATATAATGAATTGACTTTAAATGATTTAAATGGAATAGTTGATTTGTATTGAAATATGATTTAATGGTATTTAAATTTATAGATGATGTTTAGAAATGATATTTTGATATTTTGAAATGAATTTGAAATGATATTAAATCTTGGAATAAATAATTGAAGTTTATATTAGTATGAAAAATATTTGGTTTACTTGTAATTTGAATCTATTTAAAAGATATTGGCCTTATGAAATATAGGATAATAAAGCTTTGGAATTTATTTTATAATTTGAATAGTTATTTTGTGGATTAAACCTATATTTGAAATTTATAAGATTGGAAATGGTCTATGGAAATTTATTTGAAATAAATGATTTAATTGAATTGAAACTTTGGAAATTGAATACTTGATTTGAAATATAATACTTACACTTTTAAATGAATTTAAATGAATTATTTTGATTGAAATATAAACTATTTAAAAGGTGACTTGAAATGATAATAAATGAATGATATCTTTAAATTTAAAAAGTATTTAAAGTAAAATATTTAGATTTGAACTCAAATGATATTTTGGTATATTCAAATGATTTGAAATGAAGTTTTGGAAAGATTTGATATTTTGGTATATTAAAATGATTTGAAATGAAGTTTTGGAAAGATATGATATTTTGATATATTGAAATGATTTGAATGAAGTTTTGAAATGATATGATATTTTAAATATATTGAAATGGTTTGGAATTGATTTGATCTTTATTTTTGATAAAGATTTGGATTTGAAATGATATTCTATTTTGAAGTATAAACTGTTTTTAAATTATAACCATGGGTTATAATAACAATTGGTTGTTAAAGAGACCGGGATCAGATATAGACATACTCTCTGTCGATACCGAAAACCACTTTGACAACTGTGTACGCGGTGGAGTTTCTAGATTGAAGTAGGATGGTGGCGACGATCCTAAGGTATATACGTGGACCCAACTCCCGTGAGTTGCCATAACGTGGCTAAAACAGGAGCGATCGACGGGCCAAGGAGGTAGCACCTCTGATCGGACACACTTCTTCGATACCATTCTATTACTTGTGATTGATTTGGTGCGCACCCTTGATTTGGGAGTGTTGTTCGAGGTGGGCGGTAGTGGCTGCTATGTGTCACCACCAGTCCGGATGCGTAATTGGTATATCTACCCTGGCATTGCCTTGTGTGCCGTGTCACCTACCATATCGAGCTTTACTACGATTTGTGATTTCTCCCGTAGCCTGTGGAGTATCGAGGGTAGCCCCCATTTTGGGAGTATGCTAATACTGGATAGACTACTGGGATTATTACGTGTTAAGGGGAATATTGGGTCACTCCTTAATGCTATTTAAAAGTATGTTTATTTTATATTAGACGTTATTATAATAGCGAATATTACTACATAGTAGATAGTTTAACGGATCCTTAAAGAATGGGTGATCCCAAGCATTCTTTAAGTTACTTGTACCTTTACTACAGTTCACTTCAGTTGGTTTACATTATATAAGTATATATTGTCCTGACTCGAGTGTTTGTATTTTTATTTACGCTCGGGTCAGCCTGAGTATTCACAGATTTGGATTCCACTTTCTGGATATTGGAATCGCTGGAGATTATCTGCTTATCTAATTTTATCTACCTTAGTTCTGTTGTTTTATTCAGATTGTACTTGGTTATCATATTGAGACTTCTGTTGTATTTTATTTCTTCTGTTATATCTTATGTAACTCTGATATATTTATATAGTAGCTTCATGAACTACTATTTCTTTTACTTCTGCTGCATTATTTTACTCTGTGTTTGTGATCTGTGATTATTTATTTACTGTATATTCTGAGATTTGCCAAATTTTATTTACAATGCGATATTTTGAGCAATTCAAGTCCGACATGTGCGGCTGCGAATGATTGAAAATATTGGGTCGTTACAGTTGGTATCAGAGCTTTGGCTTTGAGGCAAAACTTAGAATGTATGGTAAAATTTAGTTACAGAATCATTTTCATTCGAGCTTGAATCTCTTCATTTTTATTTGATTTCCTTTGAATTTTGGAACATTCCCTGCGGTTCCAAAATCCATTCTTGTCCCTCACTATTCATCTTCTTATGATTCTGGAGTATCCCATAACTCCGCTTCGAATGAGCTTTATAGTAAATTGGCGGTCTCGCTAATACTCTAATGACTTGTAAAAAGGGGGAAAACTCCTTTACAATTAGCATCGATTCACCAGAGATTTATATCTATCCTTGGTTTAGATGCTAATATCTTTTGTTATTCCAAACTCTATCTCTTGAGATCGGATGTAGATTTACCTCAGAAAATCCACATTGAACTTATTCTTTAAGGCACGATTGACCTGGTTAAGGTTGCCCGTGATTTATTTAAACTTATCCATCTTCCTATTTGGTTATTAAATCATCTTGTCTTTTGTTTCCAACCTATCATCAAACATTTTTGAATTGTACTTGTGAATCTATAATTAATGTTTTGTTTTATATTGTGTTGTTTGAGTTGTTGATGTTGATTTGGGCTTTCGATCAATTCGTTTGATCAACGCTATGGATAGGATTTCTAAAACACTTTGACAGAACAAACTGACACAATATTATTTAAAAATTTGGTTAATGAAATAAATTTTGATATAAGTAAATATTATGGAACTTAATAAATTGATTTGAATTGATTATTTGACATGATAATACTTGATTTATCATTCTATAAATGAATTTATAATTAGTTGTTTATAAATTTGATTTGGGAACTGAAATGAATTTAAATCAAGAATTTGAGAATTTAATTTCCGATGGTTTCAAACCTTGTGTTTAAAGTTTTAAAAGGATATATTATTTAAAGTATTTTTGAATAGAAATTTGTTTCCAAAGAATTTTAAAGTTTTAAAATTTTAGTGCTCTTCTCTTTGTCGCTGGAAAATAATTCGGTGATGACCGCGGCATCATCGACATTCATTTTCGAGTTTTGAAATGAAGAAACCATTCTGTAGTTTTGCTACAGCTTTGTTTTGGGAAATTTAATTGATTTGAATTTCTAAAATATGATTTGATTTATAATATATATAGAGATATGATTTAAATATGATTTGACAAATTATGTACATACATTTATTTATCTCTAAATGGTTTGAAAGGAATCGGAAATTTTATTCTTAAATTCTATCTTAAATAATAACTTCAAGTATAAAAAGAAAATCAAAATTTTGAATAAATATTCAAGCTTGAAATGATTGAATTAGAATGTTTATATTGTATATTAATTTTAGAAGTTTTATTTGTATAATTCTCAATTGCATTCCAATATAACTTACCTTAAATTTTAGAAGTTAACAATGTAATTGGAAAATATACAATATAAAAAGCTTTTTATAAAAAAAATTTGAGTGGTTATAATAAATATTATACACTTAAATTTTAGTTATAAAAAGATTAACAGAGGTAAATAGACTAAAAGGTTAATTGAATAATCTACAATATAAATGATGTGAAAGGAATTAAGAATAAATTAAAGCAGTTATAATCGGTGTAAGTATATTTAACATAGGTGATAAAATAGATTGAGAGGGATAAATTTAATTTTAATTAGGAATAAAGAGGAATTAAACTTATTAAGTACATTATGAGTATAAATATTGATTTTGCAATTCCATGATTTTTGAAATTGTTGGTTTAAAAAAAAATTGGATGATTAGATAATGAAATTAGAGATAGTTAAGATTTATTTAACTTGTGTAAAATTAATTATCTATTTAAGTTGAAATTTCCATGGTTTCAAACTTATTATCTTATTTTGTTTTCAAACTGTCTGTTAGTTGTCCTTATTTTCCTTATCGTGCTACAGACTGGTATAGGTGTCTTTCTAGGACCTTTCTGTTTAGAAATCTTTCTATAATCTTTAGTACTCATTTTGAATCTGAGCACTGCTTGCCATCCACAGACCGTCGGTCAAGCGGAAAGGGTGAATCAGATTCTAGAGGATCTTTTTCGTGCTTGTGTCCTTGATTTCGGAGGATCTTGGGAAGATCATCTCCACCTTGTTAAACTTACCTATAACGATAGTTATCAGGTATAATTTCAATCTTCTTGTCATCTTGTCTTAATCGTATATAATTCTATCTTTTTCTGTGCTTTCCCGTACCTCATTCCTTTTCGGGGACGAAAAGTTTTGAGTGGGGGAGAGTGTAACAACCCTAGATTTTGCATATATTTTAAAATTTGACTTTATTTTATTTTGAAACTATTTTAAACTTGTTTGATTTCAACCATTTCATTTTTAAAAATAAATGTTAATTATCATGTGAACTATAACTTCAAACTTGTATAAATTGGTTATTTTACTGAAAAGTGAATTTCTGTTCAAACTGTCCAATCTTTGGCTTTTAAACTTCAAATTTTAATTATTTAAAATCTTAAATTTTACCTTTTATTATGAAAATAGATGAAATAAATTGAACCTTGCTTTTCGTTTCGTTGGAAACGGACTTAAACTGTGAAAGTTATGTATATTTCAATATTGTGTGTAAACTGATGTATTTAGCAATATTGTCTATTTTAAATTATATTTTATTTGTCATATTCTGTTCTAATATGTGTTAATATTTTATTTTATGTATATTTTTGTCTTTTATTATTTTTAAAGTGATAATATAATTTGTCCAAAGTTTACTTGAATTTATTTCAATTTATAAAGCCTAGTTTCCATTTTTCTGCTATTTTCTTCATTAAAATTATATTTAATTAAAATTTATTTATTTATTTTGTGAATTCATTTTTATTTTGTGTTCTTATCTTTATTTATAAATACTTTTCAAGTACATAAAATTTTTCCAAAGTTCATTGCATTTATTTTTCATATTTTCAAGACTAGTTGCAATTTTTGCTGTTTTACTTAATTAAATTTTATATAATTAATTAATTTATTTTTGTTTATTTACTAAATTTTCATATTTTATCTGATTTTATATATATATTTCAGTTATCTAAAATTTAAAAATAAAATAGTGGAAATTTGAAAGGTTTTAAACTTCCAAAGTCTCTTTGCATTTTCGACCTTTCACTTTCTCAACTCCTCTCTTAATTGATTATTGGCCGTACCTTTACTACTTTCTTTCAGCTGCATTCTTCATTTTTTTCACGAGAAACATTCCACAAAACCACAAAAAAAATCATGGCTCCATTGTGTTCAAGGTTTGGTAAAAATTATCATCTTCTTCCTTTGTTTTTATGACTTCTCTTATTGAAATTTTGCATATGCTCTCTACTTCATAGCTTTGTTCCTCCACCTCCAAGCTTTGGCCGACCACCACCACCCCCTACCTCTGACCATCACCCACCCTAGTACCCCTCCTCCCCAGGCCGAACCAACCCAAGGCCATGATATACACAAAATTCCAATTAAACTATCACAACCCATCACCTATTGTTGAAACCAATCCTAGTTTGTCATCTCCACCTTCTACCACCATTAGCCGCCACAACCTCCACCACCACCACCTCTGGCCTGACTTCCACCCTCTGCCATGTCACCCACCACCTCCTGGATCCACTGGCCGTGACCCATGACCTCTGGCCGAACCTATTTGTGCCAAAGATGTGAGGTTATGTTGCATTGTTTAGCCTTGAACACCTAGTTTATGCACCTAGACTTCACCACTTTGTTAACACGTGCTAGGCCGACCTTTAGGATCCCAAACCAGATCCAAACCATGCCTTTAGCCGTGCCATTTCAGATCTGGAGCTAAAGCATAGATGGTAGAAAGCAAGTGCAAACACTTTGGCTTTGCTTCATGCATTCATTTCTAACATCGTTTATGTATAATTTGAGTTGAAAACTTATGTTATATATACTTGTTTTGTTTGCATGTGTGTAAGGAGATTTATCTTTGGCTCTCCCACTTAAATCATATTCGTATTGTCGTGCCTTCAAAGATTCTGTTTTGTGTGTTTTGGTCGTCATCTCCAGCTTAAACAAGTGAGTAAATCTCACCAGACTAATATGTACTTATATAGTTGATAAACTGACATCACTTGAATCTGTAAATGCATATCATCCTGTTATAACTGCTATATTATAATCATATGATGTTCACACCTGTATTTACACCTGTTATACCATATGTTACTATTATATCATGCTATTCTGTTATTTATATCAGTTTATCACACTGCAAGTTCCCTGTAGATTAGAATCACTATGGGTTGAAATGATACATACCCGAACGGACTTTAGAATAGGGAAAAATCGTTATGGGCTGAAATGATAGGCCTGAACGATTTTTATTTATTTTATTTTAACTTGGGATTGCGGATTTGAAATGATAGAACCCGGTTTTTCTTTGTAAGTTACGGATTGAAATGATATATATCTGTATCACTTGACCTAGGCTAGAAAATTATATACAGACCCGTGGTTTATATATTTTTCTGAAAATTTTAAAATATTTTAAAAATGTAAATATTTTGATATTTTGATTTAAATTTTATTAAAATGATTTCTATAAAATACTTGTGATCTTCTGCAAATATAATAAGTGAATTAAGTAAATGGTGAAGTAGAATTTGAAATATAAGTTAATTTTGGAATTTATGACTTTGTTTATAAATGGAATTTATGTAAAGGAAGAAAATATGACAAATCTGATTTAAAAGATGAATTTAATGATTTTATTAAGTAATAATAATTTTTAAAAGTGTTAATGATTTTTGTATAAATTAAAATATAGAATAAATGAATGTTTAAGTTGAAAATTTTGAAATGTAACTTAAATTGGGAAATTGTGAAATTTGTTTAAAAGTAAATTTTTAATTAAGTAAATAAATGGAAATAAGTTATATTTTGGAAATTTAAACTTAAGTGTTAAGTTAAATTTTTAAATAAAGAAATGAAGATTTAATTGTCATTTAATTTGATTTTTGTATGGAAATTTGACTTTATAAAATCATAAAAATAAAGGTATTTAAATGATTTTTTTAAATGTGAAAATATATGATTTTATAAGTTAAGATGATTTATATTAAAAGTTAATTATGTGTGAAATTGTAAATAAAACCCTGAATTTGATTTGACAGCATTTTTAAAATGTAATGTAAAGATATTACAGCATTGGAAAATGTTGTAGTTGTTTTAAATAAACCAAATAGCAAATTTGAACTAAGGGTTATTATAGCACTTTGTTAGTGCTGTAGTTGTTAAATTTAACTAAAATTTTAATTGAAACTAAATTAAGATATTAAAGCATTTTAGATGCCGTCTTTTGTTAATAAACTGTTTTTAAACATAACATTCCGTAGCATTTTCTAAGTGCTGCGAAAGTTGAATTTTCTTTGTTTAATAAATTCAAATGAATAAATGATCTTTGAAAAAAATTAAATTTTGGAAATTAAATATTTAATTATTAAATATAATGAATTGACTTTAAATAATTTAAATGGAATAGTTGATTTGTATTGAAATATGATTTAATGGTATTTAAATTTATAGATGATATTTTGAAATGATATTTTGATATTTTGAAATGAATTTGAAATGATATTAAATCTTGGAATAAATAATTGAAGTTTATATTAGTATGAAAAATATTTGGTTTACTTGTAATTTGAATCTATTTAAAAGATATTGGACTTATGAAATATAGGATAATAAAGCTTTGGAATTTATTTTATAATTTGAATAGTTATTTTGTGGATTAAACCTATATTTGAAATTTATAAGATTGGAAATGGTCTATTGAAATTTATTTGAAATAAATGATTTAATTGAATTGAAACTTTGAAAATTGAATACTTGATTTGAAATATAATACTTACACTTTTAAATGAATTTAAAAGAATTATTTTGATTGAAATATAAACTATTTAAAAGGTGACTTGAAATGATAATAAATGAATGATATCTTTAAATTTAAAAAGTATTTAAAGTTGAATATTTAGATTTGAACTCAAATGATATTTTGGTATATTAAAATGATTTGAAATGAAGTTTTGGAAATATTTGATATTTTGATATATTAAAATGATTTGAAATGAAGTTTTGGAAAGATATGATATTTTGATATATTGAAATGATTTGAATGAAGTTTTGAAATGATATGATATTTTAAATATATTGAAATGGTTTGGAATTGATTTGATCTTTATTTTTGATAAAGATTTGGATTTGAAATGATATTCTATTTTGAAGTATAATCTGTTTTTAAATTATAACCACGGGTTATAATAACGATTGGTTGTTAAAGAGACCGGGATCGGATATGGACATACTCTCTGTCGATACCGAAAACCACTTTGACAACTGTGTATGCGGTGGAGTTTCCAGAATGAAGTAGGATGGTGGCGACGATCCTAAGGTATATATATGGACCTAACTCCCGTGAGTTGGCATAAGGTGGCTAAAACAGGAGCGATCGACGGGCCAAGGAGGTAGCACCTCTGATCGGACACACTTCTTCGATACCATTCTATTACTTGTGATTGATTTGGTGCGCACCCTTGATTTGGGAGTGTTGTTCGAGGTGGGCGGTAGTGACTGCTATGCGTCACCACCAGTCCGGATGCGTAATTGGTATATCTACCCTGGCATTGCCTTGTGTGCCGTGTCACCTACCATATCGAGCTTTACTACGATTTGTGATTTCTCCCGTAGCCTGTGGAGTATCGAGGGTAGCCCCCATTTTGGGACTATGCTAATACTGGATAGACTACTGGGACTATTACGTGTTAAGGGGAATATTGGGTCACTCCTTAATGCTATTTAAAAGTATGTTTATTTTATATTAGACATTATTATAATAGCGAATATTACTACATAGTAGATAGTTTAACAGATCCTTAAAGAATGGGAGATCCTAAGCATTCTTTAAGTTACTTGTACCTTTATTACAGTTCACTTGAGTTGGTTTACATTATATAAGTATATATTATCCTGACTCGAGTGTTTGTATTTTTATTTACGCTCGGGTCAGCCTGAGTATTCATAGATTTGGATTCCACTTTCTGGAGATTGGAATCGCTGGAGATTATCTGCTTATCTAATTTTATCTACCTCAGTTCTATTGTTTTATTCAGCTTGTACTTGGTTATCATATTGAGACTTCTGTTGTATTTTATTTCTTCTATTATATCTTATGTAACTCTGATATATTTATATAGTAGCTTTATGAACTACTATTTCTTTTACTTCCGCTGCATTATTTTACTCTGTGTCTGTGATTATTTATTTACTGTATATTCTGAGATTTGCCAAATTTTATTTACAACGCGATATTTTGAGCAATTCAAGTCCGACATGTGCGGATGCGAATGGTTGAAAATATCGGGTCATTACAAATATGATGTTGCGTAAATTCTATAAAGAACAGAGATATAAGTCGACAGAGCATAGGAAAAACTTAGTGTCGAGATGGCATTGGAAACTTGTCCACGCATGGCGTTGGAAAGGTGCCGATATTATTTTTCCTACGAGCTATTTTCTGTGATGCCCCACCTCTATACCCACGCTAGCCAAGAACACTAAAGTGTAATGCTGTCGACTAGCACGGAGAATAAGGCTGTTGAGGAGCGACCATCCATGTAATTGCTTTGTGCGAGTACCGATATGCCAGATAAAAATATAACTTTTCATCTCAAGAGGAAATCCGACATACCGATACAAACTCAAAGCTACTACACGGTGGCTATGTATATATACTTCGGAAACAAATATAGAAATAAACATAACACAAATCTGTCACAGACAATTCATATCACAAAGGCGGAAATAGATATGAATATAACACATGAAAGTGTACATCAGAGTAGTGGTCCAATAAGAACCACATAATACAAAATAATAGCTACAAGCTATACAAAAGAATAAGTATACATCACGGAGTCTATATCTCAATGTATACAACAAAAACTACTAATCTATGTAGTTAGCCAAAAGTCGGAGTAATAGATCCCTGGAGAGAGGTCAAGCAGAAGCAACTGTAACATCTCGGTCTGACCCGAGTATTATTTATAAGAAAATAATAAACGGATCAGTCTAGCTATAAATATCAGATGATATGGTATAAAGTAAACGACATGACATAAACATGTAATAACCATAATGTCATACTACTATAAGTATGAAAATGATAATCAACAAAAGATTAATCAATATCACAAGAATCTTCTCAAAGATCCAAAGAGGGCATCATACCCAAAACTTGTATTCGTAACAAGTCAATGACACACGAAATCACCAATGTGAAAATTGATAAAGCATATCAATAAAAATCACGAAAATAGGTAAAGCATAAAATTTCCAGAAATCGACGCACGAAATCCAAAAAACAAGAGATATGTGTGAGTCGAAATCACACAAGTGGTGTCTAGACTAACCCTACAGTCAAAGAGGTAGGTGTGAGTCGAAATCACACCAATGGTGTCTAGTCTAACCTCGCAAACAAGAGATATGTGTGAGTCAAAATCACACAAGTGGTGTCTAGACTAACCCTGCAGTCAAAGAGGTAGGTGTGAGTAGAAATCACAGCAATGGTGTCTAGTCTAACCTCGCAAACAAGAGATATGTGTGAGTCAAAATCACACAAGTGGTGTCTAGACTAACCTCGAAGCCAAAGAGGTACGTGTGAGTCGAAATCACACATATGAGGTCTAGTCTAACCGTGCAGACAAAGAGACATCGCACAATTGCTAGTCTAAATCATAAAAATGACCGTCAATGATCATCAAGAAGTGTCAATTATACTAAGCTAGTAAATATATGAGTTTAGCTTCATGTCCCATAACCACTAGCTTAACTTAAATATTTACGAACAAACTGTAGATCTTCACTAGAAAATTGTCACAAAAGGGGTTCAATCGAACAAGTCAAAGAGCTAACCGACGAAGTGAACGCAAGCGTTTCATACCACTCGTTTTACTAAGTCGTTTAAGTTGATTTCTCATCCGAGTGAAGTAAAGGCTTGTATATACTAGTAGATTGGAAATCGGTTTGAGAAAACGAACTTTTGATATTTAAAATAGTGTTGAAATCGATTTGATGAAAGAGTTTTGATATTTACTACTAGTATTGAAACCTTCATATCTTTAAAGTGACAAGTCATAAAACGATTGTTGAAACAAATCGAGTCACATCAATTCACGTTCGAAGACGTGAGTAAAGTCCAAAGAAGTCAATCCCAAAACCATCGAAGTAGAAATTCTGTTAAATTTTTTTCAGATAAGATCCCCTACGAAGAGGGATACGGGGTCCAGGGGGCAGCGCCTCGTCAAAACGGTACGACCTAAGTGAAGACAAGCGACCTCGTGAAGCCAAACGACCTAAGAGGAAAACGGGTCGAGCGACATTCTCAAAAATCCCGAGAAAAAGTCATCAACGAAGAAAATAAAAGATAATGACGAATCGGATAACTACGAATCGATAGAAATTGAAATCCCGAGCTAAATAGGCAAAAACATGCAAAATAGAGCAGGTCACAGGCTCCAGACGTCTGGGGTAAATGCTCAGACGTCTGCAGCAAGTTTCGGGAACTTCCTGAAACAGACTCCAGACGTCTAAGCCTACCTGCAGACGTCTGGTGTCGAGCTAAAATCGTTTCTCAGCCTAGTGGGAGAGAAATCTCCCACACTTTCACCCGAGTCGAGCAATGGACTACGGGGCTTTTGTCAATTGATACTACGGCCCTATAGGCACTCCAATTCATCACCAAAAACATGATCAAAACATCAAAGTTAGGATTTTCAAAGAATTGAACTCAAAACACTAAAAATTGGAATATTCACCGAATCAATCCAAACCAAAGGCATTTGCACAAGAATGAGTGTTAGGAATTCATACCTAACAATCGAAGATAAATATAGATTAAGATGTGAGATAAAAATCTCACCTTTTCACAAAAAACAATGAAGAAGGAGCTTGAAAGCAAAGGGAGAATCAACCACTCTTCAACACAACCCAAATGAGCTTGAATCTATGCTCAAAAAGAAGAACATTCCCAAAGTTAGGTTTAGGAATTTCTGAAATTGAAGAAGGAAAGAGTTGGAGAAGATGAAGAGAAGGCTTACCAATAGCTTCTTCTTGAATTTGGAGATGGAACTTGGATTTGCAAAGATGGTTAGGGCTTTGAATTTCCTAATTCTTTTTCTCTTCCCCCATTTTAGATAAAGCTTGAGTTGTATTAGGAAATGGAAGTGAATGAAGAGAAGAGGGGGTTGGAACTGAGTTAGTAAGTGATTAATGGGTTCAGCCCAAACCAAAGCCCTAAGTGAAAAAGTGGCCAAATTCCACTAACTCCTAATATATCAAAGTTTATACTCAAAAAGGTCGCAAACGGCATTTTGAACTCAATGGAAGTGGTCCCGAGTCCCAATTCGACTGTTTGCAAAAAGTAGCATTTTCGGACTAAAATCCGACAAACGATGAAATATTTAAATAAAATATTTAAATATAAAATCGACAAATATGCGGGTTGTTACATTTTCCAACGTCACAAATAGCATGTAGTTGTTTCTAACACCATATCTACACTATATAGGCATCCAAAAATGTGAGTTCTTTTATAGTGGAACTTTCGGTATTTCTTGAAGTAAGCATGAGAAATGTTAAGTTGAAGTCACTTATTTTCGACATTAACCAATAAAGTGATACAAAAACCGAGGTAGGAATAACAAGGGTATTTATAATAAATTAACTTAATTGTTAAGTGCTAAATATGAAAATGATAAACATTAATGTGAATAATAGTAATCTTTGTGAGCATACTTGTGATAAATGTTGAATGCCCTATGGTATACACCTAGGTGAATTTTAGTGAGCTAAAAGCAACCTACATTAGAGGGTTGGGACATTGTTAAAAAAACACCAAGGTGAATAACAACAACCTTTGTGATGGAAATTTACTAAGACAACATGGGGTAAATACCAAGGAGAATAATATTTCATGATAGAAAATTACCTAGGTATGGATGGAAAACATCGAGGTGAATGATAGTAACCTTTGTGAGAGAAATTTACCAAGGTAATGCTGGTAGACACTTGGGTAAATGATGGTAACGTTTTTGATAGAAACTTACCATAATGATGAAGGAAAACACCAAGGGGAATGACAGTCACCTCCATGAGAGAAAATTTCTTGGATTGATAAGCACATAGAAAATGCAGTAACCTTCATAAGAGAAATCTACTAGAATGATCAAGGTAGACACTAGAGGGATGATAATAACATCCACGGGAGAAATTTGCTAAGAAGAGTTAACACCTTAGTGAATGTTAGTAACTTATGTGAGAGTTAAGTGAAGTTGTTAGGGAGCTAACCAGTGTTACACCTCGATAAATAATGTTAATCTTTGTAACTACCCAAAAGAATTTTGAATGAATTTTATACTTAGGTAAATAGTAGTAACATTTGGGAATGTTTTATACCGAGGTAAAAGCCATATAACCTTGTGTCAAGTAAATTGTGAAAATGTGTAGATAAGAAACGAAGTACGTTAACTTTATATACTGATAAAATTTACATTTGGTGGTTATGACATGATGTTTTGTACCCGAGACTGAAACCTTGTTATATAAAGAATTTACTTACATATATTGCAAGTATACTAGTGATGGGAGAACCCGTTCCACATTATGGTGTGGTTTCACTATGAATTGTTGAGGCTAATACTATTCATATCAGGCTTATGTCTAACTTGAAGTTTATTTTTTTTCCTTAAACTCTCAAGTACTCATAGAATATGCTAAAGTTGAAAGTTTAGAAGGTTTTTTCCAATAGCTAAAACAGATGACTATAGGAGGTGGATTTATTATGCTTTTCATTTCATTATGTAGAAATGATGTAATATAAACTCTGATCATTCATGATTATTTGTTCATATATTGATCACATATTATTTATGTTATACATTATGTTTTTCTCTAAGATGGAAACGTTGGGCAGTTAATATTGTTTGAAATGATGAAGTTAATCTATTTAAGAATTATGGTTCATTATCATTTTGTTGTATATATGAAAATAAATCTTATGTTGTCATTTGAAATAAATTTAAAGTGATTGCAAAAATCTAGTATTCATTTTCAGATCTCAAAATGAGGGATTTTACATTTGCTATCATAGCCTTAGATTAGTAACACCTAGGGAAAGTAGAATTAACTTGACCCAAACAAAAAGAAAAAATAGAACATGCTAAGGAGTGACACGGGGAATGGGATAACATTCTAGTAGCGTACTTGTAATTTTGTAAGTACATACATATGTACATATATACCAATATGTGTGCAGGTGTGCATCTCCCAGTTCTTTACTCCTTCTATGTTATGTTTCTTATGGAGACTGTTATATACAAATAGCAAAATAAATGGAAATAATGAATATGATGATTCAGTTGAATAAGGAGTGGAGAGTACGACTACTAACGGTGCATTAACGATGGATATTAATGTTGAGGCACCTTTAGGAGATGGAAAGGTCGGTGCCATGTTCTAAGAGACAATGAACATAATGATGGCTCAATAAAGAGCGCAAGTTCATATTGCTCTTATTGTAATCCTAACAAAAAAATTAGGGGGGAGTATGTTCGAAGGAATTAACACTTCCATAATCTTAAAGGTAGTTTCTTTGATGGAACATCTTTGGCTATTAAAGTAGGGGCAAGCAATATTCCATTAGAACTGAACTAACCGACCAAACAGGTTCATCTCGATTGGTTCTATTGGGTTATGAAATTAAATCAATTTAAATGTGGTTTGTAAAATAATTTTTTTGGTTAACGATTTAACCGAATAAATTGAATTTCTATTATATTATCCAAATTTATAGTATTGTAATCATTTAAATAATTGGTTTAGTAAAAAAAGGAAGTTAATCTATTGAAAATAGGTCAAATTTTCTTATAAACATAAAACAATAATTAATAAAATATTTTTGAACAATAATTTATATTTTCCTTTTAGACTATATCGACATAGTTAAAAGTGTGCCTTTGGGGTAGTTATGTAATTTATTATGTGACTAACTCTTATAAAAGAATCTTATTAGAAATGATGTATGCATCTGGTTTATTTTTCTTTTATATTTGTTGTTATATAGAGAAATAAATAATGAATTAAATACGTTAAACATATATAAGAAGAAAATCCTTTGGAGAATTATTTTATTGATTACAGTTATGAACGTGTTCGTAACCATGAGTATCGAATCGATAGATACAAAAATACACACAACTAACTCCTTAAATGTTCCTAGTTGAGATGTATCAAGAAAAGGATATTGATACGTCTGTTGAGACTAGTGTACGTAATGCTCACTATATGATGGACTGTGATTTACTCATTACAGTTAGGGGGAACCAAGGGGTTACGTACTTGTAGCGGTTTAGAATAATCACAGAATAACCCGATGAGAATCTTCTATAGATTAATATAACTAAGTCAAGAATATCTCAAGGTAAAGATGTATAATGGTCTTTTACTTGAGAGTACTATCAAATTAAGTATCTAGATTGTACTTTGACTATGGTCAACCACATGACATGGCAATCGTGACGGCTACATTTGGGTGTATGTTGAACTACTAGAGGTGAAACACTACTTAAGAGAGGATTCGTCTCCTTCATTATAAAAGGGTAGTATCACCATAATTGATAAATCAACTTAAAGTCAAAATCTTTGGACAGAGTAAAATTGTTAATCGATAACCATTATTGGATTGTACCAATAACTTTAAAAATTACCTATACAATTTATAAGGATATCGATAGAGTTTTTGACACTGGACAAAAAGAATACGTGTTAAAATGGCCATTACTAGGTGAGCTTATATTAGATTAGAAATACGATTTTTCCTAAATGATCTATCAGTGTTAAACTTGACATATACCACAATTTAACAAAGTCCGTACATAATTCAATATTTTAAATTATTTGAATATTGATTGTGGATCGAGTTCACACAAAAAACGTGATACAACCGGGTTGTCGATTATTTTTGATTTCGACCAAGAAAAGATAACTTATAAATGTTATAAATTAATAATAAACAAACAAAAATGTTATATTAATATTTATGGCAAATTTCAATTATTTACTTCAGGCTTAAAATTGCATGACGATGTATAAAAGTTATACGATGGTTTAATAGATTTTTGGAGCAGGAATTTATTAATTAATTAACTCAAAGGAGTCAAAGTGGAGTTTTATCTTGCTTGGTAAACACCTAGGGTCATCCATATTAGGAGAATTTTAGGGGCTTTACCAAGTCTCAATAGTTAGAGGTATGTAGGTGATGGAACTGGGCCAGCCCACAATGGAGGAATTGGGTAAATTTTAAAAAAAATTCATTATAGGATCTTTAATGGGCCTATGTAGTTGTGTAGTTAATTCCTCGCTATTACCCCGCTATAACCCCGCTATATCTCATAGTGGATTTCTACCGCTACGATTTTTCCATATAGCCCCAAAATATAGCCTTTCCGCTTTAAGCCCCGCTATTTCCGCTATATCCCGTTATTCCCGCTATATTCCGCTATTTCTGTTATATCTTCTTTAATAGAATGAATTGAAAAATTGCATTTATACATTATAAAAATTATGAAATTAATTTATTTGATTTAATTTTTAATATATTTTCAGAAATGAAAATACTCTATTATTCTACAAAATTCAATTATGTTATATAACAGTTTTACGTTTATTTAAAGTATATTCGCACATGTTTTTATTTAAAATTATTTATGTATTAATTATATTTCAATTGAATGATAATTTTTCATTTAATTACCCTTTATATATTTGTAAAAACATTAAGTACGAGTTTTATATGCTATTTTAGAGCCATCCGCTATATCCCGCTATATCCTCGATGTATCCCCGCTATGACTTTTTGCACCTCCACCGCTTTGAATCTGTCGAGCGCTTTAACTGCACAGCTATGTAGTCTAATTCATTTCGAACTAATGTACGCCTAAATATACATAAACGTGCATCAAATTATTGTATGTGTGTATATATATGTATGTATGTATTTGTAAAGTTAATTATGTATTTATTATAAAATATTAGTTATAATTTATTTATGGAAATCATTTATTAGATATATGTATGTATATGTATATTGTAACAACCCATAAAATTAAATAATTAAAATAAATTTAAAAAAGAAAATTTTATAAATGTCGGAATTTGGTCACGAAAGTGGCACCATTGCATTCGTGGTGATTTTCTAATCAATTTCCTTATATAATATGTTGAAATCGAAGTTAAAACGGAGAAGTTATGGACATTTGAAGTTTCTGAATTTAAAATGATTCAAACGAGTTTAAATTTAAAATTTAAGTATTTAAATTTGAATTTGAAAGTTAACGTGAGGATTTTAAGGGTTAAGCCTAGTTAATGTTAACATGTAATTAATTAAGAAATTAGTAATAAATTAAGCATGAAATAGATAAATAAACTGTGACGACCCGGAATTTTTAAGCATTTGAAATTGAATATTTAATTGATTTTAAATATTCAAAAGTTAATTTTTAACTAGAATTTCAAATATCACTATTTATTTGATAATTAAATAATTGAATTTAATAATTGGGAATTGGGTAAAATGTTGAATCTGAAATTTTAAGCCTGATAAAATTAATTTGAAGGCTTGGAAATTTCATATTAATGATATTGAAGATAATAGAACTTTTAAAATGGGATTTAAAAGTGTTTTGTTCAGTTTTTAAAATATATCGTTTAAATTGAATTTAAAAATAGCCTTCCGAGGCACAGTCTCGGAATTCGACGAAACCAGTTCCATTGGGTCCGTAATATTGTATTATTACCGGATTTCCAATTTCGTAGCTTTCGGAGCTATCGTGTGCTCATACGAGGTATAAACGCATTGGAAATTACTGAGACAAAATTGAATTTAAATAAGACATTTGCTTGTCTTTAAAACGACCATACGTACGATCCGCACCCAATTTGTCTCCCTCGTACCTTACCTACTCTGTCTTCGATAGCACGTCTCCTGCCTTTTCAAAGCAGGCAACATTTCCTCTTTTATTTCGTTTCTCAACTGAAGGGATATCGTTCTTCTCTCCTAATAAAAAAAAAAGAGAAAGCCTTCAGCTTATTTTACAATCCAACGAACATTTAAAATCGAAATCATCTTCAATAAAGAAAAAGAGAAGAGGGCTATCGAAATCACTCGCGAATTCAACCGCGAATTTCCCTTGCTCGAGTTTCGATTTTCGAATTTGGGGAAGGTTCGATTGGGGTTTAGGTCGCATGGCTACTCAGCTTCAAGCATTTCGATGCGAATGGGTAGGCGATGCAGGCGCTCGAAAGCGGTCGAGGTGGCGTGGCTTTCGCGAGGTCGACTCGCGTGATGGGAGGGGTCGCAAGCATCGAGGCGGCGTGAGCAGGCGTGGGATTGTCGAAGTCGATTTGGGTGACTGGCTCGAGCTCGTCTTTGATAGGAGGTTGATGGTGTTCACGTGAAGTCTAGGGTTGGGCTTCTCGAGTATGCGAGCAGTGTTTGGAGATTTGGGGGGGACTGTACGAGCTTGAATCTGGGTATGGCCTCCTTATCTGTTTTTAAATTTTGAATTCGAATTTTAGTTTGAAAAGAAAAAATTAAATTATAGGAATTACAGTTAGTTATAGGAAACAAAATGTTTTAATATATATATGAGTTAGAAAGGAAAAAATTAATTATTTTTCATTAGAGATTAATTACAGCAGAGTATATAAGCTGCTTTATTTTTTTTCTTTTTTTTTTCAAAAATTTAAATCTAATAAATATTTACAGATTGAAAATAAGGAGTTTTGGAATCTGTAATTGATATTGGTAAAAGGGGTTTAACTCGTAATAAGGAATAAAAGTTAAGTAAAATAATTTGAGGAATTGGGATAAAATTTATAACGAATTGAAATAAAAATAAAGTGATCGGGAATTTTAACAAATATGAAATAAGGGGATTTTGAATTTACAAGGGATAATAAATTTTATACTTAAGTGATATTATTTGAAGGATAAAAGAAGTTATTTTTGAGATTAAGGATTAAAATTAATTAAAGAATAAATAAGGAGTTTATTAATTAGGGTAATTAACTTATTTTAATTTCTCAGGGCACCAAAGGATTTTTATAGGAAATTATTAGTTTAGAATTAGATAACTAGACAGAAATTAATTTTTGATTAATTCAAATAATAATAAATCGTGAATTGTTATACAAGGTTTAAAATCAAGGAAACAAGCCGTTCGGAATGGATTGCAAACAAAAATCAAAGGTGAGTTAATCTCACTCAGTTTAATTTTATTTAAATTTAATTGGTTAAATTTAAATAGGGATGAATGATTGAATTGATTGATTTGATTGATATGGTATATAGTAGTATATACCAATATATATATATATTGGCATATGTATATATTGGAGTTGTTGAGATTCCCGCATTATATAGCGGATGAGACCCTATGCGCCGCATAATAGCGGATGATATTTTATAAAACCCATATACCGCGATATTCCACCTCGAAGTGGAATTGGTATTGTGCTAACATCTGTGGATGCAGGAAAACAGGTTGGAGGGATCCAACTGGATTCCTCAAAATATTTAATTTTGTTTAAATATTCTGTGATATGATTGTTGATATCCTGTGATGATTTATATTGGATAATCTGGTTGGATTGAATTTCCCAGTATAATGAGTTATCAAAAGCAATTGGATTGAATTTTGGAAAGAAATAAAAGAGTAAAATTTAAGTTAAATAATTCTAGTGAATTCGAATAAATTAAATAAGGAATTGTAAAAGAAATAAAGAAATTTCTTAATTCGAACAAATATGGGAAAAGAGGATTTTGAATTTAATAGTGAAGAAATAAATCTTTAACTAAAGTGATATTATTTAAAAATATAAAAGAATTGATTTTATTGAAATTTAAAGATTTAATTTAATTAAAATATTTATTGAAGAAGTTTGGAAATCCGAAATTGGTATTTTAGTTAAAAAGGGTTTTAACTCATAATAAAGAAATAAAAGATGAAAGTTAATGTATTTGAAATAATTGAAGTAAATAGGGAAATTTATTTCAAAGTAAAGTAAAATGGAAATCAATTGGAAATTGATTTAAGTGTTTAAAAACTTGGATTTTTAAAGAGAAATGAGATTTTGGAGATATAAACTGGGTTTATAAAGTAAAATAAATATCATTGGATATTTGAAAATATAAATTCAAGGTGGGAATTTATAAAAGAATATGGATTGGTTTAAAAATAAATGTTGGTTTATTTTTAAAAGATGGAAATGAGAAGTGTATTTCTCTGGATTGCCAAGTACGTTTTTCCAAGGCAGTTTTAAATATAAGTCAAAGGTTTTAATATGTTTTAAAAAGCATGTTTTAGAAAATTGATTATTTTTAAATGTTAAATTTTTAAAGTAAGTATTTTCGAAAATCTATTATTGTAGTAATTATATTAAAGTGATTTTAAATTTCAATATTATAAAGTATATTTATAGTAAAGTGCTTTTAAATTATTTTTAAATCTAAAGTATTTTGTACTTGGTGTTTCAGAGGAAATAAATATTTGGGAATGTATTCCGTAAGCGGGAATTGTTTTCAAATGAGCTTTGAAATTTGGAAATATATCTTGGAAAGATATTTGGGCAAATAAATAATGTGGGAAATTATTTATTGTGTGATGGTTGCTTGTGGATGTTAATTGATAGTTAAATAACCGACTATCAATATTGGCCAAATGCGCTGATCGTTTCGAAGAGACCGGGATCGAGTTTCCGTATACCGGGATTCTAGGTCTGGAGACTCGAATACCACTTCGATCCGGTTTGTACGTTTCGTGTAACGATTTCGGAGTCGAAGATGGAGCAGTGAAGTGCAAGGGCTAGTCGCTACTAATCCTGAGGATATTTCCAAAATGGATGTAGTAGGAATAGTGCCTTCGGTTCCGTTCGAACCCGGGACGGACTTGTATGGACGAATGCTTGCGAAACATCGTCAGGTGGACGATGTGCATTCTAAGGGATATGTTCTGAAAAAGGTATTGTTTAGCCTCAAGCCTCATCAACCGGGAATGACTGAAAATCAGGGGTTATGCAGCAAGGCTTCGTGGGTAGCCCCCACTTGAGAGTAAAGTCATCCCTGTCTAGATGTCCCTTTTATTTCGGCTTAGTGTTGCGGTTGCTGATCCCAACCGTGGGGTGATTTTACTTGGAATTATCCAGTAAGGGATGATTCCGGTCTTGTGTTGCAGGGGAGCGGGCGTACTCCTCGGTACTGTGATCTAGGCCACGTACTGTGACAGGTGGTACCCCAGTGCCTAGTCATTCGTTGGAAATCCATTCTCCCTACATGCCTTGTACGAGTTTTGTTTGTATTACCCACATTGTGGCTAGTATGCCGGAATTTAATAGATGTAACAATTTCGGCTATTTTAATAAGTATTTGTAAATAGACACTATTATAATATCAGAGGATTTTATAAAAAGTGTTTTAGCTATCGTAAGGTAAAAACCCGACATGTTTATTTGTGGCGTGGTCTTACGAGATGCCTTTGTTTTCAAAGGGTTTTGAAACTTTAATAATCAATTTGAGTGTGATTTCCTCACGCTGGTATTCCAGACTGACTCGGGTATTGTTTTATATGATGCTCGGGTCAGACCGAGTATTATAGATTACAGGAAATGATGCTGTGGAGCTGGATGGCGATACGTACTTCCGTATTTGAGTTATATATATTCCGCTGTGTATTCAGATTGTGAGGACAAGTTATGATTACTGTCCAGTTGTATAATATTGATGTGATGTACTCTGATGATGTATTTGGATGATGTATATATAAACAGATATAGTTTTGTTTTGTGTAAAGCTCTGTTATTACCTATTATAGTTTATTCCGCTGCGTATGTGAGATTCTGTTGTTGTTTTCTATTCTTCTTCTTCTTCTACCTCTTCTTCTTAACTCAAATGGTTCGATTTTCCGGGGCTGGAAAGTCGGGTCGTTACAGTTGGTATCAGAGCTTAGGCTAGCGACAACCTTGGCTCTGGTGGGAATTTTGAGAGTATTAATAGATATGAGCGCGTATTTGTTAGTGAATATAAAATTGTTTTATATTGTGTTGATTGGTTTATTGAGTGGGTTAGGGATTCTGGTCGATGTGTGGGACGCCACAACATTGATAGGGATCTCTAAACACTTGTATAGAACAATTCGACACAGTATTGTTTTAAAGTGGGGTAAATGAAATAATTTTACCCAAATTATTTTTGTATATGAAAGAGATAATTTTTATAAATTATCATAGTTATATTTGGATGTTTGGTTGTTAGATGATGATAATAAATTACTATCATTAGGAGGAAATTGAATAAGAAATTGAAAACTTATAACCAAAGTTAAGAAAATAAATTCAGATAATAAAGTGAAAGTTGTAACTGTGAATTATAAATATGATTTATAATTGGAAATGGGATTCCAGAGAAATATTTGGAAATGAATCGAAATGGATTTCGAATTTGGAATTTGGGAAGTTTGAATTCTTTTGGGTTTGGAAATGTTTTCAAGGTGTTGAAGAAATAATAGTGATATTATTTTGAAATATTTCAGAAGTTGATTTGAAATCTGGAGAGATTTGAGAATTGAAAATATTTGAAATGTTTTTAAAGAGATAAAAGCATTTAACTCTCTTTCGGTCGCTGGAAAATAATTCCGATGATGATCGCGACATCATCAGTGTTCATTTTCGAGTTTCCAAAAGAGGAATTGCTACCTGGATGTTTTGGGCTGGTGTTTGTTTGCAAAACTGAGTTTGGTTTTGAAATTGAAAAGGGTTTTGGGTATAGTTGATTTCAAAAGTGATTTTGAAATTCTGGGAAATTGTTTAAACTCTGGAATCTTATTTAAAATGTTTATGGAATGATGAGAAAAATAAAATATATTAGTTAAATAAATTGTATAATCCCTAATTAAAAGTAAAAGTATAAATGGGATTGAATTTAAATAGATGGAAGTATGGATATAAATAAAGTGTGGCTTATAAAATTTAGAAGTGGAATAAATAAGCCAAAATAAAAGTTGTTTTGAATTGTGAGAAATGGATGTAAATCCAAAACTTGAATTATAAAATAGATTGAACTCCAGTAAAATAGGTAAAGTGATTTTTGAGATAAAAATCAAAAGTTTGGGTTGTAAATGAAATATGGAATAAATTGAATGACATTATTAATAAAGTGAAGGATGAATTGATAATGTGAGTTGGAAATATATCTTGCGAAGATATCTAAGGTAAATAAATAATTGGGAAAAATTATTTATTGTTGATGGATGCTGTTAAGTGAAATAAAATGAACTGAAATAGAAGTAACTTAAGTTGTGAATGAATTCATGTATAAATGAATGCAATATGACCTCGAAATATTTTTCAAATGAGTTTGGATTATGGAATTTAAATTGGTTAAATAGAAATTGAATCGTGAATTAATAAAATTGGATGATGAATTAAAAGTGGGTATGAATAAAGAATGGCTTTGAATCTTATTCAATGAATAGAATATTGAATTTAAAATTTAAAAAGGGGCTAACTGAATGAAGTTAATGCAAACTGTAATGGAAATGAACTTAAGTCGTTAATTTAAATAAATTTGAATTTGGAATATAAAGTAAATTGAACGGAATCAATTAGAAATGAAATCGAATGAAATATAAATTGAGTTGGAATTGCTTTTAAAAGTAGTCATGGGACTAAAGTAAATATAATTGGTTTTTGAATCAATTGTAATGATATGAGTTCGTTTGGATTAAAATGAATTGAATGTAAGCAATAAAGTGTAAACCATTTAAGTAGGACGAAATAAAATGAATTGAGTGAGATGGTGTGTAAATGGATTGGAAGCATTTAAATTTACATTGGAACCTTATAAATTCACTTATGGAAATGTTTAGTGGATATTGCTTATATTATACAAATGTTAGCTATTGAAATTTAGTAAGATGTTAACAAACTTTGTATATTGGTCACTTACCTGTTTGAGTTGAGTTAGTACAGGTACCGGGAAGCCGTTTGGCTAGATTTGATTTCGAAATTTGCTAAAATAAATCGCCGCTTGCTTAAAAAAATGCTAAAAATGAGGTACGCTTACGCAAAAGTTCAAAATAGGAGATATGAACTGTTTATATTGGTATATATTTTGATTTCCGGCCTGAGGCCGATGTATATATATTTGTGCATCCTGCGATATCGCAGAAGTCCCTCCGTACAAAGGAGACTCTGCCAAAATTTTCCGTAAATTTTGGGAGTTAGAAATTTTTTAAAAATTTTGAAAATTTTCATAACGATAAATGATTTAAATTGCTAAGCAAATGAAATTGAAACTGAATAATTTGGAATCTATTTTAATTGTGAATGTAAAGTAAGTGCAATCAAAGGAACTTAAGAAAGTAAGTTGCAAGTAAATTTTTAATTGAGATTTAAATTAATTAGTAAGTGGAACTAATTCAATAGTCAAAATGGAAGCCAATTTGAATTTAAATGAAATTGTTTGGGCAAAATGAATAGTAATAAGAATAAACTTCGATAGTAAAGTGAAAATTAATGTAAGAAGTGTATAAAAATTTATATTGAACTTAAGAATTGAAGGATGAAATTCTTAAGAAAATTGGTATTGGAAATATACTTAGTAATTTTGGAATAGAAAAATATACTAAGTGAATAATTGAATGAAGACTTAAACTGAAGTTGTGAAATGGGATAATCATGAATAAGTGGATAACAATCAAAAGGATTGCGAAATAAAAGATAATTGATATAGCTGATAATCAATTGGAATTTATACGTAAGATGTACGTATATTATTTTATTCGCATAGCTATTTGATCCAGATTCGAGCACAGAATTTCGAGGTAGTTATGCCGATCCGAGTTAGGATTTTTCGCTCGATTTTCCACGGCGAACCTGGATATGGATTGTTGATTTATTCTTGAAATTCTCTATCATAGTGGTAGCTATGCAAGGAGAATAACGGTTTCAGATCAAGAAACCAGATCTGAGTCCGCACTAGGAAGTCGGGTGGACGATACTAGTTCGGAAGTGGAATTGTGTAATCGAGTGAGCGATCGAATGTGATATTACGTACGGATGATATATGTGCATCGTACGGGCTTAAGTAAAACAAATATTGAAAATTTGTAAAGAAAAGTATAAAATGACTTTGGAATTGTGAGTGAATATTATTGCTTAGTATGATATACAGGTGTATAAAAGCAATGGATAAATTGGGATTTTTGATTTTAGAAGATAAAATTTAATGGCCCGACAAAAAGGTATGTATTTAAATTTCTATATGAAATTTGATTGGGTTTTGGATCCAGCCACTTCGCTTTTTGTTTTCTTTTTGAGATTGGGAGGCCGTAGAGCCATTTTGTAGTAGTACCGAGCTAGCCGCGCAAAGGAGACGCTGGCGAAATTTTTCGAAAATTTAGGGAGTTAGAAAAATTTTGAGAAATTTTGATAAGTTAAAATTTGAATTCAAATTTAAATTTGAATTGATAAGTAGGTGGTATGGGTTGAACTTATGAATAAGTTTGGGAAGTTAAAAGATGATTAGTGTATCATTAATAAAAGATTGTTTGGGTATTGTTAAAACTGTTTGAATTTGGGGAATAACTAACGGGATATGGGACATTCTTCCTAACTAGTAATTTCGGGGACGAAATTCTTTTAAGGGGGGAGGAATGTGACGACCCGGAATTTTTAAGCATTTGAAATTGAATATTTAATTGATTTTAAATATTCAAAAGTTAATTTTTAACTAGAATTTCAAATATCACTATTTATTTGATAATTAAATAATTGAATTTAATAATTGGGAATTGGGTAAAATGTTGAATTTGAAATTTTAAGCCTGATAAAATTAATTTGAAGGCTTGGAAATTTCATATTAATGATATTGAAGATAATAGAACTTTTAAAATGGGATTTAAAAGTGTTTTGTTCAGTTTTTAAAATATATCGTTTAAATTGAATTTAAAAATAGCCTTCCGAGGCACAGTCTCGGAATTCGACGAAACCAGTTCCATTGGGTCCGTAATATTGTATTATTACCGGATTTCCAATTTCGTAGCTTTCGGAGCTATCGTGTGCTCATACGAGGTATAAACGCATTGGAAATTACTGAGACAAAATTGAATTTAAATAAGACATTTGCTTGTCTTTAAAACGACCATACGTACGATCCGCACCCAATTTGTCTCCCTCGTACCTTACCTACTCTGTCTTCGATAGCACGTCTCCTGCCTTTTCAAAGCAGGCAACATTTCCTCTTTTATTTCGTTTCTCAACTGAAGGGATATCGTTCTTCTCTCCTAATAAAAAAAGAGAGAAAGCCTTCAGCTTATTTTACAATCCAACGAACATTTAAAATCGAAATCATCTTCAATAAAGAAAAAGAGAAGAGGGCTATCGAAATCACTCGCGAATTCAACCGCGAATTTCCCTTGCTCGAGTTTCGATTTTCGAATTTGGGGAAGGTTCGATTGGGGTTTAGGTCGCATGGCTACTCAGCTTCAAGCATTTCGATGCGAATGGGTAGGTGATGCAGGCGCTCGAAAGCGGTCGAGGTGGCGTGGCTTTCGCGAGGTCGACTCGCGTGATGGGAGGGGTCGCAAGCATCGAGGCAGCGTGAGCAGGCGTGGGATTGTCGAAGTCGATTTGGGTGACTGGCTCGAGCTCGTCTTTGATAGGAGGTTGATGGTGTTCACGTGAAGTCTAGGGTTGGGCTTCTCGAGTATGCGAGCAGTGTTTGGAGATTTGGGGGGGACTGTACGAGCTTGAATCTGGGTATGGCCTCCTTATCTGTTTTTAAATTTTGAATTCGAATTTTAGTTTGAAAAGAAAAAATTAAATTATAGGAATTACAGTTAGTTATAGGAAACAAAATGTTTTAATATATATATGAGTTAGAAAGGAAAAAATTAATTATTTTTCATTAGAGATTAATTACAGCAGAGTATATAAGCTGCTTTATTTTTTTTTTTTTTTCAAAAATTTAAATCTAATAAATATTTACAGATTGAAAATAAGGAGTTTTGGAATCTGTAATTGATATTGGTAAAAGGGGTTTAACTCGTAATAAGGAATAAAAGTTAAGTAAAATAATTTGAGGAATTGGGATAAAATTTATAACGAATTGAAATAAAAATAAAGTGATCGGGAATTTTAACAAATATGAAATAAGGGGATTTTGAATTTACAAGGGATAATAAATTTTATACTTAAGTGATATTATTTGAAGGATAAAAGAAGTTATTTTTGAGATTAAGGATTAAAATTAATTAAAGAATAAATAAGGAGTTTATTAATTAGGGTAATTAACTTATTTTAATTTCTCAGGGCACCAAAGGATTTTTATAGGAAATTATTAGTTTAGAATTAGATAACTAGACAGAAATTAATTTTTGATTAATTCAAATAATAATAAATCGTGAATTGTTATACAAGGTTTAAAATCAAGGAAACAAGCCGTTCGGAATGGATTGCAAACAAAAATCAAAGGTGAGTTAATCTCACTCAGTTTAATTTTATTTAAATTTAATTGGTTAAATTTAAATAGGGATGAATGATTGAATTGATTGATTTGATTGATATGGTATATAGTAGTATATACCAATATATATATATATATATATATTGGCATATGTATATATTGGAGTTGTTGAGATTCCCGCATATATAGCGGATGAGACCCTATGCGCCGCATAATAGCGGATGATATTTTATAAAACCCATATACCGCGATATTCCACCTCGAAGTGGAATTGGTATTGTGCTAACATCTGTGGATGCAGGAAAACAGGTTGGAGGGATCCAACTGGATTCCTCAAAATATTTAATTTTGTTTAAATATTCTGTGATATGATTGTTGATATCCTGTGATGATTTATATTGGATAATCTGGTTGGATTGAATTTCCCAGTATAATGAGTTATCAAAAGCAATTGGATTGAATTTTGGAAAGAAATAAAAGAGTAAAATTTAAGTTAAATAATTCTAGTGAATTCGAATAAATTAAATAAGGAATTGTAAAAGAAATAAAGAAATTTCTTAATTCGAACAAATATGGGAAAAGAGGATTTTGAATTTAATAGTGAAGAAATAAATCTTTAACTAAAGTGATATTATTTAAAAATATAAAAGAATTGATTTTATTGAAATTTAAAGATTTAATTTAATTAAAATATTTATTGAAGAAGTTTGGAAATCCGAAATTGGTATTTTAGTTAAAAAGGGTTTTAACTCATAATAAAGAAATAAAAGATGAAAGTTAATGTATTTGAAATAATTGAAGTAAATAGGGAAATTTATTTCAAAGTAAAGTAAAATGGAAATCAATTGGAAATTGATTTAAGTGTTTAAAAACTTGGATTTTTAAAGAGAAATGAGATTTTGGAGATATAAACTGGGTTTATAAAGTAAAATAAATATCATTGGATATTTGAAAATATAAATTCAAGGTGGGAATTTATAAAAGAATATGGATTGGTTTAAAAATAAATGTTGGTTTATTTTTAAAAGATGGAAATGAGAAGTGTATTTCTCTGGATTGCCAAGTACGTTTTTCCAAGGCAGTTTTAAATATAAGTCAAAGGTTTTAATATGTTTTAAAAAGCATGTTTTAGAAAATTGATTATTTTTAAATGTTAAATTTTTAAAGTAAGTATTTTCGAAAATCTATTATTGTAGTAATTATATTAAAGTGATTTTAAATTTCAATATTATAAAGTATATTTATAGTAAAGTGCTTTTAAATTATTTTTAAATCTAAAGTATTTTGTACTTGGTGTTTCAGAGGAAATAAATATTTGGGAATGTATTCCGTAAGCGGGAATTGTTTTCAAATGAGCTTTGAAATTTGGAAATATATCTTGGAAAGATATTTGGGCAAATAAATAATGTGGGAAATTATTTATTGTGTGATGGTTGCTTGTGGATGTTAATTGATAGTTAAATAACCGACTATCAATATTGGCCAAATGCGCTGATCGTTTCGAAGAGACCGGGATCGAGTTTCCGTATACCGGGATTCTAGGTCTGGAGACTCGAATACCACTTCGATCCGGTTTGTACGTTTCGTGTAACGATTTCGGAGTCGAAGATGGAGCAGTGAAGTGCAAGGGCTAGTCGCTACTAATCCTGAGGATATTTCCAAAATGGATGTAGTAGGAATAGTGCCTTCGGTTCCGTTCGAACCCGGGACGGACTTGTATGGACGAATGCTTGCGAAACATCGTCAGGTGGACGATGTGCATTCTAAGGGATATGTTCTGAAAAAGGTATCGTTTAGCCTCAAGCCTCATCAACCGGGAATGACTGAAAATCAGGGGTTATGCAGCAAGGCTTCGTGGGTAGCCCCCACTTGAGAGTAAAGTCATCCCTGTCTAGATGTCCCTTTTATTTCGGCTTAGTGTTGCGGTTGCTGATCCCAACCGTGGGGTGATTTTACTTGGAATTATCCAGTAAGGGATGATTCCGGTCTTGTGTTGCAGGGGAGCGGGCGTACTCCTCGGTACTGTGATCTAGGCCACGTACTGTGACAGGTGGTACCCCAGTGCCTAGTCATTCGTTGGAAATCCATTCTCCCTACGTGCCTTGTACGAGTTTTGTTTGTATTACCCACATTGTGGCTAGTATGCCGGAATTTAATAGATGTAACAATTTCGGCTATTTTAATAAGTATTTGTAAATAGACACTATTATAATATCAGAGGATTTTATAAAAAGTGTTTTAGCTATCGTAAGGTAAAAACCCGACATGTTTATTTGTGGCGTGGTCTTACGAGATGCCTTTGTTTTCAAAGGGTTTTGAAACTTTAATAATCAATTTGAGTGTGATTTCCTCACGCTGGTATTCCAGACTGACTCGGGTATTGTTTTATATGATGCTCGGGTCAGACCGAGTATTATAGATTACAGGAAATGATGCTGTGGAGCTGGATGGCGATACGTACTTCCGTATTTGAGTTATATATATTCCGCTGTGTATTCAGATTGTGAGGACAAGTTATGATTACTGTCCAGTTGTATAATATTGATGTGATGTACTCTGATGATGTATTTGGATGATGTATATATAAACAGATATAGTTTTGTTTTGTTTAAAGCTCTGTTATTACCTATTATAGTTTATTCCGCTGCGTATGTGAGATTCTGTTGTTGTTTTCTATTCTTCTTCTTCTTCTACCTCTTCTTCTTAACTCAAATGGTTCGATTTTCCGGGGCTGGAAAGTCGGGTCGTTACATAAACGGAAATAAAACCAAACGTGCAAAATGAAAGGGAGTTATCGATCCCTCGACCAAGACTGGTCGACAACTAGATGGTGGCGGTAGATCGCTCCCTACAGGTGGCGGCTAGGGCTTTGGCTATTTTGACATACCAGATTTTTCTATTTTTAATCCGACGGTTCTGGTTCCATCTTAACTCTACAAATAGACCCCCATGTTTCCTCATAAAATTCTTTAGCAACGGCGAAGCTCTGTCAAATTTTTTCCCTTTAAGGTTTCGAAAACAGCAAACTTTCTGGTAAGTAATTCTAATTTCTGATCTCTAATTTAAATTAAATTCCCAAACTTTCTCCTCTCTATCTTCTAATTTCTAAAATCTAATATATATAGACATACACACACAATCCAGTTGTTGTATATTCAAAAGGGGGAAGATCTAATAGAGAATTAGGAGCGGTTTAAATCAGATCCTATCTTCTTCTTCTTCTTTAGATTTTAGAACAGTTAGAATTTCCAAGTAAGAAGTTTAGATGTTTAATTCTTCTAATTTCCGTTTAAATTCGGCTCTAGTTTCTGATTCTAGATCTAATTTCTATATATAATTCACTTTGTTGTATATTCCAAAATTAGGAGATTTGGAAGGGAATTAAGCGTGTTGGAATCAAATCCAGTTAGCAAACAGTTGTCTGTGAGTGGAAATATCAAGTTTTTTACATTTTTGTAATTGAATATTATTTATTTGGATTTGATGTATGCCTTATGAAATTTTGGTAAAAGAAAACATAACGTCTAAACCCCCCATAATTTCCCTAAATAAATATCAAGCTTTGAATATGTTAGAATTTTAATTATTTTCTATCAATATAGTAGAATCGGATCTGTGTTGAGATTTAAGAAATTTATAATCTATTCCACCACATCTCTTTTGATATCACTTATAGTTCTAAGGATTCTAAAAATAAATAAAGTTAGAAATGATGTGCAAAGTATGACTTTTGATCATTTGTAGTCTGCACCGCCTATTTCAGCAAATTAAAATAAATATGAATCCATTTTTCACTCCAAGGTGGTAATTGCAAAAGTTGGATAAAATATAAAAGGTTTAAATTGTAAAGTTTGTTCCCTGAATAGAGGAGTCAATTCTATTATATTAATATGGGTAAGTTTGGTATTATTCCTTTTTGTTTACATACCAATTTGTTGGATAAGGATATTAGCTATTTTTTTATTTAGAGTTTAGGACTTGTATGAGTTTGACATTTAAATTAATTAGTGTTTTCTTCGTGTGTGACTAGAAATACTTTATTTGAATCACATGCGTATATATAATATAAACATATTGATTATTAAAGTTAATAATAATGTAATAATTATAGCATACTGAACGTATTGATTAGAATTAATAGGGTAGTAAATAGCATTAATTCCATAGGAAGGTAGTTAATGATAATTATGGGAATTAATCAATAATTAAAGGCGTAATAAGCGGATATCTTATATGGCCTTAATTATTAATTTTGTGGGATGGTATATCTATATAGTTATACATATGAAGTATGACTAAGTTATAAGCATGCAAGGTCAGTCCAAAGTTACATAGAAGTCTGTCAGCGTTGTGGCTTTGTGGACTAATGTAAGACATCGTCTATAATATAACCTCAGTAGACACGAGGTTATTCCCAATTATATAGGGTAAATTTGCCCAGTCAATCTGGCTACCAATACCAACGAATAGTCGGATTAATCTAAGATATCACGAATGGGTTATGGGTCATATGTTACGCTATTGATACAGTAGGTGAAATCTTTGGAAGGGGTGCGCTTCAGGTTAGAGGTGTTAAGTGGCCATGGTAGGATCTACCTCTTTCTTAGGAGAATTATTAAGTGACCTAATGGGATTTGTTACGATGTCAGTTGGTGAGAACTATGTAGAGACCCGCCTTAGGTTAGGTCTTAAATGATGGGGACTTGCCTATTTTATAGGTCTTAAAAGGTCAGAGTATGTCTAAGTGCCTAGGAAAGAGGTATTAAGTGGTTTGTAGGTTCGCTCTCGCATCCTTAACGATAATTGCGTTAGAGTTTGGAAATGTGTTAGGTTAAATAGAGGGAACCTGCCTATTTTATAGGTATTCAATAGTTAGAGTCTGCCTAATCTCCAATAAAGGGTATTTATTCATTTGGGTGCTTTCTCTTGCATCATTGATGTTAGTTGCATGTGAGTTTTGGAATTGTACTGGAAATGCCTTTGGGCTTACAGGTAGTATGGTATAATTCTAAATATGTAAGACATATTTCTTATTTAAATAATACTACCCACGTACAATTATGTTAAAGCTTGAGATTTTCATTTCACCAGACATTTGTTGTTCTGACCCACTCATCATTACAACACACAAGTTAGAGGAGACATTGTTGATTTAGGAGTGGAGATGAAGACTTGTGGCAGTTATCCATATATTTATGCTTGTAAAATGTTTTTATTGTACCTAGTTCAGACAGTTACGTTATTTTGAATATTGTACAATGAAGGCTTTATGTAAACATGTTGTAATATTTAACATGTTATGTTTCCGAAATGGTTTTCTTTATTAAATGGGTACATGTTTTGAATATTATATTTTATCTATTCCGCTGTGAGATTCTGAAAGTATAGATAGATAGCTCTGTATACCGTGTATTGTTTAAAGTTTATCATCTTAACACTCACCGTAAGATGTGACTAAGGTTCGTTGAATTTTGTTTGGTCGAAATTAGGTCCATTTCGGGGTGGGTTGTTACATTTGGTATCAGAGCTTAGGTTACCCAATCAATGGGGATAGGTATACGTTGTGTGGCGTACTTGTTATTTTTAAAGTAATTTTTCAAAAATCCACTATATATATGTGTATATATATATATAGTTAATTTGAATTTACTGTATAATTTTCGACTATAGAAGTAGTTGCTACCATAGTCCGAAAGGATGGGTGAGGCGACTATGGGTTGGAAATAATAATAATAATAAACAGAGCAAGGAATGTGCAATGGAGGTCGTATTGTAAGGAATGTAAATGGAGAAGATTGTAACTCTTAAATTAATAAGCCAATAAGTGTGCAATAAATAAAGAGTTACAATAGTTTAATAATGATATAAAGGGATTAATTAAAGAGATTATTAAGGTAATTATGGAGAGGTAAAGAAGTTTTAGTAGGAAAAGTTGGACGAATAAATAAATGTCATTAGAAATTGTCCGATTAGAATATTAATCATTTATTACGGACAATCAACGTTTATAGGAGTAGCAAATAAACATATTAGGTAGTACTTAAATACTACAAGGTAGTATAGTTGTAAACATTCAGAAGTAAGGATGATATAAGAAGAAAATGTAATAGAGAGGACAGTTAAAGTCAATTTCTAAAAATCTAACCCCCATATGAAAGAATTTGATTAAAATGATTTTCGGAAACTTCCTTGAAATGTTTTAAAAAAAATTCAAAGAACTTATTGTTTGAAAGAAAAAAATGGAAATTTGAAAATTCATAAATTAGAAATTTTGTTAAGGAAAAAGTTTATGAATAAATTGTTTACGTAAAAGGGCTTTTTATTTTTGGAACTCTTAGTTTAAAAAAATTGTTAGGTCAAAAGATTTTTGGCTTAAAGATTTTCGATAAAGGGATTTTTCGATTTGAAATAAATGTAAAATAGAGCATAGGTTGGACTTGATGATTTTTCCTATTTCATAAGTTTGGAAGTTCTTTAAAATTCTTCTTTTTAAAATAGAAATGAAACTTGATTAAAATGATATAGAAGTAATTTAAGTAGGAGAATATAAACAGAGGTAATGTTGAAAAATTTGGATAGGAATGCGTTAGGAACTTATAACATAGGATTAATAATCTAGTTAGAGGTAAAATAGAAGAGGAGTGATGAGAATGTGATAGGAAAATGATGGGATAAGAGTCTATCTTATCTACTCCACCTTTTGTTAACCTTACAGAAGATATTTTAGAATATTTTGAATTAATAAGACCAACTTTTAATGGAATAAATCTTTGATAGGGAAATTTTTTGAAAAAGGAAAATTATTTTGCTTCTTTTTAGGATTAAGCAATTCTTTTTGAAAATTTGATGGTTTGGTTTAATAATTGAGTTTTTGAATGTTTTGGGTTAAGGAACCTACTTTAAAGAAGTAAGTCTTTGAGGTAAAAGCATTTAAGAAGGGGGGTTATTTTACTAAGTAACTTTAGAACCTTTAAATTTTTGGTTAGGAATAAAGCAGTAAATGTCTCAAAAATTGTGAAAAGTTGGGTTCAAATATTTTTGGAAAGTTTTGTCCAAATGTTTAATAAAAATGGAACATATATATGAAATAAAATAAAATATGGTATTTAGATGTTTTTAAGAATTCAATTCCCCAAATTGTTTTTGGAAGTTGGAAATTCTTTTGAAAAGTACGATCAAAAGTTTTCTTCCGAGATGTGAAAATTCTTTTGCAAGTTTGAACTTCAAATGCCGCATACTAGTGTAATATGGATTTTTAAGTTTATATTGTATGGAGTAGATAAGGATCACTATCTAGGAGAGAAATGTTAAAGTTTTTAGGATATGAATAAAATAAGAATAGTATATACAACTTGATCTGGATATTTGAAATCAGTCCCAAGCATTTATTCGTAGAATGTTGGTATGGTTGTTAAAGTATTCCAGATCTATAATTGGGTTGTAAGTTAGGTTGCCCTTGGAATGTTAATTTTCATATTTTGATTTATTGGGAGCAGGCTTTATGTAATTTCCGTAAATTACCTAATTCCTTAAATGCATAAAAGTGCGGTGTTTGAATTGACAAGGGATATAACGAAAAGGGAAAGAAATGTGTAAGATATAGATACTCTTTTATGTAGTTTACACTATCTATTTTAATAAAAGAAAAGGAAATAATCCCTTGTAATTTCAAACAAAGAAAAAAATATCACTTGTGGTTTATTTATGGAAATTTTTAACGGTAATCTTATTAGGAAGGATGGCTCTAATAAAATAAATTATGGAAAGGAATGTTCTAGTTTGGTGATTAATAATTAGAAATAAGAAATATATAAATAGCATAATTTACAACAGTATTCGTATTAATTATAAACAGTGTAGTAACTATAGGCTAGGATTGATGGACATTAATTACAGATCTAATGGGCAATAAATTTGTAATTAATAGAAAAAAGAATTAAATAGGGGACTGATTCAGGAATCTAATGTGGTATTTATAAAGGAGTTGAATACTCATAATAGGTAATTTTGAAATTTATAATAGACTGAAATGGATTTAATAAGGATTGAATAGAGATTGTCAATTTTGATATTAGTGACCAGTTATTATGGGTAATGGATATTTATTACAACTAAGAGGGAAAATTAAGAAAGGTGGGTAATGGTGAAATGACGTTCTAGGAATGTCCATCTTCAATTGGTAAGAAGCATTAGGACCCCAACATCTGTAACACCAGTTAATGATTAAGGGCAGCTTCCAGCAAAATTTTCTTTTAGAGTTTTTAGGTTGAAATCGCTAGTTGTCTCCTTTAGAAAAAGTGTTTGATATGGTATAAAGCATGTTCATGTTTTATCACTGTGTTGATAGGATTAGACCGCTAAATAAATATACACATATTGAGGAACATCGTAAAAAAGGAAATTTCATAAGGACACTTAACTAGCGATAAACCAAGGGTAAGACTAGAAGTCAGTAAGGAAATTAGGTTAGAATGCTTCAAACCCAAAGCTTGTGAGCGGTCATTAGTTACCTCGAATGAGTTAAGATGTAAAGGAATATCGAGAGAATTTTCTAATTGGTCAAGGATGAAGAATTTGTTTATAGATGTTTGATGTGCTAAAGGACTAAGACTGAGTAAGATAAACCCGGAGGGTTGTTGTTACCATTGGAGCTTCCGACTTGGAATTGAGAGCATATATCGATGGACTCTACAGATGAGTTGCCTAAAGGCAACGATGCTATTTAGATTATAGTAGATTGGGTCGTTTTATTTCCGTTGGAAGTAATAAGGCTGCAACATCTCTAGCACAGATTTATGTCAAGGAAATGTGCAACTACATGGAGTTCAAGTAAGCATTTTTGTGATAGAGACCTTTTGTTCACAAGTGAGTTTTGGAAAGATTCATAATCTGCTTTGGAAACAACTTTGAATTTAGAATATTTGTTGAAAGCTTGCATCATCGATTTTGGAGGACCTTAGAAAAGGTAGAAGTGTTAAGGCGGCGAATAAAGACCGCACAGGACCATTAGGAATCCTATGTTGACGGGCGTGGGAAGGGATTTGAGTTTTTAGTTAGGGACATGGTATTCGTTTAGGTTTCCCCTCTTAGAAAGGTTATGAGGTTTGGTACATCTAAGAAGTTGATGTCAAGGTTTGTTGGGCCATTTCCGGTTTTAGAGAGGGTAAAGGAAACTTGTTTATTGGGTGGAGCTTCTGGACCAGTTAGTGGAATTTCATGACGTCTTTCGTGTTCCACACTTGTGGAAATGTCTACACGACATTGCCTCTGCAGTAAAGCCTGATCAGGTTATTGATGTTGAAATGGAGCACATTGCCTCCTCGTGCCACCACACACATTGTGGAGCACGATATTAAGAGGCTTCGTAACAAAGGCATTAGGTTAGTTTGAGTTCAATTGGGGAGATAACCTAACAGAAAGCAGATGGAAACCAAAGAAAAGGTGAATGTTTCCCATACCCTAGCTTTTCTCCGGTAAACTTTTCTCTCTAAAAATATAGGTATTTGGTTATATCGTAGGTGCTAGATTGGATGGTAGAAGATGGTTTCCATACTTTTAATGTTATTTCTACACTCATATAGAATTTAATGTATATTTAGGATGTTTGCATACATGCCTATATGTCACGATTTTGCATTCACACTAGGATTGAGGTCACCTATAGGATGATTGCATACATAATCACATTGCATTTTTGGTTGAGTAGATAGCTATGAAGATTATTGTAAATAAATTAGTTATATAACATGGTTGTTGAGTGTGCGTTACACTATCTGCCCTTGGTGATTTCGGGGGTGAAATCCCTTTTAAGGAGGAAGAAGTAACACTCCGTAAAACTAATTAAATAATTAAAATAAGATTAAAATGGAATTTTTTAGATGTTAGAATTAGGTCACGGAAGTTGCACCATTGCGTTCATGGCGATTTTCTTATCAATTTCCACATATAATATGTCAAAATCGGAGTACAAACGAAGAAGTTATGGACGTCTGAAGTTTTCAAATTTAAAATAATTCAAATGATTTTAAATTTAAATTTATATTTGAATTTGACTTTGAAAGTTAACGTGAGGAGTTTAGAGGTCAAGCCTAGTTAACATTAACGTGTAACTAATTAAGGAATTATTAATAAATTAAGTATGAAACATATAAATAAACGAAAACGGAAAAAAACGTCCAAAAATGAAGGGGAGTAGTCAACCCCTCGACCACGATCGGTCGATCGCTAGCGATTGACCGGTGGATGGTGGCAGTCGACCGCTACCTGCAGGAGGCGGCTAGGGTTTTGGCTATTTTGATGTTCCGGATTTTTCTATTTTTAATCCGATGGTTATGGTTCTTTCTTACCTACATAAATAGAACCCTTGACCCCCCTCCCCCACCTTTCCTTATAAAATTCTATAGCAACATCAAAGCTTTGTCAAATTCTTTCCCTTTAGGGTTTCAAAAACAGTAAACTTTCTAGTAAGTAATTCTAATCTCTAATCTAAATTAAATTCCCAATCTTTCTCCTTTCTATCTTTTGATTTCTGAAATATAATACATACATACATATATACACACACACAAACACAAACACACAAATACACATAATCTATTTGTTATATATACAAAAAGGGGAAGATCTAACAATGAATTAGGAGCAGTATAAATCAAATCTCGTCTTCTTCTTTGGATTACAGAATCAGTTAGGATTTTCAAGTAAGAGATTTAGATATTTAATTCTTTTAATTCAAAATTCAATTCCTCTCTAGTTTCTGTTTCTAGATCTAATTTCTATATATAATTCACTTTGTTGTATATCCCAAAAGAGGGAGATATGGAAGGGAATTAGGCTTGGTGGAATCAAATCCAGTTAGGAAGCAAACAATTCTCTGTGAGTGGAAATATCAAGTTTTTCACATTTTTGTAATTGAATGGTATTTATTTGGATTTGATATATGCCTTGGAACATTTTTCTAAACGAAAACACAACATCTAAAACCCTCAAAATTTCCCTAAATAAATGTCAATTTTTGAATATGTTGGAATTTAAATCGTTTTCTATTAATATAGTAAAATCAGATCTATGTTGAGATTTAAGCAATTTATAAATAAAGTTAGAAATGGTGTGCAAAGTATGATTTTTGATAATTTGTAGTTTGCGCTGCCTATTTCAGTAAATTAAAATAAACATTAATCCCTTTTTCACTCCAAGGTGGTAATTACAAAAGTTGGATAGAATAATAGGTTTAAATTGTAAAGTTCGTTTCTTGAATAGAGGAGTTAATTATATTATATCAATATGAGGTAAGTTTGGTATTATTCCTTTTTGTTTACAAGTCAAGTTGTTGGCTAAGGATATTACCTATTCTTTTGTTTGGAGTTTGGGACTTGTATAAGTTTGACATTTAAATTAATAGCATTTTCTTTGCATGTGAATGGAAATACTTTATTCAAGTCACGTGCGTATATGTATAATATTAACATATTAATTATTAAATTTAATAATAACATAATAATTATAGTGTATTGAATGTATTGGTTAGAATTAATTGGGTAGTAAATAACATTAATTTCATAGGAAGATAGTTAATGATGTTATGAGAATTAATCCATAATTAATGGCATAATAAGGAGATAACTTATATGGCTTTAATTATTAATTTTTAGAATGGTATATGTATACAATGGTTATACATATGAAGTATGACTAAGTTATAGGGATGCGGGGGTCAATCCAAAGTTACATAGAAGTCTGGCAAGTTAAATCTGGATACCAGTGTTGTGGCTTTGCGGACTGATGTGAGACACTGTAACAACCTGAATTTTAATCACTTTAATTAAGGATATTTAATTTAGTTTAAATATTCAAATATGGGTTATTCTCAACAAATGATCAAGTCTTGTGAAATGAATGATAATAATAAACCTATTTTGGAGAAATATTTGCAAAAATATTTACTTTGGAAAAATACCGATAAAATGGCCAAAAATCGTTTTATCGATAAAGAGCTCTATAATTGTAAAACGTCGCACAAGGAGTTGGATATATACACTTATTTTTGTAATTGAACAAGAATATGAAATAAAATTAATTATTTTATTTTTGGAAATAAAATGTATTTATGACATTGCCAGTGATGCCCTTATATTTAAATATTGACTTATTAAATTAAATTGAAATTTAATGATTTAATAATTATTTTAATTATTAAATAATTATTTTAATTATTAAATAATTTTTTTAAATGATGATAATTCATTTTAAATAGTTATAAAGTGACAATAAATCATTTGTAATAGTTTTATAAAGATATATATTTGATTTGAAAATATAAGGAAAAATTGATATCGCTTTATCGGTATAATAGCCATTATTGTAAACAATTGTTAATATAGATTTTATGGTTTTATAATTCAAATAAGATCATTTTAATTAATTAATAATGATGAGAAATTTATTTTCTAATTTTGTATACATTTATATGTAATTTAACATGTAAGTGAAAATGTGACCGGGAATTGGTTTCCCGATTCTCAATAGTTTAACAAACGGAAGTTGTTCAAAGTCGTTGAAATGTTGTTTGTTCTCTTGTGCACATCCATATACATGCACAAACATGTAACATACACACATTTGCATACATATAACGTATATATATGTGTATATATATATATACATATAAGAAAAATCTAGGATATTTTTACTAAAAACAAAAGGAGTTTACTTTTGTGAAAGCAAACATCAACTCACTCTTACACACCATCATCACACACATGGAGTAAAACATTAGAGGGAGCTTGAACCGTGTGCCTAGGGGTAGGAGGGGGTGTGAGTTAAGGGCAAAATGGTAATTACACACACATATATTTGTTACAAAAAATTTCCTATAAATACCGATACACTTTCTCACATTTTTACACCACATTCTTGTCATCTTCTTCTCCACTTTCAAGCTCTTTCATGGCTCCATTGGCTTAGGAAAATAATGGAGAAAATTTATTCAAAAGAAAATTAAATTAGTATAATACACATATATTATCAAATCCACCTCAAACCAAGGAAAATCACCTCCTTTCCTCTTCTAATACTCACGACCACCACTCCCCAAAGCCAAGGCCGAGCCCACCACCAAGAAAAACCAAGGCCATGAGCACCCAAGGCCAAGGCTATAACGATCAAGGATTTTCGCGTTCGAAAATCGACATCCATACTTTACATCGTACTTGAATGCCGTAGATTCGACCGTTCAAATCCGAGTCGCCGGAGCTTATAACAACATTAAGTAAATAACACAGCGGAATAAAAAGAATAATACATTGATATACAATATCTGATACAACAGAATGATACAATGAATATCAATATACATCAGAGATATGATACAACAAATAGCAGCGGAAAAGAAAACGATAACATCAGTAGCGGATAATCTCCATCTTCAAAGCAGCAAATCCAAATATAGCTCAAACTCCCAATAACGATGCACAAAGATAAGCAAGTGCAGTCCGATCCAAAGACTGAACTAGCTCCAGAAAATCTACTAAATTTGAATATCTGAAAAACCCAACTCTAGACTGCTCGTGTAGAAAAATTTTGAGCATCCAGAGTTTAGGAAATAAACAATAAACTCCAGATCAGTCATGGGACTGGTGTGAGCAACTAAAACAGTTTATCTTTAAAAACAAATAGCAGAGAATTTTAAAAGTCAATTCGCAATGCTTTTGGAAAATGAAACTACCATAAGACCTCCCACCACACACACAATGCAAACGCAGACTTGGAGGAGATTTCTTCTTATGATAGTCAAAGATGCTTACTACGCAAAATCAAATCATTTTTGATATTATTATTAGTGCATAGTGGAAAACATTTCGAAAGTAGAATATAAATCTTAGCCAGCATAGGTACCATTATATTATGCCTGCTATAGCTACCATATTAGATGGCAGGTTCTACAACTAAAACCGTACACAGTTCATATTGGAAGATGGATTTCCAACAAATGGTCAGGCTAAGGAACTTCCTATGCCACGAAGAAACGCCTCTGGAATGACGTCCCGAGAACCTAACCGGATCTCTGCCAACACAAGGCCGGGTTACCTCTGCAAAAATAGGTAACTACTGACACGCGTATGCCATCCCCCGATCGTAACCGATCTTCCCGAGGATCCTCGATTCGCAACAAACCACATAATAAGCGGTATCAACATAGGTTAAGTATCTGGGCTCCATACCATGATACCACCTCTATCCAGAAAGAATGACATACACTAAGGGGCGCTACTCCCTAGAACCTTGCCGCATCTTTCATGTTTTGACCATTTCCGGGGTATGAGGTCCGACGAAGTCTCGTCCACAAAGCTACGCTTTGTCACAAAGCCATGCTTCGGGTCAAACAAATGATCAACCAATGATCACAAAGATATAAGATCAAACAAATGATCATATCACAAATGATCAAACACTGATCATCACACAGCAACACTCAGCATGCCACATTACCAAATTGGGATATATCGCCGATAAATTTCAACTACATAACCTCTGAGCTCGTACGTCTCAGAGAAGGGTGTTAAGCTAAAAGAATAAATTCTCCGCCACCAACAGATACGTATTTGAAAGAAATCAGCTTTATATCTCAAAGTGTAATGTCAGACATGTAACCATACAAGTCTATTCCGGGATCGAATAGAACCGAAGACACTTCTCACGAAGCCCTTGCAAATCTGGATAATTTTCAAATCACGTCCGGACTCCCCGTCACAAAAAGAGTGATATAAATCTCTATACCGGCGTGACTCAGTGCAGAGACATTCGGCAGGTTGTCCTTTCATTTTCAAAAAATATCCGGTCTTCAACACCGGTCTTCAAATGCTATCCATATACGACGTATCACTATTCAGAATGAGTTATACGACCCAAAGGTCCTTTCCCGGCTAACCTGAATAGTGAGCGAAATATTTAAAAACATATGGATATTGGGATTTCAATTAAGTCACAACTTAAACCCAAACTTTCTTTTCAAATGGTTTAACAAATTACCATTTTAATCTTTTTAAACAAAAAGATTCAATTCACAAAGTTCACTTAATTTCACAAAGATTCATTCACAGATTTTCCAAATCGATTCCCATTTCAGTTTAATTAATTCGTTAAATCTTTAAATCAAAGATTTAACTAATAGCTTTCAAAACAATTTCATTTCGAATGGGTTAAACAAATCACCATTTTGAATCTGTTAAAAATAACAGATTCAATTCCTAGTTTTCAAAAAGAATTCATTCATAACTTGGAAAATCCATTTTTCAATTTAATCTTAAAATTCCTCTAATTTAAACTGGAATTTCTTTTCTTATCTAAAAGCTTTTATCATTTGAAAACAACAGTTTTCAATTTGGAAATCTGATTCATTCATACGAGTTGAAATCCTTGGGTTAAATTCAAATTCTCAAAATTTTACTTATAAAATGGTTTAACTTCATACAAACACATTTATATCATCTTTTATCCCTAGTTTCCAAATCATAGATTTAATTTCAAACTTGAATTCAAATTTAAATCAAATTATTTAAATTTTCAAAACTCGTTTAAGTTATTCAAAATAACTTTTATCTTTGAAATTCCATTTCAAAAGCTTTTTACTTTTTATTTTAAACCCAAATTTCAAATTTCAAAATCAATTGAAATTAAAATTTCAATTTCAAAAACATCAAATTTAAATTATCTGTGACTTAACCGATTTCCACGTGAAATCCATATTTGTGTGTGTAACAGTGTGGTCTAGGGGTTTTACACACAATAGTGCAACATCAATCATCACATAACAAAATACAGGATATAGTTGATAAGCGATATAAACTATAACGCTTATCGTTCATTCACAGATCACAGATATATATCACAGGTAAGTAAACTACAGATCACAACATAAATCAGGGTGTATCACAAAGCATCATATATCAGGGATATCAAACAATTAAATCATCCAATAGAATCCAAACATTCACAAGTGAATTTATTAACCAATTAATTAATTTAAATCAGATGTTTCAATTATTAATCCGAGTTAATTATCATGATTTAATTTCAAATTATTTGAAATAAATTCCCTTTCGAATTCATTTGTTAATCTTTATTAACTAATCAATTTTAAGTAAATGAATCAATTAAACCTTTAATTATTTACAAATAATTTACTCAAATTTCAAATCATCATTTAATTGATTACATTCAGTAATTATCTATTTATTTCTTCTCTAAGTAATTTTACTTCATTAATTTCATTAAGTAATTATACTTAACTTAATATCAAGTAATTATTTTTAATTAATTGAACTTAATTAATTAATTAAAATTTACCATATTAACTTGATTAATCTTTAATTACTAAATAAATAAATTCCTAATCATAAATTAATAGCTTAAAATTATCAAATTAATTTAACCTTAATTTATTTATTTAAACCTTTAATAATTTAATTAATTCAAATCATAAATTAATTAAATAAATAGATTATCCATTTTATCTAACTTAACCATTTTAAATTTCATTTTAAATTCAAAATTTCTTTTCCATACTTAAACCTTTCTAAGTATTAAAACAGTTTAAATTGAAAACTTTATTCCGAAACTAGGCTTCAACTAAATCTGGATTTATCATTAACTCTGATTCATCAACTCAGTTTAAACTTGCTTTGAAATTTAAATTCAATTCTAAATTTTCAGAAAACAACATAACAGGTTCTGTTTTTAAAACCTGGGCAACAACTCGTACCCGAGCCAAACATCAATCTCCCCGATCCTTGCTTCGAGTTTTCGCTCGACACACTCGTCTTCGAGTTCCCTCGCGAATTTCCTCGAGTACGACTCGAATTCGTCCCCAGGCAAGACTGCTTCTTCCCCATTGTCTCAAACACCACCTGACACCAACGTGCACGTGCACGTGTACACCAAAGGTCGACGCCTCCGATCATCACCACATCGACGAGTAAGTCGAACATCACCCCCAGCTCCGATCCCAACCACCAGTTTCCCTCCAGTACCACTCGAACCCAAATTCGAATAAATCGAAGCCTGGAAACAAACTCGCGACCAACCAAATCCCTGTCATCGCCTCGTCTTCGCAGCCCTGTCCACCAGAAAACCTGAAACTCCGGCCACCTTCTCGACTTCGACCAAGCTTCTATTCCCCAGAGTTTTATCAAACTCGGTCGTTTCTAGACATCGTGGCGATCACGATTCCCAGGTCAACCGAAACTAGGTTTAAAAACATCGACAACCTCCCAATGTCATCACCAACCTCTGATCGACACCCTACCATTTTTCCTATATTCTTCGTTCGCTCCTCTACTCCCAGACCGAAGTTCGACATCCCTAGTTGTCGAGATCACCCACGGCAGCTTAAAAAGCTTAAAACAGTGCATCTAGAACTGCTCTTCAACCCCAGCATTAAAAATTTTAAATCTTGTTTTAAAAATCCCATTTTTGTATGTAGATTCGTTTTATACTCCTGAATTTTTAAAACATGAAGTTTGTTTTTAAACTTATTTTGAGGTTGTACATACTTCCTTGGTTCCAGAGACAAATAAAAGTTGGTTCAACTTAAATAATTTTAAATGCTTAGATTATAACCAAACAAACTACTTTTGTCTACAACTCAAACCCTAACTGGGATCAAATCAAGTGGTAAAGACCTTTTTATCCAAAATCTTAGTTTAAAACAAACACAGGCAAAACAGATTCTTTGCAATACTTATGTATTAGCATATACACACAGAGGAATCATCACAAACCAAACATTTAAAAGCATACTCATTCTAGTTATCTATCTACAACTGATAGTTAACACTTATGGTTTAAAATGTGAAGTTACTCACAGGTAAACAAGAAGAGTTGCTCACCTGGAAAAGAAGAACAGAGGACTCAAGTATTTGAAACAAGTTTTGGTCCCTTATGCACTGTTTTAGTTGTCTCAGACTTTTCTTTGATCTGGATTGTTGAATTGCTTCAAGTTGTAATTTGTTTAAGATTTAGTTGATATTACTTCAGGTTGGCTTAGCTTGGAATGAACTTGAATTTGCTTCTTGAATTCACTACATATTTTGAAAACGGCAGTTTTGTTTCTCCTGTAATCTCTTTTTCTTGTTTGTTGAATTAAAGTTGAGTGATGATGTTTGTTGCATACCCAGGTTAATGAATCGAAATGGAAAGAAGATGATGTATATATTAGAAATGAGTTACAGGGTGTTATCATTTTGTACAAAAGGCATGGGATAGATATGCTTGCTTGTACTTGTTCGAGATCTTTATGGTGGCTGATAGATGTTATTTTATTTTTGTCTTTGTTTTCTTTATGCTTTTGTACTTGGTTATGCATGTTAATATATTTATTAACTTCAGCCTTACTTCGGCTGAGATGATGTTTGTGGTGGCTTGCATTACTTGTTGTGATATGCTATTATACTTTATCATTTACTTTTATTTGTGTTCATGTTTTACTCGGCTGGGATGATGGTGCTTGGTACATAGATATGTTTATTTTTGTTACTTTGCCATGTTATACATTGTTATGTTGTCTTCTTTTGTTTTGTGGTTTACAATTCAGTTTGTATTTGTTCAAGTTGTATTTGATATTTTATTGTTAAATTAGTTTACTTTACTTTGCATACTTGTATTTGTTTTGTTTTCTAAGTGTTGTAGGCTATGATATACTTTTGTAAGCTAGAGGTATATGGCATAAATTGTTATGCCTTGTTCATATCTAAATATATTTTGTTCTTTGCTTTTTATTATTTTATAAATTAAAAAAAATGAATTTCTATTTTAAATACGTTGTTTGAATTTAACTATATGTTACTTTATAATTTATCTTATTATATATTTCTATTTGAATTTGTCAAATTTATTTTCTATTCCTAGTTTCAATATTTATTTACAATTTAAACTCAAGCCAAAATATATATCTATATATTTATTATTTTCAAATTCACTCGAAATCGAGTCGGGGAAACTCGCTTTCATTCAATCGATTTATTTTACTATTTTATTCAAAAATTCATTTAATTATTAATTTAACTCCAAAATTCAATAAATTATTAATTTAAATTAAATTAAAATCTAGGGTCGTTACAAACTTCCCCCCTTAAAAGAATTTCGTCCTCGAAATTCGCAGGCACGAAAACAACAGAGATAGACAGATTCGATCTCCTATAACTCCTCGAACACAAGATACAGATTCCGAATACAAGTAGGAATATCTCAGAATACATACCAATTTATCCCTCTTCGGACTTTGGTATTCACAAGAAATTTCAATAGAATTTCAAAATTTGGTTTTCAAACGAAATCGTTTTATTGATTAAATTCAAATTTTAGCTTCATATCCTATTAATCAATTTAACTCAATTTAAAATTTTCAATTTCAAATTCATTAAGATATAAATCAAAAAGCTGATAAGAAATTGATGAAGATACGAAGTAAGATCTTCTACAACGATTTGTAGGGCCACCATTACACCGAAACTACTTCTTGTAGCTGATACGAAGCAATCAAAAGATTTTGGAATCGAATCAAAGAAAATTGATAGAGAAAGATTGTTTCCACTGTTGTAGGGTATTGACCATTTATAGTCGTATTTCCTGTCCCCTATCTCGTCTTCTTCTTGCACTCATATCTACTATCAGTGGATTGTAAGAGAATTTACTAAGACGTTCAGACGGATATCTGAGAGATTACTCATTCTAGAGTTTACTTCACTCTATCTCTAATGAGCTACTTAATGTGTTACACTTCTGAGCTAAAGTTCAACCTTAGCTCTGATACCAAATGTAACGATCAAGGATTTTCGCGTTCGAAAATCGACATCCATACTTTACATCGTACTTGAATGCCGTAGATTCGACCGTTCAAATCCGAGTCGCCGGAGCTTATAACAACATTAAGTAAATAACACAGCGGAATAAAAAGAATAATACATTGATATACAATAACTGATACAACAGAATGATACAATGAATATCAATATACATCAGAGATATGATACAACAAATAGCAGCGGAAAAGAAAACGATAACATCAGCAGCGGATAATCTCCATCTTCAAAGCAGCAAATCCAAATATAGCTCAAACTCCCAATAACGATGCACAAAGATAAGCAAGTGCAGTCCGATCCAAAGACTGAACTAGCTCCAGAAAATCTACTAAATTTGAATATCTGAAAAACCCAACTCTAGACTGCTCGTGTAAAAAAATTTTGAGCATCCAGAGTTTAGGAAATAAACAATAAACTCCGGATCAGTCATGGGACTGGTGTGAGCAACTAAAACAGTTTATCTTTAAAAACAAATAGCAGAGAATTTTAAAAGTCAATTCGCAATGCTTTTGGAAAATGAAACTACCAAAAGACCTCCCACCACACACACAATGCAAACGCAGACTTGGAGGAGATTTCTTCTTATGATAGTCAAAGATGCTTACTACGCAAAATCAAATCATTTTTGATATTATTATTAGTGCATAGTGGAAAACATTTCGAAAGTAGAATATAAATCTTAGCCAGCATAGGTACCATTATATTATGCCTGCTATAGCTACCATATTAGATGGCAGGTTCTACAACTAAAACCGTACACAGTTCATATTGGAAGATGGATTTCCAACAAATGGTCAGGCTAAGGAACTTCCTATGCCACGAAGAAACGCCTCTGGAATGACGTCCCGAGAACCTAACCGGATCTCTGCCAACACAAGGCCGGGTTACCTCTGCAAAAATAGGTAACTACTGACACGTGTATGCCATCCCCCGATCGTAACCGATCTTCCCGAGGATCCTCGATTCGCAACAAACCACATAATAAGCGGTATCAACATAGGTTAAGTATCTGGGCTCCATACCATGATACCATCTCTATCCAGAAAGAATGACATACACTAAGGGGCGCTACTCCCTAGAACCTTGCCGCATCTTTCCTGTTTTGACCATTTCCGGGGTGTGAGGTCCGACGAAGTCTCGTCCACAAAGCTACGCTTTGTCACAAAGCCATGCTTCGGGTCAAACAAATGATCAACCTATGATCACAAAGATATAAGATCAAACAAATGATCATATCACAAATGATCAAACACTGATCATCACACAGCAACACTCAGCATGCCACATTACCAAATTGGGATATATCGCTGATAAATTTCAACTACATAACCTCTGAGCTCGTACGTCTCAGAGAAGGGTGTTAAGCTAAAAGAATAAATTCTCCGCCACCAACAGATACGTATTTGAAAGAAATCAGCTTTATATCTCAAAGTGTAATGTCAGACATGTAACCATACAAGTCTGTTCCGGGATCGAACAGAACCGAAGACACTTCTCACGAAGCCCTTGCAAATCCGGATAATTTTCAAATCACGTCCGGACTCCCCGTCACAAAAAGAGTGATATAAATCTCTATACCGGCGCGACTCAGTGCAGAGACATTCGACAGGTTGTCCTTTCATTTTCGAAAAATATCCGGTCTTCAACACCGGTCTTCAAATGCTATCCATATACGACGTATCACTATTCGGAATGAGTTATACGACCCAAAGGTCCTTTCCCGGCTAACCCGAATAGTGAGCGAAATATTTAAAAACATATGGATATTGGGATTTCAATTAAGTCACAACTTAAACCCAAACTTTCTTTTCAAATGGTTTAACAAATTACCATTTTAATCTTTTTAAACAAAAAGATTCAATTCACAAAGTTCACTTAATTTCACAAAGATTCATTCACGGATTTTCCAAATCGATTTCCATTTCAGTTTAATTAATTCGTTAAATCTTTAAATCAAAGATTTAACTAATAGCTTTCAAAACAATTTCATTTCGAATGGGTTAAACAAATCACCATTTTGAATCTGTTAAAAATAACAGATTCAATTCCTAGTTTTCAAAAAGAATTCATTCATAACTTGGAAAATCCATTTTTCAATTTAATCTTGAAATTCCTCTAATTTAAACTGGAATTTCTTTTCTTATCTAAAAGCTTTTATCATTTGAAAACAACAGTTTTCAATTTGGAAATCTGATTCATTCATACGAGTTGAAATCCTTGGGTTAAATTCAAATTCTCAAAAGTTTACTTATAAAATGGTTTAACTTCATACAAACACATTTATATCATCTTTTATCCCTAGTTTCCAAATCATAGATTTAATTTCAAACTTGAATTCAAATTTAAATCAAATTATTTAAATTTTCAAAACTCGTTTAAGTTATTCAAAATAACTTTTATCTTTGAAATTCCATTTCAAAAGCTTTTTACTTTTTATTTTAAACCCAAATTTCAAATTTCAAAATCAATTGAAATTAAAATTTCAATTTCAAAAACATCAAATTTAAATTATCTGTGACTTAACCGATTTCCACGTGAAATCCATATTTGTGTGTGTAACAGTGTGGTCTAGGGGTTTTACATACAATAGTGCAACATCAATCATCACATAACAAAATACAGGATATAGTTGATAAGCGATATAAACTATAACGCTTATCGTTCATTCACAGATCACAGATATATATATCACAGGTAAGTAAACTACAGATCACAACATAAATCAGGGTGTATCACAAAGCATCATATATCAGGGATATCAAACAATTAAATCATCCAATAGAATCCAAACATTCACAAGTGAATTTATTAACCAGCTAATTAATTTAAATCAGATGTTTCAATTATTAATCCGAGTTAATTATCATGATTTAATTTCAAATTATTTGAAATAAATTCCCTTTCGAATTCATTTGTTAATCTTTATTAACTAATCAATTTTAAGTAAATGAATCAATTAAACCTTTAATTATTTACAAATAATTTACTCAAATTTCAAATCATCATTTAATTGATTACATTCAGTAATTATCTATTTATTTCTTCTCTAAGTAATTTTACTTCATTAATTTCATTAAGTAATTATACTTAACTTAATATCAAGTAATTATTTTTAATTAATTGAACTTAATTAATTAATTAAAATTTACCATATTAACTTGATTAATCTTTAATTACTAAATAAATAAATTCCTAATCATAAATTAATAGCTTAAAATTATCAAATTAATTTAACCTTAATTTATTTATTTAAACCTTTAATAATTTAATTAATTCAAATCATAAATTAATTAAATAAATAGATTATCCATTTTATCTAACTTAACCATTTTAAATTTCATTTTAAATTCAAAATTTCTTTTCCATACTTAAACCTTTCTAAGTATTAAAACAGTTTAAATTGAAAACTTTATTCCGAAACTAGGCTTCAACTAAATCTGGATTTATCATTAACTCTGATTCATCAACTCAGTTTAAACTTGCTTTGAAATTTAAATTCAATTCTAAATTTTCAGAAAACAACATAACAGGTTCTGTTTTTAAAACCTGGGCAACAACTCGTACCCGAGCCAAACATCAATCTCCCCGATCCTTGCTTCGAGTTTTCGCTCGACACACTCGTCTTCGAGTTCCCTCGCGAATTTCCTCGAGTACGACTCGAATTCGTCCCCAGGCAAGACTGCTTCTTCCCCATTGTCTCAAACACCACCTGACACCAACGTGCACGTGCACGTGTACACCAAAGGTCGACGCCTCCGATCATCACCACATCGACGAGTAAGTCGAACATCACCCCCAGCTCCGATCCCAACCACCAGTTTCCCTCCAGTACCACTCGAACCCAAATTCGAATAAATCGAAGCCTGGAAACAAACTCGCGACCAACCAAATCCCTGTCATCGCCTCGTCTTCGCAGCCCTGTCCACCAGAAAACCTGAAACTCCGGCCACCTTCTCGACTTCGACCAAGCTTCTATTCCCCAGAGTTTTATCAAACTCGATCGTTTCTAGACATCGTGGCGATCACGATTCCCAGGTCAACCGAAACTAGGTTTAAAAACATCGACAACCTCCCAATGTCATCACCAACCTCTGATCGACACCCTACCATTTTTCCTATATTCTTCGTTCGCTCCTCTACTCCCAGACCGAAGTTCGACATCCCTAGTTGTCGAGATCACCCACGGCAGCTTAAAAAGCTTAAAACAGTGCATCTAGAACTGCTCTTCAACCCCAGCATTAAAAATTTTAAATCTTGTTTTAAAAATCCCATTTTTGTATGTAGATTCGTTTTATACTCCTGAATTTTTAAAACATGAAGTTTGTTTTTAAACTTATTTTGAGGTTGTACATACTTCCTTGGTTCCAGAGACAAATAAAAGTTGGTTCAACTTAAATAATTTTAAATGCTTAGATTATAACCAAACAAACTACTTTTGTCTACAACTCAAACCCTAACTGGGATCAAATCAAGTGGTAAAGACCTTTTTATCCAAAATCTTAGTTTAAAACAAACACAGGCAAAACAGATTCTTTGTAATACTTATGTATTAGCATATACACACAGAGGAATCATCACAAACCAAACATTTAAAAGCATACTCATTCTAGTTATCTATCTACAACTGATAGTTAACACTTATGGTTTAAAATGTGAAGTTACTCACATGTAAACAAGAAGAGTTGCTCACCTGGAAAAGAAGAACAAAGGACTCAAGTATTTGAAACAAGTTTTGGTCCTTCTTGCACTGTTTTAGTTGTCTCAGACTTTTCTTTGATCTGGATTGTTGAATTGCTTCAAGTTGTAATTTGTTTAAGATTTAGTTGATATTACTTTAGGTTGGCTTAGCTTGGAATGAACTTGAATTTGCTTCTTGAATTCACTACATATTTTGAAAACTGCAGTTTTGTTTCTCCTGTAATCTCTTTTTCTTGTTTGTTGAATTAAAGTTGAGTGATGATGTTTGTTGCATACCCAAGTTAATGAATCGAAATGGAAAGAAGATGATGTATATATTAGAAATGAGTTACAGGGTGTTATCATTTTGTACAAAAGGCATGGGATAGAGATGCTTGCTTGTACTTGTTCGAGATCTTTATGGTGGCTGATAGATGTTATTTTATTTGTCTTTGTTTTCTTTATGCTTTTATACTTGGTTATGCATGTTAATGTATTTATTAACTTCAGCCTTACTTCGGCTGAGATGATGTTTGTGGTGGCTTGCATTACTTGTTGTGATATGCTATTGTACTTTATCATTTACTTTTATTTGTGTTCATGTTTTACTCGGCTGGGATGATGGTGCTTGGTACATAGATATGTTTATTTTTGTTACTTTGCCATGTTATACATTGTTATGTTGTCTTCTTTTGTTTTGTGGTTTACAATTCAGTTTGTATTTGTTCAAGTTGTATTTGATATTTTATTGTTAAATTAGTTTACTTTACTTTGCATACTTGTATTTGTTTTATTTTCTAAGTGTTGTAGGCTATGATATACTTTTGTAAGCTAGAGGTATATGGCATAAATTGTTATGCCTTGTTCATATCTAAATATATTTTGTTCTTTGCTTTTTATTATTTTATAAATTTAAAAAAATGAATTTCTATTTTAAATACGTTGTTTGAATTTAACTATATGTTACTTTATATTTTATAATTTATCTTATTATATATTTCTATTTGAATTTGTCAAATTTATTTTCTATTCCTAGTTTCAATATTTATTTACAATTTAAACTCAAGTCAAAATATATATCTATATATTTATTATTTTCAAATTCACTCGAAATCGAGTCGGGGAAACTCGCTTTCATTCAATCGATTTATTTTACTATTTTATTCAAAAATTCATTTAATTATTAATTTAACTCCAAAATTCAATAAATTATTAATTTAAATTAAATTAAAATCTAGGGTCGTTACAAAGGCCGAACCCATTCAAGGCATAGGAGCTTGGTTTCATAACGTTTAAAGCGATTGTAGTGAAGCTATAGCAAATTTTCCTAAGATCTATTTCCAATAAAGGTGAGAAACTCTTACTTATATTTTGGATGATGATATGATGTTTGAAATGGATGTTTAATATGCTTTGATCATAAAGTTTATTTGTTTAATATGGTTGTTGAATATATATACAAGTCACGTTTAAATACACATCGATATGCACAAATGAAACCACTTTCCTTTATTGAATGAAATGGTGTATATGGAATGTTTAAACCTCTTAAAAATGGTTTAATATGGTTTAGAAATGTTTTATAAATATTTAAAAGTGTTTTGGCAAATTTTAAATGAATATTGAAAATTGAGTCAAAAATACGCGGGTCGCGTAACGGTAGTTCGCGATTTCGCACGCTAAAAGTCTAACGAATATATAGAATGGAATATAGCTCGGAATTCTTCGAGATAAGAGTTTTTCAAACTACTATATCCATTGTTTTCAAGAAAAGAAAGAAAATTGAGATTTCGTTTAGTAGATTGTAAAATATGAGTAAATCAAGTTTTAAATAAAATCGAGCTATTACAATTCGGAGGCCAAAGTGGTAAATGTTTTGAAATAGATATTTTTAATTCTTTAAAAATATGAAATAAATTATAAAAATATTTTAAAATGTTTTAAAAGTGATTTGAGTTATAAAAATGAATTTTGAAATGATAGAAAAGTCATTTTGATCAATACAGCTTAAAAGGCACCATTTGCAGCACTTTTCGCAGCACGTTTCTATAACTTTTGAAATATAGTTCCAACAATTCTTTTCCAAATCTTTTGTAGATGTTTTTAAATGAATAATGAAGTATTTTAAAGGTGATTTGAAGGATTTATAAATTATTTCAAAGTGGTAAAATAAATAATTAAAAGTTAATTAAGTATGTTAAAAGATTTAGAGTCAATCAAATAACTTGACCACCTTACGGGTGATAGAGAGATAGTGTCTAGGTTTGAGTTTAGAAAACTGATTTCCTGCTCTCCCTGGCTATCCGAACTGGCCCGATGGAAGGGATAGTAAATTTTATTTATTCGGATCAAACTTTTCGAAAGTATAAAGTAATAATTTTCCAAATATAAATAACATGGATTTTATGGAGATAATCTTCTTATACTTGGTGTTAAATTCCAAGGAGGGAACTCGTACTATTCGTGGAATTTAAAAGGTGGTTTCACCGTAATTCCGCCCATAGTACATGTTGAATACAGAAATTGATATTGATTAGAACTGGATGATTTCTATAGATTCTTCTCACTTGATGTTTACTAGTTTTGGGTAACATCCTTGATAACATGGTTTTAACTCAATCAAAAAGTGATTGGGAACTAAGAAATCTTTGTTAAGATTTAAATAATTTCCCAAAGATAAAGAGAGGTTTAATGGTTCCGTATATACCGAAAAGAATGGTTTAAAGATATATATCTCTAGAAGATATTTTTGATAAAAATAAGTTAATAAATCAACGAATAATTCCCTTACTTAACATCTTTTTATCAATGATTGGTTCGAAGGAACCGGGGTCGGATTTGAGTAATTCTTATTCGGAAACCACTTCGAACCAAATTACGTATTCGAATTGAAGACATGGAAATGCTTTTGGAAGATGGATTGTAGGGCTGCTTATCACCGACCCTCGAGGGAAATTTCCCATATCATATTATGTGGCAGTAGTTCTTCATTTGAGATCTTCTATGCAAGGACTTCTTGCTACTAATCCTAGAGGTAATTTCTGACAGCATTTGGTAGGAGAGTGCCTTCGGTTTGTCCTATTCCTAGATAACTTGTATGGATGAATGTCTGACATTGCATTTCTAATTACATTGATTAATCTCTTTGAACATCATCTGTTTGGTGGCGGAGAAGGCAACTTCTCTTAGCTTAACACCCTTTCCTGAGACATATGAGCTCAGTAGTTATATGTTTGTAGAAATCAGTTGTGTGATCATGGAATGGCAGTGTGGTATTCAAAGTAGAATGTGCTATGTGAAAGATAACCGCTACCTCAGGCCTTATCAACCGGTAATGGCTTAAATAGAGCATGCCATAAGGTTATGTGGGTCGCGCCCATAAGGGAATGGTCATCATCTTTCTAGATTACTCTTTATATGTCGAGTATGTTGTGTATGTTGTAGCCACGGTTAAGTCGGTTACAACCACGGTGATATCATACTTGGTTCTATCCACCACCAGGTGGGTCTATGGGTAGGCCGGTCTTACCAGGTGTAGAGATTTTGAAGAGGTCAATCCTCAGTACATTCCTCTAGAGGCATACTATATGGAAGGTGGTCCCTTTCCTGTTATTATATGGAGTCCATTCTCCAACGAGCCTTGTGAGAGTTTTGTTTATAGAGCCTAATGTATTCAGAATTTAATAATGGTAACAATTTCGACTAAGATTAATAAGTTGCTTGCAAATTTTTTCAAAAGAATGACATTAAAATAATACCAAATGATTTTGCGTAGCAATTTTTTTGGTTATTTTAAGGTAAAAACCCATTCCGTGTTTATATGCGGCGTGGTCTTATGAGATACCCTTTGTTTTCAAAATGCGTATCCTGAGTTCCTCACACCAGTCCCATGACTGACCCAGAGTTTATTTTCCTTTCCCTTAAACTTCGGGTGCCCTAATTTTTCCAAGTAGCCTAGTAATCAGGTTTTGTTAGAAGAAATCTGGTTGGAGCTCGAAGCAGGGAGATAGAAGATTCTTCAGTAGGCTATTACCTTACTTCCACCACACTTGTGTGTTATTGTATTCCGCATTTGTAAGGACAGATATTTATAACTGTCTATATTTAACTCTAATAAATGTATTTAAATTTTTATTGTAAAGATTATATGTTGAAATAATATATGTTATTACATTCGTGTAAGATTCTGTTATGTATATTTTTCTTTCCTACCCTTAAGAATTCGCCTCTTCGGCACTTGGATTTGCGGCATGTGAATACCGTGGACGTATTAGTGACGATTTTCGAGGGTCAAAGAAACGAGTCCTTACAGACATCGTCTATAACAAATAATCCCAGTGGACGTGAGGTTATTCTCAATTCTGTAGGATAAATTTACCTAGTCAATCTGGCTACCAGTAACTACAAATACTCAAATTAATCTGAGATGTCACGGTTGGGTTATGGTTATAAGTTATGCTATTTATACAGTAGGTGAAATCTTTAAAAGGAGTCTGCTTGGGGTTAGAGGTATTAAGTGGCTATGGTGGGGTCCGCCTCTTTCTTAGGAGAAGTGTTAAGTGACCTGTTGGGATTTCTTACGATGTCAGTTAGTAAGAAACATGTAGGGACCCGCTAGAGTTAGGTCTTAAATGACGGGGACCTGCCTGTGTTATAGGTCTTAAATGGTTAGAGTCTGCTTAAGTTCCTAGGAAAGAAGTATTAAGTGGTTTGGAGGTTCTTGCTCTCACATCATTAATGATAATTACATTAGAATTTGCAAATGGGTTAGGTATTAAGTGACCGAGACTGGCCTATTGTATAGGTATTAAATGGTTAGAGTCTGCCTAATCTCCAATAAAGGGTATTTATTGGTTTGGGTGCTTTCTCTTGCATCATTGATGTTAGTCGCATGTGAGTTTTGGAATTTGACTAGTAAGGCCTTTAGGCTTACAGTTAAAGTTATTAGTATGGTATTGTTTTAAATACGTAAGACATATTTCTTATCTAAATAGTACTGCCCAAGTACAATTATGGTAAAGTTTGTGATTTTCATTTTACCAGACATATGTTGTTCTGACCCACTCCTCATTACAACACATAGGTTAGAGGAGACAATGATGATTTAGGAGACGAAGGTGGAGATGGAAACTTGTGGCAGTTATCTATCTATTTATTCTTTTAAAATGCTTTTATTGTACCCAGTTCAAATAGTTATGTTATTTTGAATATTATACTACGGAGCTTTATGTAAACATGTTGTAATATTTAACATGTTTTGTTTCTAAAATGGTTTCCTTGATGAATTGGGTACTTGTTTATGATATTATATTTTATCCATTCCATTGTGAGATTCTGAAAGTGTAGATAGATATCTCTGTGTACTGTATACTGTTTAAAATATATCAACTTAATAACTCGCCTCAAGGTGGCCTAAGGTTTGATAGGCTTTTGTTTAGTCGAAATTAGATCCATTTCGGAGCAAGTTGTTACATATATATATATATAATTAAATTTTGAAATTATTTTAAATATTAACTTGTAAAATAATTTAAAACCTTTACTATATTATGTAAAGAAAAATGTTTATATATATACACACACACATTGAATTATAGTATTATGTAAAACCAAATAGCTAGTAAATTAATAAATATATATATATATATATATATATTGTTTTTTTCAAATACATATTTGTATCTACTCAAGGATAAGTATTTTTTTTATTTTTGGTTTAATTAATTTTAGATAAAATATACAATTAAAAATTAACGTCTGTGTGGATTAAATGATAAAAAAATTAATAAAAATATTTTTGAAATCAAATGCATATATTATGTTATATAAAAAATTTCAAAAAAAATATATTATATATAAATGTATTATAAATTTTTTAATTTGTTTAAGTAATTTTAAATCAAATAAATAATTTAAAATGTTTATACATATAAAAAATAATAAATTTTTTATTTTACTACTGAAAGGTTTTAGGTGTGTATAATGTTTTTTAAGAATATTCAAATACATATAACATATGAATTAGTATTTTATTATTAGATTTAATTGATAAAATCATATAATAATAATTTTTTTTATCGTTAGGCCGTGAGCTATAAGAATAATTCAATACAAAAAAATTATGTGCACACACACATATGTGTGTGTGGGTAACCATCGACATGTGACGATACAATAATACACATGTACGTGATAAGGTTTATCTAGTTAACATATGAATAATTGATGAAATAAACAATTAAAAATACTAACAAATCAAAACCATATCTCTCACCAAGTGTCTAGAGATCTCACTTTGAAATGATGAAATGGCTCCTTGAATTGAATTCCAAGTTCTAGAGTTGCTGGCTCCCGAATTGCTTTACCACTGACGATCAAATCAAAGAGTTTTGATATGATTTGTGCTTAGAAATTTTTGGGGGTTTTGTATAGGGTATTTCTATTCGAAATTTGTTGGTAGAAGGAGTAGAAAAAGTGAGTCAAGAAATGTTGTAAAAGGTGGAATATAAATAGGAAGTCAAATGGAGAGAAATGTGGATCACATCCTTATCTCTGTTACCAATTCCACTCTTTTTAACCATTCAAAAGCCTTCCACTTTAGCCAACAGTTGGCCGACCTAACCAATCTTTTTTTGGTTGAAATATGCGTGCCCTATATGGGCCTCAAAACTAGTCCAAGCCGAAACAATGTCTGTTGCATTTAAATCCAAATTTAAATGCGTACCGATATAGTATAAAGATCAATATATTGGTAACTATTATAAATACACTGTTTAACATTGTTCAACACATCAAATACAAAATTTTATAATTAATATTTCATAAATATTAATTTTTAATTTGTAACAATTACAAATTAATTAAATCAAGTGGTAAAAGGAGCATTGGTCGTTTCGGTTGTGTAGTTCTTAGGTGTAAATTTGGTTAGCGATTAATATTGAACATTGTGGATATTAACATTCACACATCACATAGCAGGTGCTATGACATTATAGCTAAATTTATAACTTACTCCATCTTGGTAAAATCCAATTTTACTGTACTAAGCGTTACCTAGTAGTGATAATCATATACACCAATTCTCTATGTCAAAACTACATCACTTTGAACTTACGGAATTTGGTAATGGTCAAAATTACAATATCTTTCATATTCACCTTTACAGTCCAAACACAAAGTCCTTGGTTCAATAATAACAATTATTATTAACTGAATTACTCTTACTAGAGATTTTGACTTTGAGTGGACTTCAGTTGACCGTGACACTAACCCCATATAACCGAGGAGACAAATCCTCTCTTGAATAGCGTTTCACTTTTAATACTTCCACTTGACCCAACTATAGTCATTCGATGGATGCCGTTTGTAATGATTGACCATTTCAACCCCCAAATGTCGACACTAATACATCCACGGTATTCATGTACCAAGCACCCTAGTGCCAGAAAGAAAAAAATGTTAGGATAAAAGAAAAAAGAAACAGAACAAGAAATGAGAATACAATATCATTATCTCACATACGGAACGATAATATGTAATATCTCAAAAGGTCTTTACCAAAAAGGAAACTTTAATATACATACAACAACTAGAGTAAATAAACCTATCATCAGTCTAGACAGTTATAACAGTTTATTTGGTACAAAACAAGTAATGCAATGGAAAAAATACGTGAATAGGTCTTGGAGGCATCCAGCTCATCCCTTAAAGCCCCAAAGCGTCCAGCTAAATCCGGAAATATACTCGGGGCTGACTCGAGCATTATAAGGAAATAACTGCCAAATTAGTCTAACCAGTATAAGAAACTCAAATCATATGGATTTTTACATTTATAAAACCCTTTAAAATAAAGGTACCTCGTAAAACTACGTCGTAAATAAAAATGGAAGGATTTTTACCTTATAATAACCAAACCATTTCTATAAGAAAATCCAGTGATATTATAATAATATCCAGGGTTAAAAATAGATAAGGAATTGCTATGATGAGTGTGAGTGTACACCACAGCAATAATAGGTATACTATCAAAACCGCTAAGGCGTGTTCGCTAATTGCGTAGAATTTCCACGTAGATTTCCTCGGATCAAAGCCGACTCTAATCTACTCCACAAGGATCATATATATTCTTTCGAGCAGCATACATCTCTAGTGAATGTACCATAGGAAGTACATAGCTAGCTCCACAATGTGAGGATGAGTGCGTCACTCCCGCATGCATATTTGTAAGTATCTCTATAATGGATTCGACTGCACACATAATGCACTACAACAAACAGACCTTTTTATAGTGTTTAAAAACCGCTATTAAAGCCTTCTAGCGTTTCTATAAACACAATAGATCAACAAGTTGTAATAAGTCTGGTAGATATAATAACGTTTCAAAATTACAATCGAAAACGGACTTTTAACAGCGTTTTTATTGCTATCTTAGACTAGACGTATCAGTACAACTACTTTTCTATAGCGTTTTGAAGCTTGCTAGAGAACTTTTGCACAAAGTTGTGTTTTATGATAATAACAATTATGACATCATTTAATTGCTATAATATGTCAACGTGCTATATTATTATAGCATCTAAAAACGCTGTGGAAATATTATGTCAATCTTTTATTAGGCATTGAAACGCCATAGAAAATTCATTACTATCTATTGTAGCATTGTTTTTTGCTATGAAAACTATTTAATCCTTGAAGAATATTTTGTAGAGCACTTGTATAATGCTATAGTATATGAATGTGTAACAATTTTTCTTTTCGTAGCATAGTTAAAATGCTATAAAAAAATTCACATTCAAGCTTACAATTTTCAATTCTACTAAACTTATTTCAACTAATATATTATAACAATTTAGAAAACCACACTTATCACATTGTAATGTACGTAATCAAATGGAGTCATAAGCCAAAACACAAAATATGTATATTCGTAATATTTCATACACGGAGTATTTAGCATATAAATATTTGTGACCAAAAGTAACAATACATACAACTGTAGCTAACCAAAACGATACATACTATAAACAAAGACGTATTACGTCGATAGACAATACATTAATGTAAGCATGACCGAGTTGAAGGAGAAAGAGTGCAACATCATGTAGCAACCTCAAAAGCATCATACAACACCTGTCAAAAAGAATAACATACGTGCATATGTTAGTCATAAATGTAGAAACGTAAAAGTACTAAACAACATGGTTTCAAACAGAAACTTTATGAATTAATCACTCAAAATAACTAAGAAACGTCCACAAAGGCTAACTCAAAGTAGACATGCAACTCAAACAAGACCGACTGTTTCAAATAGACTTGTTATTTCATGCAAACTTTTAGTTTGATAGAAAATGTCCATTCTACTAGCTAAAGCATACAATAACAACAGTAAATTGATTTACATTATTAACTTAGTTAAAAATTTGTAAAACTTAGTTAATTTTTATAGATGTATTTAATTTTTATAAAAATTGTTTAACATGGTTATTTTTTGTAGAAAATAGTTATTTTTTGTAAACTTTGTTGATTTTTATAAAAGATCAACTTAGTTAAATTTCTATAAAAATTTGTTAATTTTTATAGGCTTATCGGATTTCATAAAATTTCGACAACACCTCCTTTGCGCGGTTAGTGCTTTCCCACACACCCCAATTAAATATATATATATATATATATATATATATATATATATATATATATATATATATATATATATACTTCCACGATAAATACAAAATCAGATCCATATCATATATAACAAAATATACTTCATGATAACACACATTTAAATGCATAAAAACATACCTTTTATTAGCAATTTTGGCTTACAATCTTCTATATAGTAAAGGAATGTTTTGTGTACCTATATAATAAAGTAAAGAGAATAATTAAGATGCAAATCTATAAAAAAAAAAGGAGTCATGTATTAGTTTCTGAAATTAATAATATCCTATGTACTTACACCGTGATGCTATTGTTTACGTTGTGATGCTAATCATCTCTATAGTAGTGTTTCTTCACAGTCCACTTGAGATATTTCCATAATGGCTATCGTTTACACTGTGACGCAAACCATCATTTTGCTGCCACTATACTTCTACATTACTCAATATGCATTTCAGTTTATTGCAACGATTGCATTTTTCTTGTCCAGTCCCACTTCTTTATCTCATACTCTACCACAATACAAAAGTTTTGTTCCTGTATAACTTCAGTCTCACTGCTATATATTTCTGCCAAACAGCACCAACTCAATTTATGTCACTTAGCTTCAGTCACACAACATCCCATCGCTTGCATTCTCATATTTCGTGATACACTACATCTCCATGCTTTATGATAAAATTTAGAGCCTGTTCCTGCATTTCAGCGCATGTCGATGCTTCAATATATATTTGCACAACCAAATTCAATATATATTTGCACAATCAAAATAAGATCGGAGTCATATATAACAATATATACTTCATGCATACACATTTAAATGTGTAATATAATGGTGATGCTAGAACCTTGTATCCCTATTGATACCATTATGCAAAGAATGAAAAAGACAGAAAGTACCAAGTACATAACCATTATACAAAGGGCTAATTATGTTTAAAAGCTAGTTGTTTGGCCAAGCTCGTCAATCCTCTAAATTTTGAAATAAGATTGAAACTGCTATCATGTACGAATCAAATAATAAAAAATAAATGATGAGATTATGTTTAAAAGCTAGTTCCAGCATACTTTGCTTGCTACTTGTCATTGGCATCCATCCTTCATTCATTGTCATCTTTTCTCAGGTTCCAAACTTGCATGTACATTTTCACCTTGCCCTACAACCGCATTTAACAAGAATTAATTCTATAATAAATTAAAACATGGAGAGAAATGTAATAAATTATGCACCTTTAGTTCATTGTTGTTGCTTCTTTAGTAGCAAGTATCGCAGTCTTACTAGAAACTGAAGAAGACTGCATCGTATACATGTACAAATAAGAAGACATAAAAGGTTGTAGCACCATTGAAATAGCAACAGCCACATCATTGAAGTAGTGCAGCTTGATGCTGCTGTTGTGCACTTGTTATTCCTTTATTGTTGCTTACACCAGCTGCAGCTTTTGTAGGGTCTGAAACAGTGGCAAATACAGATGAACCACCTGCCAAAATCAATGGGGAAGACAACGAAAGCATTCCTAAACCAGTAGGGTCACTATTCTTAGCATCAGACTGACTGTTTTGCTGCACTTAATGAATACAAGGGCTAGTGCCATTGAAGAGAATCTAAGGTGGCTAGAAGTTTAGGTAGTGTTTGGTTTACCCTTTTTGTTTTGGGTTTTTGTCCATACAAAAGTGCGCAAGACACATGTATATTGTGGAAAACGAACAATTTAAAAAACAAAGTTAACATACAAAATAGAAAACAATTTTTTTAATGTTTTGAAAAATAAGAGAAGCACGAGAAACAATCCATCGTTCCTCCATCCCCTCTGTGGTCCTCCCACATCTTCCTTTCACCCTATCCGTCGTCCCTCCACTCCTCTCATATTTTGTAATTAATGTTGAAAACTCAAAACACAAAACTCATTTAAAACCAAACGCTACCTTAGTTGTTGCTACTTTTGCATTAATTTGTTAATTTTTTGTGAAATATTATTAATTTTATGAGCTCGAAAACGAATAAAAACCCAAGAAATCACTCAAATCGATATTCGAATTCAATTCAAATTAAATTCAAATTTAATCCTAAATTTGAATTTCAAAATATCCAACATTTGGCTAGTCTACTGATAGACATCATGGCCTCAAAACATTTCAGGAATATCACAAAACATGATGTAAAAGTCAAAAGTCGGACTTTGTATCATGAAGTAAAATAGTTTCGACCACCTAAATCTCATAATTTTACAAAACTTAAAACATGAAAGTTGTAGGCAAAAGTCTCAGCTTTCAAATAAGAAAAAGATCATTTAATTATAATCTATTTATTCTCAATAATAAGAGAATTTTCAAATATTGTCTTTAAAATTGATTTCCGAAAATGGTTTTAAAAGCTTGTTTTCTCAAATAAATTATTTTATATATATAATACGCGTTCGCACTAAATGGTTACTAATCGCCAGTAAATTTCAAACTCAAAGCAGTAAATTGTTTACCTCATCTCATCGGTAAACTTGACCTGAATGTCAAAACGATCAAACAGACAAGTTAGGAATGAACCGATAAGATAAACGCACGTGTCTCATACCACGTGCTTTACTGAACCGTTTAATTCTCCTTCTCATTCGTTTGAATAGTGCAAAAACGTGTATTATATATATAAAATAATTTATTTGAGAAAATAAGCTTTTAAAACCATTTTCAAAAATGAATTTTGAAGATAATATTTTTAAATTATTTTAAGCTATAAAATCTATTTATTCTCTATAATAAGGGAATTTTCAAATATTGTCTTCAAAATTGATTTTCGAAAATGGTTTTAAAAGCTTGTTTTCTCAAATAAATTATTTATATTTTAGGGGAAAACCTCAACCCGTCATCTTGGCAAACTCAAAACATGCATAAATAGATCTCATCTCCAACATGCCATAAGGCAAATATATCTCCAAAGAGGAGAATAAAATCTCAAGTAAACGCCAAAAGGCAAATCTCATATAACGCCAGTGTAGGCAATTCAAATCTCAAAAATAGAACTTCCAAGTGTTCAAATTCTCGAAAGGTAATCACCACAAATATATATCGAATGGTTCAAAGGACCCATTTCGGAAAGGGGCGATACACTAGGAAAAATAGTCAAAGAAACCATCTCAAAAGTGTTTGCACATGCATGTGGCCGAAGCCTTGCCAAGTACTGTTATCTCAAATAGGTACCTCGCCCGAAGGCAAAACGTCACAATGACAAATACGCCGCAATGGCAAATACGCCGCAATGGAAAATACGCCGCAATGGCAAACGTCTCGATGACAAATATGCCGCAATGGCAAATGTGTCACACACTCTCGTTTAATTTTTATAAACTTGGTTAGCTTAGTTGATTTCTATAAAATTTAAAACTTAGCTAACTTAATTATTTGTTTATTGAACTTAGTTAACTTTATAAAACGTAGTTAAAATTTTAGGACTTGTTTATTTTTTTACAAAATGAGCTAATTTTTAAAGGTCAATTAATTTTTTTTATAAAGTTAGTTGTTTATATAAACATATTTAATTTTTATACAATTTAGTTAGCTTATTTAATTTTTACAAAAAATTAGTTAATTTTTATAAATTTCGTTAATTTTTATAAAACTTAGTCAACTTAGTTTAATTTTTGTAAAAACCAGTTAACTAGTTAATTTTTATAGAAATTATTAACTTGGTTAATTTTTATCCAAATTGGTTATCATAAAGCTTGGTGTTTAGATGAGTTGATGGAGGATCCATGTCAACGGCTACTACAAATAAAAACTAGTCCAAATCAAATTATTAAAAATCAATTTCAATTGGCATGATTTCCTTATTTTAATATGCCTGCAAATCTTCAATCTGCCATGACGGTCCTCGAACCCGGATCTTCCATTCACTGGCCGCATATTCTGACCTACCTTGCACTCGGTTTCTCAGTTTCAATCTAATATATTCTAACCTGCCTTGCACTTGCATATTTTGGCATGCATGCCTGCCACACATTTTATTATTTCATCACTTCATCCACCTACTTATTAATAGTTTTTCTGTAATCCTCAATATTCATTCTTGTTTGACGTAATCACGTCCAGAGCATGTTCTAGCAAAGTTCAGCCCATAATGCAAGCAGTTCCAACCAAGGTCAAACTAAAATACAAACAGTTTAGATCATGATATTCCCAGTAGTATTGAGTCATCATGCTAGGAAAAAGTTCAACGGTTCTATTCCCGCATCTTTCCATGTATTGCAGCAACATGCATAAACCATTTTCTAGTTCATATTTTGATCACAAGCAATATATTAGGCCATCCAAGATGTTCTTATACTCCATCCAAGCGGTTTGACCGATTATTGTACTCATTGAAGTATACTGCTAATTCAGACCATTGGTCTCAACCAAGTATTCACCTTGTTCACAAGCTTTCAAAATGGATGATGGGTTTCTAGCATTTTCAATTGAGGGGAAGATGGAGAAAGAAAATAATGAGCTATTGAAATAACTAGGAAAAAAGCGTCGTCAAAATAATTTCGAATCTCGCCCACGTAATTTCTTATCTTACTTGATAGTAGCATTTATATTTCATTTTATGTTGTAGGATCAAAAAATTATAACAGTGAGCGTTAAAACACCATTAATGACCAATTTTCAGTGCTATTAATAGTTATTTTCTTGTAGTGGTAATTTGTTGTATCATTCATCTCTTTGATGTATTATTCATAGATAAATTCAATGCCAAAACATCGTAATTTTGCAATCCCTGAGCCCACTTCATGGTCAAATTTACCGATGTATGGAGCTTAACCGATATAAAATATAAAACTACATTTGCACATAAGGAACTAAAATTACAAAAGAATGTGAAATAAGAATGGCTACATACCTCTAGGTTATAGATGCTTGTCTACAAAGTTAATTAAAAAAGATGAGATCAGTATGGTATTCAAATGACAATATAATAATTATATGACTATCTTATTCAAATGAAACATAATAATTGTATGACTATCCATAAATTTTGCCTTTGATGAAAGAAACACAAACATAAAAGGATTCTTCCTTGAAAAAGATGCCAAGTTACCATAATTAAATAGTTAACCATATATCAACCAGACGTATGCAAGTTATTAAGATATTATAGTAATAATTATTTATATTAGTTCTTACGTAATTCACATGGTATAATTCATACATAATATAATTAATTCATATATAATTTTATAATATATGTGATATATAATTAATGTAATATAATTTATATAGTATATATATTTATAAATAAACTTAATTATTTTTTATGAACTTATTTAATGTTCATGAACTTAGTTCATGTTAGTTAATGCTTATAAAAATAGTAAGGAAATATGCACTTATCTCTGTATACTATGTCATTTAATGAATATTTTGGATCCTTTAAGTAAACAGGTTTTGTGGTTGCTACCAAGGATTTGATCTGCAAAAATAAAGACAAACAAATAAGTAGTGTTACACAACTGAAAAAATAAATTGATCTATTAGATATGACCAGAATATGTTGACAAAGATTGGGTTAGAGACTGTTCGTCGCCTATGTCACCAAAGATTGCATCAAATCATGGAGTTTTCACATGCTTAGATGCTATGACATAGAGTCCTACAATTTAGAGATTTGATTATGAAGCATGGTTGGAAAAAAATGTTTTAAGATAGTGAAATTGCTCGCTGAAGAAAAAAATGCAAAGGTACAAAACAGTATAATTACAAAATATATGCAAGTGAAAATTCACAGGCTGAGAATGATGTAGGTCATGCCTAAATATTTATTTTATTATAAGCTGAAACCATCAAAGATTCTATGAATCTGATTGCTATGAATATAAAATTGCAGTAGGTTGTAATGTTATAGGATAGCCAAGCACCATTTTGTATATCTAAAAAGGCCAAGTACATTTTCGAACTGAAAGTTGCAAATTAATTTGTTTGCAGATATTGTCAACTCCACTACTATATGCAGGCTACATGGACTTAAACTTTAAAACCATGCTTTAGTTTTATACAAACACAAACTGAGGTGATACCTTTTATAGTTTTTTTATGAATTGAAGACATGTTGCTTTTTTTGTTATATTTAACCGATTAAGTGCTAACCTATTAGCAAATTTTACCTCTCAATATATACTATGCACAATAGGCTTGGTAGTCCCTCAAATAACAATTGGTCATCAAATACATGGTATTAATAGTAGAACGATCAATATTTTAGTAAAATGGATAAAATATGCCTAAAGTAAGAGGCATTTAGAAGTTGGAGCATGTTTAATTTGCACATTGCTTAAAGTATATAAAAGTCCTCTAGGATAACCCATGTAAGTAAGAAAAAGGGAAATAAAGAGAGTACAAAGGAAATAATTACCGGGTGTCATTTTTAATTTGCACAATGCCGCTACTAGAGACCATTGAACAAATAAATGAATCCAGGTCCTCTTATCTATATACAAGTCCTCATATCTAATTCAAACTTAATACATACATACATACATAATTATACATACATACAAACATATATAGACCTAAAAGTAAAGTGATTAAAATGTACCATTTTAGGGAAAAGGGTGCATTACCCCATACCTTAGCAAGTAACATCATGCTCCTGTAAATTGCTATTTTGGCTGAAGTTAGTTTAAAGGGATGCTCCATCCATATTGCCTAACTCAAACTTTAGATATTGAGTATCATCTGTTGTTTTGCAAAGCTGCGTAGCCATCTATATAAACCCAACCCTCATATATATAATCATACTAAACATTTAATCATATGGATAAATATTTCAATCACATCATAAAGTTGAAGAAAATGTGTGCATATTCACCTGTAGCCAAAGTATGATAAATGTGAAGGAAGTAAAATTAGAAATGTTCACAATTTAAAGATCTTTTGAGAGAGCAGAAAGAGAAAACAATGGTTGCTAACTATTAAATCAACTTTAGACTTAACTTATTAGTGTAAGTACTTACTGATCTTGATTGGCTCAAGAGTTTTGAGTACTTGTTTTGAGTACTTGTTTTGAGTACTTGGAATAATCTAAAGATGATAGATGCAAGAGCTATCACATAGTCTATTGCTATTTAATTTCTAGGTGAAGAAGAGATTTTGTATAGAGTTTGAGGTGTGTCCATATGTTCAAACTTTCTCTATAGCATGATAGAACACATACACACACCACACACAATCACACATGTAAAAACTGCTATAACTCTGCATTGGTATAGGAAGTAAAATTTTAACATCTTCACTAGTAAAGCAATATTTGTGTGAAATGCAACAAAATAATTCAAGTTTATCCCCAATGTCATATTATAACTCTTCATGTATAGGAAGCGAAATTTCAACATTTCTAATCTGTTCATTTTCTATAATGAAACACGTTATACTATCATCGGTAACAAAAAAGAGGGAATTGAAACTTGTAACAACCTTGCTCTACTCACTCTGTTCAGACTAAAGGTTGGAGATGAACTGGCCATGGCAAAAGAAGCATTCTCAGAGCAGCAGGAAGCAGAAGGAGGACATGACAACAACTCAACAAAAAAAGGAAAAGAAAGTAAATACTGCAGTGGGAAATTGAAGACTCTGGATTGCTGAAGACTTGTGCACGTGCACACCAGGATTCTGTGCACCTGATTCTGGAAACTTATTGTTTGATATTGTTGAGTTAATAGTTTGTAATCAATTATGAGCTGGCATGTTTTTGGCATATAGCCGTTAGAAAAATCAAGTATAAATACCTATGCAATGTATTGAACAAGATATGAATAACAGAATTTTATTGCTTCTTCTTCAAAAAACTGCAGTTTACATTTTTATATGATCTTTCATTCTTTCTCTTCTCACTCTCTCTATTTTACAATTCTTACACTTCTGCCCTATCTAATCTTCTCTTCCTAATCTGTTGTCTTCACTCTTGCTTCTTTACCTTCTTTTCATCATCCATAAGCCTCTGCAAACTCCACCCATTCTTTAACTTTCTGCTGTGTTGACCACCTCACCTTCATATCTTCATCTCCCCTGAAACCACCTGATCATATAAGAATGGTTACCCCACCTGAAGCACAAGAACATCACAAATTGGTATCAGAGCCTGAGGCTGGGCTAACCTCTGACAACCAGCCAGGATCACTCATCACAAATTCTCCTGTTGGCCAAGAAACCACTTCACAAAATCAAGAAGGCAATTGGATTAGAAGACAGGAAGAAATCAATAATAGAAACAACTATTCATTGAGAAAATTAGAGGCAACCACACAAGGATTGGATCATGCTACAAAAGAACTCTGCACAAAATTCGAAGGGATACATAATGTATTATCTGCTTTGGCCTTGGATATTCAACAACTAAAAATCCAGAATGCAACAGTACCTTCCCCATCCACAACACCAAACAATCTTCAAGGGATTCTTGCACCCAATCCCCATCAACCATCTTCTTCCTCTCACAACCACCAACCGAATCCAAGAAACATCACCTCTGGTTCCGACCACCATGTTACACACCCAGTACCACAGCAGCACCTCCCTATCCATCACCATAACCAGCCAACCCATCAAGAAAATAATTCTTGGAACAAGAACTCACCCTTTCCAAATCTGAAGTTAGACTGTCCTATATATACTGGGGATGACATGGTCTACGAATGGATCAACCAGGTGGAGCAATACTTCAGATTCCACCAAACAGAAGATGAGGATGAAGTTCACAGTGAAGAAACAATCCAAGAAACACATGCTATCACCTTGCAAGCCATGTGTGGCATACCAGCCCTTTCTACCCTCAAAATACAAGGACATATCAAGGGGAAACCAGTCCAAATTTTAATAGACTCGGGATCAACTCATAGTTTCATTGATGAGTCCCTCGTCAAGAAATTAAAACTTCAGATAGATGAATCTAAAATCTATGAAGTAATGGTTGCTAATGGAGAAAAACTCCAAGGCTCTGGCATTTGTCATAATGTTCTTTTAAGGTGCCAAGGTTGCAAAATGCCAGTGGATCTATTGATCCTACCTTTAGAAGGTTGTCAAGTTATTCTGGGTGCTCAATGGATGAAGGATCTAGGAGAAGTTACATTGAATTTAGAGAAGCTACAAGTTAAGTTTGTTTATAACAAAAAAACTTACATCTGGCAGGGAATGAATCAGCAAGACATCAAAGTAGTAGACAAGAAGACCATGAGCAAGGAAAACTGCCAAAATCAGATTACCATGATGCTTTACGCCTCAGAAATAACTCCTATTGAAATTTATAATTCTGAAATTCATCCTACCATAGCAAAGCTCCTTCAAAAATATCCTGAAATAACCAACAGTGAATCAATTCTCCCACCCAAGAGACCACAAGATCATCATATACCACTGGTTCAGGAAGCAAAGCCAGTCTGCTTAAGACCATACAGGCACTCTCATCATATCAAAAACGAGCTGGAAAAAATCATTAAAGAAATGCTGGACACTGGAATCATTCGACATAGCTGCAGCCCATACTCTTCACCTGTGGTAATGGTGAGGAAAAAAGATGGCACTTGGAGACTATGCATTGACTATAGGAGTCTCAATTCTCTCACCATAAAAGATAAGTTTCCTATTCCTTTAATAGATGAATTATTTGATGAATTGCATGGGTCAAAATATTTTTCTAAGCTTGATCTCAAATCTGGATATCACCAAATTAGAGTTTATGAGCAAGACATTCACAAAACTGCTTTTAAAACCCATGAAGGGCATTATGAGTTCATAGTTATGCCTTTTGGTTTAGTCAATGCACCTTCCACATTTCAATCTCTCATGAACAGCATATTTAAACCATATTTGAGAAAATTTGTGCTAGTCTTTTTTGATGATATTCTAATCTTCAGCCAGACCATGTCTGAGCATGTGAAGCACTTAGAATTAACATTTCAGGTACTACAAGCAAACCAGTTGGTTATCAAGCTATCTAAATGCAGCTTTGCCAAGGAAACTATTGAATATTTAGGGCACACCATATCACAGCAAGGAGTTGCAGTTGACCAAGGCAAAGTAAAAGCAATTATGGAATGGCCACTGCCAACAACTTTGAAAGCACTAAGAGGATTTTTAGGCCTCTCTGGTTATTACAGAAAATTCATAAAGAATTATGGCATTATTGCAAGACCACTCACCAACATGCTCAAGAAAAATTCATTTACTTGGTCTGAAGATGCTAAACAGGCATTTGAGCAACTCAAGAAGAGTTTGGCAAATCCACCTATATTATCAATGCCAGATTTTTCCAAACCCTTTGTTCTTGAGTGTGATGCCAGTGGACTGGGCATTGGTGCTGTTTTACTCCAGGAAGGAAGACCCATAGCCTATCTAAGTAAAGCTCTACAAGGAAAGAATTTATCACTATCTACATATGAAAAAAAACTATTAGCCATCATCATTGCCACCAAGAAATGGACCCAGTATCTCCTAGGAAGGCAATTTGTTATAAAAACAGATCACCAAAGCTTAAAGTATTTGTTGACACAAAAGTTACACACAGGAATTCAAAACAAATGGTTGGCCAAATTACATGGCTTTGATTACAAGGTTGAATATAAAAGTGGCAATGAAAATATCATAGCTGATGCCTTATCTCGAAGAGAAGGTCTTATCACTGAAGAGGTACAAGCAATTTCCATAGTTCAGACCCCATGGCTAAGGGAACTAAAAACTACTCTATCCACTTCCAGTTGGTATCAACAATTAATTACCAAAATAGAGAACAAAGAAATGCATGAAGGCAAATATAAGTTGGTGGATAACCTGGTATTTTACAAAGGAAAATTGCTGATTGACCATCACCTAAACGATCTAATAAACAATCTTATTGAGGAACACCACTCTACTCCCCTTGGTGGGCACACAGGAATCAAAGGAACCATGAAGAAAATCAAGCAAGTATTCTACTGGAAACAGCTCAGAAAAACTGTGGAAAAATATGTCAAAGAATGTGACCAATGTCAGAGGAATAAACATGAAATGTGCTAACCCCTGGACTGCTAAACCCTCTACCTATACCAGAAAAAATTTGGGAAGATGTGTCTATGGACTTCATCACTTGCTTACCCAAAAGTCACAAGTACACTGTCATCTACGTGGTGGTAGATAGGCTAAGCAAATATGCACACTTCTTTCCCCTATCTCATCCTTACACAGCCAAAGAGGTGGCAAGAATATTTTTTGATGGTGTCTTTAAGCTACATGGAATGCCAAAATCAATTGTAAGTGACAGGGATGCAATATTCACAAGTACATTTTGGCAAGAAATCTTTAAATTACAAGGATGCAAGCTAAAATTAAGCTCGGCATATCACCCTCAAAGTGATGGTCAAACTGAGATTGTAAATAAAATTTTAGAAGGATATCTAAGGTGCTTTGTGTGTCATAAACCACATGAATGGTTTGATTGGCTATCTCTAGCAGAATTTTGGTACAACACTTCCTGGAAATCATCCACTAATACCACTCCCTATAATGCTGTCTACGGCATAAACCCACCTACCTTACTCTCATATGTACCTAATACTGCTAAGGTGGAACAAGTTGAAAGAGCACTGTTCAGCAGAGATATCATACTGGAATTCCTTAAAGACAGTTTAAAGCTCTCACAAGAAAGAATGAGGAAGTATGCTAATTTAAGAAGATCTGAAAGAAGTTTTCAAGAAGGAGATTGGGTGTACTTAAAATTACAACCATATAGACAAATAACAGCTCGAGATCATAAGACACACAAATTATCTCCTAGATATTATGGACCTTATCAAATTGAATCCAGAATTGGTGAAGTGGCGTACAAGCTAAAGCTCCCTGAACAATCCAGAATACACCCTGTGTTCCATGTTTCACAGCTGAAAAAAAAAGTGGGTAACCAGTTAATAATACAAGAAGACATACCTAGCTTTGAAGTAGAAGAAGTGATGGAACCAGATCTGATTTTAGACAGAAGGATGATTCCCAGAAATGGAAAGGCAGTGGTCCAGATCTTGATAAAATGGAAAGGCAGAGGTGAAGAAGAAGCTACTTGGGAAGATTATTGGCCTATAATTCGAAAATTCCCTACTTTAGACCTTGGGACAAGGTCAACTCTTGAAGAGGAAGGGAATTGTAACAACCTTGCTCTACTCACTCTGTTCAGACTAAAGGTTGGAGATGAACTGGCCATGGCAAAAGAAGCATTCTCAGAGCAGCAGGAAGCAGAAGGAGGACATGACAACAACTCAACAAAAAAAGGAAAAGAAAGTAAATACTGCAGTGGGAAATTGAAGACTCTGGATTGCTGAAGACTTGTGCACGTGCACACCAGGATTCTGTGCACCTGATTCTGGAAACTTATTGTTTGATATTGTTGAGTTAATAGTTTGTAATCAATTATGAGCTGGCATGTTTTTGGCATATAGCCGTTAGAAAAATCAAGTATAAATACCTATGCAATGTATTGAACAAGATATGAATAACAGAATTTTATTGCTTCTTCTTCAAAAAACTGCAGTTTACATTTTTATATGATCTTTCATTCTTTCTCTTCTCACTCTCTCTATTTTACAATTCTTACACTTCTGCCCTATCTAATCTTCTCTTCCTAATCTGTTGTCTTCACTCTTGCTTCTTTACCTTCTTTTCATCATCCATAAGCCTCTGCAAACTCCACCCATTCTTTAACTTTCTGCTGTGTTGACCACCTCACCTTCATATCTTCATCTCCCCTGAAACCACCTGATCATATAAGAATGGTTACCCCACCTGAAGCACAAGAACATCACAACTAAATAGTAATAAGATAAAATATAAAGGTTCGCCTCTTCCACATACTTTCACTGGTAAATAGTTGATTTTAAAAAAGGAGTTTACCTATAAAAGTCAAAAGAGGGACTGAAAGAGAGTTTCTCAAAAAAAGGAGAGGAGAGAGGTAAGGGCCTCTTTGAAAAAAAGGTCAGAGATTTAATTTTTACAAATTTGTTACTTTCAGTGGGGAACAATCTAACGAAGAATCAAATTGATAGTTGCATATGTGATTTAAAATTAGTTTGGTATTTACAAATATGAGTAGAGAGGAGAGTTTTACCTTGATGGAGACTGCAACTGCGATTGGAGTTAGGGTTTCTCATTGCTGTCAATGAGAGTTAAAGCATCAAGTTGAAGAACGAGATATGGCTTTTTGGTTACTCAAATCAAACTTAAAAACGAAAATAAAACAAGCTAGGTCATGCAGGCAATCCAAGGAGAAAAAAGGAAAAGGAAAAGGTTGGATGATCGGCGTAGAGATAAACGATTTTAGGGTTTCGTTTGATTTGATTAAGGAAAATTAGGATGAGAATGTAAACAGTGGTTTAATTGTAAAAGAAGCGGCAGATGAAATATTTTTGGTTCGTGCTTGTAAAATTGCATGCCAAGTTATTTATAGCGCGTAAACACGTTATATGTACATTATTTTTGTTAAGCTAACGGTGCAGATAGCAGGTAGCATTAAAACGTTATTTCATAGAGTTTCTTAATGCTATAAACAACAAAATTTCTTTTAGTGATGGGTAGCTGAACCCCTAGCTAGGCATCCTATCTCTGGTTTCTGTTATTACCAATGGTGAAGCTACATCTGACATTCCAGCACACGAGTCACAACTTGAACATATCTAAGAACCACACATGGATTTCCATATCTCAATAGATCTCAAAATCACATAGGGATTCTCACATCTCAATCGATCTCAGAATCACACATGGATTCCCATATCTCAACAGATCTTGGAATCACACATGGATTTCCACATCCTGAATAGATCACGAACAACTACATGTGTTCAAGTATCTCAATTAGATCTCGAATCTCCATATAGATTCCAGCATCTCGAACCAATCACGAACCTCTCCCAAAGCGTAAAACGCATATATGGTTTTGGAGTGGTTACTCTTTCGGGTCATCTCATACAAGTACACTCCCCCGCTTACTGGGCTCTCCAAAACCAATCGATAGTTTTTCGGTAAACTCAACTTCGGTTCTTTTGGAAATAAATAAACAATGCATAAGAGCGGAGATCACATCCTAAGTGGATGAGGTCAGTTTTACTTATCATTTGTCCTAGAAGAGCAAAATGAGTTTTTACGTATAGTATAGCATCACCGAAGATTAATGTACCCTATAATTCCCGTGTTACTTCTAGATATTTCCGGAGTTATATTTTGGTCAATTTCAACAATAATGAGAATGACCGCATAAGGGAAACTAAGCTTCGTATACTTTCCATACACAAATAATCCACAAGTATGATTAACGCACACAAAGCATGATCAAGCCACATAAGAGACTTTTAATCTCCTTTTCAATTAACTAATTCTTTATTAATTAAAAACCTCTTTTATTAGCAAAACTCCTTTTTACTCGATAAACTTCTTTATTAATGAAACTTCGCTTATTAATTAAACTTCACTATTCATTTCTACGCAATTCAATACTCTCAAAAGTATTCATATACTTATCTCAACAGTATAAGTATATTCACAAATTATTTAACAAGATTTACTTATTTTAAAATATAATCAAAGAGATTAAAAACAATATCACTTAAATATTGTTACTATAAACCCCTTCCCTTTTATAAATTAAAATTTTAACTTTTCCATCTTCATTTCAAAAGATTTCATACTTGTTATTATCTTTAAAATTCCAATATTAAGGATCTTATTATATATAATATTTTCTCACTTTAAAATATAATTCAAGAATTTAAAACAAATGTTACTAAAACATTGTTTACGACAAACCCAAAAAACTTTCCATTTTTAACCATTGTCTTTAAAAGTCTCTTCTAAAGGTATAGTTATATTTATAAGGGTTAAAAATAAATGTTGCTCAAGCATTGTTTACTACAACTCCAAAACCATTCACTTATTATTACATCAAAATATTCCTTATTTAAGCCCTAATTATATTCCAAACTATAGTTTTAATTATATTCTAAGTTATAACTCTAATTATATTTCAAATTATGTTTCAAATTATAATTCTAATTATAATCTTAATTATAATCTTACACAATTTTAACAAGTTAATATACATATACTTCACTTTACAAAATCATTTATTTTAACTAAAGTATTACAATCCAAACCTTCTATTATTTCTTTATAAAAGATTTGACATATTTTTCCCCAACTAATATATTTACTAAAAACCCATTTAAAAATGATATATATATATCTGTGTGTGTGTATAACAATTTATTTATAGGATAAAAATGTTTAATAACAAAAGCAATTTAAAAGGATATTATATTACATAAGCTTCTATTTATTTTAAATATAATATTTAACTAATTTTCTAAAAACTATATATATATACATAGTTACATACACACTTTAAAATACTTATACAATGGTTTAAAACATTTATATTAATTATTACTTATTTTATGACTTATTTAAAAACCATAAAAGAACGTTTTATAATTTAAAACCCTTTACTTTAAAAATTCATAAATGGTTATTAAAAATATATATATAATTCCATATTTTTCCAATAATAAATACACATATAGTATTTATTAAAAATATGAAGAAGTCCTAGCATGTCTTTCAAAATTAACTTTGAAAATCACCAAACACAAAGCATTTTCAAAGTGCCTCCATCGCGATCTTTTCGCTTCTAAATTTACACAATTTCTTTTCACAATTTCTATAACTTTCCAAACCAATTCCTTTATGGCAAACACACCAAAACATGTGTAATGAACAACTGATATATATTTCGATAATATATTCACATCTTAACCAATGTAACATAAGTTAAATACAAGGGATTTCAATGTGCATTTATAGTGACTCTTTTGATTCAACCATTCACAACACAATATTAAACATGTAACAACAAGTCTTGGCCACGTCACATATTTTAAAGGGTTTAAAAAAGAATGTATACTACATATAATGTTGTCCTTTGCTTTCAAAAGCAAGGAGAGGTTCAAAAATAATAACTTGCGTTGTTATCAATTTTAATTTATATTTTAACAACAAGCAATATATATATATATATATATATATATTTCTATACAAATTAAATGGTAGGTCAACTAACCCGAACCCAAGCTTAATCAAGATGCAAGCTTAACCAAGATGCAAGCTTAACAAAGATGTAGATAATTCAGATACGAGTACAACGGCGAAGACGACGTCTCGCTTGGACCTCTTATGCAAAAGTTACTGGTTTTATAAGAATTCGGATTAATTATTAATTAACTAACTTTAATAAATCAACTAATTTCCTTAATTACTTATTTCCCCTTCTTCCCCAATCCCACCTGATACACGAGCATGCTGATGGAACCCAAAATCGATCCTCCCCTCTCCTCTTTTCTTCTTCAATCCATCATGAAATGACATGCTGATTTTTCTAACGACTTTCTCTACACACGAGCTTTGCAACCATCCCAAAAACTCCAAGCTCAGTTCATCACAAAAATTTGCGACCTGCATCCACTCTACTACAAGGGTAATGTCATGTTTTGCAATCAAGAGTCGCACTTCCCCAGAGCATTGCCACTGACTTCACTTGCCACCCCGAGTTCAAACCCGCTCTCTATTTCCTCTAACTACGCCTCAATCACTATCGAATTGGAACCCTAGTCCAACCACCCTATTGTCACGTTTGACCAAGATCAACTGCACCCATCAGTGACCAATGGATACGAAGCTCTCTCTACTATGAGTTCAATGGATCCAACGCCGTTCAATTTCGTTAAATACAGCTCCGGCAACAATTCAATCTATGTGGCGGCTAGTACATTCTGTTTACAGTAGAAAACTGAAAGAAGAGAGAGGAAGAGAAGTAATGGAGTAAGGGAGGGTATGGCGTGGGTGTGGTGTTTATATAATAAATATATATTATTATAATTTTAGTTCCTCTTTTTAATCGTTGCGCGTTTTGAGCTCACATGATCACAAAGCACGTCCAATCATCACGAAACTCGTTTATGCACATCGCCTTATTATTTCAGTTTCGATGGTACTAGTTTCGTCAAAATCCAAGATAGTGCCCCAGGATGATAATTTCACGCGTTTTGATATCATTTTATATGTTTGATCACACTATCGATATTGATTCGAACCATTTATTTTTGTAAATAAATTTCGAAAACAAATTTCTTATCATTGGTTCTTATTTAAAAAAGTTTTAACAATGTTATTAAATCAATTTAATCGTATTAAATCCAATATTTAAATATTTGAATAATTTAGATATTCAAATACGAATTGTCCAAAATTCCGAATCATTACATAGTGCTATGATTAGACTATAATCTAAGCAGAGCTTTCATATTGAAGATCGACGGTGTTCTTAAATTGAGAGAACTATGTAAATTAGTTACATTGATATTTTCTATTTGACCTTACTTATATTAACCAACATAAAACTATCGAATGGGTTATTTCATAGTCATCCAATAACTATCAGTACGTAAACGCTTTGTTCCCCCAGCAGTCATGAGTAATACATTGCCCAACATATGGAGAGCATTACATACTCTAGTCTCAATGGATGCATCGATATCCAGTCTCGATGCATCTTGACTAGAAATATTTAAAATAATGTGTTTATTATATTGTGATACAATACTCATGATTACAACTATTTGTAATTACTATCACTACCACACCATTTATGGATTTTATATTAAATTAATTTTAACTAAATATTTAATTATTTGTTTATCATAAATATATAACAAACAAAAAAGCACCTTTATTTTGAATGAGAATTGATTACATTGTTAATAAATTTACAATAAATTACAGAATTGCCCCTAGGGCATACCCCTAACACTATCAATCTTCCACTTGCACGGGAGTTCTCTATCTTTGGTTATTTCTATGAAGGCTCAAGCATATGCTAATCTATTATGACACTACATTGCTTCGTTAAAACAAACAAGCTTACCAATGTTGCCTACTAACCTATCAAGGCCCGCTAATGGTTGGAAAAGAGAAGGGATGTTGGTGAGACAAACTCAAACTCTAATGGAGTGAATTTTTTCTCAAGCAATGTTAATAATAGGGGTCTAATTTGTAATCATAAATATCTTGTCTCTAATGATGAAGGGGTTGGATTCAAGAATTCTAGCACGATCATCTAGGCATGTGAAGTTAAAAAAGAACATATCTTTGTCAAAGAAAATATTCACCTTACCTTTAAGCCTCCAATCACTAATCAAATAATCCTTTACTATTCGTAAGGCAAGTTTTTACCAAGTAAAAACCAATAAGGTAGTAGTCCCAATATGATTTACCAATGTATACAACTTCTTGAGGAGGAATTAGGATATCATTAACACTAGCATTCGCATAACAGCATGAGATATACTTCCAGCAATGCTTGGTTTGCGAGTAAATAAATATTTCCAGTGAACTTTGGCAGCGGGCATTTCCGGAGCAGGGCTTGTTTTCGTCACAAGCAAATGAGTTTCTAGTTTAAGGTCATGCAGAGATCGAAATCCTCCCTCATACAAACTCTTTGCTTCACAAACCCATCTGCATATATGGCTGAAGGAATCTAAGGACTACAAGGGCTAGAACACGTTGTTTATCTGAACAAAGATTTTGTACACAACAAATCTTTAATTGAGAAGGTTTTTTTATAGGCTGGCATTTGTCAATGATCTCCAAAAGAACCGGACGAATAGGAAAATTATACGACGATTTTTGTTTGGACGGCGATACTTGCTTAGAGACACCAGCAGATAATGGTGGAAAATCGACAAGGGAAGGAGGTTGTAATCTTTTTCTAGATCTGTAGATTTAGGTGAGAGTGGAGCAATACCTGTAGTTGGCAACTTCAAGAAGCCCATGTTTATGTTGTAGCGACAATCAGAAAATGGAAGAGATATGGCGGTGGAAAGAAAAGGTAGTTGGAGAATGCAAAAAAGGAAGGTGGCTATAGAGAATGGAAGGGATTTTGATTGCCATGGTATTCCATACGTATGTATTTATTCCTTAAAGTTTATTTAGCGTGTCTATAATGTTCTATCTTTAGTTATACATTTATATTATATAAGTTTTATTATTATATGACTTTTATATTTTAATTAGCTTATATAATAATCTTATGTATAACATTATATTAATTAAACCTATTTAATTAATTTTTAATTTATTAACAATTTAATTAACTGTTTATTATTCAATCTTAATATATTATATTGAATATTTATACACACTATAACTTTATAGTGATACACATATATCATATATATGTGTATTTAATATATTAATTAACTTTTAATTAATTTATTTAATTAAACTATTTTAATTAAATTTTATTAGTTTTAAAAATTATTATATATATATATACACACATATACATATACATGTTATCTGGCTGTTTGACCAGGCAATATTTAGATAGACTGCATGAGTCGAACTTGAAAGCCATCGAGGCAGGAAGCCCGAAGAGAGAGTCCAAGAGTCCAAAACACAAGTGCAAACAGAGCCAAGAAGCAAAGTACCAAGATCCACCGAAGTGGTGGATCGGTACCGATCCACGATACTTCATCAATTTTGGTCAAAATTCCTCCTACTTGCATGTCTTGATACTAGAAGGCTATTCCAAGTCCTATTGCATTGATTTCTTGCAATCCTCTATCAATCTCCTTGAGCACTTGAAATCAGCAACTCCATTCTTCTACCGATCCATCATTTGGACTCATAAACAAGCCAATAATGGTATAGACAAGTTTGGAATCATGAAGCTAACTACAAATCGAGCCTAAAGAAAGAGTTCAAGATGATCCATTTGGCTATCTTATGGATAGGTATCGATCAAAGCCCATGGACCAGTACTGATCCATGCATATCGATGAGGTATCCATCAAATTTCTAGGGAGAACTAGTATAGACGTGGAAAACAATATGAAGATCATGGAGGCAAGTTTTCAGGCCATCTACAAATATAAATAGGAGGGTGAGGGCTCATTTTAGGGGATCTTTTTGGCTCTCTTTCTTTCTTACTATAATCTCTTGTAATCATCCATGGATTTATACCGATCGTAAGAAATTGTACTTGCAAGTCCGCAATCAAAGCAATAAAATCACTAAGTGGATGTAGGCCAAGATTAGTTGAACCACTATAAATGATGTGTGTTCTTTTCTTGCTCTTTTTATTTTTATTTTCTTCACTTTTTATTCTCTACACAATCTCTTGGGTGTTTGTGCCATTTTTTGGTTCAAACATTTTGTTGCTTTCACTGAGAAACTTATTCTTAGGCTACTTGGATCCATCATCTACTATTGGGTTTCTTAGATCCGAGAGATAGATCCAATCTTCCAATTTTACCTTTCTACTATTTTGATTTTCAACAATCTACAAAAAGCTATTTGCCATGGCCCTAAGGAGAGACCATTCTACAAATTCCAGAGCTACTAATGGCGCTGAGAACCAGAATACTCAACATGTAGATGAAGTTTCCCTACCGGAGCAAGCTAAGGTCCAGAATCCAGTGGATGTTGTGATCAGAATGGAGACCATATGATAAAGCAAATGGAGGATAGGTACCAGGAGAGTCGCAATGAGATGAACCATCAGATGCAGGAGAGCTTGAGACTGCTGAATGAGCTAACTTAGAACTGCCATAGAAGGAGTAGGAGCGACTTAACATCTTCTGATTCAAAGTCTGATAGTTCCTCATCATCAGAGTAGAGACAGAGTAATAGGATGCAAAAAAGGCGCAAAACGCGGCTGGAACTTCAAATCAGGATCCGAGACAAACTCATAGCAAGGGTTTATGGATCGGTACCAATCCAACAAATGTTTGATCTGAAGCTCAAACTCTGGATGGTGGCATGAATTTGACCTCTAATCGCACTATAGATTATCAGAATCTAAAATATTGAGCAAATGCTAACGATCTGTCACATAGGAATCAAACATGGGGGACTGCTGGATGAACGGATCTCCTGGAGTCTGAAGAACCTAGGTATCAAGGGTCTGCCTAACCTGTAAAACCAGAGTACATGGCTGAGATGTTCAGGAAACTTATGAGTGAAAACCAATTAAGAAATAATAATGAGTGGGGAACTTCTCCGAGTTGGAACCCGTTCACTGAGAACATTCTGCGTGCGAAGTATCCACGGAGATTTGTAATGCCGATGATGCCATTGTACGATGGAAAAATGAATCCAAGGTAGCACTTGATGAAATACGAATGGCATATGGACTCTGCTAGAGCATCTGATGCCATAAGATGTCATTGCTTTCCAATCTTCCTAGAGGGAGTAGCGACGATGTGCTTCACCCGGCTCCCGCCGAGATCCATATCGCCTTTTGCTGAGTTGACGCGAAGGTTTCTGGAGCAATTCTGTCTACATACTTCACGTCCGAAGGACCTGATGTCATTATCAAACCTTTTCCAGGGCATGGGAGAGTCATCGAAGGATTTCTTGAATAGGTTCCATACAGTTGTGATGGAAATCATGAATGCTAAGGTAGTATTGACGGCACTGATCAGGGGGATTCATCTCGAGACTGATTTCGGGAGATGGTTGGAAATGAAAACCCCATCGATGATGGATATGTTTTACAAGAAGGCTAATCAGTTCTTGCACTTGGAAGAGGCACGCACTCATTCCCGAAGGGATGATGCTATGCCTTTAGCTGAAGTGATATAGAGCAATACTGCTGTGAAATAATCCAGGGGAGTTCCGGAAATATGGATGTGAAAGTTGGCAATAAGAAAGATGGTCAAAAATGGAATGAGAGTGGGGCCAGGAAGCGAAAGCCGGATAATAGGAATCATCCCAGGATTCCTAAGTAAACTGCTATACTAAATAGAATAACTCAATAGAGAATATCTACATGGCTATTCAAGGTACTAAGAAGTGCAGGAAGCCGACTCCGAGATAGTCGACTTAAAAGGAGAAAAATCTAGCAATTTTTGCAGGTTCTATGAGATACACGACCATAACACCAATGAATGCAGATATTTGCTTGATATGGTCGAGGAGTTGATTCGTAAAAAGAAGCTGTAGCAATTTATGAAAGTTCTATAGGATGGCGAGTAAGGGAATTCTAACCTCCTTGGGTCGTCTTCCCAATGGGGAACAGCGGGCCTAGTATTGATGAACCGTGGCAGCATGAAAAACGTTTGGTGATAAATATAATCATCGGTGGACCACATCCAGTTGACAAGAGCTGGAACAAGATGAATAGACATGTTGGTGCTTTAAAACATGTAGAGAATGGAAGCTGCTTCACTATAGAGGATGGAGCTCCAGTAAAACAATTCAAAACCATGACAGACAACATTCTTTTCTGGAACAAAGATGCTGATGGGTGGAATTCCCTACGATTGACCCGATTACGGCCATGATTGGCCCTGCTGTTGTACGGAAACTGCTAGTTGAATGTGGGAGTTCGATCAATATTTTATTTAAGAAAGCCAACGACCAGATGCTTCTGGAGGGCATGGACTTGAAATCGTGTAAATCTTAAATTCAGGGATCTAGCGGGACGATAATAGAGCCAGTATGTGGAACTACTGGTGGTGCTTGGTGAGGGTGACCGCAAGCGAGTGCGAGTCATGCATTTTGAGGTGTTGGATATTTACTCTGCTTACAATGCATTTTTTGATCGACCGTCTGTAACACTCCCAATTTTTGATAACATTATTTAGGAGATTTAATTAGACAAATTAAATAGAATAATGTAAATGTTAAGTGATATGGGGCTTGAGATTTGAACAAATCTAATTAAGGTCGTGCTTAATAAAATATTTAAATGGGCTTAAGAATGGTTTATTAGGTTAATTAATCTACATAAGGGTATATTGGGTATTTAGCGCACATAACCCTTAACCCCTATATATTTTCGTTCCTACCATTTCATACTCATTCACGTCATTTTGGAAACACAAACCAAAAATTTAAAGAGGAGCCGACCATTAAGAGAAGAGGAATTAAATCAAAAGCTAGAGATTTAGGCTTAGGGGAAATCAATCTTAATCCAATCTCCTTATCTTAATCAGGGTGAATAATAATTCCATCTCTATTTTTTTTAAATCATATGCTTTTGGATTTAAGGGTAAATTCGTTTTTACGATGAATTGGATGATGATATGCTTGAATATTGATTTGTTTAATTTAAACAAGATTGTTTAAATGGGATTATACACGGTTTTAGGGCAAAATCGATTTGTGTTGATGTTTAAATGCCATGGAAAAAAAATTGTTATGTAAAACATGATTTTGGAGTTGGGTTTTAATTTCAATAATTTTCCAAGCTATGGAAAGATTGTTATGAATTTTCAAAGGAAAATATGGTTATTTGGGTGTATAAATTTATTTCGGATAATATATTAAGAATTTGAGTCTGAAATTTTGATATGTTAGATAACATGATTGAAGTGAATTTCTAGAATTTGTGGGGATTTTTCCAAAGTAATTTACTATGCAAATTAAATTATTTTAGACGAGGGAATTTTTTGTAATATTGATTATGGTTAATGGAAGGGCTTATTTGATTAACTTAACCATGGTTTAGATCTGAAATTAGCGGCAGTTATTTTAGTAAAGAATTTGAAAAGGTTAAGGCAACTAATCTGGTGTTGACACGTGACAGGTTATTTAAAAAAAGGTTTGCTTTAAGTAGTATTAAAACAGGTTTACCCGGAAAAGTTGGTTTCGCCTACTTTAGAAGTACCTTTCGACTCAGAGCTTCCGTCTTTAATCCAGTCGAAACCTACTAAGCTGAAACCAATACACAAGGTATCACAAAGATGGTATGCAGTGGATTGGAGAAAGTTGGAAGGTTAGGTGTCGAAAGCATGGCTTCCGAAAGAGTCGATACCTTGGTTTGTTTTAAAAAGAGAAGCGCCTGCTTTTGTTTAATTTAAGTCTTCGAAGGAGTCGAAGCATATGTTTTTGAAAGAAGTTTTTAAAAGGTTTCGAAAGGGTTGCCATTAACATAAGTTTGCTTTCGAATGGTTTCTTTTACTTAAGAAGTAATGCTTTTGAAAGAAGGGGTTCCGACTTAGTCGAAGCCCTGTTGCCGTTCTTTAGCCTTTTGATGGTGTTGAAGTCATCAATGCTTTCGAAAGGTAGTGTTAGTTTTTAAAGATGTTTTAAGCCTCTTCCTAAATGCTTTTGAAAAGGTCCAAGGGTTTCGAAGGCAATGGCTTCGAAAGGGGTTTCGATGCTATCCTTCAATGTTTTGTTTAAATGGTTTGATGCTTTCGAAAGAGATGGTGCCGATGCCATCATGTTTTCCCCAATATTTTTATATGATAAAGGATGGTTTCGAAAGAGATGCTTTCACCTATATTCACTTTGACCCAAATAATATTTTAAGTATAAACCCAATGCTTTCGAAAGGGAGACTTTCAAAGATTTTGAAAGGGTTACTTCCGATGGTTTCGAAAGGGGTACTTTCAATTGGTTTTGAGGCTATGCTTCTAAAGTTAAATGTTGATACTTTAATACATTCGAAAGGTTTCGAAAGAAAGGTTTTAAAGTGTTCGAAAGGCAGTAACCTAATGTTTTGAAAATAGATTTTTGTGCTTTCGAAGGAGGGTATCCAGTGAGGTCGAAAACTTGGATTCGAAGGAGTCGAAAGGTTTTGGTTTTCAAAACAAATAACCTAAACTCTATTTTTAAAGGAATAACCCATGACTAAATTAAAGGAGTTTTTATAATGGTTTTTGAATAGAAGCGTTCCTTGATAAAATTATAGGTTAAAGGGATTAGCCATGTTTTACATGAAAAGTGTTTCAAGGACATTAAACCCGCAGGGGTGGTATTGTTATGTTATGTTGTTTGCTTCTTCAAATATAAATATATTCACATTAAAATGTACCCATAACTTCATTTTGGGAAAAAGGTTAGGAGAACCAGCTAGGTTGACCTAGTAGTGAATATAAATTGATTAAACTCCTGAATGAGTAGAATTGCATCTAGGAGGTTAGGGAAACCAAAATATAGGATGCCTAAATCTAGAAGTTGTCAGGGAGACAGGTTCATAGTGCACCCATGAAAACTATGATTAAGAAGTTATTGGAGTTACCAATAGGTTTATAGTGATCCCATGAAAACTACGTCATAAAGAGTGGTTGGCAGGGGCCAATTGGTTTGTAGTGAACCTATGAAAACTATATCTAAATTAAGTTATTGACAGTTGTCAATAGGTTCCTAGTTAACCCATTAAAACTAGGATAAGAAAGAAGTTATTGGAGTAACCAATAGGTTCAAGGGAACCCATGAATCAATTAAACCCACATGAGTGGTAGTGTTAAGTTAATTGGCAGGGGCCAATAGGTTCATAGTGCACCCATGAAAACTATGAAATAGGACAGGGAGTTCATATATTATATAAAAGTTGTTAGTAAGCCCATGAAAACTAATAGGTTAATAGTGATCCTAGAAACTATAAATATGACAGGGAGTCAATTAAACAAGGGATAGGAAATCCAGAATGTTTAAACTTGTATGAATTTCATCATAATATTTTGAAATGACTATGTTTGTGGATGCAGGAGCACAGTATATGGTTTTATAAAGGTTTTAAGATACTAGTGAGAGGAAAACCTGTTTTGCTAAGCGGCATGGTCTCACTAGATATCTAAATGATTTGAGATGGTAAATTATTATTCGCACCAGGCTTTATGTCTGACTCGAAGTTTATGTTTTCCCCTTAAACTCTCGGGTACTCAATTGATTTTGAGTAGTTTGAGAGTTGAGGTTTTCAGGTACCTCTTTAGACGAATAAGCTTCCGGAGACGTGCAGGAGGCATGACAGCTATTTAGCGTTGTCTTTTTTTGATTCCGCTGTGTAGTTTGTAATGACAAAGTTGTTATATTGCCTGTATATACACTGATCGTTCAAGGGGGCATCTTCATATGTCGCTCTTGGCATATGTTGTAATAAATATATTTTCTCTGAACTTGGTGCGATTGTGGGATTATGTAATGAATTGGAAATGATTTGATATGGAATGTGATCTTGTTTGAAGTTTTAAAATTTTTCCATATTCATAAGATTCTGTGTATCAATGAATCTAACACCGCCGTATTTGGTCGCCGAAGATTAATAACTATGGATGACTACAGCATTTATAGCCGTTAGTTTTGGGCCTCCAAGTAGAGGGATGTTACAAGATGGTATTAGAGCATAGGTTTATGAAACTTTAAAAGAAATTTAAACCTAAAAGATTTTCGAACATAATCCAATGAATTAGAAATATGATCGGGGTTTGGGTTAACGCTATAGTAACGTACTTGTATTTGATATATATAGATATATATATATATATATTAGTACGTACTCCCCTCTCTCTTAGATCGTTCTTATGTATCTTATTAAGGCTCGTATGCATATTTTACGAGAAAGAGGATATGGAAGCAGGAAACGGAAGAGGAAATCTAGGTGGAGGAAGCACCACAACCAATGGAAATGCTCGACCTAATACTCGAAGGAACCAAGGTCACAGGCTAATGCTAACCAAAATGCTGAAGCTAATGTAGGTGCTAGAAATCCGCCAGTAGATGCGGGGATGGTGTATCAGCTATTAGCCAATCTTTTGCAAGTTGGGGTTGCTGGTAATGTTGGAGGAGCTAATCATGTGGCTTTAGTTGGGAATAACTATGTTAAGTTGAGCAGAGACTACACCAGTCTGGGCGGAAAGCCGTTTGTTGGAACAGAGGATGCTCTTGAGATTGAGAATTTGTTATTGCACTATGAGAGGATCATTACTGATCTATGATTGGACGATGGGCAAAAGAGGAGGCTGGCCTCTAGGCAGTTGCAAGGGGCAGCGCTTCACTGGTCTAATAGTGTGACTGCCGGAGTTCCGGAGGAAGAATTGACATGGGCTGATTTCAAAATGAGGTTTGAGCAGAAGTTTTTATCTGAGGTTGCTAAGTCGGCATTAATGAGGAAGTTCATGGATTTATTCTAAGGAGAGATGTCCGTAATCGAGTACACTGCTAAGTTTGATGAGTTGTCTCGATATGGATATGCCACTATAGACACCGACGTCAGAAGGAATGAGAGGTTCATTCAAGGACTGAGACCTGACCTTGCTAGAATGACCATGACACGTATCTGAGAACCTTGTAGTATGGTGGTGGAGATGGTCATTCGCCATGAAGAGATGCTGGCTGGTTGTGCTAGAGAGAAGCTAGTTGAATCCCAGGGTCCTCAGGGAAAGAAGAGGAAATTTTTTAAGGAGAAGAGAGCCTAGAAAGTGGATGATGCCAAGAAGGCAAAGGCTGATCTTATGTGTTTCAAGTGTGATAAGAAGGGTCATTATGCTTATGAGTGCCGGTCTGGCAAGGGGAAGAAGGCTGCAGATAAGAATAATGTGAAGTGCTTCAACTGTGATCAAGTTGGGCATTATAAGAACCAGTGTCCAGAGCCAGTCAGGGAGGACAAAGGAAAGGACTTTGTTGTTGGATCATCAGCTAAGCCTACACCAGCTGATAATGGAAAGACTGTGATGGAAGGTACGTTTTTGATTCAGAGTATACCAGTTAGGGTACTATTTGATACCGGTGCATCACATTCATTTATATCTCAATGTTTGGTCGATAGGTTATGCTTAGAACCCACGTACCTTGTTACTTCCTTAAGGGTTACGAATCCAATAGGAGGGTATGCAACTCTGGGGATAAGATGTGACCAGTTTGAACTTGATTTGTTAGGTCATATGTTTGCATGCAGTCTATATATTTTCGATTTCGTAGATTTCAGAATCATTTAGGGTATGGATTGGTTGAGAAGTTATGAAGCCAGGATATTTTGCTAGGATGGGGAGATATCACCGAGACACCCTGATAGTCATAACCGAATTATAGTCTCGGTGGAGAATTATGATCGAAGTAGTTGTGCTTTGTTAAGTGCAATGGAAATGGGAGAAGATCTAAGTCAGGATCAAATAGCAAGAGAGTTTGTAGATGTCTTTGAGCCACTCACTGAACTACCACCGAAACGAGTTGTTAAGTTTCAGATAGATCTTGTGCCAGGAGCTGAACCTGTGAGTAGACCACCTAGCAGGATGACACCTACTGAGATGAAGGAATTGTAGGTGCAGCTAGTGGATCTAGAAAGAAGGAATTTTATTAGACCAAGCAGTTCGCCTTGGGGAGCGGCCGTGGTATTCATGAAGAAATCAGATGGGTCGTTGAGGATGTGTATCGACTATCATAAGTTGAACGAAAGGACTATAAAGAATAAGTATCCTTTGCCGAGAATTGATGATCTGTTTGATCAGTTGAGTGGAGCCAGAGTGTTTTCCAAGTTGGATTTGGCAACCGGGTTCCATCAGTTAAGAGTGGAAGATGACATCATTCCTTTGACAACATTTCGAACTAGGTATGGTTTATATGTGGTTAGTAATGCCATTCGGGTTGACGAATGCACCTGCTTTCTTCGTTGATTTGATGAACCGATTCTTCTAAGAGTATTTGGATAGATTCGTGTTGGTGTTTATAGATGACATTTTAGTATACTCTAAGGATGAGAGGGAGCATGAAGATCATCTTAGAGTTGTGCTTGAGATGCTGAGGCAGAATCAGCTAAAGGTGAAGTTTTCCAAGTGCCATTATTGGAAGAAAGAGGTTAAGTTTTTTAGTCACGTGGTTTCAGAGAAAGGGTTGTCAGTCGATCCAGATAAGATTTAAGCTGTTAATAATTGGAAGAGACCAGAGACGGTGACCGAGATCATAAGTTTTCTTGGACTTTCTGGCTGTTACCGAAGATTTATTAAGGATTTCTCGTGGATAGCAGCGCCTTTGACTAAGCTTACCAGGAAGGAGGTGAAGTTTGTTTGGTCCGACAAATGTGAGGAAGCATTCCTTAAGTTAAAGCATTTGTTGACCAATGCACCAGTGTTAGTAGTTCCAGACGGGAACCAAGGGTTAGTGATGTACTCTAATGCATGTCGGACTGGATTAGGAGCTGTGTTGATGCAGAAGGGTAAAGTGATTGCAAATGCTTCACGACAGCTTAGACCACATGAAGTGAGATATCCTACTCATGATTTGTAGTTGGCTGCGATAATTTGTGCCTTAAAGATTTGGAGGCATTATCTCTTGGGGGAGAGATTTGAGTTGTATATCGATCATAAGTCTTTAAGATATTTATTCTCTCGGAAGGAATTGAATATGAGGCAGTAGAGGAGGCTCGAGTTTTTGGCTGCTTATGATTTTGGTATAGAATATACCCCAGGCAAAGGAAATAAGGTAACGGATGCTCTCAGCAGGAGACATCAGAATGTGGTGTTGGCTATGTTGGCAGAATGGATGGATCTAGAAGCTTTGGCCAGAGTACTGCCATGTTGTCCTGTTTAGAAGTTCGACCAGTGTTGATCGAGAGAATTTCTTCTAAGAAGAAAGAGGATCCAGTATTAGCCGAGAGTATTAAAAGGGTTGAGGTTGGAATTGAGATCGATGATTTAAAAGATTTTTGTCTTGACCAAAGAGGATGGTTGAGAAATAAGGGTGATTATGTGTTACAGATGTTGAGAACTTGAGGAAAGAAGTTCTTGGGGAATGTCATCGATCCAAGTTTACGATTCATCCTGAAGGGACCAAGATGTATCAAGATATGAAGAGGAGCTTCTATTAGGAAGGCATGAAGAGGGATGTTGGCTTGTGGGTTAGGCAGTGTACAAACTGTCAACAAGTGAAGGCCGAACATCAGAAGCTGAGCGGATTGCTTCAGCCTTTAGAGATTCCAGTGTGGAAATGTGATTCGATATCTATGGATTTTATAGATGGGTTGCCAAGGTCAAGCAGAGGAAATGAGAGTATATGGGTCATTGTGAACAGGTTGACCAAGAGTGCCCATTTCATTCCAGTAAATTCGACCAGGACGACACCTGTTTTGGCTAAGTTGTTCATGAAGAACATAGTTAGAATACATGGAGTTCCTAGTTGCAGAGTCAGTGACAGAGATGCTTTATTCATTAGCGAATTCTGGAAGAGTCTACAGGATGTGTTAGGCACTAAGATCAAGATGAGTATTGTATATCACCCTCAAACAGATGGGCAGACAGAGAGAGTCAACAAGATACTCGAGGATTTATTGAGAGCTTGTGTGTTGGACTTTGGTGGATCGTGGGAGGATCACCTACATTTGGTTGAGTTTCTATATAATAATAGCTATCGGATTAGTATAGGAATTGCGCCATTTGAAGCTTTGTATGGAAGGCCATGCAAATCACCAGTATGTTGGTTGGAGACAGGAGACAGGAGATAGATTGGTCTTAGGTCTAGATTTGGTTAGGGAGGCGTCATAGAAGATTGAGTTGATCCGAGAAAGGATGAGGGAAGCTCAATCCAGACAGAAGAGTTACGCAGATAAGAGGCGTAAAGACCTAGAGTTCTCAGTTGGAGACAGGGTTTTCATTAAGGTATCATCGATAAAGGGTGTGGTACTGTTTGGGAAGTCATGGAAACTGTCACCGAGATATGTTGGTCCATTCGATATTATAGAAAGGATTGGAAAGCTAGCATACAGAGTGGAGTTGCCGAGTAGTATGGCAGGTGTCCATAATGTATTTCATGTGTCTCATCTTTGCAAGTATGTGCATGATTTAGAGGCCATTATTCCTCGGACGGGGTTGGAAGATCTAGTAGCAGAGCCTAATTTGACTTTTGTTAGACAACCAGTTCGGGTTGTAGCGAGAGATGAGAAAAGATTGAGGAACAAGACAGTCAAGTTGGTGAAAGTTTAGTGGAGCGACAACGAGAAGGATTGTATTTGGGAGACAGAGGACAGGATTCGAGATACTTATCCTGATCTGCTTTGAGGGTATGCCTATATTAGATTTATATAGATAATTCCTAGTCAGGTAGACTAGTATGGTTGTTAGGAGTCATTACAGATGATTGCTATGTTTAGTATTTAGCCCTTCCTGAATTTCCAGGATGAAATTCTTTAAGGAGGGGAGCCTGTAACACCCCTAATTTTTGATAACATTGTTCAGAAGATTTAATTAGACAAATTAAATAGAACAATGTAAATGTTAAGTGATAAGAGGGTTGAGATTTGAACAAATCTAATTAAGGCCGTGCTTAATAAAATATTTAAATGGGCTTAAGAATGGTTTATTAGGTTAATTTATCTACATAAGGGTACATTGGGTATTTGTCGCACATAACCCTTAACCCTTATATATTTTTGTTCCTACCATTTCATTCCCATTCACATCATTTTGAAAACGCAAACCAAAAATTTAAAGAGGAGCCAGCCATTAAGAGAAGAGGAATTAAATCAAAAGTTAGAGATTTAAGCTTAATGGAAACCAATCTCAATCCAATCTCCTTATCTTAATCAAGGTGAATAATAATTCCATCTCTATTTTTGTTTGAATCATATGCTTTTGGATTTAAGGGTAAATTCGCTTTTATGATGAATTGGATGATGATATGCTTGAATATTGATTTGTTTAATTCAAACAAGATTGTTTAAATGGGATTATACACGGTTTTAGGGAAAAACTGATTTATGTTGATGTTTAAATGCCATGGAAAAAATTTATGTTATGTAAAACATGATTTTGGAGTTGGGTTTTAATTTTGATAATTTTCCAAGCCATGGAAAGATTGTTATGAATTTTCAAAGGAAAATATGGTTATTAATGTTTATAAATTTATTTTGGAGAATATATTAAGAATTTGGGTTTGAAATTTTAATTTGTTAGATAACATGATTGAAGTGAATTTCTGGAATTTTTGGGGATTTTTCCAAAGTAATTTGCTATGCAAATTAAATAATTTTAGAAGAGGGACTTCTTTGTAATATTGATTTTGCTTAATGGAAGGGCTTATTTGATTAACTTAATCATGGTTTAGTTCTGAAATTAGCGCAGTTATTTTAGTAAAGAATTTTAAAAAGTTAAGGCAACCAATCTGGCGTTGACACGTGGTAGATTAGTTAGAAAAAGGTTTGCTTTAAGTAGAATTAAAACAGGTTTACCCAGAAAGATGGTTTCATCTACTTTAGAAGTACCTTTCAACTCAAAGCTTCCGCTTCAACCCAGTCGAAACCTACTAAGTCGAATCCAATACACAAGTTATCACAAAGATGGTATGCAGTGGATTGGAGAAAGGGGGGACGGTTAGGTGTCGAAAGCATGGCTTCCGAAGGAGTCGATACCTTGGTTTGTTTTAAAAAGAGAAGCGCCTGCCTTTATTTTATTTAAGCCTTCGAAGGAGTCGAAACATATGTTTTTGAAAGAATTTTTTAAAAGGTTTCGAAAGGGTTGCCATTAGCATAAGTTTCCTTTTGAATGGGTACTTTTACTTAAGATGTAATGCTTTTGAAAGAAGGGGTTTTGACCCAATCAAAGCCCTGCTGCCGTTCTTTAGCCTTTCGATGGTGTTGAAGTCATCAATGCTTTTGAAAGGTAGTGTTTGTTTTCGAAGATGTTTTAAGCCTCTTCCTAAATGCTTTCGAAAGTGTTCAAGGATTTCAAAGGCAATGGCTTCGAAAGGGGTTTCGACGCTATCCTTCAATGTTTTGTTTAAATGGTTTGATGCTTTCGAAAGAGATGGTCCGATGCCATCATGTTTTCCTCAATATTTTTATATGATAAAGGATGGTTTCGAAAGGGATGCTTTCGCCTATATTCACTTTGACCCAAATAATATTTTATGTATAAACCCAATGCTTTCGAAAGGGGGACTTTCAAAGATTTCGGAAGGGTTACTTCCAATGGTTTCGAAATAGGTACTTTCAATTGGTTTCGAAGCTAGGCTTCTAAAGTTAAATGTTCATACTTTAATACATTCGAATGGTTTCGAAAGAAAGGTTTTAAAGTGTTCGAAAGGCAGGAGCCTAATGTTTTGAAAATAGATTTTTATGCTTTCGATGGAGGGTATCTAGTGAGGTCGAAAGCTAGGATTCAAAGGAAAGGTTTTGGTTTTCAAAACAAAAAACCCAAACTCAATTCTTAAAGGAATAACCCATGGCTAAATTGAAGGAGTTTTTGTAATGGTTTTTGAAGCTTTCCTTGATAAAATTATAGGTTAAAGGGATTAACCATGTTTTATATGAAAAGTGTTTCAAGGACATTAAACCCATAAGGGTGGTATTGTTATGTTATGTTGTTTGCTTCTTCAAGTATAAATATATTCACATTAAAATGTACCCATAACTGCATTTTTGGAAGAAAAAAAAGGCAGGAGAACCATCTAGGTTGACCTAGTAGTGAATAAGAATTGATTAAACTCCTAAATGAGTAGAATTGCATCTAGGAGGTCAGGGAGACCAAAATATAGGACGCCTAAATCTAGAAATTGTCAGGGAGACATGTTCATAGTGCACCCATGAGAACTATGATTAGGAAGTTATTGGAGTTACCAATAGGTTCATAGTGATCCCATGAAAAGTATGTTATAAAGAGTTGTTGGCAGGGGCCAATTAGTTTGTAGTGAACCAATGAAAACTATATCCGGATTAAGTTATTGACAGTTGTTAATATGTTCCTTGTTAACCCATGAAAACTAGGATAAGAAAGAAGTTATTGGAGTAACCAATAGGTACAGGGGAACTCATGAATCAATTAAACCCACAGAAGTGGTAATGTTAAGTTAATTGGCAGGGGCTAATAGGTTCATAGTGCACCCATGAAAACTATGAAATAGGACAGGGAGTCCATATATTATATAAAGTTTATTAGTAAGCCTATAAAAACTAATAGGTTAATAGTGATCCTAGAAACTATAAATATGATAGGGAGTCAATTAAACAAGGGATGGGAAATCCAAAATGTTTTAACTTGTTTGAATATCATCATAATATTTTGAAATCACTATGTTTTTAGCCATTGTGGATGTAGGAGCACAGTATATGGTTTTATAAAGGTTTTAAGATACTAGTGAGGGGAAAACCCGTTCCACTAAGCGACGTGGTCTCACTAGATATCTAAATGATTTGAGATGGTAGATTATTATTCGCACCAGGCTTTATGTCTGACTCGAAGTTTACGTTTTCCCCTTGAACTCTCGGGTACTCGATTGATTTTGAGTAGTTTGAGAGTTGAGGTTTTCAGGTACCTCTTTAGACGAATAAGCCTCTGGAGACATGCAGGAGGCATGATAGCTATTTAGAGTTCTCTTTTTTTTATTCCGCTGTGTAGTTTATAATGGTAAAGTTGTTATATTTCCTATATATACTCTGATCCAAATGGGAATCTTCATATGTCGCTCTTGGCTTATGTTGTAATTAATATATTTTTTCTGAACGTGGTACGATTGTGGGAATATGTAATGAATTGGAAAGGATTTGATATGGAATGTGATCTTGTTTGAAGTTTTAAAATTTTTCCATATTCATATGTTTCTCTGTATTAATGAATCTAACACCGCCGTATTTGGTCGCCAAAGATTAATAACTATGGATGACTGCAACATCCGTAGCCGTTAGTTTTCGGCCTCCAAGTAGGGGGATGTTACACCGGCCTTGGTTGAATTTAGAGCGGCTATAGCTCCTTGGTGCTTAATAATGAAATTCCCTACAAAGAATGGTGTGGGAATAGTCAAGGGAGATCAAGGGCTTGGCCGCAAGTGATATGTCACTGAGCTGAAGGAGGCGAGGCGAAGGGAGATATGAGAGGGTGTAGAGGGAACCTTCTGCGTCAAGGCTTTGGATGCATAGCAACCATTGCTTAAGCCCTGGCTCGGGCACCACAGTCAGTTCCATGAGGATATAGATTCATGAAAAGAGCCACTGGATGGAAAGGAAGCTCCATCCAAGCGGACAATTAACATCCTGGTCAGTCAGGATGACTCGACATGGATCATGAAGATCAAATCGTAGCTTGGCGTCAGGATGATGAAGGAGTTGACTGGTTTTCTACGGGCCAACCTGGATGTATTCGCCTGGATGCACTCTGACATGTGTGGGATCTCGTCGGAGATAACTAACCATGCATTAAATATAAACCCTAAATGTGTTCCTATGAAATAGAAATGTCGCAGCTTGAGTCCAGAGAGATCTGTTGCACTCAAAGAAGAAGTGGAGAAGTTGAAAGATAACGACTTCATCTGCCATGCCTTATTCTCAAATTGGGCATCAAAACCGGTCTTGGTGAAAAATTCAAATGGGGAGTGGAGGACATGGTCGACTATTATGACTTGAATAAGGTGTGCCCGTAAGACAGTTTCCCACTACCAAGGATAAATCGGCTGGTAGACTCGACAACCGGACATGAATTTCTCTAATTCATGGACGCATACTCTGGATACAATCAGATTCCAATGCACGTTCTAGATCAAGAGCACACTAGCTTTATTACTGACTAGGGACTATATTACTATCTTGTCGTGTCCTTTGGATTAAAGAACGCTGGAGCAACTTCCAAAGGTTGTTAAATAAGATGTTCAAAGATCAGATTGGATGTTCTATAGAAGTCTAGGTGGATGACATGCTCATGAAGTCACAACATTCGGGAAACCACATTGATGATTTGGCAAAGATGTCTGGCGTTCTCCGAAAAATGGGATGAAGCTCAATCCTTTGAAATGCTCGTTTGGCATTGCGTTAGGGAAATTCCTGGGCTTCATTGTGAAATCCCATGGGATTGAAGCCATTCCAGAAAAGATTGGGGCATTGAGAAACATCAAAGCCCCGAAGATGATTTAGGAGGTCCAAAGTTTAAACGGGAAGCCCGCTGCCCTGAGTCGATTCATCTCTAGAGTAACAGACAAATGCATCCCATTCTTTGACATAATTAAGAAAGGAAAAAGGAAAATTTCTTGGATGCAGGAGTGTAAATATTCATTCCAGGGGCTCTGGTGAATCACTTGGAGAGACCCTCTACTCTTTTAGAGCCGCTAGATAATGAGGAGTTGTTTATATATCTGGCAGTGTCCGTGTATGCTCTGAGTGTAAGGGATCCCACATTTATCGACTAGTCTACTATATCAGTAAGCGATTGACAGGAGCGGAAACAAATAACCCAAAGTTGGAAAAGCTTGCATATTGCCCGTTGATTGCTTCAAGGAAGCTCTACCCCTACTTTCAGGCTCATCCAATCAAAATTCTTACCGGCCAACCTTTGCGACAATTCTTGCGACGATCTGAGACTTCTAGAAGACTGTTGAAATGGTACATTGAATTGAGCCAATACAATATAACCTATCACCCTCGGAGAGCTATCCATGGATAAGCTTTGGCGAATTTCATAGCTGAGTAAACTGCGTGAGACAATACTCCAGAGAATAGTGGTGAGTAGAGTATTAGATGGAAGATGTACATGGATGGTGCATCGAACGAACATTGTTCCAGTGCTGGATTTGTGCTTGTCACTCCCGAGGAACATTCAATCAACTATGTCTTGAAACTTGATTTCCTACAATGAACAATGAAGCAGAGTATGAAGCCTTGATTGCAGGATTAAAAATCGCCATGGAACTGAGAGTTAAAACTTTGCATATCTTTTGTGATTCCCAGATGGTGGTATGTTAAGTAAGGAAAGAGTTTCAGATGAAGGGGCAAGGCTATATCCTTATCTAAACCGAACCCTTGAGCTACTTAGTGACATTGAATATTACATAACAACGCATATTCCTAAAGTGGAAAATGCGAAGGCTGACTCTAAGTTGGCTTGTTCTGGAGATGCGCAGCTCATAGGATGGTTCCGGTGGAAGTATTGTCGGCCCCAAGCATTAACCAGATGGATACCGATTGGATCTTGCTGGTCGAGTGTGAGAATCCATGACTTTGTCTTCATATAGCTTAATAGTTGTGAAATATGACCGACTCGAATGAACCTGCATGTGTATAATGCAAGTATGTAAGTGCCCGAAGTTAGGTGCCGATCAAACTTCTATGGTCCAGGATCGGACCCTTGGAGTTCAACCACTCTTAGGATCCAGAGATAAATGTAAGCTAACTCTTGTCCTGGAAGTGGGGGCAGAGTATAAACCGAAACAGACATGATTTGACCGTCCATTCACTAACTCTTGTCCTCGATGGAGGGGCAGGAGTATAAACCCAAATGGACGTAACTCGGCCGTCCATTCATTAGCTTATGCCTGGAGTTTGGTAGAGTGCCAATGTCTTTCCCAAAGGATGGCAAGGTCGGAAATCATCGCCCGGATTTAGGCGAGATCTCTTCCAAACCCTGATCGACACCTGGAGACAGGCACGCTCGCATTTAAAGTTCCTTCAAAAGGAATGCTTAAATCACCTTTCCAAGTGATTGAAGTTTAATCGGATTCCAGAATCCGATATGATTACATATAAATGCCCAAGGATTAGAACATCAATGATCGATTTACGTTCGCAAGAACGATAAAAGACCGACAAATCATTAAACGAGCCAATACTTAGTCCGACAATAATCATGGAAGAAATGGATCGCGAGTACATCGAATGAAAAGCGCATTACTCAAATACTCAGATAAATTTAGATGAAGATTAAACAAAACAAAAGTCTTTATTATTCACATTCAAGATAGAACTTGGAAAGAAAAGTACAAGTTTTATTTACACCTAGGCTGAAAACAAAAGCGGGGGCCGAACCCGCACAACGCCAGCCTAAAACCAAAACAGACTCCTACAACTGGAAACTAAAAATGAGTCTATCTACACAAAACAAACCAACGATCACTTCTTATGCTTTTACCGCTTGGTCCTTTTCTTTTCTTCTTTGAAGGGAGGTGTAACTTGATCCGAATTCTTCCTACTTCTTCCTTGACCCTTGGATGGAGTGCTCTACGAAAATCCACCAGGCATGCTCTGGGTGCTCCCAAGTAGAAGAAGAGTGACCGGAACATTGATGTCTAGCTGGGCAGATCTACGGACAAAGGAGGATGGATGACTTCTAATATCTCTTGCTTTATCTCTTTGGCTAGGAGAATTCGATGTTCAAGATTTCTCATGGTAGGGCCCGACAGGGGCTTCAAGAACCTAGTGATAACAACATCGCTTCGGTCTGGGTTCCCTGAAGCTCACCAATCCCTTCATCATGTAAAGCATCTATCATCAGGTCGCTAGGCTCAACTTTTCTTGTCCCGACTAAAGACCTTTGGTAAGAAGCGAGACAACCTGGGGTTGACCTGAAACTTAAGAGACATAAAAAGAGAGGTTAGCTACGTCAATCGATGACATGTGGACTCTTTGAAATATAAGCAAAGTCAATGAGATACATCCTTCCGTTTAGGGTTCTGTATGGGCCAGAGTGCCATTGGAATTCCCTTCCAAGATGGTAGACTTGTGCATTTGAGGTTTCTATGGATTGTATTTAAGGATGGAAGATGAATCAGGAGTACGTTTGGGTCCAGGTGTGTGGCTGGTGGTGACATCGTGAGGTGACGATCTGAAGCCTTCACCTATGTCTTTTTGCACTGTAGCGGGTAGCTCCAGTTGGAGAATAAGCTCGCCTTCTCTTAGCACCCTAGGCTCATCTCCTATCAAGACCTCATTTTCCAACTGTGCCAGGTCTACTTCACCCCCTTTCATAAATTCCTTCTCCTCCTTAACAACTTGCTCCTAAGCCAGAGCCAGAGCCCTAGGATAATCATCACTGAGCCACTCTAAATTGCAGAACTTAAGCACATGAATGTTGTATTTAATGATCAGCAGCTCAAATCTCTCCATCATCTGCTTCTTAATAGATTCAACTTCTTTCTTAACGAGCACGTCCACATCCCTAGCACGTGCAACCGCCTCGTCCCTTTCATTGGGGCAGTAAGTAGCTCTTCGGAGTACACTCGGCCCTCTTGGAGAGTTTCATCCTTCATTTTTTTCTTGCTCTCGAGTTTGGTTGACAGCTCATTCGCTTCTTTGGTCAAAGCGTCTCTTTCTAGCACTAAGTCATGATTTCAATGGTGCGCTGTCTCTATCTCATCACGATGGTTGGTCCTCTCACTCTTGAGTGCCTTGATAGCCTCCTCGACCCTCTTCTCGACATCAGCTTGTGGTGTTTTCAAGTAAATGACCTCGGTGTTGAGATGAGGGATGATCCTATCTTGCGCCTCCATGAGTTTCAAATTATCGATCTCGAGCTTCCATGCTCTCTAAACTTTAGTGATCTTCTTGGCTATCCGCCGTCATTCGTTATATTGATCATAAGCATCAGCTACATAAGCAACTATCAAACCTTTAATCTCTAGCGGGATGTCCTTCAGATCAGGTAAGAATATAACTCCATTGAAGCAGACCTTCGGGAATTGTGTCTTTAGTTCAGCCATTCGGGCATCAGTGGCAAGTTGTTGCTCTGCAATGATGACCGAAGCTTCAATCAATTTCTTACCAATCATGTAATGAGAAGTCTCAGAGTTGCCTTTATGATGCCTGCGGTTAGAAGGTCAACTGATGTGAGTCGATATCGACTATTGAATAGGAATGGAAGCTGAAGGTGATACACGAGAAGCATTGCCCAATTGAAAGTCCTCACGGCGATTAGAATGCTTATGCATGTCTCTTGGTGGAGGTGAACTGGACCTAGAATTATATCTGGAAGTAGACTCATGAGATGTATAGTCTTTGTCATGACTGCCTCTGTCACGACTGGACTGATGGCCGAACTTCGAATCTCAGCCACCACCTTGATGATACGTGCTCGACCGAAGCCTCTGTTGTCAGGATACATTTTTTTCCAAAGACAGGAACATGTACTTCCTCTTCATGGATCCTGCAAATGAAATAGGAACAAGTTAGCTTCAACAAGGAAAGACACGAAATAGGTGTAGTGTGGTGCATGTGTGTGAGTGTCTTATTGTCCCCCCGATGGACTATGTGCTGGAGCTTAGCTCATAGTAGTGATCTCTCCCATGCTGATGGAAGGCATGTTATCCTAAAAGCGTATAGGGAGTCTAGATCCTTGAGACTCATGTTGTCAAGGCTGAAGGATTTAATCTCGGTTAGAATCGACCGAAGACTAGCGAATATGTCTTTAAAGGGGAGAGAAGGAGTTTTCTCCACGGTTGTGACCAGAGGGGGTTGTGTAGAGGTCTACCTTTTGGAGATTTTTACAACTAGCCTTTGGCAAACTGCTGGTTATCTTTAGGTTCCTCTATTAAAGGCTTGTGGCCCACATCAACATCATCATGGCCAGCTTCATCGCCTTCGCCTATGATTTTGCCTTCCTTGGTGCGTTCTTGCACTTCTTCGGCATTCTCTTCAGCTTCAGCTCCTGGATTTAGAACAGAGGGCACGTCAGGATTCACATCTCCACCTCCAGGCGAGTTATCATCATCTTTATCACTATCAGCCACTTGGATTTGATCGGTGCTACAGATCGCTTCCAGTAAGTTATGGGCTAGGAGATTCTCATTGGAAAGAAGAACTCCAATATCTATATCCTCTTTCGGAAGAACCATAAGAACTCTGACAACATCTGCAAGAGCCACACCATTAGGTCTCACCGGAACATCTGAATGAAAAAAAAGGATATGAGTTAAGCTCGCAGAGTCACAAGGCGAGTTCATATCAAACACATGAAATATTACTTACGTCCAGATTGCCATCTTCATGCAGATCAAAGTGGATTGCGAACATAGAACAATTCACTCATGAAGTAGCGTAGTTTGTTCCATGTATCAATAACAACTTTACAGTTCTTTGCCAGTTCCAACTAAGTCAGAGAAGGGCTTCCTTTTCGGCTCATGAAACTATATATGTACTGAATTTTCTCATCACTGGGTACTCGGTGCAAATGTTGAATAAAGACAATTTATGTGCCGTGAAGAAAGGTGTAGCTATTTTGATGTAGTTGCATTAGAGACCCAATATCTTGAAGTTTAGAACTCGATGAATGAATTGATTGAATGGTGGGATGCATCCCACCAAGCACATGTATTTATTACAAGTAGTAAAATCCTCTAGGGGATTGTGAGCTCTCTAGTTATGAGAATGGGTATTACATCCTCAAATGGGATTCCATGTTTATTGCAGATTCTATGGAGTGATCCTTCTTCAATCTTCGAAGCAATGGAGTCGATGGGATCATCCAAGATAATAACATCCTCAAGAGAGTCAGGAGCAGCTTCAAATTCAGGGCCTTCTAAAAGTATTTGAGGAACCTCTAGATAGGCCAATCCACTTGTGGATTTTCAACTGGAGGTATGAACTATGTTGGTGTATGTTGTGCAGAAGGAGTCATAGTCGAACTCAACTCCGCATCAGATTCAACGTATCTAGAAGTTGACGGACCTGAAGCTAAAGTGGTGAGACACTCAGAACGTCTACGATCCATGTCTATAAAAACTCAATTGATAATCAACATCAGATTAATTATAAGCTGTATCCTCCATGCTAAAGTGGAACCTAGTGTAGTGTCTTGTAGTGTGGATTTTCGATATTGTGCAATAAATCATTTTAAACTCTAGGTATCCCCGTAGTGACCATCATCGCTGACCATCCCAACGGGCTTTGAGTTAGAAACCATACAATGGATATGCTAAGGAATTCAGGAGAAAGTTTTTGGCATAGCTCAAGTGTTTTAAAATGAAGTTTGATGGGAAGTCGAAAAACCCAAAATCCACCAAGGGTTGGATCGGCAACTATCCAAACCCTTGGGTGGATTTTGACCTCCTCTCCCTTTTTCTCTCCCAATCCATGTCAGGGCCGCCAGCATCAATCCATCCATGTCCATGTTGCTACCACCCACCTAGAAGTTATTTAGCCCTAGGGATGGTTGGCTTAAGTCCTAGTTCGGTGAGGTTATGGATTAGGTTTGCAAGGGTAGGACGAGTTCAACCAAGGCAAAGGGGGCAGCGTCATGCTTAGGCAAGAGGGTGGCGGCAGTTTGGTGGTCAGGTGATGGAGTGGATTTCAATCATGAGATCAAAGTTCTTTATTGAGGAGCAAGCTTTGGTTCGATGATAGGCTAAAGTAAAGAAGAGATGAAGTGAATAAGGTTATATAACCCAAGAAACTCGATTTTCTAGGAAAAATAATAGAGGACTTTTCCAAGTCCTGGATCGATACCGATCCAAGGATTTTGATCGGTACCGAATCTAGAGATTTTTTTTTAAAAAAAAGAGAAAAAATGGTGATGACCGTTTATGTCTACATGTATGTGACGACCCATCTATTTGGACGATTTAAGTCGATAATAAACCACACTTGTCTAACTCAAACCATTCAAAAGGGTAGATTATCAATAGAGTTTAATAAAGAAACTAAGAGAAAAGAAGGAAAGTAATACACAGAATCTCACAGCGGAACGATAAAATATAATAATCAAATAAAATAGTTCATGAAGCTGTTTTACAATATACATTTGATTATACATTTTTACAACATCAATCAGAGTATAATAAACAAACATATCAAATAATGCAGTGGAAAAATAATAATAAATACGATCACCAATCTTCATCTTCGTCTTCAAGGAATAACTTCTTCAAAGACTAAAATACTCAGGCTGACCCGAGCACAATGAAAAAACAATACACTCGCGTCAGAACTAAAAATTCCTATGTGGGACAAATCAATATTATAAAATATGAGTACAATAGTTTCAGATATGTTTACAGGATTTTCGATCTCCTAATCAAAATTTGAATACCAATTTAAATCACTTTAATTGAAATAAATCAAAAGTTTAAAATTAAAACTTAGGCCTTTTAAATGATTCAATTTCGATAAATTTACATCATACCTCATTTTCAACTTTAATTCCAAGTTAAATCCTTTAAACAATTTCATTTCAGCAGTTTCAATTTCAACTTTTCAAAGCTCGAAAAAGAAATAATTAAATTCATATAAATCCAAATTCAATTTAATCCAATCCAGTGTCCGTGTACGATTTTCTACCCTATGTACAAGTGATCATTTTTTTACAAATTCAATTGTATGGGTATATATCATTTCAACCCATAATTAAATTGTCATAGTTATCTAATTATAAAATGATTCAAATGACCATTTAAATGATATAAATAATATACAAGGTGATACATGGACATATTAAAATAAATAAACAACCATACATCCAACATATCAATCAATAAGCATCCATTTCAAACAACATCCAAATCAACCAATATATCACAACAGTTCATAGTTATCAATGTCGGGGGTTTAATTAGCAATAAAATTTCAATATAAATTTAAATGTCAATTCAATTCAATGTCAATTCAAATCCAATATCAATTCAAATGCCAGTTTATATCAATAAACAACAATAAAAAATTATATATCACATCATAAATTTTTTTTAACTTGCAATGGAAATTTTAGTATTACGTGAGTGGGTTTAATCACTCACCTTTGATTTACAGCCCATTTAAAAATCCAATAAAAGCCCAAAATCCCAACAGTCTCTAAATTCAACCAAACTAGTTTCATATTGTCTGGAATTTCAATACAAGTCCAACGGAAGAAACCGCGCATCAATCGAAGTTCATATGCGAAAGATATTAGTGTTATAAGAATATTATGAAAATGAAATATAAAAACATGTACACACATTTTATAATAAAATAAAACAAATTATTTACTTACGTTAAGAATTTTGAAGCCTGCTCCTGTTTCTAAAGCCTGGAGAATCAATGGAAAAAAATGACATGATGGCCCACACATGGAGGAATGAGGCTTTAGGAAATGGTTTTACAAACAGATGGAAAAGATTGGCTTCATGAAAATAAGTTGCTCACATTTGTTTGTTTTTTTAGAAGAGAAAGAAAACTTCAAACAAAAGAAATAATGGGAGCACGTTTTGGAAATGGAAAGTTAGAGGAAGAGATTTATGAAATAGGAAATGAATAAGGGTAAAGCACATTTGGAAATTGGAATATGAAAGGGAAGGATACAAGAAGATGTAAATTTGCAAAATGAAAAGAGACTAACATGCAGGTAATTAACAAAAGATGAAAGAAACACGTTGGGATTTGATAAGACATGTTTACATGGCAAGCAAATTTTTTGGTATAAAATTTCAAAACGTGTTCTACCTCAATTAATTTCATAACACACAGGAAACATTTCAAGTCAAGGCTCACGCGTAAATAAATAAAACTTACTGGAAAACAAAAGAGGCATGTATTTAATAAAAGAAAGTAATAATAATAAAATAAACTAAACAAAAGCGATGATTTAAATTTGGGAAGGTAGATTGTACATGGAAACCACAACTCTAATATAATTAAATAAAAAAACGTTCATTTTAACATATTTTATTAACCCCAATATGCTCAAACTTACACGCATATATATTTTTTATTTAGTACATTGTAAATAAACTTAAACACTGCAATTAACGTAACGGAGACCGCCACCACACACAATAAAAGATGAACCGAGACTCCAAATTCAAATTTGGAACGAAAGAAATTTCCTATGTAAATGTGCTAACTATTCCAAATCAAAATTTTAACCAAACCTTCAAGTTGTTTTCTTACCATTTTATTATTTATTTTTTTATAAATTAAATTCAAATCAAGTTTAATATTTAAATAAATCAAATATTCCAACTAGAAACATACAAAAAAATTAAATTCTTTGTTTTAATGAAATTAAATTTATATTCACAAATAAAACATTCACTTTATTTGATAAAAATATTATTTTCAATAAATCAATCTTTTTCTTTTATTTTTATTGAAACATATTTATTTTTATTACACATTAATTTACAATTAACATGTGATGCCCCACCTCTATACTCACACTAGCCAAGGACACTACGGGGTAATGCCATCGAGTAGCACGAAGAATAAGGCTGTTGAGGAGCAACCATCTGTGTAATTGCTTTGTGCGAGTACCGATATGTCAGATAATATAACTTACATTTCATTCCAAGAGGAAATCCAACATATTGAATACAAACTCAAAGCTACCACACAGTGGCTATGTGGACTTCGGAAACAAATATAGAAATAAACATAACACAAATCAGTCACAGACATTCATATCACAAAGGCGGAAACAGATATGAATATAACACATAAAAGTGTTCATCAAAATAGTGGTCAAACTAAATCCACTACATCACAAAAGAATAGATACACGTGCTAGACAAAAGAATAAGTATACATCAAGGAGTCTCTATCTCGAATGTATAACAACAAAAACTACTAAGCTAAAGTAGTTAGCCAAAAGTCAGGTGACGGACCCTGATAAGAAGTCAAGCAGAAGCACCTGAAATACCTCGGTCTGACCCGAGTATTATTTAAGAAGAAAAATAATAAACGGGTCAGTCTAGCTATAAATATCATATAAAATGAAATATGAGAAGAGATATGACAAAAACGTATGATAACAAAAATGCCATACTGTAACAAGTATACATAAGGTAACAACAAAAATCATACAATATCTCAAATATTCTCAAACACTAAAAAGAATGTCATATTCTTTAAATTATTCACCAAAACACAAATATTGACAAAACCTATCAATGCCAATCGCAAAAATCGGTGAAACCCAAATTCTATAAATCATCAACTAGAAATCCAGAAATCACAAAAAGGGGAAGGCCTATCACAAACGGGAGCATGAAAACTCCCCAACACGTGTGTCACAAACGGAACGCTATTCCATGGTCGCTAACCATCAAGTTTGAGCTGAAACTCCACAAACGGCCCGAAGACCATGGGTAACTACCCCACCAATTGGAGTCGAAGCTCCACAATCGGCACGAAGACCATGGGTTGCTACCCCACCAATTTGAGCCGAAGCTCCACAAACAGGGTTTAGTCCCCACACAAACAAAGAGACATCGAACATCGCTAGTCTAAATCTCAAAATGATCATCATTGATCGACAAGTGTAAATTACACTAAGCTAGTAAATATAAGAGTTTAGCTTCATGTCCCATAACCACTAGCTTAACTTAAATATTTACGAACAAATTGTAGACTTCCACTCGAAAGTAAGTGTAAATTACACTAAGCTAGTAAATATAAGAGTTTAGCTTCATGTCCCATAACCACTAACTTAACTTAAATATTTACGAACAGATTGTAGATATCCACTCAAAAATTGTCACTAGAGTTCAATCGAACAAGTCCAAAAATTAACCGACGAAGTAAACGCAAGTGTTTCATACCACTTGTTTTGCTAAGCCGTTTAATTAGATTTCTCATACGAATGAGGTAAAGGTTTGTATATACTAATAGATTGGAAAATGGTTTTATAAGCGAGCTTTATATTTTAAATAGTGTCGAAATCGTTTTAATGAAAGAGTTTTAGTATTTACTTCTAGTATCGAAACCTTTGTATTTTAAAGTGACAAATCACAGAAAACGATTGTAGAAACAATCGATCAAGCAAAAATTCATATTCGACGACATGAATCAAAACCATAAAAATCGATATCAAATCCATCAAATGGATATTCCCAAAAATCCAAAGAAAGAAGTCATCAAAGTCGATAATAAGTGATAACAACTAACCGGATCGACAAGAATCGATTAAAAATCGGAAACCCACACCAAACTGTCTAAAATAGGAAAAATGCACATTTGCCAGATTCAGTCGACTGGACTGTATGGTCAGTCGACTGATGAATGCCTAGAAACTCTCGGTTTCCAGGTTCAGTCGACTGAACTATATGGTTAGTCGTTTGATGCATACAGAAGCTTTCTGTTTCCAGGTTCAGTCGACTGAACTGTATGGTCAATCGACTGATACAAGGGTAGAAAATTTTCTGTTCCCAGATTTAGTAGATTGACCATACAGTTCAGTCGACTGAACTGTCATTTGCAGTATTTTCATTCTAGCCCAAGAAGGGCAAAAACCCAAACCGAAAGTGATCGGACGAGCAATGGAGACTAGGGATTTATGCCAAGCGACAACCCAGCCTTATAGGCTCTTCGATACACCCCAACAACATGTTCAAACATCAAAGATAGGATTTTTAAAGATTTGACTTCAAAACACCAAAAATTGAAATATTCATCAAACCAATTCAATTCAAAGGCAAATGGACAAGGAATAGATGTTAGGAATTACTACCTAACAACTATCAAAGATATAGACATAGATGTGAGTTCAAAAACTCACCTTTAAAACCCAAAACAACAAATGAGAAGCTCTAGAACAAGCAAAGATTGATTTCTCTTCAACAACACCTCTAGAATCTTCAATCTATTATCAAAGGTGAAGTTTTTCCTAAGTTAGGTTATAGGAATTTCTGAAAATTGAAGAGGTATTGAGATGGAGAAGATGAAGAGGATGCTTACCTAAGCTTCTCTTGGATTTTGGACTTAAATTTGAGTTTTCTTATCAAAGCTAGGGTTTAGAAATTTTAATTTCCTCTTCTTTACCCCATTTTTACTTTAGCTTGAGAGTGTTAGGAAATGAGGAGTGGAATGAATGAAGAGGAGTGGAGTTGGGTTATTTGTTAGGTTGGTGGGCTGAAACCCAAACCCAAAGCCCTAAATGAAAATATCAAAATTTTACTCAACTCCAAACATATCGATGTTTATACTCAAAAAGGTCACAAACGCCATTTTGGACTCAATGGAAGTGGTCTCGAGTCCTAATTCGACTGTTTGAAAAAAGTGACATTTTGGACTTAAATCTGACTAACGATGCTTTATTTAAATAAAACATTTAAATATACAATCGTAAAATATGCGGGTTGTTACAGACTCCCCTCCTTAAAGAAATTGCTTCCTCGCAATACTTAAGAAGAAAATGAAAAGTAACAACCATACTAAGGCATAACAACACAAAAGAAGAAATTTTGAAATGAGAAGTTCACCTTAAGGAGCACGAGAGAGTAAGTCCGGATGTGTTTGCTCGATGAATTATCTGGATTCCCAAGAGCAATCCTTAGGATTTGTGGACCATTGAACTTTCACAAGAGGAACATCTTTTTTTCGAAGGCGTTTAACCTCCGTAGCAATGATACGAATAGGATGTTGCTCATAAGTCAAATTAGGCGAAACTTCAATTTCTTCAATAACACCGGGCTCAAGAATAGAATCAGAATCCTTAAGGCATTTTCGTAGTTGAGAGACGTGGAATACGTTATGAATAGCAGAAAACTGAGCCGGTAATAAAAGGCGATAAGCCACAGAACCAATGCCTTCGGTGATGGGAAATGGACCAATATATCGAGGTGCTAATTTTCCTGATCGACTGAAACGCACAACACCCTTCATAGGTGAAACACAAATGAACACCAAATCTCCCACAGAAAATTCTAGTTTCCTTCTTCGGTTATCGGCATAGGATTTTTGTCTACTTTGAGCTTCTTTCATCCTACGACAAATAAGGTCAATCTTTTCTGTGGCATTACGAATAAAATCTGGACCTAAAACCAGCTTCTCACCAGCTTCAAGCCAACACGAAGGAGATCGGTATGGCCTTCGGTATAGTGCCTCGAAAGGTGCCATACCAATACTAGATTGGAAGCTATTATTATAGGAAAACTCAACAAGAGAAATATGATCTTCCTAACTTCCACCAAAATCAAGAACACATGCACGAAGAAGATCTTCAAGAGTTTGATTCACACGCTCGGTTTATCCATCGGACTGAGGATGATAAGCGGTGCTAAAATTAAGCTTTGTTCCCAAAGCTTTTTGAAGTCCTTTCCAAAATCCGCTAGTAAACAATGGATCATGATTGCTAACAATAGAAGTAGGGACTCCATGCAATTTGACAATTTCTTTGACATAGAGTTTAGCCAAAAGAGGTACGGTCTAATTGGACCGACCGGGAAGAAAATGGGCGGACTTTTTAAGTCTACCTACTATCACCCATAGGCTATCATGATCCGAACGAGAACGGGGAAGACCGTCAATAAAGCCCATGGAAATTTGATCCCACTTCCAAACTAGAATGTCCAAAGGTTGCAATAACCCACCGGGCCTTTGATGTTCGGCCTTTATGAGTTGGCAAGTCATGCAACGCTTAATAAAGTTAGCAATATCATATTTCATTCCATCCCAATAATAAAGTCGCTACTACTACCGGGACGAATGGTAAATTTAGAACGACGAAAATCTTCTAAAATGTCTTTACGAAGATCACAAATGTTTGGCATAATAAGTCTACCAAACCTTCGAATGCCACCACGAGCATCGATTTCAAAATCTTTCAAACCACCAACCTTATTTTGATCCCTACAAATTTGGCTAAGAAAAGCCAGTTCGGGACCTTGCTTTTGAGTTTCAAGGATGAAGACTAAAAGAGAAGGACAAGCCTCAAGGTTATACAAAACAAGAGATGAACATGAATTGGATTCACGATCTCGAATCTCACAAGTGGATAAAGTCTCGAGATCATTCCATTTGGATATCATCACGGAAACAACCACTTGTTGCTTATGACTAAGGGCATCGGCAAGTCGATTACCCTTTCCGGGAGTATAAAGAATATCAAGATCATAAGATGCAAGGAAATCAAGCCAACGTTGTTGATGCAAATTAAGTTCCTTTTGAGAAAATAAATACTTCAAAGATTTATGATCGGTGTAGAGAACAAATTTCTCTCCCAAAAGATAATGACGCCAAATTCTAAGGGCGAAAACAATAGCCACGAGCACCAGATTATGTATGGCATATCTAGTCCCGACAAGCTTTAATTGTCAAGAAGCATATGTGGTAACACATTCCCTTTTTCATGAGAACGTCATTCAAACCAATACGACTAGCATCGGTACAAACAATCAATTCTTGGTTCCCTTCGGGAATCACAAGAATAGGAGCATCGGAAAGGAGTTCTTTTAATCGATCCTCTTTCCCGAAAAGCTAAGACTTTCAAAATTATAATTAACTTTATGCATTCATCTTTTTAGAAAAAAATTTACTTTTTACAAGTCAATTTACTATGCCTGACTGTCTCATCATAGCGTTTAGGAGATTCCTATCGATAACGTTGATCAAGCGCATCGACTAGAATTCTTAAAGCACTCAATGGGCAAAACAACACAAAATCATCTTCTATATGATAAACATGTCTATTAAAAAATTTACGAATATTCTTTGCTCATTTTTAAGAACAAAATCCAATCATACTTATAAATATCTTATTAAAAAGATTTGCAAATTTTAAATTGTTGTTTTCATCCACAATCAATGATTATAAGGATAAACTCATCGATATATTCGTAGAATACTCGATTCATAAGATGGATGAGATAAGGTAGAAGGTTCGTCAAACCGAATGACATAATGAACCACTCACAAGAATCATAACGAGTGCGGAATGCGGTAAGTGGAATGCTACCCTCCGCAACTCATAGCTGATGAAAACCAGTGGCAAGGTCGAGCTGAAAAGACCTTAGCACCACTCAATAGATTGCTTAGGTGATAATCCTAAGACAAGCTCAAATATACCGAAAAATTCACAAACTACTTAAATGAGAGAAATAATATCCTCCTCGTCATGTAGGTTTAAAGAATAAAATGATGCCACCGAATTTGGAAATTAAAATCATTAAGAACAATAGAAATCTACTTAACAGATTGAGAATGTCGAAGATGGATAGTCCACCCGGGACATAGGATATGGGCTTCATATAATTAACCCAATCCTTTCCCAAAAATCAAATCCAAAGCCTAAGTAGCAATCAGATCGAAAAGCATAATCACATAAAAAAATCTCGACATCTCCACAAAGTAAACTGAGTGTTGCGGATCCACCAATTAGATTCGCAATTTTCAATGAAGTCGTCAAGTCCATAATATTTAAAGAGAAAGAATCAACAAGTTCTTTTGATATAAAATAATGAGATGAACCCAAATCAAAAAGAACTCGAATAAGATAATCACAAAACAAATGTCATCAAGTATAGAATGAGAAATAACTTGACCAAGAGAAGTGCTAGTAGAGGCTTGCACAACCTTTCGCTTTCCCTCTTTCTTGTTTGGAAGTTTGGGGCATGAAGATAAAAGGTTACCCAAACCTTTGCAATAGCGACAAGTAAGAGGTTTTAGACACTTATTTGCATAGTGGTCCGTAAAACCACAATTGTAGCATTGTCCACGACTAGTGGTAGGAGTCTTTGCTACCGAAGTTTCTTGCTTCCCTTTCTTGTTGAGATTGGGGCCTTTGAACTTAATAGGCCTCTTCATGTTATTGTTGAAGTTCGGTTTGGCACCCACAACTTCAACATCACTTTCTTTATCGGCCTCTTCAAGTCGAAGAGTGATATCTACAAACTGGTGGAAAGGCACTTTTAATTTCAAAGGTAAAACCTTTTGGGGTTTTTACTCAAAGCACAGATAAACCTTTGATTCTTTACAAGATCCAAAAGTTGTTGGGCAGACATGAATACGCCATCCAGAGAAGGTCTACTGGATTGACCAGCACTAGGACTGCCAGATCTAACCATTTCCCTTCTTTACGAAAGAAAGAAAGAAGAGGAAAAAGGTTATTCTCAGAATGAATATCAAACAAACTTGCTTGATAAAACAAGGCATCATAAAAAGAAATAGGATAAAACGGTACGAAGACTCAAATTAAATCCTATGGCACGATTCCTAAGAAAGACTTAAGACAATGATCCTTGCTAGATTATTCTACAATGTTCCGAAGTTTGGCTCTAATACCAAGTTGTGACGCCCCACCTCTATACTCACACTAGCCAAGGACACTAGGGGGTAATGCCGTCGACTAGCACGAAGAATAAGGCTGTTTAGGAGCGACCATCTGTGTAATTGCTCTGTGCGAGTACCGATATGTCAGATAATATAACTTACATTTCATTTCAAGAGAAAATCCGACATATCAAATACAAACTCAAAGCTACCACACAGTAGCTATGTGGACTTCGGAAACAAATAAACATAACACAAATCAGTCACAGACATTCATATCACAAAGGCAGAAACAGATATGAATATAACACATCAAAGTGTTCATCAAAATAGTGGTCAAACTAGATCCACTACATCACAAAATAATAGATACAAGTGCTAGATAAAAGAATAAGTATACATCAAGGAGTCTCTATCTCGAATTTATAATAACAAAAACTACTAAGCTAAAGTAGTTAGCCAAAAGTCAGGTGACGGACCCTGATAAGAAGTCAAGCAGAAGCACCTGAAATACCTCGGTCTGACCCGAGTATTATTTAAGAAGAAAAATAATAAACGGATCAGTCTAGCTATAAATATCATATAAAATGAGATAGGATAAGAGATATGACAAAAACGTATGATAACAAAAATGTCATACTGTAACAAGTATACATAAGGTAACAACAAAAATCATACAATATCTCAAATCTTCTCAAACACAAAAAAGAATGTCATATTCTTTAAATTATTCACCAAAACACAAATATTGACAAAACATATCAATGCCAACCGCAAAAATCGGTGAAACACAAATTCTAGAAATCATCAACTAGAAATCCAGAAATCACAAAAAGGGGAAGGCCTATCACAAACGGGAGCATGAAAACTCCCCAATACGTATGTCACAAACGGAACGCTATTCCATGGTCGCTAACCATCAAGTTTGAGCTGAAACTCCACAAACGGCCTGAAGACCAGGGGTCGCTACCCCACCAATTTGAGTCGAAGCTCCACAATCGGCCCGAAGACCATGGGTCGCTACCCCACCAATTTGAGCCGAAGCTCCACAAACGGGGTTTAGTCCGCACAAAAACAAAGAGACATCGCACACCGCTAGTCTAAATCTCAAAATGATCATCATTGATCGACAAGTGTAAATTACACTAAGCTAGTAAATATAAGAGTTTAGCTTCATGTCCCATAATCACTAGCTTAACTTAAATATTTACGAAAAAATTGTAGACTTCCACTTAAAAATAAGTGTAAATTACACTAAGCTAGTAAATATAAGAGTTTAGCTTCATGTCCCATAACCACTAGCTTAACTTAAATATTTACGAACAGATTGTAGATTTCCACTCGAAAATTGTCACGAGAGTTCAATCGAACAAGTCCAAGAATTAACCGACGAAGTAAACGCAAGCGTTTCATACCACTTTTTTTGCTAAGCCGTTTAATTAGATTTCTCATACGAATGAGGTAAAGGTTTGTATATACTAATAGATTGTAAAACGGTTTTAAAAGCGAGCTTTATATTTTAAATAGTGTCGAAATCGTTTTAATGGAAGAGTTTTAGTATTTACTACTAGTATCGAAACCTTTATATTTTAAAGTGACAAATCACAGAAAATGATTGTTGAAACAATCGATCAACCAAAAATTCACATTCGACGACGTGAATCAAAACCATAAAAATCGATATCAAATCCATCAAATGGATATTCCCAAAAATCCAAAGAAAGAAGTCATCAAAGTCGATAATAAGTGATAACAACTAACCGGATCGACAAGAATCGATTAAAAAACGGAAACCCACACCAAACTGTCTAAAATAGGAAAAATGCACATTTCCCAGATTCAGTCGATTGGACTGTATGGTCAGTCGACTGATGCATGCCTAGAAACTCTCGGTTTCCAGGTTCAGTCGACTGAACTGTATGGTCAGTCGACTGATGCATATAGAAGCTTTTTGTTTCCAGGTTCAGTCGACTGAACTGTATGGTCAGTCGACTGATACAAGGGTAGAAAATTTTCTGTTCCCAGATTCAGTCGTCTGACCATACAGTTCGGTCGACTGAACTGCCATTTGCAGTATTTTCATTCTAGCCCAAGAAGGGCAAAAACCCAAACCGGAAGTGATCGAACGAGCAATGGAGACTAGGGATTTATGCGAAGCGACAACCCAACCTTATAGGCTCTTCGATACACCCCAACAACTTGTTCAAACATTAAAGATAGGATTTTTAAAGATTTGACTTCAAAACACCAAAAATTGAAATATTCATCAAACCAATTCAATTCAAAGGCAAATGGACAAGGAATAGATGTTAGGAATTACTACCTAACAACTATCAAAGATATAGACATAGATGTGAGTTCAAAAACTCACCTTTAAAACCCAAAACAACAAATGAGAAGCTCTAGAACAAGCAAAGATTGATTTCTCTTCAACAACACCTCTAGAATCTTCAATCTATTATCAAAGGTGAAGTTTTTCCTAAGTTAGGTTATAGGAATTTCTGAAAATTGAAGTGGGGTTGAGATGGAGAAGATGAAGAGGATGCTTACCTAAGCTTCTCTTGGATTATGGACTTGAATTTGAGTTTCCTAATCAAAGCTAGGATTTTGGAATTTTAATTTCCTCTTCTTTCCCCCATTTTTACTTTAGCTTGAGAGTGTTAGGAAATGAGGAGTGGAATGAATGAAGAGGAGTGGAGTTGGGTTATTTGTTAGGTTGGTGGGCTGAAACCCAAACCCAAAGTCCTAAATGAAAATATCAAAATTTTACTCAACTCCAAACATATCGATGTTTATACTCAAAAAGGTCGCAAACGCCATTTTGGACTCAATGGAAGTGGTCTCGAGTCCTAATTTGACTGTTTGCAAAAAGTGACATTTCGGACTTAAATCCAACTAACGATGCTATATTTAAATAAAACGTTTAAATATACAATTGTAAAATATGCGGGTTGTTACATAACACCTCCCCCTTTAAAACCAACTTATATTTAAAGATTATCCCATTAAAGAGTTACAGAAATAATACGTTATACAACCACGTCGTTTCTTTATCAATTGATTTCCTATTATCATTATATTTGTAACAAATTTGAATACTCACAATTTAAACGTAATATTTCTCATTGAAATTCTCATTATATTTTTAACACAAAATGTAAGTTGCACATACCACTAATTAATTACCATTTACTTATATTTCTTATTAATGGCAAGATTTAATTACTATTAATTACAATAATTAAATCTCAAAACATACCCTAATACAGCGAAGATAATTAATCCAATTGTTTTCCTTTGAAATTCAATTTTCCATTTTAAACCTAATATCTATATACTAAATTAAATCCAACATTTAATTACAACCATAATAAAATTCTACTTCATTACAATTTTGTTTTCAACACATTCTTTTATTTATTATTATTTTAAATGTTCTTTATATTAAATCAAACAATATCTTATGTGTTTATTAAACATAAGTTTCCATTTTATTGCACTCATTACTCTACAGTTACGTCCTTTCTCACATTAATGAAATATTTCAATTACATTAAATTCCATTAGTTACCAAATTAATTTCAAAATGGATTAAATAACAAGATGAGAAATAAAACAATTGTTACAACTTAGTAATTCATATATCTATAAATTTATTGTTTACAAACAAGGATTATAAATTTAGTTACCAAATAATTGATTTCATATTCTATATTAAAACCAATTTCAATTAAATGACATATGATTTCTCCTTTAATATATTGTTTCTTTTTTTCCTTATTAAACTCCACAATCATATCCAAATTAAACTTTACATTTATATTCCAATTAGAAATAAACAACCATTTCATTCTTTATTAACATTTTATTATTTACAATCGATGAAATTTACATTCAGTCAGTTATTAATTATATTCAAACAAATAACATTAAATCACATTATAATCTGTGTTACCATCATTACCTCATTGAATGTGATGCCCCACCCCGAGACCCACATTAACAAAGAGCATTACGGAGTAATACTATCTGTTAATGTGGAGAATAGGGCTGGTTAGGAGTGACCATCCGTAAGCTTTGTCTTAAACATGTATTGAATACGTCGATTGGGTGCTCTAATTTTTTTTCTTTTACCTTTCTCAAGTGAATCGACATACTAAATAAATGTTTAACACAAACCTACGGTGGCTAACAGATCTATCAGAACAAAATACATCATATGGAAGTTTCTCGAAAGAGGCATGATCAACAACAACATCAATTAATCACAAATAATCTCCTCGTATCATCTCCATCTACAATAGCCAATATAATGGCTTTCATCAACACCATAACTCCTAAATAGGAAATCACAAATCTCAAAAACACGCCAAAGGATGGCAACCACAAATCACAATATATATAACTCGGTTAAGAGTTAAATCAACAAGAATGAAATCACCATAAATAAACAACATGATAGCGCTCAGGCTATATAATTAAACCAACATCGGCAACCATGGTGAAAACATTCATAAATCATCTAAATTCTAGAAATCAATGGAAAGAAATCTAGAAAAGCAACAATGTAAAGAATAGGACCCAACAGTTCAAAAATTAGCCCAACAGCTATATGTGTAGAAAGGACCCAACAGTCCAATAAGTGGCCCAACAGCCGGCCAAGTACTATTTATAGGTGACCCAACAGTCTCAAATATGACCCAACAGTCCATGATTAGCCCAACAGCTATATATGTATGTAGGACCCAACAGTCCAAGTACTGGCAATAACAACCCGAAGGTCCAATATAAAGTGTCACCAACTTCCAGATAGTAACCAAATCAGTGACAACAGTGTGTCCCATACCACATGTTCTCACTTAATCGTTTATTATAAGGTAGTTAATCTCACTCTCGCGTATGACCTCAATCGAATAAGTTTGGAATTAACCGAAAAAGTTAACGCATGTGTCCCATACCACATGTTTTACTAAATCATTTAAATCTTTTCCTCATTCGCTCGAAGAGTCCAAAAATGTGTATTTTATATAGAAAATACTTTGTTTCGAGAAAACTAGTTTTAAAACAATTTTTTGAAATCGTTTGGAAATCATGGCTTTGAAATTCTCTTTAGTATAGAGAATAAATATATATTTTTTAAATAGCTTCAAAAATAATTACAAATGCTGCAAAATATTTATTTCAAAATCTATTTTATTATAAAAAACATTTCAAAATCGTTTTAGAAAACACATGCTCGAAAACAGCAGAAATCACCGAAACGTCATAAAATCGGCATAAGGAATTGTCTCAAAAACACATCAGTCCGAAGTATGGATAACCATAGTGTTGGCTTACCTATTGATAGGTTTAAGCCCTTCAAAATACTTCAAAATATTGCAAGAATTGATCACAACATTCACTAGAATAAGCAGAAGAAGCAAAACAATGCACAGGAACAAAAAGAAATCGACCTGGACAATAAAATATACATGGGTCGACCCAGAAAAGACTAAGGTCGACCTTGGGGTCGACCCATATATGCCTTAGGTTGACCCTAGGGTCGACCCCCAATGAACCTGGGTCGACCTAGAGGTCGAGAACTTTACAGGCAATTCTGCCTGTTTCATTTGCAACTTTGAGCACTGATTTCAGGTGCTTCTATAATGATTCAAGCTATGGAAATTTGACATGCACATACAACTAAAACTAGACAATGATTTGGAAAAGATTTCACTCAATTTCGGTATGAAACCAAAGAGATATGGATTCACAAATTTGAACCCAGACAAGCTTTATACTGTAAACCAGAAATCTCACGTTTACCGTTTACAGTTAATCAAAACACAACAGAAACTGAACAAATTTCTTACAGGCAATTAGATTTAGCTAGAAATGTGAGTTACTACTCACCTTGATATTTTTTAAGCAATTTGAATAGCAAGCTAATGACTTTTTGGCCTTGAGAAGCTTTAGGAACCTGTAAAAAGAGAATACACAGACATGCAGCAAGAAAAAGAGAAGTTACAGACAACCCATTTCTTAAAAATCAGAAAATGGATGAGATAATCAATGGTTTTGATATTGATTACCTGCTAGGAATTTGATTCACTAATTTTCCTTGAATTTCACTTTTGATTTTGTTCAATTTGGAGCTAAATTTGAATTTTAAGAGAAGGCAGCCATTAATGGAGTTTCTGGAGAAAAGAATGAAAGAAGGAGAATGAGATGTACGTACAAACTTTTCTCACCTCCTACCCTTTCCCAGAAGTTTCATTTGGGTTTGGGTTTGGACCCAAAACCACCCAATATGGCTATGTATTCATACTTAGTTAAAATTTAACTAAGTTAATCTATTCTAACACTTTATTTCACTATATTTTCGCCATATTTATGCATATTTTAACCAAATAAATTTATACAACATATTTCTATGTTTACAAAAATGTTTCACAACATACAAAGTTTAATTTTAGCCATTTAAAATTATTTTCCATCATTAAATTCTTATTTTTATTTAAATGCTTCAATTTACACTATTATTTACATAGAACAATATTTTTAACATTTAAATTACATAAAATTATTTCTCTTGTCCAAGTAAATATAAAAAACCTTATTAACATCATTTTTACATCCAAATATTATTTCTAGAACAAAATTCCACCTTTTTATTTACAATGTTTACCATATTAAATTCTAATATTTCATTAAAATTAATAAAAATCAACATTGGCAATAATTTCCAAAATTATTGCATTTTATCAAATGAAAACCATATAATGTTCATTTTACCCCAAACTAACCTAATAAAGTTTTTAAAACTTTATTTTCAACATTTTATATTTACTTCAACAAATTAATGTTAATTTAAATTCTTTATTTAATTCAATTAATCACCAAATCAACATAATTCCATTTTATTTTACCAAAACTCATTGTTTTCAAATAAACAATTTTAACAAATTTTACATCTCTAAATTATTTTATTACTCCATTATTAAATTATAACCACCGTTATAATTTAATTTTACAGGTAATTACCAAGACCAGGATTGTTATAGACTCCCCCCTTATAAAAATTGCGTCCTCGCAATTTCCTAGAGAAGAGCTATAAACAACACAATTTATTTCATCGAGCAAAGGAAAATAGATAAGCTTGAGTTTAAAATTCTCGCCCTCAACACAAGAAGATAGAAAACCAGGATAAGATCGCTCGACAAATTCTCTTGTTTCCTATGTACAGTCATTGGGATTAGTGGACCATTGATCTTCACGAGCAGTACATCCTTATTTCGAAGGCGTTTCACCTCCGAAGCAAGAACACAGATAGGATGTTGCAAAATAGATAAATCAGGTGAGATCTCAAGCTCTTGCAGATAAGGAGAATCAATAATAGAATCCGAATCACGAAGGAACTTCTGAAGCTGAGAGATGTGAAACACGTCATGAATACCAGATAAATGAGCCAGAAGTGATACTCGATAAGCAACTGGGCCAATACGCTCAGTAATAGGAAACGGTCCTATGAATCGAGGAGCCAATTTCCTGGTCCTACTGAAATGAATTACCCCTTTCAAGGGAGATACCCGAATATAAACAAGATCACCAATGGAGAACTCAAGAGGCTTCCTACGGTTGTCCGCGTAGGATATCTGATGACTTTGTGCCTCTTTCATTCTTTGACGAATAAAATCGATCTTCTTTGAAGCATCACGAATAGAATCAGGGCCTAAAATCAACTTCTCTCCAGATTCCAACCAACAAGAAGGTGATTGACATGTCCTTTCGTATAGAGCTTCGAAAGGACCTGGACTAAAAACTATTATTATAAGAGAACTCAACAAGCGGTATGTGGTCTTCCCAACTACCACCAAAATCAAGAATGCATGCACGAAGTATATCCTCAAGAATACGATTCACCCGTTCAGTCTGTCCATCATACTACGGATGATAAGCTGTGCTGAAGTTAAGCTTTGTACCCAAAGCTTTCTGAAGACTCTGCCAAAAATTACTGGTGAAAAGTGGATCTCTATCACAAACGATCAAACTAGGAATACCGTGAAGTCTCACGATCTCCTTAATATATAGCTTAGATAGAAGAGAAGCCATCCTATTTGATTTGATAGGAAAGAAATGAGTGGATTTAGTCAAGCAATCCATGATAACCCAAACACTGTTATGGCCCGATCTCAAACGAGGTAGGCCATCAATAAAGTCCATAGAGATTTGATCCATTTTCACAACAGGACCTCAAGAGGCTGAAGAAGACCACTGGGACGCTGATGTTCGGCTTTAGTGAGTTGACAAGTCATGCAATTACTCACATAACTTGCAACATCACGCTTCATGCCTTCCCAATAATACAAGCATCTCATATCGACATACATCTTGCTACTGCCGGGATGAATAGTATACTTAGAACGGTGACAACCATCAAGAATGTCCCACCTAAGATCAAAAACACAAGGCACGATCAATCGATTCTTCTAACGAAGGCAACCATGAATATCAATGCTGAAATCCCTCAACTCATCATCACGGGATTCAATCTTACATAGCTGAATAAGGCATACAAGATCTGGATCTTGCCGCTGAGCATCGGCAATACGATCCAATAAGCTAGGATGAGCTTCCAAACTAAATAATAAGATAGGAGAATCTGAAGCTGGAGCACGATCACGAATATCACAAAGAGAGAGAGTCTCTAGTATATCCTACTCAACCATCATCATAGAAACAACAGCTGAGTGCTTGCGACTTAGCACATCTACAACTTGGTTCCCATTTCTAGGAGTGTACTGGATATCAAAATCAAAAGAGGATAGGAACTCGAGCCAACGATGTTTCCGTATATTAAGCTCTTTCTAGATGAATATATATTTCAACTATTTGTGACCGGTATAAAGATTGAAGCGCTCGCCTAATAAATAATGGCTCCAAAACTTCAAGGCAAAGACTATGGCGGCCAACTCTAAGTCATGGGTGGCATAGCGAACCTCATTTGGATGCAATTGCCTAGAAGCATAGGCAACTACCCGATCTCTCTGCATAAGCATGGCACCGAGATCACAACGACTAGCATCGGTGTAAACAACAAGATCTTGATTTCCTTCGAGAACCACAAGGATAGGAGCATTAGTGAGAAGTTCTTTTAATTTCTGAAAAGAAGCTTCACACTTATCAGACCAAATAAATCGAACGCCTTTTCTAATAAGGCTAGTAAGAGGAAGCACGATGCGGGAAAAGTCCTTGATGAACCGACGGTAATAACCCGCCAATCCAAGGAAACTGCGAATCTTAGAAACATTCTCTGGCCTTTTCCAATTTTAAATGGCTTCTATTTTAGATGGATCGATAGAAATACCATCAGAAGATACAACATGGCCAAGGAACTTCACCTTATTCTCCCAAAAGTGGAACTTGGAGAATTTGGCTTTAAGTTGATGCCGACGAAGAGTATTCAAAACAATCCTCAAATGATGAGCATGATCGGCTTTAGATTTAGAATAGATAAGAATATCATCAATGAATACAAGGATGAACTTATCGAGATATTCTCGGAATACTCGATTCATAAGATCGACGGAATAAGCTGGGACATTTGTTAAACCAAACGACATAACGAGCTACTCATAAGAACCATAACGAGTGCGGAATGCGGTAAGAGGAATGTTGTTCTCCGTAACTCATAGCTGATGAAAACCGGTGGCAAGGTTGAGCTGAGAAAAGACCTTAGCACCACTCAACTGATCGAACATGTCATCGATCCTGGGAAATGGATACTTATTCTTAATGGTTAACTCATTAAGCTTGCGGTAATCGATGCAAAGCCTAAGAGTACCATCAGATTTCTTAACAAAGACGATTGCGGCACCCCACGATGAAGAACTGGAGTGAATTAATTGCTTGGCTTAAAGCTCCAACAATTGCTTTTTGAGTTCCTTATTTTCCTTAGTGGACATCCTCGTGTGAGGACGACTAACAGGCTGAGCACCAGGAATGAGGTCAATACGGAACTCAATTGCCCGATTGGGTGGAAAACCTAAAACATGCTCAAATACATCAGCAAAATCAAAAATGACTGGATTTCGAGATACATCATCATCATCTCGAGACTCAAGAGCAAATAAAGATGCTTTGGAATCACCATCAACATTCCGAAGAACAAGAGATAACTGATCAGACGAATCAGGATGCCAAAGATATAGGATCCTTTTAGAACATAGGATTCGGGCTTGATAACTAGCAAGCCAATCCATCCACAAAATCATATCAAATCCAAGATAGTGAATAACGTGCAGATTCACATGGAAAGAAAAACCACAAAGAACAATCTCAACATTCTCACACAACATGCTAATGGTGGTGGAACCCCCGATTGGATTCACAATCCTCAATGAAGTAACAAGGTAAGAAATATCCAATGGTATAGCATCAACAAGTTCCTTTGATACGAATGAATGCGACGCACCCATATCGAATAAAACTCAAATAGAACGGTTATGGAATAATTTGGAACCCTCAAGAATAGAAGGAGATGTACCTCGAAGCTGTGAAGGTCCACTAGAAGCATCCGCTACATTAAGCTTTCCCGAACAAGGACCTTTAGAAGAATTAGGGCACTTGGAACCAGTGTCCCTCTTGTTTGCAATTGCGGCAAACGATAGGCTTAGCACACTCCCGAATGAAATGATCATGCGAACTACAGTTGAAACATGACTTATGAGAAGGAGGGGCTGCACTAGAATGTGAGCTGGAGACAAGGGGCTTCTTCTTCTTCTTTTGGGGAAAACACTTGGACTTCTGAAAAGGAAACTTCTTCTTGTTGGGGTTCTTATGAACCTCGGTCTCATTACTGCTATCTCTCTCCTTCTCGACTGCTTCAAGATGAAGTGCCGAGTAAACCAACTCCTCAAATGAAAGCTTAAGCTGAAGCATCAAAGATTTCTTCAAATATTTCTTGAGGCCAGAAACAGACTTGAGATTCTTCTTATATGAAGTGCTAATATACTCGAAACCATACTTGGACAAGACCTCGAATGAAGAAACATACTCACAAACTGAAGACTTCCCTTGCTTCAACTCAAGGAATCAACGGGCTAAGAGAGCTTTCTCGGACTTGGGAACGAACTTAAGTTCGAATCATTCCCTAAACTGGATCCAAGTAAGAGTAGACTCATCAAGCTCAGCAATAAGAAGCTCATAACAATCAAGTGCGCGCTCTTGCAACATACTCGATGCTACAAGAACTCGGTGATGGTCAGAAAAATCCATGCGAGTAAAGATACACTCGCATGGACGAAGCCATGCCTGGACCTCAAGAATAGACACTGAGCCTTTGAAAGGCTTGCCTCCAAGATGAGAGAAATCACTACACATACGCGCAAAAGCAGACTTGCGCGGAGGATGTAGGATCGATTTCACTCTAGAGGGAGGTGAATAGGGTGATACTAATAATAATAAAAATTAATACGGAAATATATATAATAATTGCAGCACAGAAAATAGCAAAATAATAAAAGCAAAAATAGAACAACACAGATTTACCCAGCTTTGGCAAAACTCTGCCTACGTGTTGCCTCCAAGGTTTCTACTAGAAATTAAGCAGTCAGACGCTTAAACACGTAAACTTGCGACACCCGCTAATGACTAACCTAATTCTATGCTCAAAACCCTGCCACAACTCAGCCACTGAGTTGCGAATTCTCAAACTACACCACCGTAGTTCGTCCCTACTCACACGACTAGAAAGTTACACAGTTTTAAAAGAAAATTACAAAATAAAATAAAACTAAAAACAACAAAACCCTATTTCTTAAATTTGAAGCCCAATAGAATATAAACTAAACCGGCCCAAATAATAATAGAAGAATTTGCTCTTCCCTTTTACTTCTTCGGCACATATGCATGTGGTTTTTTATTTTCGTAACCACTCCTTTTGTTTCTTCGTTCCTTTACGAATGCTAGGGTTTTTGGAAAATTGAAGACGCCACTTGGATATATTAATCGATTGAAGTGATTTTATGCTTCGATTGGCTTCGTCAATCGTCTCCTTGGCTTGAGTGCATGCGGTTGCTTCAATTGTCGAGTTCGAATTAGTGCTTTGAACTGGTACGTGAATTGCCTTTATTCACTATCATTGTTATGCTTGAACTCTATTTTGCTTTCGAACTCTATTTCGATTCGAGTTATTGAATTTTGATTTTCATCAATGAATTGCTCTCGTATTTTGCTTGAACTCGAATCAATTAATTGCCGATGATGATGTGGGAATTTATAGGGATTAAAACCCTAAATTATCGTTCGTATATTTTGTTTGAATTCTTCCGTGATTTGCACTTGTCCATTCGATCTTTGCTTGAACGATGTAATGAATTCTTGACTTGTTTATACCATACGTATAATTCATGAATTTGAATTTAGCTCCGTAGTTTTCTGATATGACTTTGGCATCGTTCACTAACTTGTTAACCTCTGAAAGACTTGTTCAATTCGTGTCTCTGTTCCAAACTTTGCTAGATTTGACTCTAGCATTTAAATTTGTGACAAACATGACATGTTCATTTTGAAATACATTGACTTTGTTAATTCGTGTTTCATTTCTGGCTTTGACTGGATGACTTCATTCAAACGGCTACTGTTAATTTCTTTAAACATATGAACTGCTGTCTGCATATGTAGTACATTTGTGGTCTTGAAGTCTTACATATCTGCTCTATTTATTTTAGTGCACTTGACAATTTCATTGTTGAGTCAGGTTCCATATGATAGAGTTGCTCGGACCATATGAGCATATGCATTCATATTGCTTTGAGTTCTTCACTTATGCACTGGTTTTGTTACATGTCAAGTTGCATTGTTGATGTGTTGAGATTGATCGGGTTTGGTCTTGCATTTTTATTGAGTAAATTACTTAAGTCTGATCTGATGCACTTTGATTTGAAGTCTGGTTGCACTTTGAGTTTCATGTCCAGTTTGGTTGAGCCTTTTACTTTATGTCTGTAGCTTGCCATTGGCATGTGGTCTGTGCCTTTGTGCCATTCCATTGAACATGCACATGTCTATGGTTTCATATGCACTGCCCTGGTTGTACATGAACTTGTTGTTGCATACATACTGTCTGGTTTTGTGTTGCAATGTTGATCTGGCCATTGCATTGAACTTCTGCATGTTTGATGCTCTTACCTGTTCTTGCCTTGGAGTTTTGTACATTTGAGAACTTTGACCCGTTGCATATGTGGTTTTGTATGCTTATGCACTTGATTGCCTTGATGTCCCATTACTGTTGCATTTTCTTCTTGCTATTTACTTGTTGCTCCATTTGTTTGCTTGTACGCACAGTTTGTTCCACTGGGTGATTTGGTCTGCTTCATCAATATATATGCATGTGTATACATATATATATATATATATATATGCATGTATGTATACATGTGTTTATGTACTGTCATATTGTATTGCTTTGACCAAATCTAAATTGTTGAATCTGGTTTGATTTGCATATGAGCTTCATGTGTACTCGAGTCTCTTTGTTGTTGCAGTCTTGTTAGCCTTTGTGCTCACCAATGCTTATTTCCAGTTGCATAAACATAATTGTGATGGTCCTGACTCGACCTTCGAAAATCGGCACTCGTACTTCACTTGTACTCGAATGCCGCAGATTCAAACGCCGAATCTGGCTCGCTGGAGCTTATAACACATTAAGTATAACAACACAGCGGAAGAAAGAATTGGATAATATCATATACAACTCCAATGAATACAATATCCAGAATATGATATACAACAATGATATCTATATGATACAAGAATATCAGAGATAAATAATGTTACAGCGGAAACAACAGAAGTGATAACTCCGAATGGTCTTTAAAAGAGAATGAGTCTAACAACTCCAACATCAAGCTCGAACCACCATCACGTTGCACAAAGATAAGCAAGGTCGGTCATCCGTGAACTCCAAAAACTGAACTAGCTCCAACTAATCTACTAAACCTGACTATCTGAAAACCCCAACTCTAGACTGCCCGTGTGGAAAATTGTGGGCACCCAGAGTTTAGGAAGGGAACAATAAACTCCAGGTCAGTCATAGGACTGATATGAGTAAACAAAAACAGTTTATCTTTAAACAAACAACAAAATAATTTTAAATATTGAAATCAGCAATGCTTTTTGGAAAATGAAACTACCATAAGGCCTCCCAGCACACACACAATGCAATCGCACACATGGGGGAGATTTCTCCTTATGATAGTCAAATATGCTTAATACGAGAAAACTCTTTGATATTATGACTAGTGCATAGTGTAGGAAACATTTCGAAAGTATAATATCAATCTTAGCCAGCATAGGTACCATTATACTATGCCTACTATAGCTACCATTTTAAATGGCAGGTTCTACAACTAAAACCGTACAAGGCTCGTATTGTTTCTTTGGATTTTCCAACAAATGGTCAGGCTAAGGAACTTCCTATGCCACATGGAAACGCCTCTGGAGGGAAGCCCCGAGAACTAACTAGCTCTCTGCCAACACAAGGCCGGTTACCCCCTTCTCAGGAAGTAAACCTAAGATATGCCACCCCCGGTCGTTTGCGACCTTTATCCAAGGCACCTCGAGCACAAAGCAACAATCACACAGTAAATGAGATTGGAGCAACTAAACAGGTAAATATATGGGCTCCATACCATGATATCACCTTTTTCCAGAAGGAATGGACATACCCAAGGGGAGCTACCCCTGAAACCTTGCCGCATTTTTCCTGTTTCGACCATTTCCGAGGTGTGAGTTCCGATGAGGTCTCGTCCACAAAGCTACGCGTTACACGAAAGCCATGCTTTGATCAACAAATGATCAGCAACACACAGCGACACTTAGCATGCCACACTACCAAATTGGGAGTATATCACTGATAACCTTCAACTACATAACCTCTGAGCTCGTACGTCTCAGAGAAGGGTGTTAAGCTAAGAGAATAAATTCTCCGCCACCAAACAGAAATGTATCTGAAAGAAATCGGCTTTATATCTCAAAGTGTAGTGTCAAACATACATCCATACAAGTCTGTTCCGGGTTTGAATAGAACCGAAGGCACTTCCAAAGAAGCCCTTGCAATCCGGGTATTCACAATCCCGATCGGACTCCCCATTACATATGGAGTCTCTATACCGTAGCTACTTAGTGCAGAGACAATCGATAGGTTATCCTATCGTTCTTACAAATACCCGGTCTTCAAATGCCATCCATTTCGTCGTATCACTATTCGGAATGGGTTATGTGACACAAAGGACCTCTCCCGGCTAAACCGAATAGTGAGTGCAATATTTTTAAACATATGGATATTGGGATTTCAGTTAAGTCACAATTTATTACCCAAAACTTCTCTTTCAAATGGTTTAAACAAATTGCCATTTTAATCTTTTACAAAAATATTCATCTCACAAGGTTCACCTAGTTTCACAAAGATCTATTCATAGATTTCCAAATCGATTTCCATTTCCATTGGATTAACTCATTAAACCAAAGATTTAACTTATAGCTTTCAAAACACGTTTTCAAAGATTTATTCGTAACTTGGAAAACCATTTTCAATTCAAGCTTGAAATTCCTTTAATTTAAATTGGAATTTCATTTCTTATATGAAAGCTTTTATCATTTGAAAACAAACAGTTTTCATTTCGGAAAAATCCGATCTCATTTATACAAATTAAAATCTTTGAGTAAAATCAAATTCCCAAACAATACTAAAAAAATGGTTTAAAACCCATATAAACTTGTATACCCTTTTTACATCATAATTTCTTAACATAGAATTCAATTTCAAATTTTGAATGCAAATCAAATTCCAAAACTAAATCAAGTTATTCAAAAATAACTTTAATCTTTGAAATCCCTTTTTCAAAAGCTTTCCACTTTAAATCCGATCCATTTTTAAAACCATTTGGATTCAAAAATTCAATTTTAAAACTATTTCAAAGATCTGTGACTTAACCAACTTCCACATGCAATCCATATTTGTGTGTGTATGGTGTAGTCCAAGGGTTTAACACAATAGTGCAACATCATCAGTCATTACAGATACAATCACAACAATATCGATAAGCGATATAATCCTATAACGCTTATCTATATACACAGAATCACAGATAGATAATATAAATGCATTATAAATAAATAAATTACATTCATCACAGCTTGAATTAAAACAATTCTAATCACAAAGCATCACACAGCAGAGATGACAAAATAATTCACAGCATTCAATAGAATACAATCATCCAGAAATAAGGTTAATTGATCATCTGATTAATTGAAACCAGATTAATTACTTATGAATAAATTACTAATCCTGGTTAATTAATCATTAATTACAAACCATTTGAATAATTATCCTTTAATTAATTAATTAACCTTTAATCAATTCATTAATTATTCGTAATTAATTATATTAATTAATTAACCCTTAATTAATTACATTAAGTAATTATCTTTCAACCATAAATTAATTAACCTTTAATCATTAATTAATTAACCTTTAATCAATTAATTAACCTTTAATTAATTACTCTTAGGTAATTACATTTATTAATTAATCACTTTAATTAATCACTTTAATTAATCACTTTAATTAATTAACTTTTAATCAATTAATTATCCTTTAATTAATTACATCAAGTAATAAATCCTTAATTAATTAATTAACTACCCTTTAATTACTCATATTAATTTAACTTTAATTAATCACATTAATTAATTAAAGATAAACCTTTTTATCTAAATTAATCATTAAATTTCATTTAGGAATTAATTATATTATTAACCTAATATATATTACTTTAAAAACAAATCAATCTTAAAACATTTAACTTAAAAAAATTAAACTTTGAAAACTTTGTTAAAAACTTGTTTAAAATTTAATTTGGCTTCTAAAGCATAGTCAATATATCTTGAAATCTTAATTAAATTTACCATTGCTTTTTAAACTTTGTTCACCTTCTTATGTTTGTTAAAAACTAGATTTAAACATTTACATTGTTTAAAACTTTGTTAATTATTTGCTTTAAATTTTAAAAGCCTATTGTATTACAAACACCCGAGCAAATGTTCGGAATTCCTGAGTACAAACGCGAGAAACTCACGAGATTCTTTTACCCCGAGAAAAATCATGTTTTACTTCGATCCCAACCCGAGAAACTCGTCTCCCCGATCATCACAAAAACACTCGGATACATAACGTACACATGTACACGTGTACACCCCTTCTGGTCACCTCTGACCAAGTCGCCGACCACCACCAAGTCACCGAACCTTGCCTACCTCACCACGAACACCCAGATCCTCGAATCATCTACGAAATCGAAATCGAGTATGTTGAACAAACTTGGAACCCAAACTGATCATCAGAAAATGCCTCGTGTAGCTCCCTCCGACCACCAGCAGGTCTGAAATTCAAACCATAGCCTCGTCGCGACACTACACATCAAATCCCCCCGGTTCGAACACTTCCGGTGCTTCGACGTTGACGAAATCGTCACAGGAACCCCCTCAACCAAAACTAAGTATAAAACCCTACATTGTCGTCGATCGGTCACCACGACCACCTGAAAACCTTCCCACTATTTTTCCGACGGTCTACATCCTCCGAACTACCCTCGACATCAATCACGACCAATATCACCTCGCCAATCGTCGGTGATCAACGATAATACCAAATCTGGTCAACTCATGAATTCATGACATATACTAACTTTAAAATCATAAAATGGTTATCAAAAATCATGAATTTGCGGTGCGAATCTGATGGTAAAACCCAAACATGATTTCCAGATATTCAAATTTTAACTTGTATTTGATTTTCTCTATAACTATATTATTTTTAAATAATCTTTTAATATAAACACTCAAATTTGTTTTTAAAAAATGAATTCTGGTTGATACTAACACATTTCATTTAGAAATCAATCCTAAAAGGGATTGGAAGAAGAGGAATCAATTTTTTTGAAATTGTTTAAAGCCTGTAAGTTTTGAACAGAGATATATGTTCTTGAACCCAGGCATGCATACATCATTTACATGTATATATATACATGCAAGCATACTTTCCATCCATATAAACATTTCACTATCACAAAATCAAACATTGATCACAGGCAAACCAAGATATATATACAGATTCAAGAGTTTGTTCACATTGATTTTCCAGAAGAAAGAACTGAGCTCTTCTTTTATGCTTGAAACGGGTTGTAAAACTGGCAAGCTGAATCCTTCCTTGATCTCGGGTTTGTATTGCTAGATTGTTGTTTAAGTTGAAGTTTTGTCTAAGTTTGAAATGATATTTACTTCAGATTTTACACAGCTTGGAATGGACAAACTAAGATAAAGATTGATATATGGAAAGGAAGCTTACAGGGTGATATTTTTTTGTACAACACATCAGAGATTTTTTCTTTTGTACTGAAAATATTTTTGTTTAAAGTTTTGGCCAGAGATTTTTTATTCAAATGGTGGCTGATATGATAAAATTTGTGCTTGCATTAATTAGGCTTGTCCTATTTTACAAGCTTATACTTATCTTCATTTGCTTGTACATAGTTGAATATATATACTAGTATCTTCTTTTGCAAGCTATTACATATATATACATTTACTTGTTTCATACTATCATTCACATCCAATTTGATTTGTTTACATACTTGAATGTATTCTATTTTCTTAAGTCTTATTATCTTATAATATAAATAAATTTATATTTTTAACATGTTTAAATTTAGCTAATTTGTTTACTTTATATTTTTCATAGATGATTTTATAACCATTTACTTAAATTAAAATTCAAATCCAATATATATATAAATATATATTCAAATCTACTCATATATGCACATATACATATATATTCACATATATATACAAGATTTAAATTCAAATGATTCAATATATATTTTATTTGAATTTGGAGAAACTCAAATCGATTTACCAATTAATTTCACAATTTTTATTCAAAAATTAAATTAATTATCAATTTAAACTTAGTTAAAATCCGAGATCATTACAATAATATTGCTCTGACCCATTCACTTGAATATGTACATGACTTGTGGCATCTGTTTCATGTGCATTGTGACTGGTTGCATATGTATATGTGTTTGCATCCTTGCTTTGATCTTGTTTGCACTGTGCTTTGAGTTACTTTATTTTGAACTGCCATGTTCACTGTTTTTTGGCATGATGCACTTGAGTTGAATCCAGTTTTTACTTAGGTTTGACCTTGTGCTCACCTGTCCTTGCAGTTTTAACACGCAAGTGTATATCGGTGTGCACGGCGTTGTGGCATGTACAGTGATACACTGTGCATGTCACAAGTTGTTCATGTATGATGAATTCAAAAGGAATGATGACGAACAACCCAAATAACTAAGGTAAATAATATTTTCAAAACACACATTTTATTGTACTCTACAAAATATTTCTTTTTCAATTTTACTGCGTTAGTGTTTATTTTGCAGATAATTCAGATGCTGGACACAAACTGGAATAGAGTTGAAGATAAACATACGTATGTGAGTGAATATGTAGTGAGGTGAAAGTTGTAGATTGAAAGATGTGTTGTAATTAAAATTATATTGTAATTGAAAATGTATATATGTAGTGAGAGCTCAAATTTGTACTATTCACAATTGTAATCAAATATTTGTTTGAATAAAATATTTGTTTGAATTTAAATTCTGTGTTATTTATTTTATTCAACAAATATTTATTTAATTATGTGAAAAATAAAATAGTACAATAACAAATACATTTAAACGAATATATATATATGTTTATTTTCATCAAACAAAAATCATATACTAGCATATTCAACAATCTCTCCCTTTTGATGATAACAAACATATATTAAGATTTTGACTCTATTAAAATGTATTTGGTCATTGATGAATTCTATTTACTCCTCCTATTTGAATGCTCCCCCTACAACCAAGCTCCCCCTTCACATATGCATGAAAAATATGCAAATAAAAAAACAATTGCAATGAGCCTATATGAGAATATGCTATGCAAATAGATGAGAATATGCAAAATAAAACATTTGAATTTATTTGCCAAAATCTTAACTTCTCTCTCCCCTTTTGTTATCCGCAAAAGAGTAATAGTGTTAGAAAAATAGAGATCAAGTGATAGACATTAATACAACATTAATATCCAATCGAGTATAAATATTAAATTTCAATAAAAAAATCAAATAAAAATCATAAATACTCTGTTAGGCGCATATTCCACTTTAGAGTGATAGGGGTGATGTCGACATATAAAACCATATAGTTGTGTCTATTTGTGGTATATTTATATCAGGAATTTGAATACCTACTAACCATGCATAACCGTTAGGACTTTTAAATGAGATTAGTAGTATTCCCAATTTTTATTAAAAATGAATTTCAAACATCTTCTAACCATGCACAACCGTGAGTACTTTTAAATGGGATTAGAATCAACTTGTCTATTTAATAATCAGTTTTGATATGTGTTCCATACATACATAACCGTGAGGACTTTTAAATGAGCATGAAAGCACATAATCAAATATTCCAAGTAAGTCACCCATGCATAACTGTGAGGACTTTTAAATGAGAGTGAATACTTTAGATGTTTCTATTGCTAATTAAATTAAAAAAATGAATAATTTCCCATTTAAAATACCATATTTTGACATACTATATTAGATTTTGATGAGTGATGGTCGTTAGAAATATGATAGAAATAGAGATGGTCATGGAATTTTTACCAACAAAAGTTATTACAAATCATGTTTAAATTTTTAAAGAAACTTACTAAATATACTGTCTCAAGTCATAATATATGATTAATATCGACACTCATCACTTTTTCAATCACTATTTATCTTTTCGATAATCAGTAGGTAGTCAGATTATTTAATGCAATCATTTAAGATCAAATCCAAAAATAAATATAAAATCAAATTTCTAGAATGTCTAATCTGAAATGGAATCAACAAAAACCATTTTCTGGAAGGGGTTTTATAAAAAAATGTCTTCTAATTGAAAAATAATTGAAATGAAAAATATGCAGATATTTTCTTTGAAAATGATGCAACTAATGAATGTCTCAACATAAAACTCGTTCCACTAGTACTTTTTCTATCAACTAGACAACAGCATAATCTACATCTGAAAAACTTTTGAATCAAGGTTATTATAAGTTGAATATCATAGACCAGACCGTGAAGTTGCAACAAATACCTTAAAATCCTTTTTACAGCTTTTAAATGAAATTCTTTTGGATTTTGAATTAAAACCGTGCACATAAACAACTAGTGAACATAGTGTCAGATCTAGAAGCAGTTAAAATATATCTATGTGTATCTAGAGTAATCATCAACCAATAAAACAACATCACTAGTCCAAACAAATCTATATGAACTAGTTCAAAGAGTCTAGAGATACTTATAGTGTTCTTGGCATAAAAAGATAATTGCCAACAATTTTGCATAAATCAAAATCAACATTCATTTCTTTATCACATAACTGGCTGATTTAAATCAAATTATGGTGCAGATTTTCAACATATAATACATCATTCAAGATTAATATACCGTTACCTATTTTACCTTTATCGATAATTTTTCGTTGTTTCCCATTGTGACTCTACCACCTATGTATTAGGCTAAGGAACTTTGATTTGTCGCCCGTCGTGTGCTTGGAACAGCCAGAATCCAAGTAACACTGTTGTTGTTCCTTAGCCTGCTACCATACCTACACGAGGAAAGATTTTTATGACCTATTTGTTTTTATAGGTCCATGATTGTTAGTGACAAATGATTTTGAAAAATAAGTTTGTGTACACCCAAGACAATTTATATTTGTTCCTTTTGGCACCCAGATTTGTTTAACTTTAAGGGATTTTATATTCGTGCCTTTTGGAACCCAAATTGGTATGGTTTTCACGTGTTTGGGTCTATACCAGCAATTATTATGATTGTGTCCAGTTTTTCCACAAATCGTGCACTTGGAATTAAGTTGATTAATTTCGCTTCTAACACATTCAGATTGATTATACCCAAGTCCTTGTCTAACAGTATCGACAGTTTGTTTCCCTATTAGCATATTTAGTGATTTTTCTCCTCTGGAGAATTTTCCTAAGGTTGTAGATAATTGTTGGACTTGTGTTTTGAGTGATTTATTTTCATTCAATAACAGAGTGCACTTTTTAATAGAATTCTCTCCTAGTGTTTTCACTTTCTTTCAAAATCAGAATTTCATTTTCAAGTGATTTAATTTAATTTTTGATTTCTTAATTTCTTCTTTAAGTGATGGACACTTATCATACTTAAGGCTCTTATTTCGAGAGTTTTTAACCAATTGATCAAGCTATTTATTTAATTCTATCAAACTATCTCTTTGTGATTCAATTTTAACGTACTTCTCCCTAAGTCTTTCAAAACAACCATTTACTTCATGAAAATATATAAGTAATTCTGAATTAGTAAGTTTTGATACCTCACTTGGCTCATCGTCATCACTGTCAGTTGATTCTCCTCGAAGACACAGATCTGCTTTTTCACTCTCACTGCTAGTGCTTTTATTATCATCATCACTTTTATTCCACGTGGCTGCAAAACTTCTCCTTTTTGATTTCTTTCCTTGGCCGAGTCGATTTTGAGGACAATTAGGCTTGATGTGACCAGGTTTATTGCACTTGTGACAAATGATCTCTTGCTCTTCTAATTTGTCTAGTACTTTGACTATTCTGCTTTTCAATTGTTGATTTAGAGCTGGATTTCCATACTTGTGATTCCACCTTTTGAATTTCTTTATTATCAGTGCCAGTATTGCTGCACCATCATCATCATCATCATCTTCACTTTCAGTTGTTCCTCTGAGAGCTATTGATTTCTTTCGAGTATCACCTCTTTCACGTTCTTCCTTGAATTTCATTTCTAGCTCATGAGTGGTGAGATTCCCAATGAGTTCTTCAACTGTAACTTGCTTCAAATCCTTTAATTCTTGAATGGCAGTAACTTTTGCTTTAAAATTTCATGGAAGAATTCTGAGGATTTTTCGAACTATTTCCAGCTCTGTGTATGGCTTTCCAAGTGATTTTGATTTGTATACTAGATTAGAAAGTCGTTAATACATTTCATTGACACTTTCATCCTTTGTCATTGTGAAGTTTTCGTATTCGCTACTAAGCATGGAAAGACGAGATTCTTTGACTTGGGAAGTTCCTTCGTGAGTCACATTAAGTGTGTGCCAAATTTCCTGCACAGTTAGACAATGTGAGACACGATTAAATTCAATTTGATCTAATGAACAAATAATAGAATTCATAGCTTTAGCATTAGCATTTTGCAATTTATTTTCTAGATCTGTCCATTGATCCATAGGTTTTTTAATTTCTTGATTATCTACCACTATAGTTGGTGTCCTATATCCCGTCTCAACAATATTCCATACATCTACGGTTTTCAAAAAAAAATTCATTCTATTTTTCTAGTAAGAATATTCACCATTGAACATGGGTGGTCTAACTATGGATTGACTCTCAGCAAAAGCATTATTAAAAGAAGCCATTTAAAAAAATCAAATTTTTAAAACAAAAATTGGTTTTTGAAAAATCAAATTTTTAAAACAAAAAATGGTTTTTGTTCCTAGCTCGGATACCACTTGTACGATCGATTTCACCCTAGAGGGGGGTGAATAGGGTGATGCTAATAATAATAAAAATTAATGCGGAAATATATATAATAATTGCAGCACAGAAAATAACATAATAATAAAAGCAGAAATAAAACAACACAGATTTACCCAGCTTCGGCAAAACCCTACCTACGTGCTGCCCCTAAGGTTTCTACTAGAAATTAAGTATTCAGGCGCTTACACACGTAAACTTGCGACACCCGCTAACGACTAACCTAATTCTACGCTCAAAACTCTTCCATAACTCAGCCACTGAGATGCGAATTCTCAAACTACACCACCGTAGTTCGTCCCTCCTCACACGACTAGAAAGTTACACAGTTTTAAAAGAAAAATACAAAATAAAATAAAACTAAAAACAACAAAACCCTATTTCTTAAATTTGAAGCCCAATAGAATATAAACTAAACTGGCCCAAATAACAATAGAAGAATTTGCTCTTCCCTTTTACTTCCTCGGCATAGATGCGTGTGGTTCTTTTATTTTCATGGCCGCTCCTTTTTTTCCTTCGTTCCTTTTCGAATGCTATGGTTTTTGGAAAATTGAAGACGCCGCTTGGATATATTGATCGATTGAAGTGATTTTATGCTTCGATTGGCTTCGTCTATCGTCTCCTTAGCTTGACTGCATGCGGTTGCTTCAATTGTCGAGTTCAAATTAGTGCTTTGAACTGGTACGTGAATTGCCTTTATTTACTATCATTGTTACGCTTGAACTCGATTTTGCTTTCGAACTCTGTTTCGATTCGAGTTATTGATTTTTGTTTTCTTCGATGAATTGCTCTTGTATTTTGCTTGAACTTGAATCAATTAAAAGCCGATGATGATGTGGGAATTTATAGGGATTAAAACCCTAAATTATCTCGTATATTTTGTTTGAATTCTTCCGTGATTTGCACTTGTCCATTCGATCTTTGCTTGAACAATGTGATGAATTCTTGACCTATTCATATCACGCGTATACTTAATGAATTTGAATTTAGCTTCGTAGTTTTCTACTATGACTTTGGCATCATTCACTGACTTGTTAATCTCTGAAAGACTTGTTCAATTCGTGTCTCTGTTCCAAACTTTGCTGGCTTTGACTCTAGCATTTAAATTTGTGACAAACATGACATGTTCATTTTGAAATACATTGACTTTGTTAATTCGTGTTTCATTTCTGACTTTGACTGGATGACTTCATTCAAACGGCTACTGTTAATTTCTTTAAACATATGAACTGTTGTTTGCATATGTAGTACATTTGTGGTCTTGAAGTCGTACATACCTGCTATGTTTATTTTAGTGCACTTGACCATTTCATTGTTGAGTCAGGTTCTATATATTGGAGTTGCTCGGACCATATGAGCATATGCATTCATGTTGCTTTGAGTTCTTCGCTTGTGCACTGGTTTTGTTACATGTCAGGTTGCATTGTTGATGTGTTGAGATTGATCTGTCTGGTCTTCCATTTTTATTGAGTAACCTACTTAAGTCTGATCTGATGCATTTTAATTTGAAGTCTGGTTGCACTTTGAGTTTCATGTCCAGTTTGGTTGAGCCTTTTACTTTATGTCTGTAGCTTGCCCTTGTCATGTGGTCTGTGCCTTTGTGCCATTCCATTGAACATGCACATGTCTATGGTTTCATGTGCACTGCCCTGGTTGTACATGAACTTGATGTTGCATCCATACTGTCTGGTTTTGTGTTGCAATGTTGATCTAGCCATTGCATTGAACTTCTGCATGTTTGAAGCTCTTACTTGTTCTTGCCTTTGAGTTTTGTACATTTGAGCATTTTGACCATTTGCATATGTGGTTTTGTGTGCTTATGCACTTGATTGCCTTGATGTCCCATTGTTGTTGCATTTGCTTCTTGCCATTTACTTGTTGCTCCATTTGTTTGCTTGTACGCACAGTTTGTTCCACTGGGTGATTTGGTCTGTTTCATCAATATATATGCATGTGTATACATATACATACATATATATATATATGCATGTATGTATACATGTGTTTATGTACTGTCATATTGTATTGCTTTGACCAAATCTAAATTGTTGAACCTGGTTTGATTTGCATATGAGCTTCATGTGTACTCGAGTCTCTTTGTTGTTTTAGTCTTGTTAGACTTTGTGCTTACCAATGCTTATTTCCTGTTGCATAAACATAATGCTGCTCTGACCCACTCACCTGAATATGTACATGACTTGTGGCAACTGTTTCATGTGCATTGTGACTGGTTGCATATGTATATGTGTTTGCATCCTTGCTTTGATCTTGTTTACAGTGTGCTTTGAGTTACTTTATTTTGAACTGCCATGCTCACTGTTTGCTGGCATGATGCACTTGAGTTGAATCCAATTTTTACTTGGGTTTGACCTTGTGCTCACCCGTCCTTGCAGTTTTAACACGCAAGTGTATATCGTAATGCACGGCGTTGTGGCATGTACAGTGATACACTGTGCATGTCACAAGTTGTTCGTGTATGATGAATTAAAAAGGAACGATGACGAACAACCCAAATAACTGAGGTAAATAATATTTTCAAAACATACATTTTATTGTACACTGCAAAATATTTCTTTTTCAATTTTAATGCGTTAGTGTTTATTTTGCAGATAATTCAGATGCTGGATACAAACTGAAATTGAGTTGAAAATAAAATTACAAGTGTGAATGAATATGTAGTGAGGTAAAAGTTGTAGATTGCAAGATGTGTTGTAATTAAAATTATATTGTAATTGAAAATGTATATATGTAATGAGAGCACAAATTTGTACTATTCAAAATTATAATAAAATATTTGTTTGAATAAAATATTTTTTTGAATTTAAATTCTATGTTATTTATTTTATTCAACAAATATTTATTTATTTATGTGAAAAATAAAATAGTACACTAACAAATACATTTAAATGAATATATATATATATATGTTTGTTATCATCAAACAAAAATCATATACTAGCATATTCAACAGAGGAAACGAAGGAGTAGGAGCTGGAGGCTGAGTACTCCTGAATAATTTATAGGTAAACACCATCTAGATGTGAGCCACTGGACATGTAAACACCGTCTGGATGTGAGCCACTGGACGGCCCAGCATCAGAACGGCGACCTCTATCTCTTCCAACCATAGGTTGAAAGTATAAAGATAAAGATCATTCATGGGGTAAGATATCATTAATTTAAGTATGGAATATTATAGAATTAAAATGCATTCCTAGACATATTCCCAACACATATCTACCCCCAAGGACACAGAAAGGTTAAGGACACGATGATTAGGGAATATGTAACACTTATACAGTACTCTGATATGCTGTAATATATGTTATGTTCTGTGTTTATCATATTTTGTTCTGAACTCTGCTCTGATACCAAGCTGTGATGCCCTACTCCGAGACCCACATTAACAAAGAGCATTATAGAGTAATACTGTCTGTTAATGCGGAGAATAGGGCTGGTTAGGAGCGACCATCCATAAGCGTTGTCTTAAACATGTATTGAATACGTCGATTGGGTGTGTAACATCCCACTATTTTGGACCATTCAAATCGACAATAATCCACACATGTCGGACTCGAATACTTCAAAACAGTGGATTGTTAATTTAAATTTGGCAAAACTCAACATATACAGTAAATAAATCAATCACAGACATAGAGTAATATAACAATAATACAACGGAATAGATAAATAGTAGTTCATGAAGCTACTATATAAACATCAGAGTTAGAAATAAAATACAACAGAATATCTCAAATATAGTGAAGTCTCCAGTACAAACAGATGACCTCTCTGAACAAATCAACTAGAAAGCTGAAAGCTGAATCGATAGTTGGATCTCCAAACGAAGCTCCAAACTCCAAAGGTGAGTCTCAAAAGCTGTATCACTCAGTCTGACCCGAGCGTAAAGCAAAACACAAAACACTCGAGTCAGGATTAACATTCTTATATCAATAAATCCAACTCAAGTGAAATATCAACTGAAATACTAGTAACTCAGAGGATGTTTGGGATAACCATCCTCTAAGGATCCGTGGAACTATCTACAATGTAGAAGTGTACTTTATTAACCACCAAACGTCATTATAACACCGTGGTCCTTTCAAAATAATTTATACTTCAAACCAAAAATATCATTTCCATTAAATATATATATGTTTTTTTCAATTTCACAAATTGATTCCAATCAATTCGAGTTTCAAATTCAAATTTAATTCAATCCAGATTTATCCATTTTAATTCAATTCAGTTTCTAAAAAACAAATTCAAATTATATTGATTTCAAATACAGATCTGAATCACAAATAAACCATTTAAATTCCAGTATACTTCAAAGCTTTAATATTCAACATTTTCAAAGTTCAATTTAACAGTTCATATAGATCTCGATTTAACCTCATTATTATTTAGTCTTGAAATATTCACTTAATAAATTCAGTATTATTTAAATAACCTTAAATTACTATTAAACTAAATATTCCTTTCGATTTATTTAAACTTGAAATATCCATTTAATCACCTTAAATCAAAAATCAAGTTATAAAAATCAAACCTTAAACTTCAAATTCAATAGTTCAAATCGATTTAATTTAGTAGAATTCTTAATTAATACAATTTCAATTTATTCAAATTTAAATAATACTTAAACATATTATATGTATTAAATCAATCTCAATAATATTATTATTAATTCCATATATAAAATTACCATTTATATATAATATTTTAAGAACCAATATTTATTAAAACCCATATATTTCTTTTCAAAACCATAGAAATTATTTTCAAACATTTATATATATATGGACCAACGGTGTCTATATATATTTTCCCATCCTATGGTCAAGTGATACGGATATTTATCATTTCAAATCCGTAATTTAAAATATACGGGTATATATCATTTCAACCCACAAATCTCAAATTCAATTCAATGAAAATCGCTTGGGTTTATCATTTCAACCCATAATGATTTTCTCTTATTCTACAGACCGTTCGGGTATGTATCATTTCAACCCATAGTGAATTCTATACTAACAGGGAACTTGCAGAGTGATAACAGATATGATAATAATATAACAGGCATATATATCATCAATAACAATATAATATAAACAATAGGATATGGTGTCGTATCCCACAGTGAACATTTACAGATAATAGCACATATATATAGCTATGTAAATAACAAACAACAGCATATTTCAATTGTCGTTTAAATTGAAATCAAATTTAATAAATATAAGAATGCAAATCGAGTGATTGCTCACCTTTCGAGGCTAGAGAGATTTGACAAAGAAAAAGAGCTACGAATTCCAAAGCAATGCTAGATGGATACGCTTTAAGGGAGAAAATAGGCACGACAAACAAAGCTTACAACAGGGATCGACGGAATCAAATCAGAACTAGATCGATGAAGATAATTGGTATAAGCGAGTTTATATATATATATATAACCATATATAAAAAGAAAAGAATCATATTCTAAATTCAAACATGTTTAATATTTTAAATATATATGTATTTCAAAATCCATTTCTTTAAATTAACACTTATTACATTGTTTACATATGTTTTATTAACGCAACATATATAAATATTATATTAACAAAATTTTATATATACCAACAACATAAATATTTATAAACTAGTATGTACGTACTTTATAAAATCCAATATATACAACTAATATTTTATACATTCTAAACTGACACATAATAAAGTAACAGTTGATATAAAAAGAACCACTATATTTATTATACGTACACGGTATAACCTTCTCAACTTTATAAACTATTATAAAATAAAAAAAATTTCTAAAATAATCTATATAAAACACTTAAATCTAAATATATATATATATATACCTCAGTCGAACAATATTTTTTAGTATAAACTTTTAGACTAAATTTATATAAGCAAAATATATGTATATAATATGTGTATGAGTGCAACTATCTCTAACGGCACCAAACATATATATATACATGAAAATTCCTGTGCAAATATATAGTAAAAGAAGAGAAGTGGTAAAACCGATCTCTATATATATACCTATATATAAAAAATTTACTATAATATATATATCAAAGCTAATGCGCAAACCTTTATAAGAAAACTTACATTATAAATATATATATCTGTAAACAATACTTACCTATGCTATTACATGATTTTATATAATATATTATATTTTTATAATTATAAATATATATACAATCACCGTAACACTGTTATAAAATATATACTAACATATACAAATATGTGACTAACCTATATGTATTGTACCACCATACATGAAAAATATAACATGCATAAAACACGTTATTATATTTTAGTTATCAAAACATGTCAAATCACATCACGTTATTAGAACCAAACACATATATGTATGTTAAAACATATATATACTAATATGGACAAACATTGTATACAAATATATATCAAAACTGTTTAAACAATACTTATTTACATATTAATATATACTTATAACTTTATATCAAATATATATAACAGACAACTATAGGTAAATAGTTTTTTTTCTTCAAAGCATCAGTAAACAATTACTAACGTATTTAAAAATTCATATAAACTACATACAGTACAAACTCTTATACGAAATATATATACCAGATAATGTCCTCCTATTTATCTATCTAAAGCTATATATATAATACTTAAATAGATAATATACAACATAATCATTGCAAGCTTCAATATGAATAAAAGAAAAAGGGACGCTGGCCTAACCTGAGAGAAGGTTAGAGGGAGAGATGCGCAAACAAGGAAAGGCTGACGTGGTTGAGGGGGAGACGGCTGCTTGGATCTGCTGTTCGGTGGAGGGGCTCGGAGGTGGAGTGGGAGAGGCATGAGCAGAGGGGAAGGACTGGAACGTTCGGGTTGCACGTGATGGAGGGCGGAGGGCGCTGAAGGCCGAAGTGGTGGATCGGGTTGATGGCGCTTGGGTAGTGACGTGCTCAGATGAGGATGGGTTACAGAGGAAAGAGAGAGGGGAGATAAAGAAAAGGAGGAGGGGAGAAAATAAAAGAGGAAAGGAGATGTACAGAGAGAAGTTTAAGCAAAATGAAAACGTACATGAATAAATTGGCAACCAATATAAACCAAATAAGTTAACGGTCCAATTTCCTTGATTTCAGTTGAAAAGCTATTTAATGGAATTGACTATTTTCTTGAGCTGCACGGTAAAGATTTGAAAAGGATTGGAAAGTCAAAAGTCACAATTTCGGTACGGTACGACGCACAGTTTTCCTGTTTCCATCGCGTACCGGACCTCAAAATACAGAAATGAATATACCACTGGGATCAGCACGACGAGACGGTCAAAACGGTATACAGATATCAGTGGTACGATCATCCGATCAAAAGTTGATAACCGGTACCAAAAATGCTGCTATTCCGTACGGAAAAATCTAAACGGAGCTAGAAACGTCCGAATTTCGCGAAATGAATTTCGCAGTCTGATTCAGAGTGTTTAAAATAAATTTTCTCATGTTGACATATTTAGGTTTCGGAACACTTTTAAATTCAACTGTTATTAACCGATTTAAATTGAAATAAAATTTCACAATAAAATAAACTTCAATAATTTCTGATGAAATTTTTCCAGTTGCTATGTTTAATTAGACGTATTCCAAATATAAAATTTTATTTAAAAATTCAATTATTAAAATTTTCACAAAATTTCCAGTTAAATATATTTTTAAAACAATTAAAATTTACGGGTCGTTACAGGGTGCTCTAATTTTTTTTCTTTTACCTTTCTCAACTGAATCGACATACTCAATAAATGTTTAACACAAAACTACGGAGGCTAATGGATCTATCAGAACAAAGTATAACAACAACTAATACAACAGATCACAGAACAGCAGTCACGCATATATATATACAGATGCATCCTAGCTAGTACACTACATAGTGATACAACAGTGGTGGTACATAGACCACAATATATACATCAAGTCAAAAAGAATATGTACACATCAGAGTTCATAAAATAACTACAAGGCTACACAAAAGATGACTAGCATCCAAAAAAGAGCAAGAAAATCCATAGCGGAAGCAGCATATCGGTAATCTACAGCAGGTGACTAACCTGAAACAACTCGTTCTGACCCGAGTATATAAAAATACACGGGTCGGTCTAGCTTAAATAAACTGATTAGCACAAGATAAATGAAGTATAGGGACAAACGATAATATTTCTTCTCGAAAGAGAAGAAGCAACATCAAATATGTATCAACTACTTCATATGAGATAGTATCACTAAAATACATCATATGGAAGTTTCTCGAAAGAGGCATGATCAACAACAACATCGATTAATCACAAATAATTGCCTCATATCATCGGCATCTACAACAGCCAATATATGGCTTCCATCAACACCATAACTCCTAAATAGGAAATCACAAATCTCAAAAACACGCCAAAGGATGGCAACCACAAATCACAATATGTAGAACTCGGTTAAGAGTTCAAATCAACAGGAATGAAATCACCATAAATAAAGAACATGATAGCGTTATATAATTAAACCAACATCGGCAACCATTGTGAAAACATTCATAAATCATCTAAATTATAGAAATCAACGGAAAGAAATCTAGAAAAGCAACAATGTAAAGAATAGGACCCAACAGTCCAAAAATTAGCCCAACGGTTATATATGCAGAAAGGATCCAACAGTCCAATAAGTGTCCCAACAGCCCGCCAAGTACTATTTATAGGTGACCCAACAGTCTCAAATAGGACCCCAACAGTCCGTGATTAGCCCAATAGCTATATATGTATGTAGGACCCAACAGTCTAAGTACTGGCAATAACAACATGAGGGTCCAATATAAAGTGTCACCAACTTTCAGATAGTAACCAAATTAGTGACAACAGTGTGTCCCATACCACACGTTCTCACTTACCGTTTACTATAAGGTAGTTAATTTAACTCTCGTGTATGACCTCAATCGAACAAGTCCGGAATTAACCGAAAAAGTAAACGCATGTGTCTCATACCACATGTTTTACTAAATTGTTTAAATCTCTTCCTCATTCACTCGAAGAGTGCAAAAATGTGTATTTTATATAGAAAATACTTTGCTTCGAGAAAACTAGTTTTTAAACAATTTTTGAAATCATTTAGAAATCATGGCTTTGAAATTCTCTTTATTAAAGAGAATAAATACATATATTTTAAATAGCTTCAAAAATAATTATAAATGTTGCACAATATTTATTTCGAAAGCTATTTTATTATAAAAATAAATTCAAAATCGTTTTAGAAAACACATGCTCGAAAACAGCAGAAATCACCGAAAATGCCATAAAATCGGCATAAGAAATTGTCTCAAAACACATCAATCTGAAGTACGGATCAACATAATGTTGGCTTACCTATTGATAGGTTTAAGACCTTAAAAACACTTCAAAATATTGCAAGAATTGATCACTACATTCATTGGAATAAGCAGAAGAGGCAAAACAGTGCACAGAAAAAGAAATCGACCTGGACAATAAAACATACATGGGTCAACCCAAAAAAGGCTAAGGTCGACCTTAGGGTCGACCCTTATATGCCTTAGGTCGACCCTAGGGTCGACCCCCAACGAACCTGTTCGACCTAGAGGTGGGGAACTTTACAGGCAATTTTGCCTGTTTCGTTTGCAACTTTGAGCACCGATTTCAGGTGTTTCCACAATGATTCAAGCTATGAAATTTGACATGCACATACAATTAAACCTAGACAACGATTCGGAAAAGATTTCACTCAATTTCGGTATGAAACCAAAGAGATATGGGTTCACAAAGTTGAACCCAGACAAGCTTTATACTTTAAACCATAAATCTCACATTTACAGTTTACAGTAAATCAAAACATAACAGAAACTAAACAAATTTCTTACAGGCAATTACTAGCTAGAAATGTGAGTTAGTACTCACCTTTATATGTTTTTAAGCAATTTGAATAGCAAGCTGATGACTTTTTGGCCTTGAGAAGCTTTAGGAACCTGTAAAAAGAGAATACACAAACATGCAGCAAGAAAAAGAGAAGTTACAGACAACCCATTTCTCAAAAATCAGAAAGTGGATGAGATAATCTATGGTTTTGATATTGATTACTTTCTAGGAATTTGATTAACTAATTTTCCTTGAATTTCTCTTTTGATTTTGTTCAATTTGGAGCTTAATTTGAATTTTAAGAGAAGGCAGCCATTGATGGAGTTTCTGGAGAAAAGAATGAAAGGAGGAGAATGAGATGTACATACAAACTTTTCTCACCTCCTACCCTTTCCCAGAAGTTTCATTTGGGTTTGGGTTTGGACCCAAAACCACCCAATATGGTTATGTATTCATACTTAGTTAAGATTTAACTAAGTTAATCTATTTTAACACTTTATTTCACCATATTTATGCATATTTTAACCAAATAAATTTATACAACATATTTCTATGTTTACAAAAATGTTTCACAACTTAAAAACATTAATTTTAGCCATTTAAACTTATTTTCCATCATTAAATTCTTATTTTTATTTAAATACTTCAATTTACACTATTATTTACATAAAACAATATTTTTAACATCTAAATTACATAAAATTATTTCTCTTGTCCAATTATATATACCAAACCTTATTAATATCATTTTTACATCCAAATATTATTTTTAGAACAAAATTCCACCTTTTTATTTACAATATTTACCATATTAAATTCTAATATTTCATTAAAATTAATAAAAATCAACATTTGGCAATAATTTCCAAAATTATTGCATTTTATCAAATGAAAACCATATAATGTTCATTTTACCCCCAAACTAACCTAATAAAGTTTTTAAAACTTTATTTTCAACATTTTATATTTACTTCAACAAATTAATGTTGATTTAAATTCTTTATTTAATTCAATTAATCACCAAATGAACATAATTCCATTTTATTTTACCAAAACTCATTGTTTATTTCAAATAAACAATTTTAACAAATTCTACATCTCCAAATTATTTTATTACTCCATTATTAAATTATAACCACCGTTATAATTTAATATCATAGGTAATCACCAAAACCAGGGTTGTTACATTGAACTTGTCGTTTTTAGAATTCATTTAAGATCAAGTTATATTCTAACCCTTTTTTCATTAATAAATCATAAATTTTAATTTTTGACAATATTAAAACCCAAAATCTTATTAAATTTAATATTTTTAATTATCAAAAATACGGGTCGTTATAATCTCCCCCACTCAAAACTTATCGTCCCTGAAAAGGAACAAGAAAGAATTAAGAGATATGATATATTTTATTCGAAATATTCAATTTATAAACAATTTAACTTACATATTTAGGTTCAATATAATCTGAAATTAACTCAAATTCCACAAAAAATTTCTAAGTCCTAAATTCATGAAAAATTTTGACAGCATCTCCTTTACGCGGATAGGTCCGGAAAAATAATAATGTCATATATATCATATTTCAATAATAAACCATCCCAACCAAGAGAAAACAATAAAATACAGCTGCAAAAACTGTAATCTAAAAACGTACTATTTGTCGGGCAAACAACTTTATTTATGAAACCAAAAGCAACAGTTATTGCTTCCATAAACCTGTATCTTATATACGTAATTCAAGAGAATTAAACATGATAAAAGGATAACATACTAACTATTTTATCATAAATACGAATAACACACAATACAACAATCATATGCAACAAAACAATGTAATGCAACTGATAAGTATATGCAACCCAAAATAGTATAGCAATCAGAAGCAACAATCACAGCACAACATTTAATTATTAATGTTTGTACGACGTACATATATCATTTGTACACAATATCAATTCTGATCACTTGCTTGAATACACAAATTCCACTTTCGAACTAGTATTTTGACTCGACTGCTCTAGTGCGGACGCTGATCCAATTTCTTTATTAGAACTCCATTCTCCTTCCATAGCCATAAACTACGATAGAAAACTTCAAATTCATATCAAAAATCTGTATCAAATGTTTGCCGTCAAAAATCAAGCAAAAAATCATAATTCGGACTAGTGTGAATTACTACAAATCATGTATTCGAATCTGGATCAAAACTATCATGCGAATAAAATGATCTACGTACAACTTACGTATTTTATTCTATTGGTTTCTTTAACAAATCATTTACCTTTCATTCATTTTTTTTAATACTCGTTTATTTATGTAAAGATTAATCACTTACATAATTTATTTTCCAATAAATATTTAAGTCATTAATGAATCATTTCATAAAATATTACTTAAGCTTCTACTTCATTTACTTAAGTTTATAACTTAATTTGATTATAGTATAAAAATTTAAGTTTTGATATTCGTCTTTGAAGAGGAAAGAAATATTTCGATATATCTTAAAATTCAACTAAAACATTTAACCTTATTCACTTAGTATAAATATAAGATATATTTAAAACATCCTTATAGCATTATGCAAAGATTTTCCAAAAGTTTAAATTACTGTTAGAAATTATATCAAAACATTTTAACAAGCTTTAAAATAAAGTTCTTTAAATCTGATAATGTATTAGACTAATTATTTTAAAATAAGTACAAACACAAAGATTATTAAACTGAAACTAATAGTATACTCAAATCTTACATTAAATTTTCAAATCAAAGTATAAAATTTCATATCTTCATATTAACTTTAAAGTACTTGTTTTAAAATGAATATTCAAATCATGGAAAACATTTATTTTGGTTTAATACAAAATTCAAATAGTAAATAAACTTATAAATTCATATTACTACTTCGAAAACCAAGTAAATATTTCAAACCATACTTTCAAAAATAGAGATTCAATTTATTTTTCAAACATATTACTATAAAGAAAACTTCCCAAATCATTTATTTTTTTATTATAAAATTTTAAAACATAATTCTTTTTATACAGTTCATTTATATAATATCTCTAAATTAATACTTTACAAAAATATTTGTAACATTCATTTGAAGAATTTATTTGCAAATCAATCATCTTTAATACTTTAGTGCTTTAATACTTTACAAAAATTCATTTGTAAATTTTTTTCTTTATTTATAAATACCATTTAAATAATTTAAATAACATCTTTATAAATATATGTATACTATTTGAAAATAATTATTTACATCATTACTTATATTTAGAAAGGAGTTATTGGAAACCTTAATCCATTATTTATAAATTTATTAGTTTTAATCTCAAAATACTTTTCAAACATTATTAATAAATTAATAATCATTAATTTTAAATATGTTTAATTTAATTAATAACTTCTCACAATATTTATAACATTGATAATTAACTTTTATACCATGTCATACATAAATGAATAACCTTTTAAATATTTTAAAGTATTTAGAAAAGAAAGAAAAATAATCAAAATATCCTTTATATAATACTTTATCAAAATACTTTTATAACTCAATGTTTTAACAAGTTTATCCTCGTTCTTACAGACTCTAGTCATACGTTGATCAGGCGCAAGACTAGAATTCTCCAAGTACTCGGTAGATCTATATCAACACCCAGTGAAAATACTTAAAAATAGATATAAAAATTACCGCTTAAAAATATGATGTCAAATGATGATGTTATGATAACAGTGGCCCGCTCCATTGTTTACGCAATGGACACAAAACCTTCTAGAAGATCCATCTACCTTCCGGATTCCAAAAAAATATCGTGGCCATTTCATAAACAAGGGACCATCGACCCCTGCCTTAGTGGTATGCTGATTCAATGATTTACACAATAGTTGCACTTCCTTTCCAGAAGATCCATAAACAACAAATCCCAGGATCGAAAGCGCATCCATTGGGTAAACTAAAGAATCGTCTACTCTGAAAAAAAATAAAAAAAATTGAGGAACTCATGAGTTTAAATCCAGATAACCTATATCGGTTCGAATCAATTTCTGAATTCACCCAAGTCCATTAGGGTTATCGGTCGAGTCCATTCCTAGATTCACCCAAGTCCATTAGGGTTCGAAGCATATCATACTATACTTCTTCGCAGAGGGTACTTCCCATATTTTTACTTCGAAATGTATCATAATATACATAGTACCCTTTTCAAAATCATAACTTCAAATATGACACTTATATAAATTCCATTATATATAAGATTTCATTTCTAAATTGAGTGCTTCCCAAAATCAATAGTTTTAGAAATAACTTCATACTTATATAAACCATTTTCATATAAGAATCGAAAACTTTCAAATCGATATTTTTATAGAGTCAAAGGTCTTCGAAATCAATCAATTTCAAAATATCAGTGTGGTTTCATATAGGATTTCAACAATCATTTTCCTTTTCAAGATCGAATCCCATTTAGAATTCAAATTTTCCACAATCAATAGTTTTTAGAAATAAATTCAATTTAATATTTATGTCAAGTTTATAAGTAAAATTTTCTTTTCCAAACAAGTATGTTTCAAAAAAATCATTTTGTACATAAATTACTTTATAAAACATTACTAAGTTCATAAACATCTCCTAAAACAAAATTTCATTTAAAACATTTCAGAACTAAATTTCATATTTGTGTAATACAAAATAATCTAATTCATTTTACTTAACAAAATATTTAACAGTTTAAACTTGTTTAAATTATATTACCCTTCAATTTAAGAGTTGCAAAACTAAACCTTTGTATATCTTTCTAAAATACCAAGCTTTAAATTTTAAATATCAATTTGGAAGTGTCAGACTATTCAAAATAGTCGAAAAAATCAAATTCCAATTCATAGGAAATTGGAAATCAACAATCAATCATCTCAACAAGATTCACAATCAATCAATCCGTCAATAAAGTGATAACAGTCACTACTCATGAAATAATGATAAAGGACTATATCATTTTATTAAATTCATTCTTTTATATATACAAAATATAATCTGAGTTAAAATAATTTCATTTATTAATTTCAAAACATTTTATAACACTAACAAATACACTCTCTCATATATATACTCTTAGCTCATAATAGGGTATTCCATTTACCCTATCTCTTAATGAGTTTACCCCAATAGGCTAAGGTATCTCTAAACCAAAGCTTTGATACTAACAGTGATGACCCACTTTTTTGGACGATTTAAGTCGACAATAAACCACACATGTCTAACTCAAACCATTCAAAAGGGTAGATTATCAATGGGGTTTAATAAATAAACTAAGAGAAAAGAAGGAAAGCAATACACAGAATCTCACAGTGGAACGACAAAATATAATAATCAAATAAAACAATTCATGAAGCTATTTTACAATATACATTTGGTTACACATTTTTACAACATCAATCAGAGTATAATAAACAAACATATCAAATAATGCAGCGGAAAATAATAATAAATACGATCACCAATCTTCATCTTCGTCTTCAAGGAATAGCATCTTAAAACACTGAAATACTCAAGCTAACCCGAGCATAATGAAAAAACAATACACTCGAGTCAGAACTAAAAATTCCAATGTAGGTCAAATCAATATCATGTAAAATATGTGTATAATAGTTTCAGAGATGTTTACGGGATTTTCAATCTCCTAATCAAAATACGAATACCAATTTAAATCACTTAAATTGAAATAAATCCAAACATTAAAATTAAAACTTAGGCCTTTCAAATGATTCAGTTCTGATAAATTTACATCATACCTCAATTTCAGCTTTAATTCCAAGTTAAATCCTTTAAACAATTTCATTTCAACAGTTTCAATTTCAGCTTTACAAAGCTCGAAATAGAAATAATTAAATTCATATAAATCCAAATTCAATTTAATCCAATCCTGTGTCCGTATATGATTTTCTATCCTATGTACAAGTAATCATTTTTTTACAAATTCAATTGTATGGGTATATATCATTTCAATCCATAATTAAATTGTCATAGGTATCTAATTTTAAAATGATTCAAATGACCATTTAAATGGTATAAATAATATATAAGGTGATACAGGGACATAAATAAACAACCATACATCCAACATATCAATCAATACGCATCTATTTCAAACAACATCCAAATCAACCAATATATCACAACAGTTCATAGTTATCAATGTCGGGGGTTTAACTAGTAATAAAAGTTCAATATAAATTTAAATATCAATTCAATTTAATGTCAATTCAAATCCAATATCAATTCAAATTCCAGTTTAAATCAACAAACAGCAATAAAAAATTATATATCACATCATAAATTTTATTTAACTTGCAATGGAAATTTTAGTATTGCGTGAGTGGGTTTAATTACTTACCTTTGATTTACAGCCTATTTAAAAATCCAATAATAGCCCAAAATCCCAGCAGTCTCTAAATTCAACCAAACTAGTTTCATACTATTTGGAATTTCAATATGAGTCCAATGGAAGAAACCACGCGTCAATTGGAATTCATATGCGGAAGATATTCAAGTTATAAGAATATTATGAAAATGAAATATAAAAACATGTACACACATTTTAATAATAAAATAAAACAAATTATTTACTTACGTTAAGAATTTTGAAGCCTGCTCATGTCTCTAAAGCCTGGAGAATCAACGGAAAAAAATGACATGATGGCCCACACAAGAAGGAAGGAGGCTTTTGGAAATGGTTTGGCAAACAAATGGAAAAGATTGGATTCATGAAAATAAGTTGCTCACATTTGTTTGTTTTTTTAGAAGAGAAAGAAAACTTCAGGCAAAAGAAATAATGGAAGCATGTTTTGGAAATGGAAAGTTTGAGGAAGAGACTTATGAAATAGGAAATGAATAAGGGTAAAGCACGTTTGGAAATTGGAATATGAAAGGGAAGGATACAAGAAGTTGTAAATTTGCAAAATGAAAAGAGACTAACATGCAGGTAATTAACATAAGATGAAAGAGACACATTGGAATTTGATAAGACATGTTTACATGGCAAGCAAATTTTTTGGTATAAAATTTCAAAACATGTGCTACCTCAATAATTGCATTAACACACAACATTTCAAGACAAGGCGCACGTGTAAATAAATAAAACTTACTGGAAAACCAAAATAGGCATGTATTTAATAAAATAAAGTAATAATAATAAAATAAAATAAATGACAGCGACGATTTAAATTTGGGAAGGTAGACCGTACATGGAAAACACAACTCTAATATACTCAAATAAAAAAACGTTCATTTTAACATATTTTATTAACCCCAATACGCTCAAATTTACACACACACACATATTTTTTATTTAGTACACAGTAAATAAACTTAAACACTGCAATTAACGTAATGGGGACCGCCCCCACACACAATAAAAGATGAACTGAGACTCCAAATTCAAATTTGGAACAAAATAAATTTCATGTGCTAACTATTCCAAATCAAAATTTTAACCAAACCTTCAAGTTGTTTTCTTACCATTTTATTATTGTTATTTTTTTATAAATTTAATTCAAATCAAGTTTGAATATTTAAATGACAGGAAATTATTGTCAAGGACAAAATTTCTCAGCATTTTAGCCTCAAGGACAGACCCTTGGTATTTTAGCCTGAAGGACAACTTTCTTTAGGTATCAGTTTTTAGTTATTAATGGCAATTTTTAGGATTCGGTTTTTAGTTATCGGTAGCAGTTTTTAGGTATCAGATTTTAGTTCGGTAGCAGTTTTGAAAGAATGTTTGTCCTTATGAATAATTTTGGAAAATTATTTGTCCTTATGAATAATTTTTAGGAGAATGTTTGTCTTTGTGGTTAAAATATTGAGGTCGTGTTCTTGAGGCTAAAAATATACAAATTTTTATCCTTTAAATTAATTCTCCCTTTAAATAAATCAAATATTCCAACTAGAAGCATATAAACAAAATTCAATTCTTTGTTTTAATGAAATTAAATTTATATTCACAAATGAAACATTCACTTTATTTGATAAAAATATTCTTTTCAATAAATCAATCTTTTTTTTTATTAAAACATATTTCTTTTCATTACACATTAATTTACAATTAACACCTCCCCTTTTAAAACCAACTTATATTTAAAGATTATCCCATTAAAGAGTTACTGAAATAATACGTCGTATAACCACGTCGTTTCTTTATCAATTGATTTCCTATTATCATTATATTTGTAACAAATTTGAGTACTCACAATTTGAACGTAATATTTCTCATTGAAATTCTCATTATATTTTTAACACAAAACGTAAGTTGCACATATCACTAATTAATTACCATTTACTTCTATTTCTTATTAATGGCAAGATTTAATTACTATTAATTACAATAATTAAATCTCAAAACATACCCTAATACAGGGAAGATAATTAATCCAATTATTTTCCTTTGAAATCCAATTTTCCATGTTAAACCCAATATCTATATACTAAATTAATTCGAACATTTAATTACAACCATAATAAAATTCTACTTCATTACAATTTAGTTTCCAACACATTCTTTTATTTATTATTATTTTTAAATGTTCTTTATATTAAATCAAACAATATCTTATGTGTTTATTAAACACAAGTTTTCATTTTATTGCACTCATTACTCTACAGTTACGTCCTTTCTCATATTACTGATATATTTTAATTACATTAAATTCCATTGATTACCAAATTAATTTCAAAATGGATTAAATAACGAGATGAGAAATAAAACAATTGTTACAACTTAGTAATTCATATACCTATAAATTTATTGTTTACAAACAAGGATTATAAATTTACTTACCAAATAATTGATTTCATATTCTATACTAAAACTAATTTCAATTAAATGACATATGATTTCCCCTTTAATATATTGTTTCTTTTATTCCTTATTGAACTCCACAATCATATCCAAATTAAACTTTACATTTATATTCCAATTAGAAATAAACAACCATTTCATTCTTTATTAATATTTTATTATTTACAATCAATGAAATTTATATTCAATCAGTTATTAATTATATTAAAATCAATAACATTAAATCATATTCTAATTTGTGTTACCATCCTTACCTCATTGAACTTGCCGTTTTTAGAATTCATTTAAGATCAAGTTATATTCTAACCCTTTTTTCATTAGTAAATCATAAATTTTAATTTCTGACAATATTAAATCCCAAAGTCTTATTAAATTTAATATTTTTAATTATCAAAAATACGGGTAATTACAATGTATATGTCCATATGCTTAAGGTTCAATAAGAAGATGTATGTGTGCATGTAGGTGTTCAACATACAACAATTGGGATTGAAAGAAAGCGGGCTCATACCTGAAAAGTCCATGAAACGAACTAGTTTGAAATTGTCGAGCTCGGAATGACATATGGTGAGAGCACATTCCAAATTTATAGTACCAGACGCTGGTGAAGCGTCGCGATGTTTCATGAAAATGATTCAAAGGACAATGACCATTCAATGCATAAGTGTGGGATCCTTATGGCAATCTCGATTACTCTCGATTCAAAGCACATCATGTTTGAAACAAGATGTACTTCGGGGGCAAGTGTTATCCAGTCGTTTGATCAAGCAATATTTGGATAGACTGGACAAGTCGAACTTGAAAGCTATCGAGGAAGGAAGTCCGGAGAGATAGCCCAAGAGTCCAAAAACCAAGTGCAAATAGAGCCAAGAAGCAAAGTACCAAGATCCACCAAAGTGGTGGATCGGTACCGATCCACGATATTTTGTCAATTCTGGCCTAAATTCCTCCTACTTGCATGTCCTGATACTAGAAGGCCATTCCAAGTCCTATTGCATTGATCTCGTACAATCCTCTATCGATCTCCTTAAGCACTTGAAATTAGAAACTCCATTCTCCCACCGATCCATCATTTGGACTCAGAAACAAGCCAATAATGGTGCAAACATGTTTGGAATCATGAAGTTAACCATGAATTGGGCCTAGATAAAGAGTTCAAGACGATCCATTTGGCAAACTTATGGATCGATACCGATCTAATCCCATGGATCGGTACCGATCCATGCATATCGATGAGCTGTACACCAAATTTCTCAGGAAAACTAGTCTAGACGTGGAAAACAATATGGAGATCGTGGGGGCGAGTTTTCAAACCATATACGACTATAAAATAGAAAGGTAGGGGCTCATTTTGAGTGATCTTTTTGGTTATCTTGCTCTCTTACTCTAATCTCTTGTAATCATCCATGGATTTACACTGATCCATAATAACTTGTACTTGCAAGTTAGTAATCAAAGCAATAAAATCACTAAGTGGACATAGGCCAAGATTAGCCGAACCACTATAAAACGCTATGTGTTCTTTTCTTGTTCTTTTTTAATTTACTTTTCTTCACTTTTTATTCTCTACACAATCTCTTAGGTGTTTATGCTACTTTTTGTTTCAAATAATACATGTATACTTATATTGTCTTAAACATTTCAAGATAACATAGCATATATCACAATATATTATACACGCACATATTTATATTATTTATTTAACTTATTTAATTAATTTAATTCTTTCATTAATCTTATTAATAAATTTAATTTTGAAACTAATTTATATTTATTTTAATATATTTTAAAACTTTTTATTATATTATAACTTTTATAATATATATATGTGTATATATCTTATTTAAACTTAACTTTTAAATCTAAAATATGTATTTTTTAATGTTCAAACATTTTGAAAATTATCCCAATGCCCAATTCAATTTGGGCCTTTTCTATTAGAGGTAACATTTGGGCTACATATCTGTTCAGGCCAGGTAGGGTTGCGTACTTGATTACCCAAACTAAGTCTGTGACGATCGGAATTTTTGAGCATTTGAAATTGGAATATTTAATTGATTTTAAATATTTAAATGTTAATTTCTAACATGAATTTCACATGCCACTATTTATTGAATGAATTAATTGTTTAATTAAATAATTGGAAATTGGGTAAATGGTTGAATTTGAAATTTTAAGCTTGTTAAAAATAGTTTGAAGGCTTGGAAAATTCATATTAATAATACTGAAGGTGATAGAACTTTTAAATTTGAATTTGGAAGTGTTTTGTTCAGTTTTGAAATTTTATCGTTTAAATCGATATTTAAAAATAGCCTTCCGGGGCACAGTCTCGGAATTCGACGAAACCAGTGCTATTGGATCCATAATAGTGTATTATTATCGGATTTAAATTTTCATAGTGCTTGGAGTTGTTATGTGAGCGTACGATATATAAACGCGCTGAAATTTATATCGAATTCAATATAATAACTGGGTCCAAAAAGCTATCTTCTCCATATGGTCGAACTAGACCTCGAAACCTGTTCCAGCGTGTTCAGAATAATGATATAACGTTAGGAACACCGGTCGTTGCATTTAAATTGGAGTTTGGGGTTTAGAATTATGGACCACGAGATATTTTGGTTATTTTATTATATTTCTGGATGAGTATGAAATCAACTCAGAATTTAATAGAAAAGACAACACACTGATATTACCGAGCGTTTTCATCTTCATTTTATCAATCTCGCTAACAAATTCAAATCAACAAAATTAACCTACCCTTCATTAAAACATGCCCACCCTTTTCTTCATGAAAATCAGATCGAACGAAAACAAATTTTCGTTCAGAAAAAAAATAGGGGAAGAACGATAGTTCGTTCAGGTCACGCGATGTAATCGAGAGAGGCACGGTTCGATTCGACAGAGGAGTAGGGTTCGCGATTGTCGAGGGTGGAGGCGCTCGATTTCGAACACGCAAATTGGATCTAGGTGGCGTGCAATTCGTTCAAGCGGTGGCGACATTGGCATCGCGTCTGGTGGCACGTGGAGGGCTCATGCAAGGTCGAGGCCGAGATTAGGGTTGCGATTTCATTCGAAGGTGGGAGCTTGGGCTCGTTCGAGTGGGGTGTTGCTCATCGACACTGCGATGGAGGCGCATGACTGGAAGAGCTCGGCGTATGGGTCTTTGGGTGACGTGAGATTTAGTGGCTCACGATGCCTGGCATTTTCGAAGCAGGGAAGAATGAAGCCTAGGGGAAACTCGGCGATTTGCTTTTGGTCGAGTGGCTTCATGGATTGTCGTCAGCAATGTAGTGAGTATTCTCTCGCGATTTGTGTTTTGTGTAAATGAAGAAAATAATAAAAATATATAATCTCGAAAAGTATATATATATATATGGATATATACAGGCAAACAGAAATTTCAAGGCATAGGATAATTTTGTGTTTAAATGAGTAAATATATATATCCTCATGCATGTTCTCATTTTAAAAAGAATTGGTTTAAAATTTAAATATTTGTTTAAAATCAATCATTCAATAAAATTAAATCATTAGTTAATTAAATTTACTAAATGGAAATTTATTGTTGATTAGTTCGAATATTAATAAAAATCATCTAACATTTATATAAGGTCTTAAATCGTGAAGAAATGGCTGGTTTAGATTGGATTGCAAAATAAAAGCAAAGGTGAGATCTTCTCACTCAAATTAAAATTGGAATTTCAGTTTTTGATTGATTGATTGTTTGGATGTGATATATTATATATAGTAGTATATATATATATAAATATATATATATATATTGGAGTGATTGATTTCTCGCATTATATAGCCGATGAGACCCTATGCGCCACATAATAGCGGATGATAATATTTAAACCCATATACCACGATATTCCACATCGAAGTGGAATTGGTATTGTGCTAACATCTGTGGATGCAGGGAAACAGGTTGGAGGGATCCAACTAGATTCCTCAAAATTATTTAGATTGTTCTAATAATTATGTGTTATGATTTTTGATATTCTGTGATAAATCATATTGATAATTAGAATATTGGATGCTATGGTTTGATTGAATATACCTTTCGGTATACTGAGTTATCAAAATATATAAAATTGGAATTTTGAAAAAGAAAATAAAGTGGAAATGTTAAGTAAATAATTATTGAAATTTGGATAAATTAGAGAATGAAATGGAAAAGTGATTTTTAAAATTTCAATGAATAAATTCTAAGTATGGGAAAGGAGATTTTTGAATAAACGGAAATGAATGAATTTTAAAACCTAAGTGATGTTAATTAAAGGAATAATATATCATTTCTAAAAAAATTCAAGATTTTAAATTGTTAAGGAAGGAACTTGAAGTAAATACGAGATTTGTAGTTTCAACTTAAATAAGATTTTAAAACCTAATTAAGAAGTTAAGAAGTTAAGTCTGGAATTAATAAAAGTAATGGATTTTAAAATAAAATTGGATAAGTAAAGGGATTATTTTAAATGGAGTAAATTTTGAAAATCAATTTGGAAATTGGTTAAATACTTGAAACTGGGATTTTAAAGGGAAGTTGAGACCATGAGATTTATAAACTGGGTTTATAAAAGTAAAGTAATATATCAGTGGATATTTGGAAGAATAAATTCACGGTGGGAATTTATTAAAGGAATGGGTAAATTTGATTAAAAATAAATAGTGATTTATTTTTAAAAGATGTGGAAGAGAAGTGTAATTCTCTGGATAACCGAGTACGTTTCAAAACAGATTTTTAAGTATAAGTTAAAAGTTTTAAAGTTGTTTTAAAGTATGTTTTGAAAAATCTATTATTTTTAAATGTTTAAATGTTAAGTAAGTATTTTTCAAATTTATTTTAGTAGTAATTATTTAAAGGTGACTTGGTATTATGTTTTGAAAAGATGAAAATTTAGTTTTATAAAGTAGCTTTATTTTAAATATTCTTAAAGTATATATTTTTGAATAAAGTATTAAAGTAGTTTTTAATTTAAAGTATATTTTATAATAAAGTGTTTCTAAATTTATTTTTAAAATCTAAAATGTTTGTACTTGGAGATTTTAGTGGAAATAGAAAATATTTGTGAAATTTATTCTGTGAGAGAAAGATGGTTTGAAACCGTTTTCAAAAAGGTTTGAAAGTGGAAATATATCTTGCGAAGATATTTGTGAGGTAAATAAATAATTTGGAAAATTATTTATTGTTTGACGGTTGTTTGTGGATGTTAATTGATAGTTAAATAACCGACTATCAATATTGGCCAATGCGCTGATCGTTTCGAAGAGACCGGGATCGGGATTAATTTCTCGAAAACCACTTCGATCCGGTTTGTACGTTTTCGTGGGGGAAACGAGTTGGAATCGAAGATGGAGCAGTGAAGTGCAAGGGCTAGTCGCTACTAATCCTAAGGGTGATTCCAAAATGGATGTAATAGGAATAGTGCCTTCGGTTCCGTTCGAACCCGGGATGGACTTGTATGGATGAATGCTTTCGGAACATCGTCAGGTGGACGATGGGCATTCTAAGGGATATGTTCTATAAAGGCAACGCTTAGCCTCGAGCCTCATCAACCGGGAATGACTGAAAATCAAGGGTTATGCAGCAAGGCTATGTGGGTCGCACCCATTAGGGTGAGGTCGTCCATGTCTAGATGTCCCTTTTATTCGGCTTAGTGGTGTGGTTGCTGATCACAACCATACGGTGATCTTACTCAGAATTATCCAGTAAGGGGTAGTTCTGGTCTTGTGTTGCAGGGGATCGGGCGTGGTCCTCGGTACGCTGATCTAGACCAGGTACTGTGACAGGTGGTACCCTAGTGCCTAGTCATTAGTTGGAAATCCATTCTCCTTACGTGCCTTTTACGGTTTTTGTTTGTAGAACCCACTTTGTGGCTAGTATGCTGGAATTTAATCATGTAACAATTTCAGCTATTTGAATAAGTATTTATTTATAGACACTATTATAATATCAGACGGATTTGATAAAAAGTGTTTTGGCTATCGTAAGGTAAAACCCGACATGTTTATTTGTGGCGTGGTCTTACGAGATGCTTTTGTTTTCAAAGGTTTTGGAAAACTTTAATAATCCAATTGAGTGTGTTTTCTCACGCTGGTTTTCCAAACTGACTCGGGTGTTATTTTATTATAATGCTCGGGTCAGACCGAGTATTATAGATTACAGGAAAAGGACACTGTGGAGCTCAAGGGACGAGCTGGATGGCGAGGCGTAGCATACGTACTTGATGTATTATTCCGCTATGTTTTAAGTTGTATTATCTATTGGTGAGGACAAGTTAATATAACTGTCCAGTTGTGTGTTATTGATTGTATGTACTCTGATGATGTAATGTATAAACAGATTTGCTTTTGTGTAAAGATCAGTTATTAACTATTATATATTATTCCCCTGCGATTGTGAGATTCTGATGTTGATTTTCTATTTTCTTCTTCTATCTCCTTCTTCTTTAACATAATGGTTCGTATTTCCGTTCTTCTTGAGTTGATTTGATGGAGATTAATGTCAATTCAAGGGATACAGAACTGCGGGTCGTTTCAGTTGGTATCAGAGCTGAAGGTTAAGCGAGAACCTTGGCTCTGGTGGGATTACTTATTGAAATAGAGTTCGTAGTACTCTAAAATGAGTTTGAGTGTATTAATAGATATGAGCGCATATTTGTTAGTGAATATCAAATGGTTTTATATTGTGTTGATTGGTTGATTGAGTAGTTTATGGATTCTGGTCAATACGAGTAATTAACGTTATTGATAGGGATCTCTAAATACTTGAATAAAACAATTCGACATAGTATTGTTTTAAAATAGGGTAAATGAAATAATTTTACCCAAATTATTTTTGTATATGAAAGAAATAATTTTTCGAAAATTATTTCTGTTATATATGGATGCTTGGTTGTTAAGGAGTGATAATATTAAGTTATTATCACTATTGTGAGAAAATTTAATAAGAAATTGAAATCATAACTATAAGCTAAGAAATAAATTTATATATAAAATGGGATTTATGAATGTGCATTATAAATGTGATTTATAATGAAATGAGGTAAAATCTAGAGTAATGTTGAATATAGACTGAAAGAATTTAAAATTTTGAAATTTTGGGAAAGGTTTAAATTCTTTTGGGTTGAAAATGGTTTCCAAAGGTTTTGGAAAAATAATAGCGGTATTATTTGAGAAATATTCTTGGATTGGACTTGAAATCTGGAGAGATTTGAAATTAAAAATATTTGAAATTTTGTTTTAAAGAGATAAAAGCATTGAACTCTTTCGGTCGCTGGAAAATAACTTCAGTGGTGACTGTAGCATCATCGGTGTTCATTTTCGAGTTTCCAAGAGAGGAATTGCTACCTGGATGTTTTGGATTAGTGTTTGTTTGCAAAACTGGGTTTGGTTTTAAAATTCAAAGGGATAATTGGATATACCCAAGAAGTTTGGATATGATAAATTTCAAAGGTGATTTTGAAATGTTGCTTAAACTCTGGAAGATAATTTAAAATGCTTATGGAATTTAAATAAGTTGGAAACTTAAGGAAGTTTGAAATTTAAATGGAAATTGTAGAATTTTGGCCCAAGGAACTAAAGAAGCAAAAGTTTAGATATAAACGTTTATTTAAGATTTAAAATAAATTAGTAAATGTAACTAATTTAAAATAAGTGTGGAAATGAAATAAATTAGAAGAGTAAGTTGAATTTAATGGACTTAAGCTAAGTTTAATAATATTATGATTTGTTTTGAATTGAAGTTGAAATATAATTGAGATGGAATTGTATCATGTGGTGGATACATTAAATAAAATTTAACTCTTACTTAATAAAATGTAAATAAATTGTGTAAAGTCAAAGGAATAGTATGGGGTTAGATTTAACTGGAGTTAAGTTAAATAAGATTGAAAAAAATAAAATAAAATATAGGTTCGATGGCTTGTAAAAGAATTGAGAACTCATTGGATTAAAATATATGCTTGACTAAATAAAATGTATAATTCTGGGTTAAAAGTAAATTGATTTGATTTAATTTAAGCCAAGTAAAAGGAAGTGAGTTGAATTAAATGAACTTAAGCTATCGGTTGGATTGAACTGGAAATAAGATCTAGTGTATTTGAAGTAAGTTGGAGTAAAAATTGAATTGGAATAAATGAGTTAAATATGTGCTTAGATATTATTTTGATAAATTGAGAATGTGAATTAAAATTAAAATGGATGGGCTAACTGAATTAAATGGAATTTGATTAAGTGAACTTAAGTTTGAAATTGGGATAAATTGAAGTAAATTAACTTAAGTTAAGAATAATTAGAAGCTCAACTTCAGTAAGAATGGAAGACCATTAAATAAAAGCTTGGGTTGAATTAAATTGGGAATGGTTAGTAGTATACAAGCATGGAATGTGACGAGCTAAATAAAATGGTTGTGAATGAATTAAATGGAAGGAATTAAATACAAATTGAGTCAGAATCAATTTGAAATGGTTATAAGCTTAAGTAATTATTTATTCACATGAATATCGTCGAAGTGCATAAGAAATGGGTCGTTCGACAAAAATGGAATTGAATAAAATTCTATGAATTGATAGAAGTAAACAAAATTGATTTTTTTGAATCAATTGACATGAATATGAATTGTTTGGAATTATAAATGAATTGGAGGTAAGTAAGTGAGTTGTACATCACTTAAATTGAATGAAAGGGTAAGAAAAGCGAGTGAAAGCAATTGAATTGGTGATTGAAACCTTTTTAATTACTTATAAGTGCCGTTTGGTATGTATGGCTTATGAAATCCCTGTGTTAGCTATTGAAATAAGTGAAATGTGAATAAATTTTCTATATATGGCACTTACACATTTAATTGAGTAAGTACAGGTACAAGGAAGCCGTTTGGCTGGATTGGGTCATGCAAATTGCTAAAAAATAATAAGCCGCTTGCTTAAAATGCTAAATAAAGGTACGCCTACGCAATAAAAATAGGAAATATGAACTGTTTTTGTTTTTCCGACCATGTGGGTCGATGTATATATATTTATATCTCTTGTCAAATTGCAAAAGCTCCTCCGTACAAGGGAGACTCTGCCAATATTTTCCGGAAATTTTGGGAGTTAGAAAATTTTTGGAAATTTTCACTAACGACAAATGATTTAAAATTTGAGATAAAGGTAAATAAAAATTCAATATTCAGAGGTTGGAGATGAATTGAATCCAAGTAAAATTGAAAAAGAAAATCTGGATGAAATTTTGGAAAAGTATTTAGATTTGAAATGATTTGTAAATTGAAGCAAATTGAATTCAAGTGGAATTGTAAAGATAAAGTGAATAGAAATGGATATAAACTTCAATAGTAAAGTAAAAATAAATATAAGAAATATTTATATTGAACTTAAGAAATGAAGAATGAAGTTCTTAAGTAAATTGGTATTGGGAATATACTAAGTAATTTTGGAATGGAGAAATATATTAAGTGAATAATTGAATGAAGATTAAAACTGAAAGTTGTGAAAAGGGAAATTGTGAATAGAAATCAAAATGAATGTGAATAAAAGAGAATTGATATAGCTAATAATCAATTGAAATTAATACGTAGGATGTACGTATATTATTTTATTCGCATAGTGATTTGATCCGGATTCGAGCACAGAATTTCGAGGTAATTATACCGATCCGAGTTAGGATTTTTCACTCGATTTTCGACGGCGAACCATGGATATGGGATTTTTATTGATTCTGGATATTCTCTATCATAGTTTGTGGCTATGCAAGGAGAATGACGGTTTCTGATCAAGAAACCATATCTGAGTCCGCACTAGGAAGTCGGGTGGACGATACTAGTTCGGGAATGGAATTGTGTGATCGAGTGAGCGATCGAATTTGATATTGCATACGGATGATATATGTGCATCGTACGAGCTTAAGTAAAGCAAATATTGGAAATTTGTAAAGGAAGTGGAAAAAATGATCTTGGATTCTGTTATTGGATATTATTGCTAAGTAGGATACAAAGGTGTTTAAAAAGCAAAAAGGAAATTGGGATTTTTGATTTCAGAAGATAAATTGAATTACTCGACTAAAAGGTAAGTATTTAAATTTCTGTATGAAATTGATTGGGTTTTTGATCTAGCCAGTTGGCTTTTTGTTTTCTTTTGAAATTTGGGGACCCGCAGAGGCATTTTGTAGTTGTACCGAGCTAGCCGTGCAAAGGAGGCTGGCAAAAATTTTCGAAAATTTAGAGAGTTAGAAAAATTTTGATAAGTTTAAAAATTTGGTTTAAACTATAATTTGAGTTATTGAGGGGATAATATTACCGGGAACATATAAATGGGTTTGAAAAGTTAGTTAGAGTGACAGTGTGTCTTTAATAAAAGATTGTTTGGAAAAGTTGTTTGGAACTGTTGGGTTTGGGAAAATAGTGACGGGTATTGGACCATTCTTCTTAACTGGTAAATTTCGGGGACGAAATTCTTTTAAGGGGGGAGGAATGTGACGACCCGGAATTTTTGAGCATTTGAAATTGGAATATTTAATTGATTTTAAGTATTGAAATGTTAGTTTCTAACATGAATTTCACATGCCACTATTTATTGAGTGATTTAATTGTTTAATTAAATAATTGGAAATTGGGTAAATGGTTTAATCTGAAATTTTAAGCTTGTTAAAAATAGTTTGAAGGCTTGGAAAATTCATATTAATAATAATGAAGGTGATAGAACTTTTAAATTTGAATTTGGAAGTGATTTGTTCAGTTTTGAAATTTTATCGTTTAAATCGATATTTAAAAATAGCCTTTCGGGTCACAGTCTCGAAATTCGACGAAACCAGTTCCATTGGATCCGTAATAGTGTATTATTATCGGATTTCAATTTTCGTAGTGATTGGAGTTGTTGTGTGAGCGTATGATATATAAACGCGCTGAAATTTATGTCGAATTCAATATAATAACTGGGTCCAAAAAGCTATCTTCTCCATATGGTCGAAATAGACCTCGAAGCCTGTTCCAGCGTGTTCAGAATAACGATATAATGTTAGGAACATCGGTCGTTGCATTTAAATTGGAGTTTGGGGTTTAGAATTATGGACAACGAGATATTTTGGTTATTTTATTATATTTCTGGATGAGTATGAAATCAACTCAGAATTTAATAGAAAAGACAAACACTAATATTACCGAGCTTTTTCATCTTCATTTTATCAATCTCGCTAACAAATTCAAATCAACAGAATTACCCTACCCTTCATTAAAACACGCCCACCCTTTTCTTCATGAAAATCAGATCGAACGAAAGCAAATTTTCGTTCAGAAAAAAAAATAGGGGAAGAACGACAGTTCGTTCAGCTCACGCGATGTAATCGAGAGAGGCACGTTTTGATTTGACAGAGGAGTAGGGTTCGCGATTGTCGAGGGCGGAGGCGCTCGATTTCAAACACGCAAATTGGATCTAGGTGGCATGCGATTCGTTCAAGCGGCGGCGACATTGGCATCGCGTCTGGTGGCGCGTGGGGGGCTCGTGCAAGGTCGAGGCCGAGATTAGGGTTGCGATTTCGTTCGAAGGTGGGAGCTTGGGCTCGTTCGCGTGGGGTGTTGCTCATCGACACTGCGATGGAGGCGCATGACTAGAAGAGCTCGGCGTATGGGTCTTTGGGTGACGTGAGATTTAGTGGCTCACGATGCCTGGCATTTTCGAAGCAGGGAAGAACGAAGCCTAGAGGAAACTCGGCGATCTGCTTTTGGTCGAGTAGCTTCGTGGATTGTCGTCAGCAATGTGGTGAGTATTCTCTCGCGATTTGTGTTTTGTGTAAATGAAGAAAATAATAAAAATATATAATCTCGAAAAGTATATATATATATATATGGATATATACAGGCAAACAGAAATTTTATTTCAGCAAGGCATAGGATAATTTTGTTTTTAAATTAGTAAATATATATATATCCTCATGCATGTTCTCATTTTAAAAAGAATTGGTTTAAAATTTAAATATTTGTTTAAAATCAATCATTCAATAAAATTAAATCATTAGTTAATTAAATTTATTAAATGGAAATTTATTGTTGATTAGTTTGAATATTAATAAAAATCATCTAACATTTATACAAGGTCTTAAATTGTGAAGAAATGGCTGGCTTAGATTAGATTGCAAAATAAAAGCAAAGGTGAGATCTTCTCACTCAAATTAAAATAGGAATTTCAGTTTTTGATTGATTGATTGTTTGGATGTGATATATTATAAATAGTAGTGTATATATATATATATATTGGAGTGATTGATTTCCCGCATTATATAGCGGATGAGACCCTATGCGCCACATAATAGCGGATGATAATATTTAAACCCATATACCGTGATATTCCACCTCGAAGTGGAATTGGTATTGTGCTAACATCTGTGGATGCAGGGAAATAGGTTGGAGGGATCCAACTGGATTCCTCAAAATTATTTAGATTATTCTAATAATTATGTGTTATGATTTTTGATATTCTGTGATAAATCATATTGATAATTGGAATATTGGATGCTATGGTTTGATTGAATATACCTTTCGGTATACTGAGTTATCAAAATATATAAAATTGGAATTTTGAAAAAGAAAATAAAGAGGAAATGTTAAGTAAATAATTATTGAAATTTGGATAAATTAGAGAATGAAATGGAAAAGTGATTTTTAAAATTTCAATGAATAAATTCTAAGTATGGGAAAGGAGATTTTTGAATAAACGGAAATGAATGAATTTTAAAACCTAAGTGATGTTAATTAAAGGAATAATAGATCATTTCTAAAAAAAATCAAGATTTTAAATTGTTAAGGATGGAACTTGAAGTAAATACGAGATTTGTAGTTTCAACTTAAATAAGATTTTAAAACCTAATTAAGAAGTTAAGAAGTTAAGTCTGGAATTAATAAAAGTAACGGATTTTAAAATAAAATTGGACAAGTAAAGCGATTATTTTAAATGGAGTAAATTTTGAAAATCAATTTGGAAATTGGTTAAGTACTTGAAACTGGGATTTTAAAGGGAAGTTGAGACCATGAGATTTATAAACTGGGTTTATAAAAGTAAAGTAATATATCAGTGGATATTTGGAAGAATAAATTCACGGTGGGAATTTATTAAAGGAATGGGTAAATTTGATTAAAAATAAATAGTGATTTATTTTTAAAAGATGTGGAAGAGAAGTGTAATTCTCTGGATAACCGAGTACGTTTCAAAACAGATTTTTAAGTATAAGTTAAAAGTTTTAAAGTTGTTTTAAAAGTATGTTTTGAAAAATCTATTATTTTTAAATGTTTAAATGTTAAGTAAGTATTTTTCAAATTATTTTGGTAGTAATTATTTAAAGGTGACTTGGTATTATGTTTTGAAAAGATGAAAATTTAGTTTTATAAAGTAGCTTTATTTTAAATATTCTTAAAGTATATATTTTTGAATAAAGTATTAAAGTAGTTTTAATTTAAAGTATATTTTATAATAAAGTGTTTCTAAATTTATTTTTAAAATATAAAATGTTTATACTTGGAGATTTCAGTGGAAATAGAAAATATTTGGGAAATTTATTCTGTGAGAGAAAGATGGTTTGAAATCGTTTTCAAAATGGTTTGAAAGTGGAAATATATCTTGCGAAGATATTTGTGAGGCAAATAAATAATTTGGAAAATTATTTATTGTTTGATGGTTTTTCGTGGATGTTAATTGATAGTTAAATAACCGACTATCAATATTGGCCAATGCGCTGATCGTTTCGAAGAGACCGGGATCGGGATTAATTTCTCGAAAACCACTTCGATCCGGTTTGTACGTTTTCATGGGGGAAACGAGTTGGAATCGAAGATGGAGCAGTGAAGTGCAAGGGCTAGTCGCTACTAATCCTGAGGGTGATTCCAAAATGGATGTAGTAGGAATAGTGCCTTCGGTTCCGTTCGAACCCGGGATGGACTTGTATGGATGAATGCTTTCGGAACATCGTCAGGTGGACGATGGGCATTCTAAGGGATATGTTCTATAAAGGTAACGCTGAGCCTCGAGCCTCATCAACCGGGAATGACTGAAAATCAGGGGTTATGCAGCAAGGCTATGTGGGTCGCACCCATTAGGGTGAGGTCATCCCTGTCTCGATGTCCCTTTTATTTGGCTTAGTGGTGCGGTTGCCGATCACAACCGTGGGGTGATCTTACTCGAAATTATCCAGTAAGGGGTAGTTCCGGTCTTGTTTTGCAGGGGATCGGGTGTGGTCCTCGGTACGCTGATCTAGACCAGGTACTGTTACAGGTGGTACCCCAGTGCCTAGTCATTAGTTGGAAATCCATTCTCCCTACGTGCCTTTTACGGTTTTTGTTTGTAGAACCCACTTTGTGGCTAGTATGCTGGAATTTAATCATGTAACAATTTCAGCTATTTGAATAAGTATTTATATATAGACACTATTATAATATCAGACGGATTTGATAAAAAGTGTTTTGGCTATCGTAAGGTAAAAACCCGACATGTTTATTTGTGGCGTGGTCTTACGAGATGCTTTTGTTCCAATTGAATGTGTTTTCTCACGCTGGTTTTCCAGACTGACTCGGGTGTTATTTTATTATAATGCTCGGGTCAGATCGAGTATTATACATTACAGGAAAAGGACACTGTGGAGCTCAGGGGACGAGCTGGATGGCGAGGCGTAGCATACGTACTTGATGTATTATTCCGCTATGTTGTAAGTTGTATTATCTGTTGGTGAGGACAAGTTAATATAACTGTCCAGTTGTGTGTTATTGATTGTGTGTACTTTGATGATGTAATGTATAAACAGATTTGCTTTTGTGTAAAGATCAGTTATTAACTATTATATATTATTCCGCTGCGATTGTGAGATTCTGATGTTGATTTTCTATTTTCTTCTTCTATCTCCTTCTTCTTTAACACAATGGTTCGTATTTCCGTTCTTCTTGAGTTTATTTGATGGAGATTAATGTCAATTCAAGGGATACGGAACTGTGGGTCGTTTCAAAGTCCTTCAAGGCTACCTTTCTGGACACCCTACTATCCAGGCTATGAGCTTAATTAGTTAGCCCTAACATGAGTAATTTAGACGGCATAGGCTATTGGGCTTTGATACTATTGACAGAAATGGCCAGCCCATAGTGGAGGAATTGGGTAAATTTCAAAAATTTCCATTATTGGATCTTTAACGGGCCTATGTAATCTAATTCATTTATAACTTTTCTAAATATTCTTTTAAATAAAATCAATATTTTATTTGAATTTTATAAATGAAATTTATTTTATATAATTTGATTATATTTCATATGTGTATCATACACATATGTGTGTGTGTGAATGTACAACAAAATAATATGTACATGGTTTGACATACCTGTGTATAGGTGCTGGGATTTACACTGCAATAGACATGTTAATCCCTCGTGTATACTAATGTATTATCTAATATACATAAATGTGCATAAAAATTTTCTATAAATAAATATACACATATATGTATGTATAAAGTTATTTATGTAATTATTATAAAATATTGGTTATAAATTATTTGTATAAATCATTTATGAGATATATTTATGTGTGTGTGTATAATTAAATTTCAAAATTATTTTAAATATTCAGTAAAATAATTTAAAACCTTTATCATATATTATATAAACAATTTATATATACACACACATTGAATTATAATAATATATATAACCATATAGCTAGTTAATTAATATATATATATATATAATATTTTTTAAATATATATTTGTTGTTGCTCACAGCTAGGAAATTTATATTAATTTCATTTTCATTTTAAATAATTTTAGATAAAATCTAATATTAAAAATTAAAATGCATACATAATAAATGGGAAAAGAATTATTTAAAAATATTTTTGGAATCAAAATGCCTATTTTATGTTATATAAAATTTCTTTGAAAAATATATAATATAAAATTTTATTTTTTAACTAACTTTAAATCAAATAAACAATTTAAAATTTTTATATATAAAAACTTTTTTTATTTTACAACTGAAAGGTTTTAGCTGTGTATAAAAAAATTTAAGAATTTTTAAATACATATAACATATGAATTAATATTTTATTATTAGGTTTAATTGATAAAATTGTATATTAATAATATTTTAATAATAATTTTTTGTCACTAGGCCATGAGCTATAAGAATACTTCCATACAAAAACAATTATACAAACACACACATATATATAACCACCGACATGTGATAATAAAGTAATATACCGATACGTGATAAGCTTTATCTAGCTAACATATGAATGATTGATTAAATAAGAAATTAAAAATATTAATAAATCAAAACCATACCTCTCACCAAGAACCTAGAGATCTTACTTTGAAATGATGAAATGGCTCCTTGAATCGAATTCCAAGTTCTAGAGTTGCTGGCTCCCGAACTGGTTTACCACCGATGATTGATTCGAAGAGTTTTGATGAGATTTGTGATGGATATTTTTGGTGTTTTGTATGTGGTTTTTTTGGCCAAAATTTATAGGTAGAAGGAGAATGTGACGCCCCACCTCTATGCTCACAATATCAAAGAGTATTAAAAGGAATACTGTCTGTTATCACGAAGAATAAGGCTGGAAAGGAGCGGCCATCCGTAGTTGGCCTTACACTGGTATTGGTTACCTCGATAGGAGTGGTATATATTTTTCAATTTTCATCTCTTATTTATTTACTCCCATCGACATACCCATATACCAGTATAAAACGAACTACGATGGTTCATAATAGTTTAGGACAATATATATAATAATAACACATATACAAAAAGAATGCGGTACACAGATAACAAAAGTCTCATATATATATAACTGATGTCAGTTACAGTACAATTGACACAATACATATGATACAACTACAACTGTCGACTCTGGAAGTTATATATACACATACATTATCAACTAATATACATAAATACATATCAACCTATACTATGACACGACTACTCCAAAAGATGTGAAAAGACTTCATAGCTCAAACAGCAACTCAAAGCAGGAAATCTACAACCTGAAATAACTCGGGTCTGACCCGAGTATTAAATTCAAAAGAAAATAATACACGGGTCAGTCTAATTCAAACTCAGTTATTAATGCACAAAAGCAATAATAATCAAATATCAAATAGACGACAGTCACAAAATCTCGTATATCCAACTTCTCGATAAGAGAATCGGATAACGGCAGGAATAACACAAAACAGTGTTAAGCAACAAATCAGCAATCCAAATCATTAGCAAGATGAATACAACAATCAAATTCCTGTGTGGCTGCAGTACATGCACGCATGCACTGCCTCGCCACTACAGTACTTCGAAACTGCAACAGTCAATATAAATGAATCAAAAACAACTGGTACTAATTCGAATCAAAATGATGAATTACACACGAATGCACAATGAAAGTTTACATTCAAGTACAGGGTCAATCCCAAGTCTTTGAGACTGGATTCAACTCACTGTAAATCTCAAAAATCAACCTGAAATAATCCAGAACCAACAAACCAAGCTCAACCAATTCGAGCGAATGGAAACAGTGAACAAGTTCACTATCAAAGAAACGGCCGAAGACAAGTGCTACAGGTTACTGCATATCAAGTATGCAAACCAAAGTTGCAGTAAAGCAACAAAAGAAAATACTCAAATGTCTACATATTAAATATCCAAAACCAAAGTTGCAGTGAACAACCAAAAAATGCTCAAGTGTCTGCATATTAAAAATGCAAACAAAAAGTTGCAGTGGGACTACAAAATACTCAAGTGTGTTTGCATATTAATTTTTGCTAACACAGGTTGCAGTGAAAAACTACCAAATGATACAATGTGAATCAGCAAAGGCAAACCCTTTTCATCGAATTAAACAATCTGCAATTATCACTAAGGTACAGTGCAGAAGCAAAAAGGCAAAGGCCCAAAAGCATAAAAAAAGTCAGTTTAGGAAATATGCAAACCAGATAAGGAATGCACTGTAACAGGAAAATCAATTCAAATTCAGTCTAGGTGAAGCAAAACAGTTCAAATGCACCATTAAAGACCAAAAATGAACGTACTACAGTTCAGACTAGTGCACACAGTTCCAAGTTCCAGGTGAAGAATGCCACAAACAAGAATACAACACAAGTGTACATAAGCAACATTGCACTGTACATCAAGTGATACATGAACCATGATGAAACTATGCAAACTCAAGCTTACAGAGGTACAGACGACAAAATAGCAAATGTGATCAAAGTATGCATATGAAGTACACAAATGAAACAGTGTTGATGAAATGAAAATCCCATGAATGGTCACACTAGGTCATACTAGCCTGAAACATGTGTATGCTTGGTTATACATTTCAAAACTTCTTTTTATAATAGGTATGACATTTATTAGAGGGCCTTTGTACATGAAAATCCCAATTATTTTTCAAACTGTGTTTTCTCAAATCACATATTTGAATTCTAATATAACTTCATACTTCTGAAAGTAAAACATATGCTCATTTTAAAGTTCTGTGCATTTGGAACAGCTAGTCAACTACAACAATGTGTAAGTGATCAGCATGTGGTAAACTTCTGAACTAGATGAATGGCAACACCAAGTGCACATGTATAACAACAATATAAAAAATCAATTTCGATTCAGATTATATGGCAGTGTCAAACTAATAATATCAAAAATCAAGTTGAACTCGTGAGCAACTGACCAGAGTCAACGGAAACAAAGTCGAAAAATCAACACTATCAAACAATCTCAAGAGCCGAAGTCATGGCGAACAAGATGTCGAACAAGTCAAACCATAATCAAAATCTACACCACGAAAAGCAGGTCAAAAATATACGAATTCGACAAAGTCTAACGTCACAAACTCAAGCCGAGAAATCAAAGATTGACTACGAGTCGAAGCCGAAGCCAACAAAGAAATCAAACCAAATCAAACTCAAGTCAGAAATCAAGGTCGCGACAACCCAGTAAAAGAAATATATGAATTGGAACAAGTTAGGAATCAACACTAGCATTCATACGAAAATCAATGGTCGAATTATTTTAAATGACAAATTCGAACGAATATCAGACGAACGAAAATAAGGGGGTTCAAACCCTACAAACGCAATATTTGAACAAGATGTGAGTAATCAGATTACTCACCTTATTCGCCAAATCGAAGCAGCCGAAATATGTAACGAGGACATGATCGACAAGCAAACCAAATCGAAGCATCGGCGTCTTCAATTTTTGTTCAAAGCCCTAGTTTTTGTCGAAGAGGAACGAACGAGACGAAGCCTCCACCATTTTCGTTCATTTTCTTTTGTTCGGGTTCGATGAAAAGAAATGAAGGGAAACAGGTATACATGATTATCACTGCAACAAAATGGAAACAAAAGAAGTGGGCCAAATGAATTTAAAGCCTGTATCACCACTAACCAATTTTTCAAAGAATTTCAACACGATTAAAATTCCAATAGAAATTAACAAACAATTTAATTGTAATTTGACGACAATTAATTGTTGTAAAACTCCGGGTTGTTACAGAGAAGCAAAAGTGTGTCAATAAATGGTGTAAAAGGTGGAATATAAATAGGAAGTCAAATGGAGAGAAAAGTGGATCACATCCTTATCTCTCTCTTACCAACTCCACTCTTTTTAACCATTCCAAAGCTATCCTTTTTAGCTAACATTTGACTGGCCTAACCAAATTATTTCTGGTCAAAATTTGCATGCCCCATATGGGCCTCAAAATAAGTCCAAACCTAAACGATGTCCGTTGCATTTAAATCCAAATTTAAATGCATGCCGATATCGTATATCGATCAATAAATTTATATCTATTATAAATACAATGTTTGACATTATTCAACACATCAACTAAAAAAATTTTAATTAATATTTCATAAATATTAAATAATTTACTTAATTTATAACAATTATAAATTAATTAGCTGTGATGCCCCAACTCTATACTCACACTAGCCAAGGACACTATGGGATAATGTCGTCGACTAGCACGAAGAATAAGGCTGTTAAGGAGTGACCATCTGTGTAATAGCTTTGTGCGAGTATCGATATGTCAGATAATATAACTTACATTTCATTTCAAGAAGAAATCCGACATATCAAATACAAACTCAAATCTATCACACAGTGGCTATGTGGACTTCGGAAACAAATATAGAAATAAACATAACACAAATCAGTCACAAATATTCATATCACAAAGGCGGAAACAGATATGAATATAACACATAGAAGTGTACATCAAAGTAGTGGTCATACAAGATCCACTACATCACAAAAGAATAGGAACAAGTGCTAGACAAAAGAATATGTATACCACAAGGAGTCTTTATCTCAAATGTATACTAACAAAAACTACTATGCTAAAGTAGTTAGCCAAAAGTCAGGTGACGGACCCTGATAAGAAGTCAAGCAGAAGCACCTAAAATACCTCGGTCTGACCCGAGTATTATTTAAGAAGAAAATAATAAACGGATCAGTCTAGCTATAATTATCAGAAAAAATAAGATAGGATAAGAGATATCACAAAAACGTATGATAACAATAATGCCATACCGTGACAAGTATAAATCAGATAACAACAAAAATCATACAATATCTCAAATATTCTCAAACACCAAAAAGAATGTCATATTCTTTAAATTATTCACCAAAACACAAATATTGACAAAACATATCAATGCCAATCGCACAAATCGGTGAAACACAAATTTTAGAAATCATCAACCAGAAATCTAGAAATCACAAAAGAGGGAAGGCCTATCACAAACGAGAGCATGAAAACTCCCCAACACGTGTATCACAAACGGGTCGCTATCCCATGAACCGAACATCGACGCACCTAAAAAGATACGCCCCATGCACAGTCAAACATCGATGCACCTAAAAAGATACGCCCCATGTCTAGTCTAACATCGATGCACCTAAAAAGATATGCCCCATGCCTAGTCGAACATCGACACACCTTAAAAGATACGCCCCATGCCTAGTCGGGCACTGACGCACCTAAAAAGATACGCCCATGCCTAGTCGAACATCGACGATCCTAAAAAGATACGCCCCATGCACCGACTTATCGAGGCGATTTCTCCATGAACGGTCCAAAGACCATGGCTCGCTAGCCCATAAAAGTGAGCTGAAGCTCTATAGAACGGGGTACAGTCCCCACGCGGACAAAGAGACATCGCACATTGCTAGTCTAAATCACCAAAGGATCATCATTGATCGATAAGTGTAAATTACACTAAGCTAGTAAATAAATGAGTTTAGCTTCATGTCCCATAACCACTAGCTTAACTTAAATATTTACGAACAGATTGTAGATTTCCACTCGAAGATTTTCACAAGATTTAAATCGAACAAGTCCAAGAATTAACCGATGAAGTAAACGCAAGTGTTTCATACCACTTGTTTTGCTAAGCCGTTTAATTAGATTTCTCATACGAATGAGGTAAAGGTTTGTATATACTAATAGATTGGAAGACGGTTTTAAAAGCAAGTTTTGTATTAATAATGGTATTGAAATCATCTTTGTGAAAGCGTTTGAATATTTACTACTAGTATAGAAACCTTTGTATTTTTAAAAGTGACAAATCACAGAAAACGATTGTAGAAACAATCGATCAACCAAAAATTCACACTCGACGACGTGAATCAAAACCATAGAAATCGATATCAAATCCATCAAATGGATATTCCTAAAAATCCAAAGAAAGAAGTCATCAAAGTCGATAATAAGTGATAAAAACTAACCGAATAGACAAAAACCGATTAAAATTGGAAATCTACACAAAACAGCCCAAAATAGGCAAAATGCACAGTTCCAGACGTTTGGTTTAGAATCCAGACGTCTGGATTTGTTCTCTGGAAATAATGCAGAAAGCTTCCAGATGTCTGAAATTACAAGACAGACGTCTGAACCCTAACCAGACGTCTGAACCAGTAAATCAGACGTCTGAACTGAGGTACTGGAAATTCTATTCCAGATCACCCAGACGTTTGGGAAGTAAGCTCAGACGTGTGGATCTCTCAAACGTCTGGAAAGCAACGTCAGACGTCTGAGCGAAACATCTAGAATATTTATTCCTTAGCCTCAGACGTCTGATCCTTATACCAAACGTCTGAGCTGAAGCTCAGGCAAATATTGAATCTAGGCCAATGATGGCCAATGCACGTCGGAAGCGATCGAATGAGCGACGATGGCTAGGGATTTATGATAAGCGACAACCCAGCCCTATAGACTCATCAATACACTCCGAACACATGTCCAAACATCTATATAAGGATTTTCATAAATTTTGAACCAAAACACCAAAATTTGGAAAATTCACCAAATCAATTCAAATCAAAAGCAAATGAACATGCACAAAGGTTAGGAATTCATACCTAATAATAATGAAAGTTATAGACGTAGATGTGAGTTAAAGGACTCACCTTTAAAACTCAAAGACACGAATGAGAAGCTTTAAAACAAAGGAAAGGCCAATTCCTCTTCAACTTCAACTCAAGAAGCTCCAATCTAAGCTCATAAGAAAATATTTCCTAAGTTAGGGTATAGGAATTTCTAAAATTGAAGAGAGATAGAGATGGAGAAGATGAAGATGATGCTTACCCTAAGCTTCTCCTTGATTTTGGACTTGAATTTGAGTTTCCTAAACAAAACTAGGGTTTAGGGATTTCCATTTCTCTTTCTTTCGCCAATTTTTACTTTGAGCTTGAGTGTTAGGAAATAGAATGAGTGAATGGATGAAGAGTAGAGGAGTTAGGGTATCATGATGGATTAGTGGGCTGGAACCCAAAGCCCAAATAGAAAAATAACAAAATTCTACTCAACTCCAAACATATCGATATTTATCCTCAAAAAAGTTGTAAACGTCATTTTGAACTCAATGTAAGTGGTCTTGAGTCCCAGTTCGACTATTTACAAAAAGTAACATTTTGGACTTTAATCCGATTAACGATGCTATATTTAAATAAAACATTTAAATATACAATCGTAAAATATGCGGGTTGTTACAGACTCCCCTCCTTAAAGAAATTGAGTTCTCGCAATACTTAAGACAAAAATAAAAGTAACAACCATACTAAGGCATAACAACACAAAAGAAGAAATGATATGAATATGATGTTGCTCATAAGTCAAATTAGGTGAAACCTCAATTTCTTCAATAACACCGGGCTCAAGAATAGAATCGGAATCCCAAAGGCATTTCTGTAGTTGAGAGACGTGGAATACGTCATGAACAACAGAAAACTAAGCCGATAATAAAAGGCAATAAGCCACGGAACCAATGCGTTCGATGATGGGAAATGGACCAATATATCGAGGTGCTAACTTTCCCGATCGACGGAAACGCACAACACCCTTCATAGGTGAAACACGAATAAAATTTGAACCTAAAACCAGCTTCTCACCGGCTTCAAGCCAACACAAAGGAGATCGGCATGGCCTTCCGTAGAGTGCCTCGAAAGGTGCCATACCAATACTAGATTGGAAGCTATTATTATAGGAAAAATCAACAAGAGAAATATGATCTTCCCAACTTCCACCAAAATCAAGAACACATGCACGAAGGAGATCTTCAAGAGTTTGATTCACACGCTCTATTTGTCCATCGGATTGAGGACGATAAGCGGTGCTAAAATTAAGCTTTGTTCCCAAAGTTTTTTGAAGACCCTTCCAAAATCCACTAGTAAATAATGGATCACGATCGCTAATAATAGAAGTAGGATCTCCATGCAATTTAACAATTTCTTTGATATAGAGTTTAGCCAAAAGAGGTATGGTCCAAAAGAGAAGGATGAGTCTCAACGCTACACAAAACAAGAGATGAACATAAATTGGATTCACGATCTCTAATCTCACAAGAGGAAAAAGTCTCGAGATCACTCCATTCGAATATCATCATGGAAACAACCGCTTGTTGCTTACGTCTAAGGGCATCGGCAATACGATTTCCCTTTTTGGGGGTACAGAAAATATCAAGATCATAAGATGCAAGGAACTCGAGCCAACGTTGTTGATGCAAATTAAGTTCCTATTGAGAAAATAAATACTTCAAAGATTTATTGTAACGACCCGTAAATTTCAGTTGTTTTATTTATTTAATTAATTGAATTTTGTGAAATTTTAAACAATAATATTTTGAAATATAAATTTGATATTTGGAATGCGTCTGTCTTAACATAGCAACTGGTAAATTTTCGTCCGAAAATATGAAAATTTATTTCGCGCGTAAATTTACTTCAATTTAATCAGTTAAAAATTGGTGATAATAAAATGTTTTCCAAACCTAAATATTTTTACATAGAAAAATTGTAAATCATCTTCTGAATAAGTAATCATCTTTCGTTTTTCAAAATTTGGACTTCTGTTGCTCCGTTTATCTTATTTCTGGCAAAATTGCAGCATTTGGGTACCGATACCGACTTTTGATCGGATGATCGTAACACAGATGTCTATATACCGTTTTAATCATATAATAGTGTTGATCTCTGCGGTATATGCAATTCTATGTTTTGAAGTCCGATACATTGTGAAACTCCTGCAAATGGTTAAATGTATCGGTATCACTTTTTCAACCTTTTCATTTTTTTGTTTTGTGCCTTCAAAATTTCAAAGTGATGGAATGGAATAGCCACTGGCATTCATTTTTACATTTATTACTTTCTAGAATTCAGTCGTCTGCCATTTCAAATTTCTAAACGTATAGAATTATTTTACCCTTTTGCGTTCATCCTTTTAACAGTTCAAAGTTTATCTACGTTTCATACAAGTGTACAACTCTCCAGGCTTGACTAAATCTCTCCCACTATTCATCCTTCCTCTTTTCTCTCATCTCTCCATTTATAGATCTGTTCCTCTTCTTCAAATCATAACAAAATTTATATCCAAAGCTTATTGTGCCTGAGAATCAACCTCTGCCAAACTCCTATACCCACATTTCCATGACAGACCCACCACAGCCTTTCGCCACAGCCTACCCCAGCCCACCACCACGTCACCAACCTACCCACGTTCCTCCACCGGACCCAACCCATTCGCCACCACCACGTACGCCCTACTGCCCAGCCTTCCTCCGCCACCCTTCACCTTGCAGCCTACCGCCACCCTAACAGCCATGCCAACCAGCCTTCCTCCGCCCTGCAACGATTCACATCGCCAAACCGCGTTATCATCTCGCCAGCGCCGCTTCACAGCCAACACCGAAACCCATATCACCTTCCTCAAATCCCACGGCATATCTTCCACCACAACAGTCGTCCCTTCCCATGCTCTCAACCCGCGCCACCGAGCGTCTCCTTCCCTTTGACAGCGAACAGCAACTCGCCAAAGCATTCCACTTAGATCGAGCACATCCGCCCCTACTTCCAACCAGGCTTAGCAACTTATATACGTTATATATGCGCGTGTATATATATCTGCTAATATGTTTGTTCCTCTGTTGCTTATCATCTACTTTCATTCAGAGGTATATTACATTATATTACAGGGTATAAATTTTAATTGTTCGCATATGTATAAGTGTTCGCATCTATATACTGTCTTGTGTATATTTTATTTTTAATGTTTTATATGTACGTATATATATATATAGATATTAGCAGCCTGATGTTTACAGTATGATTTTGTATATATATAAAGTTTATATTAGTTTGGTATTGGATTTATATGTGTATGTGTTGGTTATATGTTGTATAATATGTTTAAACGGGTTTGTATATAATCTGTTAGTGTTTGTTTATATTTTTTTTAACAGTATATGAGATATATATTTACCTATTTAAAAGTATTACCTTATGTATATATTATGTTAGTTATATATTAACTACATTTATACTGATATACCATTAGTTTATATATTCTGTTTATATATATATGTAAGTTTATACCTGCAGTATTATATATGTACTTTATATGTATCATGTCAACCTATATATGTTGTATACCTGAATATGTTTGCATATATTTTTAAGTATGTATATAACAGTTTAAGTATATCTTATTTATGTAACAGTTTAGTTATATCCTTGGTATGCGGATAACAAGTTGTTATATTTTTGTGTTTACCGTGCATAGGCTTATAGTGTCCTATATATTCTAAAGGTATAACATATATTACTTTAGTCTTTCGCTTTGTTATTATTGAAGTGTCTATTTTCATACATAGTTCGTATCTTATATATTGTTATAGTATATATATTATAGATGGTAAAAATATGTTCTGCATTATATGTATCTAAATGGTATATATATTTATCTACAGAGTGGTATATATACGTCCTCAGTTTCATAAATTGTATATTAGTTAAGAATATATATAGGTGAGTTCGGTTAGGTATGAAGGTATATATAAGTATAATTTGTCTTAAGATTTTTAAAGTATATATATTTTTATTTATAAAACAGAGCAGGCCTATTTTTGTACTATATATTATTTGGTTATATAAGTTGTATAACTCTTGTGAGTGTGCAATATATGTATTCACCATATATTAGTATTATATTTGGGTTTTATAAGGTGATAAATATAACTATCTGTTTACTTGTCTGTTTATATAAGTATATCAGTCTTATTTGTATTATTTTATCAATATAAATTTGTAAACAGTAATATAGTGGTAGGAGTTGTGTTTGTATAAGAGTTTGCATATGTGAGATATGAGAATCTGACTATTTACAATATACATTTAAATATCGGTTTTAGAATAAACATGGATCTTAAAGTATAATGTGTTAGTTTATATAAGTTTAAAATGTTGATTTCGGGAATGATAATAATAACAGCTTATATATATTTTCCACTTTATATTAAAACTGATTCTGATTAGTCTCCTCGTTTTTCCCAATTGTCAGCTTTGTCCGTCGTGCCTGTTTGCTTCATTTAAATCGTATCCAACTAGCGTTGCTTTGGAATTCGTAGCTTATTTCCTTGTCAAATCCGTCTAGCCTCGAAAGGTGAGCAATCACTCACGATTAATGTGACGCCCCACCTCTATACCCACGCTAACCAAGAACACTACGATGTAGTGCTGTCAATTAGCGCGGAGAATAAGGCTGTGGAGGAGCGACCATCCATGTAACTTCTTTGTGCGAGCATCGATACGTCAGATAGAATAGAATGCATATCTTTTAAGGAGGAAATCCGACATACCGATACAAACACAAAGCTATCACACGGTGGCTATATATAATCTTCGGGAACAAACATAGAAATAATCATAACATAAATCAGTCACAGACATCCATATCACAAAGGCGGAATAAGATATGAATAAATATATATATCACATGAAAGTGTACATCAGAGTAGTGGTCAGAAAGATCCACGATAATACAAAAGAATAGCATCACGTGCTATACAAAAGAATAAGTACACAACATAGAGTCTATATCTCAAAGGTGTACATCCAAAAACTACTAATCTAGGTAGTTAGCCAAAAGTCAGAATAATCCTGAAGAGAAGTCAAGCAGAAGCACCTGTAACATCTCGGTCTGACCCGAGTATTATTTATAAGAAAATAATAAACGGATCAGTCTAACTATAAATATCAGATGATATGGTATACAGTAAAAGGCATGACATGAACATGTAATAACCATAGCGACATACTACTATAAGTATGTAAATGATAATCAACAAAAGATTAATCAATATCACAAGAATCTTCTCAAAGATAAAATAGGGTATCATACCCTAAACTTGTATTCATAACAAGTCAATAACACATGAATTCACCAATGCACCAAAAACTGATATCATATCAATGAAAATCATGAAAATTGGTGAAGCACAAAATTCCAGAAATCATCATCAGAAATCCAGAAAACACATAAAGGGGGGGAGGCCTAACACATGAATGGGAGCATGAAAACTCACCTACGCGTAAACACATGACGAGAAGTTATCTCATGGAAGCTATCCATTAAATTTTCACACAGGAATGGCCCGAAGACCGTAGGAAATGTGATGGCGAAACATCACATAATCGGGGTATAGTCTCCCACGTAGACAAAGAGACATCGCTCAATCGCTAGTCTAAATCACAAAAATGATCGTCATGATCATAAGGAAGTGTCAATCACACCAAGCTAGTAAATATATGAGTTTAGCTTCATGTCCCATAACCACTTGCTTAACTTAAATATTTACGAACAAGCTGTAAATCTTCACTAGGAAATTGTCACAAAAAGGGTTCAATCGAACAAGTCCAAGAGCTAACCGACGAAGTGAACGCAAGCGTTTCATACCACTCGTTTTACTAAGTCGTTTAAGTCGATTTCTCATTCGAGTGAAGTAAAGGCTTGTATATACTAGTAGATTGAAAATCGGTTTGAGAAAACGAACTTTTGATACTTAAAATAGTGTTGAAATCGCTTTGATGAAAGAGTTTTGATATTTACTATTAGTATTGAAACCTTCATATATCTTTAAAGTGACAAGTCATAAAACGATGGTAGAACAAATCAATTCACGTTCGAAGACGTGAGTAAAGTCCAAAGAAGTCAATCCCAAAACCATCAAAGTAGAAATTCTGATAAACGTTTTTCAGAAGAGATTGCCTACGCAGAGTAATACGGGGTTCGACCTGCCCGGTCAGGTCGCGGGGGTCCAGGGGGCAGCGCCCACGGCGGGGTGCAGGGCAGCGCCCCGTCACGGTACGACCTAGTGAAGGCAAGCGGTCCAGCGACCTAAGGAAAAATAGGTCATACGACCTAAGGAATTCGCGAACTCAAAAGACCAAGTGTAAGGTCGGCGACGACCTAACTTGAACGACTTAACTGGGGGATAAGTCGGAGACGACCTACGACTTAAGGTTTAACTCGCGAACGACTTAACTTGGCCTGGGGATTATAGGTCGGCAACGACCTAAGACATAAGGTTTAACTCGCGAACGACTTAACATCTTGCCTGGGAATTATAGGTCGGCAACGACCTAAGACTTAACAAAATTCGAGCGACTTAACTTTGCCTGGAGATTATAGGTCGGCAACGACCTAACGTTTTGCCTGGGGATTTTAGGTCGGCAACGACCTAACGTTTTGCCTGGGGATTTTTAGGTCGGCAACGACCTAAGATTTTGCCTGGGATTTATAGGTCGGCAGCGACCTAAGACTTAACTCGCAGGTGACCTAAGACTTAACTCGCAGGTGACCTAAGACTTAACTCGCAGGTGACCTAAGACTTAACTCGCAGGCGACCTACGACCTATGGATGGACGACCTAACTCCGAACGAGCTAAAAATGGCCAGAACGACCTAGTAGCAGTTTTTTCACCAAAATCACTAAAATTTGGAATTTTTCGCCAATCCAATCCAAACCAAATGCAACAAACATGCTAAAGTGATGAGGAATCATTCCCAACAGTCCAATGACGATTATAGGCAAGATGTGAGATCAAAAATCTCACCTTTTCCACGAAATTGATGAAGATGAAGATTGAAAGCAAGGAGAAGCAATCCAAAGCTTGAATCCACAATCTTCTACTTGAATTTGATGTTGAATCTCGGATTTGCAATAGAATTTGAGTTGGGAGTTTTAATTTCTCTTTCCCTCCACCATTTTTGAAGAAGCTTGAAGTATTTGATGAAGTGATGAAGAGAAGAGGGGGTTGGGCTGAGTTAAGAAGGTGCAGTCCAAACCAAAGTCTCAAGCGGGAAAAGTGACGAAAATTTCACTATCTCCAAACATATCGAAGTTTACACTCAAAAAGATCGCAAACGTCATTTTGAACTCAATGGGGGTGGTCTCGAGTCCTAATTTGACCGTATGCAAAAAGTAGCTTTTCGGACTAACATCCGACTAACGATAAAATATTTAAATATAAAATCGATAGATATGCGGGTTGTTACAATTAACATTCTTATATTTATTAAATTTGATTTCAATTGAAATGTCAATTGAAATATGCTGCTGTTAGTTATTTACATTGTTATATATATGTCATTATCTGTATCTGTTCACCTGTGACATCTGACACCATTATCTGTTATTTATACTGATGTTATATGCATGTTACTGTTGTTATATTATTATCATATCTGTTATCACTCTGCAAGTTCCCTGTTAGTATAGAATCACTATGGGTTGAAATGATACATACCCGAACGATCTGTAGAATAGGAGAAAATCGTTATGGGTTGAAATGGTAAACCCAAGCGATTTTCAATTGAATTGAATTTGGGATTTCGGATTGAAAAGATATATACCCGAATATGTTTTAAATTGCGGATTGAAATGATAAATATCTGTATCACTTGACCATAGGATAGAAAATTATATACAGGCACCGTTGGTCTATATATAAACGTTTTGAAAATGATTTCTATGGTTTTGAAAAAGAAATATATGGTTTTGATTAATATTGATTTTAAACATTTATTAAAGTTGATTTAATAAAGTTGATAAATAATATGTTTAAGTATTTATTTAATATCTATATTTTTAAATATAGAATTTGTAATGATTTGAAATTGATTGAAATTGTATTTATTTAAGAATTATACTTAAATAAGTCTGATTTGAAATGTATTGAATTTGAAATTTAAAGAAGTGATTTACAACTTGAAATTTGAAAGGGTGACTTAAATGGATATTTCAAACGTATAAATATTTGAATGAGATATTTTGTTTATTTAAATTGTAAATTGAAACTAATTTTAAATGTTATGGAAATGATTAAGTTAATATTTCAAAACTAAATAATTGTAAAGGGAATCTGATATGTATATAAATTTATCGAATTTAGTTTTGAAATGATGAATATTTAAAGCTTTGAAATATATATAAATTGAAATGGTTTATTTAGAAGCTAAATCGAGTTGAAACGAATGATTTGAGATTTGATTAAATCAATTTTTTTTGGAATTCGAGTTAATATGAATCGATTTGTGAAATTTGAGGAAACTAATTTATTTTATAACGAAATCTTATTATCTAAACTGTTAAAAAGGAAAGTGTTATGATTGCCAAAATACTGTGATTTCCAGACTATGATTTCGAAAGCATTATAACTTTGGAAAGTAATATGATATTGAAAATGGATATTTGAAGTGAAATGATATCGTATTAAATTGAGTTTTGGAAATGATAATGATTTTGGTTTAAAGTATAAACTATTTTGAAACGACCACGGTGTTATAATAACGATTGGTTGGCAAAGAGACCGGGATCGGATATGGACATACTCTCTGTCGATACCGAAAACCACTTTGACAACCGTGTACGCGGTGGAGATTCCAGAATGAAGTAGGATGGTGGCGACGTTCTTAAGGTATGTTACGTGGACCCAACTCCCGTGAGTTGGCATAAGGTGGCTAAAACAGGAGCGATCTCGGACCAGTGAGGTAGCACCTCTTCTCTGACGCATTTCTTCGATATTATACTCTTACTTGTGATTTGACTAGATGGCCATCCTCCGATTTGGGAATGTTGTTCGAGGTGGAACGGTAGTGGCTGCTATGCGTATCCATCAGTCCGTGTGCGTAATTGGTATATCTACCCTGGCATTGCCTAGTTGTGCCGTGTCACCTACCATATCGAGCTTTACTACGATTATGATTTTAAGATCCGACCGCGTTAAGGTTCTCCATCCCCTTAACGCTATTTTCCGATATGATTATACTTTACTTATTTAGACACTATTATAATAGCGAATATTACTACATAGTAAATAGTTTAACGGATCCTTAGGGGATGGTTATCCCAAACATCCTTTAAGTTACTTGTATTTCAGTTGATATTTCACTTGAGTTGGATTTATTAATATAAGAATGTTAATCCTGACTCGAGTGTTTTGTGTTTTGCTTTACGCTCGGGTCAGACTAAGTGATACAGCATTTGAGACTCACCTTTGGAGTTGGAGCTTCGCCTGGAGATCCAGCTATCTATCGATCCTGCTTTCAGTTATTCCGTTGATTCCAGTGATGTATTCAGATCTGGTATTCGATTATTGTATTGAGACATCTATTGTATTCGAGACCTCTGTTGTATCTTGTTTAACTCTGTTGTATATATATAGTAGCTTCATGAACTACTATCCTTTTGTTTCCGCTGCATTATTGTTATATTACTCTGTGTCTGTGATCTGTAATTATTTTATTTACTGTATATGATGAGTTTTGCCAAATTTTATTTACAACGCGGTATTTTGAGCAATTCAACTCCGGCATGAGTGTCTACCTATACACTTATAATGGATGCGAATGGTTGAAAATACTGGGTTGTTACATTTATGATCGGTGTAGAGAACAAATTTCTCTCCCAAAAGATAATGACGCCAAATTCTAAGAGCGAAAACAATGGCCGCGAGCACCAGATCATGAATGGCATATCTAGTCTCGACAAGCTTTAATTGTCAAGAAGCATATGTGATAACACATTCCCTTTGCAAGAGAATGGCACCCAAACCAATACGACTAGCATTGGTACAAATAGTGAAGTCTTGGTTTCCTTCGGGAATCACAAGAATAGGAGTATCGGAAAGGAGTTCTTTTAAATGATCCTCTTTCCCAAAAAGCTAAGATATTCAAAATTATCGTTAACTTTATATATTCATCTTCTTAGAAAAATTAACTTATTACAAGAATTTACTGTGTTTGACTGTCTCATCATAGCGTTTAGGATATTCCTATCGATAACGTTGATCAAGCGTATCGACCAGAATTCTTAGAGCACTTAATGGGAAAAACAACACAAAATCATCTTCTATATAAAAAGATTTGCAAATTTTAAATTGTTGTTTTCATCTATAATCAATGAATACAAGGATGGTCTAATAGAGATATTCGCAGAATACACGATTCGTAAAATGGATGAAATAAGCTGGAAAGTTCGTCAAACCGAATGACATAACGAACCACTCATAAGAATCATAACGAGTGCGGAATGTGGTAAGTGGAATGCTACTCTGCGCAACTCGTAGCTGATGAAAACCGGTGGCAAGGTCGAGCTGAAAAGACCTTAGCACCACTCCATAGATTGCTTAGGTGATAATCCTAAGACAAGCTCAAATATACCGGAAAATTCACAAACAACTAAAATGAGAGAAATAGCATTTTCCTCATCATGTGGGTTTAAAGAATAAAATGATGCCACCGAATTTGGAAATCAAAATCATTAAGAACAATAGAAATCTTCTTAACAGATTGAGAATGTCAAAGATGAATAGTCCACTAGGGACATAGGATATGGGCTTCATACTGATTAAGCCAATCCTTTCCCAAAAATCATTCTGAAGCCTAAGTAACGCATAACATGAAAAACGGCTCGGAAAGAATAATCACATAAAATCATCTCGACATCTTTACAAAGCAAACTGAGTGTTGCGGATCCACCAATCGGATTCGCAATTCTCAATGAAGTCATCAAGCCCATAATATTAAAAAAAAGAATCAATAAGTTCTTTTGATATAAAAGAGTGGGATGCACCCGTTTCAAAAAGAACTCGAATGGGGCAATCACGAAACATAATAATGCCATCAAGGATAGAATGAGAACTGCCTTGACCACGAGACGTGTCACGAGGAGCTTGAACAACATTTAGCTTTCCCTCCTTCTTGCTTTGAAGTTTGGGACATGAAGATATATAATGATCCGAACTTTTGCAATAGCGGCAAGAAATAGCCTTTGGACACCTATTTATATAGTGGTCCTTAGAGCCACAATTGTAGCATTCTACACGATTAGGGATTGGAGTCTTTTCTACCGAAGTTACTTGATTCACTTTCTTGTTCGGATTTGGACTTTCGAACTTAATAGAAGGATGCCTCTTCTTATTGATGTTGAAGTTCTGTTTGGCACGCACAACTTCAACATCACTTTCTCTATCGGCCTCTTCAAGTCGAAGAGCGATATCTACAAGCTGATCGAAAGAAACTTCTAGTTTCAGAAGTAAAGGCTTTTTGAGGTTCTTATTCAACCCATAGACAAATCTCTGATTTTTCTTCAATGGGGTATTAATATACTCGACCTCATATTTAGAAAGAGATTCAAAAAATGCGACATAATCTATCACAGAAGATTCACCTTGAACAAGGTCAATAAAGCATCGGGCTAAGGTTATTTTTCAGCCTCCAGCACAAACTTCAATTCGAATCTTTCCCGGAATTTCTCCCAAGTAAGATCCGCTTCAATAGTTTCAGAAACCAAAAGCTCATACCAGTCTAATGCTCTCTCCTGGAGCATGCTAGAAGCCACTTGGACTCGAAGTGGATCAATAAGATTCATGCGGAAAAAGATGCGATCGCATGATCTAAGCCAAGCATGGATTTCTATAACATTTTTGGAACCCTTGAATGGCCTTCCACCCAAAGCGGTATAATCTTTGCACAAGCGTGCAAACCCGGATTTAGGGTGAGTAGGCTCTGGAATGGGTCCGACGGCTTGAGCATTTTTCACAAGATCTAAGAGCTGCTGGGCAGACATAAATACTCCATCCTGAGGAGTAGCACTGGATTGACCGGTGCTGGGACGGCCTGGTCTAACCATTTCTCTTCTTTAAGAAAGAAATAAAGAAGAGGAAAAAGGTTATTCACAGAATGAATATCAAACAAAATTGATTGATTAAATAAGGCATCATAAAAAGAAATAGGATAGAACGGTACGAAGACTCGATTTAAATTCTATGGCACGATTCCTAAGAAAGACTTAGGACAATGATCCTTGCTAGATTATTCTACATTGTTCCGAAGTTTGGCTCTGATACCAAGCTGTGACGCCCCACCTCTGTACTCACACTAGCCAAGGACACTACGGGGTAATGCCGTCGACTAGCATGAAGAATAAGGCTGTTAAGGAGCGACCATCTGTGTAATTGCTTTGTGCGAGTACCGACATGTCAGATAATATAACTTACATTTCATTTCAAGAGGAAATCCGACATATCAAATACAAACTCAAAGCTACCACATAGTGACTATGTGGACTTCGGAAACAAATAAAGAAATAAACATAACACAAATCAATCACAGATATTCATATCACAAAGGCGGAAACAGATATGAATATAACACATAGAAGTGTACATCAAAATAGTGGTCATACAAGATCCACTACATCACAAAAGAATAGGTACAAGTGCTAGACAAAAGAATATGTATACCACAAAGAGTCTCTATCTCAAATGTATACTAACAAAAACTACTATGCTAAAGTAGTTAGCCAAAAGTCAGGTGACGGACCCTGATAAGAAGTCAAGCAGAAGCACCTAAAATACCTTGGTCTGACCCGAATATTATTTAAGAAAAAAATAATAAACGGATCAGTCTAGCTATAATTATCAAAAAGAATGTGATTGGATAAGAGATATCACAAAAACGTATGACAACAATAATGCCATACTGTGACAAGTATACATCAGATAACAACAAAAATCATACAATATCTCAAATATTCTCAAACACCAAAAAGAATGTCATATTCTTTAAATTATTCACCAAAACACAAATATTGACAAAACATATCAATGCCAATCGCACAAATCGGTGAAACACAAATTCTAGAAATTATTAACCAGAAATCACAAAAGGGGGAAGGCCTATCACAAACGGGAGCATGAAAACTCCCCAACAAGTGTATCACAAACGGCTCGCTATCCCATGAACCGAACATCAACGCACCTAAAAAGATACGCCCCATGCACAGTTGAACATCGACCACCTAAAAAGATACGATCCATGTCTAGTCGAACATCGATGCACCTAAAAAGATACGCCTTAAGCCTAGTCGAACATCGATGCACCTAAAAAGATACGCCCTATGCCTAGTCGGACACTGACGCACCTAAAAAGATACGCCACATGCCTAGTCGAACATCGATGCACCTAAAAAGATACGCCCCATGCACCGACTTATCGAGCCGATTTATCCACAAACGGTCCAAAGACCATGGGTCACTAGCACATAAAAGTGAGCCGAAGCTCTGTAGAACGGGGTACAGTCCCCCACGCGGACAAAGAGACATCGCACATCGCTAGTCTAAATCACCAAAGGATCATCATTGATCGATAAGTGTAAATTACACTAAGCTAGTAAATAAATGAGTTTAGCTTCATGTCCCATAACCACTAGCTTAACTTTAATATTTACAAACAGATTGTAGATTTCCACTCGATGATTGTCACAAGATTTCAATCGAACAAGTCCAAGAATTAACCGACGAAGTAAACGCAAGTGTTTCATACCACTTGTTTTGCTAAGTCGTTTAATTAGATTTCTCATACGAATGAGGTAAAGGTTTGTATATACTAATAGATTGGAAGACGGTTTTAAAAGCAAGTTTTGTATTAAAAATGGTATTGAAATCATCTTTGTGAAAGCATATGAATATTTACTACTAGTATAGAAACCTTTGTATTTTTAAAAGTGACAAATCACAGAAAACGATTGTAGAAACAATCGATCAACCAAAAATTCACACTCGACGACGTGAATCAAAACCATAGAAATCGATATCAAATCCATCAAATGGATATTCCCAAAAATCCAAAGAAAGAAGTCATCAAAGTCGATAATAAGTGATAACAACTAACCGAATCGACAAAAACCGATTAAAATAGGAAATCTACCCAAAATAGGCAAAATGCACAGTTCCAGACGTCTGGTTTAGAATCCAAACGTCTAGATTTGTTCTCTGGAAATAATCCAGAAAGCTTCCAGACGTCTGAAATTACAAGACAGAAGTCTGAACCCTAACCAGACGTCTGAACCAGTAAATCAGACGTATGAACTGAGGTACTGGAAATTCTATTCCAGATCACCCAGACGTCTGAGAAGTAAGCTCAGACGTCTGAATCTCCCAGATGTCTGGGAAGCAAGGTCAGACGTCTGAGCTGAACGTCTGGAATATTTATTCCTTAGCCTCAGATGTCTGATCCTTATACCAGACGTCTGAGCTGAAGCTCGGGCAAATATTGAACCTAGGCCAATGATGGCCAATCCACGTCGGAAGCGATCGAATGAGCGACGATGACTAGGGATTTATGCCAAGCGACAACCCAGCCCTATAGACTCATCAATACACTCCGAACACATGTCCAAACATCTATATAAGGATTTTCATAGATTTTGAACCAAAACACCAAAATTTGGAAAATTCACCAAATCAATTCAAATCAAAAGCAAATGAACATGCACAAAGGTCCGGATGTGTTTTCTCAATGAATTCTCAAGATTCCCAAGAGCAATCCTTAGGATTTGAGGACCATTGAACTTTCACAAGAGGAACATCTTTATTTCGAAGGCTTTTAACCTCCGAAAAAATGATACAAATAGGATGTTTCTCATAAGTCAAATCAGGTGAAACCTCAATTTCTTCAATAACACCGGGCTCAAGAATAGAATCGGAATCCCAAATGCATTTCCGTAGTTGAGAGACGTGGAATACGTCATGAACAGCAGAAAACTAAGCCGGTAATAAATGGCGATAAGCCACGGAACCAATGCGTTCGATGATGGGAAATGGACCAATATATCGAGGTGCTAACTTCCCCGATCGACGGAAACACACAACACCCTTCATAGGTGAAACACGAATAAAATTTGAACCTAAATCCAGCTTCTCACCGGCTTCTAGCCAACACGAAGGAGATCGGCATGGCCTTCCGTAGAGTGCCTCGAAAGGTGCCATACCAATACTAGATTGGAAGCTATTATTATAGGAAAACTCAACAAGAGAAATATGATCTTCCCAACTTCCACCAAAATCAAGAACACATGCACGAAGGAGATCTTCAAGAGTTTGATTCACACGCTCTATTTGTCCATCGGATTGAGGACGATAAGCGGTGCTAAAATTAAGCTTTGTTCCCAAAGTTTTTTGAAGACCCTTCCAAAATCCACTAGTAAATAATGGATCACGATCGCTAACAATAGAAGTAGGATCTCCATGCAATTTAACAATTTCTTTGATATAGAGTTTAGCCAAAAGAGGTACGGTCCAAAAGAGAAAGATGAGCCTCAAGGCTACACAAAACAAGAGATGAACATAAATTGGATTCACGATCTCTAATCTCACAAGAGGACAAAGTCTCGAGATCACTCCATTCGGATATCATCATGGAAACAACCGCTTGTTGCTTACGTCTAAGGGCATCGGCAACACGATTTCCCTTTTCGGGGGTACAGAAAATATCAAGATCATAAGATGCAAGGAACTCGAGCCAACGTTGTTGACGCAAATTAAGTTCCTATTGAGAAAATAAATACTTCAAAGATTTATGATCGGTGTAGAGAACAAATTTCTCTCCCAAAAGATAATGACGCCAAATTCTAAGAGCGAAAACAATGGCCGCGAGCACCAGATCATGAATGGCATATCTAGTCTCGACAAGCTTTAATTGTCAAGAAGCATATGTGATAACACATTCCCTTTGCAAGAGAATGGCACCCAAACCAATACGACTAGCATTGGTACAAATAGTGAAGTCTTGGTTCCCTTCGGGAATCACAAGAATAGGAGTATCGAAAAGGAGTTCTTTTAAATGATCCTCTTTCCCGAAAAGCTAAGATATTCAAAATTATTGTTAACTTTATATATTCATCTTCTTAGAAAAATTAACTTATTACAAGAATTTACTGTGTTTGACTGTCTCATCATAGCGTTTAGGATATTCCTATCGATAACGTTGATCAATCGCATCGACCAGAATTCTTAGAGCACTTAATGGGCAAAACAACACAAAATCATCTTCTATATAAAAATATTTGCAAATTTTAAATTATTGTTTTCATCTATAATCAATGAATACAAGGATGGTCTAATCGAGATATTCGCAGAGTACACGATTCGTAAAATGGATGAAATAAGCTGGAAAGTTCGTCAAACCGAATGACATAACGAACCACTCATAAGAATCATAACGAGTGCGGAATGTGGTAAGTGGAATGCTACTCTGCGCAACTCGTAGCTGATGAAAACCGGTGGCAAGGTCGATCTGAAAAGACCTTAGCACCACTCAATAGATTGCTTAGGAGATAATCCTAAGACAAGCTCAAATATATCGAAAAATTCATAAACTACTAGAATGAGAGAAATAACATTTTCCTCATCATGTGGGTTTAAAGAATAAAATGATGCCACCAAATTTAAAAATCAAAATCATTAAGAAAAATAGAAATCTGCTTAACCGATTGAGAATGTCAAAGATGAATAGTCCACCAGGGACATAGGATATGGGCTTCATACTGATTAAGCCAATCCTTTCCCAAAAATCATTCCGAAGACTAAGTAATGCATAACATGCAAATCGGCTCGGAAAGAATAATCACATAAAATCGTCTCGACATCTTTACAAAGCAAACTGAGTGTTGCGGATCCACCAATCGGATTCACAATTCTCAATGAAGTCATCAAGTCCATAATATTAAAAAAAAGAATCAATAAGTTCTTTTGATATAAAATAGTGGGATGCACCCGTGTCAAAAAGAACTCGAATGGGGCAATCACGAAACATAATAATGCCATCAAGGATAGAATGAGAAATACCTTGACCACGAGAAGTGTCACTAGGAGCTTGAACAACATTTAGCTTTCCCTCCTTCTTGCTTTGAAGTTTGGGACATGAAGATATATAATGATCCGAACTTTTGCAATAGCGGCAAGAAATAGGCTTTGGACACCTATTTATATAGTGGTCCTTAGAGCCACAATTGTAGCATTCTCCACGATTAGGGATTGGATTCTTTGCTACCGAAGTTACTTGCTTCACTTTCTTGTTGGGATTAGGACTTTCGAACTTAATAAAAGGATGCCTATTCTTATTGATGTTGAAGTTATGCTTGGCACGCACAACTTCAACATCACTTTCTCTATCGGCCTCTTCAAGTCGAAGAGCGATAACTACAAGCTGATCGAAAGAAACTTTTAGTTTCAGAAGTAAAGGCTTTTTGAAGTTATTATTCAACCCATAGAAAAATCTCTGATTTTTCTTCAATGGGGTATTAATATACTCGACCCCATATTTAGAAAGAGATTCAAAAGATACGACGTAATCCGTCATAGAAGATTCACCTTGAACAAGGTCAATAAAGCATCGGGCTAAGGTTACTTTTTCAGCCTACAGCACAAAATTCAATTCGAATCTATCCCGGAATTGCTCCCAAGTAAGATCCGCTTCAATAGTTTTAGAAATCAAAAGCTCATACCAGTCTAATGCTCTCTCCTGGAGCATGCTAGAAGCAATTTGTACTCGAAGTGGATCAATAAGATTCATGCGGGAAAAGATACGATCGCATGATCTAAGCCAAGCATGGATTTCTATAACGTTTTCGGAACCCTTGAATGGCCTTCCACCCAAAGCGGTATAATCTCTGCACAAGCATGCAAACCCGGATTTAGGGTGAGTAGGCTTTGAAATGGGTCCGACAGCTTGAGCATTTTTCACAAGATCTAAGAGCTGCTGGGTAGACATAAATACTCCATCCTGAGGAGTAGCACTGGATTGACCGGCGCTGGGACGGCCTGGTCTAACCATTTCTCTTCTTTAAGAAAGAAAGAAAGAAAGAAGAGGAAAAAGGTTATTCACAGAATGAATATCAAACAAAATTGATTGATAAAACAAGGCATCATAAAAGGAAATAGGATAGAACGGTAAGAAGACTCGAATTAAATTCTATGGCATGATTCCTAAGAAACACTTAGGACAATGATCCTTGCTAGATTATTCTACATTGTTCCGAAGTTTGGCCCTGGTACCAAGCTGTGACGCCCCACCTCTATACTCACACTAGCCAAGGACACTACGGGGTAATGTCGTCGACTAGCACGAAGAATAAGGCTGTTGAGGAGCGACCATCTGTGTAATTGCTTTGTGCGAGTACCGATATGTCAAATAATATAACTTACATTTCATTTCAAGAGGAAATCCGACATATTAAATACAAACTTAAAGCTACCACACAGTGGCTATGTGGACTTCGGAAACAAATATAGAAATAAACATAACACAAACCAATCATAGATATTCATATCACAAAGGCGGAAACAGATATGAATATAACACATAGAAATGTACATCAAAGTAGTGGTCATACAAGATCCACTACATCATACAAGAATAGGTACAAGTGTTAGACAAAAGAATATGTATACCACAAGGAGTCTCTATCTCAAATGTATACTAACAAAAACTACTATGCTAAAGTAGTTAGCCAAAAGTCAGGTGACGGACCCTGATAAGAAGTCAAGCAGAAGCACCTGAAATACCTCGGTCTGACCCGAGTATTATTTAAGAAGAAAATAATAAACGGATCAGTCTAGCTATAATTATCAGAAAAAATGAGATAGGATAAGAGAAATCACAAAAACGTATGATAACAATAATTCCATACTGTGACAAGTATACATCAGATAACAACAAAAATCATAAAATATCTCAAATATTCTCAAACACCAAAAAGAATGTCATATTCTTTAAATTACTCACCAAAACACAAATATTGACAAACATATCAATGCCAATCGCACAAATTGGTGAAACACAAATTCTAGAAACCATCAACTAGAAATCCAGAAATTACAAAAGGGGAAGGCCTATCACAAACGGGAGCATGAAAACTCCCCAACACGTGTATCACAAACGGGTCGATATCCCATGAACCGAACATCGACGCACCTAAAAAGATACGCCCCATGCACAGTCGAACATCGACGCACCTAAAAAGATACGCCCCATGTCCAGTCAAACATCGACGCACCTAAAAAGATATGCCCCATGCCTAGTCGAACATCAACGCACCTAAAAAGATACGCTGCATGCCTAGTCGGACACTGACGCACCTAAAAAGATACGCCCCATGCCTAGTCAAACATCGACGCACCTAAAAAGAAATGCCCCATGCACCGACTTATCGAGCCGATTGCTCCACGAACGGTCCAAAGACCATGGGTCGCTAGCCAATAAAATTCAGCTGAAGCTCTATAGAACGGGGTACAGTCCCCCACGCGGACAAAGAGACATCGCACATCGCTAGTTATAATCACCAAAGGATCATCATTGATCGGTAAGTGTAAATTACACTAAGCTAGTAAATAAATGAGTTTAGCTTCATGTCGCATAACCACTGGCTTAACTTAAATATTTACGAACAGATTGTAGATTTCCACTCGAAGATTGTCACAAGATTTCAATCGAACAAGTCCAAGAATTAACCGACGAAGTAAACGCAAGCGTTTCATACCACTTGTTTTGCTAAGCCGTTTAATTAGATTTCTCATACGAATGAGGTAAAGGTTGTATATACTAATAGATTGGAAGACGGTTTTAAAAGAAAGTTTTGTATTAAAAATGGTATTGAAATCATCTATGTGAAAGCGTTTGAATATTTACTACCAGTATAGAAACCTTTGTATTTTTAAAAGTGACAAATCACAGAAAACGATTGTAGAAACAATCGATCAACCAAAAATTCACACTCGACGACGTGAATCAAAATCAAAGAAATCGATATCAAATCCATTAAATGGATATTCCCAAAAATCTAAATAAAGAAGTCATCAAAGTCAATAATAAGTGATAACAACTAACCGAATCGACAAAAACCGATTAAAATTGGAAATCTACACAAACAGCCCAAAATAGGCAAAATGCATAGTTCCAGACATCTGGTTTAGAATCCAAACGTCTGGATTTGTTCTCTGGAAATAATCCAGCAAGCTTCCAGATGTCTGAAATTACAAGACAGACGTTTGAACGCTTACCTGACGTCTGAACCAGTAAATCAGATGTCTGAACTGAGGTACTGGAACTTCTATTCCATATCACCCAAACGTCTGGGAAGTAAGCACAGACGTCTGGATCTCCCAGACGTCTGGGAAGCAAGGTCAGATGTCTGAGCTGAACGTTTGGAATATTTATTCCTTAGCCTGAGACGTCTGATCCTTATACCAAACGTCTGAGCTGAAGCTCAGGCAAATATTGAACCTAGGCCAATGATGGCCAATCCACGTCAGAAGCGATCGAATGAGCGACGATGGCTAGGGATTTATGCCAAGCGACAACCCAGCCCTATAGACTCATCAATACACTCCGAACACATGTCCAAACATCTATATAAGGATTTTCATAGATTTTGAACCAAAACACCAAAATTTGGAAAATTCACCAAATCAATTCAAATCAAAAGCAAATGAACATGCACAAAGGTTAGGAATTCATACCTAACAACAATGAAAGTTATAGACGTAGATGTGAGTTAAAGAACTCACCTTTAAAACTCAAAGACACGAATGAGAAGCTTTAAAACAAAGGAAAGGCCAATTCCTCTTCAACTTCAACTCAAGAAGCTCCAATCTAAGCTCATAAGAAAATATTTCCTAAGTTAGGGTTTAGGAATTTCTGAAATTGAAGAGAGATAGAGATGGAGAAGACGAAGAGGATGCTTACCTAAGCTTCTCCTTGATTTTGGACTTGAATTTGAGTTTCCTAAACAAAAACTAGGGTTTAGGAATTTCCATTTCTCTTTCTTTTCCCCATTTTTACTTTGAGCTTGAGTGTTAGGAAATAGAATGAGTGAATGGATGAAGAGTAAAGGAGTTAGGGTATTATGATGGGTTAGTGGGCTGAAACCCAAAGCCCAAATAGAAAAATAACAAAATTATACTCAACTCCAAACATATCGATGTTTATACTCAAAAAAGTTTTAAACGCCATTTTGAATTCAATGGAAGTGGTCTCGAGTCCCAATTCGACTATTTACAAAAAGTAACATTTCGGACTTTAATCCGATTAACGATGCTATATTTAAATAAAACATTTAAATATACAATCGTAAAATATGCGGGTTATTACAGACTCCCCTCCTTAAAGAAATTGCGTCCTCGCAATACTTAAGACGAAAATAAAAGTAACAACCATACTAAGGCATAACAACACAAAAGAAGAAATTTTGAAATGAGAAGTTCACCCTAAAGAGCACGAGAGAGCAAGTCCGGATGTGTTTGCTCGATGAATTCTCAAGATTCCCAAGAGCAATCCTTAGGATTTGATGACCATTGAACTTTCACAAGAGAAACATCTTTATTTCGAAGGTGTTTAACCTCCGAAGCAATGATACGAATAGGATGTTGCTCATAAGTCAAATCAGGTGAAACCTCAATTTCTTCAATAACACCGGGCTCAAGAATAGAATCGGAATCCCAAAGGCATTTCCGTAGTTGAGAGATGTGGAATACGTCATGAACAGCAGAAAACTGAGCCAATAATAAATGGCGATAAGCCACAGAACCAATGTGTTCAATGATGGGAAATGGACCATAAATCGAGGTGCAAACTTTCCCGATCGACTGAAATTTACAACACCCTTCATAGGTGTAACACGAATAAAATTTGAACCTAAAACCAACTTCTCACCGGCTTCAAGCCAACACGAAGGAGATCGGCATGGCCTTCCGTAGAGTGCCTCGAAAGGTGCCATACCAATACTAGATTGGAAGCTATTATTATAGGAAAACTCAACAAGAGAAATATGATCTTCCCAACTTCCACAAAAATCAAGAACACATGCGCGAAGGAGATCTTCAAGAGTTTGATTCATACGCTTTATTTGTCCATCGGATTGAGGACGTTAAGCGGTGCTAAAATTAAGCTTTGTTCCCAAAGCTTTTTGAAGACCCTTCCAAAATCCACTAGTAAATAATGGATCACGATCGCTAACAATTGAAGTAGGATCTCCATGCAATTTAACAATTTCTTTGACATAGAGTTTAGCCAAAAGAGGTACGGTCCAAAAGAGAAGGATGAGCCTCAAGGCTACACAAAACAAGAGATGAACATAAATTGGATTCACGATCTCTAATCTCACAAGAGGACAAAGTCTCGAGATCACTCCATTCGGATATCATCATGGAAACAACCGCTTGTTGCTTACGTCTAAGGGAATCGGCAATACGATTTCCCTTTTTGGGGGTACAGAAAAAATCAAGATCATGAGATGCAAGGAACTCGAGCCAACGTTGTTGACGGATTTAAGTTCCTATTGAGAAAATAAATACTTCAAAGATTTATGATCGGTGTAGATAACAAATTTCTCTCCTAAAAGATAATGACGCCAAATTCTAAGAGCGAAAACAATGGCCGCGAGCACCAGATCATGAATGGCATATCTAGTCTCGACAAGCTTTAATTGTCAAGAAGCATATGTGATAACACATTCCCTTTGCAAGAGAATGGCACCCAAACCAATACGACTAGCATTGGTACAAATAGTGAAGTCTTGGTTCCCTTCGGGAATCACAAGAATAGGAGTATCGGAAAGGAGTTCTTTTAAATGATCCTCTTTCCCGAAAAGCTAAGATATTCAAAATTATCGTTAACTTTATATATTCATCTTCTTAGAAAAAATTAACTTATTACAAGAATTTACTGTGTTTGACTGTCTCATCATAGCGTTTAGGATATTCCTATCGATAACGTTGATCAATCGCATCGACCAGAATTCTTAGAGCACTTAATGGGCAAAACAACACAAAATCATCTTCTATATAAAAAGATTTGCAAATTTTAAATTATTGTTTTCATCTATAATCAATGAATACAATGAAAGTCTAATCGAGATATTCGCAGAATACACGATTCGTAAAATGGATGAAATAAGCTGGAAAGTTCGTCAAACCGAATGACATAACGAACCACTCATAAGAATCATAACGAGTGCGGAATGTGGTAAGTGGAATGCTACTCTGCGCAACTCGTAGCTGATGAAAACCGGTGGCAAGGTCGATCTGAAAAGACCTTAGCACCACTCAATAGATTGCTTAGGAGATAATCCTAAGACAAGCTCAAATATACCGGAAAATTCATAAACTACTAGAATGAGAGAAATAACATTTTCCTCATCATGTGGGTTTAAAGAATAAAATGATGCCACCGAATTTGAAAATCAAAATCATTAAGAAAAATAGAAATCTGCTTAACCGATTGAGAATGTCAAAGATGAATAGTCCACCAGGGACATAGGATATGGGCTTCATACTGATTAAGCTAATCCTTTCCCAAAAATCATTCCGAAGCCTAAGTAACGCATAACATGCAAATCGGCTCGGAAAGAATAATCACATAAAATCATCTCGACATCTTTACAAAGCAAACTGAGTGTTGCGGATCCACCAATCGGATTCGCAATTCTCAATGAAGTCATCAAGCCCATAATATTAAAAAAAAAAGAATCAATAAGTTCTTTTGATATAAAATAGTGGGATGCACCCGTGTCAAAAAGAACTCGAATGGGGCAATCATGAAACATAATAATGCCATCAAGGATAGAATGAAAAATACCTTGACCACGAGAAGTGTCACTAGAAGCTTGAACAACATTTTGATTTCCCTCCTTCTTGCTTTGAAGTTTGGGACATGAAGATATATAATGATCCGAACTTTTGCAATAGCGGCAAGAAATAGGCTTTGGACACCTATTTATATAGTGATCTTTAGAGCCACAATTGTAGCATTCTCCACGATTAAGGATTGCAGTCTTTGCTACCGAAGTTACTTGCTTCACTTTCTTGTTGGGATTAGGACTTTCGAACTTAATAAAAGGATGCCTCTTCTTATTGATGTTGAAGTTCTGCTTGGCACGCACAACTTCAACATCACTTTCTCTATCGGCCTCTTCAAGTCGAAGAGCGATATCTACAAGCTGATCGAAAGAAACTTCTAGTTTCAGAAGTAAAGGCTTTTTGAGGTTCTTATTCAACCCATAGACAAATCTCTGATTTTTCTTCAATGGGGTATTAATATACTCGACCCCATATTTAGAAAGAGATTCAAAAGATACGACGTAATCCGTTACAGAAGATTCACCTTGAACAAGGTCAATAAAGCATCGGGCTAAGGTTACTTTTTCAGCTTCCAGCACAAACTTCTATTCGAATCTTTCCCGGAATTGCTCCCAAGTAAGATCCACTTCAATAGTTTCAGAAATCAAAAGCTCATACCAGTCTAATGCTCTCTCCTGGAGCATGCTAGAAGCCACTTGGACTCGAAGTGGATCAATAAGATTCATGCGGGAAAAGATACGATCGCATGATCTAAGCCAAGCATGGATTTCTATAACGTTTTCGGAACCCTTGAATGGCCTTCCACCCAAAGCGGTATAATCTCTGCACAAGCATGCAAACCCGGATTTAGGGTGAGTAGGCTTTGAAATGGGTCCGACAGCTTGAGCATTTTTCACAAGATCTAAGAGCTGCTGGGTAGACATAAATACTCCATCCTGAGGAGTAGCACTGGATTGACCGGCGCTGGGACGGCCTGGTCTAACCATTTCTCTTTTTTAAGAAAGAAAGAAAGAAAGAAGAGGAAAAAGGTTATTCACAGAATGAATATCAAACAAAATTGATTGATAAAACAAGGCATCATAAAAGGAAATAGGATAGAACGGTAAGAAGACTCGAATTAAATTCTATGGCATGATTCCTAAGAAACACTTAGGACAATGATCCTTGCTAGATTATTCTACATTGTTCCGAAGTTTGGCCCTGGTACCAAGCTGTGACGCCCCACCTCTATACTCACACTAGCCAAGGACACTACGGGGTAATGTCGTCGACTAGCACGAAGAATAAGGCTGTTGAGGAGCGACCATCTGTGTAATTGCTTTGTGTGAGTACCGATATGTCAGATAATATAACTTACATTTCATTTCAAGAGGAAATCCGACATATCAAATACAAACTCAAAGCTACCACACAGTGGCTATGTGGACTTCGGAAACAAATAAAGAAATAAACATAACACAAATCAATCACAGATATTCATATCACAAAGGCGGAAACAGATATGAATATAACACATAGAAGTGTACATCAAAGTAGTGGTCATACAAGATCCACTACATGACAAAAGAATAGGTACAAGTGCTAGACAAAAGAATATGTATACCATAAGGAGTCTCTATCTCAAATGTATACTAACAAAAACTACTATGCTAAAGTAGTTAGCCAAAAGTCAGGTGACGGACCCTGATAAGAAGTCAAGCAGAAGCACCTAAAATACCTCGGTCTGACCTGAGTATTATTTAAGAAGAAAATAATAAACGGACCAGTCTAGCTATAATTATCAGAAAAAATGAGATAGGATAAGAGAAATCACAAAAACGTATGATAACAATAATTCCATACTGTGACAAGTATACATCAGATAACAACAAAAATCATAAAATATCTCAAATATTCTCAAACACCAAAAAGAATGTCATATTCTTTAAATTACTAACCAAAACACAAATATTGACAAAACATATCAATGCCAATCGCACAAATCGGTGAAACACAAATTCTAGAAACCATCAACTAGAAATCCAGAAATCACAAAAGGGGAAGGCCTATCACAAACGGGAGCATGAAAACTCCCCAACACGTGTATCACAAACGGGTTGATATCCCATGAACCGAACATCGACGCACCTAAAAAGATACGCCCCATGCACAGTCGAACATCGACGCACCTATAAAGATACGCCCCATGTCTAGTCAAACATCGACGCACCTAAAAAGATATGCCCCATGCCTAGTCGAACATCAACGCACCTAAAAAGATACGCCCCATGCCTAGTCGGACACTGACGCACCTAAAAAGATACGCTCCATGCCTAGTCGAACATCGACGCACCTAAAAAGAAACGCCCCATGCACCAACTTATCGAGCCGATTGCTCCACGAACGGTCCAAAGACCATGGGTCGCTAGCCCATAAAATTCAGCCGAAGCTCTATAGAACGGGGTACAGTCCCCCACGCGGACAAAGAGACATCGCTAGTCTAAATCACCAAAGGATCATCATTGATCGGTAAGTGTAAATTACACTAAGCTAGTAAATAAATGAGTTTAGCTTCATGTCCCATAACTACTGGCTTAACTTAAATATTTACGAACAGATTGTAGATTTCCACTCGAAGATTATCACAAGATTTCAATCGAACAAGTCCAAGAATTAACCGACGAAGTAAACGCAAGCATTTCATACCACTTGTTTTGCTAAGCCGTTTAATTAGATTTCTCATAAGAATGAGGTAAAGGTTTGTATATACTAATAGATCGGAAGACAGTTTTAAAAGCAAGTTTTGTATTAAAAATGGTATTGAAATCATCTTTGTGAAAGCGTTTGAATATTTACTACTAGTATAGAAACCTTTGTATTTTTAAAATTGACAAATCACAGAAAACGATTGTAGAAACAATCGATCAACCAAAAATTCACACTCGACGACGTGAATCAAAACCATAGTATCAAATCCATCAAATGGATATTCCCAAAAATCCAAAGAAAGAAGTCATCAAAGTCGATAATAAGTGATAACAACTAACCGAATCGACAAAAACCGATTAAAATTGGAAATCCACACAAAACAGCCCAAAATAGGCAAAATGACTGGTTCCAGACGTTTGGTTTAGAATCTAGACGTCTGGATTTGTTCTTTGGAAATAATCCAGAAAGCTTCTAGACGTCTGAAATTACAAGACAGACGTCTGAACGCTAACCAGACGTCTGAACCAGTAAATCAGACGTCTGAACTTAGATACTGGAAATTCTATTCCACATCACCCAGACGTCTGGGAAGTAAGCTCAGACGTCTGGATCACCCAGACGTCTGGGAAGTAAGCTCACATGTCCAAACATCTATATAAGGATTTTCATAGATTTTGAACCAAAATTTGGAAAATTCACCAAATCAATTCAAATCAAAAGCAAATGAAGATGCACAAAGGTTAGGAATTCATACCTAACAACAATGAAAGTTATAGACGTAGATGTGAGTTATAGAACTCACCTTTAAAACTCAAAGACACGAATGAGAAGCTTTAAAACAAAGGAAAGGCCAATTCCTCTTCAACTTCAACTCAAGAAGCTCCAATCTAAGCTTATAAGAAAATATTTCCTAAGTTAGGATTTAGGAATTTCTGAAATTGAAGAGAGATAGAGATGGAGAATATGAAGAGGATGCTTACCTAAGCTTCTCCTTGATTTTGGACATGATTTGAGTTTCCTAAACAAAACTAGGGTTTAGGAATTTCCATTTCTCTTTCTTTCCCCCATTTTTACTTTGAGCTTGAGTGTTAGGAAATAGAATGAGTGAATGGATGAAGAGTAGAGGAGTTAGGGTATTATGATGGGTTAGTGGGCTGAAACCCAAACCCAAAGCCCAAATAGAAAATTAACAAAATTCTACTCAACTCCAAACATATCGATGTTTATACTCAAAAAAGTTGTAAACGCCATTTTGAACTCAATGGAAGTGGTCTCGAGTCCCAATTCGACTATTTACAAAAAGTAACATTTCGGACTTTAATCCGATTAACGATGTTATATTTATATAAAACATTTAAATATACAATCGTAAAATATGCGGGTTGTTATATTAACTGAGGTGATAAAGGGGTATTCATCATTCAGTTATGTTCTCTTAAGTGTAAATTCAATCAGTGATTAATATCGGATAATTTGAATATTAAGGATCACACGTCATAGTAGGTGGTGTGACATTATGGCCAAATTTATTACTTATTCGGTTTCAATAAAATTCAGTTTTACTTTATTAAACATTACCCGATAGTGGCAATCATTTGCACCAATTCTCTTCATCAAAACTATATTCAAGTTTATAGTCCAAACACAAAGTTATTGGTTCAATGATAACAATTATTATTAACCAAATTACTCTGGCTAGAGATTTTGATTTTAAGTTGACTTAAGTTAACCGTGGTTCTAACCTCATATAACTGAGGAGACAAATCCTCTCTTAAATACTATTTCACTTCCAATATTTCTACTCGACCCAACTATAGTCATTTTATGGACATCGTGCCATGATTTGACTACAATCAAAGTGAAGCTTTCATATTGAAGATCGAAGGTATTCTCAAATCAAGGGAATTATGTAAATTAGTCACATCGATTGTAACAATCCTAATTTTAATTAACATATTTAGGATATTTAATTGGATAAATTAAATAAACTAATGTAAATGGATATGGAGATTGGGATTTGGTAATTAGAATGGATCGAGCCTTAATTAATGAACTAATGGAATTAATTAGAACATTAATAAGAAGAAGATTATACGAGGAGGGCAAAATGGGAAAGGAGCATGTTTCCTTAACAAATATATTCATTCTTATTTCCTCCTTCATTTCATTTAATGTAACGACCCGTAATTTTATCAGTTTGAAAATAGGAATATTTAATTTTAAAATATTCAAATATCGGTTTATTTCAAAACAATAATCATGTTTTGTACAATAGATGAGAATAATGAACTTATTTTAGAACTTATTTACAAAATAGAGATTTTGGATTTTTGTCGAAAAGTGGCAAAAGCCAGTTTTCGATAAAATATGATATACATTCGAATAATTATTGTCAATGGTAAATAATTCTTTCTTAAATGGTTATATAATGATAGTAATTTAATTTATAATGGTTTTATAAATTATAAACTTGTTTTATAAAGATTGGCAAAAAATTTCATATTTCGGCAGATCGACGTCGTATTTTTTTATTTGGATTTTAATATTATTTAATATGGTTTTATAACTAAAATAAAATTATTTTAATTATGTATAAATGATAAGAAATTTATTTTCAAGTTTTGTTACATAAATAAATAGTTTAATAAAAACGTCAAAATATGACCGTAAAACGTTTTGTCAAAAATCAACGTTTTGTTCAAATTAAGTTGTCGCAACGTTGTTGCACCTTTGTTAACATGTTTTAACATATTACACAATTTAACAACTAAACAAGTTTACTTTTACTAATTATGATTAGGAAAATTCTAGAATATAATTAAGAAAAGTATGTAAGGAAAAAAATTAAAAAAGTAAACACCAAATCACATCAAAAATCTAAACAAATCTTCTCTTTAATCTACTTTTCCATCCAAATACATTCACTTAAGCCTTAAGTGACTAAGACATAAAGTAATATGTGAAAGGTGGTGGTAAGTGTTGAAAAAGTAAGTTTACTTTAAGTTAAAGTTAGGGTATTTTGGTCATTTTACATAATAATACTTTATTCCAAACTTTTTTCTAGAAATACCTACCACTTCTTTCACAAATTCCACATGCTTTCCATTCTTCTTCTTCTTCCTTTCCTAACCTTCTCCTTCTTCTTTCTTAGAGCTTTAATGGCTTCCAAGCCTCTCTAAAAAAAATTCTAAAGCCGTAACAAAGTTATGACAAAAATAATCAACAAAAAAGTATACCACTTAAGTCATGTTCAAGCTAGTAAGGTCCATCCATCCACCCAAGGCCATGCCTACCTAGAAGCCATCTCCACCTCTTTTCTTCTCAACTTCTAGGATAGCGGAGCTATAGCCGGATTTTAAGAAGTTTCGGGAAATAGTAGCGAAGCTATAGTCAAATCCGTAGTGATAAAGTTAGCAAAATTGGTATGAAGTATGGTTTAGTCTGGAGTTCCTTGCCTTAAAGTTTGACAGAGTGGAATCCAAAGTGAGTTATTTCTTCCTTTAAGTTCATTAAAATTATTGCTAAGTTGAAGGAACTTTAAGTGTTAAGTGTTGCTTGAAAACCCTTGTTGAATGCTTGTTTACTTTGTTTGCTAAGACAATGGTTTTATTTCCTTGCTTGACTATTGTATGGTTAATTAAGTATTTTAAAATCTAGAAGTTAAATACTTAATGAGGTATGCGAAAACGACTAGTACACATGTTTCGTCTGTGAGATCCAAGGAGACTTGGGCGAGGGACGGAACATGTCGAAGGGAAAGCTCGGATGCTCCAAAATAAATATCAAACCGTTTTAACCCAAGATAAAATATAGTGTTATTAATATTTGATACAATGAAGCATTGATTATCATTTATTGTTGTGTTTATTTCATTGATTGATTGTTTAAATTAGGCTCGGCCTGTTTATGAGCACTGATTATTATTTATTGATTGTGGACTTTGCTCGACCAGTTTATGAGCAATTAATTATCCATATGCATGGGATGGGTAGAAAATAATTATTGGCTAACACCTTGTGATTTATTTCACGATTTGACTATAATGTGTTTAGCGGTGATATTTGGTTCTCTTCAATTTAATGAATTGTTTTGAAAATTGGTTTTCAAGTGGAAATGTTATAAGATGTTTTCATTTAAAAGAGAAAAAAAGAGATATTCGAGAACAAATATTTTGAAGTGATTTTGTATAAAGAATGGTTTTATAAAAATGGTTTATAAAACGGAAATAATTTCGAGGACAAAACCTGATGGTTTTAAGATGATTTTTGAAAGGATTTGGAAATGGAAATCATTATAGATTAGAAGTATTTGTAATTATTAGTGTAAATGATTTTTCCACTTTGGGATATAAAGTAATTTATTATGTTATCAAAGATTCGAGTAACACATAATCTACGAAACGCATGGGAAAAGGAGGTGCAGATGTTTTGTAGCCTTGGTGTAGTCCGCTCTTGGAATAGAGAGATGCACTAATCTATTATTTATTCAGAAGGCTAGACCTAGGGGCCTGGTTATGGCTAGAAACCTCCCGATTAGGTAGCATATAGTTTTGTATGCTTGTATATTGATATCGTTTTAGAAAAAGTGATTTGTTTTCGGATCCCGAAGTAAAGGACTAGTTTGAATATAAAAGAAATATATATATATATAGATATATATATTTCAAAGGTTTTGAAAATAAAAATTCAAGAATAAAGTCCAAAAGGATAATTTCTGTAAAGTTAATTAGATTTTAAATCTAAAATTGAAGATTAAGCCTAAGTGGGTAGTTTTGGGAATTGCATATTGTTTGTGCATCGTAGGCTCCATGAGTCCTATTTGCGGTAGGAGAACTACGTTGGCTTGATCCTGTATCTAATTGGGTACCCAATTAGATAGGGGTATGTATGCAGTCACAAGTGGTAGTGATGCAGCCCCAAAAATAATATAACATTTTTCTGTTTATTGTTTTCCATATATCGTGTATTGTTGTATCTTTCACCTTACTATTTTATTCCACATTTACATTGTTTATGAGTTCGTAGATAAGGATATTGATGTCTCTCTCATCAAAGTATGCAGCGGTAGATTTATTTGTATTGGTATTTGGTATGTATTAAAGCACATCTAGTAGATTAAATTAATTACTCTGATAAGTTATATAATTGAAATTGTATCATATACATTTAGTAATGTTGAATATTTGTCAAATATTATGTATTAAGTTGGTATTTTTCATTAGTAGTTTTAGAATGGATGGATTTTTTAGTGATTTTGACTGGTTCGAAAATCCGGGTAGTCACATTTGGTATCATAGCTTAGGTTAGGTGCCTAAGTAAAAATTTGCCTAAGTTAGTAAATAAACCTAAGAATCTTAAAATGAAACTACCTTTGTCTGATAAATAAAATGGATAGGATAAGGCACCGTACCTCCGACCGGCGTTATGGGTGATGTTTATTTTTAGGTGTACTTAATTTTTTGGTTTCGTTATATCTTTCCGTCCTTAGAATTTCGAGGACGAAATTCTTTTAAGGGGGGAAGTATGTAACGACCCGTAATTTTATCAGTTTGAAAATAGGAATATATAATTTTAAATTATTCAAATGTCGGTTTATTTCAAAATAATAATCATGTTTTGTACAATAGATGAGAATAATGAACTTATTTACAAAATAGAGATTTTGGATTTTTGTCGAAAAGTGACAAAAGCCGGTTTTTGATAAAATATGATATGCATTCAAATAATTATTGTCAACTATAAATAATTCTTTCTTAAATGGTTATATAATGATGGTAATTTAATTTATAATGATTTTATAAATTATAAACTTGTTTTATAAAGATTGACGAAATTGGTCGTATTTCGGCAAATCGACGTCGTTTTTTTTTGGATTTTAATATTATTTAATATGGTTTTATAACTAAAATAAAATTGTTTTAATTATTTATAAATGATAAGAAATTTATTTTCAAGTTTTGTTTACATAAATAAATAGTTTAATAAAAACGTCAAAATATGACCGTAAAACGTTTTGTCAAAAATCAACATGTTCAAATTAAGTTGTCGCAACATTGTTGCACCTTTGTTAACATGTTTTAACATATATATTACACAATTTAATAAATAAACAAGTTTACTTATACTAATTATGATTAGAAAACTTCTAGAATATAATTAAGAAAAGTAAGTAAGGAAAAAGGTTAAAAAAGTAAACATCAAATCACATCAAAAATCTAAACAAATCTTCTCTTTAATCCACTTTTCCATCCAAATACACTTACTTAAGCCTTAAGTGACTAAGACATAAAGTAATATGTGAAAGGTAAGTATGGAAAAAGTAAGTTTACTTTAAGTTGTAGTTAGGGTATTTTGGTCATTTTACATAATAATATTTTATTCCAAACTTTTTTCTATAAATACCTACCACTTCTTTCACAAATTCCACACGCTTTCCATTCTTCTTCTTCTTCCTTTTCTAAGCTTCTCCTTCTTCTTTATTAGAGCTTTAATGGCTTCCAAGTCTCTCTTAAAAAATTCCAAAAGCGTAACAAAGTTATGGCAAAAATAATCGACAAAAAAGTATACCACTTAAGTCATGTTCAAGCTAGTAAGTTCCATCCATCCACCCAAGGCCATGCTCACCTAGAAGTCATCTCCACCTCTTTTCATCTCAACTTCTAGGATAGCGGAGCTATAGCCAGATTTTAAGAAGTTTCGAGGAATAGTAGCGAACCTATAGTCAAATCCGTAGTGACAAAGTTAGCAAAATTGGTAGGAAATATGGTTTAGTCTGGAGTTCCTTGCATTAAAGTTTGACGGAGTGGAATCCAAAGTGAGTTATTTCTTCCTTTAAGTTCAATAAAATCATTGCTAAGTTGAAGGAACTTTAAGTGTTAAGTGTTGCTTGAAAACCCTTGTTGAATGCTTGTTTACTTTGTTTGCCAAAACAATGGTTTTATTCCTTATTTGACTATTTGTATGGTTAATTAAGTATTTTAAAATTTAGAAGTTAACTACTTAATGGGGTATGTGGAAATGACTAGTACACGTGTTTCGTTTGTGAGATCCAAGGAGACTTGGGCAAGGGACGGAACATGTCGAAGGGAAAGCCCGGATGCCCCAAAATAAATATCAAACCTTTTTAACCCAAGATAAAATAAAGTGTTATTAATATTTGATACAATGAAGCATTGATTATCATTTATTGGTGTGTTTATTTCATTGATTGATTGTTTGAATTAGGCTCGACCTGTTTATGAGCACTGATTATTATTTATTGATTGTTGACTTTGCTCGACCAGTTAATGAGAAATTAATTATCCATATGCATGGGCTGGGTAGAAAATAATTATTGGCTAACACCTTGTGATTTATTTCACGATTTGACTATAATGTGTTTAGCGGTGATATTTGGTTCTCTTCAATTTAATGAATTGTTTTGAAAATTGGTTTTCAAGTGGAAATTCTATAAGATGTTTTCATTTAAAAGAGAGAAAAATAGATATTTGAGAATAAATATTTTGGAGTGATTTTATATAAAGAATGGTTTTATAAAAATGGTTTATAAAACGGAAAGAATTTTGAGGACTAAACCCTATGGTTTTAAGATGATTTTTGAAAGGATTTGGAAATGGAAATCAGTATAGATTAGAAGTATTTGTAATTATTAGTGTAAATGATTTTGCCACTTTGGGATATAAAGTAATTTATTATGTTACCAAAGATTCAGGTAAACCATAACCTACGAAACGCATGGGCAAAGGAGGTGCAGATGTTTTGTTGCCTCGATGTAGTCCGCTCTTGGAATAGAGGGATGCACTAATCTATTATTTATTCGGAAGGCTAGACCCAGGGGCATGGTTATGGCTAGAAACCTCCCGATCAGGTAGCGTATAGTTTTGTATGCTTGTATATTGATATCGTTTCAAAAAAAGTGATTTGTTTTCAGATCCCGAAGTGAAGGACTAGTTTGAATATAAAAGTAATATATATATATATATATATCAAAGGTTTTAAAAATAAGAATTCGGGAATAAAGTCCAAAGAGATAATTTATGTAAAGTTAATTAGATTTTAAATCTAAAATTGAAGATTAAGCCTAAGTGGGTAGTTTTGGGAATTGCATATTATTTGTGCATCGTAGGCTCCATGAGTCCTATTTGCGGTAGGAGTACTGCGTTGGCTTGATCCTGTATCTAATTGGGTACCCAATTAGATAGGGGTACGTAGGCAGTCACAAGTGGTAGTGATGCAGCCCTAAAATTAACATAACATTTTTTTTGTTTATTGTTTTCCATATATCGTGTATTGTTGTATCTTTCCCCTTACTATTTTATTCCGCATTTACATTGTTTATGGAGTTCGCAGGTAAGGATATTATTGTCTCTCTCATCAGAGTGTGTAGTGGTAGATTTATTTGTATTGGTATTTGGTATGTATTAAAGCACATCAAGTAGATTAAATTAATTACTCTGATAAGTTTTATAATTGAAATTGTATCCTATACATTTAGTAATGTTGAATATTTATCAAATATTATGTATTAAGTTGGTAGTTTTCATTAGTAGTTTTAGAACAGACGGAATTTTTAGCGATTTTGACTGGTTCGAAAATCCGGGTCGTCACATTTAATACAAACAAAATCATGGAGTCAAGGCCGACCATTAATAAGGGTTTCAGAGAAGTAAAGCTAATGAAAACAAGAGCAAAGCTTAGGGGAATTAAATCAAAAACAAATCTCAACCTTCTTAAACCATTCAAGGTGAATAATAGTTATGCACCTCATGTTTTAATTGTTATTTTCAGTTTTAAGTATAAATCTGATTCTTTTGCTTAAGTTATGTCATGCTATGATAGTTTGAATGATTACATGCTTATTCGTAAATTTATGGAATTTATTTATGAAATTAAGTGATATGTTTGAGTTAGAAAACTTATCATATGATACCCAAATGACTTGAAATTTTGGTATGATGTTAGAAACATTATTTTAGAAGTGGGTTTAATTTCTTAATTTTTTGACGTAATAAAAATATTTGGTGAATTTCCAAAGGTTGGAAAATGGCTTATTTCAGGTTTTAAGTATTAAAAATAATTAAACTAATTTTTTTGCTCCAAAATTTTTGTATGTTAAAGAATATAGTAAATCAGATTTATTATGATTTTTGAGAATTTTTCCCATGAATTTATGATTTTATATAAATTTATTGGGTTAGAAAAAATTAATATTTATATTAATATATTAATATATGATAATTGTTTGTAAATGTTTTGGAAAAGATAAATTCTAGTGATGGGCAGATTTTCGAAAATAATTATGAAAAATTATTTGTTAATTGATAAGATTTTAACAAACAATAGGGGTGGGTGGAAAAGAACTTACTTTTATTAGCAAATAAACTATTTTAATGTTAATTACGGAAATGCCATGTCGGCAATGACGTCGTCATCATTCCTCTTCATCGTTGCTATGACTTCGATGTCAACTGATAGCGATGCGCATGATACTAACCTGTGTTGAATCAGCTTGGTTTGAAGAGGTTCGAAGTCGGCATCCTTATCGTCGATGTCGACCTTGCCGCATGTGTTGCTATAGTGTCGCATTTATATACATACATACATATATATATATATACATACATACATATATATATAAGGGTATGGGGCCACTTATCCATAACCTCATTGACCCTATTACTTATAAAGTACTTATAGCGGCAATAAGACTTACATATTTTAAACATATCGACTTCGACTCTATAAGAAACTATACCGTTATTAATGACTTCGGCAATATAGTGTCGTGTGTTATAACTTCGACTTTAATGGTTGCCACTTTTAACCCTAGTAACCTATTTACGAAGAGGGTTATGATGCTGCTTATATTGACTTCGACCCTAGTGAAGCCGCTTATTTTCCTTTAAGGCATTTGATGCCGAGATTTAACTATGTCGACATTAAGTTTTAAGACCTTAAACTATGCAGACTATGTTTTATATCCTATGACGTCGACACTCTATGAATTGCGACGTCCCTGTTATTGGCCTTATGTTTTAAAAGTTAACAACTTTAACCTATTTAGAGGGGTGAAGACCCTCCTCAGCTATATCCTTGATGTGTTTATCAATATAAAGGTTTTATGTTATTTTAGCCTTATGGCCTATGTTCTGAGGGGCAAAGACCCTCGTCGACTATGTCATTGCCGTGTTTTATCAATATAAAGACTTTATATTGTTTTGGCTCTATAGCCTATGGTTTTGTGAGGCGATGACCTTAAATAATTTCGAACTTCATCAATAATACTTTACAAAAGCATATATCATGGCATAATTATTTTGGATAAAGTAAATGGCTATATTTTCCTTGTTTTGAAATTATGATTTCAAAGGTTAAATATTTATAAAGAAAGTGTTTTCAGGAAAATAAAAAAGGGTATTTAGCCTAGAATCTTACTAAAGAAATTATTGTTCTTATCACTTTTGGATAGATTGTGATAGGATGAAGTGACTCAGAGATTAGAAAACCAGATGGAACTAGTGTAGGGTAGCGTCCTATACTTCAGCTATTAGCCCCTATCTGATATAAGTCCGAAATTATAGTGTGTTGGGATTTGTAAGGGTAGGACAAAAGGTAGGTTTACATACAGAAAGGAATACATAAAGATAAGATAGGTTATAGGTTGGCTTGCAAAACCTTTAGGTTCATGGTAAGCAAAGCAAAACTATGAGATTGACAGATAGTCAGGTAAACATTAGGATAAGTGTATTTGGACAGACCGTCCAGTTTTCTTCTAACAACCAGTTAGAAAATTTGGTATATTTTGTAGGCCCGAGTCAGCCATTTAGGTCGGTAGTTATCCTGTGGAAATTATCATCTTACAAAAGATTGGGACGAATAGTCCACTGGTTTGACGGATAGTCATCATTAACTATGTAGCGTGCATGCACATTATTGTTTATATTGTTATTTTAACCATTTTGGTTGTAGGAATTGATTTGCAAAAGATAGATTTTAAAAGGGATATTAGTGAGGGAAAAACCCCTTCCACTCAGTGGCATAGTCTCACTTAATATCTAGAAATTGAGATGACATATTATTATTCACACCAGGCTTTTTGTCTGACTCAAAGTTTACGTTTTCCTCTTAAATTCCTGGCTGCTCAAAATTTGGTTTGAGTAATTCGAGAGTAAGAGCTTTACATGTTAAGTAGGTTTTGGTGAATAAAGCTTCCAGGGACGTGTGATGGGCAAAGCTAGCTATTTATGAGTCTATTTATTATCATTCTCCACTGTGTTATGTTAGTTGTTGGATGAGTGTTTGGACAGCAGATGTATCTGCATAGTTAGCAATGCTGATCAACCAAGAGGGAATCTTCATATATCGCTCTTGGAGTATTTTGTAATAATTATATTTTATCTGAACCTGGGTAACGTTTTGGGATTAAGTAATGAATATGAAATATATCTTTGAAACGAAATGTGAAAGTTTGCTATGGAAATTGTGTTTAAAATTATTTCATATTCTTGTACTTCTGATATTATAGATTCCTTTTACATGACCGCACTTTGTCATCGGAATTTAATACTATGGATGACTGCAGCATCTGTAGCGCTTAGTTTTAGGCCTCAAAATATGGATATTATTTTCTATTTGACATTAGTTATATTAACCAACAGAAAACCATCGTGTGAGTAATTCCATGGTTATCCAATAACTATTAGTACATAACCTATTGGTGCCCCCAATAGTCATCAACCATACACTGCCCAACATTTGGAGATTGTTACGTACTCTAGTTTCAACGGATGCATCGATATCCAGTCTCTATGCATCTTGACTAGGAATATTTAAAATGGTATGTTTATTACATTGTGATACAATACTCATGATTACAACTATTTGTAATTACTATCACAAACACACCATTTATGAATTTTCTGTTAAATATATTTTAATTAAATATTTAATTATTTATAACACATTATAACAAATATATAACATAAACAAAAACATCTTTATTTTGAAAGAGAATTGATTACAGAGTTAATTAATTTACAATAAATTACAGAATTACCTCTAGGGCATACCTCTAACTCTATCGGGGGGAGAATAAGTTGCAGACTTTTAACTATAAATAGAATAGCCTCCACCATAATTCATTACACAATTTTTTAGTGTTGTGCCTCCATCCTTTGCCACCTACCCCTGCTTGGTGAAGCCATTTCTTCAACATTGCAACTTAAAGAGAAGGAAGAGATAGTGGTGCCCTAAGAGGACATTCTGAACAAACCTACTCTCAACAAGGTTATTTTCAGAGAAAGCTTATGTTTTTTTTATCTAGATTTAATTCATATGAATATGCTCATATATGTCACCTTATTCTATTATGTATATTCAACCATAATTATTTTAAAAAAATTCGTATAAAATTATATTTTATATTAAATTATATATCTTATAATAAATATATATACACACATTGAATATTTATGTTCGACATATTTTGAGGAAAACAATTCATTTTTTTATTCGAAAGTATAAATATAATTATATATATTACATAATTAATTTAAGTTAGTATCTTTATAATTAGGATTTTCATTTTAATTTTAAAAAATTCAATATATTCTTCACTATTACAAATTATGTAAGTGTGCGTGTTGAAATAAAATATCCATATGGTAATTTTATTAAAAAAAACTTAAAATTTTGAATCTCGGTAAAAATATCTTTTATATTTAAATATTTAATATTTTTACCAAGTCAAATGAATTTTAAAATCAAATTTTGAATTTTAATAAACTTAATTAGATGCAACTGAATTAAATTAATTAAAAAAATCATTTCTAACTGCAGCAAATTTAATAATTGAAATTTTATTTTAATTATATATGTATATATGTATTTTGAATAAGTCAAAATGTTTAAAATTAGAATTTTGACATATTTTAAATAGTCAAAAATAAATACACTAATATACTTATATACACATAGATTTAATAAATACATACACATACACACAAAGATATAATATATATATATATATATATATGTATGTATATGTATCTTACAATGACATATTTTATTAATAATATTTATATATGTGTACATATTTACATATATTTATTTAATTTTATATATATAATTAAAATGTATATATTAGGTGTATATTGATGTGATGTTCGTATTGTGGATATGAATATCATAACACATTAACTATAAACTATAATAACTGAAATAATTAATTTTAAATTCAATTATTAATAAAAAAAAATTAAAAATTAACATTACAAAGTAATTTAATCAAATTAATTAAATAAGATATTTCAAATCTCTTTTATTAATCTAAATACTAAATTCAATTTAGTGTTAACAAAATACTATTTACACAAACACAAAATAAAGATCTTATGCAATTAATAAAAGGTAAATTTTTTGAAATTTACCTTTTTAACCCTGTTGCCAGTGTACCTAATCCAATAATGGTATCATAGCCCACATTGTACTTGTGTAATTAATCAACCGACGGTATGGGCATTACTTTTGGAAAAAGACAAAGTATATGGGTGTCTAAGGAAAATGTGTTTGAACTAAGAAGAATGTTACTCTGATTAGGGACTACTCATTAGTGGAGAATCTCCCAATCTTCTAACCTTTACCTTGCTCATTGATATAATATGTTTCTATGGCATTCCTGTATGGAAGATTCATAGTGTTTTTAGGCCTTAGGTTAATTCAAATATCGTTTTGAATATTATAAAATTAATGTAAAATTGTTTTAAATTAAATAGTTTTATAATTTTATAAAGATATATAAAATGCAAATTTAAAATCTTTTTAAATTAAAAATTAAAATTTATAATGGGTTATGAATATAATTTAAAATTATTTCAAAATTATATTCATAAAGTTTATAAATAAAATGATTTAAAATTGTTTAGATTATATATAAATAAATATAAATGTTATATTAATAAATTAACTAAAGTATTTAATCAATAAAAGGAATACTTATAAATATATATATATATATAACGTAATAGATTATAAATATTATTATAGTTATATATATACACATAATGTATGAAGAAAATGGGAGGTTAAAATAAATAAAACCCATGAAACTTATAGGAGTATGCATTGGATGTATATAAAAGATATATCATATCATGAGTTATACTCATTATACTCATCTCCCTTAAATAATTGAAAGTAACCCTAAAAAATTATTCTAAATTAGAGAATTTAAAATAATAATGTTCACCATTGTTTCTAATATAAATAGAGTATGTTGCATACATATGGTTATTGAGCACCCTCAAGCCATAGAGTATATAAGGTGATGTTTATATTATTTCTAGATAAGTAAGAATGTTGTGTAATTTTGTTGACCACCCACAAGGATTACAATAACTCCTCTTAGGATATCGCAAAATGATGGGTTTAGCGCGTTTAATGCACTTTATGATTTTTTAAGCACCCTTAAGGTCATGAAGATTATTAGGAGCATGGTAAAATGAATGTTAGGAGTTATATACAAGACGAAACTAGTATAATGTTACTTACAATTTGTGGGGATTACCATTTGTTGAACAAACTCAAGGTTATGTGGCATGATAAACAGATCCTAACATCCACTGAAGAGATTTATGAAATTCCTATATCTCTTTTAGGGTTTGAGAGATGCAAAATTCGGTAGGAGCCTTATTAAATAAATATAATAAACCAATCTAATAAGTATAAGAACATATGGAATACTAAAATAGTCTACTTTGAGCAACTAATATAATTGATAAAATTATTTATCGATTAAAATATACTAAATGAATTGAATTAAAGATTGACGAAGAAATGAAAAATATACTTCCAAATAAATCCTTAGCATATTGTCAATTAAAGACCCATGCAAGGGCCAAAATTATATAATTATTAAAAATATTCATGCCTTGGTCACTTGAGTGTTAGTTTTCCATAGATTGTGTATTGTCTTCTATGAGTTTTGAATCCTAAAACAATACAAGAGTAAGGATATTTGACCCATATTCAATCATACACAAAAGTAGTATGGTTAACGGTCGCATTCATAATATAGGATATCTCGATGAAAAATATATCATTTGAAATGAAAAAATAAACCATAGTGTAATTCATGTGTTCAATATGACTGGATATATTAAGCATCTTTTTGTATTAGAAACAACTCTAGATCGATGACTGCTCATATGCCTAGGAATTCAATTATTGAAATGTTAGTTTGATCTATTTACTTGAGTTCAGCATATTCGACATCCTTAAAATGTTAAGGAAGATCGAATGAATTTCCATAAACAATTCGGTGCAGTCTTGAAGTAAAGGGTTTCTCCATGGTTTGAATTTTTAAAGAGAAAGCAAAATTTTGAGAATGGTAATAATATTTGCATGGTTGGGATGAATAGAGTGAATAACCACTTATAGCTCATGAAGAGACATCGGAAACATAATTGGTTATAATATTTGTAGAAGCTTAATAAGGGAATAAGAAATATGGTTTCTATTCTTAATGTATTTTTCTTATAGAAAATTATTTTCCGTAAAATTTATTTGTTTGGGTTCGAGACGTTTGATCTAAAACCAACGAATGTAAATTAGTAAATTAGTTACAGTAAAGAAAATAAATAGGCTATAGTATGTGTTTGAATAAAGCTCTATATTTCATACATTCTTATTGTATCAACGGAAATAGTGGGAGCATACCATATGGCATTTGCTAGTGGACATGTCAAATTTTGAAAAATGACTTTCATATATGCCAAATATTATTTATGAAATACTAACTGTTTCTGGTAATGACTGAAAATAGATCCATTTTTTTAATACGAATGTTATGAATATTAATAATAAAACAAATATGTGCTTTTCCATTTTGATTATAATATTTGTTTTCACAACGGTAAAGAAGTGTTATCTATAGAAAATACTAAAGTTTCTAAAATATTTGACAATTGATTTGGAATTATAGACTGAGCCGTATATTTTAAAAATAATTCTATAATCGTATGATTATGAACCATATGGTATATGTGCATTGTATCACAAATGACTAAGGGAAAAGCACTCATTCGACGTGAACAACAAAGGAGTTAATGAACTTTTTGCATTGATACATATAGATGTATGCAGTCCAAAGTCTAAAATACCAAAAAGGATCCACTTCCTTTGCTAACTTCACCGATGAATTATCTAAATTATGTATATATGTATTTGATATTCATGTTCGACATCTATGATGAGTTCATAGAATACAAAACGTGCAAAGAAAATAAAACAATTTGATTTGATCAATAGGTGGGTATATTATAAAAGAGTTTCAATGGTACCTAAAAAGCAAACATAATTCACCCTTAAAGTCACTCCTCCATGTGCTATATAATGATTTATCAATAAGGAGTAATCAGAAGTTGTTGGACAAAGTACGATTGATAATGAGTGAAGTTTAGTTACTTCTTTCTATAAGGATATTTATTTAAAAGTAAGTACATATGTTAAATTTAATTTCATCTAAGAGTATAGTTTGTGATTTTATATAAGATATGAATTAGGAAGGAACCATGATCTTAAATAGTTTAATATATGAAGTTTGCAATTTACATTATGAACGTAGGTTTTGTAGTCTCCAACTAAATTTTTTTCATGTATGTCTATAAGAAGTTCATATAATGTTTCTGAATACTTATTCCATCACATTGAAAAACATACCATTGTTTCAAGACATACGACCTTCTTCACGAAGGTATTTCTCTAAAAAGAGAAATTAGTCGTTAATGTGGCGGACTTAGATAAGATCCAGGAGTCTAACAAGGAACAAAATATATATATGAAGTAAATTTAACCAAACCTAAAAAGGACACGGTCACAATAAAATATCTAATAATAATTCTCATATATTAAAGAGGAACTATGAGTTTCTTATCGGCATCGAGGAAATAAATCATTAGCAATAACAATATTGTCAGTTCTCAACAAGTCATGGAGATTATAGACTATACTACATGGGATGATGCTTTACATCTAAAACAAATTCCAAGTGCTTTACCAAATTATGATTTTTGTAGTTTTACCTGAGAGGATATGATCCATTAGCCCCAAGTGAATCTTCAAGAAGTAGATCAATGTAGTTGGAATTGTATAAAGCAGGGGTGAAAGAAAATAACTTTGTTAATTTCAAATACTAAAATTAATAAAGTAATTTCACTGCTCAAGATAAATAAGTCCATTTGAATTCTACACGCAATTATCGCACAATTTGATTTTGAATTTTGCCACATTAATGTTGAAATAGAACCTCTAAATATTGATTTAGAATATACTATTTGCACATAATAGCCAAAAATTTCTCAAGGTCTATGGGAGTGTGACGTCCCAGCTCCAGTGACCGAAATATCAAAGGGTGTTTACCATCCAATAGCTTGGATTAATGGGCATGGAAGGAGCGATCTCTCCTTAACACTACTTGTTAGCACCAAAATTGGTCACTAACCTCGTTCAGAAAGATTGTGTAGAGATATAAGTGATGAAAGTAAATTAAACAGAGAAGACAATGCTAATTTAAATGCAGAAAGTAAGAACACCAAATTTATAGTGGTTCAGCGTAATTGCCTACGTCCACTTTGTTCAACTTTATTGATTTCCTTTATGGTTGATTACAAATACAATTCGTGAATCAAATGCTTGAGTGAAGTTGTTGAGTAGAGAAGATGAGTCTTGAAAATGGCAGAGTCTCCCCGGTGTTTTCTCTCCAAAAAAGGATCCATTCCACTGTGACCCTACCCCTCTATTTATAGACAAAGATGGGCTGGACTTCCCAAGTGGGCTGATGGCCGAACACTCCAGCCCGAGTACAGTGGTCGCTGTATGCCGAGCAAGGTTTGCCGAACGCCGCTACGCCGAACCATTCCTTCTATGCCGAACGGTGTGTTGGTGTCGTGGGAAGTGTAGGATGGTTGTCTGTTGAGGCCGAACGTGCCTCCATCTCAAGCTCTTGAACGAACGGTGTATGCAGGCCGAACGATACCGGTATCTTGAGTAGTTATGCATACTGAATGTCTTCTGGATGTCGAGTACTACGCCGAACACCATGGGATGCCGAGTACTCCTGTTGCCGAGTACTACGCCGAGTACCTTGGGATGCCGAGTACTCCTGTTGCCGAGTACTACGCCGAGTACCTTGGGATGCCGAGTACTCCTGTTGCCGAGTACTACGCCGAGTACCTTGGGATGCCGAGTACTCCTGTTGCCGAGTACTACGCCGAGTACCTTGGGATGCCGAGTACTCCTGTTGCCGAGTACTACGCCGAGTACCTTGGGATGCCGAGCGCTCTTGATGCCGAACGCTAGCGCTGAGCATTGGTTGTCGCCGAGTGCCAGTTGACGCCGAACACTACTGGATGCCGGACACTATGGATGTTGTGTACTTCACCGAACACTGCTGGATGCCGGACACTATGGATGCTGTGTACTTCGCCGAACACTCCTAGATGCCAAGTGCATCGCCGAACACTGCTGGATGCCAGACAGTTTGAGATGCCGAGCACTAGTTGCCTGGTCAAATCTCCAGGAAACACTTGCCCCCCAAAGTGTATCGCGTGGCCGAACGTGATGCGCTTTGAATCTGGTCCAATTTTCCTTGATGATGCTTTCTTGAGGAGGCCTGTGACGGAGGTGCGTGACGAACGTGGTTTTGACGCCGAATGGTACGTTCGAAGCCGAACAATGCTCATGTGCCGAATGGTACTTCATTTCGATGCCGAGCACTCTGGTATTGACCGGTTCTACCGGGTATAGCCTTTTCAACTTCTACCTCCCTCTATATAACCAGGTCCTTCCCGTCCCTTCTCCTTTACCTTTTCGTTTTAGCCATTCTTCCAAGATTTCTAACCTTCTCTAGTCGAACAGATTTACAACTTGAACATTCCTTCCTAAGCTCCTAACTGCAATCTAGGTACCGCTCCTCGTATAACTTGAATAAGTTTCAAATGAGTCAAGTGTGTCCTGTAGGAAGTTTTCGAGTAGGTTGTCCTCATTGCCGAACGATAATGCGAGGCGAGGAGGAAGGATTCGAGGTGTTTGCACATGTGGCTATTGTACTTAGCTCCATCGCGTCGAACCAAAGTCAAAAATGAAGGAAAAGGAAAACGTTGGAGGTTGTAAGGGTGTTGGATGGCATAGCTATGGTTCGGCGTATGTTGTCATGCGCCGAACGATAGAGGCTGCCAAATAGTATTTCGTCTGAATGTGGCCGAACACTCGCTAGAACGCCGAACAACAACTTAGCCGAACGAACTAAAACCGAACACTTACTAAAATGTCGAACAATAACTTAGCCGATCAAAACCCAAGCCGAACATTCTTAGATGCCGAACAGTATCTTGGCTGAACGATACGATTGCCGAACAGAACTTAGACCGAACAATTTCAACGCCGAACAACATTCAAATGCCGAACAAACACATACATGCCGAACATAACTTAGGTCGAACAATTTCAATGCCGAACAACATTCAAATGCCGAACAAACACATGCATGCCGAACAGAACTTAGGTCGAACAATTTCAATGCCGAACAACATTCAAATGCCGAACAAACACATACATGCCGAACAGAACTTAGGTCGAACAATTTCAATGCCGAACAACATTCAAATGCCGAACAGTATAAATGTCAGACTACACTTAGGCCGATCACTTTATAAATCATATGTTTCCTGCATCTGGAACTGTACTCACCTCAAGGCGAGCTTTTTGAGACAGTCAGCGATGACGGTCTTCGAAGGCGACGATTTGAAGCTAATTTTTAAAATATTTAGATTCTTATCGCTTGTACACAATTGCTTGCACTAGTTCACACACCACGTGGGGGGAAAACTCGTGTTGCTAATTCTAACGTTCAACATTTTTTAAGTATAGTTTTCTCAAGCACTTAGCCAGGTTCGTTATTTATTGGGGATGTCGAGAAAATCTAGCTCTGCCACCATATCCGACAGGCCTGGGCCGTCATCAAGGAAAGGAGCCGCTGATACTTCCAATCTGTCGACTTCTCCTGCTCGTAACTTGGCACCTGATGCTCTGGAGGCAACAATCTTACTAGACAATCCGATCGATTCACAAACCTCGAAGATCAACGAAGCTGCTCTGCGACGGATATGCTCCATTCACGGGATTCCTTCTGCCGACGTGTTAGTTCCTTCGAGACACGATCGCCCTCATTTGCCCCCAGTCGGGTACACTACCTGCAACAAGTTCATGTGTTGGATGGGCAGCGTGCCTCCATTCAATTTATTTCTCCGGGATGTACTGCAGTATATAGACATAGCTCCGTCGCAGCTGCACCCGAATGGCCATGCATTTCTATATGGGACTTACTTACTTTTCATGGCTGTCTTCTCCAGACCTCCAACCGCCGGTGATATCAGATACATTTATATGTTCAAGAGATGGAAAGACAGTCCTTCCTTTATGTTCCTCGAGCCATACCACAAATGCCAGATCTTGATAGGGGCATGTAGTAAATTCGCCCTGTACAAACAGGAATGGTTCTATGTGCGCTGCCCTTCTGGTTTCGCTAGGAGATGGGTTGAAGGCAGTAAGTCTCTCTGCTGAGTCACTATTCGTATTTGATCGGAGTCATGCTTTTCCTAACTCTTCATTTCATCTTTTCAGGTATCAACCCGCGTCCGGAAGGCCGAGGATATTCTGAGGCTGTCGATGCCATTAGAGCTCTTCCTGCCGAGGATCGAGACATCCGGATTATCATTTCAAATGAATCGCTGTCGGGGTTTGGCTTGCTAGCCCCTGGTCGTCGGATCAGCCTTCCAGAGGGTGTCATCATTCCCAAACATCCGTCTGGTAAAGGGAAAAAACAGGCTGGGTCGTCGTCGCGCCGCACTCCCGATACACACGGAGAAGGCGAGCGCAAAGAAGACGAAGCTCCTGAGACTCAGGGCGAGAACGTGGGTCCCGCTTGGAATCCGGCAATCGAAGTTCAGGATATTGAGACATCATCCTCCCCTTCGAAGGGAAAGAAGAAGTTGAAATATACAGTTCAAAAGGAGAAAGTTGGTGGCACTTCAAAAGTTACGCCTACCCCGCCTGAGAAAGAGGCTTCTTCGCAGGATCTGGAAAGTTCCTTGAGGGGTCTATCGAACCTTTCTATTCCCGAAGACATACTTAATTACGGGTTTGATGATCCTGAAGCCCTCAAATTCTCTTTACCCGTGAAAGGCAATGCAGGAGTTCAACTTCCGGCCCAAGGGGATACCACTCCGATTAGCAAAGATAAACGAACGGGTCCGTCGGGGGGAACACTAGGACACACACGCACATGCGCATTCCATAATATACTTCAAGTCTTTTTTCCTATCTCGTGAATTTCCTTTAACTCGTTGTTATCTCCATTCTTTGCAGGTGATATGGGGCGTTCTCACGGACTCGATCGCCTTCAGGGCTCTTCTATATTTCATCACTCTGGACGAGATTCTGGTTCAGGCAGACGTAGGGACAGAGGCGACTATGAAGATAGGGACAATCGCCCCCACGAGTCGTCTCACTGCAAGAAGGCACACTCTCAATCTTCCCAGTCCCGTGATCTTCCTCCTCCAACTGAGCCGGATAGGGAGAAGTCTTTACAGAAGGGTTATCAATCTGATGCTCCTCGAGAACAACATTCCAGTTCATCGAGTACAAGGCAAGTCCGAGAGCAACGGAAAAGAGCGGAATTCTCAAAGCCTCCTCCTCCTACTCCTGCGGTGGACCCAACTGTTGCGGAAAAGATGGTCGATCTTAAGGCCAAGTTTCCAAAAATTTGCTTCGATGGTCTGAAGTTCCTCCCGGCCATTCATCATATTCCCGGGCATGTGAAACAGAGTGCCATTGCCTGCAATAACGACGTCTAATTTCAACATGACGCGTTTGTACACTTGGTGGAGAAGATCTCGGAAGTATCCGTTGAGCGTCAACACGAGATTGATCGTCTGAATCTGGAGGCCGACAGCGATAAGAAAATCATCAAACTCCAAGACGAAGAGCTCGCTTTGTATAAGTCGAAGCTGGAAGCCGCTGAACAAAGCGCAAAAGATACTGCAGAGGCAGTTACTCGTTTAGAGGCGGCTCACAAAAAAGAGCTTGACGAAGCAGTCCAGCGTAGCGGTGCCCTCGCCCTAGAAAAAGACTCTGTCCAAAAAGAAAGGGACGCGCTCGCCACCCAAGTCAAAGAGCTAAAAGAATTACTCTCCAAGGAGAAGGAGGATAAGGTAGCTGCTCAAGAAGAATCACAACGATACTGTGATGAGATCGATGCTACCCGACTCCTGAAAACAAAGCTCGATGATGAACTCACTGGGGTTGAGAAAATGAAGGATGAGGCCCGTGAGGAGGGCAAAAGAGAGGCTACGGAGGAGATTGATTCTCGCCTCGAGGCGGCCGCGGAAGCCGGCAGGGAAGAGGTCAAAAACATGTTCGACCCGTTGATTGCTGAATATGGAGCCCACGTCCTTATGCACCGTGACTTAACATTCTTGGGTGACGGCTACCTTGAGTCCCTAGCCGAGGCCTGGGAAACCTTGATAAGGATCAGGAAGATCGAGTCGGGTTCCGAAGAGGTTGATGAGGAGGCCTTGGTGAAAGAGTTCCTTAGGGGGAATGAACCATCGGATTTATCCACAGCATTGGCACTTTACAGCAAAGGCTCTCCCCTTCCAAAAGAGAAAGATGGTGAAGCTGGCCCGTCTGGGGTTAATATTACTGCTCTTCATACTGCTGCTCAATCTGCTGCCCAATCGGCCAGTCGGCCGACACTTGATCCATTTGAGCAGCATGTTGGTTATGACCCCGAAGACCCCGGGCTCAGTGCTCATGTGCTATCACCTATCCTGGAGGGTGAAACCCCACGCGCCACCGATAGCCAACCGGGACCTGGTAGGAAATTCTTCTTTCTCTAGAAGTTGAAAGATCTCGTCATTTTTCAGCAGTGGCTATTCGTTCTAATGCTCATTCCTTATGTTTTCGTGCAGGTTGCTCTGACGCCGAGCCAACTCCGAGGAGCGATGACGCCAAGGAGGAAGCAGAGAAAATAAGTGACGTTGCTCACACAGGAGTAACTCCCGGTCCAGACGCTCAAGTGATCGGGGCGCTAGATGATGACAAACTTGATACTTCGTCTCCTGTCGAAGGAAGCGATGAAATTGAAATCACTGGCGCCTCTGAGCATACTTCAGAGATGAGCATGAAGGACCGTCTCGCAGACGAGGAGAAGAAAAAGGTCAAAGTCAAAGTTGAATCTGAAATACTGGAACTCACTGACCCGCGGAACAGACCTTTGAAAATCATTCTCCCGGGCAGGTCCAAACCACTAGATGTTCCGTCTCCTACTCCTGACTCCGTTTCTCTAGCAAGCAAAAAGTCCAAGAAAAAGCGTGAGGGAGAGGAGTCGTCGGAAACACCAAAGGAAGACAAGAAGAAGAAGTCGAAGAAATAATCGATGCACTTGTTCAACAAGTTTCCTGCTTAAGTTTTGTAATTGTTTTTATCTTCCACAACTTGTAGTTTGTATGGAGAGGTCTGAATTTTGTAGGAGTGATCATGTATCCCCATTTTGGACTTATTGGATAAAGTTTTTAGCTTCTTTTTCGCTTGAGTGATTCTCTTGTCTTTCCTTAGTTTGCTGACTAATTGTATCCATAACTCAAGTTCTTATGAGTTGCATTATCTCCCGGTCCATTCTCGTGTTGTTCAAACATTTTCTAGACATGGCGTGCTTCTCGTACCACATCTCTCGAGTACTTGGACCTTCCGCTGACTCTAGTCCGCGCTCTGGGGACTTAGAGTACTCCGCTCCGCACTCTGGGGATTCGAAGATTTGAAGTTGTTTATACTCTAGTCCGCACTCTGGGGACTTAGAGTACTCCGCTCCGCACTCTGGGGATTCGGAGATTTGAAGTCGTTTATACTCTAGTCCGCGCTCTGGGGACTTAGAGTACTCCGCTCCGCACTCTGGGGATCTGGAGATTTGAAGTCGTTTATACTCTAGTCCGCGCTCTGGGGACTTAGAGTACTCCGCTCCGCGCTCTGGGGATCCGGAGATTTGGAATCGTTTATACTCCGATCCGTGCTCTGGGGACTTAGAGTACTCCGATCCGCGCTCTGGGGATTCGGAGATTTGGAATCGTTTATACTCTAGTCCGCGCTCTGGGGACTTGGAGTACTCCGCTCCGCGCTCTGGGGATTCGGAGATTTGGAATCGTTTATACTCTAGTCCGCGCTCTGGGGACTTAGAGTATTCCGATCCGCGCTCTGGGGATTCGGAGATTTGGAATCGTTTATACTCTAGTCCGCGCTCTGGGGACTTAGAGTACTCCGATCCGTGCTCTGGGGATTCGGAGATTTGGAATCGTTTATACTCTAGTCCGCGCTCTGGGGACTTAGAGTACTCCGATCCGCGCTCTGGGGATTCGGAGATTTGGAATTGTTTATACTCTAGTCCGCGCTCTGGGGACTTAGAGTACTCCGATCCGCGCTCTGGGGATTCGGAGATTTGGAATTGTTTATACTCTAGTCCGCGCTCTGGGGATTCGGAGATTTGGAATTGTTTATACTCTAGTCCGCGCTCTGGGGACTTAGAGTACTCCGATCCGCGCTCTGGGGATTCGGAGATTTGGAATCGTTTATACTCTAGTCCGCGCTCTGGGGACTTAGAGTACTCCGATCCGCGCTCTGGGGATTCGGAGATTTGGAATCGTTTATACTCTAGTCCGCGCTCTGGGGACTTAGAGTACTCCAGTCCGCACTCTGGGGACTTGGAGGTTTAAGTTGAGAGCAGTCGTATTTCCACTCTTTAATTTGTATTCATCTACTGTATCGAGGCTAATGTCGTCGAATGAACAATCGAACCACGTTTGCTCACGGAATGAGATTCTGCTCCCCAGGATGAGGGACGAAATTTGAAAAATGGACGATCGATTCTCGTCCGCATGGTGATTATAGCTCTTCCAATCAAGTCAAGGAAGGAGGTATATGACAGATGGTTGAATCACATCCATGTTGGGTTAGATAGCCAAATCTCTTACAATTTGCTCCGTATCTCCTTCTAGAAAATAAGGATAATAGATTGTTGAGTAGACAAAGTAAGTTGCATATGTTCCAAGGTGCAGTCGTGTCCATATATTGACAGTGATGGTTAGCGAGTACGCAGTCTACCATAGCTACTTCAAGTTGGGCTTTCGAACAACCTTTCGTGTTCAGGGTAGGATTTGATGTGTAGATGATCAAATCACGTCCACTTTTGACGGATCCCGGCGTCACTGAGCTTCATGAGGGGTATCTGTATTTTGTCGAACTTTGTTCTATGACTCGATTGGAGTGGATGATCGGGCCATATTCATTCCAAGCAGTTTAGGTCTCCAAGTCAAATGTGGAGGTTGATGGATGGATGGTCGGTTGTTCGAATCGATCATAAGTTGATCATACGAACTCAGATCGTCTTGAAACTTTGGCTTCCCTGGCTTTGATTGTTATGTCTTGTTAATCGTGGCTCGATCCAGACTCGGACAAAATCCATCGACATCCATAGTGAGCCTTTGTGTAACCGATCTCCAAGACGAACTGTCACTGGTTTCTAATCAAGTTCTTGGTGTCACGGCCTTGCCAAAAGGCGGGATAACATTTGCCCCCCAAAGGATGTCTTGTGTAAACATGACGTGCTTTGAAAAACCGCAGTCTTTCATGCTGAATATTTCCGTTCAGTTGATTGCTTGACAGTCGTCTCTCAATCGTTTAGTTGCAATCTTCTTTTAGACAAATGTTCAACTAGCATGATTTGCTTTGGTTCTGCCCCCAGTTCTGGGGATGAGTATGGAGTTGATGTATGTTTATACTCCGTCTCGCACTCTGGGAGTACGGAGTTGAGTAGATGTTTATACTCCGTCTCGCACTCTGGGAATACGGAGTTGATTAATGTTTATACTCCGTCTCGCACTCTGGGAGTACGGAGTTGATTAATGTTTATACTCCGTCTCGCACTCTGGGAGTACGGAGTTGATTAATGTTTATACTCCGTCTTACACTCTGGGAGTACGGAGTTAAGTAGATGTTTATACTCCGAGTTGGACCTTTCCCGAGCTGTCTCCAGACTGCTTCACAGCAATGTTGCTTTTTATTGACTCCTGGACAGGCCCTGGCGCCTTATCTCGTCGTACCCACCTAGCTTCCTCTCTTCTTATGAACTGGTGTGCCTTAGAGTAGAAATGCTCTAGCGTAGCCGGAGGTTTTCCTGCTAGCCAGTCTCCAAACTCAGAGTCTGGATCCACACCTCTCATTACAGCCATCAGAATTGCATGGTCATTGGGATTACTGACTTCAGTTGCTGCTACGTGGAATCTTTGCAAATATTCCTTCAACGATTCCCCAGGATTTTGGATTACACTTGACAGAGACATCACGTCCTTTGTGAGCGTAGTGTGTATCCTGAACTGCTCAATAAACTTCTTTGCCAACTCCTCGAAATTTGATACGGATCGCGGAGGAAGTCGGGTGAACCACATAGTAGCGATCCCAGATAGAGTAATCGGAAAGCACCTACACTTGGTGGCATCATTCGCTCTGGCTAAATCCATCATCCATTCGTACCTCATGACATGTTGTCTAGGATCAGTCTTTCCTTCATATGCGGGAATTGTAGGCATACTAAACTTCCTGGGGTACGCCGCCTGCAACACAACATCCGTGAACGGAGTATGACTTCTTGACACTCCCCAATCGTCATTCGATAACCCCTGATTTTCCTTCATCAACTGCCTGATCATGGCTGTTAGATCTGGTGTCTGTATGGAAGGCGGAAGGTTAGTGTCTGTTCTACGTGCCTGACCATGCTGGTGCCTCCTCTCCTGGCGACCTGCCAATCGTTCGTCCTGAGGTCCGACATCGTTAGCGTTTTGATGATCTGGACCTCCATCCTCCATTTGTACTCCGGTCCTGAAGTTCCCAGCTCTTGCTTGGTTACGGTCTCCAGTCGTCTGAACATCAGCTTCTGCTCGTGCAGCTTCAGTCTTACGTCGTCTGCGCCTGGGAGGTTTATCAGAGGAAGTTGAGCTGTCAGATGAAGAGTAAGGAGCGGGATTGCCCCCAGCATTCTGTTGTTGCTGTTGAGTGAGTTGTGCCATCAGGTTGGCGTTAGCTTGCATCTGCTCTCCTAGTTGTCTCCTGCTTTCCCTGAGTTCTCTCATCAAGTCATTGAACTCTATTCTGGTGACAACTGGAGTCTGTTCTTGAGCGGCAATTCCTGCACTCGGAATCGCTGGTTGATTGCTAGGTCCTGCTTGTTGTACACTAGCAGTTTCGTGGGCATCCGCATTATGAGAAGCTGACCTGTACGTGGTCTTGCCATTGTAGAGCTATTGGTATGAACTCTGAGTAGAATAAACGGATGTCCTATCAGTGAGTCGGATCTTCCTTGGGGGATTTGTTCAATCCAGTAGCTTCAAAGCAGATCCTTGAGGTCTGAGAATTCGATTCTCAGTGAAAGCACCAAAGTGTTAGCACCAAAATTGGTCACTAACCTCATTCAGAAAGATTGTGTAGAGATATAAGTGATGAAAGTAAATTAAACAGAGAAGACAATGCTAATTTAAATGCAGAAAGTAAGAACACCAAATTTATAGTGGTTCAGCGTAATTGCCTACGTCCACTTTGTTCAACTTTATTGATTTCCTTTATGGTTGATTACAAATACAATTCGTGAATCAAATGCTTGAGTGAAGTTGTTGAGTAGAGAAGATGAGTCTTGAAAATGGCAGAGTCTCCCCGGTGTTTTCTCTCCAAAAAAGGATCCATTCCACTGTGACCCTGCCCCTCTATTTATAGACAAAGATGGGCTGGACTTCCCAAGTGGGCTGATGGCCGAACACTCCAGCCCGAGTACAGTGGTCGCTGTATGCCGAGCAAGGTTTGCCGAACGCCGCTACGCCGAACCATTCCTTCTATGCCGAACGGTGTGTTGGTGTCGTGGGAAGTGTAGGATGGTTGTCTGTTGAGGCCGAACGTGCCTCCATCTCAAGCTCTTGAACGAACGGTGTATGCAGGCCGAACGATACCGGTATCTTGAGTAGTTGTGCATACTGAATGTCTTCTGGATGTCGAGTACTACGCCGAACACCATGGGATGCCGAGTACTCCTATTGCCGAGTACTACGCCGAGTACCTTGGGATGCCGAGTACTCCTGTTGCCGAGTACTACGCCGAGTACCTTGGGATGCTGAGTACTCCTGTTGCCGAGTACTACGCCGAGTACCTTGGGATGCTGAGTACTCCTGTTGCCGAGTACTACGCCGAGCACCTTGGGATGCCGAGCGCTCTTGATGCCGAACGCTAGCGCTGAGCATTGGTTGTCGCCGAGTGCCAGTTGATGCCGAACACTGCTGGATGTCGGACACTATGGATGCTGTGTACTTCGCTGAACACTGCTGGATGCCGGACACTATGGATGTTGTGTACTTCGCCGAACACTCCTAGATGCCAAGTGCGTCGCCGAACACTGCTGGATGCCGGACAGTCTGAGATGCCGAGCACTAGTTTCCTGGTCAAATCTCCAGGAAACACTACTTTGGGTCAACATGGATACGTTTAATACCTGAATACATCTAAAATAATACGTATTGCATCTCGATGCTAAGCAATGTACATGAGTTGTAGAATTGAACAATACAGTATTAGAGACATAAATGTAGATTTCCCAATTAATAGAATCAGAGTGAAAAAAAACGATGAATTTTATATCATAATGCAATTTAATACACCATATCATATATATACAACTCATCACATCATATTGACCAATACAATGACAATTTAATATAAGTACAAATAGAGAAATTACTCGCTATCGTCATCTACTCCAACTCCATATCATAGTCCACAAAGCACATGAAGTCATAATATTGAACTACAAAACAACCTCGGTCTGACGCGAGGAGTTGTCACAAAACAAAACCTCGAGTTAGGATGGACATCTAGCAATGAGTATAATCGTGCATTAGAAATAGATGAATGTGTCATGTCGGGTTCTATGGGTTATATAAGTTACATACAGGGTTACACACACCAAACAAATTCTCAAGTCCCCATTTTCATAAATCAGTTGTAACAACCATATCACGACACTATTCAATATAACATACATGGTTGCAACTCTAATCAATTGGGATATCATATCATATCATTTTACTTATCAATTGCCTTATGTTTTATAAATTCAAATCAATATTCGATAATGATCATTTTTCAAGATAAACGGCACTTCTATTAATACTTATAAGAAGGCTTAAATCATCTTCTAGTCTTGTGAATCCCATGAGGATTGCATGGTGTTAAATTTTATCTATGGATTTATCTTCTACATAGACTAATCTGCCTTGCAAGTCAACTTGGTCTATTTCACCCATACACTTCCAATCAGTTGTGATGTGCACTTCACACGATCTCTTAGTTGCCTACCCTTCAGGTATCTAGAGGCGTGATAAATCTTACTGGTGTTGTAGTCCACTGCATCATATCTCAACGTTGGCGCTACTTCTCTTCGTTTACACTACGACTCCGACAATCTTCATTACCCTTGATAGCTTTATATGTCCTGGTAACATATCGTTTAGATATAGTGACAAGGAACAAGGTCCTCATGAATCAGGTTGCGATCCTCGAATCAGTCCGCTAGGATGGATACTAGCAGTCTAGTAGTCAATATCCTATGCCGAACTCGACAAACTTTAAATTATTACTTTTAAAATCATTTGATCATTTCAAAGGACATTCATTCCCGAAATGTCATTTTGAACCCATCATATAGCCAATTTGATTTGTCGTGTTCGTGCAATGTGGTTTTACTTAAGTTCATGTCGTTATTTATTGCAAAAACAACTATAAAATACGACATCGAATGTTAATACATAGGCAAAAATAAAGTGTTTAGCTTGCAATAATGGAATTCATGAATAAATAAACTTACATAGCATTATAAACCCAAACTCAATACATCACATATCCATATTATTCAAACCATATTTTATTTGAAATATTTTCAAATAGGATTTAATTTTTTATTTCATTTTAAATACCAAATCAAATTTAGTTCAAAAACATATTATTTTCTATGAATCGAGAATTATTGAATATTTATTATTATGATTGTTATTATTATTATTTTCTTTCAAACTTTGTTATTCTCTTCTTTTCTTTTAATTTAGTAAACTTAAACTTCTTTCTTTTTAAACTACTTTCTTTGTTATTATTTTCTTTTTAATTTTATATATGTTATATATATGATATAGAATCTTATATAAATTTATATGTTTATACATTTAAGGAGAAACATGCACATGCATATATATACATGTACACGCCATGTTAATTAAGTTTATATTGTGTGCATGTGTGTTTAACATAGTGTTATAATCTTTTGAATAACATTTAACTAATGAAAAATTGATATTTTGGAAAATAATTTCCGGTCACATTTTCTATTTCTCAATAAACTATACATATTGGTAAACAAATTTTGAAAACGATATTATCATCATTAATTATTATTTAAAATAGTTTTATTTGTTAATAAAAATCCATTTATTAATTATTTAAAATATAATTAAATATTCATTTAAATAGCGATTAAATTTTGAGTCGTTACAGAATATAGGCCACGTTATTATTAATTTTTTGTAACGACCCTGAATTTTGAACAATTTAAATTGAAAATATTTAATTAATTTTAAATATTTGAATGATGATTTGACTTGAATTTCAAATTATCAGAATGAATTAGCGATTAAATCTTTGAATTTAATCTTGAAAGTTGAATAAAATTGAATCTTCAATTTTAAGCCGGTTAAAAATAATTTAAAGGCTTAGAAAATTCATATTGATAATACTGAAGGTAATAGAAGCTTCAGAATTGAATTTAAAAGCGATTTGTTTAGTTTTGAAATTGTATCGTTTAAATTGGATTTTAAAAAAAAATACCCTTCCGAGGCACAGTCTCGGAATTTGACGAAACCAGTTCCATTGGGTCCGTAATATTGAATTTTTACCGGATTTAAAATTTTCGTATCTATTGGGATTGTTGTGTGAACATACGATATATAAACGCATTGAAGTTTGTGTTGAAAACAAATTGAATCTGAAAAGAAAATATTTATATAAATAAAATAAAATAAAAAAATATATTACAAGATCTCTAGTACACAATATTTTATATCATCTCAGCCGAAGTCGCGTACCTATCAGCCACCCTACCCTGTATTCTCGCCATCACGTACGTTGTCTTTTCCTTTTATTTTATTCAGTCGTTCCTCTTTGATTTTTCATTCGTAAAACCCTAAATCTAAGAGCAAAAGAAAAAAAAATGGCGACAAAACTTAGGGCTTAGGCGTCGTCTCGATTCTCTGGCGAATTTGAGCACCGGCTTTGATCGTTCGACTTCGATTATCTCGCTCGCGACCTCTTCGTTCTAAGGTGAGTAGTACTATCTACTCACATCTAAATTCGAGTCTCTAGTTTCCTAGCTTGTTTCAAATTTGGGATTTTGTTGTTTGAGTAATTGGTTGAATTTATCTCGGCAGTTCGATTGTTGGACGTATATGATTTATCTGATCGAATCAAAAGTGTATATTTTCATGTTAATTGGTTTACTTGGTTTTGATTTGATGCCGTTTGATTTTGTTTGATGGTTACGGCATAGACTTTCCTAATTTTCGATTCTTGACTTTTTCTGTTTCCGTTAATTTTTTTATTTTTTTTCAACTGATACACATACGTGCTTGATTTTGTTTAACCTTCCTCTTTGTCTTCGACATTTGAGTATACACAAGTTTGCATCCTTGCCTTAGTTGATATGTAGTTCACTGCGTCATTTCTTTGTTTGGTCGTTTCGCTTCTCTGCCACTTCTCTATTACTTCATCAAATGTTGTATTCCTGTTCACTTGAGATTTTTGTTGTAGACTGCCTTGATTAATCTCATATTCCATTGTAGTGGTTGTACTTCACTTTATATAACCTGCTTACTGTGGCCTTCCTGTATCCACCTTGTAGTTGCACTTGATCACATTGACTTGACTGGTATTTGTTACCTGTACTTGTTGTATATGACTTCAACCTGGGTCATTTGTAGTTTGTTGTGCATTTGATTTCTTAGTGTATCCTAATTTGTCACCGTAGTAGTTTAACTTGAAATTGGTTCCTGTTCACTTGAGATTGAAGTTGTTCTTCATTGGTTGTGTATGTTGGCATCTCTGGTGAGTCTTTGGTGGTTCTTCCACTTTGAATTGCTTACAGACTGTCTTGAGTCTGCATCCATGTTGATATTTTAATTTTTCTTTGTTCCAATGTGGTTTGCACATGTCATTCTGAAGCTGGGTCTGATGAACTTTGTTGAACTTGAAGTTCTCCCTGTTGTGTCTTTCATAATCCAGTATACTTGCAATGGTCTCTTCATGGTAGTTGGTCTGTGAGTTTGAATTAGTTGTCTGCATCCATTACTTGAGTTGCCATTTCATATGCTTGCACTACTTGATGTTGTCTGCATCCATGTTGTTTTGTAGTAGCACTGTATGTCTGCAGTCTTTGTTATGTCATCTGAATTGCTTTTCGACTGCACTGTTGCATTGGGGTTTTGCTGTTGTTGCATGCACTCATATGCTTGTACTGCTGATCATGGTAGTCTGGTCTTGTTTGCTTGTGACATTTGTTCCCTGTTGCACATTCCTGGTTCATGCTGGTATTGATGGTCTATGTTGTTTTTGAACTTCAAGTCTGCACTTCATATAATCTGACTACGGTGGCCTTCATGTATTTTGATTTGCTGAGTCTTTGCCTTTGATGGTTCATTGGTGCACGTATAGTCACTGGGTTGCTTTGTAGCTTGCTTTGACATTTGTTGTTTTGATTTGTTAGTTGTGCTTTTGTTTGGTGCACACGAGTTGGCGAGGCAGTGCACATGTGTACAAATATACGTGTGTACTGCAGCCACACGTTTTAAATGGGGTGAGGCCGTACACGTTAGCGTGTAGGCAGCCAATCAAATTTTTGATGGGTTTTAAAGTGACAATTTCAATTGTTTTAAATTGATTTAGTCGATTTGATAAATTGTTTATTTATCTCTGTTGATGATTTAAATATGCTGATTTATTGTTTAACACTGTTTAGTGTTAAAAAATTTCGTTATCCGATTCCCTTTGTTAAAAGGATTGGATAGACGGGAATTATTGTGATTGTCATCTATTTAAATTATTATTGCCTCTATGCACTAATAACTGGTTTGAATTAGACTGACCTGTGTATTATTTTCTTTTGAATGTAATACTCGGGTCAGACCGAGTATTTTTACAGCTTGAAGATTTTCGGACAGCGAAGTTAGAGAGAGAGAGTAAAAAATCACTCAAGTTTTCAAGAAAATTGTATTTTAAGATATTCCACTGTATCAGTTAAATACATTGTATAAACTCTGATGTATGTAAAAGAAAATTCATAGTAATGAAATATTATTATACTGTGTTTCTGTGGCTGATTCTGTTTAAACCTTATAAACTAAATAACAATTCGTCTTTTTGAACATTTCGAGTTGGTTTAATTACCGACTGGAGGCGGTCAGAAAGGGGGAATGTTACATTTTTCTTCCTTGCTTCGTTCATTTCCGTGAGCCAACAAGAGGAAAACCCGCAAGCATCCCCGCTTCGCCTAGCCCTATTGCCTTTGACTACCTTGGACCGCCGCGACCTCACCATCAGCAACGCTGCCTTCCGATATCCTTACCGGCAACCAACTCTGACGCCTCTCATTTCTACCTGCATCTACCCCTTTCCTTCTTCCTTATCGGTTGTTTGGCCATGGATCTACCACCTCAGGCCATCACCGATCAAACCGAGACCATCGTGCATTAAGCTATGCAATAAGATGCTACCGGTACCTTATGTTTCAAGCCTAGTCCCCCCTCCCCCCATTCACTGTACGGGCATGGAACTAACGGTGTCATTTATAACCACTACAGACTCCGAAAACAAGGTGAAAGCTAACTGATTTGTTTGTCTCACCGCCCTCTACAATTTCTCTTTTGGTTTCACCCTCGGAATCCTCTTAAGTTTTGAGTTATATATGTTTGAAGTTTCGAAAGAATATATACATATAGCATATATATGGAGACAAATATTAGTACACAGTAGTGCATTTGCGTAAGCTTTCACAAGTACGTAAACACACACACACACACACACAGATATGTGTGTGTGTGTGTTACAGTATATATATTTACCAAACAAATGCAAGTTTTACTCACACATAACCCAGCTTGGAAAACTTCATATAATTTATATATGTGTGTGTGTGTACACACATACACGGTGATAATTATACGCATACCGTTCTATGTTTATTTTTTTTCCAATTAATACTAAATGCTATTCCAATCATTAACACAACAAGTATATATGATTGTAAATGGAATGGGGTTATACTCACTGTGATACACTAGCATGTTGTTAATGGTGAAGAAGTCCGAGATGATGAAGAAATAATGGTACACACTGGGCATTTTGAGTTTACAGGTGAATGATAAAGGTAATAATGCAGTGAGGTTTTCATATTTGTACGGGGAGAAGTAGTGAAGGAGATTGATGCACTTATATTGGCAGAGTTTAAGATTCCTTTGGGTTAAAAATAAATGGATACATTAATTTATAATGATAAAATAGTTCAGAATGAAAAATTAAGTAATCATTTTATTTTTCCTTAAATAAGTTTACACCTTTTAAATAATTTATTTACACCCTTAACCGTGTTATTACCCTAGCTACCGCGATTTGGTCTCCGATTAAAATCAGGTTCGATGTGTTTAATTAAAATTTAATTTATACCTGTAAGGATTTTTCTTCAATAAAATATCGCTTTCGATTTCCAACAATTATAAAATAATTGTTTTAGTTCTAAAAAATTGAAAAATTCCTCAAATATTATTTATTTTTTCAAAGCAAACTTTCAAACATCTTTTGAATTTCAAAAAATTAATTCAAATTCCAATTTTGAATTTTAAATCATTGTTTTTCAATTAAATTCCAATTGAAAAAAAAATTGTTATCATTACACAAATAACAAAATGTTACAGACTCCCCTCCTTAAAGAAATTGCATCCTAGCAATTTACTGGAGAGTACTGTAATCATTGTAAGCAATAACTTTTAACAACAAATATAATTATTCTTTATCGCGCTTTTGATGCGCTACTCTGATAAAATCTCATATACTTATCAATTTATTTTAAAAAATAATTTAAACTTTTAAATCTTTACCACAAATACACGTGTGTGTATATTCTACCCTGATGATCGACTCATTCGATCATTTAACAACTCACATAGTACTAGTGAGAATCGTACAAAAATGGGTAAACATCCTAGGTCTTACTTCTCCAAGGACAAAAATATATCTCTATCTCTATATTATTCCAACATAAGCTCTGATTCCAACTTGTGACGCCTCGGCTCTAGTGACCGAAATATCAGAGGGAGTTTACCTTCCGATAACTCGGATCAATGGGCATGGAAGGAGAGATCTCTCATATACACTACTTTGGGTCAACATGGATACGTTTCAATACCTGAACATATTTGAAATAATATGTATTCCATCTCAACCTAAGGCAATGTATAAGAGTTATAGAATTGAATAATACGTTGTTAGAGACATAAATGAAAATTTCCCAATTAACAGAATCGAAGTGAATAAAAACGATGAATTTTATATCATATTATAATTTAATACATCGCCTTATATATTTACAACTCATCACATCATATTGACCAATACAATGAAAATTTAATACAAGTACAAATAGAGAAATCGTTCACAATTGTCATCTGCTCCAACTCCATATCGTAGCCCGTAAAGCACATACAGTCATAATATTTACTTATAAAACAACCTTGGTATGATCCAAGGAGTTGTCACAAACCAAAACCTCAAGTCAAGCTAGACATCTAGCTGTGAGTATAATCGTGCAAAAGAAATAGATGAATGTGTCATGTCAGGTTCTATGGGCATATAAGTTACTTACAACGTTACACACTGAACAAATTCCCAAATCCCCATATTCACAAATCTATTATAACACCCATGTCATGGTACTATTCAATATAACATACATGGTTGCAACTCTAATCAACTGGGATATCATATCCTATCATTTTACTTATGAGTCACCTTGTGTTGTATAAATTTAAATCAATATTCGAAAACGAACATTTTTTGAGATAAATGGCATTTCTGCAAAACTTATTAGAAGACTTAAATCGTCTTCTCGTCTTGTGAATACCAAGAGGATTGCACACTGTTAAATCTCATCTGTTGATTTACTCTCTACATAAACTAATCTTCCCCGCAAGTCATCCCGGTCTATTTCACCCGCACACTTCCGATCGGTTGCGATATGCACTTCACACGATCTCTTAGTTTTCGTATCCATCAGTTTTCCTGTGGGGTGATAAATCTTACTGGTGCTATAGTCCACTGCATCATATCTCCATCAGTGACGCTACTTCTATTTTTTTGCACTACATCTCCGACAATCTTTATTACCCTTGATAGCTTTATATATCCAGGCGATATATCGTTTAGACATAGTGACGAGAGGTAAGATCATCATAATTCAAGTTGTGACCCTCGAATCAGTCTGCTAGGATGGATAATAGTAGTTTAATATGTAATATCCTATGCTGAACTCGACAAATATTAAATGTATTACTTTTAAAATCACTTGATCATTCCAAAAGACATTCATAACAAAATGTCATTTTAGACCCATCATATAGCCTATTTGATTTGTCGTGTTCGTGTAATGTGGTTTAACTTGCAAAAATATCATTATTTATTGCAAAAGTAATTATAATTGTCACGACCCGCAAATCCGTACCTCTTGATTAAACACTAATCTCCATTGATTAACTCAAAATGAACGGAAATACGAACCATGATGATTTAAGAAAGAAGAAAAAAAATAGAAGAAGAAGAAAATAGAGGAAGAAGAAGAACAACTAAAGAAAACACGGAACAGAAACAGAACAATATCAGAATCTCACATTCGCAGCGGAACAAAAATATAATAGATAATCAGCATCTTTTAAACAAAGAACTATATCAGTTTATACATACATCAACAGAGTCAATATACAACTCAATACAACAATGGACAGTTATATAAACTTATCCTCATACAGAATACACAGCGGAATAAATAATATCAGATACAAATACTACGTCTCGCCATCCAGCTTGCTTCCTAAGCTCCAGAATATCCAGAATATCCTGATAACCTAACTCTAGACTGCCCGTGTGGAAATTGGTGGGCACCCAGAGTTTAGAAGGGAAACAATAAACTCTGAGTCAGTCATGGTGACTGGTGTGAGATCGTAAAACAGTTTATCTTTAAAATAAACAACAGGAAGATTTTAAAGTCAATTTCGCAATGCTTTTGGAAAATGAGACTACCATAAGGCCTCCTGCACACACACGCAATGCAAACGCAGAATCGGAGGAGATTTCTCCTTATGGTAGTCAAAGATGCTTGATACGCAAAAATCAAATCATTTTTGATATTATTATTAGTGCATAGTGTAGAAAACATTTCGAAAGTATAATATTAATCTTAGCCAACATACGACCAGTATCGTATGCCTACTATAGCTACCATCTAAACAGTGGTGACCACCGTACGTAAATGGCAGGTTCTACAACTAATACCGTACAAAGTTCGTATTGGAGTTAGGATTTCCAACAAATGGTCAGGCCAAGGAACTTCCCATTGCCATATGGAAACGCCTCTGGAATGACGTCCCAAGAAATAACCTAACATTACGGTTAGATCTCTGCCAACACAAGGCCGGGTTACCTCTGCAAAAATAGGTAACTACTAACACGCGTATGCCATCCCCCGATCTTCCCGGGGATCCTCGATTTCCAACAACCACAAAGTAATAAATTTGCAGCAACAACATAGGTTAAGTATCTGGGCTCCATACCATGATACCACCTCTATCCAGAAGGAATGACATACACTAAGGGGCGCTACTCCCTAGAACCTTGCCGCATTCTTCCTGTTTTGACCATTTCCGGGGTGTGAGGTCAGACGAAGTCTCGTCCACAAAGCTACGCTTTGTCACAAAGCCATGCTTCGGGTCAACAGATGATCAACCTATGATCACAAAGATAAATGATCAAACAAATGATCATATCACAAATGACCAAACACTGATCATCACACAGCAACACTCAGCATGTCACATTACCAAATTGGGAATATATCGCTGATAAATTTCAACTACATAACCTCTGAGCTCGTACGTCTCAGAGAAGGGTGTTAAGCTAAGAGAATAAATTCTCCGCCACCAACATATATGTATTTGAAAGAAATCAGCTTTATATCTCAATTTGTAACGTCAGACACACAATCCATACAAGTCTGTTCCGGGATCGAACAGAACCGAAGGCACTTCTCACGAAGCCCTTGCAATTCCAGATAATTTTCAATCACGTCCGTACTTCCCGTCACTAAGGGTGATAAAACCTCTAAATCGGAGATCAGCCGATGTAGAGTAACTCGACGGTAATCCTTCCGTTTTCAAAAATATCCGGTCTTCAACACCGGTCATCAAATGCAATTCATAACGACGTATCACATATTCGGAATGGGTTATACGACCCCATGGTCCTTTCCCGGCTAACCCGAATAGTGAGCGCTTATTCAAAAATAAGTGTGGCATTCAAATTCATCCAATTCACAACAAATACCCATTCAAGGTAATTATTGATAGTCGGTTATTTAACTATCAATAAAGATGCGCAACATCATCAAATTCCAAATAATTTTCCCAAATTATTTTATCTTCAAAAATATCTTTACTAGATATAAAATTTCCACACTTCAAAAATAAATCAATATTTTTTTTTTTTACAGATTTCCTTTTCTTTTATAAATTCCATAGTGAATTTATATCTCAAAATATCTACCGATATACGATTTTTCAATCGATTTCAAATATTCAATTTCAATTTATCTTTAAGAAGATAAACCTCAAAACGTTTCATTTCATATTGGAAAAGCATTTCCTTACTTACTTAATAATAATAAGTATTTCCCAAATCTTTTATTTTCAACATTTGAAAATATTCAATATACTTAAATCAAATTTAAGTATAAATTCATTCTTTAAGGAAATCATTTACTATAACAACATTTATTTGAGTCAAAACGAATGTTACGTAAAACATCGTTACGACGACTCAAAATCACTAGTATAGGGATTCGAAATTTTAAGGTAGGTATATAAATCCCAATACTAGATAAAAACATTTCCTTTCGGAAATCATTTACTATAACAACAGTGTTATAGTTTACCATTTCCTTATTTCTCGAAAACGTTTATTTCAACAATGAATGTTGAAATCTATGATTTTGATATTTAATATGTTTTAAAACATCGTTAAAACAATTAACTTCATTTTTAATGTCATTTCCCCGAAACAATATTCATTTTACTTAACAATACATTCACTGTCCAAAATCGTGAATATAATTCACTTAACCAAATTTCAATCATCTCTACACATTTTATTTCAATAATAATTCGCTATCCAAAATCGCGAATATATCTTCTTTAATAACCTTCTATATTTGATTTATCAAATTTAATTGATTTCGAATTTATAAACAACGTTTATAAATTCTATTTCTATTTTATAACAACTTTGATTTACAAATCTTCCTTAATGACCAATTCAATTTATAATTCAATATATATACCAAAAGTCCATATTATAAGTTAATAACTTATAATTCATTTATTTCAAAAGAAATCGATCTTTTAAATTTTACAGATTTTAAATCTTATTACTTATAAAATTTCATTTATAACCTTATTTTCACAATAACTGAACTACTTTTATAATTCCATTTAAAGGCAAAAATCCAATTTATAAGTTAATTTCTTATAAATCTTTTATTTTACAAAATTATTCATTTTATAACTTCATATTTATAAATCTATAAATTTCGTTCACTTATGATTTTTATTTCATCTCATCCTAACACTTAAAAAACTCGTTTTAAAATTTCAATGTTTTAAATTTATAAATATCAACTTTTTGAATCTTTTAAATAAACCTTTATAATACTGTGAAAATCTCAATTTAAACCTTTTTATAAATAAATCAACTTTTATTTCAAAAATCACACTTGGTTATATTTTCACCAAAGCCATAATTTTTATAACTTTAAATTTATAACATTTATTTATTTAAGATAAATAAATTCAAAAATTTAATAAAACGTATACTTTCCAAAAATCACTTTAAAAAAATCTCTTTTAAAATCAACTTCGTATTTTTTTAAAACTTTCAAAATTGGATCTGATGATGCAACGCACAAATTTGTCAGTCACGACATTCAATATCATATATCAATATGATAATAGAATACATCACCATATCTGTAAATAAATAAATACTGGTGAGGAATCCAGTTGGATCCCTCCAACCTGTTTCCCTGCATTCACAGACGTTAGCACAATACCCATTCCACTTCGAGGTGGAATATCGCGGTATATAGGATTTATAAAATATCATCCGCTTAATAACGGCGCAATAGGGTCTCATCCGCTATATAATGCGGGAAATCAATCAATCCAATATACACATATGCCAATATGTATATATTGCTATATATATATAGATATATCCTACTATATCTAATATCACAACCAATAGCAATCAAATCAATAACTACAATCCAAATTTATTTTTGAGTGAGAAGATCTCACCTTAGCTTTTATTTTGCAATCCAGTCCAATCCTTCTTTTGTTTTCTCGATTTTATTTGACCTTGTATAAATAATTATACAATTCTATTAATATTCGAATAAATTGAATAATTATTTATCGTTTAAATAAATTTATTTTAAACAAATTTTCTATTAACTATACTATCTCAATGTAAATTATTTAAACTTCTGTTTCCCCAAAATCTTATATATACATACATATATTTTTCTGTTATATATATATATATATATATATTTTTCCTCTAGAATAAATTTAATTACTAATGATTCAATTTAACTTAATGATTAAATTTTAAACTTTAGTAATTTTCAGATCTATTAACATGTATATATAGATACACTTATTTTATTTATTTATTTATTTTCTTTCAGAAAACAACCCAACCAGCAATTTATTTTACTGTAAAGATTTTTTTTTTCTGCAAATTTAAATAGTGATAAATCTATAAATTAAATAAAAAAAAAGAGCTACCTCACTACGATCGCCGAACGACCAGCTCCCATCAGTCTGACATCGCAACAGCCCTCGTCGTCGATCCCTTATCACAAATCGAAAGCCTCAGAATGAACTCGCGAGCACCAAATTCGAGTGCACGCCACCCCAACGTCGGCAACGACCCTGCCCTCCAACTTCAATCGCGAATCCCTATCTCGGCCTAAGCCACTTCGCTACCCCTAGTTCGAGCCTCCAACTTCGATCGCGAGCTTCCCTACAGTCGAAGACAAAGTCGTGATCCCCTTCGAACTCGAGCAGAGCGACGCGACGAAGTCGCGATTCCATCCAGCTTCGTCTAATTGTTGAGTTGCCTCGGCCGACATCCCCCCCTTCGATTTCAATTTGAATGCGAGTTTCGAACGCTTCTTTTTTTTCGATTTGGAATCTTTGAATTGAGAAAAGGAAAAGGTCTCGGCTGTTTACAAGTAAAAGAAGGAGAGGAGTTGTAGGGTATTTCATTTGGTCGGCCATTGATTGTTTTTCTCGTTTGTGAAAATTTGTTTAGAACAGACGAAGGCAGAGGGGATTTAAAATTGATTAAGGCATGTTCTGCACGATCTATTTCGTGATTGTAGGCGGGATTCAAGGAAAAGAATCGTGTGTATGTCGGCAAGTTTATAAATTTTAAATTTTTTTTAAATTGAATTCAAATTTAATTTTTCAACACGTTTATGTGTCGTATGCTCATAACAATCCCGAAAAATACGAAATTTGGAATCCGGTAATAATTCAATATCACGGACCCAATGGAACTGGTTTCGTCGAATTCCGAGACTGTGCCTCGGACGGCTATTTTTAAATATCGATTGAACGATATAAATTTCAAAACTGAATAAATCATTTTCAAATTCGATTCTGAAGCTTCTATTATCTTCAGTATTATTAATATAAATTTTACAAGCCTTTGAAATATTTTTCTTCAGCTTAAAATTGAAGATTCAAATTTTTATTCAACATTCAATAGATTAAATTTTATAATTTAATCGCCAATTTATTCTAATAATTTGAAATTCAAGTCAAACCGTCATTCAAATATTTAAAATTAATTAAATATTTCTCATTTTAAATTGTTCAAATTTCTGGGTCATTACAATCTTCCCCCTTAAAAGAATTTCGTCCCGAAATTACAAGTTAGGAAAAAAAAGTCCTTAACTCGTCTATTATTTTTCACAATTCAATAGTTTTATCAAATTTATCAAAACAAATCTTTCTACTAAAGATTCGTTATCATTCATACTAACTTTCAACTTCAATTATAAGTTTCAAAACAACTTTGTTTACTTCAAAATTCAAATTTAAGTTTAAATTCAAATTTTAAACTTTCAAAATTTCTCGAAATTTTCTAACACTCGAAATTTTCAAAAATTTTTGCCAACGTCTCCTTTGCGCGGCTAATACGGCACGACTACAAAACGTCCCTATGGACTCTCAGATTTCAAAAAGAAAAGAAAACGCCAAGCGGCGGAACAAGAAAGTCATCAAATCTCATATTATAATTTAAAATACATACCTTTTCGAGCAAATTCAAATTCATCTTCGAAATCAAAATTTCCAATTCCTTTATAACACCTGTATATCCTACTAGCAATAACATCTAATTACAATGTTCAAACCATTTTTCCATTTTATTACAAAATTTTTCGATATGTACTGCTTATACCTTTTTACTTCACTGTTGAAGTTACACATATTCATTTTCATTCTATTTTACATTTCAATTTCGTTTGAATTTAATTCGTAACTTCAATTCTATTTGAATTCAATTTACTTCTGAATATTGAATTTATCAATTATCTTTCATTCATAACTGCACTATTTTAAATTAGTTTCATTTACTAATTTAAATTTGATACTTCACTTCATTTCCACAAATCAATTTAATTCCAGTTCTATTTACTTACAAATTCAAAATGAATTTTAACATTCAATTTCATTTTCTTGCACTTGCAATTGCAATTTTATTTACTCATTCACAAATTCATTCATTTTCAACATTTGAATCTCATTTCTATCAAATTTTCAAATATTTTATAAGTTATCAACTTATTTACATTTCGATTTATCAAATCATTTATACACTCACTTACAATTGTAAATTCCATTCTTTAGAAAATTTATTTCTACTTAACTTAATTTATCTTTAAATTCGAACCATCTCTTTTCATTTAGCTCATAATTCAAGTTTCAATTTATCTAATTCAACTTCCATTTTTTTTTTGAATTAATAAATTATCAAAGTAGCTTATTTGAATTCGATCCATTTTATTTTTCTCAGGTTTGGATTTTATTCCACTTGATTCAAATCTCATTTCATTTTTCAATTTCAATTCATTTATTCAAATTTATTCACTTATACTTTCTTTAATTTAACTTCATCCTTTAAGTTAAATTTATTCTATCAAAATTCAAACTGTATAAGTTATGAACTTAATAATATTCCATAAATATTTTAAATAGGATTCCAGAGTCTTACCAACATTTCAAAATCATTTTGAAAACAATTCAAATTACCCTTTGAATTTCCAAAACAAAACCCAAATTTTTCAAACAACTTCCATTTAAAACAATTTGGCAGCAATTCCTCTTTTGGAAACCCGAAAATGAACACCGGTGATGTCATGATCATCATCGGAAATATTTTCCAGCGACCGAAAAGAGTTTAGAGCTTTTATCCCTTCAGAATACTTTTCAAAACCTTTGAAATTCATTTTCAACTCCAAAAAGAATTTAAACTTTCCAAATCTCCAAAATTTTCAAATTCTTTTCAAAACATTTCCAAATACTTCTCTGGAATTCCGTTTCAAATTACAAATCACATTTATAATTTATATTCTCAAATTTCATTTGTATATGAATTCATTTCCTTATGCTTCAATTCACATTTATAAATTTCATAGTGAATTTATATTTCTTTACTTTGGAGTTACGATTTCAATTTCTTATTTAATTTCAATATAACAATTGATAATATTTCAATGTTATTACTTTCTAACAACCAAACATCCATATACTATGATAATTCATAGAAAATTATTTCCTTTCTATACAAAAATAGTTTTGGGCAAAATTATCTCATTTACCCTATTTTAAAACAATACTGTGTCGGTTTATCTTGTTTAGAGTTTAGAAACTCCTATCAACATAGTTAGCTAGACTGCACCGACCAGAATCTATAAACAATCAACCAATAAGTCAACACAATACAAAACAATTTTGTATTCACTAACAAATACGCGCTCATATCTATTATTACACTCAACTCATTCTAGAGTACTACTGACTCTATCTCTAATGAGTAACACCCAACAGAGCAGGGTTGTCGCTTAACCATATGCTCTGATACCACTCTGTCACGACCCGCAAATCCGTACCTCTTGATTAAACACTAATCTCCATTGATTAACTCAAAATGAACGGAAATACGAACCATGATGGTTTACGAAAGAAGAAAAAAAATAGAAGAAGAAGAAAATAGAGGAAGAAGAAGAACAACTAAAGAAAACACGGAACAGAAACAGAACAGTATCAGAATCTCACATTCGCAGCGGAACAAAAATATAATAGATAATCAGTATCTTTTAAACAAAGAACTATATCAGTTTATACATACATCAACAGAGTCAATATACAACTCAATACAACAATGGACAGTTATATAAACTTGTCCTCATACAGAATACACAGCGGAATAAATAATATCAGATACAAATACTACGTCTCGCCATCCAGCTTGCTTCCTAAGCTCCAGAATATCCAGAATATCCTGATAACCTAACTCTAGACTGCCCGTGTGGAAATTGGTGGGCACCCAGAGTTTAGAAGGGAAACAATAAACTCCGAGTCAGTCATGGTGACTGGTGTGAGATCGTAAAACAGTTTATCTTTAAAATAAACAACAGGAAGATTTTAAAGTCAATTTCGCAATGCTTTTGGAAAATGAGACTACCATAAGACCTCCTGCACACACACACAATGCAAACGCAGAATCGGAGGAGATTTCTCCTTATGGTAGTCAAAGATGCTTGATACGCAAAAATCAAATCATTTTTGATATTATTATTAGTGCATAGTGTAGAAAACATTTCGAAAGTATAATATTAATCTTAGCCAACATACGACCAGTATCGTATGCCTACTATAGCTACCATCTAAACAGTGGTGACCACCGTAAGTAAATGGCAGGTTCTACAACTAATACCGTACAAAGTTCGTATTGGAGTTAGGATTTCCAACAAATGGTCAGGCCAAGGAACTTCCCATTGCCACATGGAAACGCCTCTGGAATGACGTCCCGAGAAATAACCTAACATTACGGTTAGATCTCTGCCAACACAAGGCAGGGTTACCTCTACAAAAATAGGTAACTACTGACACGCGTATGCCATCCCCCGATCTTCCCGAGGATCCTCGATTTCCAACAACCACAAAGTAATAAATTTGCAGCAACAACATAGGTTAAGTATATGGGCTCCATACCATGATACCACCTCTATCCAGAAGGAATGACATACACTAAGGGGCGCTACTCCCTAGAACCTTGCCGCATTCTTCCTGTTTTGACCATTTCCGGGGTGTGAGGTCCGACGAAGTCTCGTCCACAAAGCTACGCTTTGTCACAAAGCCATGCTTCGGGTCAACAGATGATCAACCTATGATCACAAAGATAAATGATCAAACAAATGATCATATCATAAATGACCAAACACTGATCATCACACAACAACACTCAGCATGTCACATTACCAAATTGGGAATATATCGCTGATAAATTTCAACTACATAACCTCAGAGCTCGTACGTCTCAGAGAAGGGTGTTAAGCTAAGAGAATAAATTCTCCGCCACCAACAGATATGTATTTGAAAGAAATCATCTTTATATCTCAATTTGTAACGTCAGACACACAATCCATACAAGTCTGTTCCGGGATCGAACAGAACCGAAGGCACTTCTCACGAAGCCCTTGCAATTTCGGATAATTTTCAATCACGTCCGGACTTCCCATCACTAAGGGTGATAAAACCTCTAAATCGGAGATCAGCCGATGTAGAGTAACTCGACGGTAATCCTTCCGTTTTCAAAAATATCCGGTCTTCAACACCGGTCATCAAATGAAATTCATAACGACGTATCACATATTCGAAATGGGTTATACGACCCCATGGTCCTTTCCCGGCTAACCCGAATAGTGAGCGCTTATTCAAAAATAAGTGTGGCATTCAAATTCATCCAATTCACAACAAATACCCATTCAAGGTAATTATTGATAGTCGGATATTTAACTATCAATAAAGATGCGCAACATCATCAGATTCCAAATAATTTTCCCAAATTATTTTATCTTCAAAAATATCTTTACTAGATATAAAATTTCCACACTTCAAAAATAAATCAATATTTTTTTTTTTACAGATTTCCTTTTCTTTTATAAATTCCATAGTGAATTTATATTTCAAAATATCTACCGATATACGATTTTTCAATCGATTTCAAATATTCAATTTCAATTTATCTTTAAGAAGATAAACCTCAAAACGTTTCATTTCATATTGGAAAAGCATTTCCTTACTTACTTAATAATAATAATAAGTATTTCCCAAATCTTTTATTTTCAACATTTGAAAATATTCAATATACTTAAATCAAATTTAAGTATAAATTCATTCTTTAAGGAAATCATTTACTATAACAACATTTATTTGAGTCAAAACGAATGTTACGTAAAACATCGTTACGACGACTCAAAATCACTAGTATAGGGATTCGAAATTTTAAGGTAGGTATATAAATCCCAATACTAGATAAAAACATTTCCTTTCGGAAATCATTTACTATAACAACAGTGTTATAGTTTACCATTTCCTTATTTCTCGAAAACCTCTATTTCAACAATGAATGTAGAAATCTATGATTTCGATATTTAATATGTTTTAAAACATCGTTAAAACAATTTACTTCATTTTTAATGTCATTTCCCCGAAACAATATTCATTTTACTTAACAATATATTCACTGTCCAAAATCGTGAATATAATTCACTTAACCAAATTTCAATCATCTCTACACATTTTATTTCAATAATAATTCGCTATCCAAAATCGCGAATATATCTTCTTTAATAACCTTCTATATTTGATTTATCAAATTTAATTGATTTCGAATTTATAAACAACGTTTATAAATTCTATTTCTATTTTATAACAACTTTGATTTACAAATCTTCCTTAATGACCAATTCAATTTATAATTCAATATATATACCAAAAGTCCATATTATAAGTTAATAACTTATAATTCATTTATTTCAAAAGAAATCGATCTTTTAAATTTTACAGATTTTAAATCTTATTACTTATAAAATTTCATTTATAACCTTATTTTCACAATAACCGAACTACTTTTATAATTCCATTTAAAGGCAAAAATCCAATTTATAAGTTAATTTCTTATAAATCTTTTATTTTACAAAATTATTCATTTTATAACTTCATATTTATAAATCTATAAATTTTGTTCACTTATGATTTTTATTTCATCTCATCCTAACACTTACAAAACTCGTTTTAAAATTTCAATGTTTTAAATTTATAAATATCAACTTTTTGAATCTTTTAAATAAACCTTTATAATACTGTGAAAATCTCAATTTAAACCTTTTTATAAATAAATCAACTTTTATTTCAAAAATCACACTTGGTTATATTTTCACCAAAGCCATAATTTTTATAACTTTAAATTTATAACATTTATTTATTTAAGATAAATAAATTCAAAAATTTAATAAAACGTATACTTTCCAAAAATCACTTTAAAAAAATCTCTTTTAAAATCAACATCGTATTTTTTTTTTAAAAACTTTCAAAATTGGATCTGATGATGCAACGCACAAATTTGTCACTCACGACATTCAATATCATATATCAATATGATAACAGAATACATCACCATATCTGTAAATAAATAAATACTGGTGAGGAATCCAGTTGGATCCCTCCAACCTGTTTCCCTGCATCCACAGACGTTAGCACAATACCCATTCCACTTCGAGGTGGAATATCGCGGTATATAGGATTTATAAAATATCATCCGCTTAATAACGGCGCAATAGGGTCTCATCCGCTATATAATGCGGGAAATCAATCAATCCAATATATACATATGCCAATATGTATATATTGCTATATATATATATATAGATATATCCTACTATATCTAATATCACAACCAATAGCAATCAAATCAATAACTGCAATCCAAATTTATTTTTGAGTGAGAAGATCTCACCTTAGCTTTTATTTTGCAATCCAGTCCAATCCTTCTTTTGTTTTCTCGATTTTATTTGACCTTGTATAAATAATTATACAATTCTATTAATATTCGAATAAATTGAATAATTACTTATCGTTTAAATAAATTTATTTTAAACAAAGTTTCTATTAACTATACTATCTCAATGTAAATTATTTAAACTTCTGTTTCCCTAAAATCTTATATATACATACATATATTTTTCTGTTATATATATTTTTTTTTCCTCTAGAATAAATTTAATTACTAATGATTCAATTTAACTTAATGATTAAATTTTAAACTTTAGTAATTTTCAGATCTATTAACATGTATATATAGATACACTTATTTTATTTATTTATTTATTTTCTTTCAGAAAACAACCCAACCAGCAATTTATTTTACTGTAAAGATTTTTTTTCTGCAAATTTAAATAGTGATAAATCTATAAATTAAATAAACAAAAAGAGCTACCTCACTACGATCGTCGAACGACCAGCTCCCATCAGTCTGACATCGCAACAGCCCTCGTCGTTGATCCCTCATCACAAATCGAAAGCCTCAGAATGAACTCGTGAGCACCAAATTCGAGTGCATGCCACCCCAACGTCGGCAACGACCCTGCCCTCCAGCTTCAATCGCGAATCCCTATCTCGGCCTAAGCCACTTCGCTGCCCCTAGTTCGAGCCTCCAACTTCGATCGCGAGCTTCCCTACAGTCGAAGACAAAGTCGCGATCCCCTTCGAACTCGAGCAGAGCGACGCGACGAAGTCGCGATTCCATCCAGCTTCGTCTAATCGTTGAGTTGCCTCGGCCGACATCCCCCCCTTCGATTTCAATTGGAATGCGAGTTTCAAACGCTTCTTTTTTTTCGATTTGGAATCTTTGAATTGAGAAAAGGAAAAGGTCTCGGCTGTTTACAAGTAAAAGAAGGAGAGGAGTTGTAGGGTATTTCATTTGGTCAGCCATTGATTGTTTTTCTCGTTTGTGAAAATTTGTTTAGAACAGACGAAGGCAGAGGGGATTTAAAATTGATTAAGGCATGTTCTGCACGATCTATTTCGTGATTGTAGGCGGGATTCAAGGAAAAGAATCGTGTGTATGTCGGCAAGTTTATAAATTTTAAATTTTTTTTAAATTGAATTCAAATTTAATTTTTCAACACGTTTATGTGTCGTATGCTCATAACAATCCCGAAAAATACGAAATTTGGAATCCGGTAATAATTCAATATCACGGACCCAATGGAACTGGTTTCGTCGAATTCCGAGACTGTGCCTCGGACGGCTATTTTTAAATATCGATTGAATGATATAAATTTCAAAACTGAATAAATCATTTTCAAATTCGATTCTGAAGCTTCTATTATCTTCAGTATTATTAATATAAATTTTACAAGCCTTTGAAATATTTTTCTTCAGCTTAAAATTGAAGATTCAAATTTTTATTCAACATTCAATAGATTAAATTTTATAATTTAATCGCCAATTTATTCTAATAATTTGAAATTCAAGTCAAACCGTCATTCAAATATTTAAAATTAATTAAATATTTCTCATTTTAAATTGTTCAAATTTCTGGGTCGTTACAATAATACATGACATTGAATGTTAATACTTGGGCTAAAATAAAGTGTTTAGCTTGCAATGATGGAATTCATGAATAAATAAACTCGTATAGCATCATAAACACAAACATAATACATCACATATCCATATTATTCAAACCATATTTTATTTGAAATATTTTGAAATAGGATTTAATTTTTTATTTCATTTTAAATCCCAAATAATTCCAATTCGGTTCAAAAACGTATTATTTTCTTTGAATTGAGAATAATTGAATATTTATTATTGTTGTTGTTATTGTTATTATTATAATTATTTTCTTTTAAACCTTACTCTTCTCTTCTTTTCTTTTAATTTATTAAACTTAAACTTCTTTCTTGTTAAGTATTTTTCCTGGCCACCTCAACACTTTCTCTTCCCTTCTTTTCTTCTTTTAATTAACTCTCTTGTGCATGCATGAAATGATGGAAAAATTTACTTTCCTATGCATGCATGGAATATAGGCCATATTATTATTAATTTTTTATTTCTTGCTTCATCCATTTCCACGAGACAACAAGATTAAAACCCATAAGCATCACCGCTTTGCCTAGCCCTATTGCCTTCGACCACCTTGGACCATCGTGACCTCACAATCAGCACACTGCCCTTCGATATCCTTGCCAGCAACCAACTCTGACGCCTCTTATTTCTACCTGCGTGTACCCCTTTCCTTCTTCCTTATTAGTTGTTTGGTCATGGATCTGCCACCTTAGATCATTAGCGAACGAACGAGACCATCATTGCACTTAGCTATGCAATAAGATCCTTTTGGTACCTTATGTTTCAAGCCTAGTGCACTCATTCACAACACGGACATGGACATAACGGTGTCATTTCTACCACTACGGACTTCGAAAACAAGGCGAAAGCTAACGTTTTGTTTGTCTTACTACCTTCTATAATTTCTCTTTTGGTTTTACCCTTAGATTCCTCTTAAGTTTTGAGTTAAATATGGTTAAAGTTTCGAAAGAATATATACATATAACATATATATTTAGAGACAAACATTAGTACACAGTAGTGCATTTGCCTAAGCTTTAACAAGTACACAAATATGTATGTATGTATGTATGTATGTATGTATGTATGTATGTATGTATGTATGTATGTATGTATATGTGTATGTATGTATATATTTATCAAACAAATGCAAGTACTTTATTTTGAAAGTACAAATGCAAGTTTTACTCACACATAACCCAACTTGCTTCATATAAATTTGTATATGTGTATGTATACATACACATACACGGTGACAATTATATGCATGTCATTCTATGTTTAATTTTTTGCCATTAATGCTAAATGATATTCCAATCATTAACACAACAAGTATATTTGATTGTAAATGGAATGAAGTTATACTCACTATGATACACTAGTCTGTTATTGATAATGAAGAAGTCCGAGATGATAAAGAAACAATGGTATGCACTAGGCATTTTGGATTTATAGGTGAATGATAAAGGTAATAATGTGGTGACATTTTCATATTTGTATGGGGAAAAGTAGTGAAAGAGATCGATGCACTTATATGGCAGAGTTTAAGATTCCTTTGGGGGTTAAAAATAAATGGATATGTTAATTTATAATAATGAAATAGTTAAGAACGAAAAAATTTGGTCGAATCAAAAGTTAAGTAATTATTTTATTTTTCCTTAAGTAATTTTACACCTTTTAAATAATATATTTACAACCTCAACCGCGTACCCTAGCAATCGTGATTCGGTCTCCGATTAAAATTTCATTCGATGCATTTTAATTCAAATTTTATTTTATTCCTATAACGATTTTCCTTTAATAAAATATCACTTTCCAATTTTCAACAATTATAAAATAATTGTTTTACTTTTGATAAATTCCAAAATTTCTCAAATATTATTTATTTTGTCAAAACGCTTTCAAACACCTTTTGAATTTCAAAAATATAATTCAAATTCTAAATTGAATTTTAAGTCATTGTTTCTCAATTAAATTCCAAGTAAAATCAAAAATAAATATTGCTATCATCACACAAATAACAGGATGTTATAGACTCCTCTCCTTAAAGAAATTGTGTCCTCGTAATTTACTCGAGAGTACTGTAATCAGTATAAACAATAACTTTTAACAACAAATATAATTATTCTTTACTATGCTTCTGATTCACTACTTTGATAAAATCTCATATATCTTTTAATTTCTTTTAAAGAATAATTTAAACTTTTAAATCAGTACCACAAGTACGCGCGTGTATAGATTCTACCCCGATGATCGACCCATTCATTCTTTTAACAACTCACACATCAATGTTGAGATTTATACAAAATGGGTAAACATCCTAGGTCTTACTTCTCTAAGGCTAAAAATATATCTTTATCGCTGTATTATTCTAAGATAAGCTTTGATATTAACTTGTGATGCCCCAACTCTAGTGACCGAAATATCAGAAGGAGTTTACTGTCTGATAACTTGGATCAATAGGCATGGAAGGAGTACTTTGGGTCAACACGGATACGTTTCAATACCGAAATACATTTTAAATAATACATACCGTCTCGATGCAAGGTAATGTAAATAAGTTATAGAATTGAATAATATAGTATTAGAGACATAAATGATAATTTCCCAATTAACAGAATCGAAGTGAATAAAAATGATGAATTTTATATCATATTATAGTTTAATACATCATCTCGTATATTTACAACTCATCACATCATATTGAACAATACAATGACAATTTGATATAAGGCAAATAAAGAAATTATTCGCCATTGTCATTTGCTCCAACTTCATATCGTAACCTACAAAGCATATACAGTCATAATATTGACCTATAAAATAACCTCCGTCTGACCCGAGGAGTTGTCATAAAACAAAACTTCTAGTCAGGCTAGACATCTAGCTGTGAGTATAATCGTGCAATAGAAATAGATGAACGTGTCGTGTTGGGTTCGATAGGGCATATGAGTTACATACATGGTTACACACACCAAACAAATTACCAAATCCCCATTTTCACAAATCAGTTATAACACCCATGTCATGACACTATTCAATATAACATACATAGTTGCAACTCTAATCAACTGGGATATCATATTCTATAATTTTACTTATGAGTTGCCTTGTGTTGTATAAATTCAAATCAATATTCAAAAATGATCACTTTTTGAGATAAATGACATTTCTGCTATTAATTATTAAAAGGCTTAAATCATCTTCTCATCTTGTGAATCCTAGGAGGATTACATGGTATTACATCTCATTTGGAGATTTACCTTCTACATAGACTAACCTGCCCCGCTAGTCATCCCAGTCTATTTCACCCGTGCACTTCCGGTCAGTTGTGATGTGCACTTCACATGATCTCTTAGTTGTCGTACTCTTCAGGTATTTGAAGGCGTGATAAATCTTACCGGTGCTATGGTCCACTGCATCATTCTCCATCGATGGTGCTACTTCTCTTCGTTTGCACTATTTCTCTGACAATCTTCATTACCCTTGATAGATTTATATGTCCTTCCAATAGATCGTTTGGACATAGTGATGGGGGACAGGGTCATCAAGATTCAGGTTGCGACCGTCGAATCAGTCAGCTAGGATGGATACTAGCAGTCTAGTGATTGATATCCTATGCTGAACTCAAGAAATGTCAAATTCATTAATTTTAAAAGCATTTGATCATTCCAAATGACATTCATTTCGAAATATCATTTTAAACCCATCATATAGCCCATTTGATTTGTCATGTTCGTGCAATGTGGTTTAACTTGCAGTTTATATCATTATTTATTGCTAAAGCAATTATAAAACACGACATCAAACGTTAATACTTAGGCTAAAATAAAGTGTTCAGCTTGAAATGATGTAATTCATGAATAAATGAACTCACATAGCATCATAAACACAATACATCACATATCCATATTATTCAAACCATATTTTATTTTAAATAGGATTTAATTTTTTATTTCATTTTAAATCCTAAACAATTCAAATTCGGTTCAAAAACATATTATTTTCATTGAATTAAGAATAATGGAATATTTATTATTATTATTATTATTATCATTTTCTTTTAAACTTTATTCTTTTCTTCTTTTCTTTTAATTTAATAAACTTAAACTTCTCTTTTTATGTATTTTCCTGGCCACTTCATCACTTTCTCTTCCTTCTTTTCTTCTTTTAATTAACTCTCCAATGCATGCATGAAATAGTGGCTAATTTTACTTTCCTATGCATACATGGAATATTGGCCATGTTATTATTATTATTTTCTTTCTTGCTTCATTCATTTCCAGGAGCCAAGAAGAGGAAAACCATAAGCATCCCTGCTTCGCCTAGTCCTATCGCCTCCGACCACCTTGGACCATCGCGACCTCACCATTAGCCACGCTTAAGGGTGAGCAATACTCGGTTAGAACCGAATTAACCGACCGAACCGATTTATTTTGTTCGGTTCGGTTATGAAACTAAATCGGTTTAAATTCGGTTTGTAAAATTAAAAAAATTAGTTATTGATTTAACCAAATTAACCGAAATTTTATTATATTATCCAAATTTATGGTATCGAAACACTATAAATAATTGGTGTAGTGATAAAATACAACATGTACTGCTTGAAAATAGGTCAAATTTTATTATTAACATAAAAAATACTCGATAAAACCAATCTAAACATTAATTTATATTTTACTTCAAGTAAATCAGTCATTTGAATAATAACATACCTTTCTAGTTCGATTAAATCAGCTTATCGGGCCGAACTAACTGAAATTAATCCATTTTGGTTTGGTTCGGTTTTGAATTTTTTTGGTTCCAATTTGGTTTTTTTAATCTCAAAACCGACCGAACCAACTGAACGCTCACCCCTAGCCACGCTGCCTTTCAACGTTTTGGCTAGTAACCAATTCTAACGCCTTTTATTTCTACCTACATGTGCCCATTTCCTTCTTCCTTGTCAGTTATTTGTCCATGGATCTACCACCTTAGGCCATCAGCGACCGAACCGAGACCTTTGTTGCACTCAGCTACACAATATGATCCTTCCAGTACCTTGTATTTCAAGTCTAGCGTAGGGTTCATAATACGGACGCGGACATAACGGTGTTATTTCTAACCACTATGGAGTTTGAAAACAAGGTGAATGCTAACCAATTTGTTTGTCACAGTGCCATCTACAATTTCTCTTTTGGTTTCACCCTCAAATTCTTCTTGAGTTTTGAGTTATAGATGGTTAAAATTTCGAAAGGATGTATACATATATCATATATTTTAAGACAAATATTAGTACACAGTAGTGCATTTGCTCAAGCTTTCACATGTATGCAAATATATATATATATATTAGAGTATATATTTATCAAATAAATGCTCGTTTTACTCACATAACCCAACTTGCAAAACTTCATGTAAATTGGTATATGTGTATGTATATATATACATACACGGTGACGATTATATGCATACCATTCTATGTTTAATTTTTTTCCAATTAATACTATATGTTATTCCAATCATTAACACAGCAAGTATATTTGATTGTAAATGGAATGGGGTTATACTCACTGTGATACACTAGCTTATTGTTAATGGTGAAGAAGTCTAGGATAACGAAGAAACAATGGTACACACTGGGCATTTTTGGTTTACAGGTGAATGATAAAGGTAATAATGTGATGACATTTTCATATTTGTACAAGGAGAAGTAGTGAAGGAGAATGATGCACTTATATTGGCAGAGTTTAAGATACCTTTGGGGTTAAAAATAAATGGATATGTTAATTTATAATGATGAGACAAATAAGAATGAAAAATTTTGGTCGAATGAAAAATTAAGTAATTATTTGATTTTTCCTTAAATAATTTTACACCTTTTAAATAATTAATTTACACCCTTAACCGCGTTATTACCCTACCATGATTTGGTCTCCAGTTAAATTCTGTTCGAGACGTTTTGATTCAAATTTTATTTTACACTTATAACGATTTTTTTTTAATAAAATATTACTTTCCAATTTTCTACAATTATAAAATAATTGTTTCATTTCCAACAAATTCCAAAATTCCTAAAAATTATTTATTTTGTCAAAAAAAATTTCAAACATCTTTTGAATTTCAAAAATATAATTCAAATTCCAAATTTGAATTTTAAATCATTGTTTTTCTATTAAAATCAAAATAAATATTGTTATCATTACATAAATAATGGGATGTTATAGGGAGCGATAACATAATTTGTAGGTTTTTGGATATGGTTCAAGAGCTAATACACAATGGGGTTTTACAAGCATCAAAGTCGAGTGGGTATTTTGATAGAGATATCAAATAGTTTGATTTTCATTCAAAATGTAAGGGAGGCATGTGTCCTTAAGAGAGAAAATTAAAAGATACTAAAACATTTCTGATATATAATTAAATAACATACGACTAATTGGTAACGATGTACTATTTTTAAAATTAGTTCATGTATGGTGGTTTAATTCTCGATAAAGGTTTTGATAGAGACATCTCTTATTCTTAGTATAAGAGGATGTTAGGATTGTCCAAAACTATATACACAAACACCATATCCAAATATTTAATATGGAATATATGATATAGATCCCTTATGCATTAGCAATTGGGATCATCACATATGCTACGTTACGTGGTATATTAGATCTTGCTTATACACTTGGTGTATTAAGTAAATATCAAATCTGAGGTAAAATCACTAAATGGTAGTTATAAATGTTCTTGAGTATTTACGAAATACTAGAGAGTTGTTTATGAAAACAACGAACTCCTTATGAAGGAGTGCTTGGACTTGAACTTCATAAGTAATATCAAATATAGTAAAGTCAATCTTAAATCATATTCAAACTTAATTAAGGAGCTTTGTTCCATACGAGAAGTTATGGGCCTTATGGCAGACTTAACTAAAGAGGATAAGTATATTGCCTTGAGTAGTGCCTTAATAAAAGCAATACACACACACACATGGAAATTTATAAGAGAACCAGGAGTGGTTCACACCACTGAAATCCAGTAATGTATTATGATTCAATAATGCAATATAGATTGCAATCTGAATCAACAACTTGATAAAAAATCGAGATAAGATCTCCATAATGATACATGATAAATGAGTTTATTGGTAACAAGGAAGCATAATCGAAAAGTAGATACAAAATAATAATGACATAGATCCTTTCAGCAAGGCCCCTTGTCGGTCTAGTTTAGGTAAACAGGTCGAAGGCATAGGCATGAGACACCATAATTAGCCCCAAGTGCAAGTGGAGATTGAAAAGGTTAAGAGTATGCCCTAAGGACAATTATGTAATTTATTATATAATTTATCTCTTATAAAAGAATCTAGTCTGAAATGATATATGCATCTGGTTTATTTTTCTTTATGTATGTTGTTTATGACAACCCGCACCTCCCGACATACTGATCCAAAGCCTAGGATGACTTGCGGACTTGCATCAGTGTTAAGACGTACGAGATATCGGATTTTTAAATATTACTTGGACTAAGAATATTAGGATAAAATATAAGATATTCTACCCTTTTGGATCTCATAGCGGAAGGCAATAAAATATAAATACAGAAAAGTAGTCATCTCAGAAAATATCCCAGAAAACACAGTCTCAAAACATACGTAGTCATAATCCAGAGTATACAGAAATATAGCATATAATCTGATAAGTACCAAGTATGATAAATGGTTACATTAAGAGTAATAGAAAATAATAAGCAACTCCAATGCCAAGCTCGTCTCTCCACATACTAATCTCTGGGCATATCACCTGTTATCCTGTACTCCTTTGGTGGGGGAAAAAGAAAGGAAAGGAGTGGGTCGGATAAAATTCTAGTGAATAAGTTACGTCGTTAATGTATGATGATCACATACAGTTGACTTCATTAATGCTCTATGTGATCTAGGGTATTCTACTATGTTTGTGAGTCACTAGTTTCATTTATTTAAGGGGTATGGTTTTAAATACATCTTCACCAATATCTTGTAAAGGCTTACTTAGGGTCAAACAACTAATCTAACCTCAAAATAACTATAGATCGGCTAATAGTTACTGGAACTACTACAACATAGGGTCACCTAAAATATCACTCATGAGACTACATTCCCAAATTATGACTACACGTATCATATTTACGTATTGAGGGTAGCCCGCAATGCCGACTCACGCCAAAGACGTCTTAAGGTCGCTGCATCCGTGTCCACCTCTCAATGGTAATGTAACGCCACTTACGTACCGCACCAGGATCCATCAACAATACAGTATCACGTCCAATGCCATCGTGCATACCAAGGAACTCCCATTAGCGTCGGGCCACATGCTTTTTTGGGTATCATCGTCAGTGTGCACGTACACCGTAGAAACTTCTGTGGGTGTAATTTGTGATAAAATCGCTCCAGTCGAATACCAACCACATCGAATAAATAGTGTTTAGGCCTTGTTTCCACCGTACACATCTATCCAGTCCTATAATGTCCAAGAGTCGCAAACATAGAGAGCTAATTTCTCTACGTATACTAACATCCATATATATATATATAATATAATATAAAAATAAATCTATAAGTTGGGCCTTAGGCTGAGGTTCAGATCACGCCTAGAATTCAGTAACCGGTCGACTGCTGGTCACTGGAGTGGTCGACCGCTTGATGTCGACCACCTCCAGTGAGTCTGTCGATCGGTGGGAGTTTGATTGCTGTAGATTTTTAATTATTGTCTCTATTAATCATCATTCTCAATTATCATAACAGTATACCATTACTTGAAAATTATCCATTATAGTAAACTCTAATTTTGTAAATTTACAACTTATAATCGCCATAATTTCATGTTTAATTTCATATACAGTTGCAGTAATTCAACTTAACTTAGGTTTAGAATCAACAGTGTAATATCTATTCATATTTAATTTAACAAAAAGTGTGTAATCAACCTAATTTGATTCATTTCCAATAGATTTACTTTCACCAAAATTAGATTAGAAAAAAAGGGATCGAATTCATATGTGTTAAGTTATTATCGAATTCCCAATCACTACAGTTATTAGATAAACATCAAATTAAACAATTCTAGATCAAATAAGGTATAACAAAATCAATTATATGTAAATCCTCATATTAATTATAAACTCACTCACCTTTTATTAGCTTTTCCCTCTTTGATTTGTGTTGAATCACCCTTCCTTCTAGTTGTTAATACCCCCATTTGCTTGATTTCGTCTTCAACTTGTTTTTAATTATTATTTGAGAATTTTTTTTGTTAAAGGAGATTGGGGTCTAGACAAAATTTGGACGTAGTACTTGCTGATGAGTGGATTAGGGTTTAGGGTTACTTTCCTATTTATAGTCGTACGAAGAAATATCGACCGTTGATTTAATATAATTAAACCCAGGCCATTCGGCCTACCCAAACCCTCACCTGAAAGCGATGACTGGTCGACCGCTTAGTTTGGATTGGTTGACCGCTAGGGGTTAATCAGTCAACCAATGGTGTCGACCAGTGGACCTTTCCTAATTTAAATATTTCTTTCCTAAAATAATTAAAATTCGATTCTGAATTTTCAAACGTTAATAACTTTTTCATACTAGCTCCGATTTCAAAACATTATATATGAAAATTATCCAAAAAATTTCTACGAACGCAAAGGTGGAAGTTTCATAGCCAGATTCGGATGTTTGTAAAAAAATCCATCTTTACTCTTGTTATATTTAAGTTTATTTCTTTTATTAAATTTCTGATTAAATTTTACGGGATGTTACATTATTATACTGGGAAATAATGAATTAAATACAATAAACATATATAAGTAGAAAATCTTTTTATCCATTGCAGTTACGAATTTATTTGTAACCATGAGTATTGAATCGACACAAACACACACACATAAACACACACATTGAATCGACACAAACACACACACACATATAACTCCTTAAACGTTCCTAACTGAGATCACACCAAAGAGTATCACTGTAATTGGTAAGTCGACTTAAAGTCAAAATCTATGGCCAAAGTACATCGGTTAATCGATAAATGTTAATGGATTGAACCTGGGACTTTAAAGTGACCTACGCAATTAATAAGGATATTAACAGAGTTTTTGACCTTAGAAAACATTTAGATATCTAAGTGATATAATGATGATGAAAAGAATACATGTACAAACTGTCGTTACTATGTGAGATATTATTAGATTAGAAATACGATTCAATCTAAATGACCTGTAAGCATTCAACGATATCATCGTAATACGCTTCAGCAAATTTTGTAGTCCGTACAAACTTCGATATTTATGTTGTTTAAATATTGATTGTGGTTCGTGTTCACACAAGGGAGTCGATACAGCCGCATTATCGATTATTTCCGAATTTTGATATATTTTTATTTTAAATAGCCAAAAATAAAAATACTAATATATATATGTATGTATGTATGTATTTCATTTAATACATATGTATGTATTTCATTTAATACATACATATATTTTATAGTAAATAATTTATTAATATATATATATATAATTTACATATATATTTATATGTTCTAAATTTAAATATTATTTATAAGTGATTTTTATGGTCAGAATATACATATACATAATTATTTGTTTGTTTCATGTTCACCTAAAAGTGTATGTATCACACTTAGACATCTTATTGACTGTATGACATAGCGGTTAAATTTCCCCGCGAACCCCTAGTATAGGTTATATGTATATATTGTAAATATGAATATCATGATATATTAAATATAAATTAAAAAAGTTAATAAATTAATTTTAAATTAAATTATTGATAAATTTATTTTAAACATTAACATTAAATATAAATTTTAATCAAATTAATTATAATAAGATATTTCAAATCTCTTTCATTAATCAAAATACTAAATTTGATTTAATATTGTAACAACCCGCATATTTCTCGATTGTATATTTAATATTTTATTTAAATATAGCATCGTTCGTCGGATTTTAGTCCGAAAAGCTACTTTTTGCAAACAGTCGAATTAGGACTCGAGACCCCTTCCATTGAGTTCAAAATGCTGTTTGCGACCTTTTTGAGTATAAACTTCGATATGTTTGGAGCTAGCTAAAATTTCGACCTTTTCCACTTGAAGTTTGAGTTTGGGTTCAACCCACTAGCCCACTAATACCCAAACTAAACCCCTCTCCCCTCATTCATTTTCATTCCTAATATTTCAGCTCTAAAGAGAACAATGGGGGAAAAGATTGGAAATGGAAATTCCTAAGCCCTAATTTCATTTTGCAAATCCAAGTTTAGCTCCAAATTTCCAAAGAAGTCTAGGTAAGCATCTCCTTCTTCTTCTCCAACTCGTTCTCTCTTCAATCTCAGAAATTACCTAAACCTAACTTGGGAAATATTTTTCTTTTGAGCATAGATTGAAGCTTCTTGAGTTGTTATTAAAGAGGGATTGATATTAGCTTGTTCTTGTGCTTCTCATTTGTGCTTTTGGGATTAAAGGTGAGATTTTATCTCACATCTTAATCTATATTTATGTTCGATTGTTAGGTATGAATTCCTAACACTTATTCTTGTGCAAATGCTTTTGGTTTGGATTGATTTGGTGAATATTCCAATTTATAGTGTTTTGAGTTCAATTCTTTGAAAATCATAGCTTTGGTGTTTTGATCATGTTTTGGTGATGAATCGAAGAGCTTATAGGGCCGGGTAGCCGATGGGCGTAAACCCTTAGCGTCCGTGCTCGTCCGGTTGCAAATTGAGAGAGTTTGCACTTCATTTGTTTTGGTGATGAATCGAAATGCTCCTGTTTTGCCTGTTTTGCCTATTTATGCCTAGTTTGCTTGGTTTTCCAATTTAAATCGATTCGTGATGATCCTATTTGTTGTTATCATTTATTATTGATTTTTGATGACCTTTTCTTCGGGAATTTTGGAACATCCACTTTGATGGATTCGGTATCGATTTTCTTTGGATTTTATTCACGTCTTCGAATGTGAATTTTAATGATTGATTGTTTCTACAATCACTTCTATGATTTGTCACTTTAAAAATATAAAGGTTTTCTATACTAGTAGTAAATATTCAAACTCTTTTGCAAAGACGATTTCAACTCTATTTTTAAATATAAAGCTTGTTATCAAAACCATTTTCTAATCTATTAGTATATACAAACCTTTACCTCATTCGTATGAGAAAATATAATTAAACGGCTTAGCAAAACAAGAGGTATGAAACGCTTGCGTTTACTTCGTCGGTTAATTTTTGGACTTGTTCGATTGAAACTCTTGTGACAATTTTCTAGTGGAGATTTACAATTTGTTCGTAAATATTTAAGTTAAGCTAGTTGTTATGGGACATGAAGCTAAACTCATATATTTACTAGCTTAGTGTAATTGACACTTCTTGATGATCGATGATGATCATTTTATGGTTTAGACTAGCAATGTGCGATGTCTTTTCGTCCTCATACAGGACTGTACTTCACTTTATTGAGCTTCGTCTCATTTTTATTGTGGGCTATCGACCCATGTTCTTTTACGATGCTTCGGCTTTCGAGATTCATTGGATGTACCGTCATTGTACTACATCGATGCTTCGGCTTTCGGGATCATCGGGCGTACCGTTATTGCACTGCATCGTTGTTCCAAAATATTTGAGTTTTAGGTTCATCGGACGTACTGTTATTGCACTACGTCGTTGTTCCAACTCATTCGAGTTTCAGGTTCCTCGGGCGTACCGTTAACTCACTACGCCGTTGCACCGGCTCTATGGTTAGCGACCATGAGATAGCTTCTCGTCATGTGTTATACGCGTTGGGAGTCTTCATGCTTCCGTTTTTGATAGGCCTCCCCCTTTGTGATTTCTGGATTTCTCGTTGTGATTTCTGGAATTTATGTTTCACCACCTTTTTCAGTTGGCATTGATATGTATGTCATTTATTGTGGCTTGGTGAATTAAATTAAGAATATGACATTCTTTTTAATCTTTGTGAAGATTCTTGTGATATTGATTAATCTCTGGTTTGATTTTCGATTAGATACTTTTCACAGTATGGCTTTATGGTTATCATACGTTTTTGTCATATCTCTTATTCTATATCACTTTACCTGATATTTATAGCTAGACTGATCCGTTTATTATTTTCTTCTTAAATAATACTCGGGTCAGACTGAGATTTACAGGTGCTTCCTCATGACTTCTTATCTGGGACTATCATCTGACTTTTGGCTAACTACTCTAGTTTAGTAGTTTTTGGTTGTATACATTCGATGTATTGACTCATTGATGTATACATATTCTGTTGTCTAGCTCTTGTATCTATTCTTTTTGATATTGTGGATCTTGTTTGACCACTACTCTGATGTATACTTTCACGTGTTATATTCATATCTATTTCCGCCTTTGTGATATGAATTGTCTGTGACTGATTTGTGTTATGATTATTTCTATATTTGTTTCCGAAGTCCATATAGCCACTGTGTAGTAGCTTCGAGTTTGTATCGGTATGTCGGATTTCCTCTTGAGATGAAAAGTTATATTTTTATCTGGCATATCGGTACTCGCACAAAGCAATTATACAGATGGTCGCTCCTCAACAGCCTTATTCTCCGTGCTTGTTGACGGCATTACCTCGTAGTGTCCTTGGCAAGCGTGGGTATAGAGGTGGGGCGTCACAGCTTGGTATCAGAGCCAAACTTCAGAACAATGTAGAATAATCTAACAAGGATCATTGTCCTAAGTCTTTCTTAGGAGTTGTGCCTTAGGATTTATTCGAGTCTTCGTACCGTTCTATCCTACTTTCTTTTATGATTCCTTGTTTTATCTATCAAGATTGCTTGATATTTATTTTGAGAATAACTTTTTCCTCTTCTTTCTTTCTTTCTTAAAGAAGAGAAATGGTTAGACCAGGCCGTCCCAGCGCCGGTCAATCTAGTGCTACTCCCCAGGATGGAGTATTTATGTCTGCACAACAACTTCGTGATCTTGTCAAAAATGCTCAAGCAGCCGGACCCATTCCAGAGCCTATTCATCCTAGATCCGGTTTTGCACGCTTGTGTAGAGATTATACTGATTTGGGTGGAAGGCCATTCCGGGGATCCGAGAGTGTCATTGAAATCCAAGCTTGGCTTAGATCATGCGACCGCATCTTTTCTCGCATGAATCTTGTTGATCTCCACCGAGTCCAAGTGGCTTCTAGCATGCTCCAGGAAAGAGCATTGGATTGGTATGAGCTTTTTATTTCTGAAATCGTTGAAGCGGATCTCACTTGGGAGCAATTCCGGGTAAGATTCGAATTGAAATTTGTGCCGGAGGCTGAAAAAGTAACTTTGGCCCGGCGTTTTATCGACCTTGTTCAAGGTGAATCTACTGTGACGGACTATGTCGCATCTTTCAAATCTCTTTCTAAATACGGGGTTGAATACATTAACACCCCATTGAAGAAGAACCAGAGATTTGTCAATGACTTGAATAAGAATCTTAAGAAGCCATTACTCCTTAAACTCGAGGTTTCATTTGATCAGCTTATTGATATCGCTCTTCGTCTTGAAGAGGCCGATAGAGAAAGCGATGTTGAGATTGTGGGTGTCAATGAGAAGAGGCATCACTTTATTAAGTTTGAAAGTCCTAATCCAAACAAGAGGGTGAAGCAAGTGACTTCTATATCAAAGACTCCCATCCCTAATCGTGGAGAATGCTACAATTGTGGCTCTAAGGACCATCATATAAATAGGTGTCCAAGGCCTATTTCTTGCCGCTATTGCAAAAGTGCGGATCATTATATATCTTCGTGTCCCAAACGTCTCAGCAAGAGAAAAGGAAAGCTGCAAGTCCCTAGCAATTCTTCTCTTAGTCAAGGTATCCATTCTATCCTTGATGGCATTTATTTTGTGATTATCTTATTCGAGTTCTTTTTGATATGGGTTTCATCTCATTATTTTTATATCAAAAGAACTTGTGTTCTTTTTCTTTAAACATTTATGGGCTTGATGACTTCTTTGAGGATTGCGAATCCAGATTGGTGGATCCGCAACACTCAATTTGTTTTTATTCTTGATGTCGAAATTATTTTATGAGATTTTTCTTTCCGAGCCGATTTTTACTTATGCTTCGGAATTGACTTTTGTAAGCGTTGGATTAATTATTATGAAGCCATATCCTTTGTCCCGTGTGGACTATTCATCTTCGACATTTTCAATCTGTTAAGCAGATTTCTGTTTTTCCTTTGTGATTTTGATTCCAATTTGATGGCATCATTTTTTTTTCTTTAAGCTCACATGATGAGGAAAGTGTTATTTCTCTCATTCATGTAGTTTGAGAATTTTCTGGTATTTTTGAGTTTGTCTTAGGTTTATCACCTAAGCAATCTTTTGTGTGGTGTTAAGGTCTTTTTAGCTCGACCTTGCCACCGATTTTCATTTGCTACGAGTTGCGGAAGTTTGCATTCCACTTACCGCATTCCAAACTTGTTATGAAACTTATGAATGACTTATTATGTCATTCAGTTTGTCCAGCTTATTTCATCCATTTTATAAATCGAGTATTCTACGATCTCGATGACTCCATCCTTATATATATTGATTTTGGATGAAAACAGCAATTTAAAATTTTGCAAATCTTTTTCATAAGATTTATTTATAATTAAAATATGATTTTGCTCTTAAACGAGCAAAGAATATTCTTAAAGGTTTTTAAGAAACATGTTTATAATATAGAAGATGATTTTTGTGATTGTATTGCCCATTGAGTGCTTTAAGAATTCTGGTCGATGCGCTTGATCAACGTTATCGATAGGAATCTCCTAAACGCTTTGATGAGACAATCAGACACGGTAAATTGACTTATAAAATAAAAGTTTTCTGAAAAGATTATTACATAAAGATAATTGTAATTTTAAAAAGTTTTAGCTTTTCGGGAATGAAGGTTATTTAAAAGAACTCTTTTCCGATACTCTTATTCTTGTGATTCCCGAAGGGAACCAAGACTTTATTGATTATACCAATGCTAGTCGTATTAGTTTGTGTGTCGTTCTCTGGCGAAAGAGAACATGTTATCACTTGTGCTTCTAAATCGTTAAAACCGATCGAGACTAGGTATGCCACTCATGATCTAGTGCTCGCGGCTATTGTTTTCACTTTTAGAGTTTGGCATCATCATTTTTTGGGGGAGAAATTTGTTCTCCACCTCGATCATAAATCTTTGGAATATTCATTTTCCCATAAGGAACTTCATGTTGACTCGAGTTCCTGGCATCTTATGATCTTGATATTCTTTTTATTCCCAGAAGGGAAATCGTGTTGCCAATGCGCTTAGTCGTAAGCAACAAGTGGTTGATTATTTGATGATGTCTGAATGGAATTATCTTTTTATCAAGTTCATCGGACGTTTTGATATACTTCGTTTTATTGAGCTTTATCTCATTTCTTTTATGGACTCGCGTCCGATGTTCTTTTATGGTGTTCGGTTCATTGGACGTATCGTTTATACTGCGTCGGTGTTCCGAATTATTTGAGCTTTAGTTCATCTGGCGTACCGTTATTGTACTACGCCGTTGTTCCAAAATTATTCGTGTTTCCAGTTTCTCGGGCGTATTGTTATTGTACTACGCCATTGCCCAGGCTCAATTTTCTGTTATTCATGACGTTTTCCACGTCTTTCAACTACGGAAATGCCTTTGGGATTTCGATTTTTATTCTTGAGCCCGGTGTTATAGTAGGGATTGAAGTTTCACCAGATTTGACTTTTGAGCAATATTCTATTCGAATCATTTCTTCGGAGGATGAGCGCCTTCGAAATAAAGATGTTTTTCTTGTGAAAGTTCAATGGTTCTCAAATCCCAAGGATTGCTCTTGGGAAATCAAGAGAATTCATCGAGCAAACTCGTTCGGGCTTACTCATTCGTGCTCTTTATGGTGAACTTCTTATTTCAAATTTTCTTTTGTGTTGTTATGCTTTTATGGTTGTTACTCTTTATTTTCTTCTTAAGTATTGCGAGGAAGCAATTTATTTAAGGAGGGGAGTCTGTAACAACCCGCATATTTCTCGATTGTATATTTAAATATTTTATTTAAATATAGCATCGTTCGTCGGATTTTAGTCCGAAAAGCTACTTTTTGCAAACAGTCGAATTAGGACTCGAGACCCCTTCCATTGAGTTCAAAATGCTGTTTGCGACCTTTTTGAGTATAAACTTCGATATGTTTAGAGCTAGCTAAAATTTCGACCTTTTCCACTTGAAGTTTGAGTTTGGGTTCAACCCACTAGCCCACTAATACCCAAACTAAACCCCTCTCCCCTCATTCATTTTCATTCCTAATATTTCAGCTCTAAAGAGAACAATGGGGGAAAAGATTGGAAATGGAAATTCCTAAGCCCTAATTTCATTTTGCAAATCCAAGTTTAGCTCCAAATTTCCAAAGAAGTCTAGGTAAGCATCTCCTTCTTCTTCTCCAACTCGTTCTCTCTTCAATCTCAGAAATTACCTAAACCTAACTTGGGAAATATTTTTCTTTTGAGCATAGATTGAAGCTTCTTGAGTTGTTATTAAAGAGGGATTGATATTAGCTTGTTCTTGTGCTTCTCATTTGTGCTTTTGGGATTAAAGGTGAGATTTTATCTCACATCTTAATCTATATTTATCTTCGATTGTTAGGTATGAATTCCTAACACTTATTCTTGTGCAAATGCTTTTGGTTTGGATTGATTTGGTGAATATTCCAATTTATAGTGTTTTGAGTTCAATTCTTTGAAAATCATAGCTTTGGTGTTTTGATCATGTTTTGGTGATGAATCGAAGAGCTTATAGGGCCGGGTAGCCGATGGGCGTAAACCCTTAGCGTCCATGCTCGTCCGGTTGCAAATTGAGAGAGTTTGCACTTCATTTGTTATAGGATAGGAAATGTAGGAAATTGGGTTCAGTCGACTGAATCCTCTGTTCAGTCGACTGAGCTGAACCTCGAAATTTTCTGGACAATGTTCAGTCGACTGAACAGGGATTCCAGTCGACTGACCTGCTCCTGTTTTGCCTGTTTATGCCTAGTTTGCTTGGTTTTCCAATTTAAATCGATTCGTGATGATTCTATTTGTTGTTATCATTTATTATTGATTTTTGATGACCTTTTCTTCGTGATTTTTGGAACATCCACTTTGATGGATTCGGTATCGATTTTCTTTGGATTTTATTCACGTCTTCGAATGTGAATTTTAATGATTGATTGTTTCTACAATCACTTCTATGATTTGTCACTTTAAAAATATAAAGGTTTTCTATACTAGTAGTAAATATTCAAACTCTTTTGCAAAGACGATTTCAACTCTATTTTTAAATATAAAGCTTGTTATCAAAACCGTTTTCTAATCTATTAGTATATACAAACCTTTACCTCATTCGTATGAGAAAATATAATTAAACGGCTTAGCAAAACAAGTGGTATGAAACGCTTGCGTTTACTTCGTCGGTTAATTTTTGGACTTGTTCGATTGAAACTCTTGTGACAATTTTCTAGTGGTGATTTACAATTTGTTCGTAAATATTTAAGTTAAGCTAGTGGTTATGGGACATGAAGCTAAACTCATATATTTACTAGCTTAGTGTAATTGACACTTCTTGATGATCGATGATGATCATTTTATGGTTTAGACTAGCAATGTGCGATGTCTTTTCGTCCTCATACAGGACTGTACTTCACTTTATTGAGCTTCGTCTCATTTTTATTGTGGGCTATCGACCCATGTTCTTTTACGATGCTTCGGCTTTTGAGATTCATTGGATGTACCGTTATTGTACTACATCGATGCTTCGGCTTTCGGGATCATCGGGCGTACCGTTATTGCACTGCGTCGTTGTTCCGAAATATTTGAGTTTCAGGTTCATCGGACGTACCGTTATTGCACTACGTCGTTGTTCTAACTCATTCGAGTTTCAGGTTCATCGGACGTACCGTTATTGCACTACGTCGTTGTTCCAACTCATTCGAGTTTCAGGTTCCTCGGACGTTCTGTTATTGCACTACGCCGTTGCACCGGCTCTATGGTTAGCGACTGTTAACGTTTAAAAGTGATCGCTAACACCCGGTGTGTGTGGTTGAGTTGTGAAAGCACCACCCGTGTGACGGGAACAGAATTTAAGCAGTAAAATAGTGAAAGAGCAGTAAACGACAGCAGTTTATAGTGGTTCGGCTTGAGATCGAGCCTACGTCCACTTTGAATCTCTTTATTACTGAACCTGATTACAAGATGATACAATGCACTTATCAAAACAATACAATTCGATCACAAAGACAATCTCGACTACTAGCTCAGACTTCGATGATGAAACTTGATGAATCCGTGTTGGATGTAGGAAATTCCTCTCGAAGCTTGTTGTAGTGTCTCGAATATCTGGAGATCTTCAATTGTGGAATGAGTTTAGAGCTCGGCAGAGTAACGATGCTTGAAGAAATGAATGGCCAAAAGTCCCCTCAATGTTGAAGGTAGTGGGGTATTTATAGGAGCTGAATTCTGGACAGGAGTTTCTGCAAAGTCATAAGTCGTGACCGACTTAGGATAAGTCGTGACTCGTGGTTGACTTATGGTAGCCTGTGGATGACTTGCTGAACCCAGCTCGTAACTTGATAAAAAGCAAGTCTTAAGTCGTAGTCGACTTATCATAAGTCGTAGGTCGTGACTCAATAGGTAAGCTTGTCTATTCCAGATAATAGCACAAGTCCTGAATCGCGTACGAGTCAACTAGATGCGGCATCTCATCTACCTGCTTAAGCCGCTCACGATATAAGGTATGTCGTAAGGCGTTATGTTGTTAGGTCGCTGATCCTCTTGAGTCGTTAACTCCTTAACCCGGTAGGTCATAAGTCCCCATAGGTCGTAGCCATCCTTAACTCGCAAACTGTTAAGTCGGAGCTTTCTTAAGTCGGAGCCTTCCCTAACTCGGAGCATTTCTTAAGTCGGTAACCTACTTAAGTCGGCTCCTGTTAGGTCGGACCTGTTGAGTCGGCACACTTTATAAGTCGTACGTGTTTAGGTCGGAGACTACTTTAACTCGTACACTGTTAGGTCGGAGACTACTTTAAATCGTGAACTGTTAAATCGGACCCTTCCTTAAGTCGTCTCCTGTTAAGTCGCGAACAAAAGAGGATTAACATTTGCCCCTCGAAGTGTATGCCTAGGTCATAGGTCATATGCTTCGATTTTCTTAACTTGCTTTTTGGTTAGGTCGGAAGCGACTTAACATAAGTCTTAGGTCGTACACCGTGTAAGTCGACCCACCTTCCAGCGTATAAATAGTTGACTCATCCTTCCTCCTCTTCATATGTTCTTCTATTCGAATCAGCCATTGACGCAGTTCTGAGCTTCCCAAAGACGATTTAAACCAACCGATTGCCGATCATCCTTATTTCCTTATCACGTAAGTGGATTCGATTGCTATCCATTCCTCGATTATCACCAAATTATGAATCCCATCTCCACCTTCAACCCACTTTTCTTATGCCGTGCTTCTCTGCAATTCTTGTTTCAATTGATTACTGATGGGTTTGAGATGGCTTGTCCTGGCTTTGGACAGTTGGTCAGAACAAGACGATGGACAGCAGCATTTCGGTTTGACTGATTCGTGGTTTGTGATGGAACGACATTACACCGGGTTTATGGTGATTTCGAGATGATTAAATGCGTTGAGGGAACGAGAGTTTTGGTTGGAGGAGAGGCTAATGGGTTAACGGGTTAGGAGTTAGCGAATTGATGTATTGGGGAGAAGATAAACGACTTAAGGCCTTTGCGCTCTGAATAGAAATCTCGAGACTTAAGTCCTAAGTCATATATGACCTAAAGTAGATCGTAGGTCGGCAACGACCTAGGACTTGGCAATTTTTCATTCTGCCTTGAGACCTTCTTTCTTATGCAGTACGACTTAATAGATTGATGGCTTAACTTAACTCGTAGCTTGCCCCTTAGGTCGTGGACGAGTTAGCAGATGTGTTGTTTTAAACCGAAGCTTCATATTTCTATAAGTGTTATGGCTGATGACCCAAAGAATTAGAGAACCAACGACTTAACTTAACCTATAGGAAATCTTTCTTAGGTCGTCGCCGAGTTAGCACTTGAGTTATCGGCGACTTAACACTTGACACTTTTAAGCTTTGCCTGGACTTTGAACTGTTGAATTATGAACTGTTGAAAGCTAACAACCTGCTTAATACAACATTCACAGAATACTGGGGCGAATATACTGCCACTGACTGCCCACATCGAATGACAGATTAGTTGATAAAGGAAAAAAACAAATTAAATGAATATGAATGAAATGCTGTACAATAACCAATCCAAGTGAAGTATCAAAACAAAATCGCAATAGTCAACTGAAACTGATTTGTCTGCATTAACATTGCACTTGAACATTAACAAGTTCTGAAATTTTGTAATCGACTGACTATCAGCTAGTTTAATTCCAGTTATGCTTGTTTTTTATTTTCATTAGTTTTGCACAACACTTCACACTTTTTTAAGAAACGTGCACCTTCACATTTGAACATCCAGTTGATTGTGTAGAATGTCTTCTCACCAAGAAGAAATAGAGCAAGTTGAAGAGACTTTTCCAGTTGTTGTTCCGTTGAATGATCCTCCAGAAAGGGTCTCGACCACTTTGAACTACAGAACCTTTAACCAGTTGTGTATTCAATTTGGAATTGCTGAAGCAGACGCACAACTACCCGGGAAGCCTGATAATGCTGTTAGATCTCCTCGTGGTTTTGTTGCGGTAAACCGACAAATGTGCCAGAATGGAGCTATCCCTCCTTTTAATGACTTCTTGCGAACACTTCTTCTACGATTAACCATCTTCCCTTTCCAGCTACATCCCAACGGATACGCCATCCTGATGGGACTTTGTGTGTTATTCAGGAGAACGCTGGATCGTCTCCCAAGATTTGATGAAATTTGTTATCTGTGCTCTTTTGCTAAAAACAAAGATCATCCTTCTATCACAGTCGTGAGAAGTGCTAGAAATCGTAAGTTGATCATCGGTCTCCCTGACAGTGTTCATAGTTTTCTAAGCCAGTTTTTCTATGTTTGCTGTCCTCCGGGATTTTACACCATCTGGAGAGTAGGAAGTAAGATCTCTTGTCTCTGTTTCTCATGTTTTCTTGAACTTGTTGAAGTCCGAGTTGTCAAGTGTTAATTTTGCCTTTTCCTTTTCAGCACTTCCTCCTCCTTCTAGAGATCCCGGTCACAAACCGACTTTTGAGAGGCTTATGGCGGTCCCAGTTGAAGAGAGGACTATTCAATTTTTATTGAAAGACGAATTTTTACATCACTTCGGGCTTTTAGACTCTTCCCGCTTTATTCAGCCCCGTGAAGTTTCTAATTCTTCAGCACAGACAGCAGATGCCCCAGCTTCAACGGAAGAGATGGTTCCAAAGGAGCCAATTGTAGACACCGCATTAGTAAAGTGTTCTACTTCTATCGATATTACGGGATCGTCCAGCAAGACGGCGCTTGCTCCAATTATTGAAGAGGAAGAGAGCCCTCGAATTTTTGAAAAGTCGGCCGACGTGGAAGTTGAAAAGGAGAATTCTGCTGAGCGTTATGGTGATGACACCTTTGATGACTTGAGTGACATAATGATAACTTCCCAAGAGCTTTTTAAAGACGATACTTCAAAAGCGATATCTCCTGTTGTTGAAGCAACTTCCTCTTTGAAACAAGCTTTAACACCATCAACACCAGTCGTTTCCGTTTCCACATTAAAGCGTGGTTTGTAGTTTGACGCACGTAGTTTGCACGCCGCACACACTTAGGATTTTTTTAGCACTTATAAGCACTTATCCTCTTTTCCTAGAAATTTCTAAACTTTACTTCTTTTCCGTCTTCAGATTCTCCGATGGGGCGTAACGGCTCATACTATGACTCATTTCAGCGCCATGGAGGCCGTGGATCTTATGACTTTAGGAAATACCTTGGTGACCAGAGAGAGACAGATGAGGAAAGGGCTCGAAGGAAGGCTCAAGAAAGGTGGGATTACGAGCAGTGGCAGAGAAGAAAAGACGCTGAGCGATATGATTCTTCTCACAAAAGTGACAATTCCCATAAGCGAAAGTCTTATGATGACAAGGGGAAGACTCATATTGCTGACGAATCGAGCAAGCGGTCCAAGCCAAGTGACGTGTCTGCAATTTCTGAGAAGACTGATGCTCCCATCTCTCCTAATATTCCATCCGGCTCTCCTGCTTTAAAGAAATCTGACATCCAGGCGATCATCAGCAGACCTCAGTATCAGGTCAAAGACGCCCCTCCTATTCTTCAAAGTCGATTTCCGAATTGGTGCTTAAAAGGGGTGCGTTTTGACCTTGATTTGGTTCCGATCGATAAATCGGATATGCTGCGTAGCCTATAGGCCGTCAAACTTAACATTGAAAGGGTGTCCGGATGGCAAAATCTTGTCGATGAGCTGCAAAGAGTCAACCGTGCAAATCTTGAGGCCATGCTAACCATGGAGAATGATAAATCCGAGTGGGATAAAATTTGCAAACAGCATGATGCCGAGATGACGAGCATTGCTGATGATAATGCGAGACTTGAGTCCGAGGTTAAAAAACTCAAGGAAGATCTCGCCGCCTCTTCTGCTTCACAATCTCAAAAAGAAGAAGTATTTCAGAAACAAGTACGGGATGCGCACGCTGCTCAGAGCGATGCTGAGATGAAATTTGCGGCTGAGCAATTCGTCGTTGAAGAATACCGCAAAAATAACGCTCAGTTGCAGGAAACAGTTAACTCCCAGAACGTGGAGATCGAATTGCTAAAGTCTCGACTTGCTAAAGCTGAGAAAGAGCGCGATGAGGCTGTTGCTGGTCGAGTTGCAGCCGTTGCCGAAAAAGAAGCTGCTGAGCAATCTCATGAGGCAACGAAAGCAAACGTCAGCTCTACCTTATTCGACTTTTATTTACACAGCGTTCTGGGCCATGGGAGCCTATCCTTTCTAGGTCCTGAATACGAGATCACTCTGGTTGAGGTGTGGGAAGCCGCAGTTGATATGCTTGGCGGGGCCGGCTATGATGAGGCGGAGCTTGAGGCACGCTATCTTGACGAAGAAGCTCGTGCTGCTCTTGCTAAAGGAAAAGAGCAACTTGCCAGAGCGCGAGCTGAGTCTATCGGAGATGAACACCCAAAAGAGGAAGCTCCTTCAACTGCCCAAGTTCATACTTCAACTTCAGCTGACGTCAATATTATAGATTCCAGTGCCCATTCTTTGCTTCCTGCTAAAGTAGACACTGAAATTGTGACTACTCCTACTGAGGACGAAGCCCTGGAAGATATCGAGGCCGAGAAATTCGAGATTAATTTTACAAAACCGACTTCTTCAGGTAACTTTGGCGTTGACTCGGATCCAGTGAATCACTTATTCGATTTAACCGAGTTTGATGAACTAATAACTTCTCTTTTCTCGAAGAAAACCGATTTTAACTTCTTTTCTTCTGCAGCAGAAGTTCCGAAAGCTATACCAACTTCTCCTTCTCCAGCTGCTGTTCCTCCACCTTCCCAAGTTACTCCTCCTTCTGCTTCTCAACCGGGATCACAGGCAGAGAAAATTGAAGCTCTTCAAGGCCTGAATGATCCGGCCGCTTCACAAGAGCAGAAGGCGAAGGATCTTGATGACACTGAGAAGACCCCAGAGCAGTCTCTTGATGATGACACAAAGCTTTCTACACTGCTTGCTACTCCGGGGAGCGAATCTTCTTCAAGGCGGAAGGGAAAGCGTGCAATGAAGATGAAGAAGAAGAAGAAGAAGAGCGCTTCGACTGATGAGAAGAATATTGAAGAAGATCCGGCTGCCCCTCCTTCTCTTCCTCCCCCAACTCATTCACAACGGCTTTCAAAACTGATTATCAGGCCGGGAAAGAGTTCCAAGGGTGGTCGGAAGAAGGAATGATAAGCTAGACCTTATGCTTCTTGTTTTGCTTTTTGCATGTATTGATCGGAGATTGTGCGGGTACCGGTCCCTGCTTTTGCTTTTTTGAGATACCTGCACATGTAAAGAATTTTCATAGTATTGAATAAAATGATTCCTTTACTTGTACAAATTCTTATGTATGCGTGAGTATATTTATTTCTCATTTTTAGTGTAGAATAAACGATTCTTTTTACTTGTACAAACTTTTTTGTCTGTGTTTGAGAATGCATTTATTCCACATCTACTCTTCGTGATATTGCAATGAACTTGCGGTATGTTGCTTGCACATTACTTTTATTAATGTAACTGAATTGTATAGTGTTGCCCCCATACCACAAGTGCATTGCAACATTTCTAGCTTTTACAAGACTGATATTCCTATTTCAGAGAATAACTATTCCGCTTTTAAGGGAAGAATCATTCTGCTTTTAATAGATTATATCTCATTTTTGGAGAAATTTTCACTTTCTCTTTCTTCCTTGAAGAACACTTCAACTTTCAGAGACGATCACTCTTATTTGTTAAAAAGTGGATTTTCCTATGCAGTGAAGTGAACTTTCTGAAGAATTTTTTGATTTGTTTAGTGCTTCCGAAGAAGGCTTTGTTTTTGTGCCTCCGAAGAGGGCTTATGTCTAGTACTTCAAGCGTGGTGAAGTGTGCCTCCGAAGAGGTTTTTGGTCTCCAAAGGGAAGCGATTTTGGTCTCCGAAGAGAAGCAATTTTGGTCTCCGAAGAGAAGCGATTTTGGTCTTCGAAGAGAAGCGATTTGGCATTTTAGCTCTGGTGAAGTGGGCCTCCGAAGAGGAGCATTTTGCACTTCTACACGGGTGAAATGTGCCTCCGAAGAGGGCTTTTTTATCATTTCAGCTCTGGTGAAGTGGGCCTCCGAAGAGGAGCATTTTGCACTTCTACACGGGTGAAATGTGCCTCCGAAGAGGGCTTTTTTATCATTTCAGCTCTGGTGAAGTGGGCCTCCGAAGAGGAGCATTTTGCACTTCTACACTGGAGAAATGTGCCTCCGAAGAGGGCTTTTTCGACTTCCGAAGAGGAGCCTTGGTGGATTGGTGTGTCAGGAGGGTTGTGTCTCAGAGGCGATTGGATCCACGGGACGGACGCAAGTTGTCTGATCGGATGCATCACGATCAGTTAGCAAGGGTCCTGTTCCTTCTGCTTGGGAAGGTGTCCCTTTTGTGAATCTACCGGCCTTCTTATTGAGAGGCATACCCACTTTTGGCTGCTTCTATGTTTGCCGGCCCATGTTTCCTCATCATCTGCCTATCTGCGATCCTTTATTATTGTTTCCAAGCGCGTCTTCCTTTCTTTCGCAAGTAAATTGCTTTATCCGAAGAAGTAGACTTCACTGTTAAGTGACTTCACCGGGTAAACGCAAGTTACTTGGTTGGATGTCTTTTTATATTGACGACAGCAACCAGTTAACGAGTGCTTGACACAGTGGCGTCGCCAACTTTTTATGTGAAGTTCCTCTTGTATGGGATTTGAGTCTGGAATTTTTTTCTTGCTGCTTGGTATTTGCTTAATAAGTGATTTGTAGGGCTCGCTTAGCTTTGCGATGGGTGAGCTTCGCTTTAATGACCTGCAATATTAGATCGACATTTTAGCAATACATTTAGAGTATTTACACATCGAAATACAACAGGCATTTTTTAACAGAAAACACAGAATTCATAGTTTTTTCACTATTCAATCATACTGATTTCTCAGCGGTTTACAATGAAAAAGTTACACATCCATTATTATTTTACAAATTTAAGCAATGTTGTTAAGTAAAAATGGATGCTAGTGATTTTTGTTTCAGAATTTCCGGGCTGATTTTCCATTTGCACTAGATTCGCAGCTTTGGATTTGTATGCCAGTGAAAGTGAAAGATGCCCCAGTCGCAGTTTTGTGGACAATTAGTAATCGTCCCAACTTCTGCCTGCTGGGTGTGGACCTCCTGTGACAACATTAATGACAAGCTTTTCTGAATCTTGCATTGCAGTGTTGTTGCGAGAATCGGATTGATGGGTAGGACGTTGTTGACCTTGAGTGGACGAGGTTGGATCGACTCCGCCTCTCTTAACGTATTGTTGGAGTTTACCCTGCTCCAGCAATTCTTCAATCACATTCTTTAATTGGCGATATTGGTCAGTGTCATGGCCAGGTTGATTGTGAAATTGGCAGAATTTTCCATTACGCACTGCACCTCTCTTCATCTCAGGTGGCCTAGGATACCTGACAACATCCTTTGTTGCGAAAAAGATATTTCTTGGTGTATCAGTTAAAGGAGTAAAATCTGAAAGATCGAAGCGGCGGAGTTTCTTCTCATTCCCCTGATTCTTTCCTCCGTCGTTTTCCCTTTTCTGATTCTCAGAATTTCTTCTGTTAGAAGCAAGATCGTTATTGTTATCCTTGGCAACTAATACTTTTGCTGAGGCGGAAAGGTTTTCTAGGCGCATGAATTCATCGGCCTTTTTATAAAACTTCTCAAGAGAATTTGGTTCCTTCATTTTTAGCCATTTTCCAAATTCACTCGATTTATTGATGGCTCGCACCAAGTAGGTCAGGATCATACGCGGTTCTACATTATCCACTTCGGCTATAGCTATATTGAAACGGCTTAAGAAAGATTTGATCGATTCTCCAGGAGCTTGTTCAAGACTAGACAGTGACATTATATCCTTAGCTTTTGAAGCATACAATCTAAACTGTTCTTTAAACTTTTGCGTCAAGTCGGAGAACTGATCTATTGACCGAATTGGAAGCTTTGTGAACCAAAGTAAAGCCACTCCTTCCAAGTACACTGGAAAGTATCGACACTTAATCTCGTCTGACGCTCTTGCACCGGTCATATGTCAATCGTACTTGTATAGGAAATGATTAGGGTCACTCGTTCCCCTATAGGCTTGGATAGTAGGAGGTGTAAATTTCCTTGGAAATTCCGCTTTCAGGATCTTTTCCGTAAACGGAGTTCTGCTTGGTGCAAATCCCCAGTCGTTCTCATTCTCTTCCCTTTGCATGCTCTCTTTCATGATGCGGCTAACCATTTCGGACAGGTACCCTTTATTGTTCAGAGACATTTCCGGACAGGCATCAGTCCTTCTCTCGGAAGCTTGCCCAAGCACATGTTCACGATAAGTTGGCTGCGGCATAGAACCCTCAGCTTGGAAAGGTGGCATTTCAGGAAAGGTTGTTTGATGGTTTTCTGGTTGACGATTTGCCCCGAGCAGAGCAGTTAATCTATCCATCATCAAAGCGTTTTGAGTTTCAATTTGTTGGTATAATCCAGAAACTACGTCATCCAATTCAGCCCTGGTGACTCCAACGGTAGGAGTTGCTTGGTCTGCTGTTGGGGAAGCGGAAGTCCCTTCATGAGCATTTCTGGATCTGATAGGTCTACCTCTTCTTCCAGGAGCCATCATGTCAGATAATCTTCTGGTCTTGAAAGAAACTTTTTTCAATGAACTTTCGTGAAGCAATGGTGAATGATTGCCTGAGTTGGGTTCTCAGTGAAAGCACCAAAATGTTAACGTTTAAAAGTGATCGCTAACACCCGGTGTGTGTGGTTGAGTTGTGAAAGCACCACCCGTGTGACGGGAACAGAATTTAAGCAGTAAAATAGTGAAAGAGCAGTAAACGACAGCAGTTTATAGTGGTTCGGCTTGAGATCGAGCCTACGTCCACTTTGAATCTCTTTATTACTGAACCTGATTACAAGATGATACAATGCACTTATCAAAACAATACAATTCGATCACAAAGACAATCTCGACTACTAGCTCAGACTTCGATGATGAAACTTGATGAATCCATGTTGGATGTAGGAAATTCCTCTCGAAGCTTGTTGTAGTGTCTCGAATATCTGGAGATCTTCAATTGTGGAATGAGTTGAGAGCTCGACAGAGTAACGACGCTTAAAGAAATGAATGGCCAAAAGTCCCCTCAATGTTGAAGGTAGTGGGGTATTTATAGGAGCTGAATTCTGGATAGGAGTTTCTGCAAAGTCATAAGTCGTGACCGACTTAGGATAAGTCGTGACTCGTGGTTGACTTATGGTAGCCTGTGGATGACTTGCTGAACCTAGCTCGTAACTTGATAAAAAGCAAGTCTTAAGTCGTAGTCGACTTATCATAAGTCGTAGGTCGTGACTCAATAGGTAAGCTTGTCTATTCCAGATAATAGCACAAGTCCTGAATCGCGTACGAGTCAACTAGATGCGGCATCTCATCTACCTGCTTAAGTCGCTCACGATATAAGGTATGTCGTAAGGCGTTATGTTGTTAGGTCGCTGATCCTCTTGAGTCGTTAACTCCTTAACCCGGTAGGTCATAAGTCCCCATAGGTCGTAGCCATCCTTAACTCGCAAACTGTTAAGTCGGAGCTTTCTTAAGTCGGAGCCTTCCCTAACTCGAAGCATTTCTTAAGTCGGTAACCTACTTAAGTCGGCTCCTGTTAGGTCGGACCTGTTGAGTCGGCACACTTTATAAGTCGTACGTGTTTAGGTCGGAGACTACTTTAACTCGTACACTGTTAGGTCGGAGACTACTTTAAATCGTGAACTGTTAAATCGGACCCTTCCTTAAGTCGTCTCCTGTTAAGTCGCGAACAAAAGAGGATTAACAGCGACCATGAGATAGCTTCTCGTCATGTGTTATACGCGTTGGGAGTCTTCATGCTTCCGTTTTTGATAGGCCTCCCCCTTTGTGATTTTTGGATTTCTCGTTGTGATTTCTGGAATTTATGTTTCACCACCTTTTTCAGTTGGCATTGATATGTATGTCATTTATTGTGGCTTGGTGAATTAAATTAAGAATATGACATTCTTTTTAATCTTTGTGAAGATTCTTGTGATATTGATTAATCTCTGGTTTGATTTTCGATTAGATACTTTTCACAGTATGGCTTTATGGTTATCATACGTTTTTGTCATATCTCTTATTCTATATCACTTTACCTGATATTTATAGCTAGACTGATTTGTTTATTATTTTCTTCTTAAATAATACTCGGGTCAGACTGAGATTTACAGGTGCTTCCTCATGACTTCTTATCTGGGACTATCATCTGACTTTTGGCTAACTACTCTAGTTTAGTAGTTTTTGGTTGTATACATTCGATGTATTGACTCATTGATGTATACATATTCTGTTGTCTAGCTCTTGTATCTATTCTTTTTGATATTGTGGATCTTGTTTGACCACTACTCTGATGTATACTTTCACGTGTTATATTCATATCTATTTCCGCCTTTGTGATATGAATTGTCTGTGACTGATTTGTGTTATGATTATTTCTATATTTGTTTCCGAAGTCCATATAGCCACTGTGTAGTAGCTTCGAGTTTGTATCGGTATGTCGGATTTCCTCTTGAGATGAAAAGTTATATTTTTATCTGGCATATCGGTACTCGCACAAAGCAATTATACAGATGGTCGCTCCTCAACAGCCTTATTCTCTGTGCTTGTTGACGGCATTACCTCGTAGTGTCCTTGGCAAGCGTGGGTATAGAGGTGGGGCGTCACAAATATTAACAAAATATTATTTACGCGCACACAAAATAAAGACCTTGTGCAATTAATAAAAGGTAAAAAAAAATTGAAATTCACCATTTTAGCCCTACCGCCGGTGCACTTGATCTAACAAATCTATCATTTGAAAAATAACATGCTGTAATTTCCATACTTGCAATTTTGTTCGTTTAAATCGATTACCGAGCGAATTAACCGAAATTAATTTGATTTGATTTTTTCGGTTCTAATTACAATTTGACTTTTGGTTACTTTAAAATCGAATGAACCAAATGAATGCTCACCCCTACCTTGAAGTGCAAGGGTGACTTAGAAGATTTGGTAGGATCATCATGAATATTGCTTTGCATGATGAGTAGAAGAGAACTTTGGTTTTTGGCTGTTGAAGAGGGCAACGAATGATCGGTGGGGTACGAAAATTGGTATGACCCTCGATGAGAACATTACTTTGCATAAATTTAAGGAGCCCTTTGAGAGATGCTTCATCTCAAAGTCAGCTAAATAAGTTATGACGCTAGAATTTGTCAATGTAGCGTAGGGAGGGTCTTCGGTCCTGGAGTTTCTTAATTGCTTCGATTCCAAGCCAAGTATGGGATGGCTTTTATAAATACTCCAAGGAAGAAAGCAATGAAATTTATTAGAACTTTTAGACTAGGGTTGAATGATAAAGTTATGGCTCACATTAGTCGCCCATTAAACGGGATTATTCGACATGGCTCAGATGTATGAAGGGATTGAGAAGGAAAGAATAGGCAAAGACTTGCTGCTACCGTTGAAGTTACAATTGAAGCTTGTATGTCTGCTATAAATAATAAGAAGGGAAGAAGCTTTGGTGTTAAGAGGAAGAAGGTTTTTCCAAATGCTTCTATGAGTATGACAAATCTCAAGTGGTTGGCTTCAAATGTAACCTATAGAGGCACTATTCTAATGAATGTTGAGGCCTGAGCAAGGTGAAGCGCAAAGAAGAGTAGTCTAAATTTGGTTTGAGGTGGACAAACCAAGGTTTATGCTATAAAACCTAAGGTGTCATGACCATCAGCAGCAGAGAAAGCAAAGATTATCATACTTTTACCATTTAGAATATTTGAATTAAAATATTATTTGATGCTAGAGTTTCACATTCGTTTATATCTGAACATCAAGTAAATAAGTTAAAATCGAACCCCACATAACTTTTTACCTTTTTGATAGTGCTACTTTTAACCTTTATTGTGACGTGTAGAATTATTGTTGCGCAATCGCATATTTACTTGTAGTTTGCATGTATTTGAGTGTGTAGGTTTCAAAGTTATTCTAGATATGGATTTGTTAGCTAGGTACGAAAGCAGGTTGTTTGTTAAGGACAGAGTTGTTTCCTTGAAGTTGAAACACCTTATGTTGCCAAAAGGATATAATTTAAGGCTGGAAAAACCAAGGGTAGATGTTCATTTTTCGTTGTTTGCATTAGACGTTGTGAAAGGGGAGATAGAGCAATTGCCTAGTTAGAGAGTTTGCTATGCGTTTGGCCTATAGTATGGTTACCCCAAATAGGGCTATAGAGTTTGAATCAATTTAGTGCTCACGGTCAAAATAGTAAGTAGACCACTTAACTATATGACTTCCACATAAACGAAAGAGTTGAAGATCAAACCAGTGGAATTAAACGGTAAAAGTTTCATTTCAACAGCATTTGTGAAGAAATCCAATGGATCCCCAATTGGCTATTGAAAGTTCAATGAGAAGATTACACACTACCAGTACAAAACAACAATGTGTGTGTACATATATACATAATATTTGATGGATCTCTAAGGCTATGCCCACACCACACTAAACATATAATTAACTATACATTAAAAAATCAAGGACAGCATACATACAATATCTGGATTGAAGCGGAAAATCAACTATGCAGAAAAGCAAAGAGAAACCTACCCATAAGTAGATCGTGAAAACCAGCCAGATCCTGTAACGGTATCGCCCAATACCTCCATAAAATGCTTCACAAGAAATATCAAGTTTCTTAAACTACGTTAACCAATTAGCTCAGAGCAAAGCTCATTTCAAAATTATTCAAATCAACGAGCATGCTGCTAATTTCTCATGTAACAGATATTTCTACAATTTGTAACCATGATAAAACTAAAGAATATTTGAACTAATCAGAAAAGTCGACATCTTTACTACCATAACAAAGTCAATAAACAAGTAGATCATAACCCAAAAGATGCACATAATTTTGGTAGAAAAACATAGTTGGAAAGGCAGAGAGGATAAAAACTTTAATATTCAAAATTATCTCATTCTTTCTACGTTGCTACAAAAGTTCAAAACCCGGTTCTCATTTCGGGTTGCGGAGAACTATTATAACTGAATCTCCCCTAAGAAACATCTTACTGATGAAGCGGTCTTTGTTAACAGGCAGTGCTTTCTTTTTTCCTTTTCCAGTCTTTGGCACCTGTAAAGAATTAATTTCTGAGGTATTTTCAATATAAAGTAAGTGACATAAAAAACAGTGCACTATATAAGGTTATAAAATCCGCTATAATTGCATATTTGTTTCATGTTTGATGTATTTGAGGTATCATCCATTTAAGTTGGCAACTTCTGTTGCAACGTATGCAACATTTAAGCATTTAACTAAGATGTCATGTTGACCTCATCGCCTTTTCTTAAAAATATAGTTCAAATACAAATAACTAAAAACTAGGATGATGGGCCTTACAGTTGATCTGATAATACATTCCATTATCAATGAAAAGGGTAATTTTTCCAAAAAAGCAAAAGGCTACTAGGTTCATGAAGCAAATACTGAGGAGAAACATTGGAGGCGCAAGTGTAACCAATTTAGATAGGGTTATATGATTTTTGGAACTACTGGAAGTTTAAAATAGAGTGTTATACCGGAATTTTCAGGAACTAGATCATATAGTGTTTGCATGCATTTCAAGAACAAAATGATGAGCGAACTTAAATTGGTCCATTGTTTCATACCGGAATTTTCGCGAACTTGATATATTTTAAACTACATGTAACTTTATATCAAGAACTTAGGCGTGTCAATGGATATTCGGATGCGGATAGTGTCATATTCGCATCCGCATCTATATCCGAAATTATTTTCGAATATTTGATATCCTTGTCCGCAGATGGATACCGGGTTTCCTCTGCACGGCTCATGATTGATATATTTTGAAACATAAATAGAATACTTTGGTTCAACAAAACTATTTTAGTACTAAAAAATGTAAGAAATAAAAAGCATAATAATTAAAAGTTAGCTTGAAAGGGGAATATTCATCTATATACACACGATATAAATATTATGTTGATAAAAGAGCAAATATTAATCATTCTACGTAGTACAAATAAAATATAAACTATTATCTTTGTAAAAACAAGAGGATGATTTCCGAATGAGGATACCATCATATCTGCATCGGTATATATTTAATTTAATTTTGGGTATTTTTTTCGTTTTCTGGATACGGATGCGGAAGGATTTCGAATTTCTCATGTATCATTGATAGACTTGCAAGAACTAGATCATTCAGCTTTTATGTGCAAAATTTGAAATCTCGAATTTTGGTTCAATTTGGTCTTGGAATTCATGTGATACCCTGTACCAAACAAAGTGACAACACTTACTTTGTTGTACATGTCAAGTTTAAATCGTGTTCTAAATTTCATATTGAAACTATATGACGAAACTTATGTTAATAAAGTAGAAAACAATATTAACACATGTTCATACATAAACTCGTATGTCCTTGAAGTATTCTTCGTTAGTTTCTACTGTATTCTGATTTATAAAACTTTACCAAAGTTCCAAACCAATTGCCAGAGGAATTTATCAAAATTGAACATGTTTGACTTAAAATAATAATCCAACCCAAGTTTGCAAACACACATAAAAATAACAACATGGACGGCGGACCAAGTAAAATAAGTATTTTTCTGTATGATCTCAAATGAGAACTAAAATATTTCCTTTCGTGAAGTTCTTAAAATAAAAACTTGCCAAGATATATAGCAGATTTCCAAGATTTAGAACCTTGTGTACATGACAACACCAGAGAAAAAACTTGTTTCCGAAGTACAAGAACGCAAGTAAATTAGTGATGCCCAAATCAAGATCATCAAAAAACTAGGATTTTTGCTATAATAACCTAGGGAGATCTGACTAAAGGATGAGTAAAGAATGAACCAAATAGTGATTAGCATATTCAAAACAGGTCCAGCACCAGAAGCATCCCCAACCACAATGGGGGAAAACAGCTGTAAATTTTGATAATTCCGTTTGGAGCATGTGCCAAATTTTCAAACAGTTGAATCGGTTTCCATAACAATTCAGAGACCTTTATAAAATTTATCCAATGTTGGGCAGTTTTAAACAAAGTATACAAACATAGAATTGTAAAAACAAAATAAAAATGAATTGGGCAGCTAAATAATAGGCATCCAGAGCTTATTCGATAGGCATCATACTCTCCGAGCCGCGCCCTCTATTGAGATCCAAATTTGGAGCTCGAGACAAGAATAATACTGAATATTCATTTCTTATTTCCTCTGGTGGAGGAGTATTTGGTATAAAAATTAACGTTTCCAGTTATTTCCCCTGACTGTTGAAAATTTTCTTAGATTTGTGTGAAATCGCAATATGGTCAGACAACTACTACTGAAGTTGAGGAATGTGATAAAAATAAGGATCGATCTGTTAAAACTCAAATATATGAAAAGGAAGAATTTGTGCTAATTTGCTAAAATATACACCTATAGGAAGCATCACATAAGGAAGATCAAGAATGAGCGTCCATTAAAGATTACATTCTGGAAGATAAACTTCAATGGCTTTGTGGGTTGAGGAGGTAAAACAATATTAACAGAGCCTGTGGTGCTCTTGATAGGGAAGACAACAAGTCAATTTGTAAAATGTGCTGCACACTTTTCCATTTTAGAGCTCATAAATTGCTAGAAGGTAAATTTGTGGGCATATGAATCAACTAAGAAGCATTTTCCCTAGATTAATTGCATGTAAAGATATGGAAGTACAAGCTTTCAAGTACCAGATGTTGTCAATTTGTGTTTTCCTTTATCAATGTAATTCTGGGGTAAGTATCCAATGTTATGTTGCTACTTGCTATATGTTTTGAATTGAATAATTTAGGTTGTTTTTAAGTTTCCAATCTGCGATGACTTCTTTAAGTGCCCTAGCACCAAAAGATGCAACTATTTCAAATCCATCATAAGGAATATTTTTATGGTGGTTCGAAGATTCCAAAGAGAAGCACCATACATATAAAGTGAGTTATACAAAATTTAAAGATAATACCAACAGTCAATCAGTGATGTCAAGGCGCTAGGTGTCAGCCTGGGGTTTTTCAGGGGTTCATGGCGCCACTCATGCTTCAGGCGCTCGAAGCGCTAGAGGCGCTGAAAAAAGCGAATTTTTTTATCAATTTGAGGGGCATGAAATATTTGCGGTTTCAAACCAAAATCCAACCTAAAATCGACCTATTTAGTCCCAAATCATTGTCGACTTTTATCTCAGAATCAGTCTAGGGCAAAATAACGCAATAAAATGGAGGAAAAAATCCAGCTGCCGATTCGGCTCTTGATCTGCCCCCACGCCTGCCGCCTGCTGCTTGCCACTGATGCCGTCTAAAGTTTACTGAATAGTTTAAATCATTTTAAACACAGTTAAAGTAATTTATCTTAAGTCATTTTAACTGATTTTAAATTTATGTTCTAATTTTAATCTTTAATAAACTGATCTAAATTATAACCGATTTAAATTTGACTTTAATTTAAGTTTTAAAATGATTCAAATCTGATTTTTAATTTTTAAACAGTAAAATAGTTTAATTAAATTAAAGTAGAACTTATTTATGTATTGGGGCGACTATTTAGATACAGAATCAAATACAAAATATGACACAATGGATCTTGACCGTTGTATCACATTGAGTTTACATACGGGTCGAAATCAGGAGGGTTCAAAACCAGGGACAATCTAATGGTTGGGATCCATTGTGTTATCAATTATGTCATTATTTTGTGTTCTAATAGATTTTCTCTTTATGTATTAGTTATTGATCTTAAATTTTAAATTGTAATATTTTAAAGTTTATAAACTTGACTTTAATTTAACTTCTAAAATTTTAAACCTAACTTTAATTTAACTTTTAAAGCATAAATTGTGTATAATTTATAATTTAAAAATTGATCTGTTAAAGCTTTTAAACTGACTTTAATTTAACCATAATTCAATTTTAGTAGTAGCTTCAAGTGCAGTTTTTTGACTGAAAACATGAAAAGCGATGCTCAAGACGTCCAAAAAACTCAAGGCGTTGGCCTGGGGCTTTTTGGAGCTTTTTCGTCTCGACAACTTTGCAGTTAGTACAGATTGCAACTAAGATTATCCCAAAGATAATGCCAAGGTAATCTAATGGTTGAGATCCATTGTGCCATCAACTGTGTCATTATTTTGCGTTCAAGTAGATTTTTTCTTTATGTATTTAGTTATTGATCTTTAAAATTTAAATTGTTATATTTTAAAGTATATAAACCTGATTTTAATTTAACTTTTAAAATTTTAAACCTGACTTTAATTTAACTTTTAAAATTTAAATTGTGTATGATTTATAACTTAAAATTGATCTATTAAAGTTTTTAAACTGATTTTAATTTAAATATAATTCAATTTTAGTAGCAGTTTCAAGTGCAGTTTTTTTGGTTGAAAAGATGAAAAGTGATGCTCAAGGCATTCAAAAAAAGCGTTAGGAGCAAAAAAGAGCAAGGCGTTGGCTTGGGGCTTTTTGGAGCTTTTTCGCGTTGACAACTCTGCAGTCAATACAGATTGCGACTAAGATTATCCCAAGGATAATACCAACGTCCAATACAGATTGCAAAACTACAATAGTTTCCTTCGAGTTAAGTTTTATTTAACATTTAGGTTATTAATTAAGATGACATGTAAAAAAGTTGTTTTAAACTTCAAGCTCAAGTATGTCACTCCTTTATTACTTGAGTTTTTAGATGTAGATTTTTGAATTTTTACTTGTCATTCATACATTCAAAGATTTATAAGATACTTTCACCTTTTTTAAACAAATTGTAGTTAGAAGAACTGAACCCCATTAGTAGAAATATTACATCAAGACAACTAACAAAGGATACTGATAAAAGCAACCATAAGTACAAATCTATTATCAAATTTCTGCTTTGAGTTTGCATCACCTAAATATTTGTACAACCACTAAAAGTGTTTGATTTGAAAATGGATGTTAAGAATATCTGGCTATCTTTGCATAGTCAATTAATTTTATAAAAAAATGGTTCTTTAATATGATATCAAAACTAGACATGTTATTTATAATGGTGTGTTAAGCTCAACTGTTGCTTAGCTGCCACACATACTCTCATTTCACCTAGTTCGAATTTCCCAGTGTTAGACTCAAGATACATCCACATGTGAAGGATCGTGTTTAGGATAACCATACATCGAAATATCAGAAGGATCTCTGTGTGTGTGTGTGTGCGCACACACACGAAATCACTCTTCATGCAGTGAATGATGATTTAGCTGTGTAAAAGTAAATGGCTATAATTGTTGGAGTGTAAACAAATTAATTTTATCATATATAATTCTTAGAAATAAACATATTATCAAGAACCAAAAAATAATAATCTTAACAAGAAAATATAGATTTGATGATATAACTTCAAGTTACCTCAGTCCACATTTCTCTTACATTCTCTAGAACCATGTTGCAATGGCGATCAAATGCCCTTACACGACCAAGTAGTTTTTTATTGTTTCGGCAATTGATCAGCACCTGATGATGATGATTATTAAAATCTTCAAAATTTGAGCTGAGTAACAATTAAAATTTCTTAACAGTAGTAGCAATATGATGGTCATCCAAAATGAATTGAGAAAAGCATATTGAGGTTTGAAATATTCATATAGTTTGTAGTGAAGTAGTGAATAATGTAATGAACAAAAAGAAGAACTCCTGATATCAACTTACTTGAGTATTATTTTTTACACTCATCATTAGAACAGATAAAGGACCTGTGTTGAACTCCTCTTCTTCTTTCTTTCCAGCCTGTCAAAATAGCCTATTTAATTTTAACTATATATACATATACATGTGTGTGTGTGCACATACATATATAACAGTTGTATGATGAACTAATCTAGTTGCATACTCGGTATTGGAGATAACCATTTGCTAATAATTATTAAATAGGATATACAGCATTATGCTTCTCAAAATGAACAAATTCGATGAATATCTATTGTAATAATGATGGTTGACAGAACTGCAGAAGTGTGGCTTTATTGATCGGATTTTCCATTTATCTGTTTTAAGACTGATAGACTAAACCGGGGTAATATTCAACAAAACTGTTCCAGTTTTAACTTGCCTTACTATTAGGAGTTTGGAATAGAACATGCACAAACATACAACATAAGGATGAAGCATATATAAGACAACATTTATGTGTGCACACTTACATTATTTGGACAACTAAGTATAAATAAATGACAAAAGTATATTTTTATTCCAGTGTGTTAAAAAAAATACAATTACTCTTATGTTTATATATATATAAGAGTAATATATATATATATATATAAACATAAGAGTAATTGTATTTTTTTAACACACTGGAATAAAAAAATTAATGATTTTCCTGCATGCACATGGATAGAGAAAAAATGGTCAAAATAGCTCTTCTTGCTTATGCACGACTTTCCTTGAAGTAATGCAGATCCATATGATTTCTACAGTGCACAACACCAATGGTCATGAGTAGATATTGTGCAAATGAAATTAACAGTTTAAGGCATTCAACTTACGTTTGCATCGTCCTCCATTGCTACGCTGCATACAAGAGGAACAGTTAATGCATGTTATAAATATCATTTAGAATATAAAATCAAAGTGTAAATGGTTCAGAAGTGGTAGATAAACTAAAACTGAGTATAAAATGTTGAGATGAAAACTGAGCATTTATTTAACAGAATAGAATGTCTCTTTCCAAAAAAATTTATAAAAAAAAAGGTCTCCACTAAGACAGTTTGAAATGATGAAAATTAAAAATCATAAATATTCACACAGAATAACATTGCATGTCTCATTATCCTAAAAGCATAACTGTCAATTTAATGTGAGGCAACAAAAGCATTACCATAAAACTCGGTTTGCAACTCCCATTATTGGAACAACCAAGATGGGATCTTCATGTTTTTTGAAGTATAATACATTCACCCAATATCTTAGGTGTGAATTGTTTTATCGAATTAACTTACTATTGAAGGACTCACATTTAACCTATTTAGAGGCAGTTCAAGAGACATTGTTTTGCTAACTATTTAGAAATAGTTTTTGTAGCTTGCAACTAGTTTACATGCGTGGTAAAAAGAATGCGTGGAGATCACTTAACTTGTGCATTGAAACATTGGTCATTCTTATGAAACATGCCAAAAGGAAAAAATCATGAGTTTGCTGCTTAATATATTTAGCAGGATTTCAGTCAAAATTTCATGGTTGTCAAACATACGTAGTATACTAAGCAACTTTAAAACCATTTTAACTACTTACAAGCCAACATTTCTTAGGAGGAATCATTGTTCAAGTTTCTTACATGAACTCTTGATGGGAAAATGTTCCAACCTTGATGGAAAGAAGTTCCAATCCTGATAAAAATATATTTAAACTTGATGAAAACATGTTCCAAACTAACTGCAAACATGTTCCAAACTTAGCTGCAAACATGTTCCAAACTAGTTGAATTTGTTGCTTGACACTCAACTTAATAGTAGGATTTTAGTACAAAATTTAGCAAAGTCAAATATGTGTAGTATACTGTGTACCGAGTAACCTTTACGTCATTTTAACAACTTGCAAGCCAACGTTTCTTTGGAAGAATCACGATTCAATGCTTTTTGCATGAAAAGTTGATGGAAAGACGTTCCAAACTTGAAGGAAACACTTTCGAACTGTAAACACATTCCAAATTGGATGGAAACATGATCCAAAATGGATGGAAACATGTTTCACATTAACCGACAACAGGTTCCAAGTTAGATGGAAATAAGTTTCTAATTAGATGAGAACTTTCCGATAGGGATCACTAAACATTTTGAACGGAAGTAATTTTTGAAAGAAAAGAAGATTACTATTATACATACAAAAATAAGATAATACTAGTCCTTTCCTTTTTTTCTATCAACTAATGTAAACGATACTTTTTTCACACTATTGCAGATTTTAACTAAATATATTTTTTAATATGCAATACTTTATTTATAATTGACCGATTATATTTTGTAATCAAATATTCTATTATTAATGAAATAAATTTAATTTAATTTAATTTAGTAGTTACTGAAAGCATTGGAATAAAGAAACAAAAAATATCATAGATTTAATAACAAAATATTTAAAGAAACTAAATATGTAATATTACTTTTCAATTATCTGCAATAATTATTAAATTTATAATCCTTGTGATACCATTTATATATAAATTATAACTTTGTCTCCTAGATAAGTCTAATTATTATTGTTTTAAATCGTCTTTCACCCTCTTTTTTTCACCGTTCCCGTATCCACCTTTGCTTTAGATTAATAACCTTCTGCCTATTCAAACCTTTTTGCTTCATGAATTTGATTATATACTTTGAAATTGATAGTAATTTTTTTAGCAAGATCTCATAATCTTTAGGGATGTTATGGTAACGGTAAATTTTTCATTACCGTACCATTATCTATCAATCGGTTAACATTTTTGAGTAAAGTCGGTATACCAGTTCAGTAGCTATGGTAAAGGTAAATTTACCTGTTTTTTACGGTAAAACATCAATAACATTTTCTCAAAACTAGCGGTAGTGATAATTTATCAGTCCACTTATGATGCATAGATATTCATGTAGTATGTTGTATTACAAATATTAAGAAACAAGAAATTGATTAGGTTTAATTCGGAAATTCAATTCAAATGATGTTAAATATATTTCTTTTATTTCTCATTGATGTCTTTTATTAAGTAACACAATGGTTTTATTAAGTGACGCAATAGAATGATCATTACATCATAAAAATATATCAGGTTTTTGTTTTTTTAAACGAATAGTAGTTTACCATTAACAGTGCAACGGTTACCGATTTATTGTTATACCAGCCTTTGGTGTACCAACAAATCAGCAACGGTAAGCAGTTTTCCCTTACGATAGGTAAGGATATTTGCAAAATAGTAATGGTAACCATTACCATAACAGCCCTAATAATCTTAGTAATCTCATACAAATTCACCCCCTCTCCTAATATTTCACCAAATAACCAGCCTATAGACAATTTCACAGACCAATCAGAAATAACAAACATAAGATGGGCGCTATCCTTGCCAACTAACTATTAAATAAGTTCACATCCTACCCTATTCTGAGCTACCTCCTATAGAAGAGAGGAGGTGGTTCCCCATCCTATAAGAAAAAAAGGTTCGGCCTCTGCTATACCCTATAAGTCTAGGTTCATAACTAGAGTACACTAACATACATTTATAGACTTATAAGCTAGCTCAGTTGAGTCTATAGTAGGCAATAGCGGTGATTACAAAAACGATCCAAGAGTTAAATTGGATCGCAACCCGTGTAAGCCGTACGATCCTATTTCAGAACGAAAATATTGAAGTCCCATATTGAATCACGATTTCAATTTAAACATCAAGTTGAAACAAACCAAAAGAGAGTCAGTTCAGCATCGCGATCTCAATTCAGCAATCAAAAGGGAAAAAAGAAGACGAATAAGTAGGAGCAGCTATAGCATACCTGAATTGAAGCGTCTAGGATTCAGAGGCAAGTTTGATTTCTTTTTCTCTTTTATTTTCTGATCTTTTTCCCCCTCTACAGTTATCTGAGTTCTTTGCCGCTGTTATGAAACCTAATTTACCAGGAAGATGGTTCGTGGGTTTTGGATAATGGGGCCTGCCGTGAGAAGGACATGAACTAGAATCACGAAACCGACATTGGTCTACGGAAGATTAGTTAGTGTCCACGTTTGAAATAGTTGCAATGAAAAATTAATAATCTCTCTTTTTTAGTTGTAATAGTTTGTAGTCGCAATTTTTTTTATCAACTACCGAAAACACCCCTTTATATTTTATCAAATCTTAGTCAATAAAAAAAATGATTTAATATTAAACTTCTTTTACAAATTCAAACGCCTCTAAAGTGGGATTTAATAATTAAACATGTTTTATAAATTCAAAACGCTTCTAAAAACAAAATCTAAAATTAAAGTTCTTTTGCAAATTTAAAATATTTCTTTACAAATATACAAATCTTAATATCACTTGAAAATAAAAAATTATTTTTTTGATTGATTTAAACATATGCAATTTATAATGAAACAATTCACCCGCGAAGCGCGTGCTATAACACTTGTAAAAAATAATAGAAAATTATACTCAGAGGACTTGATAGGAAATAAAATCATCGAAAATGTTGAACAAATTGGAGCATTCCTTTTCCATAATCATGAATCATCCAAGTTATGACAATGAACAAGGGTAATAACGTAATTGTATTTTGATTCTTTTATAGGAAACTAAATATTTTGGTATTCTCATAAGTGCTTCCTCTTATTCAAATTTGAAGTCACTTTAATTGTCCTCTTATTAGAGGGTGGAACTAGACCCAACCTGACGAACGTGAACCCGGCCCAACGAATCTTGATTCTAGACAGATCAGGTTTGGCCAGATCTAAACTATACATTTTAAAACCTAGACCCAACCCGATTCGATGTTTGCTTCGAATTGGGTCGATACTAGTCCAGTTAGTTAATAAAACTAAAAATGCATATATTTCAATGTTTTTTGTCAGGTCTTTCTGGTCGAGTTTGATTAGGTCATTATGGTATTTTTAATAATCCAGACCCAATAATAGACCCATCGAGTTCGAGTTTACTTGGATCGGTCCGGTTCAGTTTTGCGATTCTCAATTCTAATTGTCGGCCTTACCTCTTATTCAGAGTAGTGCTAATTGCATTATTTTCCCACTATAATTTACCCATTAAATGAAAAGAAAAAAATTGATGTTTTGTTTTATCTAGTATATCGCTGATCGAACTTCTAATTAATCTCGGTTGGTAGTAGAAGACAAATGATTTTTGTGCATGTGCTACGGATACTAGCACATTCCTTAGCGGCAATTTTCCTTCATCGTCGTTTTTCTTCTATTATCAAAATTGAGGTTTTGTAGTGGTTGAAAGAGAAAAAGGGAAAAGGTTATGATTTATATTCTTTATTTGTCTCTTTTTATTGTAATTTAATTCTTGAATATATATTTTTGAACGAAATTTAGGTCCTTTATTAAATATAAAAAGTATATACGATATTTACGTTTATTCATATCTAAAAAATACAATACACTAAGCATGGGCTTTAAAACCATGCATGGTCTGCTTGCTTCAGTTGAGAAAATTAATATTAGCTCCCCTTCTCTTGGCAACATATTACCACTTCGTTAAAACGAACTGACATAACTCCTTCTTTTTTCCTTCTTTAATGCCTAAATAGAAGAAACTGGAAAATCACTCATCTCCTCACTTCATTCTCTCTGAAAAATACCTCTTACTTCATCAGATCTCCTTCTACTAGCAGCATACTCTAAAAATACTTATGATGACCCCATTGACGTATTTTGCTACCCATCTTCTCTTCAAGTATACAATTTTACTACATAACTAGATACATCTATCTAGAACTACCACATGCAACAATGTATTACTCAGAACATCCCTTTTGAAGCTCTGATAACTCATCAAATCTCTACACACTTCATTCGACTCAAACAAGATAAGTTTTATTTTACTTATTTACGATGATTGTTACTACTTTCCTTTCTGCATGAATCTAATTAGCTTATTATAGGTAGAATGTTAAACGGTTACCATGGCTGATCTCAATATACATTAGCCAGGTTCTATTTGATAATTTAGTTATGGCATTTTGTATTCCCATAAATTAACTGATGTGGAATAAAAATATAATCCGATATGGGGTAATAGCATACTGAAAGCATAGGAGATAAAGAGCAAGTGGCTTTTAGCGATTCGCATGGTCATAGCATTTGCCTGGGAAATAAGAACCAACCATCCTCGATGGTTTAACAAGTGCTCTTTACTTTATACTCATTCTCTACATATGGCTTCATCATGCATGTTGACATAATTCTCATTTTTTGATTTGCATGCTCCGATTTTAACTGTCTCTACTGTATGTTTGCAAAGCTAAGTAATATGTTGTGTTTGAGATTTACCTCCAAAACCTTATTGTTCCTCTCCCTCCAAATGGCCTAAATTCAAGTCGAAAACATGATAGTTATATCTCTTACATTTGTACGAAAATTTTAAAATTATGTTTTCGATCTAGTTGTTAATGTTTAAAATTTCAGTATGACTTACGGGCCATTTAACTTAATTCTGCATCATTTCCATGTGTATGTGGTAAACTTACATTGAAAATAAATGCTCTTTGTCTTTGTTATATTTTCAATTATATCATTGTTTGGAGATTATTGATTTTGAGGTATCTAACATATTTGAATTTGTCATATGCAATATAACTTTATGAAATTAAAATTGAATATGTTAAAGTAAAGCGAATGATGTAATTTTCACTTTCATTATTATTAAGCTTGTGGTAGGTAAGAAATTTCTTTGATTAGTTTATTGTTGTTTTACATATTGTAGCATAAGCTTCGACTTATTTCATTTGAACCGGAACATGTCGACTCTAATATTAAAGAAGATAATAAAAGAGATTATGTGTAATTGGATTCTATAGATGTTAAAGATCATTTCACCATGGATAAAGTATGTATCTTATTTTGAAATATGTACATTGCACATATATGCTAGTTTTAATTGTTATTTTTTTTATGTATTTGCTTCTCAAGGTGCATTTATATGGCTTCTCAAGATGCATTTATATGTTGATGTCAATCACAAGCGAAGAAGATAAATTTTGTTATTGTTATAAGTACACTGTCTAAGGTTGGGTGTTTGCAAAAACCAAGAACTCAATTGCCTTTGAGAGAGTAAAAAAATATCGAAAAATAAACTTAAAGATGAGAAAATTTGTGAAAAAAATTGGAGGAAACATCCATGAAGTTTAACAAGAATATGTGAATGCCTAATTCTTATTGAAGGTGAATATCCATATTCAGATAGTTGGACCATGGAAGTAGTTAATGGTACCACAATCATGAGTTGTCGAATAGTTTAATTGTTCATGCTTATGTTGAAAGATTAATGAACAAGGAGAGAAAAAATCATGATGGATATCAATGTTGCGAGTGTTAACACTAGGGATGTTCTAGTGAATATAAAGAAAAATCCTAAACATGTTTCAGCATTGAAAATAATTTACAGTATGAAAACTAAGATGATCATTTTAAAAATAAAAGGTAGACCCGATGTGCAACAACTTATGAAATTTCTATTAGATAATCATTGTGTATATTGGGTTTGGAAAGATGATATTATTGATAGAATTGTTAATTTGATGTGGGCTCACCCAGAATCAACTACATTGTAGATGAATTTGATGTGTTGTCGGGGGTTGTCATAGGTAGTGTTGTTGGAGTGGATGGTCCGATTGTATGTGCGGGCAGGATGTTTAATGGTGGCAATGTTGGAGTGTCGGATTGCCTGGCATTAGTGACGTGCTCCGCTAGGTCAGTTGTTTTGGAGCCAAGAGATGGTTCGGTTATCAAATCGATTGTTTTCAAAGGCATGTGGATCAGGGCCTTCTTCCTTCGATTCTCCTTTGGCTCGCTCGAGCATTATTTCCTGAATCGCTGCCTCCTTTAGGAGCAACCATAGAGGCAAGAACAAGGTGGCTCTCAATGGCACTGTTAGGAGAAGCACAAGGTTAAGGAGGTTTAGAGATCTTCCTGCTTCCATCCTTGTGGATGCTTCCCATGGCTCAGGTGCTGAAGACAACACTACTAGGTCAGGCCCAAGTGTGGATCCTCTCTTTGGTTGCACCTACAGTCCTTATGCTCTAAGTACATTATCGAATCAGGCATGCGTCTCTTAAGTACTGGTGCAGGCTTTTCCTTTGATGACTTTTATATTGATTCCGAGTTCATTAAAAGTATGAAATTTGAGAGGGCTCGATATTATAGACTATGAGGTACATCAATTGGAATGTTAGGAGTCTTCACGTTTTAGACAAAATCTCTAAAATTAGCTCTTTTTTAGAGACAACAACAATGACATCGTGTTTTTACAAGAAACTAAAATTGTAAATGCTAGCTATATTTTTATAGGAATCTAAGAGGTTCAATTTAATCATTGGGTTTGTCTCCGGCTAGGAGCAGCTCGGTGGGCCTATTAGTGGGTTGCAGTGGTAATTGCATTAAGATTTTTCAACACATTTCTAATGTTCGTTTGATGCACCTTATCTTTTTCGACCTTACTGATAATTTGATGCTTACTGTTTCTAATATTTATGGACCCCACTCCTAGGTTGAGTGCAGGGCTCTATGCATGAATGCTTCGATTTTAGAGCACTTGCCCCGAGCCTTTGGGTTTTGGGTGGTGATTTCAACATACCATATTTTACGGGAGTGGGCTCCTAGAGAGGAAGACTTTACCGCTATGGAAGAGTTCGATCAGTTTATCGTTGATGGTAACTTGATTAAGTTACCATTAACCAATCGACATTTCACATGGTCGAGTTATTAAGAAGTTCCTTCGGTGGCACTCTTGGGTAGATTCTTCATTAATGACGAAATTAAAGACAAGTTCCCTATCTGTAAGGTTGTCGATTTTTCGAATATCTACTCGGATCATTGTCCGGTTATTCTTTCATGTGATATTCTTAATGGCGTTTATAAAAAAAATTAGATTTGAAAAGATGTTGTTATCAAAAACTAACATTATGAATATAAGTACAAATAAATGGCTTTCCTTAAGTTTTTATAACGCTATATTTTAGAGTAACACAGCCAAGATATTTATAAGTAAACTAAGAGTTCCAGGTTTCTTTCTTAAAAAATGGAGCAAGGATACTTTTTCGAATATTAGAGTCAAATGGGAGAGTTTACTTTGTGAGATTCTAAAGTTAAATAAAACTGAATAATATAGAGCACTGAACTTATCGAAAAATAATGCCGTCTCAAACTTAAAGGAAGAATTGAATAAAAATTTAACCCATGAGGAATTTATACGGAAACAAAGAGTTAGAATTCAATGGATGGACGATGGCGATAAGAACATCATTTTTTTTCATAAAGTAGCCAACGGTAGAAATCGTAGTAACGCCATTAACTTTATTATTATCGATGGCGTAGAATTTTTTGATCAAAATAAATTAACTAAGGCTTTACTAATTATTATAAATATATTTTTGGAACTAAGATAAGCAATTGGGTTAGAGATAATTGGGAAGAGTTATATCCCGTTGATCATAGGATTGACTTAGATAGTTTGGACTCATTTTTTTGGAGGAGGAAATTTTAAGGGCTATTAATGATCATGCGATAAGGCAATAGGTACTAACAGGTTTCTAGTTTTATTTTATAAAAAGTTTTGATCTGTTTTAAAATCCGATCTCATTAAAATGATTTTGAATTCTATGATGGTACATTGCAATTGGGTAGGTTTAATTTTGCTAGTTTTATTACATAAGAAAGTTGGTCTGAACGAATTAAAAGATTTTAGGCCTATTTTGCTTGTATATTGCTCCTTTAATATTATCTCAAAAGTTTTAGCATATGGGCTTGGTTCCAAAATGAATGATTTAAGAGACGGTTCGCAAATTGCTTTTATCAAGGATAGAAATATCACAGATAGGGTTGCGGTTATTCAAGAGTTCACTAATTACTACTGTAAAAATAATGTCTCTTGCGGTCTTTTAAAACTAAACTTCGCTAAAGCTTTTATTTTGTAGATTGGACTTTCCTTAATGACTTGTTATTGGCAAGAGATTTTAGCGAAAGATGGGTAAGTTGGATTATGACTCTTCTTAAAACAGGCAATTCTAGTATTATGATAAACGGTATTTTAGGTAATAAGATCCAATCAAAGTGTGGTCTTAGGTAACACGATCCTTTGTCACCTCCTTTTCTCAACTTAGCGACTGACATTTTTATTGGGATTATTAAGCTTAGTTACTAATAATAAGATTTTAGATAGCATTGGAAATGAGGTAACGAGTCATGTCTCACCATCTTCCTATACGCATTCGACACCATAATCTTTACTTCACATCTGCCTCGTCATATTATAGCTCTTAAATTTATTTTATACAACTTCGAGTTATTATTGGGTCTAAAAATTAATTTAAATATAAGTTCGGCTTTAGTGCCAAATGACGTAAGTAACATAGAGAGTCAGGTTGCCACCACATTAAACTATAACATAATGAATTTTTTTTATTGACTACTTAGGGTTTTTAATAAGATCAACCAAACTTAGGTACAATGATTGGTTAACTATCATTGATAAAATTAGCAAAAGATTATGCTGGTGGAGCGATAATTTTTTTTCAAGGGTGGGTAGGGTAGTTCTAATCAACTCAGTTTTATCAGCGCTACTCATTGATTGTATGCCATTTTATCTCTTTTCAAAATGGGTAATCGGTAAGATAGAAAAGATTAGGTGTAACACCCCGTAAAATTAACGATAATTAATAAGGTTCAAAAAATAATTTTTTAGCGAATGTTGGAATTTGATCATGAAACTTGAACCATTGCATTCGTGACGATTTTTCGAGCAACTTTCATGTTTGGAGTTTCACGGTCGGAGGTTCAACGAAAAAGTTATTAGCGTTTGAAGTTTCGAAAGTGAAAAATAATTAAATACGGAAAAAGAAATAAATTATAATAAATGCGGGACCCACCGGTCGACCCCCTTCTCGGGTCGGTCGAATGCTAGGAGTCGACTGCCTATAGAGGAGCGGTCGACCGATCGTGTAGCGGCTAGGGTTTGAACCTTGACCAGCAACCCGGATTTTATTATTTTAATCTAACGGTTACGATTGATTCAATGTGCATATAAATAAAGTTCCAACCCCTCACTTCGCTTCTCATATTTTCATATTCAAGTAGCGAAGCTCTATTATTTTCCCTTCTCCACTATTTCTAAAAATTATAAAAAATTACACACACACATAAAAAAATAGAGAATGGTGGAAAATAAAAGAGAAAAGGAGAAGAAGCAAATCAATAATGCGGAAAAGGTAAATTTCAACCTATATTCCTCTTAACCTCCAATCCCTTGTCAGATCTATAATTCTAATAATAATGTATATACCTTATTATACATATTTTGTTGGGATTAGAATGGAAAAATGAGTCAAGTAAAGGATTGGATTTATATTTGGGAGATTTAGAAAGCTTTAAAGGCGAATGGGAAATTATATAATTTATTTATAACATTAAAATTTATCTCGTTGAATTCTTATTTAATTATTATGCCTAAATAAGATCTAGCGAATTGTGGGCTTAAAATAAACGTATATGATTATCGCCTACATATTCAATAAAATAGGTAATTGGAATAGGAATAGTATGTACAACTTGATCTGAAAATTTGAATTAAGTCCTAAATAATTATTTGTATAATGATAGTAAAGTTGTAAAATTATTTCAGATGTATAATTGGGTTGTAATAGGTTGCCTTAGTTGAATTGGAATATGAATTTCTATGTTTTGATTTATTTGGAGCGGGTTCCATGTATCCATAAATTATCCAATTCCAAAATATGTATGAATGCACGTCGTTTGAATTAACAAGGGAAATCCTAAAAAGGGAAAGAGATGCGTAAGATATAGATATTCTTTTCCACAGTTTACACTGTCTATTTCAATAAAAGAAAATAAATAATTCCTTGTAATTTCAAACGAAGCAAAGATCTCACTTTTGGTTAATTTATAGATAATGGTAATCATTTTTAGAAGGATAGCTTTGATAATTTAAAGCGTGGAAATGAATATTCTAGTTTAGAAATAAATAATTAGAAACACACACGTATAACCATGCTTAATGTTAAAACATAAAAATACGTATAAATAACATAATCTACGACTATATACATAGTAATTATTAACAGCGTAATAATCAACAGACTAGTTATAAATTTAACAAGCTTATGATTAATAGAAAGTTAAAAAGGAATTAAATTAGGAGTGATCAGAGAATTAAATGACATTTATGGAGGAATTAAATAGGTATAATAGGTAGATTTTAAAGTTGGTAAATAGATTAAAGGAATTAAATGAGAATTGGTTAATTTTGACGTTAATGACTTATTATTACGAGTAATGGACATTTATTGGACATTAGAAGGATACCAAAGCCTAAGTGTATAAATTAGAAATAATAACATAGCAAATAAGTAAGTATTAATACTATTAATTATACGTAGAAAACAATATAATTTTCATAGTAGGAAAGTATATAGTTTACGTTTAGGACAATCGTGAATTATTGGGTCTAGCCAAACACTTAGTCTTTGGTTGGTAGGTTTGGATTAGTAGGTTAGGATGTGAGGTTAGTACAGTCACACAAAAGAAGTCTGCCCTTCACCTAAAGGCTACCAGCAGTTGTGTATAATTACTACCAATATAGGACATCTCCAACCGTAGAACCCATGGGAAAGGGATACGCATAGGATGTAGGACCTGCTTCTAAGTCGGAGGTATTAAGTAGCTATTGTAGGGACCGCCTCCTTCCTATTTAAGAAGTATTAAATAGTCGAGGTTGGCATTTAGGCACGGTAGCGGGAAACCTTGGGAGGGGTTTGCTTCGGGGTTAAGATATTAAGTAGCCATTATGGAGTCCACCTCTCCCCATAAAGAAGTATTAAGTGGCCTGTTGAGATTTCGAGCGATGTCAGCTAGATAGTATCAGAGAGGAGACTGCCTTGTAATATGTATTAAATGATGCGGACTTGCTTAAAATGCAGGCATTAAATGGTCAGAGTATGCCTAGTTTCCATTGCAAAGGTATAAAGTAGCTTAGGTACTATCTCTTACATTGGTAGGAAATAATTGACGGTAGTTGCGTAGGACTGTGAACAGCTTTTGGCCTACGATTGAGGGTAAATTGTAGAGGTGGGATGTGTTAGTAATATGGCAATTATATCAATAAGCCTAATCTAGGTGTCATCGATCTCTGTAGCTGGGACTGATTGACTAGCGATTAATTTGCTAGGGCCCGCTTTGGGGACTTGAGGTACCAAATGATCGTTGGGTTAGCCTCCTCCCTATTTAAGAAGTATTAAGTGACCGGGTTTTTGGGTAGTGAAATTTTTAGATAAATATGAATACAAATATATATATATATATATACAGTGATACTTTGGAGAAAACTAAATTAGGCATATCGTACGCACATCTAGGATTTAACGGAGTGTCCAGAAATAATAGACATAATATTTAAATGGAAATCAATCAGAACAAATTAATGGGATGGATAAAGTATGTAATTTCCCAATCACCAGAACGTTCTTCTGACCTCTCTCCTCATAACAACTCATAGGCTAGTTTTAGAAGGACTGGACTAGAGCAAGACGAGAATCGCAGATGGTAAAGTCTTCTTATTCGTGCTCGGTGCTGACAACGGAATTAAATATCCAAGGAACGTTATTTCGAGGTAGTAGCATTAGTTAGTACATATGTTATATTATATTTTTTCAATTCTGCTGTGAGTTTATATTGATCACACTCTGGTATACTTGTGTTATTGCAGGTCACCAAAACCAAATATCTGTACCCTAATTGACTTGGGTTCGATTTAGTCGAAATTCGGACTCATTAAGGTGCGGGTTATTACATCAGGAGAGACATTTTATGGGTTAGGGATAACTCCAGTAGTAGTTTAAAGTGTCTCGTTAGTTGGGATTCGGTTTGTAAACTAAAGATGAAGAAGGGTTAGGGATAATTAATCTTCATAACCTCAATGTTTCTTTATTAGGGAAATGGTTGTGGAAATTTAACACCAATAATGATAACTTAATTTGTAAAGAACTAATTTTTAACCAATTTTATGGACGCTCTCATAACTTACACCAATTAATGTCTAGCGACTACAATAATTTATCACACTTTTGAAAATTATCTTTAAAAAGCTTGGATATTTTTAAACTACATATCAGTAACATTGTCCCTTCGGGGCATAACATATTCTTCTAGCATGATTGTTGGATATCTGCTATTCCTCTTAAAGTAGAATTTACAAAGCTCTATGATATTTTTAGCTTTAAAAATATATTAATTTCAAAAGCCTTTGGACCTAATTTGAACTTTCCTTGGGAATTCAGCCTTAATCATGCATTGGAAGGAATTACTTTCTACCAGTTTGCTCTTTCTTGTGCCAAATTAGAATTATATAACATAGACAATAATAGCGATATTAAAATTTGGGGTTGTGATAAGATTGGTAACTTCACATCTAACTCATTTTACAAATTTCTAAATTTATCAAGCATAAAATCTAATCTTTTTAAATCAATGTGGAAAACGAATGCACCTCCTGAATCCAAGTTACACATGTGGTTAATATTACATGGGAAATTTAATACTATTGAATTTCTAAAAACGAAGAATGTGCGTATTGATAAAAAAATGTATGTTCTATAATATGAACCTAGAAATAACTGCACACTTATACTTTGATTGTCAGTTTACCAATTCCTTGCTTCTGCACATCCTTAGAATTTTTTTTTAATACTACTTTTAGTGTTCTTAATTATAAGTCTTATTGATCTAGGTTAAGATATTATTTTACTTCTAGATGGCGGTTCTTATTAGCTATTATTTTCACAATCGTAGCTTGGCTTATTTTGTTTGACATAAATAAAAAAAATTCAATAATAATACTTCTATAATGGATAATTTAACCTGTATAACTGCTTTATTTTGTTTTAATTGGATTTCGAACAATACTTATAAATTAGCTAATACCAACAACTTTTAAGAGTTCCTTAAAAAGGTAAAATTCTGAATTGATGTCTTATGACAGAAAATTATTATCACCAATAGAAATAATAACAATGTTGTAAGCGTCATCCTGGTAGATGAGAACACACACGGTCATTCTGACTCACTGCGGTTATTAGGTAGCTAGCTCACGTCTATTATTATTGTCTTTTAGCTTCCTTGTCACATCTAGGCTATTGTATATCGTGCATGTTCCTTCTTTTGCTCCTATATATATTTGTATATATATATATATGTATGTATGTATATAATTGATTTATATACATATATGTTTAAGCCACAAACATTTTTGTTGAGCTTGATGTAGTTATCTACGTGGGCTATTCGAATCGGGCATCCCATTAATTGGATGGTCTGAGTATCGATATGCTAATAGGCCTTCTACATCTTCTTTGGACTTTCTTGACAGTTATCATATTGTTATCATCATATACGAGGACTTGACGAGGCCTATCTCTCGTCGAGATCTCTAATGCTTCCTTTGGATTTTGCTACTACTGATTTATTTCTTTTATTTTCATGCGCTGTAGTTTTCTTTTTTCCTTTTTAGGGAGGGTTTTTTTTCATTTTAAATTATATGGGTTCATGGGGAAGAGTCACCTACATAGCTTTGTTGGTAGCTCATTTTTTAAGTGTATAATAAATTTACATGAGGGATAATCCCCGCACAGAGAATCACTCATTTTCGGCAAAAAAATATTTAAAATAAATCAATATATTAATATATGTATTTTATTATACTTATATAATTATAAATATATCTGCGTACATGTTAATTCACGATCTACCCATATATATATATATATTTAGTAGATTGTATTTAGTTTTAAACTAAAAATATTATTTATTTCATCTAAGGTTTAAAACTAAAAAGTTCTCTATTTTAAGAAGAAAAAAAATTCGGTTCTAAATATATATTTATATGTATTAATTAATCGTGGCTTTAAATTTGAAGAAAGAAACTTACTATCGGTTTATAAAAAAATTGATATATGTTTGGGTTAGTCAAACTTGATTTAAAATTCAAATTATATATATATATATATATATATATATATATATTAATTTCTCCCTTTTACCCCATTGCCAATGCACTTGATTAAACAGGTGCATCAAAGCCCAATTCACATGAGTAATTAACCAACATATAATGCAGTCACTTAAAAGATCCAATTAGATGAGTGTCTAAGGAAATAGTGCATAATAAGGAGAATGTTACTCTAATTAAAGAATTTTCTTACAATGGAAAACCTCCCGATCTCTTATCCCTTACTTGGTTCATCGAAGTGGTCCATTCCAAAGGTATGCACGAGTGGAAGGCCAAAAAGTGTTTTGATCTTTAGGTTGATTCAAATAAGCGTGATTGAATATTATATATTTAATTTGAAATTGCTTTGAATTTAAATGAAATATTATAAAATTGTATAAAGAATTATAGAATGCAAATTTAAAATTATCACAAATTTTACATAAATATAAATATTATATTTAAATTTATTAAAAGGCATAATTAATAAAGAAATGCATATGAATATATATATATATAACTTGATGAATTACAATTGTTATAATAAATCGAAATATATATTATACGTATAAGAAAAAGGGAGGTTAAATGAATTAAAATCCATATAGACTTAAGGGAGTACACATAGGATGTAGGGATATATGATATCATGAGATTATACTCATTTCCTAAATGTTGACAATAATTAATTATTATTTATTATGTTATGAATTTAAAATAAAGTTGCTCTCCATCATTTACAATATTAATAGAGCACTATACATACTTATGGTTGTTGAGCAACTTCAAGCCGTAAAATGCATATAATGATGTTTATATTGTACTTAGATTGTTACAAAATCACCATTATGTTAGCGCAAAATGATGGGTCTAGAATATCTAATGTACTTTATGATTTGTTAAGCAACCACAAGGTTATAAAGATGATTAAGAGTAAATGAATATATAGTTATGAATTATACAAGACTATGATTAGTAAAGTGTTACTTACAGTTTATGGGGACTACGAGTAGTTGAGCACCCTCAAGGTTGTAGTAACATGATAAATAGATCATAACATCCATTGAAGGAATTTAAGAAATTCATGTATCACTTAAGGTTTTTGAGAGATGTAGATGTTACTTATTATATAAATATAATAAACCAGTCTAATAAGTATAAGAACATATGTGACGTTACTTAATTTAATGTAATAAATTTGCATAGATTAAATGGCAACAATAAAGCTAGTTATAGAGATAAACACACTAATCGGCATAAACTATAAGGACTGGTTAATGAACATAAAAAATAAACTCGCTTATGAGTGACTTTGGTATCCAGTCGCCAATAAGCCTAGGGCTAAACCCAATAAAGATGCAACGCCCGAACAAATAGCATCCTACGAGTCTTTATCAATAGACTATGAACTTGCTCAATACTACATACCGCCAACCATGAGCATCGAGCTCCAAAGACAGCATGAGAATATGGATGTTCAATACATATTTATTTTTTGAGAAAAATGTGTGGTCCTCTAAAATAGAGGAGAGCACACATGTAAATATAAATATATCACAAGATAAGGTGCTGCCAACATGCCTGACAGGTAACTAAACTAAGTACAAAAATCAAAGGAAAAACTCAAGTACTCCTAAAATGAGCTCCGGCATGGCCACCGCCGGATATTAAGGTGTTAGAAGTACCTAAAAAACTATGAAATATCACATAGCCAACGAAACTGGAAGCCAGCTCTATCTAAGAAGGCAACTTCATGCTGTTGACTTTGAAGGAATGGAAAAGCGAATGATCTGAAACGGAACTGCGAATGATTTGGACTGGAAACGCCACTCTGAATACTCGGTAAAACTGGAAGTAGTGCATAGCTGAACAGTGAATCCTCCTGAAAACAGAACGCCATAACAAAGATGAAGATGTACTAAGAAAAACCTCTCACTGCATACAGCAATCCTGCAATCTGCAATCCTGTGTACCTGCAATAAGAAACTAACACCATGTCTAGCCCAAACCTGTATCTGAAACGAAACTAAAGAAAATAGTTAGAATGATACACATATATGTATATAAATGAAATTTATATACATATATATGTATAAAAGAAATAGTAGTAAAGATACAAGAGTTAAGCTAATAGGAAAGAATAAAATAAAGATTAGAAAAAAGACTAAAAGGAATCCATGACCGAATGAACTTAAAGATCTATAAACTAAAATAAATAAAAACTAAAACAACAACTAAAACAAATAGTTAGAATATTATGATACACAGCGAAATCATCATTTAAGTTTGAAAAAATATTAATACTACAATTATTAATGTCAAAAATATTATTTTTATATTTGAATAATTTAATATTATTATTAACCTTATTAAGATATTCTTTAAATAAGTTATTTTTATCTAATTTATATTTAGGATTAGATATCCAGTTAAAACAAAAGGAAGAAATTATAAAAATCAATTTATTAAAATGACTACTATTATTTTTGAAAATTCTCTGATTTCTTTCAAACTGCATATACCAACAAATTATAATGAATAAAGTGTCTAGTAAAAACCTATTTTCTTTTTTGAACTTAAATCTAAAACTATTCCAATAATATTCACAATCATAAATTTTAGTTATTAGATTAAGGTTAAAGATTTTAAGGGTATTATTCAGAATGAAATAAGTATCCATGCAATCATAGTGTACATGTTTAATATTTTCAAAATGCATATTATAAAAATAACATTTATTATCAATTTGCAAATTTTTTCTTTTTAAAAATTCTATAGTATTTAGTTTTCCATGCATAATTAATCACATGTGAATTTTAGATTTAGGAGCAGCATTTGATTTCCAAATAAATTTAAAAGAGTTATTGGTTGCACCCAAAAAGTTAATAAATCTATAAAAAGAATTAGAAGTATATTTCTTACTCTTATCTCATTCCCAACTAATATTATCATTATCATTATCAATATTATATAGGTTTAATCTAGCATAAAGCAAAGCAAGCTGCCTAAGAGTTGAACCTACTAAAATTCTGTTAAAACTAAAATTCCAAGGAGGGTTATTTTCGGGAGAAAAAACTTCTATAGTTAAAACATCCTTAAAATTATAGATTTCATATAGCTCTTTAAATTCTATCCTAAGAGGGATGACGAAAATCCAATGGTCATGCCAAAAAGAAGTATTATTCCCTGAATGAACTATTATATTAGTGCCTAAGTTAAAAATCTCAAGACATTTTAAAATAGATTGTAACAACCCGCATATTTCACGATTATATATTTAAATATTTTATTTAAATATAGCATCGTTAATCGGATTAAAGTCCAAAATGTTACTTTTTGTAAACAGTCGAATTGGGACTCGAGACTACTTCCATTGAGTCCAAAATGGCGTTTACAACTTTTTTAAGTATAAACATCGATATGTTTGGAGTTGAGTAGAATTTTGATATTTTCTATTTTGGGCTTTGGGTTTGGGTTTCAGCCCACTAACCCAACATAATACCCTAACTCCTCTACTTTTCATCCATTCACTCATTCTATTTCCTAACACTCAAGCAAAAGTAAAAATGAGGGAAAAGATTGGAAATTAAAATTCCTAAACCCTAGTTTTATTAGAAAATTCTACTTCTTGCTCTAAAATCAAATAGAAGCTTAGGTAAGCATCCTTTTCATCTTCTCCATCTCAATCTCTCTCCGATTTCATAAATTTCCTATAACCTAACTTAGGAAATATTAGCTTATGATCTTAGATTGGAGCTTCTAGAGTTGAAGTTGAAGTGTGGTTGACCTTTCCTTTGTTTTAGAGCTTCTTATTTCTATATTTTGGTTTAAAGGTGAGTTCTTTAACTCACATCTACGTCTATAACTTTCATTGTTGTTAGGTATGAATTCCTAACATCTATTCATGTTCATTTGCTTTTGATTTGAATTGATTTGGTTAATTTTCCAAATTTTGGTGTTTTGAAGTCAAAATCTTTAAAGATCCTATCTTGGATGTTTGGACGTGTTATTTGGAGTGTATCGAAGAGCCTATAAGGCTGGGTTATCGCTTGGCATAAATCCTTAGTCTTCTTGCTCGTCCGATTGCTCCCGAATCGTTTTGGCCATCATGGCCTAGGCAAATTGTTACCCAGACCAGGCAACCAGACGTCAGGTTTGAAGGTCAAGACGTCCGGTTTGGGTTGGAGATGAAAAAAAACAGTAGAGACTTGGACCAGACGTCTGGTCCAAACTTACCAGACGTTTGGTTAGTTTTCAGACGTTTGGTTTGAGTTTCAGACGTCTGGTAGGTTTCTGGAAAATTTCCAAAACCCAAATCCAGACGTCTGGATGAACCCCCAGACGTCTAGAACTGCCAATTTTGCCTATTTTGGGCTGTTTTTGATTGGATTTCCAATTTTTAATCGATTTTTGTCGATCCGGTATAACAAATCACTTATTATCGACTTTGATGACTTCTTTCTTTGGATTTTTGGGAATATCCATTTGATGGATTTGATATCGATTTTTATGGATTTAATTCACATTGTCGTATGTGAATTTTTGGTGATTGGTTGTTTTTACAATAATTTTTGTGATTTGTCACTTTAAAATACAAAGGTTTTTATACTAGTAGTAAATACTCAAACTCTTTCACAAAAACGATTTCAACACTACTTTTAAATACAAAGCTCGTTTTTAAAACCGTTTTCCAATCTATTAGTATATACAAACCTTTACCTCATTTGTACGAGAAATCTAATTAAACGGCTTAGCAAAACAAGTGGTATGAAATGCTTGCGTTTACTTCGTCGATTAATTCTTGGACTTGTTCGATTGAACTCTCATGACAATTTTCGAGTGGAAATCTACAATTTGTTCGTAAATATTTAAGTTAAGCTAGTGGTTATGGGACATGAAGCTAAACTCATTTATTTACTAGTTTAGTGTAATTGACACTTCTTATTGATTAATGATGATCATTTTATGGTTTAGACTAGCGATATGCGATGCCTCTTTGTCCGCGTGGGGGACTGTACCCCGTTCTATTGAGCTTCGTCTCATTTTTTTAGGTTAGCGACCTACGGGCTTTATGGAGTTTCGGGTTCATCAGGCGTACCGTTATTGCACTACGTCGTTGTTCCGAAATATTCGAGTTTTAGGTTCATCGGGCGTACCGTTACTACACTACGTCGTTGTTCCAACTCATTTGAGTTTTAGGTTCCTCGGGCGTACCGTTATTACACTACGTCGTTGCACCGGCTCCATGGTTAGCGACCATGGGATAGCGTTTCGTTTGTGATACACGTGTTGGTGAGTTTTCATGCTCCCGTTTGTGATAGGCCTTCCCCTTTTTGTGATTTCTGGATTTCTAGTTGATGACTTCTAGAATTTGTGTTTCACCGATTTTTGCGATTGGCATTGATATGTTTTGTCAATATTTGTGTTTTGGTGAATAATTTAAAGAATATCACATTATTTTTAGTGTTTGAGAATATTTGAGATATTGTATGATTTTTGTTGTTATCTGATGTATACTTGTCACGGTATGGCATTATTGTTATCATACGTTTTTGTGATATCTTTTATCCTATCTCATTTTATATGATATTTATAGCTAGACTGATCCGTTTATTATTTTCTTCTTAAATAATACTCGGGTCAGACCGAGGTATTTCAGGTGCTTCTGCTTGACTTCTTATCTGGGACCATAATCTGATTTTTGGCTAACTACTTTAGATTAGTAGTTTTTGCTTTTATACATTCGAGATAGAGACTCCTTGGTGTATACTTATTCTTTTGTCTAGCACTTGTACCTATTCTTTTGTGATATAGTGGATCTTGTATGACCACTACTTTGATGAACACTTTTATGTGTTATATTCATATTTGTTTCCGCCTTTGTGATATGAATATCTGTGACTAATTTGTGTTATGCTTATTTCTATATTTGTTTCCGAAGGCCACATAGCCACTGTGTGGTAGCTTTGAGTTTGTATTTGATATGTCGGATTTCCTCTTGAAATGAAATGCATGTCATACTATCTGACATATCGGTACTCGCATAAAGCAATTACACAGATGGTCGCTCCTCAACAGCCTTATTCTTCGCGCTAGTCGACGGCATTACCTCGTAGTATCCTTGGCTAGTGTGAGTATAGAGGTGGGGCGTCACAGCTTGGTATCAGAGCCAAACTTTGAAACAATGTAGAATAATCTAGCAAGGATCATTGTCTTAAGTTTTTCTTAGGGGTCGTGCCTTAGGATTTAACTCAAGTCATTGGACCCATTCTATCCTATTTTCTTTTGCGATACCTTGTTTTATCAATCAAGTTTGTTTGATATTTATTCTAAGAATAACCTTTTTCATCTTCTTTCTTTCTTAAAGAAGAGAAATGGTTAGACCAGGCCATCCCAGTGCCGGTCAATCTAGTGCTACTCCTCAGGATGGAGTATTTATGTTTGCCCAGCATCTTTTAGATCTTGTGAAGAATTCTCAAGCTGTCGGACCCATTCCAGAGCCTACTCATCCTAAATTTGGGTTTGCACGGTTGTGCAGTGATTACACCAACTTGGGTGGAAGACCTTTCAAGGGTTCCGAAAGCGTTATAGAAGTCCAAGCTTGGCTTAGAACATGCGATCACATCTTTTTCCGCATGAATCTTATTGATCCACATCGAGTCCAAGTGGCTTCTAGCATGCTCCAGGAGAGAGCATTAGATTGGTATGAGCTTTTGATTTCTGAAATTATTGAAGCGGATCTTACTTGGGAGCAATTCCGGGAAAGGTTTGAGTTAAAGTTTGTGCCGGATGCTGAAAAAGTATCTTTAGCTCAACGCTTTATCGACCTTGTTCAAGGTGAATCTTCTGTGACCGACTGTGTCGCATCTTTTGAATCTCTTTCTAAATATGGGGTCAAGTATATTAATACCCCATTGAAGAAAAATCAGATATTTGTCTATGGGTTGAATAAGAACCTCAAAAACCCATTACTTCTGAAACTAGAAGTTTCTTTCGATCAGCTTGTTGATATCACTCTTCAACTCGAAGAGGCCGATAAAGAAAGTGATGTTGAAGTTGTGGGGGTCAAACAAAACATCAATAAGAAGAGGCCTTTTAAGTTCAAGCCTTATCCCAACAAGAAAGGGAAGCAAGCAACTTCGGTAGCAAAGACTCCTACCTCTAGTCGTGGGCAATGCTACAATTGTGGTTCTAAGGACCATTATGCAAATAGGTGCCCAAAACCTCTTTTTTGTCGTTACTGCAAAAGTTCGGGTCATCTTTTATCTTCATGCCCCAAACTTCCAAACAAGAAAGTGGGAAAGCTAAATGTTGTGCAAGCTCCTAGTAACACTTCTCTTGGTCAAGGTATTTCTCATTCTATCCTTGATGGCATTATTATATTTCGTGATCTTCCTATTCGAGTTCTTTTTGATACGGGTGCATCTCACTCTTTTATATCAAAAGAACTTGTTGATGTTTTGTCTTTGAATGTTATTGGCTTGATGACTTCATTGAGAATTGCGAATCCGGTTGATGGATCCGCAACACTTAGTTTACTTTGTAAAGATGTCAAAATTATTTTGTGTGATTATGCTTTCCGAGCCGATTTGCATGTTATGCGTTACCTAGGTTTCGGAATGATTTTGGGGATGGATTGGCTTAACCGTTATGAAGCCCATATCCTATGTCCTGAGCGGACTATGTATCTTCAACATTCTCAATCTGTTAAGCAGATTTCTCTTATTCTTAAAGATCCGGATTCCAATTCGGTAGCATCCTTATATTCTCTAAATCCTCATGATGACGATAATGATGATGAGGAAGATGTCATTTCCCTCATTCACGTTGTTCGTGTATTTCGTGACCTATTTGAGCCCGTTTTAGGATTACCACCTAAGCGAGCAATTGAGTTCAGAATTAATCTAATCCCTGGAGATCTACCTATTACTCGTCCTCCTTATCGTATGTCCAATAAGGAAAATGAGGAGATGCGTAAACAATTATTCGAATTGGAAGGAAAACATTTTATTCGTTCCAGTTCCTCTCCATGGGGAGCTTTGACTATTTTTGTGAAGAAATCTGATGGTACACCTAGGCTTTGCATTGACTACCGCAAGCTTAATGATCTCACCATCAAGAATAAATATCCCTTACCTCGGATTGATGATTTATTCGATCAACTTAGTGGTACTAGTGTCTTTTCACAGTTAGACTTAGCAACCGGTTTCCATCAGCTCCATATTGCAGAGGATATCATTCCTTTGACATCGTTCCATACTTGTTATGGATCTTATGAATGGCTTGTTATGCCATTTGGTTTGACGAATGCTCCAGCTTATTTCGTTGACCTTATGAATCGAGTTTTCAAAGACTTCCTCGATCGATTTGTTCTCATCTTTATCGATGATATTCTTGTTTATTCTAAATCCGAGGAAGAGCATGAAAAACATCTTCGGATTATGTTGGAAACTCTTAGGAGCAACCAATTGAAAGCAAAATTTTCTAAATGCCACTTTTGGAAATCTCGTGTGAAATTCTTGGGGCATATTATTTCTGAATTCGGAATTTCTATGGACCTTCAAAGATTGAAGCGATTCAAAATTGGAAGAGACCAGAGAGTGTGACGGAAATTCGTAGCTTCCTTGGATTGGCGGGCTATTACCGTCGGTTCATAAAAGACTTTTCTAAAATTTACGTGCCTCTTACTAGTTTGACAAAGAAGGGAGTTAAATACATTTGGTCAGACAAATGTGAAACTGCTTTTTAAAAATTAAAAGAACCCCTTTCCGTTGCTCATATTCTTGTCATTCCCAAAGGGAACCAAGATTTTATTGTTTATACCGATGCTAGTCGTGTTGGTTTGGGAGCCGTTCTCATGCAAAGGGAACGTGTTATCGCTTATGCTTCTAGGAAATTAAAGCCTGCCGAGACTAGATATGCCACTCATGATTTAGAGCTCGCAACTATTGTTTTTGCCCTTAGAATTTGGCGTCATTATCTTTTGGGAGAGAAATTTGTTCTCTACACCGATCATAAATCTTTGAAGTATTTATTTTCTCAAAAGGAACTTAATTTGCGTCAACAACGTTGGCTCGAGTTCCTTGCATCTTATGATCTCGATATTCTTTATACTCCTGGAAAGGGTAATCGAGTTGCCGATGCCCTTAGTCGTAAGCAATAAGCGGTTGTTTCAATGATGATATTCGAATGGAATGATCTCGAGACTGTGTCCACTTGTGAGATTCGAGATCGTGAATCCAATTCATGTTCATCTTTTGTTTTATGTAGCCTTGAGGCTCATCCTTCTCTTTTAGACCGCATTCTTGAAGCTTAAAAGCATGATCCCAAATTGGCTCATCTTAGCCAAAGTTGTAGGGATAAAATTGATGTTGATGGTTTGAAAGACTTTGAAATCGATGCTTGTGGGGGCATTCGAAAATTTGGTAGACTTATTGTGCCAAATATTTGTGATCTTCGTAAAGACATTTTAGAAGATTCTCATCGTTCTAAATTTACCATTCATCCCGGTAGTAGTAAAATGTACGCGGACATGAAGTGACTTTATTATTGGGACGGAATGAAATATGATATTGCTAACTTTATTAAGCGTTGCATGACTTGCCAACTCGTAAAGGTCGAACATCAAAGAACCGGTGGGTTATTGCAACCTTTGGACATTCCCATTTGGAAGTGGGATCAAGTCTCCATGGACTTATTGACGGTCTACCCCGTTCTCGTTCGAGTCATGATAGCCTATGGGTGATAGTAGATAGACTTACAAAATCCGCCCAATTTATTCCCGTTCGGTCCAATCGGTCCGTACCTCTTTTGGCTAAGCTCTATGTCAAAGAAATTGTTAAATTGCATGGAGTTCCTACTTCTATTGTTAGCGATTGTGATCCATTATTTACTAGTGGATTTTGGAAAGGTCTTCAAAAAGCTTTGGGAACAAAGCTTAATTTTAGCACCGCTTATCATTCTCAATCCGATGGACAAACCAAGCGTGTGAATCAAACTCTTGAAGATCTTCTTTGTGCATGGGTTCTTGATTTTGGTGGAAGTTGGGAAGATCATATTTCCCTTGTTGAGTCTTCTTACAATAATAGCTTCCAATCTAGTATTGGTATGGCTCCTTTCGAGGCACTCTATGGAAGACCATGCCAATCTCCTTCGTGTTGGCTTAAAGCCGATGAGAATCTAGTTTTAGGTCCTGATTTTATTCGTGATTCCACAGAAAAGATTGACCTTATTCGTCATAGGATCTCAAAGTCGACAAAAATCCTATGCCGATAACCGAAGAAGGAAATTAAAATTTTTTGTGGGAGATTTGGTGTTCATTCGTGTTTCACCTATGAAGGGTGTTGTGCGTTTCAGTCAATCGGGAAAGTTAGCACCTTGATATATTGGCCCATTTCCCATCACCGAACGCATTGGTTCCGTGGCTTATCGCCTTTTATTACCGGCTCAATTTTCTGCTATTCATGACGTGTTCCATGTTTCTCAACTACGGAAATGCCTTAGGGATTCCGATTCTATTCTTGAGCCCGGTGTTATTGAAGAAATTGAGGTTTCACCTAATTTGACTTATGAGCAACATCCTATTCGTATCATTGCTTCGGAGATTAAACGCCTTCGAAATAAAGATGTTCCGCTTGTGAAAGTTCAATGGTCCTCAAATCCTAAGGATTGCTCTTGGAAATCCAGAGAATTCATCGAGCGAACACATCCGAACTTACTCTCTCGTGCTCTTTAAAGGTGAACTTCTCATTTCAAAATTTCTTCTTTTGTGTTGTTATGCCTTAGTATGGTTGTTACCTTTTCTTTTCCTCTTAATTATTGTGAGGACGCAATTTCTTTAAGGAGGGGAGTCTGTAACAACCCGCATATTTCACGATTATATATTTAAATGTTTTATTTAAATATAGCATCGTTAATCGGATTAAAGTCTGAAATGTTACTTTTTGTAAACAGTCGAATTGGGACTCGAGACCACTTCCATTGAGTCCAAAATGGCGTTTACAGCTTTTCTAAGTATAAAATCGATATGTTTGGAGTTGAGTAGAATTTTGATATTTTCTATTTTGGGGTTTGGGTTTCAGCCCACTAACCCAACATATTACCCTAACTCCTCTACTCTTCATCCATTCACTCATTCTATTTCCTAACACTCAAGCTAAAGTAAAAATGAGGAAAAATATTGGAAATTAAAATTCCTAAACCCTAGTTTTATTAGAAAATCTACTTCTTGCTCTAAAATCAAAGAGAAGATTAGGTAAGCATCCTCTTTATCTTCTCCATCTCAATCTCTCTCCGATTTCAGAAATTTCCTATAACCTAACTTAGGAAATATTTTCTTATGATCTTAGATTGGAGCTTCTAGAGTTGAAGTTGAAGTGTGGTTGATCTTTTCTTTGTTTTAGAGCTTCTTATTGCTATATTTGAGTTTATAGGTGAGTTCTTTAACTCACATCTACGTCTATAACTTTCATTGTTCTTAAGTATGAATTCCTAACATCTATTCATGTTCATTTGCTTTTGATTTGAATTGATTTGGTGAATTTTCCAAATTTCGGTGTTTTGAAGTCAAAATCTTTAAAGATCTTATCTTGGATGTTTGGATGTGTTATTTGGGGTGTATCAAAGAGCCTATAAGGCTGGGTTGTCGCTTGGCATAAATCCTTAGCCCTCGTTGCTCGTCCGATCGCTCCCGAATCGTTTTGGCCATCATGGCCTAGGTAAATTGTTGCCCAGACCAGGCAACCAGACATCTGGTTTGAAGGTCCAGACGTCTGGTTTGGGCTGGAGATGAAAAAAAACGGTAGAGACTTGGACCAGACGTCTGGCCCAAACCTACCAGACGTCTATTTAATTTTCAGACGTCTGGTTTGAGTTTTAGACGTCTGGTAGGTTTCTGGAAGATTTCCAGAACCCAAATCCAAACGTCTGGATGAACCCCCAAACGTCTGAAACTACCAATTTTGCCTATTTTGGGCTGTTTTTGATTGGATTTCCAATTTTTAATCGATTTTTGTCGATCCGGTTAGTTGTTATCACTTATTATCGACTTTGATGACTTCTTTCTTTGGATTTTTGGGAATATCCATTTGATGGATTTGATATCGATTTTTATGGATTTAAGTCACATTGTCTTATGTGAATTTTTGATGATTGATTGTTTTTACAATCATTTTTGTGATTTGTCACTTTAAAATACAAAGGTTTCTATACTAGTAGTAAATACTCAAACTCTTTCACAAAAACGATTTTAACACTACTTTTAAATACAAAGCTCGTTTGTAAAACCGTTTTCCAATCTATTAGTATATACAAACCTTTACCTCATTCGTACGAGAAATCTAATTAAACGGCTTAGCAAAACAAGTGGTATGAAACGCTTGCATTTACTTCGTCGATTAATGCTTGGACTTGTTCGATTGAACTCTCGTGACAATTTTCGAGTGGAAATCTACAATTTGTTCGTAAATATTTTAGTTAAGCTAGTGGTTATGGGACATGAAGCTAAACTTATTTATTTACTAGCTTAGTGTAATTGATACTTCTTATTGATCAATGATGATCATTTTATGGTTTAGACTAGCGATATGCGATGTCTCTTTGTCCGCGTGGGGGACTGTAGCCCGTTCTATTGAGCTTCGTCTCATTTTTATAGGCTAGTGACCTACGGGCTTTATGGAGTTTCGGGTTCATCGGGCGTACCGTTATTGCACTACGTCGTTGTTCCAAAATATTTAAGTTTTAGGTTCATCGGGCGTACCGTTACTGCACTACGTCGTTGTTCCAACTCATTTGAGTTTCATGTTCCTTGGGCGTACTGTTATTGCACTACGCCATTGCACCGGCTCTATGGTTAGCGACCATGGGATAGCGTTCCGTTTGTGATACACGTTTTGGTGAGTTTTCGTGCTCCCGTTTATGATAGGCCTTCCCCATTTTGTGATTTCTGGATTTCTAGTTGATGATTTCTAGAATTTGCGTTTCATCAATTTTTGCGATTGGCATTGATATGTTTTGTCAATATTTGTGTTTTGGCGAATAATTTAAAGAATATGACATTCTTTTTAGTGTTTGAGAATATTTGAGATATTGTATGATTTTTGTTGTTATCTGATGTATACTTGTCACAATATGGCATTATTGTTGTCATACGTTTTTGTGATATCTCTTATCCTATCTCATTTTATATGATATTTATAGCTAGACTGATCTGTTTATTATTTTCTTCTTAAATAATACTTGGGTCAGATCGAGGTATTTCAGGTGCTTCTGCTTGACTTCTTATCTGGGACCATCATCTGATTTATGGCTAACTACTTTATATTAGTAATATTTGCTTTTATACATTCGAGATAGAGACTCCTTGGTGTATACTTATTCTTTTGTCTAGCACTTGTACCTATTCTTTTGTGATGTAGTGGATCTTGTATGACCACTACTTTGATGAACACTTTTATGTGTTATATTCATATCTGTTTCCGCCTTTGTGATATGAATATCTGTGGTGTTATGCTTATTTCTATATTTGTTTCCGAAGGCCACATAGCCACTGTGTGGTAGCTTTGAGTTTGTATTTGATATGTCGGATTTCCTCTTGAAATGAAATGCATGTCATACTATCTGACATATCGGTACTCGCACAAAGCAATTACACAGATGGCCGCTCCTCAACAACCTTATTCTTCACGCTAGTCGACGGCATTACCTCGTAGTATCCTTAGCTAGTGTGAGTATAGAGATGGGGCGTCACATAGATTTCCAAAAATTGGACAATTTACATAAAACCATAGGAGTAATTTGGTATAAATTATTACTACCGTTATAGTAATATTTAGAAATGATTTCTTTCCAAATAGGAATATCATTAATATCCTTAAACTTCCATAACCGTTTACCTAATAGAGATAAATTCATATTACGCAAATTAATGACTCCTAAACCACCATCCTTTTTAGACTTGCAAAAAGTTCCCCAATTTACTAAACATTTAATACTACTGTTAGAGTTTTCCCTACTATATAAGAAGCCCCTTCTAATTTTGTCAATTTTATCAATCACTCAATCTGGAAAAATATGCATAGACATCCAATAGATCATGAGAGCTGATAAGACAGAGTTTATTAGAACTAATCTACGCGCTCTCGATAAAAATCTCTCATTCCAATTAGAAATCCTATTTTTGTTTTTAACTATAATAATAAACCACTCATTAAGAACCTACAAAATTTTTACAATAAATATCCTCATACCATAAGGTATATATGAAATCACATGGAAATTATTTCATATAAAAATGAGCAAAGGTACTCCCATCTAAGATTGTAGGATCAGGTACATTGCCAACGTGGTAAAAAATGTGAATTTCAAAAAAAAATCTTTTTTATTAATTTGCACAAGATCTTATTTTGTGTTTATATGAATAATAAATCTGTACTAAATCATATTTGGTATTTATTAATAAAGGAGTTTGGGCTATATTTTCAATTCATTTAATTTGCATTTAAAATATTTATTGATTATTGTTTGATAATAATATCTTATTATTAATTTAATTTATTAGTTTAATTTAAATTTTATATTTTAATATCTTCATATTCACAGTATAAACATTATAACTATATTAAAATGATAATTTAACCTAGAGGTAATATAGTAACATATGTTATAATTAACCATTATGATTATTTATTAATATATATATATATATATATATAAGTGTTTGTGTGTATATCGGTTTGTGTGGATGTGTAGGTTAAAATCATATGTCAATAATGATGCCAAGGGTTACATATATACACATCAAATAATTCAATTTATATTTACACTAATATAAACTTTTTCCTTTTTTACCATTTTATTTTAATTAATATTAATATTTATACAATTATATATATAAGTAATATGATATTATTTAAAAAATATTTTAAAATAGTTTCGGCTTATATTTACAAACGTATATTTTAAAATGAGTTATTTGGATTATATACACACACGTGTGTGTGTGTGTGTGTTTGCATTAAATTTATAAAGATTTATATATCCCATAATTTAAGATAATTCAAACTATTTTAACTAATTCAAAATGGATTTTTTTCATAACCTGTGTAATATATATATATATATAAATATATATATTATATATTACATTAAATACCGTACAAATTAATATAAAAGAATCTATGTTTGAATTTTTCAAACATTTAAATTTTAAAATCATTTTGACTTTTTTAAGATAATTTGTTTATTAATCAAAAGTCGAGAAAACAATGTGCTTTGTTATTTTATTTAATTTCCACGTGTGTGCGTGTGTTTATGTGTGTGTGTTTATGTTATAAAAAAGCTACTTCTTTTTTATTCTATAAAACCTGAGAGCAGTAAAGTATTTTAAATATTAAAAACTGAAATAGTTTTAAACTTAAATAATTAAATATTTATTATATAGATTTCTTTTTGAGATCATGGGGAACCTTAAGATCATGGTATTCATTGATACTCACTTAAGTAAACCCCACGCCATGTGTCTACCCCGCTTTTATTTAGTCGTCGCACACGGATGCTTAACGTTGAAACTCCCACTAATGGTTTGGCGCTGGGATTCGAACCTGCTCGGACACAGTCCTTTGGTTCCCATCTCCCAGCTCCCAAACCAACCGAGCTACGAACGGCGGGTTATTATATAGATATATATATCAAAACTAAATAATTTTCAATTTAGTTAAAAACCAAATGCAAATTTATTAATATATGGTATATATTTAAAATATTTTCTTTATTAATTAATTTTTTTAAATTATAAAAAAAATTAATAAAAAATTTGAATTATGTCCTAATTGATTAAATATAGTGTATATATGTGTATGTATGTGTGTATGATCATAACATTTGTGTGTGTGTGTGTGTATGAACGTTGCCTCTTCCTTGTGATCTTATCGATTGTCAAACACTTTAATAATTGGTTACCTCCTCCTTGAACACTTTTTTCTTGCTCTTTGGCTATGGGTTGCACCGTTGACTCCTTGGCTTCACCGTGTCTGCTTGAAGCTAGGGTTAAATTTGTTCAGTGTAGAGATAATGAGGAAGTGGTGGTTGTTTATAGCCAACTAGATTGCAAATATCTAGCCCATTTCTTTCAAACCCTAGGAGACTAACTCTCCTCCCTTGCCTTCATGCTATGGCCGGACTCATCACAGGCATGTTTGTGCTTGCAAGAAATGGGATAAAATGACTTAACACTACTAATCATTTATTTGATTAATTTATCCAATGTCATTTATTAAATAACTCAAAGTATGACCTTTATACTTTGTTTTCAATAATTTTCAGACTTTGAATAAATAAATAAATGCCTAAGATTTAATAAAACATTTGTATTCAATTTTATTATTGAATTATAACATTTATAAATTAAGTTTACATTGTTCGAATTCGAAAATGACTCACAACTCAGTTGTGTTGAATCTCGGGTGTGAACTCTGTCTTCGGTCAATATTTAAACATTTTAGATACCAAAGTCTGTATGGACTTTGCTGAAGTACAGTATCAGACGTAAGTTTAATCGCTTATGGATTATTTTAGCGAAATCCAATTTTTATTGTTTTTTAAGCTTATATAGTAATAACATTTTATATGCATATTCTTTTTGTCATCATGGTGTCTCTTGTACATCTAGAGTTTGGTCTAAGGAAAAAACTCAACTAACATCAGTTTTTAACTGTGTAAACTACTTTAAAAGTCCTTGGTTCAATCCTGTAACATTTATCATTTAATTGATTTACTTTGGTTCGAGATTTTGGCTTTAAGTTGGTTGCCAATTATGGTGATAATAATCTTCTGCAACCAAGGAGACAAATCCTCTCTTGGGTAGAGTTTCACTTCAAGAAATTCAACATTTACCTAGTTATGATCGTAACATGGTCGCCATGTTATATGTTTAGTTATAATTAAAGTACACCCTAGCTACTTAAGATTGATAGTTCCCTCTATTTAGAGGACTATTGTACGTTGCTACCATGAGATATTCTATTTTTACTTAGTCGTATTAACTAATAGAAGACTAGATTCATTTTGTAATTGTTCCAAACAACCACTAGTACGTAATCCCTTGGTATCCTCAAACGGCCATGAGTAATTCACCGTCTGTCATATGAAGAGCATTACATACATTAATCCCGACGAATGTGTCGATATCCTTTTCTCAATACATATTGACTAAAAACATTTAAGGATTAATCATTTAGGTGTCGACTTAATACTCACAGTTACGAAGATATTCATAACTGCAATCGATAAAATATTTATCTTAAGGATTTTCTACTTATATATGCTTAAGTATTTATTATTTATATCTTTATATCATAACAAATATGAATGAAAATAAAACCAAAACCATATTTATTTCAAATAACATTGTCCATAGAGTTAATTTTGTCTTATATAAATAATTATTTCTAGGGCACACCCTTAACTCTATCAATCTTCCATTAGCACTTGGGATTAATTATGGAGCCTTATCCCTATGCCTTCGACCAGTTTTCCTAAATTAGTTTGAGAAAGCGCCTTAGTGAATAGATCTGCTATGTTATCTTTAGTATCTACTCCTTCAATTATGATCTCTCTATCTCTAATAAACTGCCTTATCATGTGGAACTAATGGAGAATGTGGCTTGAGTTCTTATGAGCTCGCTGTTCCTTGGAAATCCGCAATGCCACATTATTATCACAATACAAGAATGTTTGACCTTCAATGATTAGGATCACTCCTAGCTCCTTAATGAATTTGAACATCCACACCGCTTCTTTTGCGACATCATTCAAGGTGATGTACTCAGCTTCCATGGTTAAATCGGCCATAATTTCTTATTTGGAACCTTTTAAATTAATGGCCCACACGTTGAGGGTAAAGACAAAATCTGACAGTGATTTACTATCATCGACATCGCTCTGAAAGCTAAAGTCTGAATACCCCTTCATAAGGAGTTTTTTGTTTCTATATATTTGAAACAAATCCTTTGGATTTCTAAAATACTTAAGGATGACCTTAACCGTTGTTCAATGATTTTCTCCCGAATTTGATTGATACTGACTAAACATACCTAGTGCAAAAGCGACATCCGGCCTTGAATATAACACAGTGTACATGATGGATCCTATTACTGAAGCATAAGAAATCCGACTCATGTGATGCCTTTCCATATCCATAGATGGGGATTCCTCCTTAGAAAGGACAATCCGTATCGTACTAGAACATTTTCATGCTTATAATTTGAAGTAGCCGGACCAGTCGGAAGGGGGTGAAATAGGTAGATTTCAAAAAGGAATCCTTTTTGGATTTATTGGGCCCATGAAGTCTAAAAGGCTATTAGGTCCAATCTAATATTGTTTTAAATAAAATCCCATTTTATTTAAATTGCAAGGAGTTTCATAAATTTGATGTTTATATAAACTAGAGTAGATCAAATATACTTTGGTATGTATATGTGTGTAATAAGTAATTGCTTTGTATTATAATCTGGGTAAGTAAAGAGTCAAGTTGTTAATTATGTCAACTATTCAATGGGTCGTAAACGTAATGAATGTGTATTTAATCAGAAATAACACTTACTCCTTTTATATAAAAATCGCAATATTTTACTTAATATGTTTAAAGGAATTAAATTAAACGAGTTTTAATTTATAAGTGTATTGAATATTCTTATATGTGTACAGTGCACTTACAACAAATATGAAGTGTACATGGTTAATATGATCGTATATATGTACTGGGATTTACACCATAACAGATACATTTTTCCTTTTTTGTATATATGCCTTTGTTGTCCAAAGTTTTCTTTAAAACTTTAAATAGCAATTGAAAATATACATACAATAATGATTACATGCACACACACGCACGCCCCCCCCACACACATCTATATGTATGTATGTTTGTATAGTTTTGACTAATTTAAATGTTTTGAATTCAAGAATTAACAATTTTAAATCTAATTTTAACATTGGAAAGTTTTAAAATTAAATCTATGATTTTACAAAAAGTACCTTTTATAAACTTTGAATTAAAATAATGAACATATATGCATATGTGTATAAATAAGTACAAACAATTTTTTAAATTAAAAACAACATAAATTTATAAACTTTGTGATTTTATATGCGTGTTTTAAAACTTAAAGTTGGCAAATATAAAATTAGCCTTAGCTTATGAAGGATCGAAGTAGGATTATAATTTTGTATAACAGTACACTTACGAAATTTTGAATTGAAACACCTTTAAAATTATATTAACAATGGCCAAATGAATTTACAAACAAAACCAACAAACATATAAGATATGAAAGCATTTTTCAAAAGGATTTCAAGTATTTGACAAATGTAGTTTATTTAAGTTTGTATATAAGAAAGGTTACAAAATTATATCAGTAAAATCGGTTTCCAAATATATATTTTGTTTAATCATTAATATCCATATCAAAAACAAAATTAGATCGCACAACACAGGCATATATAGATTCGCTGTAAAAGGTTTGGGATCTAAACAATACATATAAGACGAGCACATGATCAAAAGAGAAGTAGAATAGTGAGATTTAAAATATATTAACATGATGAATTATGTAATAAAATAAAATTAGAATATTACCTTAAGATAAAGCCAAAAATCGCAAGAATAAAACTCATAGATTTAATAGAATCAACTCTAGAAACTGCAACGATTTGAAGCACCACCTTTGCATTTATTTTATTGATTTAATTTGATTTTTTGGAAAATTTCATTATGGCTTTGAAGCCATGAATTTTCGGCTCAAAGGAGAGATAGAGGAATGCTAAAGAAAAATAAATTGTCAAGAGAATTAATGAGTGAATGAAAGAAAAATTTATTTTAAAGGAAACATTGAAATCTTTCCAATTTACTCCTTTAAAACCTTCCCGCTTTCAATTCATCATTAAATCTCAATCAAATCCTCTCCCTTCACCATGTATGATCAACCAAGAAAGTGCCTAGGAAGGCCTTAAATTTTTTCCAAATTCACTCAATAATTAATCGATTTAAATCAAATTTAAACATCTAAAGATATCGTATATCGATACGTACATATATAACTTTTATATACACACTTTATTAAATACTAATGAAATTAAATAAAATCAAATAAAATGCAATGCAATAATTAGTATTTCAGAATTAATTTATAATGATTATAAATTAATTAAATATTGTGGTTTATTTTGGAGTATTCATCATTATAGTTGTACGACTCAAAGGTGTAAATTCAATCAACAATTAATATCGAGCAATTTGAGTATTAACATTCACATGTCACCTTAGCTAGTGGTGTGACATTTTAGCCGAATTTATCACTTACACATCTTTTTGATAGAATCCATTTTTACTATTAAAAACAGTACCCGGTAATAACGATTATTTATATCAATTTTCTTTGCTAAAACTATATTACTCTGGGACTTATGAAATTTGGTTTTGGTCAAAATTCCAATATCGACCACGTTCAACTTGATCAGTCCAAACACAAAATCCTCGGTTCAATAATATCATTATTAACTATGTTACTCTAACCAGAGACATTGACTTTGAATTGACTATAATTGATCATGAAACTAACCATATACAACCGAGAAGACGAATTCTCTATTGAATAGTGCTTCATTTTCAATGCCTCCGCTCAAACCGAATTATAGTTGTTCAATGGATGTTATATCACGATTTAACTATAATCAAAATGGAGTATCCACATTATAGTTCAATAGTATTCTCAAGTCGAGAGAACCATGTAACATTATCACTTCGAGATTTTCTATTTGACCTTAGTTATATTAACCAACGGAAAACTCTCGAATGAGTCGGTCCATAGTTATCTAATAAATATCAGTACGCAACCTTAGTGTCCCTAACAGCCGTGAGTAATGCACACCCAACATTTGGAGAGCGTTATGTACTATAGTCTCAATGGATATATTAATATCTTGCCTTGAAAAATCTTAATTAGGAATGTTTAAAACAATATATTATTTTTACAGGAAATTATTGTCAAGGACAAAATTTCTCAACGATTTTGCCTCAAGGACATGCCTTTAATATTTTATCCTGAAGGACGAACTTTCTTTAGGTATCAGTTTTCAGTCATTAATAGCTGTTTTTAGGTATCAGTTTGTAGTTATCGGTAGCAGTTTTTAGGTATCAGTTTTTAGCTTGGTAGCAGTTTTGTTGTCCTTATGAATAATTTTGGAAAATGTTTGTCCTTATGAATAAATTTTAGAAGAATGTTTGTCCTTGTTGTAAAAATATTGAGGTTGTTTCCTTGAGGCAAAAAATATACAAATCTTTGTCCTTTAAATTAATTCCCCCTTATTTTTAATGTGATAAATTTCTCATGACTACAACACATTGTATTTACTATTATATCATATATCATTTAATGATTTTCTATTTAATAACTTTAAATTAATTTAATTACTTAATTAACTATATCACAATATAACAAATTATATAGCCAAATTTACCGATTTTCCTGCCAATCACTTCAAATGTAATAAAAATGGCGTCCTATCTCCTGCGATTTCTCCTTTTGCCCTGTTTCATTTCATGGTCTACCTAAGTCCTACCTCCGTTGTTTTTCCACTGTCGCTCCCCTTCTCTTTTACCGCTTCCTCCTTCTCCTCTGCTGCTTCTTCTCCTCATCTTTCTTTCTCCATGCCCTAATTTATTGCTGATGGGACGCCGAAAATATTGCCTAAGCCCTATGTTTTTAAATCGGATATTTGTTACTAGGTCGAGTTTTAATCCTCCTGCTCTTCTTTTCGATGCTAACGATTTTATCTACATCCCTGAATCCTTTCCGCACCTTTCTGATTCTACCCTCACTAATGCTTCTTTTGGTCTGAAACTCCCTACATCTATAAGTACTCTGAATCCCTTTTTGGCTAACTTGGGAGATAATATTGGAGTTCATGTCACTGAGCTTATGCAGTCTATTCCTGTTAATCCTCCAATGCCTTTTGTTGTTTTGCCTTCTCAACTTGTAACAACTGATGATGTCTTGTTGCTCGATAATGCTGTTAGGAAGCCATGGTCATCTCTATTCTCTGATAGGCCATGCAACGCTGAAACCTACATCCCTAAGAAATTTGCTGCTAATTGCGTTAACGAGGTCTCTTTCTACCATCTGAAGTTCTAGAGGTTGGCTCCCTTTTCTGGAACGATCATCTCTTCGGATTCTTCTTAGATAAGGACCCTCCCTTTGGATTGGTTAAATCAATATTGATGCATAGATGGAAACTTAAAGGGAAGAACTTCATGAGGTATGATAACTCTCTATTTTTTTTCGAGTTCACAAGCTCTGATGATCGTCAGAGAGTCCGTGAGATCAAACCTATCATCATCGGCAATAAGCCATTTATTATTACAAAATAGTCAGCCTCCATTGACTCTGATAGAGAACAAGTTCTCTCTATTCCTGTTTGGGTCCAATTCTCGAAAATTCCATCAGCGCGAATTTTATTGGGATCTATTTTGTTTTGATGTTGCCATAGTCAGAAGGGAGTGGCAGGTTTACGCTACAACGTTGATAGAGGTTACTCCAGATCATCGTTTGCCTTCTGTTCTTTCTGTTGAGCATGCCCCTAGGTTGGTTGCTATTGTTGATATCAATTACTTCTGGAAGCCTCCTATTTGTACTATCTGTAAGTCTTTTGGTCGATCAGTCTATGCTTGCTTGTACTCCTCTCAGTCTCCTCCTATGATGGTTCCTCTTCCTAGACCATCAATCTCTCCTACCATCGAACAAATAGTTCCTATTGTGCAACTAACATCTGTTATTGACTTGGTTAACGTCGATAACATTATCGCGACTGCTCTCTCCTTCCCTTGTCCTTAGGTTGATGTTGAGTGTTCTAATGGTGATGAAGTTTGGATTCACCGCTCTTCCACATGGTGAACCGACAAGGAAGCTATTCTTCAAATTCATCTGTAACGACATTCAGGACTTCGATGTTTATACTATGTTTCTATTGATGATGTTCTGACTCTTGCGGTGGATGGTCAGTTTGGTGAACATAATAGTGAGCTATTATCTGATGATAGTTGGGACAAGGAAGTGATTTTCACTATAGGCTCTGATGTCACTTTGCGTGGTGTCATCAAACTGTTACTTGAAGCCGTTGGAGAGGTTATTTTAGATTAGTCATCTCGCCCCATTTCTGATGTGGATTGGGACTGTTAGTGCATGGAAATTTGATGTTTTACTCTTTGTTTTTCTTCTTGTTGTTATTTAGAAGTTGGTGTATTCTGCACCACTCCCGTTCTTATTTCTCTGTAGCTGTTGCGGTAAGTTCAGCTCCACACCTATTTTTCAATGCTTATAAATGTGGTACAACCACTATAAAACCGCCTTGCCTAGGCCAAGAAATGAAGTATAAAGTAAAAATCAAACATCATGTGTATGAATAAGATTGGTTATCGTTTTAGATATACGTAACAAATTACATAATTACCCCTATGGCATACCCCTAACTCTATCAGAATTTTCCATACAAAATCATCTTATACAATATATATGTTCATAGATTGGTACAATCCCACTGTCCTTTTATATCTATCATTATAGATCTTTATACCAAGTATATAGGATGTCTTTCCTAAAATCATTCATCAAGAAATTATTAGACAACTGAGCTTTCACTGAGTGTAACAATAGTACATTGCTACCAATCAATAGCAAGTCGTCAATGTATAATACTAAAAACGTTATAGCACCATATTTCTTTTTCTGATTATGCTTGCTTCCTCTATGTTATGCTGAAATCAACTGTTTGATTGCCTAGTCAAAACATTTGTTCCAACTTCTAGATGCTTGTTTAAGGCCATAGATTGATCTTAAGAGTCTACATGCCTTATCGCCGCTCCTACTGACCTCAAAACCTTCTGGCTATGACAAATAAATAGTTCTTATAAATCACCATTTATAAATGTTATTTTAATGTCCATCTACCATATTTCATAATCATAATAAGCGATACCGACAAGTAGTATCCAATTATATTTAAGCATGACGACTGGTTAAAATGTTTTATTATAACCAATACCTTGGATTTGACAAAAAAAAATCACCGCCAACCTTGCTTTATAAGTCATGAACTTTCCATTTACATCAATATTGTTTTAAAACATCCACTTGCAGTTGATGGGTTCGCCCCCCTTTCGGGTACATTCTCTAAAATAAATACTTATTTTTGTACATGAAATCCATTTTGGACTTCGTAGCATTAAGTTATAGGGCGGAATCTTTACCCTTTAAGGATTGCAGATACGTGAGGGGACCGTCATCATGAATGACGCAATCCATGTTTTCACCATAAGTCAGAAACTCGTAATATCTCTCCAACGCACGAGATTCTCTATTGGACCTTCTAATAGATTGCGTATTTTCTATAGGTATTGAATTACTATAAAAATACTTAGTTACTACATAAGTTTCTTAGATCTCATCCAAGTTTATCTTACTGCAGTTAATTTCTAGATAGAGAAATTCCTTTTCCAAAAAGATGGCATGTCTCGAATTAAACACTTTTTGTTCCTTGGTATGATAAAATAGGTAACCATGAGAATTTCCTGGATACCCTATAAACTTACATAAAACCAATCACCTCTTAAGGTTATCGGGGTTGACATTTTTAGTGTAAGTTGGACAACCCTAAACCTTAAGGTGATTAAAGTAGGGTTTCTTACTAATCGATAACTTGTATGGGGCCTTGGACACAGATTTAGACTGTATATTATTTAGTATATGTGTTGCGGTTACTAGCGCATATCCTCAAAAGGAAGGAGATAACTTAGGGTCACTCATCATCGATGAAACCATGTCCAACAAAGTTTGATTTCTTCATTCTGAATTGTCATCGTGTTGAGGAGTGTAGGGAAGGGTGATTTGAAAGAGAATCCCATTCTATTTTAGGTACTTTGGAGTTCATATCCGAAGCACTCACTACCTCGATCGGATTGGAATATTGTAATTTTCCTATTAGTCTGCTTTTCTACTTCATTCTTATATTCAATGAATTTATCATAGATCTTTGAATTTTGGTTCATGAGAAACACATATTCTTATCTGGATAAATTATATATGGATGTTATGAAGTACGAGGTTCCACTTTGGTAGTTGTAGGCATATGACCAAATACATTGATATGTATTAGTCCTAAGAGTCCTTCAACTCTTTTATTGCTCCCATTGAATCAGTGCTTGGCCATTTTACATTTAAGGCACGATGTACAAGTATCAAATGATTCTGAATCAAATGATGGTAGGAACCCTTGGTTTCTTTACTCGTTCAATCGTGTCATACTAGTATAGCCTAGTCTAGGATGCCAAAGTTAACAACCATTTAATTTAGACGCATTTTTATTTTGAATAAAAAACACATGATTACTATTAAATATATGAATGCCATTATCCAAAATACTAAAACCAACAGTTTTATTTCCACAATGAATATTCATAATACTGTCATTAAAAAAGAACTACATTCATTTTCCATCAAACGGGAAACATAAATCATTCCACTAATAAAATTTGGTACATAATAACAATTACATAAAATTGAATTGTGTCCACTAGAAAGCTTTATATGGTATTCTCCCATCATTTTGACAACTTTAGTAGCTCGATTTGCAATTTGGAATTCCATGCTTCATCTTGCCACGGGCCTTTTTGATCCTAAGCTCCTGTAACAAATTACATATTGAGTTCCAGATCAAGTATCTAAAACCAAAATAAAGCACTTATACATAAACGATTCTACATGGAAAAGAACTTCAAGAGCGTAATCAAATTCCTTCCCCTTGAGCGCCTTCAAATAGTTCGGACAGTTCCTCCTAAAGTGTCCCTTCTTCGAGCAAAAATGGAAATCACTTTTCTCTTGTGCGTTTGCTTTACCCTTATCACCCTTTAGCCTATGCTTTCTCTTCTTTGAACTATTTGAGGAAGAGGCACCCTTAATAATAAACACTATATTCGTTCCTTTATGAACGTACTCTCGGCCGTCCTTAACATAGTATGGAGGTTCATGATAGTACATTTCAACGAGTTCATATTGAAAATCAATATGGATGGATCGAACTACCAAGTTAGTGCATTTTGAAGCTGTGGCATCAAGCATAGTTCCTAACTCAATCAACCTTTTCAATATACCCAATCATATTAAATACATGATCTTAGACTAAAGTGATCTTGCTCATTTTCACATGAAACAATTTCCATGAGATATCGTACCTTGCGGTACGAGACTGCTCATCATACAACTTTTGTAGGTACTTGAATATTTCTCCAATATCCATGTTTTTGTGCTATCTTTGGAGCTCATTGCCCACAGTTGGCAGCACACAAAAGTGGGCAAGTTCGTAGTCCGAAGACCTGTTTTTGTAGGCCTTAAGTTATTCAAGCACGATATACTTATCGAGTTTAGCCATTGGCTTATTGGCAACAACATATTAGAGTTTTTCACAAGTGAGTGCAATCTTAACATTTCTTAGTTGTAGTTTGCACCAACTAGTGTGTTCTATCGAAAAATAGCTTCATAGTTGCCATTTGATATACGTAGATTCATTGGAGTAAATTAAGTAACATTATATATGTTATTATACTTATTAGACTATTTTATTATATTTATCTAATAAGGCTCCTAATGAATTCTACATCTCTTAAAAACTTTAGAAGAGATAAGGGAATTTCGTAAATTCCTTCACTGGGTGTTAGGACCCATTTATCATGTTACTGCAGCCCTAAGGGTCCTCGGAAAATTATAATCCCTATAAACGACAAGTAACACTTTAATAATTATATCTAGTATATAATTCCTAACATTCCTTATACTTTGCTCTTAATCATCTTGTTTGTACCAAAAATGGGCACAACACTCTTCGGAAGTTTTTGAAGAGATAAAAATGAAGAACGAAAATTAAAACTGTGGATTATCTAACAAAAACTCCAAATAACAGAAAATAAATTGCAAAGACAAGCGATTTAGAGTGGTTCGGCGTTTCGCCTACGTCCACTATGAAGTTTGATGATTTTATTGCTCGATTACTTGAAGATTACAGTAGTTGATCATGTAATACAACTGAATTCAAATGCTAAGTGTCAATCTAAAGCAGCGGCGGTGTTCTGGAGTAAATCTGGCATAATCTGGACGTTCTTCAGTACTTAGAATTCTCCGACCCCCTTTTCTGAATGACCAGGGGGTCTATTTATAGGTGTTGGAGGCTGGTATTTCGCCCAAAATGAGGGGAGACCAGTTCTGGCACGTCAGGGGGCCCACATGGCCGAAATCTGGAGATCCGGGCCCGCTTTGGGATCGATTCGACCCTTGGTTCGAATCGATCAAGAAATCATCCAATCGAGCTGAAACTTGGTGTGTACATTCTTCATCATGTATTCGAGCATCTGTGAAAATTTCATGGGATTTGGACTTGTAGAACTCGAGTTATGATCGATTCAAGTTGGTGTTTTTCGTATTCTGGAGTCGTTCGAATCGATGTGTTCGAATCGATTCGTTCGAATCGATCTTCCTGTTCGTGAAGACGGTGACGTGGTGCGCTTTCTTCGAATCGATCCGGTTTCCATTCCGGATTGACTGGGTCGAATCCACGACTTGGATTCGTAGATGGTGGAGTCGAGGCAATGGATTCGAAGGACCTCTTCCTTCGAATCGATGGGACTGATGTTCGTTCGAATCGAGTTAGGCTCGTAGTTACGGACCGGTTTGAAGATGTCTCAGCCTGGGGATTCGAATGTAGTGGAGTCGAACCTGATGGAGTCGAGCGCATGCTTGATCGAATCGAGTGTGTTGCATTGTAGCCCATCGATTCGAAGTGCTCCGACTTGTTGGATTCGAAGGTAGGTAAACCTGATGGATACGGAGAGGAATGACTTCATCGATTCGAAGCACTACAACTGGATGGACACGGAGTGGCTTCAGGTGGATGGATACGATCAGGACCCCTGCCTATGGATTCGAACTAGAGCGTTACCCATGGATTCGAGCATGGGTTATTTTCTCCATCTTGAATCGATGATATCTTGAGCGTACGAGCTCGGATTATTTCGAAACTTGGGACGTTGGCTCCCCAGGCTTCGCTTGTCATGTCTTATCAATTGTAGCCTGATCCGGACTCGGACAAAATTCGTCGATATCCGTAGCGACCCTTACGTGTAACCGACTTCCGGGACGACCTGTCACCGTTTTCTAGTTAAGTCCTTGGTATCACGGCCTTGCCAAAAGGCGGGATAACATTTGCCCCCCAAAGTACGTCTTGTGTAAACATGACGTGCTTTGAAAAGTTGCAGTCTCTCACTGGACAGCTATGACATGCTTTACCGAAAGTTGCATTCTGTATCGCTGTAAACGACCGTCGCACAATAGTGACTGGCCGTCAGTTTTTTGAGTCATGACGAGATGAACATTCGATCCCTGTAAATGATAGAGATCAAACATTAGTCAGAAATACGTGCATACATGTATTATCTTGGCTTTGATTAACGTTGCGTGATCGCACGTCGTTGTCAGTTCGGTTTACTATCGAAATCTGCGTCGGTCCTCTCCTGGACCGATTTGAGATTTGAGTTAAAACACTGCTTTTATGATTATCTATGATCATCCTCTCGTACTGATCCTCTCCTGAATCGGTACAAGAGTAGACAAGAAATTTTAAACATTGAGACTATTCGTCCATTTTCATCAGTGGCTGGTGATGGATTCGATGTTCTCTGAGTTGATGGAGTCGAAGTTGTGAGTGCTCGGATCAATGTTGCTTTGCTTCGATGTTGCTTGAATGGATTCGATGTGGCAAAGGATTCGAAACCGGTTGGATTCGAACTAAAGGAGGGATTCGAACTGGTGGAACGACGCTGCGTTGTGATGGATTCGAACTAAAGGTTACAATGGATTCGAACATGTCGCAACGAATCGATTCGAGTCGATTATCCCACCTATAGAAGCCGGTTAGATATACCGGGAGGCGAATCGCCACATCTCCCCTATATATACCGGGCTTCTATTCACTTCTCACTTTTCACTTTCTACCATTGCTTCAGCTGTTTCTTCGAATCGATTTCTCCTAGGCCAAGACAAACGTGCTCTCTTCAAAACAATCGATCCCTTCCACGCTTTTACTCGAAATCCAAACAGGTATTTAATGGACCGATTCGAGATGAGAAAAGCAAACTATTCTCGCTTTAGAAAAACTCTAAGGAGTGACAAGATCTGAATGGAGTGGGTCGACTCGATGGAGTCGAGGAGTGATGTCTTTTGGGTTCCAGCGATTAGAGTGTCGTTTCCTGTTGCTTCGCATCGATCCAGGCACGAGCCATTCGAATCGATCTTGAATGCATAGCTTCGAATCGATGGTTTTAAGAGAAAGGAAAGAAAGTTCGTGGCAATCGATTCGAAGTAGCAGTACTCTGATCGATTCGAAGGACATCAATCTCGACCGATTCGAAGTCAGGCATAGACCATGGATTCGAAGGTCCCTCTATCCCAATGTTGCATCGAATCGATCCACATGGATTCGAAGCAATTGGAACCAAACTTCATCGACTCGTCCTGCATCGATTCGCACCGATGGATTCGAACATCTTCGTCTTAGGAGACCATTACTTTTTGACTTGCTCCATCATATGAACTACGACCAGTTTCAAGTTATTCTCTGATGAACTTAATGAACTTTGGCATACTTGACTCCGACGAGCTTCGGCCTTGCATAATCGAACTTGACCAACAGACTTGAACCTGAATTTCCTTTGAAGCTCGTCGATGGAACCATGACTTAACCAATAATACAACTGATTTATACTTGAAGTTGGTCCGTAGCGTTTGGACGGTGCGGAAATGACGGTCAGCGATGACGGTCATTTTCTTTCTTAAATTCCCAAGTTGTGTTGTACGAACATCTCGCTTCATTCTGTTGAATTTGCTCGAGTGATGTATAATACTTGCACTGCACGACACGTTCACACACACTACACTGGGGCATGCACGGGCTTGTTCATAAACTTAATGTTGCTTTCTAATGAGTTAGCTAACTATGGAATCTTCGAGCTCCCAACAACAAGAGGTACAGAGCTCGACTCCTCCGGTGCTGGAGATTCCCGATATCCCTGCTGATATAATCGATCCAGCTCCAGATGAATTGCCGGAGGCGATATTTATTGAGGACCCTGTCGACTCGGTTCAATCCAACATTTCTGAATCCTTATTGGGACGAATATGCTTAAAGCATAACATATCTCTTGGTGACGTTCTATTGCCCAGCACCACCGATAGACCGCACAACCCGCCTGAAGGATATACAGCATTCTACCGTCATGCTTGTGCGGCTGGAACTCTTCCTCCCTTCAATCAATATATCCGAAGGATGCTATCATATTTAGGGATCGCTCCTTCACAACTTCATCCCAACGGGCACGCGTTGCTGAATAGTGTCTTCGTAATATTTATGGACTGTCTCTTCCGCCCGCCGAGGCCCTCCGAGATCAGACACATATTTAACTTCAAGAGCAGGGGTGATAGCCCGTCGTTTACATTTTTGGAGGCGGTTAGAAATTGCCAAGTCGTAGTTGGAGCTTGGACGCGACTGAGCTACTTCAAGAACGAATGGTTCTACGTTCGATGCCCTCCGGGTTTCGCTAGGCGATGGTTGTCTAGACGTAAGCGCCTTAACCTGTGTTTTTGACCGATATCTCTTCGGTATTAAAATTGATATTCCATTCCTTTTACAGCTATTATCTCTAGGCCCGATGGAGGGCGTTTCAAGGGTACCGTCCGAAGTCTTCAAGAAGTTCCGAGCGAGCTGAGGCATATTGACTCGGTGCTGAACGACTACAACTTAAGAGTTCTGGGTTTGATCGACATTAATCAAAGCATAGTCGTTGAGGGATTTTCAAAGTCCGTCTCCAAGAAGGAAAATAAGAAGAAACCCAAGAAGAGAAAAGCAAAGAGGTCACTTGGGATCAGAATAATCGAGGCGAGCGACGAAGAAAGAACCCAGACGGATTCAAAGCCAATGGCTGACCTTTCGGGAAACTTGGAGGAATCGGGAGAGAAACGGAAAGGCAAGGCCGCCGCTTCCAAAAAATTTAAGTCAAAGGGGGGAAAATCTGTAGATGTGTTTCTTCCCGCTTCCGGAGTTATGATTTCTGAGGCCGCCCCTTCTCATTCGAGAGATTCTCTCAAAGGGCTTGACGATATTCCTATCCCAGATTATATACCAATCTCTCATAATCCTGGGTTGGAGGAATTACAAGATGTCTTAAATATGAACGAGCCCTTTCCTTTAAGTGCGGTCAACACTTCCGGTCGGTTTGGGGGTTTACACATTTACACACACTTCCACGGCACTTCATGACTTCTGCATAGTAAACATTGCTTTATGGGATTTTAACCCGTAATTCTTTCTTATCGCAGGTGAGATGTCAGGGCGTGGCTCCACTTTAGATAGACTTCGGAATGTGCGCCAATCTTCTCCATTTTATGACTCCCGTAGGAGAGAGACGGATAGGGACCATGGGCGAGGCTACTCGAGTCAAGAACGTTATGACAGAGACAGGGATTACTCGCGTAACCGTTCTGGCTATGATTATTCTGATAGAGACCGGGGATACCAGCATCGACCCCGATCTCGTTCTCCTCCGCCTCCCAGGGCTCCAGTAGACCTCCCAGGGCCATCTCATCAGCAACAGTTGCCTTCTCAATCTTCTCGGCCTGACGCTCAACGGCCAAGAGTGGAACCAACGGCAGCCGCTATAATTGAACAAGTTCCGGCTGAGTTGACAAGCGAGGGAGCTGCTAAACTCGCCCAAATGAAAAACGACTACCCAGAAATTTGCATGGATGGCTATATCTTCCCTCCTAACTTCAAAAGAATCCCTCCGGAAGCTGAGACCACTGCTCATAACTACATCCACGACTTCTATGCTCAGTACAAGGAGTGGTATAAGGCAGCCGTGAAGGCTTCTAGAGTAGCTTTCGACAGGGCAAAGGTCATTGCCGAACGTGATGTTGATATCGCGAAGCAGAAACGCATCATTCAAGTTCTCCAATCTGAAGTGGAAACGTCCCGAAAGTCAGAGCTTGAAACACTTAAGAAACACGAAGGTGTCGTGGCCAAATTAGCGAGGATGCAGCAAGAACACTGTGCCACAGTGGAAGAGATGGGCCATCGCAATACCACCGTTGCAGCTGAGCGAGATTTAGCCGTTAAAGAGCTGAACGAGCTCAAGGCCAAATTCGCTGAAATGGTGAAGGAGAAGGACGATGCGAACGCTACTGCTCAAGAGGCTTGCGACCAAGCAGTATCCCTCAGGGCCGAACTTGCTGCGGCGGCGGTCAAGGCTAAGTCTGTGGAAGCGGAGATTCAGGAAAAAGTTTTGGAGGAGAGGTCTAGGCTAGATGCTGAGTTTGACGATCTCTTAGTCACGTATAACGCTAATGTGCTGGAACACAGAAATCTAGCGTGGCTGGGAGATGACTCCATGATCTTGTATAATGCCTGGACCCGGCTGGTGAATGAGAAGAGAGCAGCGCACCCAGATGGAGCACTTGACGATTTCGAACTGGAGATGCGTCTGCTTACTGAGGATGAGAGGAAGACCCTTCATGAGGTGGTAATCTCTATGGCGAAAGAAAAGCTTGGTGTTCCATCTCTAGAGACAGGCGAAGGTTCGGGGACCGCGCATCACGAGGCAAGTGTTGGAGCTGTACTCCCAACATTGCCCGAAACCACTGGTGCGGCAGACCCCCAATCTGTTCCTGCATATAATCCTGATCAACCGTTATTATCTTCCGCCGATGATTCCACCCATGCTTCGGTCCAGACTAAGGAAGGTACTTGAACGCTTCTCGTAGTTTAGTTGTGAAGGACCTTAAGCAACACACTTGTCTAACAATCTCCGTTTTGTCGCATTTCAGTGACCGAAGTTACAGTTTCTGCGCCCCTTGCTTTATCAGTTCCTCATCAAACACAAGGGGTAGTTTTTTCTGAAGCCATCACGACTTCTACTTTGATTGGTGAGGAGGGAGATGCAAATATGTTTTCTTTCAGCGCTCAGATGATTGAGGAGCTTCTCAACGAACCCATCGATCCCTCTGCCAATCCGTCCGATGCTGTGAGTGAGGCTGCTCCAGCCGTTAATTTACCTATGCCAGCTATTGGCACATCTGATGCGGCCCAAGCATCTCGTGAGGACGATGTTTTAGCTGAGATTGCTGCCGAGATGACAGCAGGGAATGTTGGTTCTAGTCCGCCCGGGCCCGCCCCGTTAATGGTGATTTCGCCGGGCGGTACTGTATTGATCGAGACCACTCCTGTCCCTCCTCCTGCTACCGCTCCTGTGCCTTCAGCTCGTCCTCCTAGAAGGACTTCCGTCGCTTCCAGCTCTGAGGAAGATGTCGACATTATATCGCTGCCGGAGGGCAAGCCTGAAAAGAGCAAGCGATTGAGGAAGAAGTCGGGCAGCGGGTCAGGTGGAGCTACTCCAAAGAAGAAGATAAGGAAGAAGAAAGAATGAACTTCTTTCCCTAAATCTTCGTTGCGTAGGGTAGCATTTTGTCGATTTTTCTATAGCCGTGTATAGATGTGGATTCGGCTCCCACTAGCAGAATTTTTCATAAACACTTTGTAATCAGATTCTTTTTGTTGATAATGGAAATGAAAATATATTCCCTTTCTGTCTTCAACTTGTTTATGTGTTATGGTTCTGCCCCCCTGTATTGGGGAGAAGTGTAGAGTGGACGTATGTTTATACTCTGTCTTGCGTACTGGAAGCACGAAGTTAGTTAATGTTTGCACTCCAGTTCGCGTTCTCGGAAGTTGGAGTTCGTTAATGTTTGTACTCCAGTTCGCGCTCTCGGAAGCTGGAGTTTGTTAGTGTTTATACCCAGCTCGCGCTCTCGGAGTACTCTGGGGTTTTTAGGAGAATGTTTATACCCCGCCTCGCACTCTGGGAGTACGGAGTTCGAAGGATGTTTATACTCCGCCTCGCGCTCTGGGAGCACGGAGTTAAGTAAAATGTTTATACTCCGCCTCGCACTCTGGGAGTACGGAGTTGAAAGAATGTTTATACTCCGCCTCGCACTCTGGGAGTACGGAGTTCAAAGAATGTTTATACTCCGCCTCGCACTCTGGGAGTACGGAGTTAGATGTGAGTTTATACTCCGCCTCGCGCTCTGGGAGCACGGAGTTTAGAAAAATGTTTATACTCCGCCTCGCACTCTGGGAGTACGGAGTTGAAAGAATGTTTATACTCCGCCTCGCACTCTGGGAGTACGGAGTTGAATGAAGGGTTGTCGTGTATCAACCCATTTCGTGACCTGATGGGATGGCTTGCCCCCGAGCTCGGGTTTCATTTAGCGAGTGGTTGATTGCTTCATAGCCACTCCCTACTTGAATAAATTCCACTGTGTGATGGAACTTAGCTCTTCGTGCATCGTGATGTTGTACATTGTATTTAATGAATCACAGCTCTGGCTCGAAGAGATGGCATTTTATTGCTGAAATAAGAAAAATATGGCAAATCAGTTGCCTTATTACAAATTCTAATTTCGAAATGCAAAAGTAAATTGCTGAATAAAAAACATAATGAAATAAATAAAGCCTGTCATATGTAATAGCGACGGAGACTCTCGCTGTTCCAGGCTCTCGGTAAAACTAGACCGTCCACGGTTGATAGTTTGAATGTGCCATCTCCAAGTCGTTGCGTAATCACGTATGGTCCCTCCCAATTTGGTTTCATGTGTGAAGGAACCGGGTATACTCTCTTGAGGACCAGATCACCGAGATCAAAGGTTCGGGGGCGAACTTTGGTGTTATATAATCGGGCGACTCGACTTCGGTATGCGGCCGCTCTTAAATCAGCTTCTTCTCGTTTCTCGTCCAACAGATCTAAAGACTCAGCGAGTAATATAGCGTTTGTTTTCGGATCGTAATAAGTTACGCGGTGAGAAAATACTTCTGTCTCCACTGGAATGACGGCCTCCGAGCCATAGGATAAGGAAAATGGGGTGTGTCCAGTTGCGGTCTTGTGAGTTGTTCGATAAGCCCATAACGCCATAGGAAGTTCATCGACCCATTTGCCCCCAGCCTTTTCCAGTCGTTTCTTTAAGATGGATTTGATAACTTTGTTAACAGCTTCGACCTGACCATTTGCTTGTGGATGTGCGACTGCAGAGAACTTTTTATGAATATGAAATCGTTGGCAGGAACTCTTGAACTCTGAACTTTCGAATTGGGTCCCGTTATCGGTGATGATGGTGTGCGGGAGTCTAAATCGGCAAATGATATTGCGGACCACAAAGTTTATCACTTTCTTTGACGTAATCGTTGCGAGAGCTTCGGCTTCAGCCCATTTCGTGAAGTAATCAACTGCAACGATAGCATACTTCGCACCACCTTTTGCCAGAGGCAAAGCGCCAATGATATCGATACCCCACATAGAGAACGGCCAGGGACTGACCATTTGAGTTAACTCGGTAGGCGGGGCTCTTGGAATTCGAGCGTGTTTTTGGCACTTGTCGCACTTCTTGGCGTAATTGGCAGCATCTCGATTTACGGTCGGCCAGTAATATCCATATCTGAGTATCTTCTTAGCAAGCGTTTGTCCACCGGTGTGATCGCCGCATTCTCCCTCATGTACATCATGTAACGCTCGTTTGACTTCGTCGTGAGCGATACACCGGAGGAGTGGAACAGAATAACCTTTTCTATACATGATCCCGTCCTGAATGATAAACCGCGAAACTTTTCGTAGAATTTGCCTTTTCTCATTTCGGTGTTCAGGCAATATTCCATTCTCAATATAATTTCGATACAGAGTCATCCATGATTCTCTGCTGGGAAAGGTCTCTAACACATCAGTTGTTTTGATTTGATCGATGCTCGGGGAAGGCAAAGTTTCGACCGGGACGAGTCCCATTTGCTGTGCTTCACCTGTGCTGGCCAACTTTGCCAATGAATCGGCCTTTTGATTGTGATCTCGTGGTATGTAGTAAATAGCATAATAATCAAACTGATCCAGCGCTTCCTGAACTCGGGCTAGATAAGCAGCTAACCTTCGATCTCTCGCTTGATATTCTCCTCGTACTTGACACACAACCAACTGCGAATCACAATAAACTTCTATAGCGATAATTTTCAGATCTCTGGCAAGCTTTAACCCAGCCAACAGGGCTTCATACTCGGCTTCATTGTTGGTTGCGTGAAAATCAAACTTCAAAGCATAACATATAGATCGACCTTCGGGGGTTTCTAGTACAACTCCAGCGCCCGAACATCGATCGTTTGATGCACCATCTGTATAAAGTTTCCATACATATTCAGGAGACTCGCTGGTTTCAGGTAATTCGTCAGGAACAGTAAATTCAGCTATGAAGTCAGCTAGGACTTGCCCTTGAATGGCTCTCCGCGGAGCATAAGTAATGTCAAATTGGCTCAGTTCAATATTCCACTTGAGTAACCTTCCAGACGTCTCAGGCCGCGTGAGGACCTGTCGTAACGGCTGATCGGTATATACAGTAAGCGGATGTGCTTGAAAATAAGGACGAAGCTTTCTCGAGGCAATGACCAAGCAGTAAGCCAGTTTCTCCAACCTGGGGTAATTTCTCTCAGCTCCGGTCAATCGTTTACTGACATAATAGACCGGTTTCTGCACTCGATCTTCTTCCCGGACCAAAGCAGCACTGATCGCATGCTCTGATACCGCCAGATAAAGGTATAATTGTTCGTGATAAATTGGTTTCGACAGAATCGGTGGCGTAGAGAGATGCTGAACCAGCGATCGGAATGCGCCTTCACATTCCGTGGTCCATTCAAAGTTTCGCTTCCCTTTCCGGATTAAATCAAAGAAAGGAATACATTTATCAGTGGATTTCGAGATGAACCTGCTTAGCGCTGCTACCTTCCCGTTGAGACTCTGGACTTGCTTGATGGTCTTTGGAGTTTGCAAATTCCTTATCGCCCAGATCTTCTCGGGGTTTGCCTCTATCCCACGAGCGTTAACAATGAACCCTAGGAACTTTCCAGATGCGACGCCGAAGTGGCATTTTAGCGGGTTAAGCTTCATTCCATACTCACGCAAGATACAGAACATTGAATTTAAATCCTTGACGTGATCTGTGGAAAATCGGGACTTAACTAACATGTCATCCACATAGACTTCCATGGTCTTCCCGATCTGATCAGCGAACATTCGATTAACCAAGCGTTGGTAAGTTGCTCCGGCATTCTTTAAACCAAAGGGCATGACTCTGTAGCAGTAGAGTCCCAGATCGGTTACGAAACTAGTATGTTCTTGATCGGGTAGATGCATGGGTATCTGATTATAACCTGAATAAGCATCCATAAAGGATAACAATTCGTGACCCGCAGTTGAGTCAACGAGTTGGTCAATTCGGGGAAGTGGAAAACTATCTTTTGGACAGGCTTTGTTTAAATCAGAGTAATCGACACAAGTTCTCCATTTCCCGTTCGGTTTCCGAACCATTACCGGATTTGACACCCACTCTGGGTATAGAGCATCTCGGATGAAACCATTCGAATGTAATTTGTCAATTTCTTCTTTAAGGGCGGCAGATCTCTCTGGATCCATACCACGCCTCTTTTGCTTGACCGGAACATGTCGCGGATCAATATTCAGAGAGTGACTTGCAATGTTCGGTGAGATTCCGCACATGTCGGAGTGCGTCCAGGCAAAGACATCAAGATTCGCCTGAAGAAATTCAACCAATTCCTGTTGTATCTGTTTTCCCAGTTGAGATCCAACTTTCAGTACTTTCGAGTTGTCACCCTCACTGACCGGGACGTCCACAGTCAGTTCGGCTGGAGATGCTTGATTCTCTTCTACTTCATCTTTATCTTCGCTATCTCTAGGGTCAAGATCTCTAAGGAATTGGTAGTGGTGCCCGGGCCGGGGCCCAGGCGTTAGCTGTCAATTATCAGAAAAACGGACGCAGAGAGATTCCTCCACGCCCTTTCCTTTCTCCTTCTTCTGTGCTTCTCGCAATTCAGCAACATAACAGGCTCTTCCTGCTGCCTGATCTCCTTGAACGATTCCTATGCCATGATCGGTCGGGAATTTTAAAGTCAAACACCACGGGGCAATGGCTGCCCTGAATTCAGCAAGAGCTGGTCGACCCAGGAATGCATTGTACGGTGAAGCAATGTCAAGAACAACGAATTGCAGCAGTCGGACTCTCCTGCGCTCTCCGATCCCCAGTTCCACTGGTAGTTCCACTATCCCAGTAGGTATCGTTGCACTGCCATTGAAGCCATGAACCCGGGATTGGCAGGGTTTTAGGTCTTTTGTTTCCATCTTCATTAAATCGTAAGCTCGCTTGAATAGAATGTTTACAGAACTCCCACTGTCAACCAGGATCCTCTTCATCCAAGCAGGACCAACCTGGGCAGATATGACCAGTGGATCAATCGTTGGAGCTTCGATTTTGTCAGCATCTCTGCTTCTGAATATGATATCGTCAGACATCGTTTTTTGTTGCTTAGCCGGGGTTCCATCCTCACAATTACTGCAGCATTCGAAGCTCGCATGCCTGATAGAGCTAGCATACGACTCCATTTCCCTCCAGCTCCTGTCCGCTGGATGAGGACCACCACTTATGGTATTGATAACTAGCCTCCCGCCTGTACGAGCGGGTTCCTCTTGCCTATCCTGGTCTTGCGCACGGTTTGGATTCGATGGGCCCGCACCACCAGACTGCGGCGCCCGCACGAATTGATCTAACTTCCTCTCCCTGATCAATTTTTCTATGAGATCTTGCAAATGGCGACAGTCATTAGTATTGTGGCCATAGCTCTCATGAAACCTACAAAACTTTCCCGTCTGAATCTGTCTTTCTGACGACCGCTTCGGAGCGGGTTTCTTATACTGTTCTGTGTTGCAAGTTTGTAGATACACATTCTCCAGCGATGTGTTTAACGGTGTATAACTTTCGAACATCGGAGCCCTACGCCGTGGGCCTGGATTCGGATCTCTCTTCTTATTCTGACCATTGCCACCTCTTGGCTGAGTTTGTTTGTTCTGTATGTTTAACTGGACTTTTCCGGAATTGTCACCGGACTGTTTAACTGCGACATTGCTTTGTATTCCCTCACTTCCGGGTTTTGCATCGTCCTGCTTCCTAGACTGTTTCGCGTCCTCTTGCCGTAAGAATTGAGCGGCTTTGGAGTAGAAACGGTCCAACGACGCGGGGGGTTTTCCGGCTAACCAGTTTCCAAATTCAGAATCGGGATCAATTCCCTTTGTCAATGCCATTAAAATTGAGTTGTCATTGGGATTACTAATTTCCACGCATGCCGCATGGAACCTCTCCAAGTAACGCCTTAATGTTTCCCCACGAGCCTGGGTAACATTGGACAGGGTGTTAACATCTTTGGGTCTGACAACATGCATACGGAACTGTTCAACAAATTTCTTAGCCAACTGGTCGAATGATGAAATAGATCTTGGAGGTAGTCTTGTAAACCACATTGTTGCAATTCCTCCCAGCGAAATGGGGAAGCTGCGGCATTTCACTGCATCGTCGGCCCTTGCGGCGCTCATTGACCATTCGTATTTTAGTATGTGCTGATTGGGATCAGAACTTCCTTCGTACATAGGGAGAGTTGGCATTCTGAATCGCCGAGGAGGCTCAGCGTATAATATTTCGTCCGTGAAAGGAGTATGGCTTCGAGAAATTCCCCAATCGTCATTGGTAAGTCCTTGGCTTTCACGGATCATCTGACGTATCATAGTCGAGATGTCTGGCATTGCCACATTTTGAGCCTGTTGAGCTAAGGTGTGGTCGGGTTCCACAATGCGAGTTTGGACCGGGCGCTGTCGACGGTCCAAGTTTCGCCTCCTTGGCTCAGCGTCTTCCTGGCCGTATGGTTCAGAAGTACGTCCTTGCTGTTGATTACCCGAATCTGGAAGATATCGGGTATCGACTCTTGTTTCCGCTGTTGCAGCTGTGACATGATTGTCCGTAGTATGTTGTGAAGTGCGGCCACCCCGTGTTGATGGCCCAGCCTGGAAGCTGGTTGATGGTCCTACCCTCAATTGCCCGACAGTCAGGGCGGGCTGATATCCCGTAGTCTGAGCATAATCTCCGTCTAATCGGGGACGGGTAGATCTACGATGATAGTCAGATGAAGCAGAACTTTCAGTGGGTGAGCGGGAGACATCATCCCTCCTGGACCTCCTACGGCCCTGGCGATTCAGTTGATTTGTCAACTCAATATTGGCTCGCAGCTGTTCGGCTAACTGTTGCCGACTCTGAGTCAATTCTTGGAGTAACATCTGAAATTCTTGTCTAGTGACTGCCCCAGATGGATCTGAGTGGGCAGTGTTGTCTTGATTGGGTGGCTGCTGTTGAGCAGGATTTTGTCCATCCCTACCTTCTTGTCCTGGAGCTGCAGAAGTGGTTCTCGTGCTAACCATTTTGAGTGATGAATCCTTCTCCTAGATTTTATGCAAATCTGAGTAGAATGGAAGGACTGTGAATCGAAGATCTGGATCTTCCTCTTGGATTTGAGCAATCCGGTATCGATGGTAGATCCAAGGAGCGGGAGAAAAAAGCTGGTTTTTTTTTTCTCAGTGAAAGCACCAAAGTGTTTGTACCAAAAATGGGCACAACACTCTTCGGAAGTTTTTGAAGAGATAAAAATGAAGAACGAAAATTAAAACTGTGGATTATCTAACAAAAACTCCAAATAACAGAAAATAAATTGCAAAGACAAGCGATTTAGAGTGGTTCGGCGTTTCGCCTACGTCCACTATGAAGTTTGATGATTTTATTGCTCGATTACTTGAAGATTACAGTAGTTGATCATGTAATACAACTGAATTCAAATGCTAAGTGTCAATCTAAAGCAGCGGCGGTGTTCTGGAGTAAATCTGGCAGAATCTGGACGCTCTTCAGTACTTAGAATTCTCCGACCCCCTTTTCTGAATGACCAGGGGGTCTATTTATAGGTGTTGGAGGCTGGTATTTCGCCCAAAATGAGGGGAGACCAGTTCTGGCACGTCAGGGGGCCCACATGGCCGAAATCTGGAGATCCGGGCCCGCTTTGGGATTGATTCGACCCTTGGTTCGAATCGATCAAGAAATCATCCAATCGAGCTGAAACTTGGTGTGTACATTCTTCATCATGTATTCGAGCATCTGTGAAAATTTCATGGGATTTGGACTTGTAGAACTCGAGTTATGATCGATTCAAGTTGGTGTTTTTCGTATTCTGGAGTCGTTCGAATCGATGTGTTCGAATCGATTCGTTCGAATCGATCTTCCTGTTCGTGAAGACGGTGACGTGGTGCGCTTTCTTCGAATCGATCCGGTTTCCATTCCGGATTGACTGGGTCGAATCCACGACTTGGATTCGTAGATGGTGGAGTCGAGGCAATGGATTCGAAGGACCTCTTCCTTCGAATCGATGGGACTGATGTTCGTTCGAATCGAGTTAGGCTCGTAGTTACGGACCGGTTTGAAGATGTCTCAGCCTGGGGATTCGAATGTAGTGGAGTCGAACCTGATGGAGTCGAGCGCGTGCTTGATCGAATCGAGTGTGTTGCATTGTAGCCCATCGATTCGAAGTGCTCCGACTTGTTGGATTCGAAGGTAGGTAAACCTGATGGATACGGAGAGGAATGACTTCATCGATTCGAAGCACTACAACTGGATGGACACGGAGTGGCTTCAGGTGGATGGATACGATCAGGACCCCTGCCTATGGATTCGAACTAGAGCGTTACCCATGGATTCGAGCATGGGTTATTTTCTCCATCTTGAATCGATGATATCTTGAGCGTACGAGCTCGGATTATTTCGAAACTTGGGACGTTGGCTCCCCAGGCTTCGCTTGTCATGTCTTATCAATTGTAGCCTGATCCGGACTCGGACAAAATTCGTCGATATCCGTAGCGACCCTTACGTGTAACCGACTTCCGGGACGACCTGTCACCGTTTTCTAGTTAAGTCCTTGGTATCACGGCCTTGCCAAAAGGCGGGATAACACATCTTTTTGACTTTGAGGTCGCTCAACAAATCATAAAGTACATTAGATAGCGCAGACCCATTATTTCACGACATCCCAATGGGAATTATGTAACCCTTGAAGGCGCTTAACAAGTTATATAGTATTCTTACTTGTCTAGTGATAATGTGAATATAATTTTAGATATTCTATGACTTGAGGATGCTCAACAACCATATGTATGTAAATTATTCTATTTATATTATAAATAATTAAGAGCTATTTTATTTTAGCTTCATAATTAAAAATATTTTATATGGTATTGTCAACTATATAACAGAGATGAGTATAACTCATGACATCATATGTCATTATATACATCTAATGTATGTTCTCTTCAGTCTCCATAGGTTTTAATTTATTTAACTCATGTTTTCATTATACATCTATAAAATAAAATCCCTTGGTAGATATGGTGGTGGATCTAGAATATTCAAACTGGGGGGTCATAATAGTAATATAACATTAAAAAATACAAAAATTTAAATATTGGTACAACATTGATTCATGATAACATAGAAAATTTGAAATGGACTTACAATTGAACCCTACGATTTTTCATTTTTTGGAAATAATTCATGACAACATTATCAGATAAATTGTTAAATACATCCTTTTCAATGTATACAACCAAACTATCATTCAACCACTGATCACACATTCGATTGCGAAGTCGATTCTTCACTATCTTCATTCCAAAAAAAGCCCGCTCTACAGTAGCAGTTGCAACCTATAGTATCAAAGCCAAAGTAAAAAGTTTATAAACTAACAGATATGCCAGATTTCTTTTACTTTTGACCATCAGTTGAGTAACATCACTCAACCCCTTTAAATATGAGGAATCAACGTTTATTCGTACATCTATAATAAAAGTATCAAGTTGGTTTGATAGTGCTAAAAGGTCAATGGCTGAAAAATCTTTTTGATAAAATTGAGCTAATCGAATCAATTTTTGGTTGTCAAAAGCAAGAAAAGAGTCCGAAGGATTTAAGCACGCGACACAAAGTAACAATTCAATGTTCGCTTCATTAAACCGATTATTTAGCTCTTGTAGTTGCATATCTATGATGGTGTTGAATAATTCAACACGGTAATGGTGAAAATTTGTCGTCTCTTCAGCTTTACGACGTGATCTTCCACGAATAACATACAAATCATTCATATTTGGAATTGAAATAAATGTTTTCCACAAAAGGCAGAAACTTCTTCAACTAAAACATTCCACCCATCATCCCTCAACATTTGAAGTCGTGTTTTAGAAATATCAACTAACCTCATAGCATTTTCTATATCTTAATCTTTTCTTTGCAATGCTCATGACAACTCATTTGTAATCCCAAGTATCAAAGTCATCAAGTGTAAAGAAATTATAAATTCAAAAGATTGAATCCCCTCAAGTAAACGAGATGCTTCAAACTTTTTATCAACATACAATCCATCTTCTACGACTGCATCAAGAACATTAACCACAACACCAAATAATGAAGTCAAACTAATGAGTGTTCTATAATGTGATCCCCAACGTGTATCACTAGGTCGAACAAGTGTAGTCTCTTGATTCAAACCTCTCCCACTTGTGATTTCATCATTTGATAATGCTTCAATTATTTTAACAACTTGTGATTCTCGCATAATATCATGTCATTTACATGAACTACCAACTACATTAACAATATTAGAGATCAAGTGAAAGAGTTCGACAACAAGCACATGTTTTTTTGCAACGGCCACAAGAGCTAGCTGTAGTTGGTGAGCAAAACAATGAATGTAGCGTGCACAATCATTTTCTTTCAAAATAAGAGCTTTTAATCCATTATATTCGCCTTGCATATTACTAGCTCCATCATATCCTTGACCACGCAACATAGAAATGCTCAATCCATGTGTGGAAAACAAATCATCAAGTGCTTCTTTAAGTGATTTTGCGGTCGTGTTAGCTACATGCTTAAGGCCTAAAAATCGTTCAACAACACATCCGTTTTTATTTATGAACTTCAATACAACAACCATTTGCTCTTTTGTAGATATATCACGAGCTTCATCAATAAGAACAGAAAAAAACCATTTCCAAGCTCTTTGATAATTGCATTAGTTGTTTCAAATGCAGCGGCTCTTATAATATCCTTTTGAATTGAAGGCGCTATTAACTTCATATTTTCAGCAGCATTTTTTAGTACAACATTTCTAACCTCTTTATTATTGTCAGAAAGGAATTGTAATAATTCAATAAAAAGCCCTCGGTTGCTTGAATCTTCAAATTCATCATGCCCACGAAAAGGAAGACCATGATTTAAAAGAAATCTAAAACATTTAATTGATGCATTAAGTCGAATTCTATAATTGATTTTTGCTTCCTCCGTCATCCTAGAAAAATTAGTTTCAATATGTTGTTGTTTATTAAGTAGGTCTTGACATTTGCTTAGAGCTTGATTATGAGCACTATTAGGACCTCCTTCATGTTCTCGAAACTTTATTTTCTTTTTCCAATTTGTGAATCCTTCACTAACAAATGCATCACCTCTTCCTTGTTTTCCACATTCATTTTTAAAAAGATAGCAACATAGACAGTAAGTAGCATCTTTCTCAATACTATACTCCAACCATTCGAATTCATCAAACCATGAACGATTAAATCTTCGCATCGTGCCACTAAAGTTTCTTTGTTTAAATATATGTTTACGAGGTTGACATGCTCGCCTTAAATAGTACTCTCTACCAACCTTTTCACGAATTTTGGGTTCAAAATTCATAATACTTGTCTGCAATCCTAGATCCCCCACAAGTATAGGCAATTCACAATTTTCTTCAGAAGACTGGTTATTTGGAAGAGGCGGTGATCTTTCTAAAAAAATTGTTTCGTGTTGTCCATTGTGATTCACCAAAGAAGATTCTCCAATTTTTAATTTTTTTGGAAATATCTCAACATTCTGTAGTGAATAAGTTGATCATTAAATAAAATAAACAAAATCTAATTTTTTTTATAAAGCATAATCTAATGAAAAATTTATTATAAGGTTAAAGTTAGAAAGATGTTTGTTTTCTAAAAATTTAACGGGCAATACTTGTAATTCTACAAGGATTTCAATGCATCATAATAACAAATATTTTTATATGCAATCAAACATGCCACAGGTTTTTTTTGAATGTTTTCAATAACATGCCATAGGTTTATCCCAAATTCCCAATTCTATACAAAATACAATTACCCCCAATTCCAAACAAATTACAAGATAGAGAAAAAAAACCTTTCTACAGTTCTGCTATAGGATGTCGGCTTGGAGAATGGCGATGGAGATGAAGAGATGTCAGCTCGGGATGAAGAAATGTCTGTTGGATCAGCTCGTAAGATAGAAGCATACGAAGTAGCAAGTTCCTATTTTTAATTGAAAACGAGATTTGAAGAGTACGAACCAGCAGCTTGAGTTTTAGTTTTAATTGAGAATTGAGGTATACTTGTAATTTTTAGCAAGTACGAGGGTGTCAATTGACCCTCCTTACCCCCACATAAATCCGCCTCTGGGTAGATAAATAAGAGACAAAGGACGGTAGAGATTTGTTTTATAACTATGACATCCGATGGCTGTAAACAAATGAGATGTAGATTGGAACCCCACCCTACGTTTATTCACACACGTTTTCCACCCACTTCTCCCATCTCTACTTATTTTTATTCATGCCTCCTCAACTATATATATTTATTTGTGAAGTACACTTTTAGGTAATTTTTGCTGCTCCTCTTCGAACCGTACTTTTCTTCTCCCTCCTATATGTTGCGTATTCTTTATACAAATGTGCTTTCTCTCCTATATTGATTTACATGTCATTCCCTCTCCACCGTTCTGTCTATTTATAAAAAGTTCTTTCTCTCTGTACTTTCTTTCATGTGGCATGTTCGTCAAAATATTACGACCAACATATACTGACATTATCTTTTTGTTCACAACATTTTCCTTTGACAATTACCCCAGAATGTCAAAAAATATGAAACGGGTTTCTCTCTATCTAAATTTGTTTTCATTACCTACCATACTTCACTGTTTCATAATTTTCAATATACTTATTCTAGTATTTACAGAAAAGAGCAATTGTTGCAAAGAATGAACCATTATGAACCATAAATACTAAATCATTAACTGAGGTGAAGTTAGAGGTAGACGAGGATTGGCAAGCATCTGATGCAAAAAAATTTAAGGAAGTGGTTTTATGTCATGACAATTAATTGTAAAAGGTGACATATATATTGAAGTATAATGAACATAACTTGCAAGATCTGCATATGCATTATAAAAATGTTCAATCAAGAATATCCAGCAAGCATGCAAGCTAAAGTTTTAAAGGTCACAAGAATTACATGTTGCATTCAAATACAAAGCAGGAATTAAGCTTAGTTCAAACAAAAATTGTAGACTGCCAAAGTTTAAGTATAAACCATGGTTTCAGTTTTTCATTTTCTGCGTACTTTCCATTGTTCTATGTATCCATGTATCTAGCACTGTGTTTTATTATCTTCTATTGTACTTGGTTTCTGTTAGAGACCCTTTATAGTGAATGAGATATTGTCCCACATCGCCAAAAATAAGTTAATATTCATGCTTATATACTACTTTCCTCAAACCCATATTGGCCCTTAGGGTCAGGTAAATTTTGTGTGAGGGGGAGGACCTATATGGCCATGAACTAACACACGCGCACGCGCCCCGCCCGCTCATGCTGTACCGAACCGGGTCGGGTCGGGTCAGGTCGGGTGCGGGTGCAGATCCAATAAGAGTGTACCGTGTTAAGTAAATGGTTTTCTACTGTTTAAATTCCAATAGAAGCAACTAGTGGATTGGAAACTAACTAGACACGGCTTTTCAAACAAAAATAGGCGTTGCAAATGAAGAGATGCAACTGTTGCAAACCACGACTGTTTTTAGCCGTTGCAAATGAAGAGACACGACTGTTGCAAACCACGATAGTTTTTGGCCGTTGCAAATGAAGAGACGCGACTGTTGCAAACCGCGACAGTTTTTGGCCGTTGCAGACTGTAACAACCCGCATATTTGTCGATTTTATATTTAAATATTTTATTTAAATATTTTATCGTTAGTCGGATGTTAGTCTGAAAAGCTACTTTTTGCATACGGTCAAATTAGGACTCGAGACCACTCCCATTGAGTTCAAAATGACGTTTGCGATCTTTTTGAGTGTAAACTTCGATATGTTTGGAGATAGTGAAATTTTCGACACTTTTTCCCGCCTTTGACTTTGGTTTGGACTGCACCCCTTTAGTTCAGCCCAACCCTCTTCCTCACTCTATCAAAACACTTCAAGCTTTGTCAAAAATGGTGGTGGGAAGTGGAAATTAAAACTCCAAACACAAATTCTATTGCAAATCCGAGATTCAACATCAAATTCAAGTAGAAGATAGTGGATTCAAGCTTTGGATTGCTTCCCCTTGCTTTCAATCTCCATCTTCATCCATTTTAGTGAAAAGGTGAGATTTTTGATCTCACATCTTGCCTATAATTGTCATTGGACTGTTGGGAATGATTCCCTATCACTCTAGCATCAACATTTGCATTTGGTTTGGATTGAATTGGCGAAAAACTTCAATTTTCGGTGTTTTGGTGATTTTTCTGGCACTAGGTCGTTCTGGCCTTCGCTAGGTCGTACGCGAGTTAAGGCGTTAGGTCGCTGTGTTGAAAAGTCACACAGAGCTTAGGTCGTTTTCGACCTTAACTCGTTCTGGCCATATGTCGCCACTTTTAGGTCGCACACTTCCTTAGGTCGAACACTTCCTTAGGTCGCTCGGCTTTTGCTTAGGTCGTTCGCCTTAGGTCATGAGCCTTTAGGTCATGAGTTTTAAGTCGCGAGTCTTAGGTCGCGAGTTTTAGGTCGCGTTTCCTTAGGTCGTGAGTTTTAGGTCGCGTACCCCTTAGGTCGCAAACCACGTTAGGTCGTGTACCCTTAGGTCGCGAACCACCTTAAGTCGCGTACCTGAGTTAGGTCGCTCGCCCCTGTTTTGCCGTTTCACTGTTTAGCTCGGCTATGAGTTAGGTCGCTCGCGAGTTAACCCTTAGGTCGCTCGACACTTCAGATCGTTAGGTCGCTCGGAACTTTGGTGTTAGGTCGCAAGACCTTGTTTCCCTTAGGTCGTAAGGCCTTAGGTCGCGCCTCATTATTAGGTCGCGCCACACTGTTAGGTTGCGCACTTCGTTAGGTCGCTCACGAGTTAGCACTTAGGTCGTTTGACCTGTTTCCCCTAAGTCGTTCGACTTGTTCTTCTGCTAGGTCGCACGGCAGTCTTCCCTTAGGTCGTATGACCTACTTTCTGCGTAGGCGATCTTATCTGAAAAGCATTCAACAGAACTTCAACTTTGATGTATTTTGAGCTGATTTCCTTGGATTTTGTTCACGTCTTCGAATGTAAATTTTTGTGATAGATTGTTTCAACAATCGTTTTATGACTTGTCACTTTAAAGATACGAAGGTTTCAATACTAGTAATAAATATCAAAACTCTTTCATCAAAGCGATTTCAACACTATTTGGAATATCAAAAGTTCGTTTTCTCAAACCGATTTCCAATCTACTAGTATATACAAGCCTTTACTTCACTCGGATGAGAAATCGACTTAAACGACTTAGTAAAACGAGTGGTATGAAACGCTTGCGTTCACTTCGTCGGTTAATTCTTGGACTTGTTCGATTGAACCTCTTGTGACAATTTTCTAGTGTAGATTTACAGTTTGTTCGTAAATATTTAAGTTAAGCAAGTGGTTATGGGACATGAAGCTAAACTTTTATATTTACTAGCTTAGTGTAATTGACACTTCTCGTTGATCATGACGATCATTTTATGATTTAGACTAGCAATTGTGCGATGTCTCTTTGTTTGCAAGGTTAGACTAGACCGCATTGGTGTGATTCCGACTCACACATATCTCTTTGTCCGCAAGGTTAGTCTAGACACCATTTGTGTGATTCCACTCACACATACCTTTTTGTTTGCGAGGTTAGGCTAGACACCACTTGTGTGATTCCACTCACACATACCTTTTTTCTTTTTGGTTAGCCTAGACCTCAATCTGTGTGATTCCAACTCACACATATGGGGTAGCTCCCCATGGTCTTCGGACCGTCATGTGATAGGCCTCTTTCTCTTTTTATGATTTCTAGATTTCTTGTTTTGATTTCTGGATTTTTATGTCATTGACTTGTTATGAGTACAAGTTTAGGGTATGATGCCCTCTTTGGATCTTTGAGAAGATTCTTGTGATATTGATCATTTCTCATCGGTTGATCTCCTGTTGATCATCATTTTCATACTTATAGTAGTATGTCAGTATGGATATTTTATGTTTATGCCATATCTTTTATTTTATATCATGTCATCTGATATTTATAGCTAGACTGATCCGTTTATTATTTTCTTAAATAATACTCGGGTCAGACCGAGATGTTACAGGTGCTTCTGCTTGACTTCCTCCCGGGATTTGCTACTCTGACTTTTGGCTAACTATTTAGTTTAGCACTTTTTGTTGTATACACTTGAGATATAGACTCATAGATGTATTCTTTTGGTATAGCACGTGTTGCTATTCTTTTGTATTATTGTGGATCTTTTTGACCACAACTCTGATGTACACTTTCATGTGTTAGTTATATATTCATATCTTTTTCCGCCTTTGTGATATGGATGTCTGTGACTGATTTGTGTTATGCTTATTTCTATGTTTGTTTCCGAAGATTATTTTATAACCACCGTGTGATAAGCAATTACATGGATGGTCGCTCCTCAACAGCCTTATTCTCCATGCTAGTTGATAGCACTACAACGTAGTGTTCTTGGCTAGCGTGGGTATTGAGGTGGGGCGTCACACAGACGAAGAGATGCGGCTGTTCCCAACAGACATAACCGTTGTGAATTAGCCTATAAAAGGAGAGGGAAACCTGATCAGTTAACGACTTTGAATTTTCTCTTCTTCCTCTTCATTTCTTAATCTCTACAATTCGTGCGCTTCTACGTATCACACAGAAGATCATACACATCACAATCTCGAGCAGATCACCTCTGTTGTATCTTGGGAGACTTTGAATAAAGTCTTAAGGAAATTGTTACGACAAGCCTCAAACGAAATTTCCTTCTTCATCCGTAGTGAAAATCTGATTTGTAAACTTGTGTGACGAGTTTATAACATATTGGTCTCTATTTTGATATACTGATCGTATAACATCTTACAACTTTCATGTTTTCACTAAAACAGAGATGGCGACAGTTGACCTATCGGCAAAAACTACTACCCACAACAGGCCTGATCCGTTTAAAGGAGATGGTGATGACTTCATAACATGGAAAAATCAAATGCTGTTTTATCTTACAACGTTAGGGCTACAGAAGTGCATTGAGGAGGATGAACCAAAGCGTAAAGACGGACAAAATAGAGAAAAAAATGCAGCTGTGTTTCTCGAAATTGACTCATGGAAGCATTCAGAATTCTTGTGCCGAAATTACATTCTGAACTGTCTGGATAAAGTACTATATAAAGTATATCAGCCACACTAGACAGCAAAATCCCTATGGACCGCACTTGTAGATAAATACAAGACGCAAAATGTCAGTTTGAAGAAGTTCATAGTAGATAAATTCATGGAATACAAAATGGTGGATTCCAAATCCATAACTAGTCAAGTGCAGGAACTTCAACTTATAATTCATGAACTTGAAGTAGAAGGACATTAAGTTGGAGAATCGTTCCTTGTTGAAGTGATAATAGGAAAATTACCACCATCTTGGAGAGACTACCGCAACTATCTGAAACATAAGAAAAAGGAGATTTCCTTAGAAGATATCATTGTCAGATTAAAAATTGAGGCCGATAATCGTAGAATAACACAACCCAAAGGCGAAGAGGCACTTGTTACAGAAGGGTCAAAAAAGAAAGGACACTTCAACAACAAAAAGAAAAAGAGAAAGGCACTAGATAATCAATCCAAAGATAAGCAAACTAAGAAGTTCAAAGGCGAATGTTGGGTCTGCGGAAAGACTGGGCATGCAGCTAAAGATTGCAGGCACAAGAAGACGAATGACAAATCGGTGGAAAATATAGTGGAAAATTTGAGTTCAACCATTGAGGAGATGAACTTTTCAGGAGTTGCTTCAAAATGCAACTTAGTACAAAACCTTGCATAGTGGTGGGTAGACACAGGCGCTACTCGTCATGTCTGTTCTGATATATCTATGTTCTCCACTTACAAGAAATACGATCAGGAAGAAAAACTCTACATGGGTAATTCTGCAGTTTCCACGATCGAAGGTAACGACACCGTCGTCCTCAAATTTACATCCGGAAAAACTATGACACTAAGTGAAGTTCTTCATGTTTCGGATATCCGCAAGAACCTTATCTCTGGACCTGTGCTCTCAAAGAAAGGCTTCCGTATGGTCTTCGAGTCAGATAAAGTAGTTCTATCTAAGGCTGGAATTTATATAGGAAGGGGTTATTTATGTGATGGCCTATTTAAGGCAAATGTAGCCGTAGTCGGCAATAAAACTATGTATTCTGATTGTTCTATTAACAAAAATGAAGTTTCTTATTTGGTTAAGCATGAAATTTTACTATGGCATGATAGATTAGGACACATAAATTTTCGAAAAATGAAAAAATTAGCAAACTTGGGATTAATTCCTAAATTCCAAGTAGATAAAAACTACAAATGTGACATATATGTAGAAGCAAAACTGGTTAAAAAACTATTTCATACTATTGATAGAAGTACAAAACCAGTAGGTTTGGTTCACACTGATTTATGTGATTTTAAATCATTACCCACAAGAGGTGGGAAAAAGTACTTTATCACTTTTATAGACGACTATACATGATATTTCTATGTATATCTTTTGAATAGTAAAGATGAAGCAATTACATCATTTATAAAACATAAGACTGAAGTAGAAAATCGGTTAAATAAAAAGATCAAGATATTGAGATCTGATCAAGGTGGAGAATATGAATCACCATTTGAATAATTCTGTGCAGAAAATGGTATAATTCATCAGACAACAGCTCCATATTCACCACAACAAAATGGTATTGCCGAGAGAAAGAATAGAACATTAAAAGATATGATAAATGCAATGCTATTGACCTCTGGTCTACCGACGAACTTGTGGGGGAAGCCTTAAATATGTCTAATCACATATTAAACAAGATTCCTCATAATAAAACAGGAACAATTCCATATGAGTTATGGAAAGGACACATACCAAGTTTCAAATACCTCAAAGTGTGGGGGTTCTTGGCAAAAGTTGTAGTTCCGTCTCCCAAGAAAGTCAAACTTGGACCAAAAACTATAGACTATTACTATCTAGGGCCAGCCCAAAATAGTAGTGCCTACAGATTTTTGGTATTCAAGTTTGATATAGCTGATATTAATGTCAATACAATCATAGAGTCTCGAGATGCCTCATTTTTTGAAAATGTGTTTCCGCACAAAAGGAATGAAGGAAATTATGTCCCTAAAAGGATAAGAGAAGAATTAAGCAATCCACATGACGACGAAACTCATCGTGAAATTGAGGAAGTTGAACCAAGAAGAAGCGTAAGAGCAAGAACGTATAAGACGTTTGGTTTAGATTTTCTAACATACATGTTAGAACACGAACCTCAAACATATAAGGAAGCAATGCCATCTTCTGAATCTTCATGTTGGAAAGAAGCAATCAAACGTGAAATTGATTCAATTCTAAGTAATAAAACATGGGAAATAGTTGATCTTCCGCCTGGAATAAAACCGATTGGTTGCAAATGGATCTTCAAAAAGAAGATGAAACTAGATGGCTCTATTGACAAATATAAAGCAAGATTGGTAGCCAAAGGATATCGTCAAAAGGAAGGTATAGACTTCTTTGATACTTATTCACCGGTTACACGAATAACCTCTATAAGAATGTTAATAGCAATTGCATCCATATATAATCTAGAGATTCATCAAATGGATGTAAAGACAGCATTCTTAAATGGAAATCTTGATGAGAAGATTTACATGGAGCAACCCGAGGGTTTTATTTCCAAAGGAAATGAAACAAAATATGTAGATTAGTAAAATGATTATATGGACTAAAACAAGCTCCGAAACAATGGCACACAAAATTTGATAGTGTCATGATGAAAAATGGTTTCCGTATAAATGAATGTGATAAATGTGTTTATTATAAATAAGTTGGACAATCATACGTGATGATTTGTTTATATGTAGATGATATGCTAATCTTTGGTCCAAATAGTAAAGTAATAGAGACCATAAAGAAAATGTTAATCAACAATTTTGACATGAAAGATTTAGGAGTTGCAGACATTATTTTGGGAATCAAAATAATAAAAACACCTAATGGAATTGAACTATCTCAGTCACACTATGTGGAAAAAGTGATTGAAAAATTCCAAAATTACGGAATTAAAGGAGTAAGAATACCTTTTAATCCATCGGAAGTACTGCATAAAAACACTAATAAGAGTGTAATGCAACTGAATACACTCTTGTAATAGGATGTCTAATGTACCTCATGAATTGCACAAGACCGGATATAGCTTATGCAGTAAGTCGACTAAGCAGGTAAACAAGCAACCCAGGGCAGGAACATTGGAAAGCACTAATGAGAGTGTTGGGATATTTAAAGAGTACCATGAACTTTTCCCTACATTACGGAAAATATCCTACCGTCTTAGAAGGATATAGTGTTGCAAACTGGATTTCTGATTCAGAGGAATCTAAATCAACTAATGGTTATGTCTTCACCTTAGCAGGAGCAGCAGTGTCATGGAAATCTACTAAACAAATGTGCATAGCTCGATCCACCATGGAATCAGAGTTCCTTGCTTTAGATAAAGCATGCGAAGAAGCAGAATGGCTTCGCCAATTTTTGGAAGAAATTCCATTTTGGCCTAAACCTGTACCGTCCATATGCATACACTATGATAATCAAGCAGCGTTAAGCAGAGCACAAAACTTTGTGTATAATGGAAAGTCACAACATATTTGTCGACGCCATAACACAATTAGGCAGTTACTCTCAAATGGAACTATTTCCATTGATTATGTGAGAACTACTGATAATCTTGCGGATCCATTTACTAAAGGATTATCAAGAGAGAAAATTAAATGCCCATCGAGGGGAATAGGTTTAAAAGCCTAAACCAACAAGAGTTATCTTATACGGAAACCTATCCTAGCGATTGGGGATCCCACGGACTAGGATTAATAGGCAAACCAGTTCTGAGTAACTCAAGAAGTAATGCATTTGTTTGGACTTAGTCCTACTCCATTCCTATGGTGCACAATAGAATGCATGCCTACAGAAGTATTAAAAGGATAAAGCTATGCTTTTTAATGATGACCATATCTTGAAAATAACAAGTGGGGTATATGTAGGATACTCTTAATGGGTTCAATCACCTATGTTAGTGTGAGCTAGGTCGGCTCTATGAGAATATTAAAGGCTTAAATTCTCTAAAACACTCGCAAAACCAAATTTGTTCAGGACCAAAATGAACACAACCAAAAGATTGGATGTGAAGGGAAACAATGCTTTGTAAAGCTTATTGTCTGGTTATGCACAAACGGCTGACGGTTCAAGATGAAATAACTCACCGATTAGCCAAGTATATCCGATAAGTTTTAACTAGGGAAAGTTCAAAGTGAAATATCTACTTATCCTCGATATAGCATTATTTTCATATGAACCGTGTGATATTACACTTTGTGTGGGGGAAACATATATCATCATTCACGTGGGGGATTGTTAGAGGCCCTTTATAGTGAATGAGATATTGTCCCACATCGCCAAAAATAAGTTAATGTTCATGCTTATATACTACTTTCCTCAAACCCATATTGGCCCTTAGGGTCGGGTAATTTTGTGCGAGGGGGAGGACCTATATGGCCATGAACTAACACACACGCGTGCGTCGCTTGCCCGTCCCGTACCGAACCGGGCCGGATCGGGTGTGGGTCCAATAAGAGTGGACCGTGTTATATTTTTGCTGCATAGAAGTAAACGGTTTTCTACTGTTTAAATTCAAATATAAGCGACTAGTGGATTGGAATCTGACCAGACGTGGCTTTTTAAACAGAAATAGGCATTGCAAATGAAGAGATGCGACTGTTGCAAACCGCGATAGTTTTTGGCCGTTGCAGACGAAGAGGTGCGGCTGTTCCGAACAGACATAACCGTTGGGAATTAGCATATAAAAGGAGAAGGAAACTGTAACGACCCTGGATTTTAACTAAGTTTAAATTGATAATTAAATTAATTTTTGAATAAAAATTGTGAAATAATTGGTAATTAATATAAAATGTTAGTTAAATTATGAATTATAATTGAGAAATGTATTTAATTTGAATTTGAATTGGGATTTATAAATAATGTAAAGATCAAAATATACTACAAAAATAATAAAAATAAATATATGTATAGACATACATGATAATAAAATTTAAGTTTGAAATACACTCATGTATGTAAAATATAAAATAAACAAATTTGCTAAATTTAAACAACATATTAACTATAGAATTTCATTTATATTATAAAGTAAGAAGGCAAAGCAAAAGAAAAGAAAGGAAATAAATATATAAGTGTAGCTTGCCAAATAGATAAGGTTGAAAACATAAAAGACATTAGCATTGAATGTTTGCATCTCTAAGTACATACAATATCCATCAACCGAAAAGAAAACAAAAGATATAAACATCTTTGAACTTGCAAAGGAAAAACAGCCTGTAGAGTTAGAAATGCAAGGCAAGAGGGTACAAAGTGAAAAGAAAAAAATATATGAATGTGGTACAACTAATTAATGCAAGCAAAAAAAATTTATCACTTTAGCCACCAAAAATAAGATTTGCAGCCACCAAACAAGACTGCATAGTCAACAAGCAAAGCAAATTGTACATAACAACATTATCACCTGTAAACTCAAAAATATAACATCATACTTTCTTTTATATACATCAATCATCTTCACCAGTTTGTTCCCTTCAAGCTATAAGATCTGAAGTAAATATCATCCTAAAAAAACTCAAACAAACTTCAGCTCAAACCACAATCTAACAAATCAAACCAGAGATATGAAGGCTTTAGCTTGCATTTTCAAATCCTGATTCAAATAAAGAAGACTCTGTTTTTTCTGGAAAATAAGGTGAGCAAACTTTTAATTTAAACCTTTAATCTATTTATATGTGTTGATTGTGAGTAAACTACACCTTTTATAGCTGAATCTGTTTTATATTCTGTTGCATGTGAGTAAACTATCATTTTAAAACTCAATCTGTTTATACCTCAATGCATGTGATTAATGTTTGAAATTATGATATGTAAAATGTTTTCATGGATGAAAATATTGCCTGTATGTGTGTGTGTATATATATATATATAGAAAATTGTATGCATGTCTGGATATATATATATATATATATATAGAGGTCCCTGTTCTAAGTTACAGGTTTTAATAACAAATTCAAAAATTTAAATTTTCTGTTTCTAATCTCTTACAGCTTATGATCTTTAAATAGAATTGGTTTGTATTTACCAGATTCAACATTTAAAAATATTTTCAAGGTAAATTTAGCAAGAAAGATTACTGGAATCAGAAAATAACAGTAAGGATCAAATATAAACAAAAAAATCAAATATCTGGAAATTATGTTTCGATCTTACAAACAGATTCGAATTGCAAAATGATGAATTTTGACATAAATATCAAGATTTTTAGGTTTGGGAATGTTGAATATTCGCAAGTTGAACAGAAAATACATTTTGGTCAAGTTTTGGCGATCGGCAATGAATTCTTCATCAGGCCTGGAGCTGGAGGAAGCTGGTGCAATGGGGATCACAGAAAAAATACTCGGTGGATTTCTAGACCACCGTGGTGGCCTGGCGATGGCAAAATAGGGTTTGTCGACCAGTTTTGGTCGACGTTGATGTCGAAGCGATTACTTCGTCGTGGGTGCACCAGAATTAATCGGAAGGGGGGGGGGGAATTGAAGCGTGGGATTGCGGTGGAGGTCTGGACGTGATGGTGAGGTCTCAGGCGATCGTAGGCGGCGACGCATGAGGCTTTTGACGATGGGTTTTGTTCCAGAAAGGTACTCGTCTATCTCGATTTCGATAGGTGAAGTCGATTGGAGTTCTGGGTGGTCAGGACGACTGAGGGGGAGATCGGCGACTGGTTGGTGGCCGGAACGTTGGTCAGAGAAACAAGGGCGCGACGTGCACGTGCACGTGTACACGATTGTGTACTAGGAAGTGGATTTTTCTAGAGAAGAAAAGTTTGTGGGTTTTACTCGAGTATTGCTCAAGTATTACTCGAAGAAAGTGGGGTTGTGGCTCGGGTAGATGATTACCGAGGTTTTAGAAAGAAAAAAAAATTAACAAAAATTTAAGGTTGAAAAAAAATGGCATACGGGTTGGTTTGGGAAAAACTCAAAGCTTTACTCGAGTATTTCCGGGTAGGACTCGAAGCAGGGAATGGTTAGGCTCGGGTAGAAATTGTTTCAAGTTTTAAACCTGTTTTGTTTTTGAAAACTAAAACTGAAATTTGAATTCATAAACAAGGGTTAAACTGAGTTTTAAATTTAAGTTTAAATATAAGTTCAAGTTTAGTTTGGAAACAAATAAAGTTTTAAATTTAAATTGTTTAATACTTAAAAAATGTTGAAGCATTAGAAGAGGAAATTTGAATTTAAAATGAATTAGAAAGTGAATTGAATATAAATATCTCAACATATTTATAAGTGTCAATAAAATCATTAATAAAAAAATGAGATTAGTTTTAAATTAATAAAGATTTAATGATGATTTATTAATGATTTGGATTAATGAAGTAAGTACTTAAAGGGTTAAAATCATTAATGAAGAATTATTAATTAAATATTAATTAATGATTAAAGGTTAATTAATTAATTAAAGGATAATTAATTCAAATGGTTTGTAGTTAATGATTAATTAACCAGGATTAGTAATTTATTCATAGAAATTAATCTGATTTAAATCAATCAGATAATTAAATTGATCCTACCTACGGATGTTTGGATATTATTGAATGGGTAAATTGTTTGATATCCCTGATATGTGATGCTTTGTGATATGTCCTAATTTGTGTTGTGATCTGAAATTTATTTATCTGGGATGAATGTGATTGATTATCTATGATATATATATCTGTGATCTGTGAAGGAATGATAAGCGTTATAGTTAGTACCGCTTATCAATTTTATTTCTGTATTTTGATTTGTGATGATTGAATGTTGTTGCACTACTGTGTGAAACCCCTGGACTACACTTTTACACACACAAATGTGGATTTCGCGAGGAAATCGGTTAAGTCACAGATGATTTAAAATTTAATGTTTTTGAAATTGAAATTTTAATTTCAGTTGATTTTGGAAATGGATTCGGGTTAAATGTTAAAGCTTTGGAAAGGGGTTTTTAAGATAAAAGTTATTTTGAATAACTTGGTAATGTTTTTCAATTTAAATAATTTGAATTTAAATTCGAAATTTTGAATTGAATTCCATGTTTGGAAATTATGGTTTAAGAGTGTTATACAAGTTATAAATGTGTTTATATGAATTTAAACCATTTTAAAGGTATTATTTTGAGAAATTGAATTTAACCCAAGTTATACTCGAAAGGCTTTAACTTGAGCAAATGAAATCGGATTCTCCTGAAATGAAAACTCTTGTTTTTCCAAATGATAATAGCTTTCAAATAAAGAAGGGGTTTCCTAGTTATGATTTAAATCGCATGTGAAATATAAATTGTCTTGAAAGTTATGAATTGAGTTTTGATAAAGATATGAATGGGTAATTCACTTTGAAATGGAATTGTTTTGAAAGCCATGAATTAAATCTTTGATTTAAAGATTTACTGAGTTAATCAAATTGAAATGGGAATTGATTTGGAAAATCTATCTTTGTGAAACTGGGTGAACTTTGTGAATTGGATCTTTTTGTTTAAAAGATTAAAAGTATGGAAATTTGTTTAAACCATTAAAGGTTGTTGAAATGAATCTTTTTGTTTAAAAGATTGGAAATGGTAATTTGTTTTAACCATTTGAATGAAAAGTTTTGGGCTTTAAGCTGTGATTTAACTGAGACCCCAGTATCCATATGATTTTCATTTTGCTCGTTTTTCGGTTTAGCCGGGAGAGGACCTTTGTGTCATATAACCCATTTCGAATAATGATACGACGTATATGGATAGCATTTGAAGGCCGGTGGTGAAGACCGGATACTTTCGAAAATGAAAGGATTACCATTGAATGTCTCTACATTGGCTGATCCCCAGTATAGAGATTTTAGCACCCTTTCTGATGGGAAGTCCGAACCTGATTAGAAATTATCCGGATTTGCAAGGGCTTCTTAGGAAATGCCTTCGGTTCTGTTCGAACCCGGAACAAACTTGTATGGATGTGTGTCTGACATTACACTTTGAGATGTAAAGCTGGTTTCTATCAAATACATTTCTATTGGTGGCGAAGAATTTATTCTCTTAGCTTAACACCCTCTCTGAGACGTACGAGCTCAGAGGTTATGTAGTTGATGGTTACTAGTGATACATTCCCAATTTGGTAATGTGGCATACGAAGTGTTGTTGATCATTTGTTGATCAAAGCGTGGCTTTGTGAAAAGCATGGCTTTGTGAACGAGACTTCGTCGAGCCTCACAACCCGGTAATGGTCGAAACAGGAATGTTGCGGCAAGGTTGTTAGGGGTCGCGCCCCTAGGGTATGTCATTTCCTTCTGGATAAAAGGTGATATCATGGTATGGAGCCCAGATATTCTACCTATGTTGATGCTGCAAATTTATTATACTTTGTGGTTGTTGCTGTGTAATCGAGAGCTCTCGAATAAAGGTCGGTAACGACCGGGGGATGGCATAGCTCGTGTGTTAGCTACCTAGTTACAGCTGTACATCATGAGGTATCGTCGACCATGTGTTAGCAGAGATCCGGTTAGGTTTTCGGGGCGTCTTTCCAGAGGCGTTCCCTTTTCGGTAAGGAAGTTCCTTTGCCTGACCATTTGTTGGAAAATCCAATGTAACAATACGCGCCCTATACGGTTTTAGTTGTATAACCTACTATGGAATGTGACAGTAACCTGCTATTGAACATAGTAGCTATAGTAGGCATACAATAATGGTTGTATGCTGGCTAAGATTAATATTATACTTTCGGAAGGTTTTCCTACACTATGTACTAGTAATAATATCAAAAGAGTTTTGATTTTGCGTAGTAAGCATATTTGACTATCATAAGAAGAAATCTCCCCCAATTCTGCATTTGCATTGTGTGTGTGGTGGGAGGTCTTGTGGTAGTTTCATTTTTCAAAAGCATTGCGGATTTCAATGTTTAAAAATTCTTTTGTTGTTTGTTTTAAAGATAAACTGTTTTGTTTGCTCATACCAGTCCCATGACTGACCTGGAGTTTATTGTTCCCTTCCTAAACTCTGGGTGCCCACAATTTTCCACACGGGCAATCTAGAGTTGGGTTTTTCAGATAGTCAGGTTTAGTAGATTATCTGGAGCTAGTTCTTTTCATCATAGTGGATGACTGACGTTGCTTCTCTTGGTGCAACGTGATGGTGGTTCGAGCTTGATGTTGGAGAAGTTGGATTCATTCTCTTTTGAGGATCATTTGGAGTTATCAGTTCTGTTTTCCGCTGTATCATTATTTATCTTTGATATTGTTGTATCATATTGATATTATTGTTGTATATCATTCTGGATATTGTATTCATTGGAGTGGTATATGATATCATTTATTTCTTTATTCCGCTGTGTTGTTATACTTACTGTGTTATAAGCTCCGGTGAACCAGATTCAGCATTTGAATCTTTGGCATTTTGAGTACAAGTGAAGTACGGGTGCCAATTTTCGAAGGCCGATTTCAGGGTCATTACATTTGGTATCAAAGCTAAGGTTGAACTTTAGCTCAGGAGTATAACACATTAAGTAGCTCATTAGAGATAGGGTGAAGTATACCCTAGAATGAGTATCTCTAAGATATCCGTCTGTATGCCTCAGTAAATTCTCTTACTATTCACTGATAGTGAGTGTGAGTGCAAGAAGAGGATGAGATAGGGGACAGGGGAATACGGCTATGAATGGTCAATACCCTGTAACAACAAGGAAACAATCTTTTCTCTATCAATCTCTTTTGTTGGGCATCTCTTCTCAATTCTTCGATAATTTCTGGTGGATCCAGGAAGAGATTCGATATATTAATATGGGACATAAACTCCAAATAGGTCAGAATTGTTTGTTTGGATGAATTGGTTGATTTGATTGCTATGGTTGATAGGTATACTTTAGTTCTAAACTAAAAAGTTTTGAAATTGTATCCATATATCTGTCTATTTTTGGGTCCGGATATGTTCTATGATAGGTTGGTTATCCCTTCGAACTAACCGATGCCCCTGCATATTTCGTAGATCTGGATAACCCGAGTATTTTGTGAAAAATTTAAAAAATTCGTTCTTGTATCTTATTGATATTCTGATTTGGTGAGCCAAATGCAGAATAAATATTCAGTTTGATTTGATGAAATATTTTTCATCTATCTTTGTGTCTCCCTGGCAAATTTCGAGGACGAAATTTTTTTAAGGGGGGAAGTCTGTAACGACCCTGGATTTTAACTAAGTTTAAATTGATAATTAATTTAATTTTTGAATAAAAATTGTGAAATAATTGGTAATTAATATAAAATTTTAGTTAAATTATGAATTATAATTGAGAAATTAATTGAGAAATGTATTTAATTTGAATTTGAATTGGGATTTATAAATAATGTAAAGATCAAAATATACTACAAAAATAATAAAAATAAATATATGTATAGACATACATGATAATAAAATTTAAGTTTTAAATACACTCATGTATGTAAAATATAAAATAAACAAATTTGCTAAATTTAAACAACATATTAACTACAGAATTTCATTTATATTATAAAGTAAGAAGGCAAAGCAAAAGAAAAGAAATAAATATATAAGTGTAGCTTGCCAAATGATAAGGTTGAAAACATAAAGGACATTAGCATTGAATGTTTGCATCTCTAAGTACATACAATATCCATCAGCCGAAAAGAAAACAAAAGATATAAACATCTTTGAACTTGCAAAGGAAAAACAGCCTGTAGAGTTAGAAATGCAAGGCAAGAGGGTACAAAGTGAAAAGAAAAAAATATATGAATGTGGTACAACTAATTAATGCAAGCAAATTTTTTTATCACTTTAGCCACCAAAAATAAGATTTGCAGCCACCAAACAAGACTGCATAGTCAACAAGCAAAGCAAATTGTACATAACAACATTATCACCTGTAAACTCAAAAATATAACATCATACTTTCTTTTATATACATCAATCATCTTCACAATTCGTTCCCTTCAAGCTATAAGATCTGAAGTAAATATCATCCTAAAAAAAACTCAAGCAAACTTCAGCTCAAACCACAATCTAACAAATCAAACCAGAGAATCAAAATGAAGGCTTTAGCTTGCATTTTCAAAGCCCGATTCAAACGAAGAAGGCTCTATTTTTTCTGGAAAATAAGGTGAGCAAACTTTTAATTTAAACCTTTAATCTATTTATATGTGTTGATTGTGAGTAAACTACACCTTTTATAGCTGAATCTGTTTTATATTATGTTGCATGTGAGTAAACTATCATTTTAAAACTCAATCTGTTTATACCTCAATGCATGTGATTAATGTTTGAAATTATGATATGTAAAATGTTTTCATGGATGAAAATATTGCCTGTATGTATATATATATGTAGAAAATTGTATGCATGTCTGGATATATATATATATATATAGGTCCCTGTTCTAAGTTACAGGTTTTAATAACAAATTCAAAAATTTAAATTCTCTGTTTCTAATCTCTTACAGCTTATGATCTTTAAATAGAATTGGTTTGTATTTACCAGATTCAACATTTAAAAATATTTCCAAGGTAAATTTAGCAAGAAAGATTACTGGAATCAGAAAATAACAGTAAGGATCAAATATAAACAAAAAAATCGAATATCTGGAAATTATGTTTCGATCTTACAAACAGATTCGAATTGCAAAATGATGAATTTTGACATAAATATCAAGATTTTTAGGTTTGGGAATGTTGAGTATTCGCAAGTTGAACAGAAAATACATTTTGGTCAAGTTTTGGCGATCGGCGACGAATTCTTCATCAGGCCTGGAGCTGGAGGAAGCTGGTGCAATGGGGATCACAGGAAAAATACTCGGTGGATTTCTAGACCACCGTGGTGGCCTGGCGACGGCAAAATAGGGTTTGTTGACCAGTTTTGGTCGACGTTGATGTCGAAGCGATTACTTCGTCGTGGGTGCACCGGAATCAATCGGAAGGGGGGAATCGAAGCATGTGATTGTGGTGGAGGTCTGGACGTGATGGTGAGGTCTCAGGCGATCGTAGGCGGCGGGGCATGAGGCTTTTGACGATGGGTTTTGTTCCAGAAAGGTACTCGTATATCTCGATTTCGATAGGTGAAGTCGATTGGAGTTTTGGGTGGTTGGGACGACTGAGGGGGAGATCGGCGACTGGTTGGTGGCCGAAACGTTGGTCGAAGAAGCAAGAGCGCGACGTGCACTTGTACGTGTACAGTGTACACGATTGTGTACTGGGAAGTGGATTTTTCTGGAGAAGAAAAGTTTGTGGGTTTACTCGAGTATTGCTCGAGTATTACTCGAAGAAAGTGGGGTTGTGGCTCGGGTAGATGATTACCCAGGTTTTAGAAAGAAAAAAAAACTTAACAAAAATTTAAGGTTGAAAAAAAATGGCATACAGGTTGGTTTGGGAAAAACTCGAAGCTTTACTCGAGTATTTCCGGGTAGGACTCGAAGCAGGGAATGGTTAGGCTCGGGTAGAAATTGTTTCAGGTTTTAAACCTGTTTTGTTTTTGAAAACTAAAACTGAAATTTGAATTTATAAACCAAGGGTTAAACTGAGTTTTAAATTTAAGTTTAAATATAAGTTCAAGTTTAGTTTGGAAACAAATAAAGTTTTAAATTTAAATTGTTTAATACTTAAAAAATGTTGAAGCATTAAAAAGAGGAAATTTGAATTTAAAATGAATTAGAAAGTGAATTGAATATAAATATCCCAACATATTTATAAGTGTCAATAAAATCATTAATAAAAAAATGAGATTGGTTTTAAATTAATAAAGATTTAATGATGATTTATTAATGATTTGGATTAATGTAGTAAGTACTTAAAGGGTTAAAATCATTAATGAAGAATTATTAATTAAATATTAATTAATGATTAAAGGTTAATTAATTAATTAAAGGATAATTAATTCAAATGGTTTGTAGTTAATGATTAATTAACCAGGATTAGTAATTTATTCATAGAAATCAATCTGATTTAAATCAATCAGATAATTAAATTGATCCTACCTACGGATGTTTGGATTTTATTGAATGGGTAAATTGTTTAATATCCCTGATATGTGATGCTTTGTGATATATCCTAATTTGTGTTGTGATCTGTAATTTATTTATCTGGGATGAATGTGATTGATTATCTGTGATATATATATCTGTGATCTGTGAAGGAATGATAAGCATTATTGTGACGACCGCCCATGACCCCCGCACGGAATCTAGAGATAGTGCGCTGTAAAGTGTGTCAGGCGACCATGGACGATTGTCAGGGTAGATCAAAATAACAGAATCTATCGTATTACTCACAGCGCATGGACAAAATACAATAGAACATATATGTAGTGAAGCTTCACAGAATAAAATCCCATCTATAAAACTTCATAATAGTTGAATACAAGCATCTGAATAGTCTATACAACAAGCCTCACTACATAACACTCAGAGAATACAAACAGCGGAACATCCAGTACATATAATAAGAAGATAATATGCAACCCTCCAGCTCGTCTTCGATATCAGCAACGCGGGAAGAGAACAGCACCTATCACCTGCTACCTAGTCTGCCCGTCCCAAAAATGGACGAACATCCCAAGGCAATAAGAATTAAAAACATAAAGCCTTGAGTCAGACAACAGTCTTAGTGAGCAGTAAACTAACTAACAACATACCAAAAGAGTACAAAGGAAAAAGGAATAGGAATACAACCCTCCCACTCCAACCTCTTTCTACAGTGATGGCCCCCAGACACACACTAAATAGAAGCAAACATAGCAGAGCATACAATTTAAAGTAGATTAATAATCATTCGAGTCAAGGGCGATGTTTTCCAAGTACCAAGGCCTAAATCAGATAAGCACCCAGAAAATACCGCTCTTGAGTCCGAATGACGATACAACCAAACATCCATGACTCTGGCTATCACTGTTATCGTTGCCTTGATATCACCGTTAATTGAATGACCGACACATTCTTTCAGCCATCCGTCAAGGGCTAATGGAAACCCTGGTTCTAGACATAACTCCCGCACGTTATCATGACCCGTGCCTAAGACTATCTAATCTGCCCAGAGTACTTGACTATCAAACATTAGCCTTCAGGGACTATCTAATCTGCCCAACGTACTCTTGCTTTGAGCATGCTAGAACCTTCAACAACGATGAGATCTCAGCCTCCTAGTCATCCTCCTCGACGACTATTTCCATACTAGCTCAAGCGCCTCTCGAGCAACCATTACCCTTAACTCGAATCATATCACCGAGTTACCAACGTGCTTGGAATGATCCCGTCTGGATTAGACCAAGTCTTCATCACATGATGCCTCGCTTCATTACATCCTCGCAAAGCCTCATCTCAACATCACATCATCAAATCTATGCATAAGAGCTTCATCATCCCGCTACATATGCCACGAGCAGCTTTCCCAATTCAAGAGCCTTTCCCTTAGCTTTTGAATCATCTTCGACCACCTTGTCTAAAACCAATCAACAATCATCTAATTCACAGCAATCAATCATGTCAAACATCAATCCAAGTAACCAAGCATTCAAATATAAGCAAAATGGACAATTATAACAATAATGGCAATTTCGTAATTAAGGAGTTGAAAGTCTAACAAGCATGAAAACATGAGAATTATCTCTACAACTTGATGAATGAACTTGCATAGGTTAATCATATACAAAAATGGTTTTCAAATCATCATGAACAATGGATCTACATGGATCTACACTTAGGTTTACAAAAATGCATAGAAATCACTATTTTAACACCAAATCAAGCCAACAATCCGATATACTCCTTTGGATCCGTGTGAGAGATAATCATCACTCACCAAATCACCTAAACAACCTCAAATCATCACGCTTCAGATCTGGACAGCGAAGGATCAAGCTTGATCTATCACGAATCCGCTTCAAACGAAGAAATCTCGCTTCAAAGGATGAAGATCTTCAACTTTAGCTCTTGGATCTTCGATCTTGATCTTCGATTTGGATGAAAGGAAGCACTAGATTAGAGTGGAGAAAAGAAGTGAAGAAGTGTAGAAGTCGAGCTCTCAAAGTGGCAGCACTTCGTCGCTTCAAAATCCGGATCCCAAAAAGTGAGAAAAACCCTTCCTATTTATAGCAGAAATTTCCTTAAGTCGTAACTCGGCTATCTCCATAGGTTGTTTCTGACCTAAGCCTCTCCGACCTAAGCCTCTCCGACCTAACAGATATGCACGCGCGCCCCAACTCCTACGACCTAACACTTACCTGTTTATGACTCACGACATAACAGCTATCTCCTAAGTCGGTCACGACTTATAGCATGCGCGCCTACGACTCAATTGAGAAGCGACCTAACAACATTACGACCTAACTCCTTAAGCTACCACGCGACCTAACATAAGTCGCAAACAACTGGACTGCGACCTAACTACTAAGCCAAAGCCCAGCGACCTAGCAACTCGTGCGACCTACGACTTAACAAGTGCGCGACTTACGACTTAGAAATCACGCGACCTAACACTTAAGCTATACCCTGCGACCTAACAACCCATACATAAGTCGCTTACGACTTAACACCTTAACTCGTCCACGACTTAACTCCCATAGGTCGTACCCTCCTTAAGTCGCTAACTCACTTAAGTCGCACTATTACTTAACTTGCTAACTCGCTGTTTCTTAACTCAGTCACTTCCTTAGGTTGTCTATCCCTTAGGTCGTTAACTCACCCAGTCGACTTAACTTGGCAACGACTTAAACACTTAACTCGGTAACAATTTAACTCGCCACTATCCTTAAGTCGCGCCTACCTCTTAAGTCGTCCAAACGACCTATCTCCAATCCCTTAACCCGCCATTTCCCTGGGTAGCTCCTATCCCCTAAGTCGTATACGACTTACGACTTATACCAAGTCGTGAACGACTTAGGACTTAGCCATATTTTTGCCTAAAACTCATATGTCACCACCTTAACCCAGTTAATCTCTTAAGTCGGCAACTCGACCCAGACTTCTCTTAACTCGTCCAAACCGACTTAGGACTTAGAAAAATTCTGAATGACTTATCAACAATGTAACCAGTTGTCAACTGTTTTACGATGTTCCAATCCGTAAAATACGGGTCGTTACATTCTCTCCCCCTTAGGAATTTCGCCCCCGAAATTCCAAGCAAACAAAGCAATCGAAGACTATTCTGTACGCCTACCATCCATAGCAATCAACAAACCATACATCCAATTCTAGCTTAGCGTACAGAATTCTAAAACTTAGAACATGTTACAATATCATGAGATGAGACGACACCTTAGGGCCATACCTTGAAGAGTTCAGGATGAGCTGCCTTCATCCTCTCTTCCACCTCCCACGTACAGTCGTTATCATCATCACTCCTTTGTATCTTGAGCAACTTAACTACCTTCCTCCTAAGCTGTTTCGTGTCGGTTTCAACAACACGAAGCGGCTTACGAGGTCTTCTATCAACTGGATCAACTTCGAAGTCTTCACAGCTATCAGCAGAAACCACTGTATTCGAGTCGTGCACATACTTCCGTAGATATGATACATGAAAAACATTGTGCACACTCGACATCTTCTCTGGTAACTCCAATCTGTAGGCGAGCTTTCCAATTCACTCGATGATCGGGAATGGTCCAACAAATCTCGGAGTCAATTTTCCTTTCTTCCCGAATCGAATAACATTCTTCAGTGGAGAAATCTTCACAAAAACCATATCACCTACGTCGAACTCCAAATCCTTACGACGCTTATCAGCATAACTCTTCTGACGGTCTTGGGCTGCCTTCATTCGTTGCCGAATGATCTCTATACAATCTGAAGTCTGCCGAATCATCTCTGGCCCAAGTATCAGCTTTTCTCCAGTCTCTATCCAACATGTCGGAGAGTTACACGGTCTTCCATACAATGCCTCATACGGTGCCATACCAATGCTTGACTGGTAACTGTTGTTGTACGCAAACTCCACCAAATGAAGGTGATCTTCCCATGATCCTCCGAAGTCCAAAACACATGCTTTAAGAAGATCTTCTAAAACTCGGTTGACTCTCTCGGTCTGACCATCTGTTTGAGGGTGATAAGCTGTACTCAAACACAACTCGGTTCCCAAAACTTCAAGGAAGCTCTTCCAAAATCCACTAGTGAACAATGGATCTCGATCGCTCACTATACTCTTCGAAATACCATGGAATCGAACTATCCACTTAACATACAACTCAGCCAACCTTGATGCAGTCCTAGTCGATCGAACAGGAATAAATCTTGCACTCTTAGTCAGGCGATCTACAATGACCCAAATCCCTTCATTTCCTGTTCTGGTTCTAGGCAATCCATCAATAAAATCCATCGACACTTGCTCCCACTTCCATGTAGGAACTTCTAATGGCTGAAGCAATCCACTTGGCTTCTTCTGCTCGGCTTTTACCAACTGGCAGTTCATACACTTGGAAATAAAATTCCCAACATCCTTCTTCATGCCTTCCCAGTAGTAGGTTCTCTTCATATCCCGATACATCTTATTTCCACCTGGATGAATTGTCAGCTTCGAGTGATGACTTTCCTTCAGAACTTCTCTCCTCAATTCAGCTATATCGGGAACAACTAATCGTCCTTGCTTCCGAAGCCAACCCTCTCGATCGACCTCGAATCCTTTATCCTTTTCTGGATCCAATCCAGATTCCAATTCACGGATAATCTTGACAAGCTTATCGTCTCGCTTTTGGCTCTCGCCAATCCTTTCCACAAGAGAAGGTCTTATCGATAAGTTTGCCAACATCTCAGGTTCCAATTCACATCTAGGCCTGAAGTCAAATCCAGCTAAATACTCGAGACTCTTCCATTCTGAAAACATGGCTCCTAATCCTGCATGTCTTCGACTTAACGCATCTGCCACTGCGTTACCTTTTCCCGGAGTATAAGCTATACCAAAATCATATGATGCTAAAAACTCTAGCCAACGTTCCTGCCGAAGATTCAAATCCTTTTGGGAGAAAAGATACTTCAACGACTTATGATCCGTAAACAACTCGAATCGAACTCCCAACAGATAATGTCTCCACATCTTCAGAGCAAATACAATCGCCGCTAACTCCAAATCATGAGTCGGGTAATTCCTTTCATGCGGCTTCAGTTGTCGACTTGCATACGCAACAACTTTATCCCTCTGCATCAGCACTGTTCCAAGTCCAGTACCACATGCGTCGGTGTAAACCACCATCTCATCATTCCCACTTGGAATAGTCAAAACAGGAGCACTTGTCAATCTCTCTTTCAGGATTCCGAAAGCTTGCTCACACTTAGCATCCCAACTGAACACTTGGTTCTTCTTCGTCAATCTTGTTAACGGTGCAGCTATCTTGGAGAAGTCTTTGATAAACCGTCGATAATATCCTGCTAATCCAAGAAAACTTCTCACATTAGATGCATTCTTAGGTCTAACCCAATCCTGGATTGCTGCCACCTTAGCGTGATCAACCGCTATCCCATTTCCAGAAATCACATGGCCTAAGAACCTCACTTCACTCTTCCAGAAGTGACACTTTGAAAACTTAGCCTTCAGCTGATGTTTCCGTAAGATTTCCAAAACAATACGCAAGTGCGTCTTGTGCTCTTCTTCCGTTCTGGAATAAATCAGAATATCATCCACGAACACTAGCACAAACTTGTTCAACTGATCTCTGAACACTCTATTCATAAGATCCACAAAGTATGTTGGCGCGTTAGTCAATCCAAACGGCATTACCAGCCACTCAAAGAAACCGGATGGTGTCCTAAAAGCAGTCTTCGGCACACTATCCTTAGCCACTCTCAACTGGTGAAATCCCGTTGCCAAATCCATCTGAGAAAACACCTTAGCTTCGTGAAGCTGATCAAACAAGTCATCTATTCTCGGCAATGGATACTTGTTCTTCTTTGTCACCTTATTCAGCTCACGATAATCCACACACAATCTCAACGATCCATCTGCCTTGGTTGCGAACACAACTGGTGCACCCCAATCGGACACACTACGCCGAATGAATCCTTTCTGAAAAAGGTCATCAACTTGCACCTTCAACTCATGCTGTTCCTTAGGCGCCATCCGCCTAAGAGGCATCACAACAGGTCTGGCTCCTTCAACTAGATCTATACGAAACTCGATCTCTCTATGCGGCGGCAACCCTTTGACTTTGTCAAAGACATCCTCGAATCCATTCGCGATTGGCACTAATGACAGTCCATCCCGTGGAACAACTAGCGAATACATGAAGCTCATGAAGACGCCTTCTTCATGCTTACATCGTATCACAATCTTTCGCCCCTCCACATTCTCGACTGTCACTTCCAACCTTTCGCAATCAACCTTAGCCGCATACTTCCTAAGCCAGTCCATACCCAAAATAATTCTGAACCCCGCAAAGTTCAGAACAAAACAATCACAAACAAAAGAGCAACCATGACTCGACACAATCAGACCACGGCATAACATACACAAACAAGACGAACCCCCAACTGGATTAGTCACAACCAATGGCCTATCAACAATATCCGGTTCCAAACCTAACCGGCCTACGAGTTCACTACAAACAAACGAATGCGACGCTCCAGTATCAAACAGAACTCTAACTGGAACACCACATAGGAAAAGAGTACCTTGAACCACCACACTCTTTCCCTTCTCTTCAGCGGTAGGAGCTTTTGAAGACGACGGAACAGCTCCCAAAGCATAAGCTTGCACAATCTGCCTGTCCCTCCTCGGTTCTGGACAGTTCTTCCTGAAATGCCCCGGCTTGTCACAGTTGTGGCACTTCGCCGGCGCTTTCGGATTCTTGCAATCCTTGGAGAGATGGCCTTTCTGCTGACAGTTGTAGCAGGTCACTTCGCCCTTCGGCTTCTTCTGGCCATCCTTACCCTTCTGCTGCTACTGCTGCTTCCTCTTCTTGTTTCCACCCTGCTGGGGTTTAGACTCTTCCCTGGTCACAGCAACAACAGATCCTTCCTTAGGAAACGGATTCTCGTGTCTGAGAGCTTCCTCCACAAGCTTCCTAAATGAATCGTCCAAATGATCCATCAGTCTTGGAGCCTGAACTTGATCTCCAACATCTACTGATGGCCCCGGGGCTGACATCCTTCTCATGATCGAAGTCATCATGGTTTCGAACATAGCAACATAATCAGCAGCCCCTTTAGTAGCACGGCCTTCCCTAGCAGCTGGTCTTCCTCTTCGACTCATTCTCAATATCTACAAAAAGGAATGATTAGCATACCGAGAGAAACAACTGCATAAAGGACTCAACTCTACTAAGCTACTATATTATATATAGTATTCATCCATCAAAATACAATTACGTCTCTCATACGTAGTTACGTCAGTGAGCGTTGGGTAAAATCGATTAACCAATGCTCTGATACCAAATGTGACGACCGCCCATGACCCCCACACGGAATCTAGAGATAGTGCGCTGTAAAGTGTGTCAGGCGACCATGGACGATTGTCAGGGTAGATCAAAATAACAGAATCTATCGTATTACTCACAGCGCATGGACAAAATACAATAGAACATATATGTAGTGAAGCTTCACAGAATAAAATCCCATCTATAAAACTTCATAATAGTTGAATACAAGCATCTGAATAGTCTATACAACAAGCCTCACTACATAACACTCAGAGAATACAAACAGCGGAACATCCAGTACATATAATAAGAAGATAATATGCAACCCTCCAGCTCGTCTTCGATATCAGCAACGCGGGAAGAGAACAGCACCTGTCACCTGCTACCTAGTCTGCCCGTCCCAAAAATGGACGAACAGCCCAAGGCAATAAGAATTAAAAACATAAAGCCTTGAGTCAGACAACAGTCTTAGTGAGCAGTAAACTAACTAACAACATACCAAAAGAGTACAAAGGAAAAAGGAATAGGAATACAACCTTCCCACTCCAACCTCTTTCTACAGTGATAGCCCCCAGACACACACTAAATAGAAGCAAACATAGCAGAGCATACAATTTAAAGTAGAGTAATAATCATTCGAGTCAAGGGCGATGTTTTCCAAGTACCAAGGCCTAAATCAGATAAGCACCCAGAAAATACCGCTCTTGAGTCCGAATGACGATACAACCAAACATCTATGACTCTGGCTATCACTGTTATTGTTGCCTTGATATCACCGTTAATTGAATGACCGGCACATTCTTTCAGCCGTCCGTCAAGGGCTAATGGAAACCCCGGTTCTAGACATAACTCCCGCATGTCATCATGACCCGTGCCTAAGACTATCTAATCTGCCCAGAGTACTTGACTATCAAACATTAGCCTTCAGGGACTATCTAATCTGCCCAACGTACTCTTGCTTTGAGCATGCTAGAACCTTCAACAACGATGAGATCTCAGCCTCCTAGTCATCCTCCTCGACGACTATTTCCATACTAGCTCAAGCGCCTCTCGAGCAACCATTACCCTTAACTCGAATCATATCACCGAGTTACCAACGTGCTTGGAATGATCCCGTCAGGATTAGACCAAGTCTTCATCACATGATGCCTCGCTTCATTACATCCTCGCAAAGCCTCATCTCAACATCACATCATCAAATCTATGCATAAGAGCTTCATCATCCCGCTACATATGCCACGAGCAGCTTTCCCAATTCAAGAGCCTTTCCCTTAGCTTTTGAATCATCTTCGACCACCTTGTCTAAAACCAATCAACAATCATCTAATTCACAGCAATCAATCATGTCAAACATCAATCCAAGTAACCAAGCATTCAAATATAAGCAAAATGGACAATTATAACAATAATGGCAATTTCGTAATTAAGGAGTTGAAAGTCTAACAAGCATGAAAACATGAGAATTATCTCTACAACTTGATGAATGAACTTGCATAGGTTAATCATATACAAAAATGGTTGTCAAATCATCATGAACAATGGATCTACATGGATCTACACTTAGGTTTACAAAAATGCATAGAAATCACTATTTTAACACCAAATCAAGCCAACAATCCGATATACTCCTTTGGATCCGTGTGAGAGATAATCACCACTCACCAAATCACCTAAACAACCTCAAATCAACACGCTTCAGATCTGGACAGCGAAGGATCAAGCTTGATCTATCACGAATCCGCTTCAAACGAAGAAATCTCGCTTCAAAGGATGAAGATCTTCAACTTTAGCTCTTGGATCTTCGATCTTGATCTTCGATTTGGATGAAAGGAAGCACTAGATTAGAGTGGAGAAAAGAAGTGAAGAAGTGTAGAAGTCGAGCTCTCAAAATGGCAGCACTTCGTCGCTTCAAAATCCGGATCCCAAAAAGTGAGAAAAACCCTTCCTATTTATAGCAGAAATTTCCTTAAGTCGTAACTCGGCTATCTCCATAGGTCGTTTCCGACCTAAGCCTCTCCGACCTAAGCCTCTCCGACCTAACAGATATGCACGCGCACCCCAACTCCTACGACCTAACACTTACCTGTCTATGACTCACGACATAATAGCTATCTCCTAAGTCGGTCACGACTTATAGCATGCGCGCCTACGACTCAATTGAGAAGCGACCTAACAACATTACGACCTAACTCCTTAAGCTACCACGCGACCTAACATAAGTCGCAAACAACTGGACTGCGACCTAACTACTAAGCCAAAGCCCAGCGACCTAGCAACTCGCGCGACCTACGACTTAACAAGTGCGCGACTTACGACTTAGAAATCACGCGACCTAACACTTAAGCTATACCCTGCGACCTAACAACCCATACATAAGTCGCTTACGACTTAACACCTTAACTCGTCCACGACTTAACTCCCATAGGTCGTACCCTCCTTAAGTCGCTAACTCACTTAAGTCGCACTATTACTTAACTTGCTAACTCGCTGTTTCTTAACTCGGTCACTTCCTTAGGTTGTCTATCCCTTAGGTCGTTAACTCACCCAGTCGACTTTACTTGGCAACGACTTAAACACTTAACTCGGTAACAATTTAACTCGCCACTATCCTTAAGTCGCGCCTACCTCTTAAGTCGTCCAAACGACCTATCTCCAATCCCTTAACCCGCCATTTCCCTGGGTAGCTCCTATCCCCTAAGTCGTATACGACTTACGACTTATACCAAGTCGTGAACGACTTAGGACTTAGCCATATTTTTGCCTAAAACTCATATGTCACCACCCAAACCCAGTTAATCTCTTAAGTCGGCAACTCGACCCAGACTTATCTTAACTCGTCCAAACCGACTTAGGACTTAGAAAAATTCCGAATGACTTATCAACAATGTAACCAGTTGTCAACTGTTTTACGATGTTTCGATCCGTAAAATACGGGTCGTTACAGTTATAGTTAGTACCGCTTATCAATTTTATTTCTGTATTTTGATCAGTGATGATTGAATGTTGTTGCACTACTGTGTGAAACCCCTGGACTACACTTTTACACACACAAATGTGGATTTCGCGAGGAAATCGGTTAAGTCACAGATGATTTAAAATTTAATGTTTTTGAAATTGAAATTTTAATTTCAATTGATTTTGGAAATGGATTCGGGTTAAATGTTAAAGCTTTGGAAAGGGGTTTTTAAGATAAAAGTTATTTTGAATAACTTGGTAATGTTTTTCAATTTAAATAATTTGAATTTAAATTCAAAATTTTGAATTGAATTCCATGTTTGGAAATTATGGTTTAAGAGTGTTATATAAGTTATAAATGTGTTTATATGAATTTAAACCATTTTAAAGGTATTATTTTGAGAAATTGAATTTAACCCAAGTTATACTCGAAAGGCTTTAACTTGAGCAAATGTAATCGGATTCTCCTGAAATGAAAACTCTTGTTTTTCCAAATGATAATAGCTTTCAAATAAAGAAGGGGTTTCCTAGTTATGATTTAAATCACATGTGAAATATAAATTGTCTTGAAAGTTATGAATTGAGTTTTGATAAAGATATGAATGGGTAATTCAGTTTGAAAAGGAATTGTTTTGAAAGCTATGAATTAAATCTTTGATTTAAAGATTTACTGAGTTAATCAAATTGAAATGGGAATTGATTTGGAAAATCTATCTTTGTGAAACTGGGTGAACTTTGTGAATTGGATCTTTTTGTTTAAAAGATTAAAAGTATGGAAATTTGTTTAAACCATTAAAGGTTGTTGAAATGAATCTTTTTGTTTAAAAGATTGGAAATGGTAATTTGTTTTAACCATTCGAATGAAAAGTTTTTGGTTTTAAGCTATGATTTAACTGAGACCCCAGTATCCATAAGATTTTTCATTGTGCTCGTTTTTTGGTTTAGCCGGGAGAGGACCTTTGTGTCATATAACCCATTTCGAATAATGATACGATGTATATGGATTGCATTTGAAGGCCGGTGGTGAAGACTGGATACTTTCGAAAACGAAAGGATTACCATTGATTGTCTCTGCATCGGCTGATCCCCGGTATAGAGATTTTCGCACCCTTTGTGATGGGAAGTCCGAACGTGATTAGAAATTATCCAGATTTGCAAGGGCTTCTTAGGAAGTGCCTTCGGTTCTGTTCGAACCCGGAACAGACTTGTATGGATGTGTGTCTGACATTACGCTTTGAAATGTAAAGCTGGTTTCTATCAAATACATTTCTGTTGGTGGCGGAGAATTTATTCTCTTAGCTTAACACCCTTCTCTGAGACGTACGAGCTCAGAGGTTATGTAGTTGATGGTTACTAGTGATACATTCCCAATTTGGTAATGTGGCATACAAAGTGTTGTTGATCAAAGCGTGCCTTTGTGAAAAAGCGTGGCTTTGTGAAAAATCGTGGCTTTGTGAAAAAGCGTGGCTTTGTGGAAAAGCGTAGCTTTGTGGATGAGACTTCGTCGAGCCTCACAACCCGGTAATGGTCAAAACAGGAATGTTGCGGCAAGGTTGTTAGGGGTCGCGCCCCTAGGGTATGTCATTTCCTTCTGGATAAAAGGTGATATCATGGTATGGATCCCAGATATTCTACCTATGTTGATGCTGCAAATTTATTATACTTTGTGGT